>CM060731.1:74803537-76140730 GCA_030704615.1 Takakia lepidozioides
AGATATCCAATTTGTGGACTTGGAATGGTCACCTATGAGTAGAGCTTTTGTCTTGGTCTCAATTATAACTTTGAAGCCAGAGATGTCACAAAAGCTGAGAAGGGTGTCCTCAGCTGCTGCCAAAGTGGAGGGACTAGCCTCAAGCAAAATAAAGGTGTCATCGATGAACATGGAGTCTTTGACCTGCCTCCAAAGTTGAGTCTAGGAATTGTGGAAGTTTCAACCCCTTAACTAGGAAGTTGTCCTCCAGCATATAGCTAAGTGCATCTGCAACGAAGAGATAGTAATGGCGCCAATGGCCCATCCCCTCCTAACGCCTCTAAAGCTAGAAAGGCTTTGAAAGGTATCCATTAATGGTGACTTTGCTCCTTGCTCCACCCAGAAGGATCTGAACCCAGTGACAGAAGTTGGGGGGAAGACCCGATTTGCGGAGGATCGCCATGAGGAAGGACCAGTCCACACTGTCAAAAGCAAATCTAAGAGCCACAAGGCTAGAGCTTGGCCAGTATTGGTGGCGTAGGCTGAGGCCTCTTGGGCTAACAAGACATTATCTAGGATGTCCCTTCCTTTATGAATCCAGCCTGTCCCGTGCGAATCATAGAAGGGAGCAGTGGGTGAATTCGGAGAGGTAGGGCTTTGGCGATGATCTTGTACGCCACGTTGAGCAAGGTGATAGGTCTGTAGTTGCCAATAGAGGCCCTGTCTCCCTTTTTCGAAAAAAAGATGATGATCCCTTGGGTCATCGATTCCGGGATTGCCCCCTTGGGCAAATACAAAAGATATCATATAAACAACATTCATAATCTAAGTCTGCTTGCCATTGTATCAAAATGAGCCACACCTTACCTTACACCGTCAAATTAATATGGAATAAAATAAATGTTCATCTTTTCATAAAACTTGAATATACCCCATCTATCTCGACATTGTTATCAGAAGTCGTCGCTAGTAGTGCGGAGCAACGTGAAGCCCTAGTGACGTGTATGTTGGAGGTGTCAAGGCTACAGCCCTTGCACGACACTTTGATAACTAAACGGTACGGGTAGCTTAGTGGTAGAGCAGACTCGCTTGCCCCGCACGCTTAGCCGAGCACACTGAGCCCGACCCGGGGGCCTTTTTGTGAAGGAAAATGAATCCTCTTTAGAAGCTATGAATGCGAACAGGGGGCACCAGGCTGAGGCAAAGAGATGGCACACAACTTTTCATTGAACCCAGACCCACAGGGCAATGCACATATGTTTACCCACCAGCCCCTGTTCTACTTTGCGCATATTCAAAGGCGCACATTAGAAAAGGCCCGGGAGTTTAATGCGACCCCTTCGGTCTTGCCTGTGACCCTCAATCACCTTAAAAGCTAGCTGGTCTACTGGGGCTCTTGCCACCGCTCACACATGAAGGGCTCTCGCTGCCAACCAAGTCCTCTTGGCAGGTATAGGGTTTTTTGCATCCACCTGGTCACCCTTCACCAAATTCATTGAGGAGATCGACGCGTTGCAAATCAGAAACTTCATTTGGGGGTCCATCTCGCCAATCCAAAGCAAAAGACCTCAAGTCTCTTGGCTCTAGATTTGCCTCCCAAAGAAGTCAAGAGGATTGGGGTTTTAGACCCGGGGACTCAGATTCAGGCTCTTCTCGGTTAATGGCTTCCTAGATCCCTAGGACCAGAGGGGAGGTGGTGGAAGCTCTGGTGTTGCCAACTATCTTCTCCTCCTCCCCCCTGCGAAACCCACGCTGGCCGGATTCTAACAGGTGGATTGTGCAAGGCTTCGGCCACAAATCGTCGGGTTCTCCGCTATGGTCTAACATCCGGAAGGCATGGAATTGCTTTAGACCCCTGCTAAGGAAAAAAAAGCATTCCTCATTTCAAGAGACTCTTCGACATCACCTGTTCCTCAATTCCCCAAACCCATCCCCTTAGGAGAAGGAAAAGCCAAGACATGGGCAGGATGGGAAACGATGGGTTTCTCCACTGTCAAGAGTATGTGGGACAGCTCTCCGCAGTCCCTTCAACATGCTATGGGCACGAGAAGGCTGCAGTCTGTATTTCCCATATCATCCAGGCTATCCCAGATTCTTGGAAACTCTTGCTAAAAGATGGCTTAACTCCTCTTCATCAAAACCAATGGGTCTTAACCATTACCTTACCCCAACGTATTCTATACCTTACTGAGGCCTCCACCCCGCCCATCTTTGGCTTTGCCTTCTAGGCAGATGCATTCTCTGGCTCCTTCTCCCTAATCTCCCCTCGGATCTATCTCTGGTCCTTTTCAGACAAGCCTTCCAACCCCTAGCACCTGTTGGCCAATTCTCCCATGGCTCCAGAAAAACATGTTCGTCCACATTGGGGCCTCGGATATTGCCTCATTCCAAATGGACCCCGCAGAATGGAGTTAGGCATCTGGGAATGACCTTCTCCCTTTCTTTTCCTACTCAGCTAAGAAGGCATACAAGGCTCTAGTTACCACCAACCCTCTTTACTCCAAATGGAAGGACAAATGGGGGCATGCAAACTTCAAAGACGAAAATTGGAAAGGCATCTGGTCTTTGGTTTGGGAAAAGGCAAAGCCAGCAAAATTTAGTGCATTCCTATGGCAAGTGGCCATAGATTCCCTCAAGGTCGGACATTATCTAAATTTCAGAGAGGCTCTCCTATGCCAGTGCTGTTCCATGGACACCATTGAGTCCCTAGAGCACTGTCTCCTCCACTATAAAGCTCCAACATCTATCTGGCCATTGGTTAGGTCATTCTACAGGACTTGAGACCCCATGCATTTGAGAGAAGCTACCGTGGGAGTAGCTCACGTGAGCAAGCTCACGTTTTGCGTGGTAAATGTGAGCAGAATCCCTTAAGCGTGAGCAGATTAGTGAAGCGGAGCCTACAACCGAGGGAAAAAGAGGGCCTATTGTCGTGGACGCTAACTCCACTGCATGGACGCAAACTCCTCTCCATCGGACCGAAGAATCCGTGCGCCATGACGACAATGTGATATGAATTTGCAATGAAATCAGGGATGCCTCGGCGCGAGCCTGGTCGCGTGAGCATGTGAGCACAGCTGGGCTCATGCCACGTCACCTCGCGCCCACCACGCCACGTCACCGCTCACTCCACATCATCTCACGCTCCCAGGAAGAAGCAGATTGTATTTTCCCGCGGAATGGCACCCTTAACCGCGGAAACAAGCTCGACGGCACCGATCATCATTCAAGATTTTGCAGATCGGCAACGAGGTCAGTGGTTTTTTTTTTATTAATATTTTTTTTCTTAGAAGTCAGTCTTATTCCTGCAAAGAAGTGATGCCGATCATCACTTACAGTGCTTCAAGATTTTTCAGATCGGCATCCAGGTCATTTTTTTTTTAAAATAAAAATAAAAATTGGCAGTCAGTATTGTTTCTGCAAGTAAGTGACGATCGGCACCGATCATCAGTTACAGTGCTTCAAGATTTTTCAGATGGTCAAAGAGGTCAGTTTTATTTTATTTTTATTTTATTTTGGGCAGTCAGTCTTGTTTCTGCAAAGAAGTGATGATCGGCACCAATCATCACTTATAGTGCTTCAAGATTTTTCAGATCGGCAAAGAGGTCAGTTTTTATTTTTTATTTTTATTTTTTTTTAATTCGCTTTTTGCCGTCAGTCTTTTTCCTACAAAGAAGTGATGGTCGGCACCGATCATCACTTTCAGTGCTTCAAGATTTTGCAGATCGGCAAAGTTGTCAGTTTTTTTTTTTTTTTTTTGCTGTCAGTCTTTTTCCTACAGAAGTGATGGTCGGCACCGATCATCACTTACAGTGCTTCAAGATTTTGCAGATCAGCAAAGAGGTCAGTTTTTTCTTTTTTCTTTTTTCTTGGACACTCAGTCTTGTTTCTGCAAAGGAGTGATGATTGGCACCGATCATCACAGATTTTTCAGATCGGCAAAGAGGTCAGTCAGTGTTTTTTTTTTTTTTTTTTTTTTTTTTTGTCTCTGCAGTCAGTCTTTTTCCTGCAAAGAAGTGATGGTCGGCACCGATCATCACTTACAGTGCTTCAAGATTTTGCAGATCGGCGAAAAAGTCAGTTTTTTTTTTGTTTTTTTTTTTTTTTTCCCTGTTCCTGTTCTTGCAGTTTGTCTTGTTCCTACACAGAAGTGATGATCAACACCGATCATCATGTACAATGTTTCAAGATTTTGCAAAGTATTTTTCATTTCGGCCAGAAATGTGATTCACATTGTTTGCTTTCGTGTTTGAGTCCTGCATCTTTCCCCCCATTGCAAAGTTAATTGTCCGTCAAAACGTGATCTTAGGGCTGGAAGGAAGTGATGATCGGCACCGATCATCATTCAAACTGCTGTGTGCTTTACAAAGAAATCTTCATTTCGCCCAGAAATGTGAATTGCATCGTTTTGCTTTCGTGTTTCTCCTACATTTCCCCGATTGAAACTGAAATATTCAAGAAAATATGACGATCGGCGGCGATTATCATATTTAGACCTTCTTCAGGGTGGTACTTGTCAGGTAGTAGAATTCCCATCAACAGTCTCTCACTGTAGGGAATGTGATGATCGTCGGCGATTATCATATTCTCATGTTTTGTGAATTGACATGTTGGGAATTGCATTGGGTTTGCGAGTTCGCAGGTACACAAAATATGTGCTCATGGAGGGAAAACACTTGAGCGGTGTCCCTGATTATCTCGACATGTGGTGGGATCCTGCCAATAGCTGCTAATGTGGAGCGGCTGGTGGGAGAGAAGACTGAGATTATGGTGGTGGAGATGCAGCACACAGTCGGGTTCCATTATCTGCGCCCCCAATATGAGATCCCACGCAGTAAGATCAACAAGATGGACTACGAGCACAACCGTGACGCTATAGTTCACTTCACGCCTCCGTATATGGAAGGCAAAGCTGTGTCCCCCAGTTTGCTCGGTTTCTTGCTGTAAGTACCTTCTTCTCTGGATGGTGTTTGATTGTTGTCTTATTGCCTGGATCAGATCTTGTTGCACCATGATGATCTTCACTGAAACTTAATCATGTACACAACTGGGATTTTGAAGGACTGGAGTCCTGCCCTTTTCAGGGACTGCGGATAATACCTCGACTGCCCTCCTGAGCATACAACGTTTCAAGAACAGCAAATGAAACATATGAACAACTGGCGCCTCTCGACGAGGACGAGTATCAGAGAAGAATAGCTGTATTGGCTGCGAAGGAGCATAGACTTTTTCATTTGTCTTTTGGTGACATGTTAGCCGCATGATTGATTTTATTATTAATACCAATTTTCTGGATCTCCATTGTAGGAAAGGCAGCTGTGGGTCTTCAAGAGCCTCTATGATGTGGGATGATTCCGTATTCGACAACCCCCTGCCCAGTCTTTTTGCTTCTTATGTATGCAGAAGAAATGACACTTCGCACATGCATGGTTCCCATGGTTCAACATGACTGGCATGACATGGGAATTGTCAAGGCAATGAGGGGAAACCATGTTGTAATAAACTTGTAAGCTCGGTCCACTCGAACGTTTGTTAGAGGATAAGGCATGCCAGGGGTTGGGGGGAAGGTATTATTTTCCTATTATTTGTTCTTCCATCTCGAACTACTGTGTATCTCTGCAGTGTCGCTATGTACTGCAATAATCTTTTGAATGTAATCCCAACTCTCATTGTTATTTGGGGAGGGAGCAAGGTCTTTCCCGTGGCAGCCTCTATGGCACTCACGTTGTGAAGTTATTTTGTCATCATTATAATTATAATAATGAAACTTACAATTCTAATCGCACAATGTTGTGGAATGGATGCCACAGTTGTAGGCTTATTTCCCATTTCGGGTGTTTGATGGTAGTCTTCATTGTATTCATCCAACGATTGCCTAGATAAATCCCACGGTCATAGGACCCTCCTCGGATATATGCGTCGTATGTTTTGCTGATGTGGCAGATGACGAAGCAGCGCCATGTCAGCCTGCTGACATCACGCTCATGCTCACGCTCACGCCACGTCAGCGTTGGTTCACGCTCACGCCACGTCACTCCTGCATGAGCGTACGCTCACGCGCAAGGCTCACGCCGTTGCGTCGTTGCGATGAAAAGCTGTCGGATGAATGAATTTGTGATGAATGAAAGTAGGGAAGGGATGAATGATGGATGAGTGTGGGATGAAAAATTGGCCTGATGAATGAACCATGGATGACTGCTACAACATTCATTCTTACCGATCAGCATGTACGCATGGAAACATACATTAATCTGTTAGCATAATTCGCAGCCCATGTTGTCACACGACAATTCAACCCATGAAAAAAATAAATGATTCCAAAAAACCTTTTCCATAAGCATTTCTATGCAGGGAAACAAGCATTAAGGTGGCGTCAACGCCAGCTTAATTCCAGACCCCTGTTGGCACATGACAATTCAACCTAGGGAAAAAAACCTAAGCGGTAAGCATGTGTGTGCAGGGGCTTGCCAGGATTAAGGTGTCGTCAACGCCATCTTAATTCCCAACAAGTTTTCAAAAAAAATAAAAATCCAATATTTATTTTATTTTATTTTTCCGAATGTGCCAGATTAAGGTGTCGTTATTCCAGTACGAGTTGGCAAGTGACAATTCATGGAAAAACCAAAAACCCCAAAAATTTCAACCCCAAAAACTCCGATGACGGACAACCTTGGCGGTAAGGCGGTGTGTGTGCAGATGCTGGGGATTAAGGTGTCGCCAACGACATCTTAATTCCCAGTACGAGTTGGCACATAACAATTCATGGAAAAACCAAAAACCCCAAAAAAATTCACCCAAAAAAATTTGATGGCGAACAAGCCTTGGCGGTAAGGTGGTGTGTGGTGTGCAGGTGCTGAGGATTAAGGTGTCGTCAACGACATCTTAATTCCCAGTACGTGTTTTGAAACATTTATTTATAAAGCACGAGTTCACCTCTTTAGATTTGGATGTGAGTCTCTCTCTCAACCTTGGATACCTGGAAAAATGACAAGTAACCCCTCCTCCATCAAAAAGCAATGTGGATTCATTGTTGACAATATGCACTGCACTTTCATAATTGATTTGCAAGCAAGACTAGCATGGTTTAAAGGATTTCGGAGCTCGGGGGATTTCGGAGCTACTACTACAAAACAACTTTGTATTATTTCATTCATCCATGTCTCATTCATCATACAAACATTCATCCGCCATTCATCCCTCATTCATCCCAACAACATCCATAACCAAGCTTGTAATACTAGCCACTCTGCTTAGTAATAGGTCTTCTAAGTCGAATAGGCGTCCGCGGTTATAGGTGAGCAGATCTTGAAGCGTGAGCAGAATTGTGCTCATGGAATTTTTGCTCACGGGATCTGCTCACGAAATAGCATCCCCCCATGCGTTCCTCCCCTGTGGCAATCCTTCTCAATTATGACCAGGGATCTAAATCAAAAGCATCAGATTGCCGTATTCGAGGCTCTAAGAGCCTCCACCCTATGGAATATCTAGAAGGGGCGTTGTGCATGGACCCTTGATGGTGAAAATACTTACTGTGAGTGTGTGCTTGAATTAGTTTGGATTGGATGCGGGGTTCAACTACCGCTATCCTCACAATGGTATCCTTTGATCTTATTGTGGCAGCTAATTAAGCTTGGGGAGTGCTATGTGCAGAGGTCACCAGGAGACCAGAGCGCCAGTATGCCCTCCTCTCTGCCTTCCGATCAACATGGGGGAAGCATGGGGTCCTTTTATCGCTGCACTGATGGTCTCTCTTGTGTGTGGGCAGACACAATTCCACCCCAATGGCAGGGCCACAGATCCAGTCTCTTCGGCCTCCCCAGAATTTGAGAGATCGGACCGGTCGGATATGAATTGGAGACACATCAGATCCTCCTCAACGGCGAGACTCCAATTCCACAGATAGATTTTTTCTACAAGTGGCCACCTTCTGTTTCTAGTTTCATAGCTCTTCAATCCCTTTGATCTCGGCATACTCTAGAGTGTCAAGAATTCAGGTGTTTTTCTCAGTTCAGTGACTTTCCTTTGGAGGAAGATATGACTAAGAGATGGATGATGTACCTAACTTTTTATTGATGTTGACTTTGGGAATTTTCACAGCAATTTGTTCGAACAGGATTTGTTGAGGCCCTTCAGATCATCCTTTAAACCCATGTCACAAACTGGAAACAAGTTCAGTACGCCAGGACTTAAGCCTCTCTCTCTCTCTCCCCCTCCTAAAGAGTGCTGCAATTTCAAAACCAACAAAGGTGCCAGACTTCAGACATAACGCAAAGGTTCTCACCACCAGTGGGCACCTGAGCTGCCGTAGCTTCAATCAGAGGTACTACTACAGTACTCGGCTGCTTTCCTAACAGGGAGAGAAAAAATCACATTCACCTAAGCAACAACAGATACAATCCACTTCACAAGCATCAGCATGCCAGCTAAGGTCACAAAACCTACTGGCAAACTCTTTCAGATTGGTTAGTCCTTAAACCCAATTAGTGTCATGCCTGGCACGGGTGTTGCCAACACGAAACCGGCTTTTGTTTTCCATTATTTTTAGGGTATCAAGGTGACTGAGGAAAACTAAATAAAAAAGACTTACTAAGAGGGTTGAACCCCTCTCCTCCTGGTTCAACCAGAGATTCAGCTGGAGGAAGCACATAGGTATTACCATGCTCCAAGGACATCATGGAACCTGGGACAAGTGGATACACAGAAGGAAGCAGGAGGTTCTGCCCCACACTCCCAGTCCTTTATAAAAGCAACCCCTTGATTGCCTCATCGACAGTGTCAAGGTACTGTGACTGGAGAGTAGATAAAGGCTGCCTAAGGTATCTAATGAAGGTTACAAGTACTGAATGGTCATGCTTGGAGGGAGGGAGAAAGGCATGGATGACAGCAGGAGGGACACCAACAAAAAGTGTAGTGGTGGGAAAGGAGCTTAACCCTGTTCTTTGCTGGTTTAATCCGCCACTTGTGACGATGAACAAATAACCATTGGGCTCCAAGGTTGTCCCAACTGTGCCAGGAAGCAAGGAAACATATCATCTATATTGACATGACAAAACATGAGAACAAAAATGAATGAATCCTTGTTCCTGCAGCTCTAGCAGTCTGAAGATACTGATACTGCAAATCTCCAGTGGTATATTCAATAGCCTTGCCTGTGCACAGGCCAATTACAGATTTTGAGAGAGAGCCACCTACTTCAGAAGCGTGTGATGGGTTCACTACATCCATCGTAAAGTAAAGTCCCAACATGTGCCAACAATCTCTCCCCTTGCCCCTAGAAGCCCCACACCATCCACACAAACCCATCAGCCATCTTTCTCTAAGCTTAGCTTCAACCCTCTTTTGTGGCATCAGGACTTCAGTACAAACACATGAGCAAAGACATCAAGGCACATGCCATAACATTGCACAATCCCACGAGATAATAGCATCTGGAAAGCGATTTCACAGATAGAGAAAGTGGGTTTATCAGACAATACAAGTGCATGCCAGGCAAGCACATGGTCTCCTTCATTTGCTCAAACAAACTCTTAAGCTCACAAGGGATTTTCGCAACTTGTGGATGCAATTTATCTTCCATACGAAATGTACAAACCATGTTACAACCTCAATGCAGCTGCTCCCTCACAAGTTTCTGACATCTGTCCTTACATCATTTGTGTTCATCCCTCCAGCAAGGCTCAACATAGTAGTCATCGCAGCTGCTGCCTGCTGACAATGCTTTTCGTCACATGTTCTGCTACCTCCACATCTCCATGAAGTTTGCACGCACCAAGCAAGCCCTCCATACCCTATGGTTGGATTGACATTTTGCTACTATAAACTCCTCTGCCTCATCTAATCGCCCTGCGCGGACAAGAAGGTCCACCATGCAGCCAAAATGCTCCAACGTAGGAGTCGGGCCATGATCTGAAGCCATGGAATCAAAATAATGAGGGCCTTCATCCACTAGGCCCACATGGCTACATGGAGAGAGAAGAGATAAAAGTGATAGCATCTGGCTTAAAGCCTTCCTGTCACATTTGTTCAAAGACATGGAAGGCCTCCCTACCACACCCATATTGAGCACATCCTGCAATCATCACATTCCATGAGACCACATTTTGTATGGCCATGTTGTCAAATACTCAGTGTGCATCATTCATGCTCCCGCATTTGGCATCCATGTCCACAAGGGAAGTTACCAGATTTGTGTATGGAGCAATTCCAGCTTTGATGATGACAGAATGGACCTCTTTGTCGTTTTCCAGGGCACCACTGCCTCCCGTTGCATATTCTCATAGATCATAAAAGCCTCCCTACTACAGCCATGTTTGGCATATCCTGCTATCCTTATTTTCCATGAAAACAAACTTCTTTCAGGCATTTTGTCAAACACTTGATGTGCAAGCACTGCACTCCTGCACTTGGCATACATATTATCTGGGAATTGAATCTCTCCTTGACGAATTTGATTCTGGGAGTGGATTGTAGAGCATAATGGGCTTGGAATCCTCAGACTGCAGCCAGTCCCCATTTACAAATGGAAAAAAGGTTGTGCAGCATCCACCATGTAGGATCTCCCTCTGAGATCGGCGTGTGAAACCCCTCCACGCTCAAGGACGCTGGGACATCATCATCCCTTCCCCGCGCTGCAAAACACCTCTCCTTGGTTATTTTCGGGCAGGTTCCAAAGAAATTGACGACGACGATGACATGTCTACGATGACGTGGCTACAATGACGTGGCTACAATGACGTGGCTAAGGTGACATGTCTACAATGACATGGCGAAGATGACGTGGCACTATGGCACCCTACTCCTGCTCTATGCTAAACTAGTCTCCGACCTTCAGTTGTCGCTAGTATTAGGGATGCACTTACTTTCAGGCAATTTACTCTTCTCACCAGTAATCCCCACAAGAACAAACCCCGTCATGGAAGTGGTGAAATTGGCTGGTATCCCATACAATAATAGTTCGCCCAACAATCTTGGAGATGAACTTGGTGGCGGTGTGACACTCCACATACCCGAAGGTTCTTATTGACATGGAATGGCATCCAGCTGGGGTGCTGATGCGCCCAAAGGCAATGGCCAGCTTCTCACTGGTGGCAAAGAGAGAATTGCTTCATGTCCTCCTCCACATCATGCAGTACAAAGTGTGTGTTAGGCACATACCCAGCCTGCTTCATCCACCCAGACAAGCCATTCATCATGGATCTCCTCAAGTTGTGGATGCAATCTTCTACAAAACATGTATGCACCTGACTACCCACCTCATTCCAGCTGCACCCTGGCTCCTTTCTGATACCTTTGTCCTCCATCATTTTTCTTACCTTTGCTCTATCGTCCCACCTCCCAGCCGCAGCATAGATGTTTGATAGCAGCGCATAAGTTGGAGCATCGTGTGGACCCCACTTGAGAAGGCAATCTGCCACACGTTCTGCCAGCTCCACATCACCATGAACTCTGCAGGCACCAAGCAAGGTCCCCCACACTGAAGCATCTGGCTCAATCGGCATATTATTGATGAAATCCTCTGCCTCACCTAACCGCCCTGCACGGCCAAGAAGGTCCACCATGCAACCAAAATGCTCCATTGTAGGACTGATGCCATGATCGTGGCACATGGAAGTAAAGTAGTGATGGCCATCATCCACTAGGCCCACATGGCTACAAGCAGAGAGAACACATGTAAAGGATATACCATTCGGCTTCCACCCTTCCTGTTGCATTTGTTCAAACAGTTGGAGGGCTTCCCGACTACACCCATGCTGAGTGTATCCTGCGATCATTGCATTCCATGAGACCACATTTCGTTGAGCCATATAGTTGAACACTTGACACGCATCCTTTATGCTCCCGCATTTGGCATACATGGTAACAAGAGCAGTATCCAGAATGATATCTGGGGCAATTCCAGCTTTAACGATTTCATTATGGATCTCTTTGCCTTTGTCCAGGGCTGCCAGACTGCCACACGCATGGAGAACGCAAGTGAATGAGACCTTGTCCGGTGTCAGTCCTCCCTGTATCATTTCCTCGTAGATCTCCAAAGCATCCCTACCATAACTGTGCTGAGCATATCCTGCGATCATTGCGTTCCATGAGATCACATCTCGTTCAGCCATATAGTCAAAAACTCGACGTGCATCCTCTATGTTCCCGCATTTGCAATACATGGCAACAAGGGCAGTATTCAGAATAATATCTGGGGCAATTCCAGATTTGATGATGTCAGCATGTACCTCTCTGCCTGTTTCCAGGGTTGCCTCACTGGCACATGCATTGAGAACACAAGTGAAGGTGACCTTGTCAGGAGTCATCCCTTCCTGTATCATTTGCTCATAGATTTTCAAAGCCTCACTCCCATAACCATGCTGAGCATATCCTGCAATAATCGTACTCCATGAGACCACATCATGTTCAGCCATATTGTTAAACACTTGGCGTGCATCCTCTATGTTTCCGCATTTGCAATACATGGCAACAAGGGCAGTATTCAGAATGATATCTGGAGCAATTCCAGCTTTGATGATGTCAGCATGGACCTCTTTGCCTGTTTCTAGGTCTGCCAGGTTGGCACACGCATTGAGGACGCAAGTGAAGGTGACCCTGTCAGGCATGACCCCTGTCCATATCATTTGTTCATAGATCTCCAAAGCCTCACTCCCACATCCAAGCTGAGCATATCCAGCGATCATTGTGCTCCATGCAACCACATTCCGTAGGGCCATACTGTTGAACACTTGGCGCGCAGCTGTTATGCTCCCACATTTGGCATACATGGCAATAAGGGCAGTATCCAGAATCACATGTGACCCAACTCCACCTTTGATGATGTCGGCATGGACCTCTTTGCCTATTTCCAGAGCTGCCAGGCTGCCACACGCATTGAGAACGCATGTAAACGTGAACTTGTCTGGCCTCACACCTTCCTGTATCATTTGCCTATAAATTTCCAGGGCCTCCTTATTACACCCATGCTGAACATATCCTGCAATCATTGCACTCCATGAGACAACATCTCGTTGAGCCATAGTGTCAAACATTTGACGCGCATTGTTTATGCTCCCACATTTTGCATACATAGCACCAAGAGCAGTATCCAGAATGACGTCTGGGGCAACTCCAGCTTTCAGGATGTGAGCATGGACCTCTTTGCCTTTTTCCAGAGCTGCCAGGCTGGCACATGCATTGAGCACACAAGTGAATGTGACTTGGTCTGGTGTCACACCTTCCCCTATCATCTGCTCATAGATCTCCAAAGCCTCCTTATCATACCCATGCTGAGCATATCCTGTGATCATCGTGTTCCAGGAAACCACATTCCGTTGAACAATATTATCAAACACTTGACGTGCCTCTTTAATGCTCCCGCATTTAGCATACATGGCAACAAGGGCAGTATCCAGAACGACATCTTGTGCAATTCCAATCTTGATGATGTTGGCATGGACCTCTCTGCCTTTTCCTAGGGCTGCCAGGCTGGTGCATGCACTGAGAACACAAGTGAATGTGACCTTATTGGGCATCACCCCTTCCTGTTGCATTTGCTCATAGACCTCAAAAGCCTCCTTACCTTGCCCATGCTTGGCATATCCTGTTATCATGATAGTCCACGTAAACAAAGTTCGTTCAGGCATTGAGTCAAACACTTGTCGTGCATCCACCACGCTCCCGCACTTGGAATACATATTGACTAGGGTATTAAATAGAAAGATGTTTGGCTTAAATCCACTTTGGATAATATGGGTGTGAACCTGCTTTCCCTCTGCTAAGCCTTTTATGTGGGTGCACTCCTGCAAGAGACAGATATAAGTACTAGAGTCTGCTGAAATTCCTCGTTGGTTCAAAATATGCAGTGCCTCTTTCAACTGGCCTGTCTTACATAGCGTCTTCACATCCCCACAACTGCCAAAAGAGTTCTTGTTGACTCCCGCTTTTGGACCTCTTTTAAAAGCATTGAACGTGGTGGAGGTGTCTGATTCAAACAACTGTGCCTGGTTCAAACCTGCCATCCTGCATGACTCAGATTTTCTAGTTACAAACAATTACACTCTAACTCACATAATCTACTCAAATGAAGATGCCTCCGAAGGACAGGCTCCTTGACACATGTCGACATGGTTACAAATTAGTGCAGTCACTCTGAGAGTAGATTCTGCTGATTCTATCTGTAGGAGTTGAAACCCTTACTTCGTCAAACAATACTCGCTGTATTCCTGGCCTGGAGCTCCATGGTGTATACAATCACCAGAGTTTTCTTGAGCTTGTGTCATGGCAGAAAGCTCTGCTTTCACCCAACGTGGGTTTGACCAGCCCTCAATACAAAGGACATCACTTGTGCACTTATGTTTGAGGTCTGGTGATCTTGGACTGTTCTGGTAGAACCACCAGTCCACAGCAGAGCAGCCATTGAATCAACCATGCACAAAACCAAGGCAAATCCAACAAAGATTCAAACCACTTTCAAACAATGCCCAATAGCAACACAAAGGCATTCTTTTGTTGCTTTTAGCAGAATTATCGCTTCTTGAAGCCTTTAGGAGTACAATCTAGTCCAAAAAACAACATACTGCCAATTTCCATCACAAGCCCTCCTTGACATACTGTTCCACTTGGTAAATGAAGATAGTTCTCACCTTATCACACCTATTGTCCCACCCCTCCGAAGGATCTGGGAGTAAGTCCTGCCAGAGCCATTCTTTGCTGATTACTTGACCTGTGTGCCAGAACTGCAAGAACATGAGAACTTTGGCAGATCCCAAAGCTCGGAATCCAGCATAGGCTTTACATTACTAGATCCTCCTGCATCATATCTTTAGAGCCTAACAATAGCAGGCAAAAGATTTGCATGTCTATACCTCCTTTGAGTTTCTCTGTAAGGTGGGGAGACGTCTTAACCATCACTTGTAAGGGTCTGAACCTCGGCATCGCCAAGCTAGATGCCCGCTTTAACTCCACAGAATGGCCCGTCAATATGTTGCATGATATGAGGTCACCCGCTAGTTCACCAAAACAAGCAGACAGGCATTTGGGCATGGCCATTATCTGCAGGCTCACTCGCTGCCATCCCTGGAGCGCATAGTTGTTTTCCTGTCTGTGCATGTGAGAGGTACGTACAAGACTGCCCCCATAAAAAATCTGTTGCCACACTCACTCTTAAAAATAAAACCCGAACAGTGGGAAGGAACAGTGGAAAGGAGAAGAAAGAGGGTATTTGAGATGTAACTACTCTTCTGTCCGTGATCCGCTTCTTGATTGGGAAGATCCATTGGTTCTCACTTTGCTTCGATGCCATTAGAGTCTTGATTTAGAATATAGGGTGGTCTTTGTTTGGTTGTGCCGTGCGACGGGGCATGCGGGGATGCTGGAGGAACAGGTGTGGAGTAGGCTTTCTGAAGACTTGCTACTATCAATGAGAGCATGCCTACCCTTCCAAGACTTTGCTGCTTCCACTCGGTCTCCAAAATCCCTGCAGTTGACTAGCAATTTTCTAGAACTTCATAATAAACAGGTTACTATCCCGAAGGAGGAGTACTTGCTTTTGCGGTGATTGCGAGAGAGAAGAGGCCTCTCCAGCTGATGATCTCACAGCCAATTCAAAGCAAAGCATATACGATTTCTGGATGCCCTTGCGAAATATGTGGCACACTTCCAGCTCGCTGTACATGGAGGCGTTGAATCATACGAAACTCGAGGTCAGATCTGAGTGCAGATAGAATGTTCAGCAAGGAAACGTGCCTTTGCACGCTGCCGTGCCTTCAACACGAGTGTATAGCGATGGAATGCAGAGTACATAACGCATTCCTTCCATGGCAGTTTTCTACTGCGGGAGTGTCAAAGCTTATCGTACTTGTAGTCGGTGATGCAAGGGGCAAGTCACTAAGAGAGACCAATGTAATGCAAATCAATCTCACCCAAAAGTGAGAGTAATTCTCAGTTCAACGCTGCACACATGGTTCCCAGTGATGACGATATGATATTGACAATGCAGATGGATTTGCAACTATGCTGCGGATTGGGTTTGCAAGGACATCTGGCGTACCAAAAGGCAAAATACAGAGGTCTCCTCAGCCAACATTAGGTCATTCATCTCTAAATTCCGGAATTGCTTGGAAGACTTCCTGGATAATTAATACTTTTAACTTTCAAATCTTTCATTGCAAGACAACTACAGCAGAGTAAGTCAATCTGGGGAAAGATGAGAGAGAGGGAGAGAGGATACAAATGTGTTGCTCTGTTTCTAGTGCTCAATGTGAAATACATTAACCTCGCTCACAGACAATGGTTATGGAGATGAAGTCAAGACTGGCATACCAGCTTGACAGCATTTTCTTTGTAAGAGCAAACAGGGCTGGGTCTCTCAAGTAAGAAAGCCACTTCTAATGCACTGTTCCTACAATGTTCCTACATGAAAGTACCAATGTCAGTGCTCCTTTGATCCTCCTCCGTGTCAATGAGAGGGGGAGGGAGATATTGAAAGCCATCCATGGACAAGATTATAGACCTAAGTCAAAAAATCAGTAACGAGCAGCTGACAACCCCTTCTGGAGGTGTGGCACAAATACATTTTTTTAATTATGCTTTGCCCTGCCTCCCCCAGACCACATCTTTCAAGAAAAGATGACCTGAGCCAGGAGCCTGCAACTGTATCAGGACCACTCTTCCCTTTCCCCCTCGACTGACCAACCAGCAGACAAGACTCTCAAATGTGACCACTAGGACTCTTCAGTAGAAGAATCCCAACACCTTGCCTCCCACATTCTTCCTCCTAGCCTCATCATGATCCATGATTCCAGCTGATGTCGTCAATACAATGTAGCCAAACTGTAGCACAGAAACAATAATTAGGGCACACCTGAAGCAGTTATCCTTTGTCAGAACATAACTATACTTGTACAATTGTTCTGATTGATGACAAATGAAGCCAGAACTACCTAACATTATAGACAGAAAGGAAACCATAGGTATACAGCTAACAAATGAGGTCCAGAAATAAAAACCTACCTGGCGAGAAGGAAGCAGGCGGGCAGTCCAGGCTTCCAGCTCACTAACACCGATGTTGTAGCGGGGACTGATGACACCACACTTATTAAGTCTTCCATTGAGCTCTACTACGATCTTTCCAGCTCGGTGGTCATCGACCAACTCAAACTCACCGATGTAGCCTGCAGTGCCATACAACATTGGGTCACAGCTCAGCAGAGAAAGCTAGACTTCTCTACAAACAGCTACCACCCACATTCTTTATTCAAATGGTTTACAGAGGCTAGGTTTAGGCTGACTGGTTTTGGACAAAGAATTAAGACAGCCATTTTATTGCTTCGGAGATGGTTTGGGCATTGTCCTTGAGTATGGAAGTAGTTCAGCCTACATGTGTATACTGGCAGAAAGTCAGCTCCATCTACGTTATAAATAGACAGGTTGCAACTCACCCAGCTACTAACTGTTCATAAGAGAGATCAAATTCTTTGCAAATATGTAATACATTCCCATGAAATGGTGTCTAGGAACCTCTGTTTGGCAACTCTTTGGTATTCCTAGCAGAAACCCAAAAGAAGCAAGGCCTAGCCATCTGCTCTTCTCCACAAGCCCGCGAGGCCAGCATCCACCAGGAAACACATCTGAAAAGAACTGGAAGCGGTGGCAGTTGATTGGGTTCTACCTCCCCTACAATGTGCGGTGCACAACAACTGAAGTCCTCGAACCACCCTTTTCCAGATGACTAAGACGAGACAACTTCAGAGACAAATATGCTGGAACCTCTGCAGCTGCCTCCCTTACTCCCAATCTACCATTATGTACCCCGTGAGATTAAGAGATAAAAGCATCTGGCGAGCGATCTGATAACAAACGGTCAAATTCAGCCAGCTGCCGATAGGTATCAAAAAGAAAACAGTACGGTAAGGTATCGAAAGGCACCATGCTTCTGCATGACGGTCAAGAACTTGATGATGACCTTGGAAGAAGGCTTGATCAGCACCTGGCGCTTTCCGCGCTTCTCCGCATTGAACATGTTCTTCAACGCATCGTTCAGCACACTGATTCTCACCATCGCGCCCTACCTGCATGAGTACATAAATCCTTCTTATTCTTCGCGCTCTCTCCCCTCGAACAACACTCCGCAAAGGATCCCACTCTCACAACGCATCCGTAAAACACCCAAACCAGCGACTCTCGTCCCTCGCCCGTACTCACACCACTCAACCCAACAAAGAAATAACCGCGCCCACTTTTTATCTCAGTCTCAGACAAGCATGAACACTACACACCGATCTTCACTCTCTGGCAATCCCTTGCCCCACCGAGCTATCACAACCCTCCCCCTCTCTCACCTTGCACTAAGCACAGAGACAAACCCACCTCCAACTCTGGTAGCTCTCCAACCCTAGCACACATGCAGACTGCATAGAGAGAACATACCCGATGATCAAACAGGTGAGCGATGGCAGAGGGCCGCAACGCAGTCGCGACGGAAGCAGGAGCGAGAGAAAGAGAACCGAGCCGGTGGTGCTTGTTCTATCGACTGTCGCCGAACCTCGTGTCAACCCTAGCGCTCACCAGGTTCGGGTTAGGTCAGGATCTGGGTCCGTGACATCTTCTGACAGAATTAGTGCTAACTAAAGAGAAAAAAACTAACTATCAAAGTAACCCAAAAAAAAAAAAAAAAAGCAACCTCTCAGAGCAGAATTTGAACTTACCCATACATAGAAATACACGTTGTGTTTGTGGCTTTGTATTGACCCTAAAAAAGGAAGGTAGTGACATTTTGTATATGTGATAATATGCATACATGTAGAGCAGTTTCATTCGGCCCAGATTCTAGAGTGGTCCAGGAATTACTGTGGCCCAGGAATTAGAGTGGGGGGCTTATGTAGGAAGGCCACATGTATTAAGGAATGAGATGAGGGGTCCAAAAAAAAGAAGGGAGGAATTGGCTAAATTTAGAATAGGGAGTCTTGTAGGATTGACATGTTGAGCACCTTCTAGAAGCGTCGTCCTTCTAGAAGGGTCCCACCGCCGCGTGAGAGGGTATATAAGGGAGGGCCCCTCTTACTACCTACTAACTTACTACCTACTAAATTAATAAATAGTGGGCTCTGCCAAGGTAGGGCCCCAAAAAAAAAAAGCAAACATGAATCAATTAATTAATAGAAACGTGAATATCTCCCAAACGAAATCCCTTTATAATTGGTATTGTCGGAGGGTCTTGGTATTTTTCTTTTACCCATGTTGGTGCATATGTTATTTACAACGTCTCAAAATTATATGGTATAGAAGATACGTGAAGGTTCACATTAAGACACAACTCAAAACTACGTCTTTCTCACAAGGAAAGCCCTTCCATACCTTAAAGAAACTCGTAAACATTGTTAGACAAAACACAAAATTCATATTCTCGAACCCCCTTACAAAGAGTTTTTGTGGGGACACATGGAATTGAGTGGTTATGTTGGGCAACGTAGGTGTGAGATTGAATAGTTGGAATCTCCCTAATAGAGTATGAAGTGAGTCAAGGATGTCAAGAAACCCAATTTTTTCAAATTACATACACATATAGATAATTTATTGCCGGAGATTTTGAAGTATCCAACGTCTTCATTCTAGCTTCATACTAAATTCATTTTACCCTTCATCATGCTTCCACATTTCAGATTAGTCACTACAGCTGAGTAGTTCTCTGAACTCAGAAACAGATTCCACCTCAAGTCCACATAAAAAACTTAATGACTCCTTATATAGTAATCATGTCTTCCATTGTTCACTTTCCTTTCTAAAGTATAAAGTATGACGCCTCCCGAAGGGAGCGTAACTTATGGTGTCACTTCACCACAAGGGCTACTTTCTTCCAGCTGAAAGGTGGACACCTTCATGACACACCAGACCATGGTTTGAACCCACAACCACATCCAACGTGGTATGTGCCCATTATCACTGGGCTACATGCTGGTTGTTCTTTCCTTTCTACAGATTCTCTCTTCTCTCTTTACTTGGGATAGCACTCCTTAAAGCTAGATGAGTCTGATTGATTTTCTCTGTGAGAACCTTGCAAACATTACACATATTTTCAATCGCTTATACCATCTTCAGGCTTGTTACTTTCTTCATCATTATCATCTTTCAAAAAGCGCTCAAAAGGTTGTCCTTTGTTGACTATTTTAAAAATCTCCGCCCATGTCTCGCGATTCTTTGGGTCCATTTCTCGTACGACTGCTGCCAATTCCGAAGGAGTGTAGCCATACGCCCAGGAGTTGAGCTTGGTAGAAGAGGGGGAAAGAAACTCCTTAATCTTAGGCCACAATTTCAAAGGAACTTTTGCCGTAACTAGCTGTTGGTTTGAGAGTGCACTAAGACATTGATTCCAGCTTTGTGTGCTCACAGGGTAAGGCAAATTGTTGACTTGCAAGATTCTAGATCTCACATCCTTCACAAGCTCTCTTAGTATCAACTTGTTCTTCTTTGTACGTTCTTCTCGTGCCTCTTTTTCCAAGGTCATGATTCTTTTCTCAAGCTCCCCACACTTTTTCTCCAATGCCACATAGCTAGCACTTTCTATGGCCTTTTTCACATCAACAATACTTATCGTTGGCTTTGACATGTTGGTGGTGATTTATGTTGCAATATTGTTTCGTCTTTTTTGTACTAACAAAGGTATAATGGGAACTCACCGCCCTTCTTGTTTATCCGCATTCTTGTTTTGCATGAGATTATGTACCTCACCATCACGTTCAAGAGAATTGGATGAATGCCATAATAGTCTTCCCTGTAGCATTTCAGGATGTAGTTTTAGATGTCTCGGCTTGAATGAGACGAAATGTATCCCTTTGTCAGTTTCCTTAATTACATCCAAAACTTATGTCTGAATCCCAAGCGATAGGCTATAATAGAACAAACATCATTTAAGAGAATGTCATTTAGTAAGAAATGAAGGGCTTACCTTTGAATTCCATAATTTAGCTTTCCTCCTCCTCCTTTCAATCTCTCTCCTTCTCTTCCCTCGCCTCCTCTCTCGATCTCTCTCCACCTCTCTCTCCTTAAGCCGCCACCACCGCCTATGCTTCTCCCTCACTCTATCTGTCACTTGATATTCCACCTTCCTTTTACTTCCCTCTAATTTTCCAGACGACATAAGGAAAATTGTACATACGACCAAATAAGTCAGGATGTGAGAACCATTGCTCTAACATATGATGAAAATATAGTTTAGAAATATAGAATACTACGGCTACATTTAAATTTAATGCTCAAGAACATGAACAGTTTTTATCAAAGGTAAAGATAATGAAATATCCTACACGTCCTCGAAAATAAAATATGGTTGTAAACATAGAACATCCACTATCCATCATCACCATGAACGTCAAACAATTTGGAGGAACAAAGGTATGTAGTGAGTACCAGGAGAGGAAGGAGACGGTTGGCATAGACAACGGCTGTTGGATAAGGTCCCCTATGGAATCAGCTCAATCCATGTTCACATACATACATATACATACATAGATGGGATGGACCCCCACCACATAACCAAAGGCATTGCATTATCCATTTTTCTTCCTCATCAAGATAGAATTTCGAAAGAAGTTTGGAGATGAACCTGCCACATGTATAATCTGCTCATCAAAATTATTTGTTTATATATTTTAATTCGTTGAATCATTTATTTATAAAATATATTATGTCTGATTGAAAATAGGTTACTTGTGTATTTTTTAGACAAATACTTTATTGAGATATTCGTGACCAAAAACCAGTCACAATACAATATAGCATTCACACCAAATGGATTTGAATGTATCAAATGAAAGAGCCATATATAATTAGCCATTGCAGTGTCCTGATTTTTTTCATTTTGTTGCTGCCAAATTGAATTTTGTCATCTAAGCATTAAATCATAGAAATTATGCTCAAAACCAATCATTTCTATTTATTTCAATTAATAATTTTATTAAAAAAAATCAATGTATCTTTAAACTTCACCATGGAAAAAGTTTGAGAAAACAAAAACTAATATTTGAGGAATAGATAAAGAAGTGGATTGTTGTACATGCAATCTTCAAGAATCTACAATAGAGACCGAATAGGGTACATGCGTGCTCTCTTCCAATTTACATGACGCCCTAAAGAGATCCCAAAGATAGATATTCAAACAATGTTCCACATTCAAGATAACACTGAGTTACTAGTACATGTTGTGCACGGACCTTTGGAGAGTTAACTTGAAATGTGTTTGCCTGATCTTCCAATACATAATACTTTTTCGTTGATCTAACATCTGTCAAAGGTTACCTTTGGCAAAATCCAATACCTATAAGCCTATGTAAATATATCATTTTCCCTTGTAGCTATTATATACATAGATACCCACTTCCTTGCAATTCGGGTAGATTAAAAAACTGACGATGTCGTGGTATTTAGGTATCCTAATCCTACTCTATACCAAAAGTAGTCTTTGTCATTTGTTTTCCTAGTCGTCACTAGAATTACTATCTTTGAAACTAGAAGTATTAGGAAAATTAAATATCTGCCCAACACTTGGTGTGGATAATAATATTATATGACACCTCACAAGGAAGAGTAAATTATGGTGTCTATTGACCCTGAACGACTACTACCTTTCGAGAGGAATGTGGATACTGGATACCTTTGTGACACCAATCAGCGGATTGAACCCACGACCACTTCTGAGGTGGTATTTGCCCACTATCACTAGGCTACAACTTGGTTGTCTTAGTGTGGATAGTAATGTTGGTTTGGTATTGGAAATAGGGCTGCGCATTGCTCCACACCAGCCCCTCCTTTTTAGGCGGAAAAAAACTAAAAGCACCAAAAATGTGGGCCCGCGACACCCCTATACAAAAAAACAGGGGCAAAAATAAAAAATATTGTCGAAATGGGGCGGGGCCTTGCCAGCTAGTGCTAGAAAGCACCTTGGGAACCCACTCTTTTTCTGGGAACGGGGGAGCATGACGCCCTAAATCCAAGGGCTGGCGCCCCATCGCACTTGGGGTCAGCATGATTTCGCCATCTGCACCTATAGCCACCGTCCGGTCTCCAGCCAGTAGCCATATTGCACATATATATGTAGCTATATTGCAGTCATATATGGTAACCATATCCTGAGTGCCATATTGCACCGTCCGATCGTCATATTGCATATATGTAGCCAGGTGGATTCTAGGTGCACATTGTACTAGTCGCCACCTCTGCACTCAGTCCCAAAAATATTTCGCTAGTATGCAATTCCGCAGATGGCACCCATAACCGCGGGCGGGATGTCCCTATAGGCATGCCAATGACAAGGTTATGAAGAGCACAGTTGCCAAGGATCCAACCAATTGCTAAGATATTGACAGTGGGCACAATGAAGATTAGTAATTAAGGGGAAGCTGGTATAGTGGATGGTAATTAGGGTTTTCTTAGGGTTTCTTTAGGGTTTTTAGGGGTTTTTTCCCCCCACAGATGCGCTAAATTTTTTTCTTGTTTTTTCGAGTTTTTAGGGTTTTTAGGGTTTTCTTAGGGGGTTCTTAGAGGGGTTTTATTTTCCCCGCAGATGCCACTGAAAGTGGCGTGCACACCACTGTCCACGCCTATGCAGAAACGAAAAAAAAAAAAAGTGCTTCGCACTATTAGTGACAATTTCTGAGAACAATATTCAAATATTACAAAAACTTAATGAAAGAGTACAATTTGATGATACTTTTGTCTTATTCAAGCAACGTTGGGGTTAGAGCTGACATTAGCCACTTCATTGTATGGAAACTGCTCCTATAAAGGGTGGGTTCTATAAATGTTTTTTAAGTCAAAATCTTAACAAGTAGATTTAAAATATTTAAACATAGAGATTAAACAAATGTACATACATCTAATATCTAGCATAGAATTGATTGAGGTGTACTTATAATAAATTAATATATCTATATTCTAATTATCCATAATATAGACAAGGGACAAAAAACCAACATTAAGAGTTTTGACATTTCATTAGCTGTTACTATATATATATATCGCAATATATTGGTAAATCGAAACTTGTCCACCACAAAACCAAAAAAATTCGAAAATTGGACATACCATTGTGTTTGGTGGTTTTATCATAATTAATATGTAGAAGTGTTATAACATTTACGTTAAATGTGTGACAAAAATAAAATAAAAACAAAACAAAACAATGCTAAAGCAAATTCGCAAAAAAAAAATTTCAAAATGCAGTTGTTTTCTTGGGTAGCTTAAAAAATGATGACGATGACGTGGCCGAAGAAAGGAATATGACAGTACTATTGGAGCACATTTGTAGAAAAAGATCTGCCCAAAAACGTCAATCTAACGGCGCAGGGTCACGGACCTTGCTCCACAGTTGGCTCAAGCCGGTAGAATTGCTGCCGGGCCCGCCTTAAATCTGCCTCCCGCCCGGCATTTTGGCCAAGCATACTGGGACCCCGCCAACCACTGTACAAAGATTTTAGTCCTTCCGATATGGTGTCGGGAGATATTGCCTTCGCTTCTTCCATGGTGGAAGCGTACATAGATTTTTAGTCCTTCTGATATGGTGTCAGGTGAATTTGGCTTCGCTTCTTCCATGGCGGGAGAGGCTTCTTCCGTGGCGGAAGCGGGAAACCCAGATATTGTTTTCACTCAAGCTACGAGAGCCATACAGACTGTTTCGGTTCAAGCTGCGATCAACATTCAAGCTGCGATCACAGGCTGTTCCCTATTTCGATCAACATTCCCTTTCTTACCAGGAAGAGATCCACCGTGCTTCCATCTTTGTCTCGGCTGGTGTTGATCCTCAACCATCAATGCATTCAAAAACACCTCATTCTTCATCTTCAAGCTATGCCCTCAACCCAGCCATCTTTTGCGCTCTCCAAAGATCCATTTCAACGCTCAAGAAACTGTGATCGCGCCTGCCAAGTTGTGATCGGCGCTCTCTGTGCCGGGTCTTCTACCGTCCCAACCATGGAGTGCCAACCAAACCGTCCCTGCAAAAATTACCATCGGCCCTGTAACCAGGGCATATAGCGTTTGACGTGCCATGCTCACCCTGGAGATGTTCTAACTAGCACTGGGCTACATGCTGGTTGTCAGGTTAACATCTACTAGGGCTTCGCGTTGCTCTGCACTACTAGCGACGACTTCTGAGAAGGACGTCCGGATGGCCGGGCTATACTCGAGGATCATGAGAGAGAATACGGATCATGCAGCCTGCCAAAATGTCGGTCACGCAGTCCCGATTGGTTGGGGGGGGGGGGGGAGGGGAGTTGGAAAGGTCTTCCATGGGTCGTCTTGGTACAACAAGTAGATTTGGACTATGATAAAACAATATTTTTTTATTATCCATTGTGAGTATGCATTGGGACAAAATGTAGACTTTTTGAAGAGGAGAAGGAGGACGGTCTTTATAAAATATGGTGGCCCTTACATGGAATGTTTTGATGTGTCTAATGTAAGCTCTACCAAGCTATGCTTTTGCTCCAGTTGTCGTCGTTTGACTCTGTCTCCTCTTGTGCTTTGGCCAGCAGTTTGACTCCTTTTAGTTGGAATGAAAGCCTGGGTTTCTTGTGACGGGCGATTATTCAAGGGCCCAAATTACAACAGGTGACCTGCCTCCTCGAACCGGCTACCTAACACATGATATTCGGGAATAGGGTGATTCCTGCTCAAACATGCGTAACTTATGGTATCATTTCATCCAAATGGTTTATGATTTATGTTTGGAAAGTGGACACGGGAATAGGGTGATTCCTGCTCAAACATGCGTAACTTATGGTATCATTTCATCCAAATGGTTTATGATTTATGCTTGGAAAGTGGACACATTCAAATGGCCGCGATTGCAACATTAAACGACCGATTGACATACCAACCAAGTTGGGCTGGTTATGATGATGGATAGCATCCATCTTACACCTCGGTGGCTTTTAACCCATGATCCTTTATAAGGCCATTTTGCCTCCTAACACTTCAATTCAAAGGTATACATAAAATCAATATTAGAAATTCATTCAGCAAATCTGAAAATTGAAGCTTCATGTATCCAAATGGATGTAGTTGGCATCTCTTCCACGTAGAAGTATAATATCCATGACTGATCAGTAACATATTGATTAGCCTGGCTCATAATGCTTGCTAGGTCTATGTTTGCGACTCATTGTATGCCAACATTGACGATGTTTTGTCCACGTTCTCCTTCTTTTAGATCTTTTTGTATTGACAATAACTGCCTCAATTTTTTAGTGGAAGAAGGCTTAAGGAAATGGGTCACCTACTTGTACAAAGGAATTATGGGGGGTGAAATCCGAAAATTTTGCCGAAAATCACCAGTAGTCGAGAGTTAGGAGCCTAATTTTGCAGTTAAAACATGCCACATGGTATGTAGCCACTTTTCTAGCCCTGCCACCTCGTTATTCTCGCCACATGGGCATTGGATAGAATTCACATGTGGCCCGGTCAGCGATTTTGGGAAAAAAAAAAAAAAAAAAAAAAAAAACACTCCACAGGGATGGTGGGAAATTTCGTGACAGGGGTCCATTTTTAGAGAAGCTGACACGGTGGAAAGAACTTAGGAAGAAAACGGGATTAGAACAGATTCCCAAAAAAGATATTCAAAATTCTCCAGGGCAGCTTTAAAATGATAACGATGACGTGTCACTATGGCACCCTACACTAAAACTAGTCTCCAACCTTCACTCCTCACTAGATCTTGAGGACTCCACAAGAGAGAAGAGAGTGAATCGGTTACTACGACAAGGGCCACTTTTGGGCCACCTTCAAAGCAAACTTTATTTTGCTTTGTATTTTCAGTGCGCTCCCCCAAGGAGAAGATAAGCCAGTTTCTGAAGCGGCGTCCTGCCAAGGAATCTTTCACTGCTGCAAGGTCTCCAACTTCTGTACACGTGGCAGACATTCTGTACGTAGGAATGGCGTTGGTGATGGCCACGGGGTGGACCCAGTGATTGGCGGGGCCGCGAGCAGGTCAACTGGTGGCCATCACCTACGTAGTCGTACTAGAGAACGGGCCGTGTTTGGCCGATTCTGCCCTGTAAGCGGCCTCTGGGCGAGGCCTATGGCCGCGCACAGAGTCGGCCAACGCGGCCCGTTCACTCGCGTTAAAAGCAGGTGTGGCAGATTCTCTCGGCTACGTGGCGCGATATGGGTTTCGATTATCCCATATCGATTGCCCAGATTCAGAGCCCCGGAGAGGATATAAAGGGGGCGAGCCTCAGGGGAACGCGGTTGGGTTGTTGGCTGATGACATGGGCCTCGGCCATCCCTGCCGATTCGGTCTGAGAAGTAGGCCGAAAAAGTGGCAGAATCTGCCACACCTGCTTATAACGGATGGAGAAGTATCAGCCCCAGATATCGCTATCAGAGCTAGGATGGCCCGACAAGGCTTGCCACGTGGTGCAACATGGCAAACTCCCTTGACAAGTGAAGGGCCAAACCCTTTGAAGCGTTGGGTGGGAGGGCACAACACGGCCGCCGTTCAAGCATGTCCAAACCCTCTGACCCTCTCATGAACTGTATTAGGTTCACCCCTGTCTCTTGTTACGGGATTGTAACCGTTGTACACGGGAAAAATAGCATTGGAAAGCTTCCAATGTGCCCCATCTTTTTGTTGTTGGACCAATTTTCAATAGAGTTCATCTACCTAGAGTAATTTGTAAAATAAGGGCCCATCATGGTGCACCTTGCATTTGGTTGTAACCATTTTATAAAATCTTAAGATACCATTGGAAAGCTCTTTATATGCCCCATCATATTGTAGTTGGAACAATTTTCCGTAGAGTTAATCTACATAGGATAATTTGAGTGTAAAGCAAAGGTAAGATGGTTCATTCCTCTTCAAAAATCGCTAAGCCCCTGTTGTGCCTTCCCTAGGTGTGACCTCCTCTCCTTTGTTGAAAATTACTTCATGAAGTGCCTCCAGGTAACACCTCCCTCAAGTAACATCTCCCTCAGGTAACATCTATCTTATCCTACAATTTATGAAGAAAATAGATGAAATTTTAAGCTTATTATGGATGAAAGTAGATGTTGCTATTCACAAAGAGGAGCCATAAGTAACTAGCCGCTTGTTTGGTATCCCCCACATCATGATGTTGACTCTTTCGGAATATTGTTAGGACATACTTTCAACCAATCAGCCAGTGTTTTGGATGCAATAAGAACCAGGAAACAGGAAACAGAACACTCCTGCCGATGTATTGTACAAAGGAGCAATTTCCACACACTAGTAAGAAAAAGAACCATGTGCACTCTTCAAACTGTGCTGAAACCCACATCATTCTATCATATGGAATGTACTGTATTATTTGGCTCTCCTATCCTTGGAGAAAGAACCCACAAACAAACCAAAAAATGCACACACTCCAATCTAAGCAAGGAGACAACATTGAAAGACATGACTGTAGGTGTTGGAGTGAGGTGGCTTGGCGACTCTTTTGGGCCCCAAAAGCCCCCCATGGCCCACCATAACCTCACAATCTCTGTATCTCTCTGGCCCATAATGGCTTTGACATGTGCAAAGGTCCTGCCTACAAACAGATGTCATGACATGCACGGGGCTACCACTTGCGCAAATGAGCCCATAGGCTATACCTCAGATATACAACTATGACCACGAAGAGGCAGAGCACAAGGTTAGCAAGAGTGGAGGTGCAGAGATCCAACCGCCTGGCCATGCAATGATCAGGTCTCCAAAAGAACCAATCAAGCAGTGCGCATTTTGCATGACGCTTTATGTCAGTTGTCTTCATATGTGGATGGAATTTTCCTACGTCCAAAAGTTTTCAGTCATGACTTCTTAGAGTCCAGATACCCTTTCTTCAGATCCAGCTTCTCTTGCCAATCGCACTGTAGCAATCAAGAACTCGGACATGACAAACACCATTTATGGTGGGAAGCACTGATCAAGGCAGGATCAGTCACAGTGGCCAAGGTTGTGGGTCCGTCCGGACGGACGCAGATGGGGACGGGAGGCCCATCCCTGCTCCCAAGCATAGATTTGCCAAAACCCTTTGGCGTTATGAAGTCAAAATAGTTCAACTCCACTGGAATGTTATGGCCTCCACATGGTTTTGAGAACATGGGAAATGTTGCTCTCCAGGGCTATTGCCTAAACCAGGGCTGCTGCCCCACAGGAAGGACGGGTAAAATTTGGCAACTGTGAAGTGTCGCCTTGAGTTGGTGTTGAATGTCCATTTACAGACAACAAAGACAACAACTTCAGTAGAAGCAATAAAAATAAGCAGTCAGATCTGGCAAAACAGTTCATGGAGCACGTGCACTGGTGCGGGCCCGGCCCTGTTGTGAAACCTGCAAGCTACCACACTGCTGCCTCTCACTCCTCCGTAGAAGTCTGCCCTTATCAGGTATGCTGTGGTCCCCAATTCCCAGATTCCAAATTGTCCGCATTGAATGCAGATGCAGCTCCCCACTGAGAATCTAGAGCAATCGAGTGCCTCCTTCCAACTGTTGGGAAGTGGGCACTTTCGGATGGCCGTTGAGACAGCGGTGGGTGTCTCAACGACATGGCACTGACAAGCCACGTTGGGTGGCGCAAACAACCTTGAGAGAAAATACGTACTGCAAACTCCACTTGGAATCATGGATCGAGGGGTCGAAAAACTTCTCATGCTTTAGAGAATTTATGAATTAGGGTCACCGTCCGCCTATTGGGTTTCAGGATTTAGATTGCGTTTACAGTGGACAAGTGTTGGGCCCAACAGGTCCTAGCTGTATGTGTCTCCATGACATAGATAGAAAAACTCTAAATGCAGAGGCAAGCACTGGCGGAGAGTGATTTTCTCTTCCACCTCCGAGCACTAAGTTAGTAGTACGTTACGTAAAACTAGCTAGTTGCTGTGCAGTCTGCCTCTCCTGTATCTCCGGGAGAAATCCTACCGCGCCCACCGAGACCCTTTCCAAACATATGTGTTTGTCGGCTTGTCCTCTCCATCTCTGCTGGTTTACACCCACATCACTATATCGATTACTTGCCCCCTGGATGAGTATGAAACTCATGAAGAAGGCTCCTTTCTTTCCAAATTCACAAGAGTGAGACTGTCTTGTGTTCACAGTAGAGCTACGTTCTAAGCACCCATTCAATTTTTCGAGGACGGGAGGGGATGTAGGCAACATCAACAATCGCACCTGGTTTTGCAATCGCATCTGCGACTCATATTGGGCGCTGAGAAACACACATTATCTGTAGCATATAAAGGTGTGTTTCTCTCTCTTCCGGCCGAAAAGAGCGCGCGGTATGTCCCCAAAGCTAGGCAGTGAATACGTTTTCCCTTTCACTTGCTCGTTTAGCACACAAGCGACAGGAAGTGGAGCTGAATTCCTTACAGGTTCGTGTGCACCACATTTGTAACAGAGGGGAAGGATTTTCTTAGCCTAAAGAAACGTTTCTCCTCAACAAAACTCAAATCCCCGTCTGTTGGGCAGTGGGGCCCGAGGGCCTATAGGGCAAAGTAGAACAAACTCCAAACGTCTCTCACAAAGGAGGGAGAGAGAAAGAATCCCTGGTTTTAAGAACATGGACCGTCAGACCCCTCTTACCAGTGATCAAGGGTGCTGACCAGGGTGTAGGGTGCTTCTAAGCGAAATTCCCCTGAAGGTAGATTGTTGTTTGTGTGCAGGTAAATTGAAGAGGTTCGCTGAAGCACTTAAAATGGTGCATTTCGGGCATTTTATTTCGGCCAACCAGGTTACGGGCTGGGAAGAGTATATCTCTCTCTTATCTTTACTTTGTTTGCTTTTGGGTTTCTATCTGAAATGAGATTATGGAATGATGGGATTGAATATGGAATGATTGAGACATAATAGACAAGCTTTATAGACACTCTTGTGCCCCTCCTATCGTTTAGGACGTAGCCCAGTTTAGGATCTACTTTGTATTGCTCCTATAGCTCACACAGCAGTTTACAAATCCACTCTGAAAGAATCTGATAACTTACTATATTCTTGACCAGTTATTACATTGGCTACAAGTTTTTGAAGAAGACGATAAAGCATTATGCCTCGCGGGCCACTATTGCGTCTGAAGAGGAGCGTGAGGAAATCGTGAAGTCCTTCTCTGAAATTTTAGATTCACAGGTTTATACTTCACCCTTGATGGAGGTCCTGTGTCATCCAAGGGGCTGGGGGAAGAGGGAGAGTTGGACCCAATAGACTTGGCTTGCTGTATTTTTGTGACCGTATACCCTGAGCAGAACTGTGAAGAAGAGTCAGGGAACTTATTGAGCACTTCATGCAAATGTTGACATTGATGTACCCTTGAGGGCCCAGTTACCTTGGGGAATATGCCCTGGAAGAATTAGGGCTTCATCTTCAGATATGGACTATTCCTGTACCGCTGTATCTTGTGCTGCATAGGCAGAGCAATAATAATGTGCTTTCTCTGCAGATAGAGAAGATTGTCCTCTTTTTGATAGAGAAGCAAGGGGTTCTGGCTGGGCGGTTGCAAAGACTACGGGAGAGGCGAGAAAGCTCACAAGAGACAACAGAGGGGGACACTGAAGCTGCACTACTTGAGCGACCCTCGAGCCCATGGCCATGCCTAATGGATGACTACAGGTATGATTTATACCATCAGAGAAAGGTGCTGTTGACATGCTTGTTCATCTTAAACCAAGTTCAATTGCAGCAATTGGCAAATTTTGTGGTACTCTTTGGGTGTCTGCTGTGGCAGTTTCTCTTTCTCTTCTCCTATCACAGCCTGTCCAGATGCAAAAGAAATAATGTGAAGGGAAATGTTGCAGGCAAGTGGGTCTTGAGCTTCTGCAATTATTGCACTTTGTGGAGCTTAACACTACTGGCCTTCGCAAGATACTGAAGAAGTTTGACAAGCGGGTTGGTTTTCGGCTCGGTGCACAATATATTGCCTCCCGTTCCAACCATCCCTATTCACAGCTCCAGCAGGTCTTCCGCCAAGTGGTAGGTATTTGACTACCCTGGACATACGGAAAATCTTTTCTTCTTTCTCGTTTGACAGGAAATATGTGGACCCATATGTTATGTCTGATAAGAAAAGCTATGGAGGAAAAGCAAGTAGGATCCATATATACTTTGGACCTGTCTTTTCACACCGATATGAGGTTCTCACTTAAAAGTTGGTGTGTGACAGGGCATAGGGGCAATGGTGGCCACCATATCTCAAAATCTTGCTGAGCTCCATTCTCAAAACTTTGAATTTAGCTCTACTAGTAGTTCTATCTCCCTCTTCCGCCAGGCCTCCCTGCCTTCACGGGTAGTTGCGCAGGAGCCCATTATTCAGGTTGGTCTGGGTCTCCTCTTCTTATTGAATGGTGCATTTGATGAGGGAATTTGTAGTGAACTTTGACCTCTCAAAGATACTAGAGTTTCTCTTTGCTGGTCTCCTTGCTGGTATCATACGTGGCAAATAGAATCTATGATCAGATGTCAATAAACCTTACTTCAATTCATCGAAGGTGAATTCATCATGTAAGATGACATCCCAATACAAATATTGTCCTGATCATGTGAATTGGTATATCTGTGGCTTTCAAGAAAATTGAAGGGGAGGGGGGGGGGCGGAGGGAATTGCACTAGATGCATGCCAGGTCCAAACTAGAAGATAAGGAACAATTAGATCACTGCAATTCTCTCTTAGTCAGGATCAGACTAACAGTATGTCTCTATTTGCAGGCTATTGAAGGGGCCATGCATCGACTGACACAGGAGGTCAGCTTAGCATCATTTCTGGCAAACGAGCTGTTGCTACCGACTCGAAAGGATGAGATATGTGGAATGTTGATGGAGCAGGAGGATGCCCACTTCCTATCTCTACAAATCAATCTTATGAACACTTTTCTCTACATGGTACAGGCTCTAGTGTCTCATTTTTTTTCATGTTGTCATTCATGTGCTTTGTCTGTATGGCTGTGTGCCAGATTCTTTTCCTGCACACCCCACGCGACACGACTCCCTCTCTCCCCCCCTACATCCTTGATCTTTTCAATTTTTGTTCAAATATGATTCGGCAGACGTTTGTGTACCCATTACAAGCTAATGCTAGCACAGAGGGTGTCTATCGTGAACCACCTACAAGTAGAAGACTCTCTGTGGACTCTCTCTCTCTCTTTCTCTCTCTCTCTCTCTCTCTCTACATCCCGCTCAAACTGGGCGCGGGGTCAATGGCCACAAGGCTACGGCAAACAACGTCTTCATAATGGACAAAATTTTGTTCCCCCAGTGTGCCAATGTGTTGATCGACAGAACTGATATTGGTACCTCTGACCACTTCCTGGTTTGGACTGAGATCAAAAGGTGTTTTCCCACCACCAAGAGATCTGTGAAACGTTCGATTCGGAAGTGGCGCATAGGAAAATTCTACAATGAGGAGGTCAAGGCTGAGTACGTCCAGGCCTTGCAAGAGGCTCTCCCTCATTTTGTCCAATCGCTCCAAGAACTTCAGTCACGCTCTGTTAACGCAAGAAATGAAGTCGAAAGAGCAGTGGACTCTTGGGAGAGTTTCGTTTCCTCCGTGGCTGACAAGATCATTGGGAGGAAACTAATTGTCTGCGGTAGAGCAGTTAATTGGTGGACTAATGAGATTAAACTCAAGATAGCTGAGAGACGAGCCCTCTATAAAGAGTGCTGCAATTTGGAAACCAACAGAGAATTGTGGGCGAGGTACTACCAGCTCCGTAAAGATATCAATCAGCTTGTTAGGTCTCAGAAGAAAGTATACTGGGACAAGTTATACAGTGAAATAAACTCAAACCACCATGGTGGTAATGACAAGAAATTCTGGTTGGCCCTTCAACGTTTGTACAAGCCGAAAAACGGTCAGCAAGTACAAGCGCTGAAGACTACTAAAGGTGCAGTGGTGACTTCATCGGTTGACATTGTCAAAACCTTTGAAACTCACTACAGTATCCTTGGCAGAACTTCTAGGTCTAACAGTGTGGGGTCTTCTGCTGAATGGAGGGACACAGTTGGAAAAACTGTCCCTATGATTCAAACAGCCCTGATGAACTGGAGTATATTTCAATGGCTTATAATGCTCCCATTAGTTCTTCTGAGATTGTGGAAGCAATTGAACATTTAAATGGATACAAAGCTGGTGGACCTGATGGTATTGTCAACGAGCTAATCAAGCACGGTGGCGATCCCATGATAGAGGCCCTAGTTCTCCTCTTTAACCTTATCTGGAAGACTGAAATGATCCCCTTTCGCTGGCGACAGGGGGTCATTGTCAATCTATACAAGAAGGGTGACAGAGAAGAACCGGGGAACTACCGTGGCATCACGCTCCTCAATGCTGTTGGCAAGACATTCTGTAGAGTTATAAGTACTCGTCTCGAGGTTGATCTGTTTCCACGAAGGCCAAGCTGGCTTTCGGCGAAACAGGGGCTGTGTGGATCATATCTTCACTCTAAGCCAGATTATCCAGGGAAGGAAAAAAGAAGGGAAACCCACTTATGTCTTTTTCCTGGATGTCAAAAAGGCTTATGACACAGTGTGGAGAGATGGCCTATGGTTCCACCTCTGGTCTTGTGGGATCAAGGGAAAGATGTGGAGAGTTGTCCACAACTTGTATGCTCACACCAAAAGCTGTGTCACTGTTAACGGACAGAAGTCCAACTTCTTTGACATAGACCAAGGTGTAGCTCAAGGTTGTACTCTCTCCCCTCTGCTCTTCAATGTTTTCATCAATCAACTCCTCGAGGATGTGGAAAGTGAGGGATTTGGGTTAAGGGTGGGTGATACCACCATACCAGCCCTTATGTTTGCGGATGACTTCGCAGGCATAGGGGAGACTCCAACCAATCTCCAGGAGTTGATTGATTGCGCGAAGAGATACTTTGATCTTTGGGGGCTAGAGGCTAATGTCAGCAAATGTGCAGTGGTAACATTCAACGACAGAGGAGAGGGAGGAAGTGATCTTAAGTGGCACTGGGGTAGCCAAGAGATCCCGGTCCTCCCTTCCTACACTTACCTGGGCGTTGAGTTCTCCTCCAATTGTAATTGGGATGCACATATCCGGAAAGTTGTTCAAACTGGCAAGGGCAAAGCTCTGGGGCTCACTAAATTTTTCCACTGCAGAGGGGTCAACTCTGAGGTTAAGAAAACCATGCTTTGTCGCGTTATTAGACCTGCCTTGGAGTACAGATCTGCTATATGGGTTGATAACTCCAACCAGGCTAAGTCTCTAGAATCCATTCAAGTGGGGGTGCTTAAGGAGTGTATGTCAGCATGCTCCAAAACAGCCAATGTGGCTGTTCGGGGTGAGTTTGGCATTCCGTCCTTAAGCTCCCGACGAGATGAATTCAAGGTCAGATGGTGGGGTCAGCTGCAACATATGCCCAACACCAGATATCCTAAGTTAATCGACTCTATATCTTGGAAACAGGACCGCCCTGTCAAACAGGCTAAGTCCTGGCAGAAGAGAGTAGAAGAGATTCTCAAGGACCTGGACCTGGATCCGCAAGTCTTGACCCTGCTGGATAAATCTGACTTAGAGGCTGTAGTGTCCTCAGCCATGTCTGTTGCCATGAGATTGTCTGTTGAGAATGAAGTTAGGCAGAAAACTTCCCTGAACTTGTTTCCAGTCTGTGACATGGGGGAGGACATCTTGGATGACCTCAAGGGTCTACCCACTCTCGGCACTAGACTGAAATTTAAACTCAGGGCAGGAAGCCTACCTTTGAACAGCAAACAGAAGCAGAGAGGAAAGGGAGAGTGCAATTGCCCGTTGTGTGGGCAATCTGAAGACAGTATTCATTTTCTGATACACTGTCCGGGGTTCTCTCACCAAAGAGACGCTCTCTTCAAATCTAATAAGGGAATTGTGCCTGTACCCCTGTTTACCAACTTTGAAAGTCTCGAGGCTGAGCCAAAAGCCCAGGCCCTCCTGAGGCCTAGTTTTTGGGCAAATCACACACAGCAGATTGATGCTTGTGTGAAGGGATTTCTAGAGGATATCTGGAAAACCCGGATTAATTCTTTATATGGAGGTAAGTCTTACTACCAACGTCAGCCCCTGACAGAGGTAGGTTCTGTCCCTTTTGTTCCCGCTCAAACTGGGCGCGGGGTCAATGGCCACAAGGCTACGGCAAACAACGTCTTATGAGTACAATCTCTCTCTCTACAACCTTTGGTATGGATTGTCCTAGATATCTTTTCAGATAATTAGAAGGACATAACCATCCCTAAGATGCAGCAATTATAAGGTAACCTGCTCAGGGACTTCAATTTTTTTTTTTAAAAGAGGATCACCTGCAAAGGCCCTTTTTAAGGAGGTGTATTTAGCAGTGCACTAATTAGGAGGTGTATTTAAGGAGGTGTAAATACCTCGTTCTGCCCAAACTAGGCACGGGGTCTGTGGCCACAAGGCTACGGCAAAATATGTCTTATGAGTACATTCTCTCTCTCTCTCTCTCTCTCTCTCTCTCTCTCTCTGACCCCTTCTAGGGATTTCTAGAGGATATCTGGAAAACCCGGATTAATTCTTTATATGAAGGTAAGTCTTACTACCAACGTCAGCCCCTGACAGAGGTAGGTTCTGTTCCTTTTGTTCCCGCTCAAACTGGGCGCGGGGTCAATGGCCACAAGGCTACGGCAAACAACGTCTTATGAGTACAATCTCTCTGACCCCTTCTGCTGGGCAGAGTGATGCTTGTGTGAAGGGCTTTCTAAAGGAAATCTGGAATGCCCAAACATGTCTATATCATGGTAACTTACTACTGGAGTGAGACACAGCTAGCGTCTGCTCCCTTTTGTTCAACCCAACGTGGGTGCACAAAGGTGGCATACAACCATAACCCACTAATTTCGAAAGTTCCAAGATTATTCTCACTACTATTTGCTGATGTGCTTAATGTACATGTCATTGAAATGCAGGTGAATTACTATATAGTTGTTCCATCATCTGACGACTATGCAGAACAACTACATGCACCAGCCACCTTGTGCGGTGTTATCATTGGCTCCATGCCATTGGCTGCTCTTATCTCCTCACTTGTCTATAGCTGGTGGTCCAACTATTCCTACAAGGCCCCTCTGATTGTTAGCACTTTAATTTTGATATCAGGCAACTTACTGTACGCGCTGGCCCTCTACTTCAACTCTGTCTGGTTTCTGCTGATTGGCCGGTTTCTCTGCGGGTATCCTTCTCTCACTCGAGCAATATTTTTATTTTTGGCTCTGGTTTTGTTTCCTCTCTCATGTTTTCTTCCATTTTGTCCCATAAGCTCTACTAGCTTTCCGCGGACGTTATAAAGCACCATTTCATTTCATTTCTCCTGTGTTGTATTGAGTCCTAAGGACCCTATGGCCCCCTTGTGGCCTCAATAGTTTTTTCTTTTCTTTGTTTCTTCTTTCTTTTTCTCAGTTTGGCCTCAAGGTTGCCAAGTCTAACGAGTGGTTCATGCTGGCTTTCTTTCTCTCTCTCCCCCCTTTCTGCTCCATCCATTCCGAGCGCAGGCCTTCTGGCCACAATGAGATGTCTCCTTAACCTCATCTTTTGTTCTGAAGTCTTCCCATAAGCTCTTTGAGCTTATCAAGGATGTTATATAGTTGCTTTTTTCGTTCTGTCTCCCTCTCTTTGAGCTTGCACTCCCCGTAAACATGCATTTCTTTCTTTCTTTCTTGGGTTCTGGTTTTGTTCCTCTCTCATGTTTTCTTCCATTTTGTCCCATAAGCTCTATGAGCTTTCCGCGGACGTTATAAAGCACCATTTCATTCATTTCATTTCCTCTGGATTATTTCCCCCATATGACATCTGTGTGATGCTTTATGGAAGGTAGCAGCTCCAAATAACTAGGCTTAGTGCCTGCTACCATTGACCTGAGATATTTGGACCCCATATTTGGCAGTCCAATATGTTTCCCAGGTCATTTGAATCAAGGGTGTATTCTCCCCATAGACACCTTACACATGGGAAAGTCAGCTGCTGGAGTCAACTCAAGAACAAGAGAGAGGAGAGTTTCCTGCTCAACTTGACAGGCGCTAACAGGTTATCTCGTGGAAGTCGCTAGCTATTGCCAGTTTTAGAAACAAGGCATCTGGGAGATTCTCTGAGCTTCCCACGTTCATCTGTGTTTTTTATGTGTGCAGGTTAGGAGGGGCAAGGGCAATCAATAGGCGTTACATTTCTGACCATGTGCCTGTTAAGCAACTCACAAGTGCATCCGCTGCCTTTGTGAGTGCAAGTGCACTGGGTATGGCAGCTGGCCCTGCTCTAGCTGGGTTTTTTAACAGAATTAACTTCAAGGTATTCACATCCTTCGCCTGCCACTACAATTGTTCCACAATATGCATTTCTTTCTAGTTCCCATGTAAATGGAGCATACTCTAAACAGGTTTACTAACATCTTGGTCAATCCTACTTCCTGGATTTTTGCTCTTATTGCTATCCTAAGATTACTGTTTTCCCTGCAGATTTATGGTGCACCAGTTAATTTCGCCACAGCACCTGGTTGGCTGATGGCATGCGCATGGGGGTTGTACCTCATTCTCACCTTCCTCTTCTTCAAAGAACCAGCTTCTTCCAAGCCAACCATGAGACAAAACTCTGATAAGGGTATAGACATAACAGGAGTTGGTTCTCCTAAATCAACACTCACCGCCCCGTTGTTGTCAGACTGTCCTCCCCATTCACTGATTTTTGAGCATAGAAAGGATACTGACGTCGATGATGAAGAGGAGGGGGAAGGGGACGACTCAGACTGTGGAGATGACAAAGCTGTTGAAACATTGGGTGCACTATTAAAGGAGTTGACATTACCCGTCAAGATATTACTGTGGGTGTACTTCATGTTGAAGTTTGCCTCAGAGATTCTTATCTCCGAGTCAAGCGTACTCTCTGGATTTTACTTCAACTGGACTTCCTCTCAGGTGGGATTTTTAAGCTACAAGATAATATGTACTCATGCTGTTCCTTGCAAACGTTGGCTTGCCATAGCCTTACGGTCATTGACCCATGGGAAACGAACCCTCCCGGAGCCTTTTGGTGGGTTTCGCACCCATCAGGGAAAAGCTTATCCCGGCAGCTCAGCTGCAGGTATAAACTTATTGTCCCACAACTGCCATTAAGGCACTCACAGGAGCACTTGTCCTCATGCAAACTCGACAGCCAGGTTGCAGCGTTTTTTATTTTAGTTTTATAGCCCTGCGTTTACCACAGAAATGACATGCATGGGGATGTGCAGGGCACCGGAGGCTTCCGCCCGTCACTCTGGGTTGCGTGCAGGGTGAAAGCTACAAGATAGAGAATGAGAGACAGGAATATGTGTACCTGCCCTTGGATGGTGATTAAGTGATGTGAGAGGACTGTTTCAGAGCCTTGATCAAACCCTGCATCCTGAGCTTCAGGATTGTCCAGACCTGGGGCCACTATCAGTTTCTACAGAGAAAGAACAGAAGGTAGCATTATCTTTATTGTGTCCACTGATAGCACAGTTTAGGGGACTAGAGGGTCAAAATTTGGTGCCCTTCATGTTGTATTTCTCATAAAGAGCATACTCATGGGTTACATAGTTCTACTAATATTATGGAGCCCACTGGTGATGTTCATGTGTCATTTTTGGTGCATGCAGGTGGGTCTCTTTTTGGGGATTTTAGGTCTGACGGTGCTACCAATCAGCGCTGTTGTCGGCAACTACATCAGTAACATTTATGAAGATAGGTGAGTCTCTCGATGTGGTTTAAACTGATGGGATGGAATGAGGAATGTCGTTGTTGTCGGAGCCGTATAGGGAATAAGGAAAAGGAGGGAGCAGAAAGAGGTAAGGAAATACTCAGAGAGAACATGAACAGAAGGGAGTAGAAGTACTCTGCAGCTGAGCAAATGGAATTTTAAAGGTGGAAATTGGTGGAACAGGGTGGTACTTGTATGGTCGGAGGTGTGCACGGCTATAGGTGTTGTGGCCATCTTCTGCTTCTGCCCATGGCTGCCCTACAGCAGTTACCAATATGTGGCTGCTGCCATCATCATTTTTGTCTCCACAAATGTACTTGAAGGTAGGACCTGCTGCCTTTGTTGTGTATTTATGTTTATGCATCTCCTGGTAAACTGCCAATGCACATTGGAAGTATTTGACTTTTAATGTGGTCAGTTCACAGATGTTTGCAATGGAACACTCATAACTGATGCATTTTGGTGCCAATTCTAGGACATCTTCAGCTGCTACAGTATGTGTTTGAAAGTCATGCAATGGACTAACCCATCTTATATATTCTAAGATATCATTGAATTGGCAAAGATGTCTGTGGAGTATTATCTGTCAAATGCTTATGCTTCCCATTTGACACCCATAAGGTGGGTTAATTAAGCCGTGCCTCTCTCTTTTCTTTCCATGTGTAATGCTCTGCTTTGGAGCTGAAGAGCTGGGTGCTTTGGGACTGCTTACATTTTTGCTTTTGTGAGGTGCAGGTGTAAATATGTCGCTATTGTCAAAAGTGATGTCTCCACGTCTTTCTCGAGGCGTATTTAATTGTGGCCTTCTCTCCACTGAGGCTGGAACCCTTGCAAGGGCACTAGCAGATGGCCTAATAACAGTCGTTGGAAGGGCAGGGGAAGGTTATTTGCTCAATTTAACAATGATACCCACCTTAATAATCGTAATTTTAACGACAGCATATACTTGGGTAGGCTATTACTCCCTGTATTGATTCTTCAATGTGCTAGACAACCAAGTTGTAGCCCCAGTGGTAATGGTCACATACCACATTGGAAGTGGTTCTGGGTTCAATCCACCAATTGGTGTGACAAAGGTGTCCACCTTCCCACCAGAAGGCAGTAGCCCTTGGGGGTCAAGAGACACCATAATTTACTCTTCCTTGGGGAGGCATCCTACCTTTTTCTTTTTCTCAATGTGCTGACGACTATCGTTAATAAACTGATGTTTGCACTAAACAGGCGACTAGCTGCTGTTGAGACCACTGACCAGTAAAAGGAGTTTGCTAATGGCTTCACATAGTGCAACTATTGTCGTTGAGCTCTGTTGGATCTAAACTAAAGACGGTGGGAACCTGGTGCTAAGTATGTCCGGACCCTACTGGTATGTACTATCAGGCTTAGTACGGGGTGCGCCCAATATGCTAAGCCTGGAAGTGTCCAGCCCGTAGCAGAGAGGTAATGTACGGTACTTAATGGTGTTGCTACCGAAACATGCATGCAATCTGGGTTTAAGAATTGGTATGAGTCCATGGTTAGGGTAGATTTTTCATAGTGCAAATATGGTAGACACATTGGTGCAAGAAGGTTATGAGATTGCTCAATTCTTTGCATTCGTTCTGCACATTGAATTTCATGTGTGGTGTACTTGCATTATCCTAAACATCTCGTTGTACTCATTCATGCGGTTTTTTGGAGTTGTTTTGACTTTGGAAGCTAATATCAGATGAGGATTAGGCTCTCATTTTTTAATAATAGGGTCATGAATGCCCGGGCGGGCCCCGCAAGTACGACCCTCACCGGTGAACCGCCCATTCACCGGGTGGGCGAGATTCTGAAATTTTTCTTAAGTCCTTGTTCTTGTACCGTGGCGGACCTTCTAAGAGGGCAGACCCTCCAACAGACCGACTCCAACCTTCTAGCAGACAGGCAGGCAGACTCTCCAGCAGACCGGCGAGCGGACTGGCACCTCTCCAGCAGACTGGGCAGACCCCCCTCCAGCAGACCGGCAGACTTTCCAAGCAAACCGAGCAGACCCCCCTCCGGCACCTCCGGCAGACCAGCTTGGACCCTCCACCAAACTGGCTGACCCTTCGACAAAATATATAATTAATAACACACATTACCGTCACAGTATAACCTAACGAGATCAAACCTCGTGTTTATCAATTATTGCTCTTAACCACCACACTACCCACCACTTTCTACAAACCCATGCAATAACTAATGCTTTATGTGGATATTGTGGCCCAGCAAACTAGTTCATGTGTTTTGTGGGCCCCAGCAGACCCGCTTGTCGGGCAGACCCAGCAGCAGACCGGCGGGGATTGGCGGGGTCCGGGTAAGGGCGCTCCCACCCTCCGCGACCCCCTCTGCCACACGCGGCCCCGCTGCAGCAAATTGTGCGGGCATTCATGACCCTATTATTGTTAAATGAGAAGCTTAGGATTATGAACAAGCTAGCACTACATTTCGCGCATGCTCCAGTTCATACCAGATGTGGTACCTGTAAATTTTAAAATATTGAGCATTCGCATGATACTAGGACTACGAATATGAGCAAATTTTAGTGACTACTGAAGGTCAAGGTCAGAGACTATTTCAGTGTAGAGCAGGAATAGGGTGCCATAGTGACACATCATTGTCGTCATTTTTAGCTATCAAAATAAAACAAAATAAATAAAACTGAATTTTGAAGATCTTTTTTGCAAATCTGCTCTAATAGCTCTTGCTTCCTTTCTTCAGTCACGTCATCGTCGTCAATTTTGCTGCCCAGGAAAAAGAATTTGTCTTTTTTTTTTTTGTCAAGCTGTTGCTTCCCGTTGAAAGATAATAGCGTCTTCAATGCGCGCGCATGTGGCTGCGGCGGGGCCTGCGTGTAGCAGAGGGGTCGGGAAGGGTGGGAGCGCCCCTACCTGTTGGAGGGTCCGTTGCGACTAGGTCTTCTCAATCCGCTGCTGCGTCTGCCGGGCAAGACTGGGGGCCATAAAACACATAAAATATGTACTGGTAATGCATATAAAACATTAGTTATTTCAATAGTTTGTAGAAAGCAGTGGGTAGTGTGGTGGTTAAGAGCAACGAATCATAAGCATGAGGTTGAGTGCTCATTTCCTATCAGGTGGTACTATGGCGGTAATGTGTGTTATTAAATATGCTTGCATTAAATATATATTTTGTCTGAGTATGCTAGAGGGTCTGTCAGTCCGCTCGAAGGTTGGAATCAGTCTGCTGGAGGGTCTGCCAGTCCGCTGGAAGGTTAGAGTCGGTCTAATGCAGGGTCTTCCCAGTCCGCTAGAATTCCGCCGCCATAGAAGAATAAGGACTTCGAAAAATTTCAGAATCCGGCGGACCCGGTGAATGGGCGGTGGGCTTATGAGCTAACCCCATGGGCCATACTAGCGGGGCCATAGGCGCATTGAAGATGCTATTATCTTAAAATGAGAGGCCTCTAACATAGTTTTGTTCCTTTCTTTTGTTGCTCGACACATTCAATATATATATTACACACTTCTAGATATTAATTGTGATAAAAGCATCAAACAGAAATCAATGATATGCCCAATTTTCCAAACACTCACAAGTCAAATCTTTGTAGATTTTGTGGTGAGCACGTTTTAATTTATTGCTATGTTACAATAATACATATATACTCATCAACCAACTTTATAATTCTAGCGACGACCGAAGGTCGGGAGCTAGTTTAGCGTAAAGCGTGAATAGGGTGCCATAGTGCCACATCATCGTCGCCACGTTTCGTACATCGTCAAAAAAATTATGTCTGCCCGGACTGCCCGAAAATAACCGTGCGAGGTTGCAGCGCGGAACAAGGTTCTTGGGAGAGTCAGTCGTGTTTCAATCTCTGCCTACTCGAATGCACCGTGGTGGTTCTCATAGATCGATCCGACATTATCTGACTACAGACACAAGCAGCACACACAACAGGTTCTTGCCAGGCCGTGTTTCAATCTCTGCCTCCTGCTAGTACCATGATTTGGTATTCTTCCTGATGTTTACAAGGTTCTTGCGAGAATCAGCTTGGTCTTGTCGGGCCGTGTTTCAATCTCTGCCTGCTTAGCTGCACCGTGGTGGTTCTCACAGACTGATCCGACATTACCTGACTACGGACACAAGCAGCACACACAAGAGGTCCTTTTGGGTTGATGGTCTCCATGGGTCATAACACAACGTCAAGGACAATGTGGTGAGGGCACCGTCTCCTTCGACTGCCATCACGTGTTTACTTGATACTTTTAAGTGCTGCAATAACTTTTATATTTCCGGTTTGTTGTTTATTGTTTTCACGTCGTCTATTATGTTGTTGAAGTCTTCTGAACGGATATTGTTAAGGATTAGTGCTTCACTTTGAAATGCTGATCTCGACACTGTTAATTTTGCGCCCAGACATATTTGTCTACGTTGCATTAGATTGAACATGAAGAATGGAAATAAGTGGTGTTTCGAAAAGTCGTGATGGATATCAGTCAGACTCATCAAATACTCAACGTAAGCATCCAAAGTTACTTTAATTGGACGGTTTTTCATTTCGGTTACGCCGATTCCAAACGGAAATAACGTTGAAAACATGCACACGATCAGTTTTGGGTTTGCGTGGTTTCATGCGTGTATGAAAGGTACATATTTTGTTGTAGTTGCAATCCATTTAAAGCGTTGGAGATTAGATCGTCGTGCTTTATGTCTATTCCGTCAAAATCGATGAGTCCAGAGGTGTTTATGACGGGCTGGATCGTATCGTCGTCTTCGTCGATTGATGTTTTTTTGTTGTGCAAATCCATTATGTTGGTACGATGGTCAGCGTTAGCGAAGTCAATATCTGTGGATTCAAACACCGATCTCAAGATTGATGGTGGAATATCGTTCTCTGGTAGTCCATCCAATATGTCGTTATCAATTTGAATGTCCTTGTAACCCATGTAATTGTTTTTCAACCATGTTAACCATGTTGTCACTGCAAGTCTACGTACGTATAACAAATTACATGTTTTCACAACGTTAACGAGTGGATGTGAAGTGCCGACAAAGTGGACGGCGACAATATCGGATAATGAATCTAAGGGTTGTGGCAATTTGTTCAACAATTCGACCGCACAACCTGAATTTTGAGCAAAACTCACCAAATTTCCTCTCAATGCGCGTTGTCCATTTCCGCCCTTGTTTACATATCATAATTTGAACAACATCACACGACAACGGTATCTTGTTATTAACGCTTCTTCAACCATGGTTAACTTTGGCAAAATATTGTGAACTTTTCCGATCCATAAACCGTTAGCGGTTGATGTGTCTCTGCTGCAAACACAACAATACATATTGGTGAAAGTCTCATTACTAATGTATTTGTTGAAGTTGGATAAACAAAACAAGTTGTTCTCCAGACATATTTTTGGTGGGAATTCATGATCGTTCTTCGGCTTCTTCGCAAGAGTGCTATACATTTGTTCTCGTTTTCTTTTGAGTTTTTCCTTCTATTCATTTTCGTTTGTAATATATTTCTGAATTTGTGCAGCACATATTTTATCTTTGATCAATGAATCTTGGTTTTTTTGGAATGCATATTTTGTCCTTCGTTTAGCATTTGTTTTGTCTGGATCTATTTCCGTGATTTCTGGTGGATGTTCGAATCTGTATTTTTCCCGTCATTTAGTATTTGTTTCGTCTGGATCAGAACTAGGTTGAAATTCTATTTCCGTGGTTTGTGGTGAATGTTCCAATCTGTATTTTTCCCTTCGTTTAGCATTTGTTTCGTCTGGATCAGGAGTGGGTTGAAATTCTATTTCCGTGGTTGGGTAGTGGATGTTCAAATCTGTATTTTCCCCTTCGTTTAGCATTTGTTTCGTTTGGATCTATTTCCGTGGTTTGTGGTGGATGTTCAAATCTATATTTTTCCCTTCGTATAGCATTTGTTTTGTCTGTATCTATTTCCGTGGTTTGTGGTGGATGTTCAAATCTGTATTTTTCCCTTCGTTTGACATTTGTTTTGTCTGGATCCGGAGTCGGTTGAGATTTACATCTTTTCCGTCGCTCATCATTTAGTTTCTCTTTATTTAAAGCATACTTTTCTCCGTCTCTTAGCATTAGCAAAAAAAATTTCATTTTAATTTGGAGTTATACACTCTGGAAATATATTTCACAAATAAGTAATTGTATTTTCAGTGGACATGAGCCTTTTGATAAGATAAATAATGACTGTATAGGTCTATATGAAATTTTAACGGAAATAATTGTTTTTAATAAAAACTCATTTGTCTTGATAAAAACAATTGTTTCTGATAAAAATCATTCGGCTTGATAAAAACCAATCTTTGAAAAAAATCATTTGTCTTGATAATGGTAACGATAATGATGATGATGTTGATATTGATAATGATCTTGATAAAAGTGATAGTGATAAAATTGATTTTGATATTGATATAATCAGTCTTGACACCTTTCACAGTGGCACGTTCAGCGGACGATTTGCTGCCTGAACCATCACCCCACCCCACAACCATAAGTTTCCACTCATGACATTTAATATCAGAAAATTCTAAAAAATGTACTACTGCCACTGCTCATCTGTCAGTCCCAAGTATTATGTGACCAAGCTTCTTTTCCTCTTCAGCTACTCTCTCGCGCCCTGGAAAATGAAACCAAACAAATCTTAACGTCTTTACTTTCTGGAGTACACTGCAGAGTGTAAACACATAATTTCTATTTCAATAATGAATAAAAGGACGAGGAAGGAATCAAGATTGTGGTTGAAATGTGATAATACTGTCAGTCCCAAGTATTATGAAGGTTTTGGAAAGGATTAGAGGTTGAACCTGGTCATCAATGTCATTCACGTACAGATTCATTTGCTCTTTTTAATGTATTATGCCACATGGAATGCTCCCTTAGGCTTTATATTGTTGTTCCCAAGGTCCAGACTAGTTATTTTTCCTGCAATGGAGGAGCGGGTGCTGGTTAATCCATGAAATCCTCCTTCCGCACTGACTTTTGAAGGAAACACACATCCTGACAGAGTTCCTTCAGTTGCTCATCATAAAATCACCTTTAGGTGCATCCATCTGTATAGAGGGCTGCATGAACCATGACGTTGTGTGATCGAGTGCAACAAAATTGTGTCATTCATTAAAAGCATTACTGACTACTTTATAAGACTGTTTGTGTCTCTACAATTGATGCGTATCACTTGCTAATGGTGCAAAAAATTCACACCTGGCATGGACATTGTTCACAAGTGGGTTATCTAGACATACTTTGCCTTATGTCTCTTCTTGGCTCTCCTCCTACCCTCTCTCTTCCAACCATCCTTCAAGCTACACTCAGTTGGGGAAATCTGTGGTCAATGTCGTAAATATGAGAGGGAAAGCAGTACACAAATTGCGTGATTTGATTGAACAATAGATATTCAACAACTCGTGAAACGATCACAACATACCCTTATGAGCCAACAATCCAGTCACTAATTCAACAGTTAAATCAGACTCTGCCGATCTCCTTCCACCCAAATGGGACAGATGGAGCTTTAACTATACATGTTGAGACCTTTGCATGCTCGATGCTCCCACATTTGGCGTACATGTCCACCAGGGTATTGTTCAGGATCACATCTGGTACGATTCCAGCTCTGACGATGTCGCCATGCAGGTCTCTTTGCCCTTCCCTTTTCCAGGGCTGCCAGGCTTGCACGCGCACACAAACATGATGTGGTCGGGCTTGACCCCTTCCCCCATCATTTGCTCATAGGTCTCCAAAGCATTCATACCACACCCATGCTTGGTAAATCCTGCCAACATTATATTCCATGTGATCAAAGATCGTTGAGGCATTCTGTTGAACACGTGGTGAACATCCATGATGCTCCGCACTTAACATACATGTTGACAAGGGTGCCGAGGAGAAAAACATTTGGCGTGAATCCACTTTGGATAATGTGAGTGTGCACCTGCTTTCCAGCTTCCAGGCCTTTCACCTTTATGCACTTATGCAAGAGACAAACATACGTTTCTGAATCTGCTGAAATGCCTCCTTGGTTTAAAGTCTGTAGAGCCTCTTTCAGTCTGCCTGCCTCACAAAGCATCTTCACATGCCCAGAAGTGCCAGAAGAGGCATTGTGGACTCCCTCTCTTGATCCTCTTCTAGAGGCTGTGGTCATGGTTGAGGTGCCTGATTTTATCAACTGTGCCACTGCAGCTGCTGCCTTTAGTTGACCATCTACCCATGCAGGTTTTTTGTAGCTATTGATCCACAGGGAATCATAGGTAATCTTGTGCTTGAAATTTGGCCCTCTTGGATGATTATGTACATACGCTCTACCCCTGCTTTGGCATACATGTCCACCAGGGTATTGTTCAGGATCACATCTGGTATGATTCCAGCTCTGACGATTTCGTCGTACACCTCTTTGCTCTTTTCCAGGGCTGCCAGGCTTGCACATGTATTGCAAACGCACACACACGTGATGCGGTTGGGCTTCACCCTTTCGCACATCATTTGCTCATATGTCTCCAAAGCCTCCATCCCGCGCCCTTGCTGTGCATATCCTGCGAGCGTCGCACTCCATGACACCACAGCTCATTCCGCCATATTGTCGAACACTCCCTTTGCATGCTCGATGCTCCCACATTTGGCATACATGTCCACCAGGGTATTGTTCAGGATCACATCTGGTACGATTCCAGCTCTGACGATGTCGCCATGCACCTGAAATGCCAGAAGAGGCATTGTGGACTCCCTCTCTTGATCCTCTTCCAGAGGCTGTGGTCATGGTTGAGGTGCCTGATTTTATCAATTGTGCCGCTGCAGCTGTTGCCTTTAGTTGACCATCTACCCATGCAGGTTTCTTGTAGCTATTGATCCATAGGGAATCATAGGTAATCTTGTGCTTGAAATCTGGCCCTCTTGGATGCTTCTGTACACACACTCTACCCCTGCTCCTTCAGCTATCCATGCCTCTGCACAAATCATGCATTTATCCTTGCCTTGCTGCTAACAACAGACAATGACAGCCTAGATTTGTTCTAGGAAACACCCAACTCAGCTTATCACACTAGTTCCTATGCTCATTGCGTCTGCTACTCTCTGTAATCCAACAGGCATTCACCTTTCTCCGATGAGAAACATAAGTCCTCGCCATCGAACACGAGGTCAAGTGGATGTCGTACCTAGCGGAGGGTTTATTGGACGAGGAGGAAGTGCAGCCTTCTAATCCTTTCTTTTAGTGTTCCAGCCAGCAACCCGTGGAACAAGCTGATTGCAGGTAGCGGTTTCGTCTACTGGTTTCTTGAATCAAGTTTACAAAGACGATTCGGTTGGTTGCGTATGTCATGTCACTAGTCTTGTTTTGCTATGTATCTGAGGATAAGCTGCAAAATGAACTCAACTGAGCACCTGGGACCTCATCAAGGGACTTCCACGAATTTACCGAGGTTAAGCGGAGATACAACTTAGTTCATTCTCTATGTGACAGTGACAATGACAACCTAGATTTGTTCTAGGAAACACCCAACTCAGCGTTCCTATGCTCATTGCGTCTGCTACTCTCTGTAATCCAACAGACATCCACCTTTTTGCCTCGATTGTCCCACCATTGACTGTGGTCAGAAAGTATTCTTTCCACATCTTCTCCTCGTCTCTCTTACCTGTTTCTGGATACTTTGGCAGTATCATGTCAAAGTCACTCAAACTATCAAAGGTTCACTCAAACAGCTAACTTGCAGAATTCAACATGAAAATTTAAGGCCAGTTCTGATAAGAGGGAACCCACACTCCATCCCTGCTCCTTCAGCTATCCATGCCTCTGCACAAATCATGCATACATCCTTGCCTTGTTGCTAGCAACATACAATGACAGCCTAGAATTCTTCCAGCAAACACTCCAACCATACTTATCAGACTAGTTTATGCTGACTTGCATCTGCTTCCAACAGGCATTCACCTTTTTGTCTCCATTGTCCCACAATTGACTGGCTTCGGAGAAATGTTCATTCCAAAGCTTCTCCTCGTCTCTCTTATTTGTTTTTGGATACTCTCATGCTGCCACATTGGCACTAACTTGTCAAATTCATTCCAAACCACCACACATCCACTGCAACATATGGCAAATGAAATGCTATAACTTGGGCGCAGACACTATATTCAATATGCAAATTTAGGGCCGAGTCTGATAAGAGCGCAAAACAGGTTGAAAGCAGTTGCGCAACACAAAGGAACGAAATATTCAGCATGATGCAACGGAACACCAAGCTTATTCTTCACTTTGAATCCAGCATTCGTACATCATCCTTTGGTGTCCCTGCTAAGTGGAAACGACATCGATCTTGACATTTTTTTCGACGTCAACCTCCCAGACCACAATGAAAGGCGTGCAATTGCCACTATGAATCCGAGATCCCAAGCTAAATTTGTACACATCATGGTCAATGCAGTTTTTAAATACCTCATGCGTGTCAGAGATACTGCCAAAACTACCACAACAAATACAGGAGTACTTGGAAACATAAACGTTTATTACGGTTGTTACGAAACGGCGAAAAATGGTTCACTTCACCTACACACATTGCTATGGCTAGAAAATGCCCCAGATCCAAACGACCTCGTACAAAAACTGAAAGACGATAAAGAATTCAAACGCAAAATGTTGGCATATTTGGACAACATCATAGTAGGTGACTTGGTCCAATTCAAATCCGAAATACCAGTCGACGACAATATTCCACCCACTATAATTGACCCCAACAACGAAGAAAATAATGTAAACACCGAAATCCATTCTTGTACTATTGGGTCTCCCGATGTTCACTCTAAAAAATTTCATGCTGACTTTACGCTTGACGTTTCAAAACTGTTGAATGTATGCAATCGCCACATTTGCAACCCCGCGTGCTACAAAACCAACAAAGATGTTTTTAAAAAGAATTGTAGATACGGATTTTTCGCTGTCTTAGTTGAAGAAACGCATTTCGACGACGAAACCGGACTACTGCATATAAAACGAACCGACAGATGGTTGAACAACGCAAATCCATGGATGTTAGTATCAGAAAGATGCAACCACGATTTGAGATTCATCGGTGCTTCAGGGAAAGACGCAAAGGCTCTTATATACTACATCACGGATTACATCACAAAATCTTCCGTCTACACATCACACATGTATTCGCTCTTGCAAATAGTCGTAAAAAAGATCAAAACGACTTATGACGATCTATATTCTGAACATTCAGTTGAGAAAAGTCGCAAATTATTGATCCGATGTTTAAACACGATCGGATCGCAACAAGAGATCTCGGCGACAAGGGCAGTCAGTTACCTTATGAAATATCCAGACCATTTGACAGACCACTAGTTTGCATATCTACCGTGGTATAGTTTATCGGCATGGATTCGCGAACGAGAACAATCTCAATCAAACGAAGATGGAAGCAACGATCTGAACAGCACACCTGACGATAACAACCCCAAAAACACTTTTGAAACGTTCAAAGTCGAAAGATCCAAGCAGAATGACAAGTTGATTATGTATAATTTCCGCTCACGGAATTTTCCGCTCACGGATTCTACTCACGGTTTAGCAATCCCCAAGTTCTGGCTCTTCCCTCTAGAGACAAACTGCTCCTTAGGGCCAAAATAGGTTCATGTTGTTCTACTATAACACTTGCAATGCAAAGTTAACCTCCCCAGTAGTCATGACCTGCAATGCACATGGTCTATATCAAACAGTCGAGTGACTATTGAGTGACTATGTTAACGAGGGTGTTTACTCCATGAAAAGCGAGCCTTTCCCTCCTCTGCATAAGCTGCTACTTGACAAGTGCAAGATGGTTGAAGGGACTCAGTACACAGACTGCCTTCAACTTCGTGCAGGGAGGACAGGGCCCCTTCATCGCAACAAAGCCATATACTGCTTGTACAATATTGACTTCAGACCACACGCAACCATAAAATGTCCCTCTTTAGCCCAGTTTTATATTTGAAAATTAAAGTTGAAGTAGATCAAGAATCTAAGAATCTTGTAGCTCTCCACGACCAAAGACTGGGCTTTGGATCTTGGAATGTCGTTCAGAGTCATCGGTTTTGCTCGAAGAACCGACATCTTGGAAGTCTGGTGAGCCCCACATCACGCAAGGATACAATGGAACATAGACAGTGTGATAAGAAACAAGGCAGTGCTAACGAAGGTACCTTCTTCAACCCATTTAAGCCTGGTTTTCCCCGTTATTAGAGTCGTCCCTAACAAATCATGAATACTTGCTGCTAGCAGATGACACTGATGGCGTGAAGTTCTTCCAGCAAGCACCCCAACCCCTATTACTACAGTAGTTCCAATTCTAAATTGCATCTGCTTGTCTTTGTAGTCCAACGGGTTTGTCTCCATTGTCCAGCCATTGACTAGGGTCGGATTGGAGGTTAGTTCGGCAATTTTCACACCAAAACCTGAATCTTGTTTCTGGAATCGCTATGCTTGATAATCGCACAGTAAGTAAGCAGCTCTAGGGTCGAAGCCTTTCGCTAGTCCCGCAAATCAGTCTCTCTCTCTCCCCCCGCGTTCAGTTCTCTCTCTTCTTGTGCTTCACTATTCCCCCTCCCCACGTGTTCACTACTCTCTCTCTCTCCCCGCGTGTTCACTACTTTCTAGACAGATTCGTTTTTATTATTTAGGCACCTCACCTAGGTGATTTCCAAATATTAGGCATGTATAACAATCGACCCTTGGATAAAAAAGAAAAAGAAGTATGACGCCTCCCGAAGGAAACGTAACTTATGGAGTCACTTCACCCCGAAGGGCTACTGCCTTCCGCTAGGAAGGTGGACACCTTCATGACACACCAGACCGTGGTTTGAACCCACAACCATATCCAACGTGGTATGTGCCCATTACCACTAGGCTACATGCTGGTTGTCAATAGTCAAAAGTCGACCCTTGGATAATAATGAACAGTTATTTTTTACCTCCCTAAAAAAAAATTATTAAAAAAATGTAATGGTTTTGAAAATAAAACTTGCCTCAACAATTGTTTCTGACCTCCCTCAAAAACTATTATGTAGTTGCATCAATGTAAGCCTTTTGGAAGTTGTGTGGACATGAAATTCTAAATGGTAGGCATTTTTTTTCCATTTTTTGAACTTTAAGAAATATAATTTAGGCATTGTTCCACATATTTGGAAATTTTGGTATTTTTCACAATTTTTGATCTACTAGGCACTTCTCAAGATAGTTTTCCAAGTTTTAGGCACATTTTCCAAAAATGTTCTAAACCCTCCAAAGCACCCCGACACTGAGGTGGAAAGAAAAAAACAAACGTCACGTCATCTCAGGTCTTCGTATTGTGAATGTTGTTTTGGAAATGGATCAATTCGTCGGTTGTTTATGCAATCTCTCAAGTGGGTTCTCATGGCGGATATTGCGTATCGGGAATGTGCGGGATCTAATCCGAATGCTATATCCGTGGCATAAGCTATCGCAAATACGCCACAGGATGAACAGTCACTTTGTTGCATGACATCGGCATAGAGATAATTGAATTGTGGGACTGGGATTAATTTTCTTAGATGTTGTTCTATTTCCCTCGGTAGCTTCTTATCCGCGGGCATGCTAGAATCAAACACCGTACATTGATAATTCGTTCCATTCGAGTTTATCGTGGTTAAAATCCAATGGTTATTGTTGACGAACACGTGCTGCAGACTTCGTTCTGCCCAGTAGAGTCGAATACGCATGTTGCTGGTAGTTTTGTGTTTCCAATTCCTGATCAAATAGAATTTGCATGTCGGCCGCCAAATGCTGGTCACACAACCATCCGTTATCATCCAACAGGATTTGCTCGTCGTGCGTCGTCAATAGAAGATCTTCGTGCCAATATGTTTCTTGGAGCACATCTACATTTTATGTGTCGGATTGTTCATCTTCGAAATCGATTTCTATGATTTTGACCGGTGTGAGAGATAATTCTGAGCAAGTTCGGTTTTCATTTGGTTCCATTGGTGTGAGATGTTCGGCTTCAAAATCGGTTACCACTTGCATTTTTTCAGACGCATGTCTCGGTTGGATTGGATGTGGATGTGGCGTTTTGATGGCAGTGTTGGTATTCACCGTGCTGATGTGTTCTGTGGTCTTGTGTGATTTTTGTTCTTGGACATTACAACCGGTTTGTGGAGTCATGAACTGCAGTGAGCCTGTCTTGAATTTGGTTGTCTGGATGTCTTTGAACTTAATGTCCCGAAGTACTAGTCCTTGTAGCGAACGCAAACGAGACAGTGTGACGTAAATGTTGTCCATATTCAAGGGGTGTCCATCTGGCGATTTTTGTAAGTCGATGATTATTCTGTCGAAAGTTTTGCCTTGGCCTTTGTAGTCGATTATGCAATAGGCGGGTATCAGAGGCAATTCGTGTCCGCTGATTTTGAATTTCTTTGGTTTTTTCAATTCATCCTCCGTGTGGTGATAATCGAACGTTCTTGAAATGGGTGTAATCGGCACTACGTTTTTTTAAAGATTTTCTAAATTTATGTCGCTCAATGTTTGATGTTGACTGATGAATTCGCTGAAGTCGATTAATACGTGATTTGGTGGGTGCATCAAGTTATCTTCACGTACGATCTAATTGTCTTCTGTTGTCGAGATCCCCACTATTTCTCCGACTGCACCATTTACAAGCCCCAATCTAGGATACAAATTGTCGGTGAACATAACTGTCATTCCTTTGTACAATCTCAAAAATGGAAGAAGGTTGTGGCTTCTATTCCTAGGTACGGTTTGTCGGATTGCGAATTAGAACTCGTCGCGGAGTGTGTGCTTCTTGTAGGTGTCTGTGGCTACTATGGTGTAGGATGCGTGACTAGATTTACGTGTGTTATATTCTATCATTTGGTGATTGATGGCGTTCTTTAACTGGTTACGAGGTACGAGGTACGTTGCTTTATCCCAGGTTTCGTTGAACATGTTGACTTTCAGGTTCGACATGAATCTTGTCTGTAATAATTCAAAATCCGTTTGGGTGAAGTTATCTTCGCATATATTCTGTAGCAATTTCGCATATTGTACATCGTGGGCTTGCCTCATTTACTAGGTCAATATGATTGTGTTAGGGAGTATGTAATTTTCCATAGGCTTTTGCCTATAATTTTTTTCTGTGTGTATTTTGTGAATGTGAATATGAGATGTATGTTGGTGGAATAGAGAGGCGCATCGGTAACTGGTGGAAACTGCATGAAATCGCCCATGAACATTATGTTGAGTCTTTCGAAGGGTAACATGTTTGATTTGAATTTTTGTAATTTCAAATGAATATCGGCAATCATGTTGCATCCGACCATATATACTTTGTCTATAATCAAATAGTCAGTTCTAGACCATTCGTTTATAAAAAAAATTGTGTCGGATTCATTGACACTCCGGTTGATTTTGAGTCCCAATAGAGCGTGGATGGTTGATCCACCTATGAGGGTTGCGGCATTGGCTGTGTAAGCACCAATTTTCAGGATTTTTGGTTTCTTGGTTTATATAAAGTACGTTTGGATTGCTTTAATTATTTCGGTCTTTCCCATTCCGGCAACACCTCCCACATACATTAACGTTTGTTTCCTTACATCGAAATGGTGATTTTGTGGATCTATGAAACGTTTAAATGCTGATTCCTGCAAAGTGTTGAGCTTGTATTTTTTCATGACAGAAAATTTAGTTATTTGATGTTGATCTCCATTGTGCACGATATTGGGAACTACATCGTAATTGTCATCATCTTGAATGTCCATTGGTTTGTTTTTTGGAATTTCTCTCAATTCTGGAATTTTGTGGTGAAGGTTATCGTTTTTGAATGACTGAGTTGCATTTGCGAACTCGTACAGTTCATTGTCAATGCCAATGGGCGGATTTTTGGATTTGCGTAATGTTTTCAACCATTTCTTGGTTTGGGTTCTATTTGATTTTTTGGATGCAGTTTGGATTATTCCTATTTTTGGTGCGGTATGGGGTTGTGGTGATATTTTCCCGTTGGTATCCGTAATGAGCTTGTTGGTAACTTCGGCCACATATTTGTTTTCGCTTGTATTGTACATAAGATATTCGATTTGTAGCTTCTGGCCTTTTGTGACTATGTCTTCTGTATGTTGTGACGCCGAATTGTCGTCTATATATATTTCGTCGTTATCGTCTTCGTGCATTTCGTCTGGCATCTCATTGTATAACGGTCGATGTTGATGTCTTATGCATTCTCGTCATTGTCTGGATTTTCGTTCTTCAGTAACAGTCTGTCGGAGTCTCGTGATTCTTTGCATTCATGCAACATGTCGATATTTGCGATGATTTTTCTATTGAATTCCGAACATATTGGATATAGTTCGTCGAGAGAGTCTTCCCAACTTTGTTGTGATTTTGGCTTTAAGTCGTGGATAGATCTCCATGGCATGAATAGAATACAAACTGCACGAGTGTACATTGCTGCATCATTTTTTTTCGAATGTATTTTGTAGCCTTATATTACCGGCATTTTGGTTACTTGAGATTCATATACACTATGGGTGTCACTTTGCGGATGTTCATGCATGAATTTGTAGTAGTATGGGCTTTTCACCTTGCACGATTTACAGTAGAACTCGTAAGGTGACATTTCCCCGAACTTGTGTGGCATGCTTTGGTAATCAAAGAGATAAGAGTCTTTTAAGATCAATGTAGCCAATGACTTCATTTTGCAATCCATGATGCAGGGAAGTCGGTAAGTTGCCGTTCTAACCACTCTTTGGTTTATATTGGTGGTTGAGAAAATAAATATATAGTTGTTTGAAGTGACGTGACATGTGCCCTGTGGGTCAATCATGAGAGGCCAGCGGGTGCTGCGAGTTACTAGAACCCCATTTTCTATGGAAAATGCATCAGCAGGAAGGCCTTGTAGGTTCCATTCTCTCACATCTCCAGCATCGGATAAGAATGACACAAATGTGAAATTTGGTGAAGATGCAATTTCTAGTTTTTGGACCTACAACCCACGACATGCATAAAGGTAAGAAGGGTTAGGTCACACCAGATGTGGTTCCTTAACTTGTGCACATGCTGGTAGTGACCGGCTTGTGTTAGAGATGAAAATTTAAAGAATACTCTACGTGCCACAAAATTTCTCAAATGCTCAAATTGCAATGAATTTGCTCAAATTGCTCAATCTAAATTCGACTATCCTCCCACATGCAGGTTTCAAGTAAATGGGAGTTGTGGGAGAAGCCTCGCAGGGAATTGGTGGATACGTTATCCACCACTTATGCATCTGACGAATTCAGAGAGACCTGCAAGGACTATGTATGCAACGGAGGAAATGTTATATTCACATGTTGAGCTTTTGTTTCTAAGGATAAAAAATTGCATGAGGTTGTCTTGCATGAAAACGAAGGCCATCATTTAGCTGTGTGAAGTGTGACCCTGACCTGTTCCGTTTCTGACATTTGAACTTATCGATCGACAGTTTTAGATAGGACTTCAGTATCACGAGCATCATCCATGGGCTTTCTGATCCAGCCATTGTTGTACGCAACCTGATTGAGCAGGTGTTTACTTCAAGAACGCAATTGGAAAGGAAATGTAGTGGACTGGAATGAGAGAGATGGACAAAGGTTTTTGACGGGTAGTGGGGTTGTAGGACCATGGGCAATAGGACCTTTGTTAGGGGTCGCTTCAAATGCCAGCCTGTTCTTGAATGGTAATGGCTGGATGTCAAGCTAGTTTTTTAAGTCAAAATCTATTCCCTGAAGCGTGATTGTAGATGGAGCAGTACAACATGAGTTGTAGCTGGTGGTTATGGATGCAACGTTATTATAAGAAATCAGATTTGGCTAAATTTCATTGCAGACCGTATAATAACCTAGCAAGTTGAGCAAAGCTGAAGTATATATTGGTAGTGAAGTCCATCAGCATTACCAACAGAGGTCATGCACTTGCAAGCTGTCACACATTGGGAAAAGGTGCATTACTTGGAGCAGATATGATCCAATGTGGGACTTAATGGTCTTCAGCTCCTGTCGGACTGTCATATATGCATGTAGGTAGTGATTTAGTGAGAAAATGAGCTCGTGTGGAGCCCTAGGAATTGAGGGGCATTCACAGACGATCATACTAAATACTTCACAGTGTGACCATGGAGAGGAATTAAACCCCAACAGCTCCTGACAAGTAATGCTCACAGGATAATTGTCTTGTGCCAACATTGGATGTAGTTAATCTGCTACTGTACTTCCTTTGTGGTTTTGAACTCCCTGACAACATAACCAGTCGTCAGATAACAGTAAGGTCTTCGACGTTGGGCAAGTTACAGATTCTGAACCATTAGTACGCAAAATTTCTAACTATCTTTTATTTCGTGGTCTGAAGTAGTGAAAGGCATGTAGCATTGTTACCCCTTTGAATGTCCAAGCCTTGCCCCCATCGCTTCAGTACCCGGTGGTGCTGTTCCAAGGTCCAGTAGCCTAAATGATGGTGGCCAAGCTACATGGTGGTCACAGCAATTGGGAAGTGACTTGATGGACAAGATACTGATGAAACCTTGCCTTGTGTGTTTCCCGTGGTGCTCAGTGACTGGACTCACAATTCTGTTTTCTTCCCTTAATCAACACCCACAACTGACAAAGTGTTACTGACATGTATGTACATGTTATTATTTCTCATGTTTCTAACCGTGTTTGTGAGAATTGAGGCACTGCTGGGATTATCTTAGTTGTGATTGTAAGTTTTGGAAGAGTGGTCAGCTTGGGGTTGCTAGCTGTGGGGTTCATTGGGGGTATGGGATTGATAATGGTGTGCAGTATTTACAAATAAAAGAGTAGAGGATGAAAAAATAGTGAAGAGGGAAAACACCATCATATGTACGCCAGAGGAGTTGTGAATGCAGCATATATCTTACATCAAGAAAAGCTTTCTCTGTATGTGTCTTCCTTGTACATCTGCCATTTGGAAAAGTCTCTCCAACTTTTCATTTTTAGAACTGGTAAGGTGTGCGTAGTGACTACTTACAAGGGGCCGACCCTTGCAGGCCCATTGCCATCATTCCGTATGATAACTCGCCTATGCAAGCTGGGCATAGGCGGTTGTCCGTCGCAGGTTTCCCCATTTGCACTCTCTATCTGTAGATTGTGGGAGCCCACCCTGAGAAGGTGAGAATTGGGAGGCTCTCTATCACTTTGTTAATTTAACCGATTAATTTTCAAATGGTGTCAGTGCAGACACTGTTGGTGAAATGTGTAGGAGATGGTTTTGGAAGTGCTTGTTGTTTCTGTCCTCTCCAAGTCTCTCTCTAATGAATTTGACAGATCCTGGGAGGAGGGGTTCTTCCAATCTCTAGAGTTCGTATATTTGTGGGTAGAGATTACAGTGTTCAATTCATTTGTCATTGCACGGGATTTTAATCTTTTCATGATATGCTCACCAAGTTGTTTTTTATACACAGTCTGTCACAATTGACATTGGCTTCATTCAAAGTGCTCATACCTTCACAAGTAAAATGGTAGAAACTGTGAGAAAATAGTAGTTTGAGTTGGTTGTCAACAGTGAGATTTGCATGGCTGATGTCACTGATGTTTTTGTCTCCTGGTTCAATCTGCATTAGATTTGATGTGTCTTGCACCTTGCTTACCTTTCTGTTTCTTTCCCTGCTCTACTTTTCTTACTTTCTCTTCTCCACCATGCCATGTGTGGTCCTGATTTGACCAACCTCCAGCAAGCACCAGTAGTGCTTTGCTAGTTATAAGATACCGCCTCACTTACTTGCTCTCTCTCCAGCTGTGGTTCATATCCTCTTATTTGCAGATCCTCTGTCTCCATCACTTCCTCAGCCTCTTTTAGCAGCTTGTTCCGCTGTCTCTCAAATGATCGCTCTATGACTCTCGTGTCTACTATTAAGAAAACTGGACTGTGGTGGGCAGACCAGACTACATCTACATAATGTTAAAACTGGATTTTGCAATTAGGATGGTCATTTACCTCGGTCTGAGAGAGAAAGCCACAGTTCTATAGATTAGCGTGATTAATTTTAAAGTCGCACTCTTAGGGTTTAATTCTCCTCAAAAACCCACCGATATATACTTTAAGCTGCCCCCGCCTCTCTCTCTCTCTCTCTCTACACCATACATACAAACAACCATGTCAACATTGGAAATAGCCGACACAATAACACTGTAACAGACCAAGAAATAACCCACCAAGACATGACAAACGTGATATACGACAGTTTCACGTCCAATGACCATCATGCCCTAAAGGTAACACATGGAAACGCCTGCCCAACAGTACAAACTTCCACAACGCCTTGTGGAACGTCCCTTCGGACCGTGAAGAAATAACAATCTTCGTAGATATTGCAAAATTCCCCTACTTGGCAAAACCGGGAATTACAGATTCGTGACTTTCGCCGAAGAACTAAAAGACGCAAAATTCACAATATTAATAGAAGACAGCCATTTCATGTTCGACTACACAAAAACAATAACGGAATGGTCCGATCATTGGAGGAGGAGAGGCGAGGACATGAGGTGGATGGGTGGAAACAACATGAGCTTCACGAAAAAAAACTCCTAAAAAATAACGCAAACAACTCTGGCTCGACGTCCGGTAACAACAAATGTCAAAAAACAAACAACGACGAGATGTACAATACAATAGAAGTCCTTAACAAAAATGGCCAAAAAATGGATGGAGAATCCGTACGTTCAGGGGATCTCGTTGCAATCAAGTGTAACATCCGATATTGGATGAATTTCGAGCCGCGGGAGCGGCGAGAGTATTCAGGGCCAAATTACAACCGGTAACCTGCTGACTCCCACCTGCTACCTCACATAACCAGTTTTAGGATAAGTTGAGCTGTTAGATGTTTTCCATGTGTGTCGTCCATTCCTTAAAATGCTATGTGCATTGTCCGATCAATTGAGCCCTTATTTGACATGACAAGCTAAAACGGTCACTCTACCTACCTATCTCTTCGACCTTGTTAAGTGAGGGATTAGCATTCACTTTATGAGGTCCGCTTTCTGTGGAGTCATGCAGTGGGAAATGTTTGAAGGGCAATGACTATGGGTTATAACCGAAGTCCTTAGAATTAGAGAAGGACACATTGGCAAGACCCATCCACATGGTAGGTAGGAAAAAATTGAAGGGCGAAGAGTATGGGTTATATCCAGCGTCCTCAAAGCCAATAAAACCATGACACATTGGCAAAACTCATCCTAAAACTAGTTGTGTGGTTCAATATACTTTACATGGAAGAGAGAGAGGATTTCATACATGTCAAATGTATAGGAGGAAGGGCATGAGTGGAGGGCCTTCCGCCATATGAGGGCCGTAGACGAGGGCGGTAGCCCGAGACCAGGTCCCGAAAATGGCGGAAGGGCATATACAATGGCCTTTCTCCTGCGTAAAGAACTATCCAAGGGTTTGCCCCTATTTCTTTCCACCATCTTTATCTTTCCAAGTTCTATCCAACCTATGTCATATCGTCGTGCTAGCTTGTCAGAGCGACCAACCATACTATCATTCTTACTTGCTAAGCATTGTGATTTTGTGAATATCTTCGTGAAGTACCTAATGAACAACATGAGATGAACACGCTTGAATGGACAAACAAGCTGCAGACTTAGCAGACGCAAGTGAATCGCTCTGAAGAGGTGATGCTGCACTTAACAAATGAGCCTTGCAGGGAGGAGATCGACACATAAGCAAGAGGCACTCCGCAGCAATGTCTAGAGTAGGTGGCTCCAAACTTCGAGATATCTTGAGAACGAGAAGTTATATGTAAATTTCCACACAGTTTCTTCGCAGAATAACCTTCCAAACCCTGGACAACAGCCATCGTGCTAAAATTGACACGAATCTCCACTATAATCATGATGACGGAGCGCCGAAAATTGTGTGCTCAAAATGCACTTGACTCATGGAGAGAATTTAAAGGATATGATACTTCCAAGACGATAGCGGATCTTTCAAAGGTTAATAATGTAAAAAGTTTGGTCAATATGCTTGTGATGTTTATTCTACAAGTCGCAAAAAAAGATGGATCGCTCTACCCTCCTACAAAGGTTTATGGATTGCTCATTCTTTAGTCTTATTTTAATTTCCTCTCTGCTTGATCTCTCTCTCATTTGTTCAGTGACTGATATATTTATTGATTGTGGTGTCTTCATGAATAGCATCCAAGGACTCGTCCAAGCTATTGGACGCCTCATTCGGGCTCGTCAAGAACAAGGAATGGTTCATATTGGTATTCCTGAAGTGAAGTTTAATCTCTTTCAAGATGTGCATTCGACTTATTGCATATTTCTCAGGAGATTGGTGAGTGAATCCATGGACAAATATGATGTTGTAGTCAATATAAGCATCGATCTCACTATATGTTCTTATACTCTTCATTCTGGTGCTAAAGATACCGAATCTGACGATGATGTAAATGACATGTTGAGTGTAAGTTCGCTCCACCGGCAGACCACTTTGTGAATGATGTCGACGATGAAGTCGCAAATACTAAAAACGATCTAACTTTTGATGTTCTTGGCAATGACTCTCATGCACCAGCCAAGGCTAAGAACTCTCGATTTAGGAAACTGGACGAATATGAGGAGGACAGCGTGAACGCCGGAGGCTGCCGACGGAACAAACATGCTAAGGTGGTCATCCAAAGCTCGTTTGGGAAGATCCGTAAATGAAAGCAACGTTCTGACCAGGGAATAAGATATTATGATATTAGCTTAGCCTAAATGTCAATCTAGTACCCATGGGATGCAATCTAGTGGCAAATAATCGCCAGATTTTGACCTCACGCGGGTCTTGGCGACATGGGCAAAGGGAAATGAGGCTGAAAATTGCAATCTTTTCGCCAAAAGCTGATCTGGTGGGGCCATCATTCGCCAAAGGGGGTGCAAGAGGGAGGCACATGACGCCATATTGAATGAAGGCAATTTACAACAGAGGAGCCAGTTCCCACCGACCACCTGCAGGACATCGCCCCATTCCGAGTGGGCGGGAGGACGTGGAGCCAGCTATGCTGCCCATTTTTCTACACACACACACATATATATATATATGGGTAAGTATAGTCTGTATAGATAGACTTTCAGAGATAAATTTGTAGCTTGTGTATGGGTAGCTTATCGGTAGATAACTCCTTTGGTAGCTATTCCACTTGGTGTTCAATTCCTAACACCTCATTATTTTTTCGATAGCAACCTGGTTTGGATGATAAAGTTCTTAAATATGAAAAAGATGGCCGTGGAGGAGACTGTAGAGGAGGAGGATAATCAAAATGGTGGTAGAGATTTACAAAAACAGAATGAGACATTCACTTATTCATTTTTTTTGGGATGAAAAGACACATGCAAGTCGCCTCAGCAAGTCTAATAGGTTCAACACCCATTCAAAATCTCATATTATCGCCAGTCATCTCGACTATGTAGTTTGCGCCATACGTGCTCCTCTAAGGTTCTCATGGACGCCACTTGTGCTACAATGTAAATACCTTAAAAGAAACGCTGAATCTAAGGTTCTCATATTTTTGCAACCGCAACTTCTTCATGTGGGCAGCATCGGAGTTGCGTAAGATCGATGATTATGATTTCTAGCTTGTAAATCTTTCTACAGGGCTTGTGCTACAATAAGATTTGTTTCCAACTTTCTTTGAAGTCTTATCGAGCTTATTGTCAAGTATCTTTGTGCACAATGGTAACTATACATTATGTATTGTTTTGTGCAGGTTTAGTCAAGGGATTTCGAAGAATTTGTGATTGGACCTTATTCACTGTGGCGCTGAAGTGAATTGCCCTACCAGCGATGTCATTAACACTTACATACACATCATGAATCACCGTCTTGTTGTAGGAGAAGAAGCAGGACCGCAACCGTTTTTTCTAACCCCTCGCTCCAAATGGTATTATAAGGTTGATGTGTGGTACTCAAAATGCCTTGTCGGAGTCAATATGCTCAAATCTTATACTTAAAGACTCACCTGTGAGATACCAGTACTTGTAGGAAAAGTGTTGATCAACAAAGCTGGTAGATCTGTTGGTATTAGTAGCATGCATGACGCAAACGTATCAGTGGAGGACGGGATGCTACAGACCAGTCACATGGACCATAAGTCCTACGAAAAGTAAGATTCGATGATTTAATGGCAATTGGATTTTGTATCAATGTGTTGATCTTTTAGGTATGGCTATGTGTTAACAGGTATGATCAAAGTTCCAATGGTATTCAAGATCGTGCGAGTTAGAGGATAATCTTTGGAGAGGTTCGTCCTGATGGCAAGTCAGTTCGATTTGCTGATCTGCTTGACGGAGAGAGGGATAGGTACCAGAAGCTTAGTGTATGTATGTACATCCATATGTTCGGTTTCATTTTATAACTTATGGTGTCACTTTACCCTGAGGTTGGGTAGTCCATGAGCATGCTCACGTGAGCACAAGGGCATATTCCCCGAATTTCCATGATACCCGTAAAATATTCCACAACGAAACGAAATGGGCGAAATAACACATAAAGAACAAGTAGCCCCTATACCTGATGAACATATTACTATATAGGCGTGGTTTTTCTCCACAACAGGAGCGGGAGAGGGCCTCCTCGCCTATGGATAATTTCGCACAGCGAAACTCTGTACCAACCAGCTTGAGAAGAAATCACACTGTAGCTGAAAGGATGAATAGGTCACTTTTAAAGTCCCCACCCATTCCTTTTGGATGTGGGATTGTTGGGTGATGGGATTTCGTATAGAAAGTTTTGACTCAAGCTATACCACTAAGGGTTTCTCAATGCGAAACCCACTGCTGCTTAGGTTTGTGCCCAATCACCAAATATTTCTCAATGCGAAACTTGCCGCCGCCGCCGCTATAGGTTTAGGTTTTTTGGCTACACTACTTAAGGTTTGGCCTCGCTGAATTGGCACAGATATAACATACCAGTCCTCTATACCTGCTTATGGAAAGATATAACTCCTATTACCGAGCTTAAAAGACATAAAACTCCCATGACCGGGGGGTTGTGCCCCCATACCAACCCCACTTTACCCTAAAAGGCTACTACTTCCGTTTGAAAGGTAAACGCCTTCTAGCAGCCGTAACCTGGCAACATAGGAGGGTCAGTAACCGGTTGATTTCCATTTTTCTCAACAAAGCTCAAGAAGCCGACACTACCTATCCTGCAAAAGTACCATAAAAAATGTTGAACTAGTGCGGAGCAACCTGGAGGACTAGTTCTAGTCTGAATGTCGGAGACTAGTTTTAGTGTATAGCAGGAATAGGGGGCCTTAATGAACGAGAAGAGATCTGACATTTTTTCAATGGTCATGATCGCATCTGGAGGCGCAGATATGACGCGCAGTCGCTGCAATCGTTGTGCATCATCCATGAGGGCGTTGTTTCATCCACGAAGGCTATTGTTACATCCGGGAAGGCATTCATTTCATTCAACAGTTCTCTACATGAAGTAAGGTAATCGCCACATGTCAACCGATTACCTGACATGGGTCGGTCGCCCTTTCGTCTCGCAGTCGCTCCCGCGGCTCGACTTCCAGGGCTCCCCATTATATGCGGTAATGGCTTTCCACGCAGCAATTACCTAGTTCGCATGTGCCAATAAAATACAAAGAAAAATATTGGCAAGCTCTTTCCACTCTGTAAGCACCCCTGCTAGGTAAAAGCTGGTGTTTCTTCTTTGGGTTGTTTTGGGCTGCCCATCAAGCATGCCTTTGGTACTGGAAATGAATACAATCCTGAAATGAAATCATCCATCCATTCCCAAGAAACTACTTCAGTAAAACTATACCTTTCTTTTCGAAGTCCTTTTCATCTGCACTACGCACACCTATCCAGAAAAGCAACCATACATATGCAGCCATTTTTACTGGATATGGTTTTACCCCATTCCAGTACTTATCCCGCAATCCCAATATGTACAAATTTGAGGCAGCGAGAGATTTTGAGTGGCAGTATCATTGCCTTTCCTGTTGGTCGCAGAACTGACTAAGGCCGATTCGCAAATAGACTCTCAATTTTGGGATTTTCAATACCGGTCATAAACAGATATTTGTGTTATCTGGAGGCTCCCTGGGTACACTTTGAAAATCAAGCAACACAGTTAATTAAAAGGATTCAAACCATGAGGCCATGACTCCATAAGCCCTCAAAGGAGCACTGGAACAATCTACTTCACACCAGAGTCTTTTCTCTCTATAATGAAACTAGTACCCTTAATTGATCGAATATGTTTTGATTTAAAATAAACAATATTTTTCAATTTTCACACCTTGTTGCTTGAGAAATCAATGGAATTGAATAGACATGTACAATTAGAAGGTGAATAGGCAAGATGCGGAGTGTTTCAATTTCCTACGCAACTGGAAAATTCATCCTTCCCTTACCTTTTCTCTATCAATACATGTCTTAGACCTTAAGGAAGACTGGTGCTGAGACTGTCTCTGCAGCATATAAATTCTTTACCTCCTCTACATCTTCGTAGCTCCCCAAGAAAATCGGTGACCGTTCATGGATCTTTGAGGGGACAAGGTCAAGTGCCTGCGATCCAACCCAGATAAAAAAATGAGCCAGACAAAATGAACTAAAACACTTGTATTAGAAGTGACATTCTTGCATGAGTTTCAAAGGTTGTCTGATTAGAAGCTCGACCTCAGCTCGACCCATGATTTTATAACTCTGATCTCAACATGACTGACGCCTACCTTCATGACTAGCTGCTGCATTTGAGAAAAGATAAAAAAATATTTGCCCCAAGCAATTCATCTAGCTGGCATGGTTTTTCAGCAATCCCATTTAAATTATACAATTTAGTAGAACAAAGTGGAGGTCTGATTCAAATTATAAGTTGCAGCCTGAGGAACATACCCGTCCTTTCCCGGTGAATGCTTGACCTCCAGCTTGCTCCATAAGAAATGACATTGGGAAGACCTCATAGAGGACCCTGGCGGCCATTTCACAGGTTAGAAATATTGCACAAATCCAGCGACACAAATTCCAGCTAGTCAAAAAGTACCCACAACACAGAGATCTTCTTTTCACTGATGCACCATTACTTGCTCTGCTGAAAAAAATGTTGAATCCACTGCTTAGTATCTAGATGAATTTTGGAAGTACATGAAGACAGTAGGTGGTTACTCTCTCGCCTCTGAGCCAAGGTGAGATATTCAAGGCTACATTAGGTCGAAGGGTCTTACAGACTTTTGAAGGTCTAGATTTTGAAGCCACTTGATTTATTATTGCAGCCTCTCCACTACATTTTGTATGCCAATCATATGCAAAAATGAGGACTAGCTACGAGGAAAGGTGGAGATATACCGAAGCTTGCCATTAGGGCTCTTCTTATCAGCGGGATACATGAAGATACCTCCATACAGCAGTGTCCTATGGACATCTGCTACCATGCTGCATCACCCATTGTAATCTTCAAGTTAGGATCAGACAACTAGAGTAGCAAATATCCCCCCTTGCACTGTATGCAATCTCAAAGTCCCTTGATGTCAAAATTTCGATGACCTCTCACATGCCAACTGCACCAGCAAGGGTAACTAAAATTACAAGATTGATCTCCTCTTTCCTCCATAAGTAAATCAATCTTTTGATGAGGTACTACCTGCCAATGTATCTCAAAGACTTGGGAGATGAGCCATCTTTTGGGAACTTGGCTTTCTCAACATACCTGCACATAAACCCCTCAGTAATATCAGTAAACGAAACTGTCGTGCAGAGTTAACCACATGGGATAGCAACCCTTTGGGAACATACGACCCAAGCCAACTCAGAGGTTCCTAGGGGGCTTGAGCAATAAATGGGCATGTCCTTTTGGTAGATCAAGTGCCTTGTCAGACAAAAGGCTGACCATGCTCGATAGGGAATTGCTTAAGCCTGTGTCTATCTAGGGGATATGACACCACTAAAGTCATTCAGAGCCTTCCCATTGTACACCTGGTATCATAAGTAAAGATAGGGAACCTTCCTTGACACAGCTTACAGTTACTGATTTCCTATCTGAAACATTGGTTTAATACATCAAATTGCAAGCAACATAACAACTTACAATGTTGTGGGCTTGTCCCAGTTTTTGGCATTTCCTTCATTCACGGAGTAAATCTTTCCTTTCTTTGGAATCTGTGCACAGAAGTCTAGTGAGTATCCCAAAATTTGCAACTAGAAATTATTGTAGCACAATCAGTGAAAGAAAGAACTGAACCAGTTCAGGTCCAGTTTTAGGGCTGAATAGCTCATAGCTGTCAGATCTTCCCATCAGAGCTTGTAGTATCCTTGTGGTTTAGTCAGATTCTACTATTTAAGAATCCATATGTTTTAGATGCACCAGACAACGAGACAACCTAGTTCACGAAATCAGACTTCGTAGCAAACTAGGAGTCTATCCAAATTGCTCTGCATGCTCTTTCCACACAAAAACTTTGGAAAATAAGAACCTATATCTCCTTGTGCCAATCACAGTGGGACACACGTCCCTTATATGCCTCTCTCTATGCCATCTGGGTAGGTCACTGGTGGGGTTTACCTCTGCCACCTCTTCCAAAGAAGAAATCATTTTTCCAAACAAAGGAAACAACGGCCCAAAGGGCTGGCTCCTTCGGCCTTTTGCAACAAAACCATTTCAACAACCCCTTCACCACCCAGTCCAGCACTCTGAACAGAATCAGCAGAGTACCTTGATGTCAGGGTGTGTCAAGATGAACTCCCCAAGAGATGGGTCAAGGGTGAACCCATTCACTCCTGAGCCTGTGCTCAACACCAACTGCAAAACACATTCCATTTGAGGCATTGCAACCCTCCCTCTAAACAGCAGAACACAGGTTAAGTTTGCTTCTCCCAGCTTTTCTTACTGTGTGTTAAGGATCCACCCTTTGATGGTGACTAGAAGACATAACATCCAAACATTTCTCGCTATGGTGAGCATCATCTGTATCCTTTCACATCATCTACTTCCTGCTATAAATCCAATGAATTCTCAAAAGTACTCTCCCATGCTTGTGGGGACTCCATCCCCTAACGAATTTAAGCATTATTGCAAAACAGGCCAATTTCCTCATACACACATATTTTGTTTCGATTCTAAATATTCGTCACACATCTTGCCCCATAGGCTCTTTAGATTTCAAAGTCCTTTTCTTTCTTTTGTTCCTCCTCTGTTTACTTCCTCTATACCATCCTGCCTCTCTATATCTCAACCCCTCTTCGTCCCTTTCTTGGTAATATGGTTAGAACCAAACCGTGCATGAGCTGCCATACATGCAATAGCCTGCAGCTACCATGGTGTGGCCAGGCTGAAGCACATCATCAACTGTGCCTACGCTTCCTTGCTTGAGCATGTATATGCCAAAGATCTGCATAAAGGCACAACTGGCATCTCAAACCGGAAATGAACAAATTAAAGTATTACAGTACCACTCACACCACCTTGAGAAGTGGAACTGTCACACAGGTTTTAATGACTGCTACCAATCAATGGCTTCCACATGGTTCCTGTAGCTGCCCTGCAGGTGGAGGTCACTGTGGAGCAGGCTGCAGTACAACATCACAACTGACATAGCAAGTACATTCATGTAAATGCAGAATAAATGAGAGATAAGAAAAAGGGGACATGTGAAATAAGAAGCTGTGAACCTGTCTGGAAATTTAGTGGCAAAATGGAAGAATAGACTTCAAAGACCATCACAAAGGGAGAGAAATGCAAGCAAACAGACAAAGAGACAGAATTGCACCCTCGGACCTTCGCATCAATCACAGGACACAAGACAATCTCTTAAACAGCCAGTATCTGGGTCAATGAACCATTGGATTGCCTCCAGTCAAGCAATTATTCCAATGGAAACAAAACACTGCTGTTAACCGCCATAGTTCCTTAGTGAAACCATAGGAAACCTTCTACTTCTGCAGATGAAAAGAGGGGGGGGGGTCCAGGGAAGGTAGTCCAATCCTGGGCCAAAAAAGGCAAGTGGGAAGTTTACCGTGCCAATGGAGACGCCACAATCAATGTTGGAGGACCCATCAAGTGGGTCAAACACAACACAGTACCTGAGAAAACCATGATGTCCATCAAGGGAAAGCACTGTTTCAGTCTTGCAGAGAAGATGAAGAAATGCAACATATCAATTCAATACATGCCATCAAGATAAGCACAAGAAAGCTGCTGTTAGGAATAAGGATATGCCCTCTTCAACATCACAGGTACCTGAAATTCACAATTTGTAGCAACATACCTCCCACGTTTAGAAGGTTCCACAAAAATTGCTTCTTCATTCTCTTCTGATACTAGGACATTCTGCAACAGAAAAGAGGAGTCGAAGTTACATACCCAGTAAGTCGTTATGAGAGACACCGAATGTGTCCTTCTGTGGCCAAGAGGGTCCACAAACCAAGGGTCATAGAAAAGAGAGAAGGAAGTCAAAATTCACTACGTCCACAGAAGTCCATGGTAGAATGAGGAAAAAGTGTGTTAAAACGTACCAACAGTACCTCAGACAAAGAACGAGAGAGAGAGAGAGAGAGAGAATCCATGGCTGTACTCGGAACTATTCAGGATAAATGGCAGGTCCCTTCTAATGACTAATGCCCATAGGAAAACACCCCGGGTAGGGTGCAAGATAACCTCTAAAGCAGTGAAAATCACAGTGAACTGGAGACTGCACAAAAAAGAACATTAAGAAACTATGGAATGGAGGGAAAGGATGTGTTAATAACGTACAGTGCGGCCACTACTGACAAGTGCATTGATGAACACATCATTGGACAGCACATCCAGCTTCTTTTGTTCCTCCCCCTATCCCCGCCAACAGCCATGCATACCATTAGCATGCTTGAACCCTGACACCAGTAAGGTCATCCGCAGAATACTCCAACCATTTGACTTCAAATTGATCTCAATTATTGTATGAGAATGCACAACCATTCGTGCAAAAAGTTAAAAGAGATTTGTAAAGGTCAAACAAGGTCACAAGAAAGGAATTGCAAGAGGAGCACACACTCCTTGGAATGGAGCACACAGTTTGAAAACCAAAGCATGAAGAACTGTCATAAGGCTTCTCTCTTTCATCGGTCTGTCTCTCTCTGTGTATCAAAAGGGGAACTTGGCAAGTGATTGAGGACAGGAATAACAACAATGGATGGAATGCCACGGCAGTCTGGCGATGCATCATTTAAAGAGTGGTGAGAAATACTTGAGCATGAAGGACTAGGAGTATTCCAAGAGAAAGAAGGCTAAACCTGCACATTGGTCTCGCCTGCCAGACCAATAAGTTTTGCCAACCCTGCCTGTGCCCAATCCCAATAATCCTCTCAGCATTTCACCAAGATCACAGCTTGAGATGGACGACACAAAAAGGTATGCAGCTCTTGGAGGCCCACATCAAAGTTTTCTTACGTGAAAAATAAGTTAACAGGGCAGAGATGTGGACCAGAATGGTCGTCATTTATTGAAGTTGTCAACGCCACTTTAAGGCGACTCATGAAGAAAAATGGATCACAGAACTCTCAGCTCAAGTTCAGATAAATATCTGCAGTTCAAGGATGAAACAAGATACAGTCCACAAACTGCGGTTCTCTGAAGTGTCCGAACCCATAAAGTAGACGTGAGCATTTAGAACTTGCATCCGAAAAGGGTATTTGCGAATTTGAGAAACTTCAACAACGCAACTTCCAACCTCACCTAACGATTTTGAGCTCTGAGTTTTAATGCTATTTCAATTAGTAACGGCTTTGAAATTTAACATGCCTTCCGAAATGGATAAACTTCCAAGTGAAACGCAGAATACCAATTCTGGATCTCAAGATAGATGCAGACTCCAACATTTAGGTCTAAGTAAAATTCGTAGAAAAGCGTGGAAAAAGCTGACATGGAACTCCCTTAAAATTCGATCAATTAGTCAGTAAGCGCACAATTAGACAGACACGGACACAAGCGCAGACAGAGCGAATGATAGACAACAGTCCAAAAGAGACAGGAGGAAATGACCTGAGGAAAGCTGCAATGACATGAAAACAAAGAAGCGACCACGACATTACAATACCGTCAAAACTGATTTGAGTGCGACCAGATAGGAATTCAATAGAAGCAGCAAGACATAACCTTGCTGACAGAGGAGCAGACGAATTTGCAACCAAGAACGATGTTGTTCAGCAGGATGGTGAGATCACCGCGCGCCTCAGGAAAATTGCTCTGCTCATTCAGCACGAACCTGGTAATGGTCATCAGATCCGTCCTCATGGCATCCGCGGCGTGATCCATGGCTGCCGCGCTCGAAAGAGCAAACCACCTCTTGCCACAGCACAATCTGCGTCAGTGTTATTTCTCCAATTTCCCAACACAATCCTCTGCGTCTCTTACTAAATGATTTGTGACTTCATCTTCCACCTCGCGATCTCCTTGCGTTGAGTATGCACATGAGCGAAAAGAGGGGACGGGCAGGCTCGGGATAGGCTAGGTCCCGTGGGGAGCGAACTAGTTTTGGTTCAGGATAGGTCTGGAGATAGGTTCGGTTCGATTTTAGATAATTATAATTTCTAGTGACTATTTTAAAGCTTCCATGAAATTGGCACGTGGCGGATTCAGGAGCTTATATATTGCAGCTACAAACGAGAGCGTCTGGAAATCCGCCACGTGGAAAGTATATTCTAAATTTCGGCCGCACTTGCCCAATCCTAAGCCGAGCCATAAATTTCGAATCCACCTTTTCATTCATCCATTAGTAACAGAACACGCCATGGCCAAGCGACGGTGCCTAGCCCACAGCGATAGCTTTCATTATCCATCCCTACCTGTGCGTGGCATACAACCGGCTTTGGCAAGTGAGGCCCAGGATCGCCAAAAGCCAAGGGCCCATACATTTACATGATCGAGAGTGCCACATGGCGTTTCTTCAGTGGCCAAACCACCCATATGCGGGTGCCACATAAGGGGCCTAGGTCACACGTGTATTTTAGAAAAATCGAAAAATTGAAAATCAGTCCCGGGGTCACTTTCTTGGTCACAATGTAACGGTCTGGGTTGTTGGGAATCCGCAGCAAGTCTGATCTGTTTCATCGCAAGGATGTGAGAGCAAGTGTTCTTCAAGGCTATATTCAAGAGATTTTCCCATACAGTCGCTACAGATTGACCTGAGTTTCTTCACTCTTGAATTCCCCAGTTTCCTTCAGTATCAGAGTATTTCGTGACTGCCACTTCTGCATTGTTTTTGATTTTTTAGACTGCACTTTCAGAATCATCTTCAGAGTCGCTCACACCTGTCATCCCGAGGTTAGCACTTAAAACTTGTATTTAAACTCTTCTCTTTCTTCTCCCGTCACCGAGCCACATCACACTGCCCTCACACTGCCTCCTGAACTCGATCAGAATGCCATCATCCTACGAGGCTTTGCACACTCCACCTCCAAAACTGTGAGCTCATCACAACAAGGGAAAATCCCAGAACGTTCACCGTCAATCAGGTAGGTACCGAGAACGCATCCCCTCTTCTACTGATTGGAATTGTACATATGTGAGAAGCTGAGACTTAAGTTACAAGAAGTCACTCAATGAAGATACCATAGCTAGGTTGTATTTATAAGAGATGCTTTCATGAACTAAAAAAAGAGCTCAATGTCTCTTTCCGAATTTAAGGAGTTCAGTACACTCAATACAGATATTATTTAGATCACATGTGTACAATCCCATATTGGTATCAGAGCATTGCAGTTGGAGACGACAAAGCTATGAAACAGTGTGTGCGAAAGCTAACCTTTCATTGTATTGAAGACTAAGAAATTCTACGGATTTCTTGAAGGAGCGAAGGATGATGAAAATATCAATCTTGAATGGAGGTCGTGAAGGTCTGCAAATGATACGGACCACGGACTGCATCGACTTTCTTAAGCATATACCATGAAACCAAAGATTTCAAGACTCTTCAAAGGTTAGCAAGGGGATTTATAAACTATTGAATGTTTTGCTGCTAGGGAAGTGTTGGAGTCTAAAGTTGCAGCGTGCAGTGGTAGCAGTGGTAGCATTCAACGACAGAGGAGAGGGAGGAAGTGATCTTAAGTGGCAGTGGGGTAGCCAAGAGATCCCGGTCCTCCCTTCCTACACTTACCTGGGCGTTGAGTTTTCCTCCAATTGTAATTGGGATGCACATATCCGGAAAGTTGTTCAAACTGGCAAGGGCAAAGCTCTGGGGCTCACTAAATTTTTCCACTGCAGAGGGGTCAACTCTGAGGTTAAGAAAACTATGCTTTTGTCGCGTTATTAGACCTGCCTTGGAGTACGGATCTGCAATATGGGTTGATAACTCCAACCAGGCTAAGTCTCTAGAATCCATTCAAGTGGGGGTGCTTAAGGAGTGTATGTCAGCATGCTCCAAAACAGCCAATGTGGCTGTTCGGGGTGAGTTTGGCATTCCGTCCTTAAGCTCCCGACAAGATGAATTCAAGGTCAGATGGTGAGGTCAGCTGCAACATATGTCCAACACCAGATATCCTGAGTTAATCGACTCTATATCTTGGAAACAGGACCGCCCTGTCAAACAGGCGAAGTCCTGGCAGAAGAGAGTAGAAAAGATTCTCAAGGACCTGGACCTGGATCCGCAAGTCTTGACCCTGCTGCATAAATCTGACGTAGAGGCTGTAGTATCCAAAGCCATGTCTGTTGCCATGAGATTGTCTGTTGAGAATGAAGTTAGGCAGAAAACTTCCCTGAACTTGTTTCCAGTCAGTGACATGGGGGAGGACATCTTGGATGACCTCAAGGGTCTACCCACTCTCGGTTTTAAACTCGGGGCAGGAAGCCTACCTTTGAACAGCAAACAGAAGCAGAGAGGAAAGGGAGAGTGCAATTGCCCATTGTGTGGGCAATCTGAAGACAGTATTCATTTTCTGATACACTGTCCGGGTTCTCTCACCAAAGAGACGCTCTCTTCAAATCTATCAAGGGAATTGTGCCTGTACCCCTGTTTACCAACTTTGAAAGTCTCGAGGCGAGCCAAAAGCCCAGGCCATGGCCTGAGGCCTAGTTTTTGGGCAAATCACACATAGCATATTGATGCTTGTGTGAAGGGATTTCTAGAGGATATCTGGAAAACCCGGATTAATTCTATATATGAAGGTAAGTCTTACTACCAACGTCAGCCCCTGACAGAGGTAGGTCTAAAGTTGCAGCTGCAACATTCAACTACTACAACCCTTTAATACAAAAAGTCATTTGTAGGTTGTATTTGTATTTATAAGAAGATAGACCTTTTGATGTAAAAAGAGCTTTGTCTCTCTCTCATTGTAAGGATCAATATACTCAAGGAGTTCAATATATATTGGAATTGTACACAGGTGAGAAGAGACTAAGTTACATGAGAAATAGTACCAGGGCCGCTGTCCCCTGTTGGTTTAAAAAATAAAAATAAAAATAAAAATATATCTATATTGATGAACTCCAAGTTATAAAACTCCTTTGTAGAACTCTTTATAATGAGAGAGAGAAAACTCCTTGTACAATAGGTCTGTACTGTACAAATACAACCAATGGTATCTATTTTAAGTTACTTCTTATAATATCACATGATGTTTTTTTTTTTTTTAAAGCACTATTATAATATAGATGGTCATGGTCTTGTACACAGCTCAAGCAATGAGCATAGAATGGCGCTAGCTGGAGTTTGTCTCACATCCTCAGTCGCAATGGTAGGACTCGGGGGGTATAGGTAGAAGAGAGAGTAATGGTGGTATGTCCAGATTCCTGTTGGTATTGGTGAGGTGTGTTTCCACTGTAGGGGCGCCGCCGCCTGTGGAGGATATGTCGATGGCAGCTGGTGGTGGTGTGATGTTAGGGCCCCCATAGAGCCCGCTGCGGTGAATGAGAGCAGCGAATGGGGCAGCAGTGAATGGGAGTTCAAGTAGAGCCAGCGGCTGGTGAGCCTTTGGGTGTGCATTCTCTGCGATAATGGCCGCGCCTTGCCCTGTTGGTTGATTGAGCCTGCATGGGGGGGGTGGGTAGCTTTTCAAGTACCTTATTTGCATGCTCGTAGAAGAGTGCTAAGTTAGCACCTAGATTCTTGGTGATGGAATACTGGAGCGACAGGAGGTCAGTGTGATGTCCTTCCTGCCGGGCGGCCATGCTGATTGAGACCCTATTTTCCATGGCCACTCAATCCTCTTTGATATCTGTCTCGATGGAGATGGCCTGAGCGGCTAGTTGCTTGTTGATTTCTGCCATTAGTGAGTCGTGGCCTTGTTTTTTGGTTTGAGGTCGTCTTGGAGCTGATTCAGGCCCTTGGTCACTAACATGAGCACGTCGTGTTCCGCTACGACTTCCTGGGGCATAACGGCGAGGCCAGTTACACTGGCACGACGTGAGCAGAGCTGCGGTTTTATGAGGGCAGTTTAAATATGAAGGGTTGTAGTTGTTGAATCTTGCAGCTATGCAACTGTAAATTGCAACACGGCCGACTACACAGTTTGGTGCAAAGCCTACATAACATTTTGAACCCTCAAGTTCATTTGCTAGCTAGCAGCTAATAAGCACATTTAATTAGGACAATCTCCAATAAATCCTAAGATACATGCATGTGACAATGCATCCCAGACCTATTGAAGTACTTATCTAGGTACAAAGCCCCATAACGTTTTCTGTTGAAAGCGTAGAAGACTAAGTAATTACAAGATAAATAGTATATTTTATTAAGTATATCTAGAACTCTCCTTAGTAGCACGCCAACGGAATGATGGGCGGAAACGTCCACACCCTTGCACTGAACCCTATATCCCATGAAAAGCGGGCACTGAATATCGTTCCGTGCAGTGAACCCGAGAGCTGTATTCAGGGCCCCAAATACACCCCTGAATCCAAGTCAACGTGACTAACACATGCGTGTCAGCAGCTTGGCAATGAGCACGGCCCTCCTGCCAATGGGAGCTGAGCTACGCGGGGATAGCGTGGGCGATTCAGGGGCAAGGGTGTGCGCTAGGAGGGGCTGCCTCGCCACAGAACCCAACAGGCCCTGAATCCATTACAGGGAGTCTTTTGGGCTCAAGGGTGGGGATGCTCTTTACAACATATGATAATGATCTATGTTATGTGACTTCTTATATATACACCCCAAATAGATATGAAGAGTTGTAGTTGTTGAATGTTGGAGCTACAACTTTGCATTCCAACACTCTCCCAGAGTGGAAACATTTAATAATCTATAATCCCCTTTGCTAATCTCCAAATCTTCTTGAAATGTTTGGTTTCATGGTCCGAATTTTAAGAAAAATGATTTAAGAAGTTGTTTCTTGTAGTACTCCGTATCAATTGTAATTTTCATCTTCCTTAATTAGCTCCTTAAAAAATCCATAGATTTTCTGAGTCTTCAATACAGTGCAGTACTTTTCGTTTCCAACGCTTTTGATCTAAGTGACCCATTTTCAATTATGACACACGACATCATTTTTCTTCTTGAATTTTCCATGTACATATACTACATTTTCATTTGTCTCATATTAGAGTGCAGTCACCATCCTATACATAGTCAGTTTTGCCCCGTTTTGAATTGCTTACAAGTATAATCCCTCTATAACTCTCCTGCTAAGATAGTCCAAGATAGTGGCTATCGCTACTAATTTTTCTCTGTATGTGCTAAAGCTCTTTTTCTTTTTTTCTTTTTTTTTGGAGAAAGGGGACTCAGGCCTGCTTGAACTTTATTTATAATTATTGGAGGGAAATAAGTTAAAACCCTCGGGTGCCAAAGGCTGCCATAAGGCATTTCACACGGGAGGCCGTGCCAGATAACGAAGAACAAAGCTATTTGAGATGTTGTTCTACTGGATGTTTTTCTCCATTCTTAAATAAGTATATAAAAAGACTTAATTTTATACATTTTAGATAATATTACCCTTTTACTGAAAAACATTTGTATGCTTCAAGTGTGATGTTTTCACGTCCTCAAGTGGTTATCATCCACATTCATCATTATTGTATTTCTAATGTAGATGTCATATATTCTACTTCTGTTGAAGATAGAGGAATCGTCGTTTGTGGTTTGCTAGTCCAACTTATAGCTCCTTCAGATAGAATAAGAACATATCATGATGTCAATTTTCTGCTGTCAATATCCTCGGCCCCATCTACTTCTAAATAACCGTGGCACACCATCTTTGGTACGGTTTTAGAACTTAAGTTGGAGCTTTCTTTGTAGAGAAGTCCATGATCTGATGTTCCTTTAAAATATCGAAAGATCTTTTTCCTGAAGACCACTGAGCAATTCCAGGATTGGCCATGTATTGCAATACGACTCCAACTGCATAAGCAATGTTGGGCCGTGTGCATACCATAGCATACATCAAGCTCCCAACACCAGACTGATAGGGCACATCAGCTATTTTCCGCCTTTGTGCTTCTGTACTTTGAGACTGATATTTAGTTAGTTCGTTGTTTAGTTAGTTAGTTAATCCGAATTCAAATGAGGCATTGACTGGTTTATATGCCTCCATGCCTCCGAAGAGCAGCGTTTAACAACCTTGGATGATGTACGAGCTTATATGTTGGACGATGAAATCCTTCGGTATAAGGATCGAATCTCTATTCCACAAGCTGGAGAATGGCGCATGAAGTTATTGCTTGATCATCATTCGTCCAATACTGGTCATTTTGGAGTAGCTAAAAGCTACGAGTTCTTAAAACGAACTTATCATTGGCCATTCATGCTTAAGGATGTGAAGATATTCATTCGGGCATGTATAAGGTGTGAATATCTTCTTCTGCAAGGAAACTGGACATATCATTAAGGATTGCCGCAAGAGAAAGACAGCCGAATTACACCTAGGAAATATTACAGTGGAAAATAGCCAGCTTTATGTAGCGGCACTGATCACGAGCAAATGCAAGGATTCAACATGGTATGTGGACACTGCAGCCATACAACATATGGCGTATGACAAACATACATTTTTTGACGTACAAGCCATAGCCAAAGGGACCAGTTGTTTATCTGGGAGACGATACAACGCATAAAAAATTGGGCGAAAAAATTGCTGTCATACAACTATGTGATGGTCAATGCAAGGAAGTACCTAATGTTCTTCATGTACCTAGACATGAAAAACTTGTTCTCAATTAAGCAACTAGACATAGCTGTCCAGAGGGGAAATGAATATCAAAGAAGATAGATGCAACCTAAAGAATTCAAAATGAACCTTATAGCTAGTTGTTAGAGTGAGAATGACTTACAAGCTATGGACTGCAATAGAATGCAATCAAACATGAATGCCGATAGTGTTAGAATCCAACAAGATTGACCGATTGGGACATATAAGTCAAGCAAGAATGCAACAATTATAAACTAATTCAATGGTGAGAGGATTAGATTCTACAGATGTCAAGCAACTAACATTATGTAGTGACTGCATCTCGGGTAAACAACATAGAGAGAAATTTCTTGTAGAAGGAGGCACTAGAGCTACAGAACTACTAGGCCTCATATATATATAGGTATATGCGGACCAATGCAGACTGCAACACAAAATGGGTATAAGTACTTTATCACTTTCATAGATGAATCTCTCTCAAGATTCACAACATATAAAACACCCAGCAGGAAGTTCCAAATTTATCTAATTTGCCAATGGGTAGTCGTTTACTTATTAAGGCATACGTTTGAGCGATTTAAAAAATCAGCTAAACAAAAAAATAAAAGTTCTTAGGGCTCATGGAGGTGGGAAATACACATCTACGGACTTTTATCTATTCTGTCAAAGTTATGGAATAAAAAGATAATTCATAGAGTAGTAGGTACACCGCAACAAAATGGAGTGTAAAAGAGAAAGAAAAGGACTTTAATTATGGGAGCGGTACTTTCTATGTTGCATCATTCTAATCTACCCAATTCTTTCTTGGGGGGGGGGGGGGGGGGGGGGGCTTAATGACTACCAATTATCTACAGAATAGGTCACCAACTACAGCCGTAAAAGAAAACAAGACACCAATCGAGATGTGGGTTGGAGTAAAACCAAATATCTCACATCTTAGAGTCTTTGGGTGTAAGGCTTATGCACTAATTCAAAAAGATAATAGGAAGAAACTGGATTCTCACACAGTAGAATGTACATTTCTGGGATATAGCGAAGAGGCTAAAGCTTATAGATTATTAACAACACAAAAACAATAATCATGAATATCGAGGGATGTGGTGTTTAGAGAGACGGGTTACAAATCAGTAAGAGATACTAACATAGAAGAGAGAATGCAAGCAGAACAACAGAATGACCTGCAGTTAGATTCGTCTTTATTTAAACAGTATCCAAACACTAGTAATCAACACCTTTATAGATCACCACTTAATATATGTCCTCATGTACAAGCTTCTCACATATCCAGTGTACGTCCACTATTACTACCCTCACAATCTGTGACATAAAATCAAGAAGTGGGAGCAATGCAGCCGACTAATTTGACAGGTTCAATCAGTCATCCGTATAATCACATACAGGAAATTGTGAGAGAGAGATCATCTAATATAGATATGAATACAACCCCACAACAAAGATGGGGTTAGAAATAGAAGGAATGAAGCCTTGGAAAGCTCTTATTATTCAATTATCAATTACAGAACCTACTACTTTTAAAGAGGCTCTATCAGGGTCAAATGCACAAGTTTATGGGGAGAAAGTTATAGAGTCAGAGCTTCTGTCACTTAAGAAAAATACCATCTGGTCATTAATTGAATTACCTGCTAATCGTAAAACGGCAGCCTTGTGTAAATGGGTTTTTAAGGTGAAATTAAAAGCTGATGGAAGTATAGAGAAATATAAAGCGCGTTCAGTAGCACAAGGTTATTCTCAGATTAAAAGGGAAGATTATGATGAATCTTTTGCACCTGTAGTGAAGATCACATCAATTAGAGTTATTCTACCTATAGCAGCTCAACTTACAAATCAAACAAATGGATGTTAAAACGGCATTTCTAGATGGTCATCTAGGAGAGGATATCTATATGAATATACCATAAGGACTTAGTTTACAGTCAAATACAAAGTTGGTCTGTAAATTAAACATATCGCTTTATGGACTGAAACAAGCACCTACAACATGCATGGTATCAATGGATTCCAACGTAGTACTCTAGACACTAATGTATATGTTAAGGAACAAGAGAACTAATATTATGTGTTTCTAGCATTATATGTTGACGATGTTGTTATAGTTAGTAATGACTCCAAAGGTTTACTACAAGAAACAAATGAGTTATTAGAATCCAAGTTTGAAATGGTGGATCTTGGTGACATATATTATTGCGTAGGGACACAGATATAAAGAAATAAAGAAGAGGTATTTTAATGTCACAAGAAAATTATGTAGATGGGCTGATTCAGAGGTACAACGTGGATACATATAAACCTATATCTACTAGCTCCATTGGAAACTTGAGTGTAGTTGCCACAAGAAGATAGTCCTAAAGCCCTAAAAAAAAAAAAAAAACTATGGGATATGTTCCATATCAGAGCGCAGTAGGAAGCCAGGTTATGTTTCTTATGGTATGTACAAGACTAGACGTATCATATGTTGTTGGAACATTGGCGCAACATTTGAGCAATCCAGGAGAGAAGCATTGGAGTGCTCTGAAAAGGATCATACGGTACTTACAAGGTACCAAGGAAAAGGGAGTAGTATTTAAAATGAACTTAGACGAAATTTTTCCTTTGCAAGGTTACTCGGATGCGGACTAAGGTGGAGATCATGTAGACAGCAGACACTCAACATCAGGATACTGCTTAATTTTCTCAAGTGGAGTGGTTAGTTGGGGAAGTAAGAAACAACGTGGCTTTGTCAAGCACTGAAGCGGAATATATATCTTTGTCAAGAGCAGCGCCTATGGTAGTACTCATTATGATGACTGGCTGATCTCAACTTGTTTTCTTGATAATCAAAATAATCAAAAGTGAAATAGAATGTGAAGTTCTATGATAGGAGTAAGCACATCGACATACAGTTTCATTTCATTGAGAGCAAATAATGATAAAAAAGAAAAAATGTTGGCAGACGTACTTACCAAGAGCTTGTCGAAGGAAAAATACTATTATTGTATACAAGGACTCGTACTGCTTGACATCAATTCAGACATTGATCAGAAAAACCTTTTAAAAAAAAATTTAAGAAAGTTCAGACACCTTAATAATTAATTAACTAATCTCTCGTCAGTAGGAGTAGTATACTATGCAACTAAGGTAATATTTACAGTTAGGACATTGTATACTAAATGAGTATTATGATAATCACTACTGTAGTATTCTAAAATATTTTAAATCATTTATATAATATAAGAAAATTAGACCATCATTACTTATGGAGCAATATCAACTACTAACACAATGGTTTTCTTGTACTATGTTTGAACTGAGTAGTATAATATAAAAGATTGTTGTCATGTTGTGTGGCATTAATTAAAAGAAGTAAATCCACCAACGAAGACACGTGTCTAAGAAGAAATCTCCAATCATGGCCAATAGCCATGTCGGATTTTGTCACCAGTATACGAGAATACTAGGTGGTTAGACAATTATGCCATGTCAACATCCACATGGTAGGGGGATGAGAGTATTGGTAACTATTATATAAACTGTTCATGCCATGTCATGAGTTTTACTACTAGGCTGTCTGAATCCACTGGTTCTTTGTAACTCGGACTAGACCAATAGTAGGATGTCTTTTACTACTTAAAATGAGTAGTAAGAATCCCATTTTCCTTCTAGTGACGTGGATTTTCTACTGTCTATCGATCCGCATCACAACCCAACCAAAGTGGAAGCATGTTGTCTTTGTGAGGAATATTAAGACCACTTGCTGCTGTACCTTTTAAGTATCTAAAGATACATTTGACTACCTGCCAATGTGCTGGTCTCGGATATGAGAAATGTTGAGATACTATCCCCACTGCAAATGCTAAAGTAGGGCGGGTATATATCATAACATAAGCTGTCAAAGAGCCCACGACTTGTTGATAAGGGACATGATGTTATGATTGCTTCCACAACTTCAGCTGTTTGAGGGGCTTGAGTTTTATAAGGTTTAAGATTGATTCCAAGGGAGTGGCGACACATTGGCATTGTGTCATGCCAAATAGAATAAGTTTCGATTTAATATAGTGAGCTTGAAATAGAAAAATAGTACGTATCAGCAGTGCGATTACAAAAAATTTAAATTCAATAAATAGTGAATAGGTCCGTGATCAATCATCTCCAAGGCTGATTTTAACTTAGTCTTGGTATGATGTAAAAGTGACTGATTATCACAAACCAAAATTTCATCATTTGTACGTATAGTGCAATAATCAGTCGGGGCGTCCTTGAATATAGACATTCTACGCCAATCGTTTAAATCCAGGATAAGGTAACAATCAATTTTTTCGTACCAACCACATGAAGCTTGTTTAAGACCATAAAGACTTCAAAGAAGTCAACACACTTGATGTTCATTGTCTGCTTGCACAAAGTCTTTAGGTTGTCTCATATGGATTTCTTCTTTGAGTTGGCCGTGTAAGAAAGCTATTTTTACATCCATTTGGTAAACCTCCCAGTTGTAAATTGCATTGTAAATTGCAGCTAGGGCTAAAAGAATGCGAATGGAGGTAATCTTGACCATGTCAGAAAAAGTATCATGGTAATCAAGACCTGTATTTTTTTTCGAGACTCTCGTGTAGAAAAATACTCAAATCCTTTCATTCTATCTGCCATCCTTATGGCCTTATCTATAGAGGGGTTCTTGTCTCTCTACCTCTTTATTGATGATTGGCTTTACTCCATATACAAATTTAATTAATCTGTCCAATGGAGTCAAATCTTCTATGCCCAACATACAACTTCGATACTGACTAACATTATCCCCTCAAAGAGTTTGTTGTAGTCGATACCATAACTCTCTCCATTTTCAAAATTGCATTGATGGGTGTAAATTCTTCTAAGAGTCAGTTTCTAAAATATACCCAGAAGCTCAAGCATTTCTTCTCTTCCCAATATTCTGCTTTATCCATCCATCGATCTGAATAAAATCCCTTAAAGAATGTGCTTACAAATTTCACCATCTGCCATACTTCTTGCAACAGTAGCATACTACTCTATGGAAAATAGCCAAAGCTCACACTCTTTTCTATCTTTCTTCCCATAGAATTCTGAATATGACTTGTTGCCTAAGAAGAGAAGTCGTTGGGCCATGTCGGATGCGGATGAATTCGATGATGAAGTGTCGCAACCGTTCATATCTCCCTCGGAGAGGATGGATGTAGGTTGACACTAGAATACAAAGGTAGCAAATGTTTTTAGGTAATAGAGTTCATAAATTTACTGTGATACAAGAACAATTTCTTTACTATTTAATCTAGGCAAGTAAATTCTATCTTATGAGAGTCTAAGAGTGTAAGCTAGTTATAGTGTTTTTGCCAGGATTTAATCTCCAACATGATCTCCGTGTAATCAAGTTGTGGCTGCCGGATATTCGGTCACATTTTCTAAGCAACATGTTATCTTAGAGAGCAGTGGTGGACGGATGCTCATGTTGAATGAGGTGGGTTTTGGTGGTCTAGTTACAAGGTTGGCTCATTTGGCCCTAAAGTCACGACTAGCTTGAGAAAGTTAATGGATCCACATTTGGCCTTAACTGTCTCTAAGCCAAGCCTACACTATTCTAGTATCGTTTGGCGCCAAATCTTTGGGGGTGAGGCTATCACTATAACAAATTATTTACAAAATAAATTACTCACAAAGACTATTGTCACTCCTGAGGGGATTTGGATAGGCCAAAACCTAATTAATGTCAGTCATTTGCAAATTTTAGATTGTCATGCATATGCCCACATTCCTAAACAACAACAGAAGAAGCTAGATGCTAAGAGCCGTAGGTGCAGGTTTCTGGGATATAGCATTGATGTAAAGGGTTATCGCCTCCTTGACATTGACACTCGAAAGATTTAGTATCAATTGTGATGTTGTCTTTCATGAGGACCAACCCTCTCTCTAGTGGGAGTCACAATCTATTCCAATTAAGGAACCGGACACTTTTCAAGTGGGGGATGTTACGGTACCTATCCATCCTCTCCCACCCATTGTGCCCACTTGTATAACCTTTTCTCCCTTCACCACCTGTAGTGGCTATGGCTTTACCCCATATTCCACCACTATCTAATGTGATAGGTACTTATGTGCACATTTCTTCTGCTGGATCTCTTGTTCTCCCCTCTAGAGGCGCAATGGACGTCCTATGATAAATCCAGGTTATTCTCATTAGATGATATTCAACATATTGCTGAGATTCAGTCATTCATACCAGAACATGCAGATCGTTCAGCCTCATGAGTTGATGGTCCACCATTTTCTGCCCTCACTGGCTTTAACATTTGGTTCTCAACAAGATACAAGGTCTAGTCGCCTAGTCAAACCCAAACCTAAGTATATTCATTATCATGAACGTCGAACTTAGACTTGTCTCATGACTGAGCCATTGTTTTACCAAGATGCTTCGACAAGGCCCGATGTTCACCATTGGTAGGCTGCAATTGACTCTGAGTTTCAATCATTGATGAAGAACCATACTTGGAAGCTTGCTGATCTACCAGTAGGATGCAAACCTGTAAATTGCAAATTGGTATTTAATTGAAGATGAAGCCTCATGGAACAATCAAGCATTACAAGGCTTGGCTTGTTGTGAAAGGACATTCTGAAATATGTTTATAAAAAATTAAGCTTGATCAGTTTACCTATTTGAGTTTTTGATTATTGAAGATGCTAACAATTCTCGTCTTCATCCATCCAACACGGTTGAGTTCATGATCATATATAAATACATGGTATTACATCAATAAAGCTATAACTTCAACAAACAATATGTTTTGAATTTGAAGTTCATCCATGTAGGTGACCCCACTGATGCTACTTGTTTTAGAAGTTTAAACTCATGTATATGACTTTTCATATCAACTCCTTTACTCAAACTTCAGTTTACGTCTTAGTTTGTTTAAGCATACTTCTGGCATCTCCAACACCATTTTTGTCAAGGTGTGTAGGATACTATTAACTGTCTTACTATGCCATTATCTTTACGAAATTGATCAAAGGCATTTGCAGAGACAAACTCCGAGCAAACTCCCCGCCATTGTCTGATCTTAGGGTTTTCCGGGTTTATCCTGTTTGTTTCTGCGTAAGAACCTTATACTCTTTAAACTTCTCTAGAATTTATTTTTTTTGTTTTAGGAAATTGACAATGGTTCTTCTTGAAAAAACATCGATGAATGGGACAAAATAGATAGCTCCCCCAAGTGATGTGGTTTGCATAGGGCCACAGATATATGAATGCACAATCTTTAATAGAATCTTTGCACGTTGACCTCCGTCCTTCAAGAACTGTTGTCTGCGTGCTTGTCTTCTATACAACCCTTGCAAAGCTTAGTATGTTCCACCTCCTTTAAAAAGAGCCCTTCCACTAGGTTTAATTCTTTCAATTATTTGAGTTTCTTAGTGTTAATATGCCATAGCTGCCTTCTATGCCACAGTTTTGTATCTGAGATAGTCTTTTTCAAATGACTCCGTAACAAGTGCTCTTCTGATTGTATTATGAATGTGTAACTTATACAAATTGTTTACCTTGATAGCTTTTGCTACGACATTTTCTTCAACATTGACTGTTCTTGAATAATACATTATATCCAGCTAGAACTATCTTTATCACAGAAAGTAGAATCTAGCTCTAGAGTCTAATACTATATAAGATTTGGATTTAGCAAAAGGAATCTTATTAGACAAAGAGCTCACCTCCCAACCTTAAAAGCCTCATGATCAGACAACGACTGACTTCACCCCAAAGCTCAAAGTTTTACATCACAAGTCTAGTATGTTTTCTCAAATCTCATGACACCTGTTGAGACCTAATCTCTTGGGATTAGGCTAAAACCTACATAGATACAAGAGATACAATTGTCTATATGCTACTAACGACATTCTCTGCATGTGTCACCGTCGTGGTTGGGGTTCAAATCATGCTACTCTGTCCTCTAGGTATAGGTTGTTGGCCCTCCTTTTAGTAGCGACTATCCATTTGTTTGTGTTAAATTTGAGAGAGAGAGATGTATATCACACACACATATATTTGTATTACAATAAGATGTGTATTTATACACTGTCAGAAGGTAAGACCTTTCAATATTCTAGAGGTATGACTCTTAAGGAATAGTTGTGTCCTTTGATGGAAACCATTTGATGTGACTTTTGAAGTATACAGTTACTTATTTTTCAACACCCTCCCTCAACGAAATACTTCAAAAAACTAATGAGACAACCTCCTTCTCTTATCTAGAGACGACTCTCATTAGATCTCTATTAATCGGTTGAGCACTAGCTCTGATACCATGTTAAATTTGAGAGAGAGAGAGAGAGAGAGAGAGAGAGAGAGAGAGAGAGAGAGAGAGAGAGAGAGAGAGAGAGATGTATATCACACACACATATATTTGTATTACAATAAGATGTAAATTTATACACTGTCAAAAGTTAAGACCTTTCAATATTCTAGAGGTATGACTCTTAAGGAATATTCGTGTCCTTTGGTGGAAACCATTTGATATGCCTTTTGAAGTATACAGTTGCTTATTTTCCAACAGTTTGCATTGAAGGACCTTATGTATCTTGTTTATTACCATGGATTGATATTGATTAGTATGATTTGGTTGCATGGTAGGACCATAAGTACCTTAAATCTTGAGTGGGTCCAGTTGGGCACATGCTCCCAATCAAATAAAATATATATCAAATTTGTCTGTAATATAGTGAAAGAAATGAATGCTTCAAATCTTTCATATAGACAAAGATGAATCAAATAGAAATTTTTATAAATTTATCTCTTACCTACATGGTGGTAGCCCTGTGTTTCATGCATTGTTTTTTCCTCTTAATCAATGGACTTTTGTTTTTTTGCCATGTTTGCTCCTTGTTAGTTTAGTTTTCAAGTTATCTCTACGTGTTCCAGGCTGGAGAAGTGTTAACAAAATATTACTCCTTACAAAAATGCATTAACATACCATGTTTTTTTTTTTTTTTTTGGACGAAAGGGGAGGTAGCCTTTGAGAGTTTTATTGAGGATTATTGAAAGGAAAAAATTCAACCCTTACATGACCGTAGGCGGCCATGAGGCAAATACTCACATAGACCATGATGGATGACCCGAGGAGCAGTTACATGTTACATGTTTGTGTTACATGTTTTTTGAACAACATGTTGTGCTAATTCAGTAGATCAGCTTGTATAACACCTTCCCTAGGCTTACTTTGGCTATGTGCGGCCGCCCTGTAGCCACGGCTAAGTAACTACAGTTTAGCCAGCGACAGGTAGTGGTGGCTAGTGTGGTCGGGGCAGAAGTGGTCCTCTACCGAATTAACACTAACAGGCATAGTAGAAGTGGAGAAATTATCCACAAATAATAACTATATTAAGCATGTATTGAGCCTGTAGCTGTATGAGGGCTTTTATCATTGGTCATTTACATATCTTCATAGATAATTTGCCGACATGCTAGGGATGCATGTAGCTCAATGATTAGGGTACAAGATTAGCGTGGGAGCAGATTCGAGTTCAATGCCCCCTTTGATACCTAGGAAGCAAAGCTTTACAAGCTATCATTCCCAGCTTGAAAGACATGGTGCAAAATTGTTCTGCTATGCTCTATCTGTGAACCCAAACAAAAGACTAATAGTAACATACCAAGTTACTCAATACATACCCTCAACAAGCATCTAACTATCTAGATCCTAAGCTGTAAGTAAATGGGGAGCTACCCAAACATGAATTTGATTCACCAACGGATTGACTGTTCTGATTGTTAGAACACGTGCTAGGGAATTCCAAATAGGCCTTGATGTGAAATGCATCGCAATTAACTTGATCACCCCCCTAAAAGTGCGCAATTCAATTGAATTGCAAAAACCAGCTTCAAAAGAAACCTAACTTGCAATTCAATTGAATTGCAAACTATAAATTTTTACGATATAACATATATCATGTATATATATATGTATATGCATCGTAACGAGAGTATAAGCTGAATATACATGTTGCCCGTCTATTCCTGCTGCCCGTCCATCCTTTGCTTGTGGTAAGGCCTAAGTCACGAGATGAGTCGCGTAGCCTAAAGGAGAGAGATGAGAGAGAGAGAGAGAGAGAGAGAGAGAGAGAAATGAAGTGATGAAGGGTTTTTAGGGCAGAGGTGCCCTAAAAGTGAAAGGATCAAATCAGTTGGAGGACGAGAAGTAGCGAGAGAAGAATGCAACAACAGGAGATTTGTGGAGTGGTGGTGGAGCGGTGGTGGCGCTATGTATTATGGAAGCCTTCTTGGATCACCAAATGACAAGATCTGCCCATAAGTAAGCACATTCCCATACTGGCATGAGTTCCCCCAATCATTGATAAAGATATCATTTTAGCTAAAGCTGTACTTCTTGTGTACGTGCAGGTGACTCATGAGCTTTGAGGAGAGAACTTTAGGGGTAGTAGAGTGGGTTACCAAACGCTCCTCAACACACACACTGAAAGAAAGAGCTTGATCACATGGTTTGTCTTCAACCCGCCCACACTGTGTACTGTGGTTTGATAATACATTTTAGGATAGAGTAGTTGTTGTTTCAAAGTACATTTGGTTCATCTACTTGATAGCCTATGTGAACTTTAGTGACGTAAGTCCTATGGGGAGTGTGTGAGTGGATGCAGTGACTACAGAATTAACAGCAAACAATTACAACAAGGGCAAGGTTGAAGGCATTGGCACTGGGGCTATTAAGCAGAGATAAGACAGATCATGTGAGCATGGAAAACAACCATTTGGATGGTGACAAAGTAGTGGATGATTTAGTACTTTATGTGGAAGCAATGTTGAATGAGGGTGCCACAATGAAATCAATCGCCACTGCCCTTTCTTTTGATGATGTACGACCATTGAGAAGATTGTTATCATAAGTCCAAGGGTCTCCTTTCAAAGTTCATCATCAATTGAGTGTCCAACGTTTGTGTGAAAAGATTCAAGAGTTACTTCTTATTGAAGAGAATGGGACAAATTGGGGAATGAGAACAGTGCAATTTGCCTTAAGGAGGTCAAATTTGCGGATTCCTCGAAGGAAGGTGGGGGAAGCTTTGAAAATCAGCTCACCCTACCATTATGAGCGTAGGAGAAGGGCACAGGCAATTCGGAGGACTCAGTATAATGTGACAATGCCTATGGCTCTATGGCACATTGTCTGTATGTATTTTATCTCATGCATACTTCCGGTAATAGGAGGCGAGTCCTAGGAAGGATCGCACTCCCGGGACCAAAGTCAGAGGCTCCCAGTCCAAGATCGCCCTCACCTTTCTGTCATCCATTTTGATCTCATCCTGTGTAATCACATGCCCCAAGAACTTCACTTTCGTGACCCCGAATTCGCATTTTGAAGCTTTGGCGTACAGCTTCCCTTCCCGCAACTTTTGGAACACCCTTTTGAGGTACTCCAGGTGTTCCTCCTTTGTTTTCGAGTACACCAAGATGTCGTCGATGTACACGATCACAAAGTCATCCAACCACTCCTGAAAAAGGTTGTTCATCAGCGTGCTAAAGGTCGCCGGTGCATTAGTGAGCCCAAAAGGCATCACCAAGAACTCATATGAACCATACCTTGTCGTGCACGCGGTCTTCTCCTCATCTCCTTCCGCCACCCGAATTTGATGATAGCCGGAGCGCAAGTCGATCCGGCTGAAATACTTCGCTCCTGCCAACCGATCGAAGAGGTCGTCGATCCTTGGCAAAGGGTACCGGTTTTTGATAGTCACTTTATTCAGAGCCCTGTAATCGACACACATCCGCAGTGTCCCATCCTTCTTGTCTGCGAATAGCACCGGGGCTCCGTAAGGTGACTTACTCGGCCGGATGTACCCCTTTGACATTAGATCCTTGAGCTGAGTCTTCAGCTCGACCAACTCCCTGTGGCTCAACCGGTAGGGTGCCTTGGCAGGCGGTTCCGATCCCGGTATCACCTCAATCTTGTGGTCAACTCCTCTTCGCGGTGGCAAGCCGCTTGGTAAATCCTCCGGCATCACATCCTGGTATTTCTCCAAAATCCCCTTGATCCAATCTGGGCTCGGCTCCCCATCGCCTTCTCCTTTCACTTCTCTAATGTAAAGCAAAAACTGGGACTCGTGTGCCTCCTCCACGGCCCACTCCTTTGCTGACAGAAGGTTTATTCGCCCTCCCACGGATTTGGGCGTTTCCGACACTCGTAAAACCTCGCCACCATTCCCACATGGCAGCGTGACTACTCTCTTGCGGCCATCTATGACCGCTCCGGATTTGCTCAAAAAGGTCATCCCCAAAATGAGATCCACTCCATCGATCTCGCAGATGGTGAAGTTCTCACGTCCCTCCCAACTCCCCAGTTGAAGAGGAACATCAAACGCCAACCTTGTCGCCAACTGAGGTTCTCCTTTGGCAGAGCGCCCCTCAATAGAGGCCCCCACGTCACTTGTCGGGAGTCCCAACTTTCGCGCCGCCGCCGGCGTCATGAAGGAGTGCGATGTTCCTGTGTCCACCAACAACGACACGTTAGTTCCGGATATTATCCCATCCACGAACAATAACTGACTCCCTTTACGCACTTGGATTTAGGTCAAGTGTTAAATCAGGTGTCAAGTTTAGTTTGACACCTGGTCCGTCTTATCTTCACGAGAGCGGCAGTCGCGCAGCTCATCTCTTTCGAGTTGAGCCTGCGCGACCGAGCTCCTTCATGCGTTTAGATTTGAGTGTGCTTATGATGGGAGTGTACGTTGTTGTGGGGTGGAGTCCCCATAGCTTGGGGTGCCCCTGGCTCGATTCTGTTTTAAAGAGTGATAGCGATGGATTCATGTTGTTTTTGGTGTGAGCAGTGTGTTTTCTAGTTTTCTTATCACTCGAGAGAGATGCTCTCTTACCTGTGAGTGCAAGGTAGGAGTTGAGGGTTAGCACTTGCAAGATTACTTGTGTGTAAGTAGTGCTTAGTTTGAGAAGCATATCATTGAATGTGACCACAAGATTCAGCGTGCCCTGAAACGCCTGGAGGATGACGATGCTAGAGCCGTCACTGTTGTTGCAGTCGCTGAAGCTACCAAGTCACCAGAGGCTTTGGAGTACACAAGGCAAATCAAGGAGAAGATGAAAGCTGCGGAGTACATGGATCTGGATGGGAAAGCAGACAACAAAATTCGGATAATGGAGGACGTGGAAGTAAAAAACTGGCAGCAGCCGACAAAAAGGGGTAGCAAGTTACTTCACCAAAAGAAATTGGGGTCCCTGACACTCCAATAGGAGCACCATAATTTGCAAAATGGAACTTCTTGACAGTGACTTAGTCAAACGTGATAGAGACATGAAAGAAACAAATCAAATCACAAAAAAATGGCTTGTCCCTGCATTGTATGCAACCAGGGATTTTTCACAATAAGAAGATAAAACCGAAACTCAAGATAACTTTCAACAATACAAGGTCAGCAGATCTTCAATACGAAGATCAAAGATGAAGTCAACTTCAAGAGACGGAAGGTACTGAGCAAACTATAATGTGTCCATGTCATCATAACTAAATTATGAGCGCAACTACCAGGATAGCTGCAGAAAGGGGAAATCTACCTATCTAGACCTGGTTTCTGTTTTGGGGACTCTGCTAAAAATCTATGGAATTTTTAGAGTGTGAGTGTGCCACGAAATATCCACAATCCTGTTTCTAGAACTTGTGCTGGTCTATATGAGAGACAAACCTGTGGATGTACTCCTTGTATGGCTGGGGGAAATGAGGACGTAATTGAAGGGCAAGTCTCTTCTCTTAGCCTGTGCACACAAGGGGACAGGATTTATGTTTCCCAAGGAACTCAGACTGATTTGAGTGGAGAACAGTTGGACGAGTTGATTGCATACTGGGAGTCAGGCATTAGCAGTAGACAACAGACTGCTGTAGTTGGCATTGAGGGCCTCAATATTGCCTTGGACAGTCAGAACTCTGTTGGAGCTAGCAGTTCTGCAGCTGTAGGTGAAATACCAAAGTGGGTGAGAGCTAGGCTTGGAACACAGCCAAAGACAGCCCCGAGGACCAAGGTGTTCAGCCACAAGGCCGTGGTGTACTGGAGCAGAGGAGCAGGAGCTACACAAGTTTGTGCAATCAGACATGGTTGCAGCCGGATACGCTCTGCACATGGCAACCACGAGCGGGGGTTCATCAGCAATGACATGTTTGTTGTGCGTGAAGGAGATGCAGTCATTCGCAATGAGGACACCCGCAACCGTCTCAAAGCTTTCGAGTTGAGAGACTATCAGACCCTACCTTTGTTTTCTTTAGTGTTCAGTGAGCGGGAGATAGGGGAGTATTGCTTTGTCTCTACCTGGCAGAAAGAGGAGGAGGGTTGGTTAGAGCGAGCTACTGTAGCTTGGGACAAGGGTAGTGGCAGGTTTCTGGACATAGATATACCTCCTACACCTTACCATCATGCAGAGCGAGGCACTTTGAGAGAAGTCTGGCAGTTGATAGCATAGATCAGGATTAGATCTTGCTTGGTTGGGCTTCTATTCTTCCCCTCCATCTCTGTACTATTTTCATTACCTTGTACCTGTAGTTGCCACAGCCTCTCTTGGTGGAGGCCAGCCAGTTTCCTGATACAACTCACAAGAATAGTTGCCTACCTTGCAAGTCCTGGCGACCACCGCCGCACGAAGTTGGCAAGTGCGAGGTTCAGTATAGCGACAGACCAAGGCTCACAGGCACCATGCGGAGTCCATCGACGATTGGAAGTCGCACATTGAAGTGGAAAGTATTGTTTCAAGCTACAGGTGGGAGGTGTGATTCCATAGCCAGTAAGTATGACAATTATGGCCGATTCGGCGACGAAATAACATCTCCTGACAGTTTCTCTTGAGGGTGGATCCAGCAGTATTCTCGGTGCAGACAGGAACGTTCGCACTGACAAATGCCAGTACTGTTAGTTAAAACGGTCAGACAACCAAATTGTGCTCATGAAAACTGGCCGCAATTGTGTTGTTTCGGAACAATGCAACCCCTTCAGGTTCAGCATGCGGAAATGAGGTTCCAGATTTCCCGTCCCGAGTGATTCTGTCGCGGCCCTTTGCCTTGAGGGCAGGGGGGGTCGGGACACAAGAGGGGCTGCCCCTGTGGTGGGGGCAGTAGCAGCGATAGGTACGGGGGCTGAAGCACCCTTGAGTGCCCAAGGCACTCAAGGAGGCGGAGGCGCTCACTAGGTGGAGCCCCGCACACCGGGTTGCGGTGGGGGTGGCTCCACAAGGGGTGGTGGTAGCTTAGCGGGACTTAGTGGGGGTGGCATAGGACTCACCATGGGGTGGAGACCTCGAGGTGGGAGTCGTGGGGAGTCTTGGGACTCATCACGGTCCATTGGGGCCGCGGTGAGTGGGCCAAGACTCACCGCGACTCACCACCGGGAATCGAGGGTCTTCGTGGTGGGTTCGCCATAAAATGGCATGGCTGGTTGTGAAACCCCCGCGGACAGCTACAGAAGTATAAATAGGGAGTAGTAACCCCAAGAACGGTGCAAGCCCGTTGGTGACCAAAAACTAGTGAGTAAGCGAGCGAGCCGGAAAGCGACCAAAGAGTGGGGAGCTGTTCCGGACTGCCAACTACAAAAGGGAATTCCCGCTGGTTCCAAATCGGTGGAGGGTTCTTTGGGAGAACAAAGGGGGACCGTTATGCCCCGGTGACGGGGAGCTTACCGAAGGGAGGTGCGCGACACTTGGTATCAGAGCTTAGAGTTCAGTACGCGATCATCCTTGGGATTGGCCTCATCATGGGGTCGGGCAAGCCAAAGCGAAAGCGGAACGGCCCAAAAGATGATGATCCTGGTGAGCCCGATGGGGGCGACGTGTCACCGAGGCGGCCATTTGAGGAAGCGATGAATGTCTCCGAAAACGAGGCCGCTCAAGAGCGGGAGGAATCCGAGGAGTCGGAGCCCGAGGAATCCTGGAGAGCTCCGACAAACCAAGAGATGCCTCCCATGCCGGCAGCCTTTTGGGAAGGGTTGTTGGCGCAGTTTGGCGGGACGTTGAAAGACGTGTTGAAGGTGGCTAATGTCACTTCCACTAAGGCAAAGTTTAAGGTGAAGCCTAAGGAACCCGGCACCTTCAAGGGCGTTCAAAATCGGAAGGCACTCAACACCTGGCTCCTGGAGCTAGAGCAGTACTTCCGGGCGGCCAAGTTGAGTGATGAGGATCGGGTGGAAGTGGCTCCCACCTATTTGAGGGGCTATGCTCAACAATGGTGGCAGAAACGCCTTCACGACCGAGGCCCAAGCCCGGAAACCTTGAACTGGAGTGGGTTCAAGGAATTGATGAAGAGACAGTTTGTGCCCCTCAACGCATCCTGGCTTGCCCGGGACAAGATGAGGAATTTGAATCAAACAGATGACATTCGGGGGTATGTCCAGGCTGTCAATGTGCTGTTGCTCGAAGTCGCGGACATGACAGAACCAGAAATGGTCTTCAACTTTGTGGCGGGACTGGCCCCATGGGCCAGGCGGAAGTTGGAGGAGAAGCCACCCAAGACTTTGAACGAGGCAATTGAGAGGGCTGAATGTTTCTCGGATGTCCCTAGGGGTGAGAGACAAGGCCGTACGGAGCTGAACCACAAGAAGACCCGGCGGGAAGGTGACTCCTTCCGACCGGAAAAGAAGTGGGATAGGCCACGCGGCGACAATGGCATGTGGAAATCGAAGGGAGGGCCTTCACACGTCAAGGCGGCACCCGGTGCTTCGAAAGGAAAAGCGGGTGGAGCGGCTTATGGCGGACAAAAGGCAACCTTTGATGGAGTGTGTTTCAATTGCGGGGAGCCCGGGCACATGGCCAAGAAGTGCACAAAACCTCGACAATTGAACATGACTCGGGCAACCACAGAGCTGTCGGAAGATACCATCAGTCGCTTGGCTCCGAATTCCTACGCTATAGTTTGCTGTCCTCCGCAACTTGGGAGAGCCTGGATCCCAAATGAGGGAGGACTTTGCAGAGTGACTGAAACTTACCTTTGTTCCAAATTCAAGCTCAAACCGGGCACAGTTTATTTGGAAGAAGAAAGAAAGGATGTTCTTGGACAGGTTGACGAGACCATTGTCGTGCTAGGTAACGACGGAGGTTGCGGAATCGAATGGCACGTACCCCCATCAGACACCATCCTGTACCGAGCTGTGGGAATGCCCATTCCCTTTCCGAATCAGTCGCTGCCCACACCATCCACAAAGGAGTCCGGAAACCGACAGGCGGCCACTGCCAACAAAGAGGTATGCAACGATAATCATTCCCGACCTGGACCGTCAAGACCCTCCATAGCTTCTCGTGTGGACGTATTCGACATTTCCGAGGAGGAAGATGATTGCATTGAGGTACCCATGTCCTCCACACGGTCGTTCAAATCCGGCATGGACGTCTCTGTAGGTGCTACGCATGTGCCCTCGAGCATAACTCCAACCCGGTCCATTGTGCAGCTCCTACGACAACATCACCTCGATGGTTCTCGCTCCGAGCTGGCTGCTCTCGACTATGCCAAATTCCCAGTCAGAAAGGTAACGTTTCTGCCTCCCGAAGTCGATGGCAATGTCATCTTCGAGTTTCCACCTGTTTCTTCGTCAAACAAAGCCTCCGGGATGTTAACAGACATGGATCGAAAGCATGACGGACACCCCTGGTGTGTGACGAAGACCAGTAGCACGAAAATTGCTGATGGTGTTCGTGTACGATATGTCCTCTGTGCGGGGAAGCTGAGGTGCCTCAATCCCACCTGCTTCCACTTTCTCTCCAAAGGAGGGCGGAGAAACGAGACGGATTGGACTGGCACAATGCATCATCCATTCATTGTCTCCAGCCAAGCTCCTGCGGGTTCTTTCAAGTGTGCACATTGCAAAGAACCACCGACGTGCATGTCCATGTGCAGAGCCAAGCAATGTTACGTAATCCATTTGCTCCCGGACTTGACTAGAGCTTGCATACACGTTGGGGTCCACTGCCACCCCTTGGCGAGAGGCAACATGCGTGAGGCTGTGCAGGAAGCACACGACATCATAAAAGAGGAGGTGAAATTGAGCCCCGGAGCCAGACCAAAGCAGATTCAGCTGAAGGCAGCCCACAAGATTGCTCTTGGCAAAATCATGTCTGAAGATGGTTCCGACCGAGAGCCCTTGACCGAAGACGAGATGCGTGACCTCTTGGAGTCCGTCTCGCACGTTTGTAGTCCAAATGTGCGGAATCACATCGTATCTTGCAAGCAGGAGTTTGACAGGGGGTCGGATATGTACTCAATCCTGGAGGTGAAACGAATGACTGGATATGACTACATCCAAGGTAGCAGGTTTCCAGGGCAAGGCAGCGAATCCGATCGTTGTTACATTTTCAAAATGTCGACGTGTGGGCCTGGGAGCGGAGTCGACTTGGTCACTCGCATGACAACTGGAAACTTGTCGAATGCTTGGGTGATGTTTGATCACATCAAGCGAATTACAAACCATCAGTGGGTGACTATGGGTGCGCATGTTTATGACTATTACTCCAAGAGGCTCATGACGATTGCAATCTGCGAGATGAAAGGGGAGGACACACAGTCCGAGATGCATCTGTGGGAGGGCATAAACGAGCAGATGGCAAGGGCGGGATTGCCAGAGCCCAATTTCAGGGGATTCATGGCAGACAACGCTCAGGCCAACTGGGCAGCGGTGCGGCGTGTGTACGGTGAGGACCCCAATGTTCCAATGGAGGGGAAAGAGAGATCATGTGGATTCCATTGGATGCAGAGTCTTTCTCACTACACTTCCAAATTTGTTGCTAGCTCATTCCAGGCTGAACACCGTGTCCTTTGTACGGCGTGGAAGGATGCACCCACATTTGATGACGCGGAGGTTAAGTTTGCTATCATCGAGGCTTGGTGGAACACGTCAGGTGCAGTGGAGACAACCAATCTGGGAGCATTGCACAGCTGGTTGGGGTGGTGGCATTTTGGGTATCGACAGTTCGGACAGTACATGCGGGAGGTAGGCTGCTGTCATTTTCGTTCATTTGTCTTTCTGTTACGGACATTTCGATTGGTCCCTCACCATTGTTTTTGTCCTTCTAGGAGCGGTGCTTGGATTCCGACACGGACATGCCGAACACGAATATGGCAGAATCGGTCCACTCCTCCTGGCGAGCGTCTTCTATCGCACATCTGGTGGACGTAGTGACGGCCATAATGGAGGACATCGACAGAGCAATCATGCAGCAAGCCATGTACTACAAGTTCCTGAGCGGCAAACAATGGGGCTTTGGGCCGGACAGGGAGGAATTGTTGGTACGAACAGCTTCGAGGTCTAAGAATCCACTGAAATGGGCGACAGCATTGCGAGAGAAGATCAAAGGGACGCCTCTGCACCGCAGAGGTGAACACCTAGAGGGGGACGTCCGGACTCGCCCTATGAGGCGGAGGATTGAAGAGGAACCCGGGTGCGAAGAGGATTCCTGGAGATCCGACAGGAACATTCGGACAGCACCTCGAGGTCCCATCATGTTGCCGCACAATGTGTCTTCCAGCAGTGGAAGCCCAAGAAATTCCAGATCGTCGTCGCCTTCAACCGGGGATTTCGTGCGAGAAATTCCCACCGCTCCCTTGCCCCAGATTCCGCCCGCTGTTATGCAGTATGGCCAAGCCATTGTGGAGACGACTGTGTCTGCATCACAGTGGAGAATTGCTCGCACAAAGCCGTCGTTTCGAGGAAGGTGTTCCGCAATTCGTGTGGATACACGGCAACGTTGTTTAGAGATGATAAGGAGGAATCCAGATGGGGCTGTCCCTGCTCCTACTTTTACAGGAAGATTTGTCCATGCAAAGTTTGCGGAGGCGACAACCACCCAGTTCTGGTTCTGCAGGCACGACATTATGACTTGCGTGTATGGAAAGCCCAAGTACGGCATACAAACAATGCCAGAGGCTCCCCCGGTGTGGCCGGTGGAACCAGGCTGCGATCTGAGTCAGGTTGAGGCCGACGCCCTTACCGCCGCAGGATTTCGGATGGTGCAGCGCACTGACGTCCCCAGACAACCATTTCCGCTTCCACAGCCTCCACCACCGACCCCTGTGAGAGCAAGAACAATGGGACACGACAGCTCTAAGCATCCTACACACCGTTGGGGGAAACCGAAGAGGTGGCGACCTCCCTCAAAAGTGAACGAGACAAGGATGGGGAATGCACTTCGGATGAACTGTACAATCCAGAGCTCGACAGAAGTGCCCATACCAGGATTCGGGCGTGTGTATCAGATGGCCACGACAGGCTCAGCTGTTCGCAATGAGGTGTACACCATCACCATTTCAGAATTACCCACCTGCAATTGCACCGACTTCCAGATCATGGCGAACAAGGGGGCATCATACTGCCCTTGCAAGCATTTGTACTACGTGTACCTAAAGAGACTCCGTTGTAATTCCACAACTCATCACTTCATACATGCACCAGGGTTGAGCCCCCAGGAGGTTCACACTCTTCTGAATATGGATCCAGGGGACCAGTGAGCTTGGCTTGCGGTCCCAATACAATGGTACGCCCATCCTTTTCGGATAGTAGAACTGTACTGTTGCCAGTACCTCAGACTCTGGCCACAGAAAGGTCCGACATATGTCTTGCCTACCAGTAACCTGTTTTGCTCGAACTAAGATATTACTATATCGTTCACTTGTTTCCACGTGCATGTATTTTTGTATGTTGGAGGGTTCATGTTTTTCTGCTTTCCGAAAACTTGCTTTCCTCATTCGACCTCCGACAAGGAAATGCGGCGTCGCATTTCCAAGTATCGTCGTAGGTATTGGTAGAGGCGGCCTTCGCCAACACCAAACTGCTCCGAAATTTCGCACGTGCCAACCCTAATGCGGCACCTTATTTCCCAGTTCAGTGGCAAATCTTTCCCGCCGAATACCCGAAGAAGACAGAATTGTGAAGTACTGCAGACTCTATTGGTGCAGACTCCATTGGTTCAATCGCGGCAAAAGGGTCAGCTTCATTCCAATGTTAAGGCATGTAAAACCGCGGAATACTCTATACAAGCCAGTATGCGACGTCCTTTTGCAGTGGTATACTGGATTTCCCGTTGCACGGTCACTTATTTCCATGAGCGGATCTAAAAAACCATGAGTGGACTTGTTACTGACGACATATCTTCGCCGCATTACATGATCTGGAACGTCCAAAAACGGCAAGGTCAAATAAAAAAACTATTATTTTAATACTTGTTTAATCTGCCGCATTTCCAAATTTGGAGGAGTCCGCTCATGAAATCCGCGTATCTTAGACTTCGGCTCACCGCTCATGCGGCTCATGCGGCTCATGGCTCATGGTTTCTGCTCATGAAATAGTAAACCTCCATGCATATAGACTAATTTACCAAACCTAACTAAGTTCCGTTGTAATCAAGCGCTATACCGCTACACCTGCACAAAGGGCGTCCATTCAGTAGAGGTTGAAACTTGACTTGGGCATCTCAAAGTAGACTCCTAACCTATCATGCCAAGTGATACCATTCATCATCATACCTATCATACCTATCATCATCATGCCAAGTGTAAGGTTGTTGACCACTTATGTGAGAAAAACAAATGTTACATGGAAGCAAAAAAATTCTACTTTGTGGTTGTACAGGCTACAAGAGTGTTCCAGAACCTGGAGAGATAGACCTCTCGGTGGCTATGGAAGCTATACAACAGTTGGAGAAACCATGACTCCAATCAACAGAACACAAGTTATCAGATTTGAAACTCAAGCTACATGGCATATAAGAGACAAGGGTGCAGCTATAAGTCCTGGTTGAATATTCATGTCTCCATGAGTGTATATTCAGATTTTTATTATTGTATGCAAAATTCTTAGATTATGAATAGAGGGTTCTTGAAAATGAGGCAAGTTGGTCATCATTGTCTCATATGTGGGGTGGACAAAGATTGTTGGAGATAAAAGGCGGCCTCATCAGCCTCACGCTGTGCACTTCCCAATGAAACCCAACAATTTCACAACCCTCCAGAGATCGTGCAGCCCAGGCCCTGCCCCCAAGTAGTATGGTTGGGAGATGATAATGGTTTAGGGTGTATGGTTCAATATGGACAATGGATATGATGAAGGGAAAAGATGACATTTATTTAACAGAAATCCTCAAAGTACATGACATAAAACAATTATCTTTGAATGTGATTGTCCCACTTATTCACTTAATCACAATTACATACAAGAGCTTGTGTAATTAAAAGTTGGAGAGCTTCCCTACTTAACACGGTATTACCAATGAGGTCCAATTGATCAAAATATCTATGTTCATGCGTTGCCAAACCACAATACCGAGACATGTAGTAGTGGAGATGAAAACAAGAGATCGAATCCTTCCCAACCTTTCCAATTTCATAAGCTTGTGCACGGACACGAACCATGTCAGGAATGAGTTGAGCTCCTTTGGTGGGAAGGTCATGCAAACCACCTGCACATCGCCATCTTTGATTCCCACGAGGCCCCAAGTCTTGGTTACCAATGTGTTGGGGGTCTTCCCTAAATCGTGGGTCATCAATAAGGTGGCTGGTCCATCTACATGATCAAACACATCACTACATTATAATAACATTCCAATGTAAATTGTAGCTTAACAATGAAAGTACAAACAAGAGAAAACCATGAGCTTACCCATGCAAACGTTCATACTCGCGAAAGAAACGAGCAGGAACATGTGATCGACGATATCGACCGTTTTCATTAATCGTGTGAACTCGATGTCCATTCCAAATCTTCACGTATTCATCAACAGCTTCTTGTACTATGGGCATATATACGTCAATAAAAGATTTTCGTTGCCACGGATCGTCCATATCCAATAATCCATCATTGACCATTGCTTGGAAGCAATTTTTGTAGTAGAACATTACCTTCTCCCATAGATGCCGCCAAAAGTGTTCAATCCTCTAACGTGGTGATTACACCACACAAAATATTAGAAATATGCACAACATTACACACTCAATGATTAATAAAGATGAACCAAGAAATATGACAGAAATGTAAAGTTGATATGCAAGATAGAATTGTATAGAGCACTAACCTGATTGTGTGTGGAAGACCTAGTCAAGTACGGATTGGGTGTTTCAGAACGTGTGGCTTCAATGTGTTGTTTTATAAGAGAGTGCTCTACTGCAAAATCAGATCGAATTCGTAAAGGTGCTCCAAACTTGGAAACTGCATCGTGATATCCTTTGAAAATGGTTTTTTCTTTCTTGTTTCTTGCAACGTTCGCCCATAAAACAAAATGAGAGGCCCCATCAATGCCAGCATGTACTCGAAGACCAAACATAACCAATTTGTCATAAGCTGCACCACGAATTGCATACATGTTTTAGTTTGCCTACAATTTTGTGCGATATGTAATGCAAGAAAACGTCTTGCATGTGCATCTTCAAAGAACATTAAAGCGTCTCGATGGAATTCATGACTGCTATGCCGCTGTCAAAAGGATTCGATGCAATCATGGTGGTGGTGGATAGGTTCAGTAAAATGGGCCATTTCATCCCCACCAAGGAGACGGCAACGGCGCAGGAGACAGGGCGACTTTACTTCGCCCACGTCTTAAAGCATCATGGAGTCCCGAAGGCGAATCGGAAGCGAGGGAAGTGAAGTTTGAGGCAAGCACAGAGGTCTGGTTGAACATCAAGAATTTCCGACTACCTCCGGAAGTGAGTCCGAAGTTCGTACCTCCGTATGCGGGACCCTTTCGCATTCGGAAGGTTATGAATGAGGATGTGTATGAATTGGAGCTGCCGGCAAACAACAAGGTGCACCCAATATTCCATGTCTCCCTTTTGAAGCCTTACTTCAAAGATGAAGCGCGTCCGAATCGACATCAAGTGTTGCGTCCGCCACCTATGCTGTTGGATCATGAAAATGGACCTGAGTACGAGGTGGAGGCAATACTTAAGTCGAGGAGGTTCAAGAACCGAGAAACGGAGTATCTCGTCAAATGGAAGGGCTATCATCATGTGGAGGCATCTTGGATGCGTGCCTCAGAAATGGGAAACGCATCCGAGGCGGTTGCAGCTTTCGAAGGGCGACCTCAAAAGCGGAAGAAGCGTTGATGGGGACATCAACCTTGGAGCGTGGGGGAGGAAATGCATGCTTAGCCCGGCTTAGCTAGCTTAGGAATCCGATTACAAAAACTTGTATTGTACAAAAATTTGTTATAAAGGAAATGGGTTCCAAATGTTGTGCGTCTATTTTGTTTGGAATGGTGATGCATGGTATGGTTGGCTAGTGTGTAGAATGCATGCTAGCTTATAAAAGTGGGAGAGGTAAATGGGGTTAATCGTGTGTTTGCGTAGTGCCGAAATTCGGTGACCCCCATCCAAGGGGCAAGGAAACTTGCGACTTCTTTGGGAGTTCACGTGCTAGTGCGCACCTGGCGCGTGCGCGTACTATAACTGCGCTACCGAGGGGGTTGCCTTGTAGTGCGGGCTAACGCGGAAGCTACGTGCTTCCGTTCACGTACTATAATCGTGTAGCCTCGGGACGAAGTCGTAGTGCGGCTTCGGCGTGTTCCCATACCTCAGGCCAGCATTCCAAGGCGGACCCAATTGTAGTGATTGGGGCGCACGGTTGGTTCAAGGTTATCTTCCTAGTCAAAGAGGGTTCCAGGTGAACCCTTGCTCAAGGTGATGCCAAAAGCGACATCATGAGCAGTTGCAAGCAATGTTGTTGCAGTAAGGTGATTCGATCCTCAAGGAGGATCGTTCCTTGGCCTTGAAGTAGGCCAAGAAGAGTGCACTGGGAGGAGCTGGAGAGGCTCCACCCTTGGCCGGGACTTGGAGGAAGTCGGCCGAACTAGCTAGTGGAGAGTAGAGTCAAGTGTGGGGTTTGGTTCTTTGCCATGGGACGCCATGGTACGGAAACAAACTCCTTGATGTGGGACGCCACAACTTGGATGTTCGTTTCTACAAAATGGACAAGTCGATGAGGACATCGACTCCCTGTTGGTAGGGGTGTGTGTTGCGGCCCTTTGCCTTGAGGGCAGGGGGGGTCGGGACACAAGAGGGGCTGCCCCTGTGGTGGGGGCAGTAGCAGCGATAGGTACGGGGGCTGAAGCACCCTTGAGTGCCCAAGGCACTCAAGGAGGCGGAGGCGCTCACTAGGTGGAGCCCCGCACACCGGGTTGCGGTGGGGGTGGCTCCACAAGGGGTGGTGGTAGCTTAGCGGGACTTAGTGGGGGTGGCATAGGACTCACCATGGGGTGGAGACCTCGAGGTGGGAGTCGTGGGGAGTCTTGGGACTCATCACGGTCCATTGAGGCCGCGGTGAGTGGGCCAAGACTCACCGCGACTCACCACCGGGAATCGAGGGTCTTAGTGGTGGTTCGCCATAAAATGGCATGGCTGGTTGTGAAACCCCCGCGGACAGCTACAGAAGTATAAATAGGGAGTAGTAACCCCGAGAACAGTGCAAGCCCGTTGGTGACCAAAAACTAGTGAGTAAGCGAGCGAGCCGGAAAGCGACCAAAGAGTGGGGACCTGTTCCGGACTGCCAACTACAAAAGGGAATTCCCGCTGGTTCCAAATCGGTGGAGGGTTCTTTGGGAGAACAAAGGGGGACCGTTATGCCCCGGTGAGCAGCCGAAGCTCCAAGTTGGCCCGGCGGCCAGGTTGGGAGTCAGGCGCGCGCATCAAAGCGAGTAACTATGACTTGAGGGGGAGCTTACCGAAGGGAGGTGCGCGACAGATTCTTTCGATTGCTCCTGGACGAAAATACGGCGCCGCATTTCCGTATTGCATCTTGGTCATGCACCAGAGCGACGGAAATGCGACACCGAGTTTCCGTCCGGGGGAAACCTTTATACTCTCCAGAACGGAAATGCGGTAACGCATTTCCATCCAGCAAGCACGGTAGGTGAAGGTGGTACGGAAATGCGGTACCGCATTTCCGTTCAGTACCGCATTTCCGTTCTGATTGAGAATTATGAACAACGGGAACAGAAATGCGGCACCGCATTTCCGTCACAGTCGCACATTCCGACATACCAGAACAGAAATACGGCGCAACATTTCCGTTTTATATCTGACGCATGGAGCTGAGGGATAGAAATGTTGCACCACATTTCCGTCCTCACAAGACATTCATACTCTCCAGAACGGAAATGCGGTAACGCATTTCCATCCAACAAGCACGGTATGTGAAGGTGGAACGGAAATGCGGTACCGCATTTCCGTTCTGATTGAGAATTATGAACAACGGGAACAGAAATGCGGCACCGCATTTCCGTCCGAGTCGCACTTTCCGACATTCCAGAACGGAAATGCGGCGCCGCATTTCCATTTTGTATCTGATGCATGGAGCCGATTGCAATTCCGACCGCTTGAGACATTCATACTATCCAGAACGGAAATGCGGTACCGCATTTCCGTTCTGACTGAAAATCGTGAACCATCGGAACTGAAATGCGGCAGCGCATTTCCATCCGAGTCGCACCTCCCAACATTCCAGAACGCAAATGCGGCACCGCATTTCCGTTCTGATGAAAAATCGTGAAACATCGGAACTGAAATGCGGTACCGCATTTCCGTCGGAGTCGCACCTTCCGACATTCCAAAACGGAAATGCGGCGCCGCATTTCCGTTTTGTATGTGAGGCATGGAGCTGTGGAACGAAAATGCGGCACCGCATTTCCGCCAGGGTCAGACCTTAATACTCTACAGAACGGAAATGCGTCGTGAACAACGGGAACAGAAATGCGGCACCGCATTTCCGTCGGAGTCGTACCTTCCGACATTCCAAAACGGAAATGCGGCGCCGCATTTTCGTTTTGTATGTGAGGCATGGAGCTGTGGAACGAAAATGCGGCACCGCATTTCCGCCAGGGTCAGACCTTAATACTCTACAGAACGGAAATGCGGTACCGCATTTCCGTTCTGACTGAAAATCGTGAACAACGGGAACAGAAATGCGGCACCGCATTTCCGTCCGAGTCACACCTTCCGACATTCTAGAACGGAAATGTGGCGCCGCATTTCCCTTTTGTATCTCATACATGAAGCTGTGGGATGGAAATGCGGCACCGTATTTCCGTTCAACAACTAAGGTATGTGAAGGTGGAACGGAAATGCGGTGCCGCATTTTCTTCCAACAAGTATGGATGTGTAGCTTCGTGATGGTACTTAACGGAAATGTGGCGCCGCATTCGCATTTTCACTCCAACTCATCAGACGCTGGGACGGAAATGCCTTGAAATGTGAACACGTGGAGCAACGGAATTGCGGCACATGTCTGCACTCTATCTGACTAAAGTGGCATGAGGCGGCGCGGCCTGACCGTTGGATAATGATGTTTGTTTTTCGGACGGCAGGCGTACCCTGAACGATTCGAATTTCGTAATGACGCAAAGGCCACGAGGAGACACTTTCGTCCAACCCTTTCGAACTGGTGCATCACCGCCGTTTCATCTACTTTTGTCGTGTCTCCTCAGTCACCCCTCTCGCGCCCTTTCCATCTGCACTTTTTGCCCCTTTTCCCTGTCTCTGTTCTTCTTATGCTCGAACCTGAGAGGGGGGGAGTTCGGGCACCAGACAGGAGACCTCGTCGCAAGCTCCGAAAATTATACTTCGGACGTAGGCCAATGCCGAAGGGGAGGAAGCAGATGCGTCTACAGGAGGAGATTGCCATCTCCGAGCAGCAGGCCACTCAGGCAACCCAGCCACCAGTGAGAGCTCCATGCGATCGGGCTGCGCGCAGCTGATCGAGCACCGAACCCCCCATTTTGCTTCTGTAATTCTTAGACTGAATGCTATGAGACTTGAATGCAGAACATGTTTGCATGCCTAACAGGAAAGGTGGACGTGCTGGAGGGATCGCAGGAATCCGAAGAGCCGCAGGAAGAGTCCGTGGAGCTAGCTGCAGCACGTACACCCACCCGATCCCCGAGCGCGGGTATTCCTGCCGGGCCTAGCCCTGTGCGTTTCAAAGACGCGGCTTCGAAGGGCAAGTTCAAAGCCCCAGAGATCGACTCGCGTTCTTCGGTCATGGAGAATTGCCAGCAGGGGTCAGGCCCTTCTCCAGCAAAGTCGAAGAAGAAGCAGCCCGTCCCTCTACTGGTTTCTGAACCGGCTCAGGCCGTTTCACCCCACCAACGCGAATGAAGCAGCAGGGTAAAAGACAGATTCAATTGCAGCAGACACCTTCACCTGCAAAGATGAGGAAGTAGAAGGCAATCAGGGCGACGGCCGAACAATCTCCGCAAAACCGCTTCCACGAGCTGAAGCTCAATTCCTGGAGGATTTCCCGCCTGCAGATGTTGGGGCCGTCTCTGCTGCAGCGAAGGCAATGGGATCGACCGTTTATGTCGATTTGGTACCGGAGGAGGGTGCTGCCGCTCAATGTTCGCAGCAAGACCTCACCACCGATGAGCAAGCAGGCCCGGAGGAGGCCTCTGCAATGGCAGAATTGCCCGCAAACAGGCCCCAGAATGCAGCTCCAGTTGAGGATGCTCCAGCTGCTCAGCCACTACCGGCACCTACAGACATGTCTCCGGAGGATTTCAAAAGTGCAGCGGATAAAATGTTGGAGGAGACACACAGTAGCATTGGCAGAGTTCTGGGCAGCAGGGTATTCCAGCGGACTCTTCGAATCCCACTCTGTCGCATGGTCTCCCTTCCCATCGTCAGGCAGGCCCTTCCCGGAGATGTGGATAAGCTGAAGTTCGCATTTCGAGAAGGGTACTGTCTGGGATCGGCAGCGTTTTACGTTTCCATTGAGAATGAGGACGGCGAAACTCGTGGACCCACTGCCGATGAATTGTCAACGTGGGATACCCACTGGCACACTCGCAACGACGAATTCGAGGCGACGCTGAAGGGTGATCCAGACTTCGGCCATATGTCGGGTAAAATGTTCTTTGTGTGGGACGGGAATCACCGACTTCTTGCCTGGTGGGAGTACATCAAGCAGAACCATGCCCAGCACATTGGCTGGCATTACATGGTGGAGTGTGTCATCCTCAAGGTGAAGGCGGCAGACTCCTCCCTGCTCAAGAATGCCATGGCGGACCTCAACTCGTAAGATACTCATACCCTCCCTAGCACGTTCGAAATGCGGTGCCGCATTTCGGTTTCCATTCTGGTTTGTTTCCGTGCTTCCGTGTACTGAACTGGAGAGTGTGCCTTGCAGGGTCACTGAGAATGCGTACGTGCATACCCACATGGCACATATGCTGTACAGGGTGAGGAAAACTGGTCTCACTGATCCGCAGATGTTTGCAGAAATGCTGGAGCCCGAGCTCATTCAGAAAGCCGTTGCAAAAACAGACCGGACATGGTATCGTCTCACTATGGATGGAATGGTGTAGGTGATATACGAAGTAAGTCGTCCTCCAATTTCCCTCTGCTCATCCTTCCCCAATTTCCAGTAATCTTTCCACATGAATCGAATGTAACGCTTCTGCATGTTTTTGTTGGCAGTCAAACATCAAGCTGGATTTGGCCCATGCCAAACGCTTCTTCATGGAAAGTGAGGGGCAGGTCAAAACGTTGCAGTCATTGACTGAGCACTTGAAGGAAGCCGGTGTCAAGTCCAGAACCAAATACAAGTCAAAGCTTGTGAAGCTGGTGGCAATTGCAGATCCGGCACTTGGAAAGGACTTCATCCCCGAGATTGCAAAACACTATTCTCGGGCCATGCAGCCGACCATGCAATTGGAGAAACTGCATCACCTCTCAACGGCATGTGTTGAGGCGAAAGAGAAGGTGAGGTTTCAATGCACTGAAGTTCCTTCCTAGCAATAGCCACTCTCTTCCAGCTCCTGACATTGGATCGGAAATGGCAGACACGGTGGCTGTCGATCTGGAATGCATCCGAGAGCATAAGGACAATGTGGTCTTTTCCACTCGAAGTTTCCGACCCTGCAGTAGATGTGTGGCTCAACCGCATGACTTGGTGGTTCCAGGTAATTCAAGGTACTTCCCCAGATTTGCTTTTCTGAAATGAATTCCCTGAACTGCTACGTGACAATGCATTTGGGAATCGCAGGTAATGTCGAATGCGAAGGAGCAAGTCGTAATGCACACAAATTCGTTCGGCTTGTACGTCAAATGGGATGGAACACAGACATTGGAAGACTACGTGACACATTTCAGATGTGCGTACAAGGACAACCTCTTCGCCAGAGAGCTACAGACAGCAAGAAGGAGCGTGGAGTTTACACATCAGGAGGGAGCGGGGAAAGCTGCAATGCGAATTGTTTACAGGTGAAGCACAGCTGCCCTTGTATGCGAAGCCTGGTTACGAGGTTTGTCTCGGAAATGCGGCACCGCATTCGCATTTTATGTTTTCGGTGGCACTCTGCGAGTAGGTTCGTCCAATCTTATGCTCACGCATGCTGACTGCCTTGCAGGTATATGAAATACGTGCTCCTTCAGACAGGGGCCCTGGCTCAAGAGCCCCCGTTCTTCATGGCTTGGACCGTGGCGGGCCCAAGCTGTGTCTACACACCCGAGATGCAGAAACAATGGCATCCCGCGCATCTCGTTGGATGCCCTGGTACCTGGATATGTTGGCGGTATTGTTGACGAGTCTGAGAAAGATCTGCACGCCTTGGCAGAAGAGAAGAGAAAGGAAAGACGTGTCCCTGCTGGGCCAAAGTCGGCAAAGGAATCTGCTGCTCTGGAAGAATCCAGAAAGGCAGCTGAGATGGCACAAAAGACGGTGGATGCAGCTGTGTAGGCCCAATAGAAGGAGTCGAAGAAGAGGACTTGCCAGCAAGGAGCAGCTGTTGTGACACCCGCCACAACGAAGAAGCAGAAACAGCCTGTTCAGGAAGAGGGTGAGGAAGAGGACTCCGATGGAGACTTTGCAACCAGCCCACCCCCCAAACGCAGGCTGCCTCCCCTGTGCCCACCGTTGTCACGAGAGGCACGAGAACTGGCTCGGCAAAGAAGGCATTCTTCAACCCCCCAGGGGGTACCCTTTCGAGCCGGTGGAAATGAAGAGGCCGAAAGTGGCTCCCGAAACAGTAGTCCAGTGTGTAAATGAGAGTTTCTTGGCGGCTTTGGATGGACGGGCAGCCAAGTTGGCATACATGAAGACCATGGAGGGTCTGAAGGGCAGAGCACTGAAGAAGGCGACTACCGAAGAGCCTTCCGACACCCCAGGATTTCAGAATATGGTCTCGTTCTTTGAGAGGGTGTGTGCAGACAAGGATTGTAGGAGGGGCGGAAATGCCACCGAGTGGTCTTGCGATATGATCATCTTGGATATTCCGGACGGAGAGCCTGTGGAAGGACTACAAGCTTTGCCATCTTGGAACAGGTACTCGGAGGACTTTTGGAAGAAAGGATTCGGGCTTGCCCGCATGGTGTTGGACGACAGAGGCTGTGTGGTTGTCCTGGCGAGCAGAGGAAAAAACACTCAGACAGGAATTGCGAAGTGGACCCGCAAGAGCGCCGTCCCGATTCTGAAAAAGAAGTGGACGTGCATCAACACACTGGGCCTTCGGTCGGAAGGGAAGAAGGTGATTACGACACTGGCACTCGTCCATTCATTTGCTTGGGTGTTTTCAAATGCGGTGCCGCATTCGGTTTCTAATCGTTCCCCCCTGTGTATGCAGACGAAGCAGTTCGATGCATACTGCTTTGTGAAGGAGAACTCCACCTTTGCTTTTCGGAAGGAGGGAGGAAAGGTTGACCCGAACTGCGACCCCCTCGATTACGACGTTCTGTTCAACAACGTTCCCAAGGAACTTCTCCCTCATAGCCTCACTTCAACGGAACCCCTGCGGTACTCACGGACTCGGAGCTACAATTATGGAGACATGCACAGACGTGGAGGGCACAGTGCTCGACCTCATCTGTGGGACAGGTATGCAAAATCTTGATCTATGCTGTTCTGCAAATTCTCGTTAGGATGTAGTTCGCAACATCTGAAGCGCCATGTTGTAATGTGTGGATGGCATTGTAACAGGTGCCTCAATGTGGGCTGGGCGGTTTTCCGACCGGCACCTCTTTGCCTACGAGGAGGACTCATCCGTGTGGGGATCCCATCTGGAAGGGCTGCAACGGAATGTTAAGGCTCCCAACAGAGCGGAAGTCTCCTCGGATTCGTCGGAGTCGGAGGAAGAGACAGTGGACATTGATGCGGAGGAGAACCCGGAATACGAGTGAGTGCAAACATTGTAAGTTTGCAAAGCCTTCTGGGTCATTTTTGTCAAACGAATTTCCGGACTGTGGTTCTCATTAGTCTCGTTGATGATTGTCATGTGCAGGATTGCAGGGTCCGGGTCGAAACATGTAGGGCCTACACTTCCTGCCAGGAAGAATGTCCCGTTCTTTGCGAGGGCCGACTTCATGACGAGCCCGGTGAGGGACTACTCCCTTCCTAGTTATGCAGCTAAACTCGCAAATACAGCGATTAGAAGAAGTGAGAATCCCAGTAAAGTAGAGCAGATTTTGGAGAGGGCTAGGGAGGACAGAAGGATAAGAAAAGAGTTGCAGCAGCTCAGACAGGTAGACGGGTACGAAAGTACATATGTGATTCAGCGGATGAGAGCGACGCAGACAGGGAGGAAGACGACCCAACGGAGGTGAGATGGACAGTTCCGCAAGGGGAAGATGGGATTTTCGAAAGCCTGGCCAACGAGCAGTCCGCTGGAGATGAGAAAGGCAATGAGGGGTGGAGGCGGAGCAGGACAGTCTAGAACATGATGAGGATTCGGATGATTTTCAAGATTAATAGAATTTTAATGAAGTCTCTGTAAATGTAAATTCTCTTCCAGAGTATATAAAGGAAAATCTCCCCGACATTCGTGACCCCTCTCCAGTGTGCATTCCAGCCATACAATCGCCCAAACCACGACGCTCCCAAAATCAGAAATGGGGCACCGCATTTCCAAAATTTTGGCAACTCTAAAAACCTCTTTTGGAAATGCGGCACCGCATTTCCAAAACAGGGGAGGGACTAAATTTTCCATTTCAATGTTGGCATAGTAAAAAGTAATCGGCCGATTGGAAATGCGGTGCCGCATTTCCAAAATTTCCTTTGTCCACACGCCAGTTTTGGCCTCTCCCGCTCATTGCATGGGATGCCACCACGCTTACAGAGGTCGAACAAGGAGGTCGAACAAGGAGGTTGAGATGGCGGAATTGGAAATGCGGTGCCGCATTTCCATATTGGGGATGGTCGTTGTTCGAACTGCAGGCCCATCAGCAAAAATTGGCACCGCATTCCATTGTCAAAAAAAAGTCGATGACGGACATGGAAATGCGGCGCCGCATTTCCAGAACGGACATCGCAATTTGTCCCATTTGCAGACCCTCTCACGGAAATGCGGTAACGCATTCCATCGAGCTGGTCGGAAATGGGTGCACTTTTCGAAGTGTTCGACGGAAAGCGGCAACCGCATTCCCTTGTCCAAAAAGAAGTTTCCATTGCCAAGCTGGAAATGCGTCGCCGCATTTGCAATGCCAACCTCGTTGTCTGTCCAATTTATAGACCCGTGTGGGTATTTCGTGTACCTGGACGGAAATGATGCACCGCATTCCATTGTCCGACACTGAAATGCGGTTCATACATTTCCATGTCGCATTTCAATGTCCGACGTGGCGTTACTCTGGTATATTCTTGACACATGACTCTCATACCGGTTACTCTGGTATATTCATCCGGACAGACAAATTGTAGAAATGAGACATCAAATTGTAAACAGTGGGCCAATTCCGACAGTTATTCAACAGAATGAAACACAATCACACAGAAGTGAGGTACGATGGGTTTATTGATCGGACACGATGTCTCACATTTACCAACTGCAGACAAAACTAAGCCCTTCCTCCTTCTACATGGGCTTCACCAAGTCGACGGAACTTCGATACCCCTCAAAACAAGCTCATTACTGCTGCGGCACCTCGAGGTAAACTGCAATTCGGTCGTTCTGCTGCCCTTGCTGGAGCCGACAACAATGTCATGTCCATCAATGATACCACCATCATACATTGACAAGGTCACTGTGGGCCTCATGTGCCCGTGCGATTCGTCTTCGCAACTCAGCCGAATGTCTCCATACACTGGAAGAGCGGAGTGATCTGCACGTATATAGTTTTCCCCGGTGCCGTCCTCCTGGTCCACTGGCAGCAGTTCCAGCGCCAAAGCGAGGCCGTGCATGATCTGTCCGGCATCCTTTCCAGCTTGGTATATCGAGGTCAACAATTTTCAGGACCCACGGACCGCATTGACCCTCGCCCTCACCTCGCTCAAAGCGAATGATGTCTCCTGATTCTGGTTTGAACATAGCATAATCGTGGCCATGATAAGGGCAGTCGCGTGGAGTTCGGTGGCACGACATCCTTGAAAGGTACCGGAGTACTGGAGTACGCTCAATGACAGCAGCTTCCGGATGGAGGAGGAGCAGCGCGGTGGCTGGAAAAAGTTCAAGCTAACGCTGCAATTCCTCACAAACACTCCAGGGCACATTTAAATTTCCCCCCTACAGGATCCTGGACGGATGAAGATTGGCTGCTCCATGAATGTAGCCGTTTCAGTTTCCTACCCTGCCATGCAAACTATGGGCAATGACTGCCAGGTGGGCCGATAGCCACTCGACACGACAAAGTCCATCCCCCTTCGATGTAAATGCGGCGCCGAATTTCCATCCGGGGATGGACTTCGGTGGCATATCTCATGACCCGGTAAGAGGGATGGACGTCATGAACACGTTATCTCAACCTTGGAGAGAAAAAGAGGTATGGGCGTCATGAACACGTGTCGGTGGTGCGTGGGACCAGATGCTCCATTATTTGAGCCCGGACTGCTCTTCCGCTTTGCATCAATTCCAAAATCTAAGGGCTTCGTTGCTGTCCGCAAGGTCATTGTCATCGGCATCAAAGAGTCCTCAGGTCCTCCTTTGCAAGGATCGTGCTTCCGGAACCGGGACGACTGCCCTTATGGAGGCATCGATTATGCAATGTATTTGGCCACATCGGGAGACATCGTTATCTGGTACACAGATTACAAAGAAGATACTGGTTCAAATGTGAAAACATTGTCCGCTTTTGAGTATATCCCAGGCCAGTACGCCTTCGAGCGGGGTGACGATCTTGGTCTGAGGAGTCCGTGGCTCCTGCGCACTCATTGATTCCGATTTTCCCAGCTACGACGGGCACCCATGCAGAAGAATGCGCACTGCTATGCTGTTGCGGTGGAACTGCTGCAAGTGGACGTGGGTGGACTCCATCGGAGAGACTTATACTCCTGAAGGAGTGCGCTCATCTTCTCCATTGTATGGGGACCTTCGCATTGGTGTAGAGGACGAAAACGTGAAGCTTTCCATATACGATGGTGGTATGATTGAAGGGCAGGACATTGTGGTGAAACATCAACAGGGGCGGTACAACGGCTGCAATCGACTTACCTGGAGAAGCCGAAGACTCATGAGCTAGTTCTGAGAGCAGTCGAAGTCCATTGACAACGTGACTTGTATTCAGTGGCACAGGGCTAACGATTTCTTTGCACAATCAGCACAGTAGACGTGATTCAAATCAATTCATGTGGATCAATAAAAACCTCATTGTGCCCTCTTTTTATTCTATTCTGTGTCCATCGTCCCAGAATGCGTCATTGCTCATTTCGTTTGGGATTGGGAGTGTGGGAGGATTTTGCAAGTGGCTGTTAGGCTGAAATGGGCCCCCATTGTACGAGCAGTACCACCCTACATTCGCGAAACATTGCCATTCAATATATAATTCTAAAAAACATTGCCGAACCTCCTTCATTGGGAGGTCCTTCTCCCCCTATGACCGTGGCACCCTTAACCCTATTCCCGCGGACACATATTTCCGGAAAATAGTCTGCTCATGTTTTTTTTCACACTTACGACTCTGCTCATGGCTCATGCCGCTCATGGCTCATGGCTCATGAAATAGCAGCCCCCTATGAAGGTAGAGGTATCGTCATTGGGTACTAGCCCTGTTTGGTATACTCACAGAGGTACAACGTGATTCCAAAGAAACCTAGTCAAATAGACTATATGTAGGTAAGGGTATCGTTATGAGGTAGGTTCCCTATTGGTATACCTACAGAGGTATAGCGTTTGATTTACAAATAAATTTGATGTCAAAAACAGTGTATATTTATGTAGAGATATTGTCATGAGGTAGTAGCCTTGATTAGTATACCGACAGAGGTATAACACTTGATTGACAAAGGAACTTAGTTATATATACTAGTAGAGGTATCTGTTTGATATATCTACAGAGGTATAGTATTTCATTTTACAAGAAAAGTGGCCAAATTATCTATATTTATGCGGAGGTATCGTCATGAGACAGTAGCCCTGTTTAGTATACAACCAGAGTTATAGCGCCTGACTTACAAAGAAACTTGGTCAAATGAGCCTATGTGCAGGTTTGAGGTATCGTTATGAGGTAGTTGCCCTGTTTAGTATACCTACAGAGGTTATAACGCATGTAGCAAAGAAACTCAAGATAAATCAGGTTGTATTTATGTAGAGGTATCGTTAAGAGGTAATAGTAATGTTTGGTTTACCTACAGAGATATAGTGTCTGGAGACAAAGAAACCTAAGATATTCAGTCTATATGCCCCTGGTCGCAGCTGAAAAAATGACTTCCCTCACAGCAAAAGCTCAGACATATCTGCATAAGACCATAGGAGTGCCAAAATTAATGAACACATGTTACCTTACCCACTTTTCTTATTGCCAACTGTGTGATGCTGTGGATGTTTCTATAACCTTAACATGGCATTGGATAAACCCTAAACATGTGTGAGATTTCACTAGCTTTCAAGGAAACAACAGGGCATGACCAATTGATCAAAGAAGACAATCTTGAACTGTGATACTTCTCATGTTTTGATATTTACAATGTAATAATGTCTTGAAGCTTTACAGAAATCATACGGCAGGTGGGCCTCTCTCCCACCCTCCCCCCAAGACTAAAACATATAGAGCACTTCATATAGCGCATAGAAAGTAACACTAGCTAGTAAACATTTTATGTAGAGTACTCAACTTACCATATAAATAGGCAGTATAGCAGCATTCCATTAATGGGTTGCAAGAAGATAGGGACCGCAGCTATACCTCAAAATCCTCATCCATTGATGACGTCTGTGAAAAAGTCACCAACAGCTGGAAATGTAACAACCGACAACAAAAATGGATTCCCATCCTTGGGCCACAACAAGATGGCACTCTCCAAAGCCAACACAAACAAAAGGGGCAACGACATTTGCCCCAATGTTGAACCCGTCTCTTTTCCTTCTTGTTGAGCTCTCTTTCGGTCAGGACGAATTAAGAGACATATTCCCACCTCCCCTCCTTTTGACCTATTGTGTCTCTCTTTACTTCAATCCTTTCTCAACAGATATAAACAAACATAATCAATGGAAGACAAGTTCCCTCCATCTCTCTATCATCTTCCTTTGCATCTCTTTGTTTTCATTAACCCCTTCTCATATTTATTGATTTGCTTCGTTCATAAAAATCTCATCCTTTCGCCACAAGGCACCCGTTGCACACACGCTTGTTCCCAACTTGTCAATTCTCTAACACAGGATGGAATCTGCCGGACTCCATGGAATCTTCAGATTCAAACCCTCTATAATCTCCCAAATTGCACTTGAACTCGCACTCGAACTGACCTTCCAACTTGTCTTTAACTCGCCACTCAAACTCAACTTCGCACTCAAACTTTCACTGCATTTGAACTTGCACTTGAATTCTCCAAATTTACCATGATTTTACTCTCACTATTCTCAGCGAACTTGTAACACTTAACATTCAACCAGATGTCCACTCACAGTACACTCCAAGAGCATTCCAATTATCTATGATACCACAACATCAACCCCTATGTTGAGCCATGAACTCACACCTTCACCTCCACATGTCATGCACGGACCATAACTACTATCCATGGTAGAATAGTTAATCTTCGTCATCAGCATTGAGGCATCGTTGTATGGGGGAAGATAGAGGAACTTGAAAGAAAGTGCTTGCTTGAATGCAGGGATAGTCGTGTCGATTGAGAAGTTGTATATTGATGTCTTTGCCGCCAAAGTACTCCAATCCAGTGATAAAAATAGCCAATCGAGACCTCTCAGCATAGGTCATTTGATCCACACAATCTCGAAACCTTTTTGTTGGAGGGGCAATATAGATACATCACATATGCATTCCTCAAGAAATCATTTGCTTCAATGCAAACAGACACCATTGAATACAACACGCATTGTATCGGAGATATGCCATTCAAACCGTCTTTCATTCGATCCTTTATGGTGGGTGCACATGGTGCTTGTTCCACAGCCATGTAAAAACCCCTCTATGCATTGCTTTCACAATCAATCTTGTGCTCAACTTCAGATTCCCAATTTTTCTGTCAGATTGAATCCAATTGCCAAGCCAAGATGATCTCTTGGAGTCTTCGATTTTCTAAGGCAATTTAAGATTGACCATTTTGCAGCCCAGCCCAATCGAAAATCACGTTCTAAATCCTTTTTCATTTTGGACTCCACACCAACGGACATGTTTTTGGACTCGGGGACTTGGTCACAAAACATGACCAAAGTTGCGAATGAAAAAGGTCTTGAGACTTCCAATTCGTTCGATGCGAGCATGAAGATCAAATGCCCTAGCATTTTGGCCTGCCAATATACACAAACAAATAGTAAGAATCAACATGATACCTAACATTCAAACACAAGAAATGACTGTCCTGGGTGTATCATTAAATACGATCATGACAGTGCATGAACTCACCGGAATCTTGGTAATAGTGATGTTGGAAAGCCCAACCATCTTTTGTACGGCTTGAAAACAATTTGACTCATGTAATACCGTTGGTATTTCAATATGGCTTCATCAACCTTCTCTCTTGATTGCAAAAGTGTCGCCTCATCTTGGTGAGTCTCAATTTTGTCTGAGCAACCCATAAGCTCAAGGTGGGCCCTTGAAAATTTGATAAAAGCACATAACTTCAATGTCTCATGGATTCTTGACTGAAGGTGTGATCTTCATCACCTAGAGAACCTCCATTGATGCTGTAGTTGTAGAATCTCTTCTCCTGTTGGATACATAGACCAACATTCGAGGACTTAGAGATAGCTAGATCCCATGCATCCCAATCTTTCCAAAAAGGTCGCGCCATGAGCTCAAACTGAATTCGAATATCGCCAGGATTATACATGCTCATGGAAGGGTGCATAGTAACCCTACTGAGGTTAGCCTCAGATGTAGTGGAACCCCTACGAAGCTCTTTTCTTTTAAAGAGCTCGTTACCAATAGTCTCAACACTTCATCATTGAAAGAATCTATATGGAGCTCAACTTTAAACATGTCAAAAGCTTGGGATCCCTGTTCATCCTTGTAGACATCGAGTGCTTTATATGCAGATTTAACATCACGTTCCCCCAATGCCTTGAAGTATGCCTCTTGATGTTTGATCCATGTCTCTGCCATCTGTTGAGAAACTTCATCTTCAGTTGCCCCCCATGTACAATGAGTGGGTGTTGAGGAGATTATGTCCATCTCATTAACAATCATACTAGATGAGGAGGACATACCAACATGTGTTGTTGTGATTGGCGGTGTAGGTAATGCCAGATGTAGTGATCTTGGACATCCCCCGTTGCACGTTCCTACATCCACCTCGAGGCGGCTCACTCATAAAATCAGAATCAGAATCTCCAAGGCTACTAGTCGGAATATTGCCACTTGATTGTTCCATCAATCCAAACGAAGACACATCACTGTTTAATCCCGTGGTGTGCAGGGTCGTAGAAGGCCTTACCCCATTTGAACCTCTGACACGCTTTGGTACTTGTGACGTACTATCAGCTTCAATGTGAGAAGTTGTCATACCATAAGGCCTTTGGACCCTTCGAACATCTTGGGGCACTTGGGTGACATGAACATCTTGAACTTGTGATGGGGCCATATGAAAAGGTTCACCATCGTTTGATGAGGACAAAGATTGAGAATCTTCAATCTCATAGGTCTGATTGTGCCACTACCACATCGCCATCCATGGGCATTGGACCTTCTTTCATTGTCAACCTCCCTACACCTTCTATCCCTCTTCTTAGGTGGATTTCTTAGGAATTGTTGATAAGCAACAATTCCATCACTTGGGACTGTGCTTACATCAGGAACATATGAAACCTCGCTACTATCAGGGATGTAAACAACAAATGTTGTTGCTGGCAATCGGCCCATAGAGCCCCACGTTTTCGGATCAATGGCTCGAGAAAATATTTGCCTGTTGCTCTCCTGGTCCGTTTGAAAAAACACCCTGTCACACGTGGTGTAGGTGTTTGACGATGAGGCTCAAGTTGTGCAAAGTGGGCAGCAATCTGAAACTCCACTGTTCCAAGACAGAATGGCTCGGGATAGATTTGCCCACCCCACTGAAGGTTTGCTTTGAGAGAGACCAAAACAACTGGGTTGTCTAGAACCCAGTTGGAAATCAATGGCATTAAAGCCTCACGATAGGTTGACCACTCTGTTGACCTTGGGCTTTCAATAATGGGCTCCATTCCCCTTCTAACATCTTCAAAATAACCATAATAACGGTAATTTGGTGTGTTAAGTTGTCACTAACACCCATCCAAAATTATGTTATGTATTTCCATCTATTTTCACCCTTTTTATTTTGCCAACTTAACCTTAGGTGAGTTTTCAACCCACAATGCAGATTTGTGCTTGCTGGTCTTGCATCGAGGAGATATGACGGAGCGACATATTGTTGGCGAGACAGATGCAATTGTAAGTCCATTGCTATGCGAACTTCAGGAATTGACAAGGTCTTGTTTTGATTATGTTCTGGATGTTATGTTTGGGACTGAGCTTCGGGGAATCCTTGCACTTCCTCTCTTTTCTCCCGGTCTGGTTTTCCTTCTTGTACTATTTTATCCTCATCTCTGCAGTTTTCTATACCTTTATCTTCTATGTATTGACATTTGATTGAAATTGTAGACCAGCAAGCCAGGAGAGCAAGGATGGGCTCTCTCCTTTCTAATCAGCATGTGTTTGGCAGAAATTACGACATCTTTTTGACCCGGGACTGCCTTGCATATTCAAAGATTAAGCTAGCATCGAAACCTATCCTTACTTCCAGCGTGAATCATTGGTGAATTTCTACCAGAAGCATGGGATAGCTGTCATTGCCCACACGCCATTGGGTGGTGGGGTTGATAACACGGAATTTGTTGGGCTCCGTTTCGTGTCTTGATGACGCTGTTCTTCAGGTTTGCATCTTCCCTAAGTGCTCCCTTATGAATTATTGACTTCAGTTGTGATTCACTACTCTATGTAAGGCGTGATCTCTTGCTTCCCTCTCTCTCTCACACACACTATAAACACACTACATGGATTGCCAAGAAAGTACAACAAGACACCGACACAAATTGCGATGCACTGGGGCATTGAGCACAAGACAATTGTCATTCCTAAGTTAGACAAGATGGAGAGATTGAAGTAGAACCTTGATGTCTTTGACTTTGAGTTGACCGATGATGATATCAAGCCCTTGACAAAAGCCTGCGCACCAACGACCCTGAGAAATTTTTGTGTATCAATCTCTTCTGAGGATGAGTTTGACTGGTGGGTGTTGCTTACAATCTAAATCTGTTGTTTCATCTGCACCTTGAGACACTAACCAATTTCATACTGCCAAGCCCTTATAGTGCCAATATATGGCTATGTACATATACCAAACATGATACCACTGTAAGAGTATCAACGTCTAAGAGTTGATATATTAAACTCTCTATCAAACACACAGCCCAATTGCAGCATGATACCTTTGTAAGGGTATCGAAACAAGATTATTATTGATAATTCTCGAAATGAACATGTCATTTGTTTTCTCTGGGGTTGTGTCATGGGGGCCAGATACTAGTGCCAGGGGACTACATGATGATGCAGGGGAAGCCATTCATCAATTGTCAGGTTTGAAATTATCTGTTTCTTTCAGAGCTAGCCATATTTCTTTTGCCAGTGAATCACAGGAAGCTGAAGCACTTCTGAGTAAGCCATCTGTCTCCCAAAGGGTCCCCAAAAAAATGAGATGGAGCTAGCCCTGGCATGCACATCAAACCCATTTAGCTCACAAGCAGTTTAAGGAGGTTTGCATAAATATTTGGCCAAGGTTTGAGGGTTTTGGCTCATTCCAACAACAGTATTTACCAAAGCACATAACGTGCTTGTAATAACACTCGGGCTGCATGTGGGGTTCATGGGATGCTGAATGGAAGTTGAGGAATTTCAAAGGCTAGAGTGGGAATCGAGAGCATGAATGCTGAGTTCTGCAATAGTGATGAGATTATGGTTGTAGTGCAACGTTGTAGTGGGTTTGTTATTGGCAGCCCAACACTTGCAAGCCACATGCCCACTCCTATGAAGGTGTGACTGGTGATCTAGTGACCAGTCACTTAGTCAAACCAGCGATAATGGATTGTGATGACAATATAGGGATCCGACATGCCAGCCTTGGCATTCCTGGCAAGGGATGTGCACGACGTAATCGCAGGTGCGGGAGGGCTTTTGTGCGTGGAAGGGGGCCGATAGCCAAGGTCACATGCAGACGAGAATGAGAGGATCATCAATTACCTCAAGTGGGTTAGTTGATGCCAACACGAAGGACGAGTGAGCAGGGTTCATAATAGGCAGTTCGATGGACTCTCGAGGCTCCATAATCTGTTCACTTAGCCCTCCAACAGCAGAGTAACTCACATTCCTTGCGTCCTCGCATGGGCCTTGAGAACTAAAGAATGTTCGAAGTACATGCTCGAGGGGATTATCAAACATGATCTGCAAGTTTCTGGTTATACCTCAATCCCACCTCAATAACTCCTCGGACCACAGATCTCTCTAGCTACACATACTTGACTTCAGAACTAGGTCCTAAGTATCACCCAATCAGGAATTCCCAATGAGACGTTTAAACCATAGTACGATGTCCGATGATCTGCATGCCAAATTTCCTGCCAGGAGCAGAAAAAAGGTGTGTAGATTCATCCGACACTACTGTAAGTACATGGAGTGCCGTCAACTTTCTTTTATGGTAAATGACATGTGAGGTAGCGTTGGTTGTGGATGCACCAAGTGATTTTGGTCAAAGCACATCACGTGCTCCACACATGAGGAGAGTGGTATTGATCCAGCACAAGCAGTCTGAAAAGCCAAGCTAAAGCAACTATGCTCTTCAGGTGGTGCTCAGTACACTGCATGAACCAATATTCAGCAGGTATGAATTTTTCCTGGATTAAGATTTGATAACGTCCAATAGAGTGAGGGGAGAGAGATGGTGAGTGCAGAGTTAAGCCACATCTGCTTGAAGAATGGATGCTAACAATATGCCTTTATTGCATTTAGGTGAAGAGTTCCATTGTTATTTATTAAGGGGATGGTTGGGAAGCATTGTAGATTTTGAGATGGTCATTTTTAACTCACAGTTGTGGGTATTTTGGACTTGCAGGCAGTGGGTAGAGTGGTGGATGAGCAGCACATGGAGAGAGGTCTGCACATGGAAGATCAATGTCAAGTCCATATCAGCCCCTATGCCAAGTTATATTGCTTCCCCTTGTGCTCAATACCTCTACATTCTTTTGTACTGGAACCAAAGATTGATTGAAAAGCACATGGACAAAGGTCTGCACAGGAAGATCACTACCAAGTCCATATTAGCCCATACGCAAGTCACCACTTGTAGCAGACCTCTAACCTGCTTCATGACTGGTGATTCCCTTGTTCCTCAGATGTGGGAATCATGCAGAACATAATTCATCAACCACTACAACAGATGAGCGTTTTTATGACTGCACATATGACTATTTTTTCAGTCCTATATGCGTTCATGACTATATCATTCTGCAGTGAAAAAAACCTTGTCATAGCGACTAGTCTTTAGGACTGCGTTTTGCACGTCATAGCCGTGACTGCGTGCGTGGCACCTAGAATCATGCTGTAGAGATGATGTAGTCACAACTATATGATTTATATATGACTAACTATATGACTACATATCTACAAAGTATAACTCCATTGGAGAGGCGTCAGAGAGACATATGTAGCACTCCGGATGTGACACTTGTCCACATGGACAACATATATGACCCACACGTGGGAAAGAATATCGTATCATATAATGCCACGTTGCCATGATGTAGTCATGAGTATAACTTCATGACTAAAGAGGTTTTTTAATAATATTTTAATTTAATAAATTAAATCATACAATTATAATATTTAGATTATTAATTGATTTAAATTCTCATTAGGTTTCTAGGAAAATAGAATGGAAGCCATTGTTGTCTTTTTTTATTATTTTTATTTTTGTTAACAAAGAGGGACAGTGGGGGACAGTGGCCTCTAGAACTTTATAGGTAATTGACATAAAATGTCCTTGGATACAAAGAGGAAAAATAACCTCTAGATAGAGTGCCATAGAGGCTGAAAGAGAACGTACCAAGACAAGAAAGAGTAGTAAGAAGGAAGGCAAGCAAAGAAGGGGGTCTGCATAGAGCTAAAGAGTCTAGCAGGAAAAGAGACTGCAGCCAGAAACTACTGCCATAACTTGGAAACAGAAAGGCACCGAGCTAAGGAGAAGAACTGAAAATCAGCTAACAATGTCATAAGAAAGCTGGGCCCTAGGCCTAGCCTTCCACTTCCTAAAAGATCTACAGATGGAGAGACATCCCTGCAGGGGTCGTGCTCTTCAGCTCAAGACCAACCAATTGATCATCTATCCATGCAGGTTTCTTGTAGCTATCCTTCCACAGGGAATCATATGTAATCTGGAGATTGAAATCCGGCCCTCTTGGATGAATCTGGACCCATGCACTCTATCCCTGCTCCTTCAGCTATCCATGCCTCTGCACAAATCATGTATATATGTATCATGTATCAGAGGAGGAGAGAGAGAGAGAGAGAGAGAGAGAGAGAGAGTCATTACCATGTCACATTCCCAAACCCTTGGGGGAGCTTAAGAATACAGTTCGTAATAAAAAAAGCCCTGTAAAAATACTGGCTTGGTAATTCTTGGGTTCAAATAGCTTAAACAAGTATGTTGTAAGCTCAACAGGTCTTTGAGAAAACCATTCCAGCAGGCCTAAGAGTGAGAGCTTTGATGAAAACAATTCCCTATTACAGCTTTAAAGGACTTGTATGTTCCTAAAAGCACAAGCTGAACTGATTGTACTTCCATAAGTAGATGCAGGGCTATGGTATGTATCCCAGGGCCTTATCCAGTCACTCTGCCAAGTTTTAGAGAGATCCTCAAAAATACCAGTCTGTAATCAGGTTATAATCTCCATGGGGGAGCCTGAAAGAATGTATGTGTTCTTAAAAAGGCTTACCCAATGCCTTACTTAATACATTCTAAACTGGTGAGGCATAAACAACACTGTCTGACTCTCCAAAAGGCCAGAAAACAGGTCTGGAAAAATGCATCCAATGTCACACTTGCATCACCAAACCCTTGTCATCACAACCAGCCCGAACATTCACAATAAGGTCTAATTTCTAGGAGGCCCAGCCCATTTACTTCCCTGACTTAACAGATTTGGTTACCAAGAACCAGAAATCAAAGTAAAGGTTTAAGGCATATCCCCCTTGAAGCAGCTTTGAAGCAGAAAATTGCAACAACGGCAGCTTGCAACATATCTTATCCCTCCTGCAGTAACCAGATCATCTGCAAGCCAAAGAGTTCATGCCAAGTGAAATCCCTCACCTGCGCCCGTCCCAAAAACAAACAAATAAAATGTTTTGTGCGTTAGTGAGGATGCGCGAGGTGAATTACAGGATTTCACAGTTGCTATCCATGTCAGGTATGAGCCATAAAGCATGCAAAGATCACAGAACCAGCAGAAGAAAGCATAGATGTGACACCACAAAGAACCTCAATCTTTTGTGGAGTAGGACGCTGCAGTGTTCATCATCTGAATTTGAACGAGCACAACAGAATGCAAGGGGAGGAGAGTTGAGGACAGGTTGTATCTTGTAATACAAGCCGCTTCCCCACCTCCATTAACCGCCGCTGCTTCATCAATGAGGAAAAAACGTAGGCAAACATAACAGTATGTCATTTGCCATCGCAGGAGTGTCTGCCGTCATCGCGCGTTCAAAAAACAAGAACACACCCGTTCGGATCTTGTTGCTCGGGCATTCAGCCGCCATCGAGCATTCGTCCGCCATCGCCCTCTTCCAGAGAAAAAAAACACGCACGATATCGTGCTGTGTCTAGGGCAGAGAGACACTTAAAGGAAAACCACCCGCGATTTCATCCACCATCCGGTATGGATGGTATCAGACCAGGATGAAAAATGGGCATTCAATAGGTTTAAATCAAAGGAGCATAAACCTAAAATGCATTGAAATGCATATCTGCCTATTAATCATCCAGTTATGGTTATAACAGAAATTTCATTCAGTATGGATGAAACCTTAAAAATTGGGATTAAAAATATATAGTATTTCCAAAATAAGTATTATGGAAAAAAATTGATAATCCCAAACAAGTAGTTGGAGAGAGGGAGAGAGAGGGAGAGAGAGAGAGAGTCACCGGGGAAGGTGGTCATCATGGTACTCCAAGACACCACATCTTGTCCAGCCATGTTGTTGAACACTCCCTTTGCATCCTTGCTACACCTACATTTGACATACATATTGTCCACCAGGGGAGTGTTCAAAATGACATCTGGTACATTTGCAGCTTTGACGATGCAACCATAGACCTTTTGCCCTTTTCCAGGGGTGCCAGGCTTGCACACGCATTGCAAACACATACACACGTTATGTGGTCGGGCTTCAGTATCCCTTCCCTCATAATTTGCTCATAGGTCTCCAAAGCCTCCATCCCACGCCCCTGTTGTGCATACCCTGCAAACATCGCACTCCATGACACCACATCTCATTCAGCCATAGTGTTGAACTCTCCCTTTGCATCCTCGATGCACCCACATTTGACATACATGTCCACCAAGGCAGGGGCAGTGTTCAAAATGACATCTGGTAATTTGACAGGTATTCACATTTTTGCCTTGGTTGTCCCACCAATGACTGGGGTCAGAAAAGTATTCATTCCAAAGCTTCTCCTCATCTCTATTACCTCTTTTGGATACTTTCCTGTTGTCACATTGGCAATATCATATCAAAGTCACTCCAAACTATTCTAGGTTCACTAAACCAACTAACTTGCAGAATTCAACATGGAAATTTAGGGCCGATTCTGATAAGAGGGAAAAACATGGTGAAATGTGTTGAAAAACGTGCTTTCATTAGCAGACCATTTTCTCATTAGCAGATTTCTTGTAGCTATTGATCCACGGGGAATCAGAACTAATCTTGTGTTTGAAATCCGGCCCTCTTGGATGAACCTGGACCTCTATCCCTGGTCCTTTAGCTACCCCTGTCTGTGTACAAATCATGAATACTTGCATGGAGTCATGGAGTCACAAGATTCCATGAAACGTCGTCCACGTCTAGTCAAACATATCACACTAGTCATAAAACCATCTTTGTCATCATGGTCAACAATGTTTGACCAATGCTCCCTAATTTTCCGGAGTCATGTAGTGATATCCATTACTATAAAGTGATAAAACTATGACTGCAACGCATTTCAGCGCTCTGTAGTCGTATACCTAGTGCCGTTTTTATGACTCCGCCAAATCCGTAGTCCTAAAAACGCTCATCTCTTGTAGTGAACTAAGTTCTTTAAATCTTCCTCTTTGTTGCGGGATACTCAGATTGCAAACAACACGAGCAAAATGAAAACACGGGGCTATGAAAAGAAGTAAGCAGATCGGATGGTCGTCCAGGACCATATTCAAATTCCAAAAGCTGCAAGAAATGGAAAACAACAAAATGCAGGTCAACTTCTCATGTATCCAGGCATTGCCGTGGACTCACTCACTCAATCACTGAGATTTAAATTAACTTAAGTCTGCAATATGACTGGTTACTCAAAATTTGGTTCTCAGTGTGAGTAAAATTAATTAAATTGATGCCCCTAAACCGAAACTCCAGGTCAAATAGATATAAGAGCTGGTTTAAGGCACTGTGTACTGGAGAAAAACCAACCACATAGTCACAAAGGTCTAGATCGGCCACATCCTGAAGCATCGACTGCCTGTTTCGCAGCTGTTGAATGGCTTCTAGTGGGTTTGGCACAATCACGTCTGGATACTTCTGCTTAAAATCCTGCAAATGCACAAGCACCAGATCAGCAACATGGCCAAAGAGTAAGTGAATTGGACTCCCAATGTACCCATTTACATGCTTAATCCTAAAGCAGTCACTGTATCCACAGCCTCAAAATATGTACATAGCCTCGGCCTACAACTTTTATGTTGTATGCACCCATTTAGCAAAGGTTCCCGGGAGCTATACTTGAGGCTAGGAAAACCACCTGGCGCCTACACAGCCTGCAAACCACATTCCTCTAGGTAGGACAATAGCGACATAGCCTCCCTATAATGGAGTAGTGTAGTCCGTATCTTTGTACCATTATTTGGGCACTTTTCTTAGGCAACTAGAATGTCAAAAAGAGAGTAAGAAGAAACATACAAACAAGTCTCAGAATTTTCTCCATACTTACAAGGTGAAGGTAGCCAAAAAAGAGGCCCTGATTCGATTTGTTCTACATTCCTTCCTCTTCATCATCATCATGCTCCTCCTCCTCCTCCTCCTCCTTGTCTTTTAATGTTGCTTCATCCTCATCTGCATCGTCGTCATCTGTTTCTTCCTCCTCTCCCTCATCTCCTCCATCATTGTTTGTCCCTTCTTCATCCTCCGTGTTTGCATTGTCGTCATTGTCTAGTTTCTTGTCTACACAACATGGAAACAAAGTACACGTCTTAGAGTCCAATTTGCATGTTGAATAGAAACATAACATGAAATATTTGACATGTGAACACTCACACTTTTCACTTTTCTTGTAGCGCTCGGTCGCTAAAGCACATGCTTTGGCACGAAGGGGATCCACGAATCTCCACTTCTCCATCTCTGCATTGACGTACGTCTTGACAAACTCTGCCTTTGTCAATGTCAACGCCACCGATCTACAAAATATTTAGTCACAAGGGTTAGTTTGATGAACACATGTACGATACAAACAAGAAGTATGCAAAGACAGAATAATACCTTAGTTTGCAGCTTTCTTCCTCATGGTAGGTTAGCAAGCTGTTTGCCACCTCTTTTCGCAACTTGCGACGAGGCATCTTCCAGTAATCCTTGCCATCCCTATAGATTTTTTTCATCCGTGCCAAGTCTTGCTTATAACCCCTAATCGGTTTGTACTGAGCAAGTTTTTTCCTCACCCACTTACCAGTCGCATTCGCACCCACGATATCATCCAAGGTCTTAGCTGATAAATCGCCCCTTCCCCATTTGTGAATCCCGAAGTGGTCGTACACATCTTTATCGAACAATGTTGCCAACAAATGGTGCTCGCTTGTTCTTGCTTTCCATGGCCATAGAACCACCTTGTACCATTTCCCACATTCGCTCTGCTTTCAAATTGAACCTGTAACGCGCCTTGTTGTCGTACACCCTCTTTCTCTTATCTGCATCCCCATAGATCTTCATGTTCGTTCTATGGTAATTCTGTTTTCTCTTCTTCCCATCCGTAGGGCGACCAGGCTTACCTGGAAGGAGGCGAGGACCTCCACACTTTACCACAAGGTGGTTTTGGAAGTTATGTTTGTCCTTCCAATCCATGGAAGGTCCTTCGCCGCAGATCAAACAAAACCAATGTCCATTCTCCCGTTTGTAGTGCACCCCCTCTTGTCCAAACAATCCACCTAAATAACATAGATAGTGGATGTGTGAAATTAGGCATACCAGGGTTTTAGAAATGGAGATTCACCTACATGATGATACCTTTGTAAAGATATTTGTCTCTAGGCATCTATTATACTTCTGTGTTATAGCACTACACCTATCCTGCACATAATGCTGATACCTCTGTACAGAAAAGACACCTTTTAATACCTCTGTGGAAGTAAAGACGTTGCATACAATCCAAGCAATAAAAGAATGAAAATGTACTTGAAACTAGGAATCCCCTAGGAGTCCCAAGAGTTGTAAATAAGCATGAATTTACTTCCTTGCCCTCCTAGCACTCCTTGCCCTCCTCCTGTTAGCGCCAGCTCTGTCGAGGTAACAGGAGTTGGTACGACGTCACTGTTTGCTACAACAGACATAACCAAAGATGAAGGGGCTTCATGACGTCTTGACTTCACTTTGATACGCTTCCCTGTTTTGTTGGATCTTCCCATATTTAGATACCTTTCTGTCTCCTGAAAAAAACAATGTTGTTTGAAAAGCTCGGTGCTCCGAGCTCGTAGCACTGGACCCCTATTCCTATCTTCACAAAAAGACAATGTTGTTATAGGGCAGAGAACACACCCTGAAGTTGTCTACTGCTACCTGCAAGCTCTTGAGATGTGGCTCTTTTTTTAGCAGATTGGCCAGCTGTTAGAGGACTGTCGGGGACTTAGACACTTATATGGGATCTGTAGGGTACCCTTAATTTTTGCACAGACTGAGACCAACACTGAGACCAACAGGAGCCTTAGGGGTGACAGCAGCGCACTGTAGGGGGGGTTACACAGCCCGGCACAGCCACACAGCCAGTCACAGCCCGTCACAGTCGTCACAGCCGACACAGCCAACACAGCCCGTCACAGTCGTCACAGCCGACACAGCCAGTCACAGCCCGTCACAGTTTCACACAGCCAGTCACAGCTTGACACAGCTGTCACGATCATAGGGAACGAAGAATAGGACAGGGAACGACTATGGGGAACAACACCTGCGAAGGGACATGTTAGTTCACAGACGACGGTTAGTGAGGGAAACGGTTAGAACCACGGATAGGAAGATAAAGGGAAGAAACGGGGAATTAAGGGAGATCATTCGGAGAAGGACTTCTTGGTCATGAAGGAGAGGGGATCGGGCAGAGATGAAGAACGGAAGTGAAGATAGAGAGATGATGAGTAGATGCTTGATATATGCAAGGCTGTAATGATATTGTAGAGCAGATTAGAGACACAATGGCTTCGGCCTGATACCTGATAAATCATAATCGGATACTTTTACGATACAATCACACTGTGTAGAGAGATCTGAGTGAAGCTATGAAATGAATGGATGAGCTGATGGAATCCAATAGATTGATAAAGCAAACTGATACTTAATTATCAATGGTAAGATAGCTAACATGAATACCAAAAGGGAAACAAATAGGAAACACCCCCATGATACACTAGCTGTAGGTCATGACTGATTGTTCTGCGCGGGCTGAGTACTTAGAGATTTCCAACTCTTCTATCTTGGAGTTTCCGCCTCGAATAGCGAAGGGATGGGTGAGTAAAAGCCGCGCGACATTTGGCGACCATACTGGGGACCTGAGACATGAACAACCAGATGTGACAGGCATCTGGTGGGATCATGGTGGTTGGACCATTAAAGAATTTGAAGTGAATCAAATTCCCTGTGGAACGAAGGAAGAAAGATTGTCCAAACAATTCTTTCAAAGGTTCTTGGAATTGCCAGACGGTTGTAAAGAAAATATTCTTAAACGAGTGCATGATGCTGATCCAGAATGGGGTCCGGAGAAAGGAGTGATAAAGATTTATCAGGTAGCCTGTAGAGGAAGAGCACGTTGGTTACCAACATTGGTTTATGTGATAGCATTGCTATCCATTAAACGAGTAGAGTTTGAAGGCTGGGAAAAAAGAAAGGTGAATGTTTATACTCATATGCATGAAGAGCTTATACTGGTAAAGAATTGGATTCCAAAGGATATTTTGTGGATCAAACTCACACCAAGAACAGCTTTTCAGACTTGTTTGCCATATGGTTATATGGTAATGGAGACTTCAAGTATAGCCAAGGGTGCATTGAAGCTTGAAAGAAACCCAGGCATATACGAGAGATATTACAGAAGAGAGTTTTGGTTATTGCCACATTAAGAGAAATGAAAGACATGGGACATGAGTGATGAAAGAGAAGCTAGACGACAGAGATATTCAGCAAAAAGAGAAAGCTATCTGAAAGCTAATTATCCATATCTTTGGGAGAGAGGAATAGACATAGGGGAATCATCTGGACCTCTCACACCATTAAGATCAAAGAGTGCATCACCTATACCGGAAGAACTAGAGTTGGATGCCACTCCTTCTGTTTCTTTGCAAGAAAGATTAAGGGAATTGGTACAGGAAGAAGATCAATCACGAGGTGAAAGATCTGAGGTACATCCTTGGATAAAAGACTTGACAGAAATCTTTGATAAAAGTTGGCATGGAACACCAAAAGCAGGAACTCCAGTTTCTGAAGCAGAAGGTGAAGAAGGAGAAGAGGATGTGGCAGAGCCAACGGAGAGTTCAGACTCTCCAACACCATTACAGTTGAGTTACATGAGTGAAGAAGAAACCCAAGGGCAGAACTTGGAGGATGAAAACAGAGAGAAGAAATTAGAAGAGGAAGAATATGAAGAAGTAGACCCAACAGCTGAGGTTGAGACTACAACCAGGACATCCCAACCCGTTGGACCTGGATCAAGTGGAGCACTTGGATCACAGGCCAACGAAGGTGTCGGCTCAGGGGGATCAGGCGGGCTGCCTGGATCTGGCTCTGGGGGGACAGGGAGTGTGGGAAGTAGTGCAACTGAAGCTGGGAATACTGTGAATATCGTGGGGCCAGAAGCAAGGAGTGCTCAAGGGCCACCACTTGGTGGAAGATCCACCACAAAAACAACAGGTCCAGAAGGACCAGCACCAGCAAGGGTGCCAGCACCTGTCAGTGGGCAGAAGGTAGGGCCACAGATGGCGTTACAACCAACACGGGCAAAACCACCATTTCCAATATATTCAGGAAAAGGGGATCCCGATGTACACATTAGCCAATTTGAGCACATGTGTATAGTGAACAATGAGAATGACGATGATGCCAAGATGAGACTGTTTCCTTGTTCACTTATCAAGAAAGCAAGTGAATGGTATGCAAGATTCCTTGATAATCATTTCCTAACCTGGAATGGCTTGAATACAGCATTTCGAAATAGGTTCAGGACAAGTAAAACTGAGGATGAAGTGTATGGAAGTTTACAACAGCTGAAGCAGAAGAAGCATGAAACTGTTGAAGAGTATATGGAGAAGATGGAATTGATGATGAAAAAGCTGGCTGCAGTACCAGCGCCCGGGTTACAGAAGACTTGGTTTGTGAGTGGACTAAGACCAGAGTTGCAAAAGAAAGTGGATATGTTACCCCATAATACAGTGGAGGAGGCATTTGAAACTGCGAACAGAATTGAGCAATTGGGAATGCTCAGGAGAGAGAAAAAAGAAGATGAGGACTCTGAGGATGAGTCAGATGAAGAAGAAGAGCAAGAACTAAAAAGAAAGAGTAAGAGAAAGGAGAAGTTGAAGAGGGATAACTATGAAAAAAAATTGGAAGAAATCTTGAAGAAGTATGCCACAGAGGCTGCAACACATTGGAGGAAGGGTGTATGGTGTGCAAAGTGCCAGAATGAAGGCCATACCACCACAGAATGCCACATGAAGGAGAAACACTGTACTATCTGTAAAATGGATAACCATTCTACTGAGAATTGTTACTACAACAGAAGGACAGCTGCAAGAGAACCTAGGCAAGTAAGGGTGCATCAGGTGCAGCCCCAGCCAAGAAGAAACAATGATCAGGACCACTATGGTAGGTCTGGTGGTTATAACAATGGCATGGAAGGGAGAGGTAATTCAAGAGGGAATTACCAAGGAAATTCCAGAGGCAACTATCAGGGTAATCCAAGGGGGAATTACCAGCCCGGGAATCAGGATTATAGAAATAATCCAAGAACAGACCAAGGGCGAGGACCCAATGGTGAAGAGCTATGTTACTATTGTAATCAGCCAGGACATCGCAAGGCAGCCTGTTCATTCTGGATAAGACACCAGAATGAGATGAGAGCTCCTGTGAATGAGGGCCCAGTGGTGGTAGCTCACATGGTTAGGCCATGTGTTGTACCAGAAGTAAGTACAATGATAGTAACAAGAAGTAAAGCCAAACTAATACCTCCAGTAGAAGAGGAAGAAGATGAGACTGGAAGTGGCAATGATATGCCTGAAGATGAAGAGACTTGGAAAGATGAGAAGGAACTGCACAAGGAAGTGGCAGATACTATAAGGGAAATGCAAAAGAGTACTGATATTCCTGTGGCAGATTCCTCTGATTCGGATGGAGAAAAAGAAGGGAGTGAGGAAGAAAGGAAAAAAGAAGATGCAGACATGCAAAGTAATGAAGAGACTTTGGCTGAAGTAATATGTCAGACCAAAGCAGAAATTACCATTGGACAGCTATTAGCTGTGGCACCTTATTGTAGGCACAGGCTGTATCAAGCAATCAATCGAATTGCCCAAGAGACAGGAAACACAGACCTGAATAGCAAGGTGACCAGTTATAATGTGAAGCCGGAAGGGCGAGAAACAGTCATGGACTTTGATGATTCTATGCCAGTAATCCAATTGAGAATTGGAAGCACAGAACTAACGGATGTACTGATAGATGGTGGTTCTGGAGTAAATATCATGACAGACCAATTAAAGAAGAAGCTTGGTCTAAGTAACATGAAACCAGCCCCATTTACAATAACAATGGCAGATCAAAGAAGTGTACAACCATTGGGATTAATAAGAGGAGTTAAGATACAGATACAGAAGATGATCTTTATGATCACAGTAACTGTATTAAAAATGGATGAAGTCATGGAGGCTTACTCCTTATTATTGGGACGTCCGTGGCTGAAACAGGCCAGGGTATTCCATGACTGGAATTCTCAGTTACTAACCGTGCATAATGGGATACAAGAGATACAAATTACCACAAAGAAATCTAGTAGATTTCCTGCTACAAGAAGACCTCGAGGAGTCAGAGAGTATGACTGGAAAGGAGGACTGGATGAGGAGCAGGAAGCTACCCTATTTGCTGCACACCCAGAGTGGGAGCAGGTTGCAGAGATGCGGCTGGAAAGCCTAAGTTGTTTGAGAGGTATCTGCTGTGGTGTAGTGATAGCAACACCAACTGAAGAGGAAACCAGCATTTACCCATCACATTTCTATGAAGAAAGAGAAGGAGAAATAGAAATCCTAGAAGAACCAGCCACTGTGAGCTTACAGGATGAAGTGGTGACTGGTTGGACAATCACAGCTGATAAGCAGGTGAGGGAAGTAAATGTGGGAACTAAAGAGGAACCGAGGATGGTGAAAGTAGGAGCTGATTTGGAGCCGGAATTCTTCGAAGAAGCTAAAAGCTTGTTCATCAAATACAGAGATGTATTTGCTTGGAGCTATGAGGATCTAAAAGGGATACCACCTGAAGTCTGTCAGCATAAGATTGAACTGGAACCAGGGTCAGTACCAATCAAGCAGGCGAGGTATAGAATGAATCCCAACTACGCACAGAAGGTTGGAGAAGAGATAAAGAAGTTGGCTGAGGCTAAGTTTATATACCCAATAGAGTATACAACTTGGTTGTCACCCATTGTTATAGTTCCCAAGAAGAATGGCAAACTAAGAGTATGTGTGAACTATAAGAAGCTGAATGCTTGTACGAAGAAAGATCTTTTCCCTTTGCTATTCACAGAAGCAGTATTAGACACTGTGGCAGGCCATGAGATGTACTCATTCATGGATGGCTTCAGTGGTTATAATCAAGTGCAAGTGGCAGAAGAAGACCAAGGGAAAACAGCTTTCATCACAGACTGGGGGGCTTATGCATACAAAGTCATGCCCTTTGGACTTTGTAATGCACCAGCGACCTTTCAGAGAGTGATAAGTGAATCTTTTCATGAGTATCTGGATGATTCCATGCAGGTATTCTTGGATGATTTCAGTGTGTACAGCTCTAAGAGTGAGCACTTGCATAAATTGGAGTTATGTTTGGCCAGATGCAGGATGAGAGGTCTGGGCCTGAATCCAGAGAAGTGTACTTTCTGTGTGAACTCAGGGGTGCTGCTGGGACACATTGTGTGTAAGAAGGGACTCCTTGTGGATCCCAGAAAGACAGAGTCCATTAAAGCCTCTCCACCACCAGTGAATGTTAAAAGTCTACGAAGATTCCTTGGGCAAACCAGTTATTACAGGAGATTTGTCAAAAGGTATGCACAAATAGCAGCACCATTGAACAAACTACTGAAGAAAGATGCAGTGTTTGCCTGGACAGCGGAATGTCAACATGCATTTGAGGAACTTACACTGTCAGTAACAATTACACCTGTGCTGATTAACCCTCACTGGCATGTAGTATTCCATGTTCACTGCGATGCATCAGGAGAAGCGTTGGGAGCGGTGTTAGCCCAGAATGTTACAGGGAATATAGATTCACCTGTGTACTATGCTAGCCGGTTGATAAACAGTGCTGAGAGGAACTATAGCACAACGGAAAGAGAAGCATTGGCAATGATCTATGCAGTGAAGAAATTCAGGCATTACCTATTGGGCAAGAAGTTTATGTTCTATGTGGATCACCAGGCTCTGATATACCTGGTAAACAAACCTCTGATAAGCGGAAGAATAGCAAGATGGTTGATAATCTTGCACGAGTTTGAGTTCGAGGTTGTTTACAAGCCTGGGAGACTGCATCTTGTGGCGGATCATTTGTCACGATTGTCAACAGGAGAACCAGCCACAGGAATAGATGATCAATTACCAGATGCGAGTCTCTTTGCAGTGGAGGTGCAGGGAAGTACAGATGACTGGTTAGATTGGCAGTGGCCAATCAGATACTACCTTGTTCATGGTCAGTGCCCACCTAGTTATGGTAAGGAGCAGAGGAAGAGAATCGCTATCAAAGCTTTACCTTATACTATGGTAGGAAGCAGAATGTATAAGTTAAGACCTGATGGAGTACTAAAACGATGCTTGTACCACCATGAAGTAAATAAAGTTTTGGCGGAAGTTCATAAATGAGTGGCTGGAGGTCATTTTGGAGAAGAGACTACCAGTAGAAAGATACTACTCGCAGGATACTGGTGGCCTACTTTGTTCAAAGATGTACACGAGTATTGTCAGAAGTGTGATGAATGTCAGAGGCTAGGACCTTTGCAGAGATCTGGAAGGATGGCCTTGCATCCTACAATGCCTACGGAACCATTTCAGAAATGGGGACTAGACTTTGTTGGACCAATTAACCCACCATCCAAGAATACACGAAACAGGTACATAATTACAGCCACTGATTATACTACAAAGTGGGTGGAAGCTAAAGCTTTGAGGGACAACACAGCCAAGTCCACAGCAAGGTTCCTGTACGAGAACATACTTACACGATTTGGCTGTCCCTTAGAATTTATCAGTGATCAAGGAAGTCACTTCATGAATGAGACCATTGAGTTGTTGACTAAAGAGTTTATGATTGTGCATAGAAAGAGTACAACATATTACCCACAGGGTAATGGGCAGGCAGAGGCTACCAACAAAATACTATGTACTATCTTGGCTAAGATAGTCAATGCAAACAGAACGGATTGGGATACAAAGCTGCTGACAGCTTTGTGGTCATACAGGACTTCATATAAAGTCACCACTAAGTATACACCATTCCAATTAGTTTATGGTATGGAAGCCTTACTTCCAGTGGAATTCCTGTTACCTACCATGAGAACGGAGTGGGGAAAAAGAATGGAATTGCAAGACTCCATCAAGGTCAGGAAACATGAATTATACCATGTGGAAGAAGTACGTGCTGATGCAGCTGATAATATGACCAGAATTCAGATGAAGCGAAAGGAACAGTTTGATGAAGGCAAGTTAAAGACTTTTAAGTCGGGGGATTTGGTTCTATGGTTGCAGAAGAAAGGAAAGATTCAAGCTTCTAAGCTTAAATCACCATGGAAAGGACCTTATGTCATACAAAAGATGTATGATAACAACACCGCCATGTTACAAACCATTAACAAAGAAATGCTGGGAAGAGTCAATGCAAATAAGTTGAAGGGGTACAGTGGTATCCATGACAAACCCTTGCAGCATGATTTGCATGTTGAACCGCAAGAGCAGTCACAAGTTGCACCAGTGTTATGAACGGAGTATGGAGCACTTGTCGCTAGGCCCAGCATATATGACCAGGGCGGGCAAAACAAACGTGACACAGCCTATCACAGCCCATCAAGGCAAAGCACAGCCTATCACAGCCCATCACGACGTGACATAGCCTATCACAGCCCATCAAGGCAAAGCACAGCCTATCACAGCCCATCACAACGTGACACAGCCTATCACAGCCCAGCACGGCGCAACACAGCCTATCACAACCTACCACAGCGTGTCACAGCCTATCACAGCTTACCACAGTGCATCACAGCCTATCACAGCGTAACACAGTATGACACAGCCTGTCACAGCTCAACACAGCCTACTAAAGTTACACGATCCATAGAATCAGTGACAAGTGGACGCATAATAACTTCAGGAAAATGGCTGACGGAAGAGAAAACGGAAATTACTTTAAAAATAGACACGTGGAGGTCAGGGCGCGACACACAGCCGAGAAGGAAGTGCAAGAACAGGTGTCAAAAAGAAAGAGGACAAGAACGGCCGTCAAAAGGGATGAAAGGCGGGCCCATTAATGAATACGGAAAAAGGGAAACGGAACGAACGGCAAGTACAGAAAAGCGGAATTCTTGTCACATGTGTGATCCTAGTGGACTATCCAACAGGGAAAGTCCACTAAAGAAAATAAAATCTAAAATCCAGTCACAGCGGATACAGCCAATAGAAAACCAGAGACAGACCTCGGGCTCGTACACACAGTCCACCACGAAACTCTCAACGTCAAAAAGGTGCTCACTCACAAAGGTTTGCTAGTCGAAATCAGTAAACCGTGAGGACAAGGCTTTTTGAGGGGGGAAGGGGTAATGTTAGAGGACTGTCGGGGACTTAGACACTTATACGGGATCTGTAGGGTACCCTTAATTTTTGCACAGATTGAGACCAACACTGAGACCAACAGGAGCCTTAGGGGTGACAGCAGCGCACTGTAGGGGGGGTTACACAGCCCGGCACAGCCACACAGCCAGTCACAGCCCGTCACAGTCGTCACAGCCGACACGGCCAACACAGCCCGTCACAGTCGTCACAGCCGACACAGCCAACACAGCCCGTCACAGTCGTCACAGCCGACACAGCCGTCACAGCCGACACAGCCAAACATAGTCGCACAGCCAGTCACAGCCCGTCACAGTTTCACACAGCCAGTCACAGCTTGACACAGCTGTCACGATCATAGGGAACGAAGAATAGGACAGGGAACGACTGTGGGGAACAACACCTGCGAAGGGAACATGTTAGTTCACAGACGACGGTTAGTGAGGGAAACGGTTAGAACCACGGATAGGAAGATAAAGGGAAGAAACGGGGAATTAAGGGAGATCATTCGGAGAAGGACTTCTTGGTCATGAAGGAGAGGGGATCGGGCAGAGATGAAGAACGGAAGTGAAGATAGAGAGATGATGAGTAGATGCTTGATATATGCAAGGCTGTAATGATATTGTAGAGCAGATTAGAGACACAATGGCTTCGGCCTGATACCTGATAAATCATAATCGGATACTTTTACGATACAATCACACTGTGTAGAGAGATCTGAGTGAAGCTATGAAATGAATGGATGAGCTGATGGAATCCAATAGATTGATAAAGCAAACTGATACTTAATTATCAATGGTAAGATAGCTAACATGAATACCAAAAGGGAAACAACTAGGAAACACCCCCATGATACACTAGCTGTAGGTCATGACTGATTGTTCTGCGCGGGCTGAGTACTTAGAGATTTCCAACTCTTCTATCTTGGAGTTTCCGCCTCGAATAGCGAAGGGATGGGTGAGTAAAAGCCGCGCGACACCAGCAACCTAAGCTTGCAGAGACAATAAACACTCAACACTCACACTGACCATCAACCTAAACTTAATTCCAAGCATTACAGACCAGCCATGACACAAACACTAACCCCTTCACTCCAATTGTTCTTCATGTGTTTTGCTCACAAACTAGTTTACCAGTTAGGGCCTTCTTGCTCACATCTTCAAAGAATACAAGCACTGCAAACACATGTTGCTGGCTATCAAGGTTCAAGTCACACCCTTCCAATGGAAATGACACCAGAAACAAAATGAAGCCAACCAACTCCCTAAACTCATTTCCTAACATTGTTAACCATGCTAAGCACCACATCTGAAATAAGCATGTCTCAGATTGATTTAGATATGTACCTTGTCACGAGTGGTGCATGTAGCTTCCCTGTACCCACAGTAAACCCTGACTATTGTTACAATTTGCACAAAAACTTGTCAAGTAACTTTCATACCTACTCTTACCCAGGCAAGTCTTTTTTCACTAGAACGGGAACGGTTCCCTTCGTCCTAAAGCAACAGAGCTACTTCTCAGATTACAAAAGTATTTAACATTTATAGTGTGTTTGCCTTACCAGGAAGTGATGCAGGCCACAGTCTCTACAAGTGTCAGAATATGAAATCCTTGAGGTACACATGCCCTGTAGGCTTGGCTCATAGGTCCCAATGGAAGTCCTAGGAGCACAATCCATAACAGTTTAAGTCACAGTGGACAGGGTCATATTTCCTATCGAAGTTTCCCACTCGAGTCCTTGCACATTGGCAAAGCTGCCCTGTGCTCAGCCTTCAATATGCAATAGTTCATGGCCAAAGGTGTTTGAGTAGGGCAGTATAATTGCTAGGGTCTTACCACACAACCGGCAAAGGGGACCTGAAAGTTAGAAATCAGTGGACTCAAGCCATATTGTCAAACACTCCATTTTGCATCCTGGATACCCCCACATTTGGCATACGTGTCCACAAGGGCATTTTCAAGAATTATACTTGGTACAATCCCAACTTTCCAGATGTTAGCATAGACCTCTTTGTCCTTTTCTACGGCTGCTATGCATTGCGAAGGCAAACAAATGTTACCTAGTTGGGCTTTATCCCTTTCAGCATCATTTGCTCATAGGTCTCCAAAGACCACATCCACTGCCTCAATCTTTGAGGTTTCCACCATAGTCAACGTTTCAACAAGAGGGAGGGCATCGGCCTCCCCTAGATGATCCAAACAAAGCTCAAGAATCCGAGTGTCTTTGCTGGCTTCTTGTACTCTCACCTGCACATCTCAGAGACACAATCTTAGCTCTTAGCTCTGTTAATGAAGACTACACTTGGGACATTGGTAGCCTAAATCAGCTTTGTATTAACACCTTCAGCTGAGGGGCCATAAGCAAGTACAAGGCAAGCAACAGAAAACAGTAGTGCCTCCAACAGCGTATATTCTTGTGTCTTACACTATCACAATCTGAGTTGTAAACCACAACTTACCATCCCACAACCATGTTTGGCATATCCTGCAATCAGTGCACTCCACGACACCACATCTTGTTTAGCCATATTGTCAAAGACTCCCTTTGCATCCTGGATACTCCCACATCTGGCATATATGTCTACTCGGGCATTTTCCAGAATAATATTTGGTACAATCCTAGCTTTCCTGATGTCAGCACATAGACTTCTTTGCCCCTTTCAGCACCATTTGCTCATAGGTCTCCAAGCCTTCATCCCACAACCATGCGGCATATCCTGCAATCATTGCACTCCATGATACCACAACTTGCGGTAGAAGACCTTAGTTCAAAACATAAGAGAAATAGAGACATACCCTTTGAGTTGGGATCATGCCGCTCGTAGCCCACCACCTTGCACACCTGCTGTTGTTGCAATGTCTGAGCTCAGTAAGCATAAGCTTAAGCTCGCTTAAGTAACTCTACTTCTCCTCATAATGCATCCTCAGAGCAGCAGGATAGGAGCAAGAATCTCAAGGATCTGCACAGGGGCCTGTCCATAGCACTGCAACCATAAGTTCACTTGTTGGAATACTTGTGATTGTAGATAATAAAGCAATGTTTGATTGTTTAGGGGACCCAGAGATGCAAGACACACAAGATTACTGAGAGGTTCTCCTACTACTTTAGGCTTGATTCTTCAATTGTAGACAAAGTTCATGACTAGTTAGCATTTTCCAGCGAACTCATTGAGTAGATAATTTTTTTGAGAGTCAACTAGACCTAGTGAAGCAGCACATTGAACCACTAAGTATACTGGACATACTGCTAAATCTCCTCTAGTAAAATTCCGAAGGGTTGTCCAAGTCTTCCACTTGGAAGGGAAGTCCAACTTAGAAGCCCTTATAAGCTTGGACAAGTTAAGTTTTGGAAATGATAAGATAACACACCTCACAGATATATAGTGACTATGCACCATACCACCAACCTAACAGATTGGAAAAATCTCATAGTATAGTCAGATCAGAGGCAACCCCCTCTTATGGTTATTCTTTCCTAAAGTCCTCTCATAGGTAATGGCACTCCATAAGTAGCATGTCCGAGGGAATACGACCAACCTACTTGGCTACCATTATGTAAGGGAGTCAAAAGTGTAGACCACTTGAGCCAAAATTCACCTAAGTGTCTGTGTAGGAAGGGGCTGTCAAAATTTTCAACACGGCTGAAGCCAACATCACTGGTTCCTTGGGAAGATAGCACATAGAAGACACCTTAAAGTCTCTTCTTCCTAGAAAATGTGACAGTAGCCATTCTTTTGCTATTTCTCCCTAGTTCATGTAGTGCAAAGGCAGCAGCTCATTTGCCAGCATTGAACATTTAGGGTAAACCATTTGCATCCTCTTCTATACATGACATGATGAAAAAGCTTCTCATCAAAGCCCTCGAGACATTTTGGAAACATTGGTTCGAAACTACAAAAACCTAAATTGCTTCGAGGAACAAAGCCTAGGCTCACTTTGAGAATCCACGTATTGATCGACATCAGACTTGAGGGCGCTCAGCTGACCTTCCGACGCAACTTTGATCTTGTCATCATTGATAGTTATCAAAACTTTGGCCTGGAATGCAATTGGGTTGCAAAATACCTCAAAGAAAACACCATCATCTCCTGTCTGCCGGTACTCCATTGTGTCCCGTTTCCGTGGCCTCGTGGCCTTCTCCTGCTCTTCAAATGTCGTCAGGAGGCCGACAATGGCAAAGCTTAGACCCTTGGCTGCGTCTACCGAGAATGGCAGAGTGAGTAACGTCTCCCCGATTTGGAAGGTGATGGGGGATTTCGCTGCGAGAATGAAGTAGATTCTTCCGATCAAAATTGCGGAAGGCCGAACAAAATCCAAGCCTAAGACCAACTAAGAAAAACACAACTACCTTAGAATCCACCGAAAACTTTGGATCAATTGCACTGTCCCGGGGCCTCACTTCCCTGCTCACAAGTCTCTAGAAACAAATTCAAATCTGTCAATAAATACCATGGCTCCATTCGTAGTACTCACTGTCGATTTATTTCCCCTGTCCCATTCCTGGACGGGCAGCAGGAATAGTTGTATATTCAGCTTATACTCTCGTATGTGTATGTATATACGATGAATATATATATACATATATTATATACATTATATACAAAAATCCGTAAAAATTTATAGTTTGCAATTCAATTGAATTGTGAGTTGACAATTCAATTGAATCGTGTGTACCGACAATTCAATTGAATTGCAAATTAGGGTTCTTTTCAAGCTGGTTTTTGCAATTCAATTGAATTGCTTGCGCATTTTTAGGGGGGGTGATCAAGTGAATTGCGATGTATTTCACATCAAGGCCTATTTGGAATTCCCTACACTTGCACATGGTATATACAAGCCAAGGTGTGAGGTAGGTAGCAGTCGGACTGGATGATGGGTGGTAGACTAGCTAATAACTCAGCTCGTGTGTCGATCGAGCTTCCTGACAAGAAGCTGCACTCCACATTCGGGCATAAGGGCTTGTCCTATGCCAGGCGCATGGCGGTACCCCGGTGACAGAGAGAAGCTGAAGCTCTGCAGCAGCATGCAGAGAAGAACCTTGGCCTCCATCAATGCGAAGTTCTTTCCCAAGCAGATGCGGCTCCCGCCACCAAAAGGCAGGAAGGCGTCTGTGCGCGCCATTGACTCCCAACGATCAGGTTTGAAATTAGTGGCATCTTTTCCCCAAAGCTCCTGGCTCTGATGAATGAGAGCAATAGGAATCACTATGGTTGTACCAAGAATTACGGATATGTCTCCCAGCTCATGTGCCTCAATGCAGTCTCTTTCAATTGCTCCGGCAGGCGGGTAAAGCCGCAATGTCTCATTTAGTATCATCGCCACCTGGGTGCCATCACGATAGTCAATTCTAAGTAGATGCATATTAAACATAAACCACTTCTCTTGGTACTAACAATAAGTAGTATGTGAGACCCTGTCACTTCATCTCAACCTAAAAACAGCTCTCAGCAGGCATTGTATGTAATGAAGGTGTACACTTGCCCGGTTTACAGTCCATGGAACGGTTCAACATTGAGCTGAGAAGCCTTTTATGAGATTGGAAAAGCATGCTGTTTACTTAAAGCGGCAAAGCAAAGCTTACTAACCGATTTGAGGTTAGCAGTGTTTTCAGCATCAGGTGGGGCATCCCCCAAGACCTCCTCCACCTCTGAACGCGCCCGATGCTGCCACTCGGGATGCAATGACAGCATCGTTAGTGTCCAAGTCAAAAGAATTGAAGTGGTTATGTTTCCAGCAGCAAAAATGGTTTTGCATTCATGCAGGAGCTGGGTTCTGTTCATGGTGGCACTGCCTGCCTGCATCGCCTCCATCATTATTCCCAACAAGTCGTTGCCGTACATACTCTCGCGTGGCGACTTGGTGTGTTGAATACCTTTGCTGGCCTCAAGGCGTGCATCCACAATCTCTTCCAGTATAGAGTTTATGACCTTTTGGTATCTCCAAGCTTTCCGATTGCTGGCGATTGGAAGGAACCTGCATTGAAATGCACAATTTTTTCACACATCCAATTGAAGTGGCATCTTGACCAACGTAACGTTGAGAACCAACAAATTCTCAAAGTCGAGGCAGTCAGTAAGATTGTGGACATAGGTCTTAAACCTCAGCAACGCTCCGTGAAATGAGAGATTGATCTAACCTTGATCTCAATAAAAGCTCTGGAGTCCTTGTTATGTGCATGTGACAGTGAGAAAACGGCTGTAATTAACATTCATGAATAGTGCACCTGGAATATATGAGACAGGCTAGAGAGAAATGAAATTAAGCGCACCTGAAGCCAGGTAGGAGGCGGCCATATGCAAACGCTCTGTCACTGGTTGTAGTAGACAATGCTTTCATAGCCTCAGCGGCCATGCCTCCTTTGCTGACTTGGTCATTTTCTCCAGCCCTCACTCTTGTCGAGCCAAAAGTGGCCCTGACAACTATGTCCACCGTTGTTCTGGGAATGTCCAAGTCAATAGTGATCTCTGCGCACTTCCCATCCAAGGTGTTGCTAATTTGAGTCTGCCATTTTTGGACTAGCTCCTCCCCACAGACCACAATATGATGAAAGACACGGTCCTGCGTGTATTTTGGGTGATCAGTGCACTGGTCGACAAATCTGAAATTGACACATATGAGACAGCGTGCAAGCTTATAACCCTGCATCACTACATTTATAAGATGTACATCTAGAGATATGTACAGATCTTAATTACATTGCTCTTCAATGTGGATTTATGACGTATGGCTTATGTATACACTAGCAAGCATTATCGTGCAGAGGAGGGCAGGACTGATTGACAGAGAGCAACAATTGTCAGTCTACAATTGTCTCACACACTGAAATAGTGAGGATGAAATTACTTGCAGTCTCTTTACAGCACAGCGGCCAGATTTAGCCTGCAATCCTGTCCAAAACATGTCCTCGTTAAGCAGGAGTGAGTTTAGTACCTTCAGGTAGTTCAGACGGAAAGAAGGGCTGATAATTCTGTGCTGTTCCTTCCAAAACGAACCTTCAGACATGAGAAGGCCCTTCCCCACCAAAGGGCCAATCGCCTCGTTACTCAGCACAGATTTGTTGTAGCATGAACTTTTCGACAACAAGACTTGTTTCACCAGGATTGGATCCGTGACCTCAATCCGTGTTGACGATCCCACTTCATGAATTGAGACATTGCCTGTATTCAAGACCAGATATCCAAAACATTTAACAACTAGGGCATCTGTGATTGTGTAGACCAGCTTTAGGATCTCGTTTAATGTGGTTTATGAACATAGTCCTGATAAGGCTCACTACATATAATACTGCAAAGAAAGATAATCGGTTCACGTACGTACTTTTCATTACATCTGAATAGAAATTTAGCAACTGTTTCATATATCCCAATTCAATTAATGCCCATGCTCCGGGCATGCTCCCAGATCATAAAGTACCTTGACATTCTAGTAATCTGCGAGATACATGTGTACAGAAAACATGGATTATACCATACTCCCTGGCAAAGGCGACCAGGAATGGAATCGTTCGAGTGGAGGTGGGATCTGTAAACTGGAGACTGCGTGGGATGGAACTCCGGAGCTGGTGAATCTCTGGAAGATTCCCGATGAAGGGCCTGAAAACTGGCCCACGAATGCCTTGCTTCTCGTAGAATCTGCGTCTACTGTAAGGTGTCCACCATCGCCAAAACAGTATAGTGGCTACCCAATATACACACAACGCTGCGCACAATGCTGGAATCCCCCAATTTGTCATCTAGCCAATATTGGTCGATCTGGGCGCCCTCTTTCATGCACCAGACCTCAGTGTCGATGGAGAGTCGATAGTGTGTGTACTACGTGTGGCGGTGCTAGAATTCCTCCTCTGTTGTGCGTCTAACAATCGTGCTGGCTCTTATATACACACAGTTTTCAGCCGCCACGAAGGGGCTTTCTAATCCTCATGTGTTACACTCACTTCGGATTCCTTGGAACACAAGCTGTCGTGTTGTTGTCGGGAAGTTTCTCTGCAATGATTCGTGAAGATCCCGCGCAACTCTCCCTGCACTCAATCGGCAGCTTCTTTTTTCTTTTTTCTTTCTTAGTAAACAAGCCTCAAACGGCAATTGGCTCTTTTGCTTTACTTTGGCACAACATAAGACTAGGGAGCATGACTCAGCACAACACACCAATCAGCGCCTTGACATGGTGTAAGGTACTTTGACCACATTTTCTCCATTGACTTGCATGTCAGGAGAGCCAATAAACACCCCCAAGAGACCGCCAGGGCAAAGGCCTCTTAACCCTTAAACGCCCAGTAGCCAGTTTCGGGCTTTTGGGTTTAGAAAAATCTGAATAACTTTTTGCATTCTCCATGGAGTTGTGTGAAAAAAAAATATAGTGTTCTTGGTCACCTGGCACACCAAGATTCATTGCCCGATTGCCTCGGATCTGCCAAGTTGCAAAGAGGTCTCATCACGCAAGAGGGGGTCACGATTTGATAAAGGTAATTCTCGTTGTTTCATTCTTCACACGTGTTGTGTGAGAGGGAGAGAAACATGGGATTTTTTCCAGGTTTGACCAAGTGGCATCATCACATGCATTGGCCAAATTGGATACTTTTTGGCTTGTTGGATGAGGGATCTCAAGGGGATGAAACCATGCTAATTTCGCCTCAATCCCATTTGATCCCATCACTCAAATCTTTAAAAAATTACCAAAAATGGATATGTTTCTCAAAAGGGCCCCAATAATGGAACCCACATTCAAACGGTGGCATTTTGTGAATCTGGGGCTGATTGGCCTCAAATTCGGCAGTGGATGCAGGAGGAAGGTACGCACCTAATGTGCGGTCAAGTTCTTTAAAAAGTTAATTTTCTGAAAGTTACACCTTTTTTTCACTTAAGGGGTCATGTTTTCTGAAAAAGTCAAACTATGGCACTGGGCGTTTAAGGGTTAATGTTAGAGAAGGAAAAATAACCTATGTTCAAGGCTCCAGTGAAGGGGAAGTGTAAGATATACCACACCCAATAACAAGGTAGCATGATTTCGACCCAGAATTGCCTAGGTGGCACTCAGTGCACTATCCAACTAAGCTACCAGCTGGAGAGAGAGAGAAGACTCCAGCCAAAGCCGGCGTAGCTAAAAGCCACTTCGTCTTACGGCTAATGCCCCTTTTGGGGGGTGGCCCGCTCATGATAGCTTCTAGAAGCTAGTTGTTGGCAGTATTGCTGACGTTAGTATTAGGGACCGGACCTGCCCTGCATTTCCCATAATTTCTGACCACATTTCACCTAGGCTGCTTTCTATAAAGGAACGGCAGCCTTTGATCTTGTCAAACTTGTTAGAAATTCATCCAATAAATTAGTAAGTCAATATTAGTAAGGGAACTTGACGGTTACAACAGTTCTCCTAACACGTAAGAGACAAGCTCGACTTATATGGTAGTGAGGAGAGCTTATTTTATGAATATATAATCTACAATTACATTAGTCTCTATCTATTATTTCTATGATGGTATCAGTGCTTCGATAGGTGATAGATAGAGCTTTCTTGATCTTATTGAAATGGGTTTAAATAGGAGAGAGACTAGCAAATCAATGAGATACAAGATAAATAAGGCAGATTTATGCAAGTCTAAATGTTAAACATGACTTAGAACTTTGAAGTCCTCAAGATGGCAGATCAAACTCGGAATATAGAGAAGTTGAATGGTCCTAACTTCTCCACTTGGAAAATCAGAATGTCATATTTGTTTTTAAAAAACAATTATGGGATTTAGTGATAGGCACGGAAATTAAACCTACAAGTATTGTATCTCCCGGAGGAACAAGAGTCAATCCTCCTACTATTGGACAAGGATCAATCTTAGACTGGGATGATAGAGATAGATTTGCTCAAATGCTAATTGTGGATAGCGTTAAAAATTCACGTCTAGTTCATGCTACATCAAGTGATACTGCTCATGAAAATTGGTCAGAAATACACAAGATGTATCAAAATTCAGATATGATGAATAAACTTTCTACGTAAAAAATATGTTAACTTTGTTATGAATGAAGGTGGTGATGTCCTCACCCACATTCATGAATTTAAGTTACTCATTGAGCAATTGGCTTCATACTAATGAAGATAAGGTTCAAACTCTCCTTGGGAGTCTTCCCGATTCTTTTGATCTAGTAGTCATGAGTCTAGAGAACACCATAGGACTGACTTTTCAAAACGTGTTAGCTAGGTTAATGCAAAAAAACATGCGTCGAAATAAATCTAAGAATTCCACATACAGTGAGGAACCACAACATTATGGGTTGGCAAAAGACTTCCATACAAGGGTCAGTCCAATAAACCTCATGGTGCAAACACCAGGAGGACGAATGAGAATTATACTTCATAAATAAAACCAAATTATACTTAGCCGGCCAGATTAGGCCAGAAAAGATGGATCACATGTAATTACTACAAGACACCGTATCACACCAAAATGAGTGAAGTATTTAAGGGATCTCAAATCGGGAAAGGTCAAAGCTAGTCAAAACCAAGTTGGTCAAAACCAAGCAGGACAAGTCCCAGAAACCCATTAATTATTTATGACGTTTGCGTAATCAAATAAAAAATGGCTCTCTGAGTCTTCTTTCCTTGTATAGTCTCAATGAGCCTTTCCGGTTTCTTTCTCTGCCTCGGAGTACTCCACTATTTCATCATATGGCAAGTAAGACCCAGATTGTTGATCTCCACTGGGAGATGAACTAGTAGCTATGAGTGGTGCTCCCACTGTTGAACTAACTCCTGAATTACTCACTGTTGAGCTAATTCCTGAATTACTTGGTCGTGATGCTAGGACTATTTCAGCTGGGGAAATCCCACTACTGGAGGCTGTACTTGGGATTGACCTCTCAATGGAAGTCTCATGTCTATTCTTGGATATTGTCTAAAGAAGGTGAGATCCAATACTAACTCTTGTTCTTCTCTTAGACCATTAATCCCTGATTCTTCTGACTATGAGAATGTATCGTCTTCTATAAACTTAACATCTCGGGAAATTAGTACAATGTTGTCTTATTTCTTTAACAGTCTATACCCTTTGCTTTCCTCGCTGTACCCCAAGAATATACATTCTACAGATCGCAGGTCTAACTTCTTTCTTAAATCCTTATGAACTTGAGCATAAGCTTTGCACCCAAATACCCTTAAATGAGAAAGGTTTGGTTTTAATCATATCCATTTATCTATAGGTGTTTTATGATCCTCTATTGCTTTGGTAGGAGACCTATTTTGTAAGTAACTTGCTGTAAGAATGGCCTCTCCCCAAAAAGACTTACTAAGACCTGAATGGTGTAACATAGACAATACTGCCCCTATCAAGTGTGTCCTATTCTTTCTTTCGAAGACACCGTTCTGTTGTGGGGTCCTTGCTTATACACTAAACTGCCTTTTTATCCCATGTTCTTGACAAAAGATATTAAATTGTGTAGACCTATATTCGCCTCCATTGTTTGACCTCAAGACTTTTATCAGAATTTATCTTAGAACTTACTAGTTTGGTTCTCTACCAACTGTTTATAGAGTTTAAATTTTTTGAAAACCTGAGATTTATGTCTTAATAGATAGACTACTATGTATCGGGACCAATAGTTAATAAAGGTAGCAAAGAACTTAAATCCCCCCTGTGTGGCGTTTTACAACGGGCCACATATGTCAGAGTGAACTAATTCTAATAGGTCAGACGTTCGTGTTCCTCCCTCTGTTGGAATTTTCTCTCGTGTCTGACGGTTTACCCTACATTATGCATAACTGACAAAAAGGAAGAGTCTTTACATCATATTTATCAATTCCCTCTACCATGGAGTTTCGCATTAATTGATGCATTCTCTCTGGTTTATGTGCCCTAATCTCTTATGCCAAAGATCTGTGCAACTATTAGTTAGAACTGTCATAGCTTCGTGGTGTGTGACTTATGCGGACTCTCATAATTTGTACAAGTCACTTTCTAATCCACACTTTGCTATCTGAATTCCTCCTGAATTTCTTAGCAGACAATATCCCTTTTTGACAGTCATCTCTCCTCATGATGAATCAACTGCTTAATCGAAAATAGGTTTTTCTTTAACCCTGGAACATGTAAGACCTTTGGAATTTCTTTTGTCTCTCCACTTCAGTATAATAATTAATTGACACATCTCTGTGACCCTCTATTTTATGAGTTGTATTATCACGCAAATAAACTACCTGTCCATTCTGACAGGACTGATAGTTTGTGAATGAGGTTATGTTGTAGGCTCTGTGACCCCACTATCTATGTACCAACTTGTCTATGCAACACTGATGTAGTCATTGCAATGACCACATATAGCTTATTATCTGTTACTGCTATGTTACAATGTCTGGCTGTAGGAGCTTCTTTCTCTAATCTTGTCCTACAATCTTTAATCATATGACCATAGTTCTCGGCACTTGCAAAGAAACATTTAATTTGATTTTTTTTTCCCATAATTGTTATTATTACTAGTTTTGCTTACAGTGTCAGCACTGCCTTGAGAAGAGTTAGATTGGTAGGTTTTCTTATTCTTAAACCCATACCTCTTCCCTACTAACAAACGAGTTGACGATCCAGAAGGTGCTTCTAAGTTTTTCATTAGAAATTCTTCATGCAATAGGTCTGTTATTAAATATTGAAGAGAGAGTCCAAGTTGTCTACGTAACGAACTAATGAGTGTTGTGTAGTTTCTAACGCTATGAATATGTTTCGTGACATTCTCTCCTTCTCTCATCTTTAATGTTTGTAGCTTATCTTTAAGAAACATCTTAGTCACAGCATCGTGGGATTCAAAGAGCCTCTTTAGCTCTTCCCATGCTTCATGAGAAGACCCACATGACATGACATGAGACACAATGCTATTTTCTAAGCAGTTGTTGATTATACAGAGACAAGGGACATCCCTTTCCTCCCAATGGTCGACACTACCAGCCCCAGTGGCTGGTAGAGCTGTAGCACATGCGGCCGCAACGAGTTTCACTTCTTGACCATCTATTGTCTTGGCTTGCGCCATTGATCTAGGCACCCGAAGCTTCTCTAGTTTTTCATTTTGTGACCTTCGTCTATTCTGGCAGTATGTGACAAATGCTAAGTTAAGACTATTAACCCGCTCTGATACCATGTAAATAATATACACAGGTCTTATCCACTATAGAACTGAACTCAGACTCTCATCAGAGACAATGTGTAATCTATATATTATAATCCATCGGAGAAGAAGCTTATACCTCTTAATATCTTTAGAGACTACCTTTAGCTATCTAGGTCTTCATATTTTCTTTTAAAATGGATCCATCCTTCTTCAAGCAATCCCCGAGTCAAAATGGACCCACAGTCAGGGGGAGTTCGACCTCAACAACTTCCGCCACCTGTTGTGGAATAGTCATCCCTTCCATGCTTTCAATGAGCCGTGAAGGGGGGGTTTTCTTTGTCTTGTCTCCCGGCTGGGAGAGACACTAGGTTCTATTGGAGACCAGCAGGGTTGACGAAAAGGTCGAACTGATGACTGTTATACTGGACATCTTAAAGAAAAGTCTTCATGTTCTCCCCCTACAATAGTATCTTCTACTGCAGCCAAGCCTAGAGTAGACCTAGCGGCTAAGGGGACAGAACCCACAATATGAATGTGTGAGAGGGTTCAAAGACCCTACAGTTATAGAAGGACCAATAGTTGGAAGTGGTGTCTGAAGCCTAAAGCACTTCGATTAACTCGATCTTATTCATTAGATCCAGTCATATGGCCAGAAGCTCTAGAAGGAGCTGGAGCCAATGATTGGAAGAATGCAATAAACAAAGAGTTGAAGTCATTGGAAAAGAATCAAACCTAGAAATTGACAATCTTGCCTCACAATCGAAAGGCAGTTGGTTGCAAGTGGGTATTTAAAATCAAAGCTCAAATCCAAAGTTGTGAAACTTACTTCTATAAGAGTACTATTAGCCTTTGGAGTATATCATGACCTTGATATTCAACAAATGGATGTCAAAACAGCCTTTCTGAATGGCCAACTTGACGAGGAAATTTATATGGAGGTTCCCAAATGACTTCCTCCAAAACAAAGAAGTCCAGGTTTAGTGTGCAAGTTGCAAAAGACATTATATGGTTTACAACAGTCACATGTATGGAATCTTTACTTCACTTGACTCAGCACCTTCAAGTCATTGCTGACTAATGTTGAGTCATCTACATAAACTGCAATTATTACAAACTTGTCTTCTCTTACTTTAATTTGACATAGATATTGTCATGTGCAGAAGATGTCACAAAACCTTCTGACTTGAGATATCCATTAAATTTCTGAAACCAAGCTCGGTAAGATTGTTTTAACCCGTAGAGAGTTTTCACAAGCTTACACACCAATTGTTCTTGTCCTCTAGCAATAAATCCCGTAGGCTGCTCCATTTAAACTTCCTCTTCTAAATCCTCATTTACAAAGGTAGTTTTCACGTCCATTTGACATGAAAACATGTATCAAAAGCTTACCCAGAGAGAAGCACGAACTTTGTATGCGATGGATGTGAATTGCAGATCGCCCAACAGATTAATGTTGTTTAGAAGTGGTCACATCGAGCGTAGCTCAGAGTTTGTTGTTTTATCTCTAGCTAACCCTAATCAGAGGGAGTGTAGGGAATAGATCAGGGTTAAAGCCTAGAATATCTTACTGGATAGTAGGTGAAAGATCACACTTGAAAGAACATGACTCTACATAGGATTGCACCTCTTCAATGTGAAGGGACTTAAGTGCTTAGTAGCACTTCTTTAATTAGAAAGAGATTTACTTCTTCTCTCATCTCTCTCATGCACACTCTTGTATGATCTCTGTTATATCAGACACTATGTGCTTTGGTTTTTATTTCTCTTGAATTTGCCCTTACTTTTAGCAAACAAGGCAACATTTTTACCTGAAGAACTTTTTCATGTTTGTCTCATGGTGGACTCCTGTAATATTTTGCCAAGTAATTCAACAAGAGTTTAATATGGAGTAACTACTACTATGAGTAATAACAAATGGTCGCCAAGAAGGTGGGAGTGAAGCAAGGAACAACGTAACCGGCATTAATTTAGGGATGACTAGTCCTGCCACAACAGCCTCATCTAACGCACCTTACCACTCTTCAAGGAAGTCAGTCACAAAAATAGAAAAGAAAGATGGATTAAGCTCAGTCAAGAGAAATACTTACGAGAAGTAGTGCATAAATTTAAGATGAAAAGTTGTAAACCAATAAATACACCTTTCGAAGTAGACATTAGATTGTCTAAAGAAGAATGTCCAGCCACAGAGAAGGAGAGACTCACAATGGTAAACATTTCATATGCTAATGCCATTGGAAGTGTCATGTACAGTACAGTCTGTACGAGATTTGATTGTGCCTTTGCCATCGGCTGTTTGGCGCAATTCCTATCGAATCCAAGTCCGAGCCATTGGACCAAAACAAAGAGAGTCCTAAGATTTTAAAGTACCAGAAAGTTGAAGGAGGGTCCGACATCTTGCAAGGATATTCTGATGCTGATTAGGCGGGAGAAATCGATACACAAAGGTCCACTTCCGCTTATTGCTTTACAATTGCAGGAGGAGCCATTAGTTGGGCACGTAAAAAGCAACGGTTTGTAGCATTATCGAGCACAGAAGCTGAATACATGGCTTTATCAAAGGCAACAGCAGAGGCTATTTGGTTACGACGCTTACTGAAGGATTTGGGGTTTCCACAGTTGTTGCCAACTATAATTAGGGCAGACAATCAGAGTGCCATAGCACTTAGTATAAATCCTAAATTTCATGCAAAAAATAAACATATAGATATCCAAGATCACTACATAAGGGATCAAGTCAAAGAAGGAGAAATCATCTTGAAGTATGTTTCTACTACGAAGATGGTAGGTGGTTTTTTTTACCAAAAGCGTCAATGCAGAAAAACACTTGTTCTGTGTTCAGAAGTTAGGTCTTTGGATGAAAGCTAGAGAGGATGACCAGAATGCTCATGAAGAATGACATATGTCTAATTTACCTATCTAAGTTTTAGTGGGAGTAAAAGAAGATATGAAAACCTAGATAGCTAAAGGCAGTCTCTAAAGATCTTAAGAGGTACAACCTTTGAAGTAGTGTAGTCTTTCGTATTTGGATAGAGGTTGCATAAAGGATTCGCTTTGATTGTAAGGAAGAACTTCTTCTTTGATGGATTATAATATATAGATTACACATTGTCTCTGATGAGAGTCTGAATAGATTCAGTTCTATAGTGGATAGGATCTTGTATATTATTTACATGTTGGAGGTGTCAAGGCTATAGCCCTTACACGACACTCTGAGAACAGAAGAGGATGGGAAGCTCAATGGTAGAGCACCCCACCAGAATGGGGGAGGTCCTAGGTTCAATCCTTAGCCCGACCGTACGCCGGTGGTTTTCCAACATGGTATCAGAGCCAAGGTTGTGGCGGTGGTCAGAATGGGTGGGCATTAGTTATAAGGGCTATGCCTTGAGGGGGTGTGTTGGAGATGTCAAGGCTATAGCCCTTGCATGACACTGTGAGATCAGAAGAGGACGGGTAGCTCAGTGGTAGAGCACCCCACCGGAATGGGGGAGGTCCTAGGTTCAATCCCTGGCCCAACCATACGCCAGTGGTTTTCCAACATATTTGAAGTAGGTGGTCATGAGTGAAGCCATCGTCCCCCTCTCCTTTATATGTCATATCTGTCATCTTACCAGTTTCCTGAAAGATGACATCTCTGGAGATGACAACCGTCCGCATCAGCCTGTAGCCTTTGCTTTCCTCACTGTATCCCAGAAAAACACATTCTTCGTATTTGGAATCTAGCTTCTTTCAGGTGTCCCCAGGGATAAGTGCAAATGCAACACAACCAAACACTCGAAGGTGTGTCACACTTGGTTTGCATCCGTGCCATAGTTCATATGGAGTCTTATTAATGTTGACTGCCTTTGTGGGCTGCCTATTTTGTAGATATGCAGCCGTAAGCACTGCCTCCCCCCAAAAGGCTCCAGACAAACCTGCAACGTGTAACATGCTCAAGACAGCTTCCACAAGCGTTCGATTTTTCCGTTTTGAGACACCATTTTGTTGTGGTGTATAAGAAACATAAATTGTTTTAAGATGCCATGTTCTTGGCAAAACTCATTGAAGTCATTAGACTTGTACTCGCCTCCGTTGTCACTTCGTAGTGTTTGGATTCGTCTTCCCACTTGATTTTCAACCATGGCCTTGTACTTTTGAAATGTTGAGAAGGCTTGTGATTTGTTCCATAGAAGGTAAATCACGGTGTATCTGTAATCATTAATGAATGTGATGAAGTACATGAATCTTCTGTGTGTGGCTGATTGCATTGGACCACATATGTCCGTATGCACCAGCTCAAGAGGAAAACTAGCTCTTGTTCCTCCCTCATTCGGGAATGTTTCTCTAAATTAAAGGAGGGAATTGCTTATTGTCCAAAAATGGGCATTTGCTTGCAACCTGCAAGATGGAAAGTGACTTGTACAAGCTAGGGATCTCGAAAATGCCAAGCGAGATTCATGCTAATGTTGTAAGCTCAGACTCTACCGCAAATCTATGGCATGAAAGGTTAGGGCATGTAAGCCAAGGCCGCCTACAAACTTTGATTCACAAAAATATGGTCAATGGACTAGATCTAAGTGACATCAAGACTTTTCAGTTTTGTAGGTCTTGTGACGTTGTTTGATGGATTTGCGCATCAGTGGTAGCTTTGGTTTGCCAGAAGTGGTTTGAGAGTTTGTGGTGCAACACTTTGGATTTGGTCCATTTTTGAATATGGACCTTTGTATGGCTAATTGAATCAGCAGCTTGTTTATTGGCTTCACCGGTGAGAGTGGCTAAGAGATTACGTATTGGTCGGGGTGCAGGGGGGTTTGGGACAGGGTGAATAAACCAGAATGGGTGAGTGTGGGCAATGTGGATAGGGTCGTCCGTAGGATAGACTTTGGGTTTAGTGGCGCCAAGTTGGGCGAGTAGATCCGCTTCCTCATTACCTTGGATGCTAGTGTGGGAGCGGACTTTGAGGAATTGGATTGTGTCCCGAAGTATTACTAGTCCTTATAGGAAACGCAAATGCGATAATGAGACATAAATGTTGTGCATGTTCAAGGGGTGTCCGTCTAGTGGTTTGTATAAGTCGATGATTATTACATTTATTTTGCTGCTGGAAATTGCCACCCATATGTGGACCATGCGCCTATCCTTGCCAACTGGCAGAACCCTGCGTTCCCACTTGATTGACGCCCAACTAGTCTTGTGGAGCTTTGAATGATCCCTATCGCCGCCTGAAGATTCCAACACTGCAACATGGAATGGTTCTTCCCCCAATAACCACATTTATTATCCACTGTGTTAGATACAATTTGAGGTGAAGGACACTCAATAGTAATATGCCCAATTCTTCAAATTTCCTCGCCAATGCCATGATCACATCCTCCTGAGGTCCTAGGGCTGGTAATGCCAACGGTTTAAGTACCTTCTCCTCCACTGACACCGGGGCATACATGCCTATAGCTGCAGTTGCTATGGGGGGGGGGTACGGCCTAAGGTGACCCTGCTCCAAAGTAGGCATCCCAAGTTCCTCCAATCATGGATGAAGGAGGCGCAGGCATATGCTAAGTTGTGACATGAATTGTTTCCCGTTTGGCTCGATTAATATAAGCTTGGAGGTCATCTGGTGCAGCCTCTTTCACAAATCTTACCAACTCGTGGGGACGCAACCCTTCAATGAATAAACCCATCTGCATATGGTCAGGGATTGCATGATTGTTCCATCTCCTCAGAATATCCTCCAGCCTTCCGGCATAAGAATCAATAGACTCTCTGGGGCAATCTGAATCCGAGTGAGCTGCTCCCTAAGTCGATCAGCAAATCCCAAAGGTCCAAACAGTACCTGCACAAAGGCGGTCTTCAATGCATTCCAATCGGCATTAAAGGTATCGTGAGGTTGTCAATCGTACCACTGAACACCAAATCACGCAAGATACCAGGAAAAATGGTCCTCCAATCTTTAGCAATTTTTGTGTTATTAGCTATATTAGCAGTGATAAATTATGCAAGATGACTGTCTGGGTCAGAACTCAGAACCCTGCCGACCATTAAACGTAGGTAAAGGATTGCTGGTTCTGCACAAGATTAATGGCTATAGGCACAGGTTGAAGAGCCACAGAAATGGGTATTGGTGGAGGAGGTGGTGCTCCTATTCCAGCCATAGCTCCTACTAGAGATGGTAGATTAAACAAAGGTGCCAATGAATAAGTTTGTGGATGTACTTACTGTTGGTGATGCTGCCTTCTAGCCCGCACTAATGCTCGGTCAGCTCTAGCCCAGCTAGCTTGATGAGCTGCTCTCGTCGGAGACTCCTTCATCCCCCATCCTTCCCTTCTGTTCACTTCCACAAAAACTTTCAATCGGGCCAGCACTGCTTCTATGGACACCTCAGTGTTCTTATTTAAATCAATTCCCAATTCAGTCAACCAATAGATCACCAACACTACTCCAAGAGGCAAGCATCCGATAATTTACTCAACATTATCTCGCTTCTCTCCCTTCCAATTCTCAGTCAATTTAACATTATCAGGCCGTTCAATTGGTGGATTGACAAGAACCTCGTGGTTTCTAAATTCATGGTGATCCCTTCGATAATGGTTCTTAGGACGACAATAAAGGCACTTAGTATGATCTGGTGGTCGCTCTCTTTCTCACTTGGACTTCCCGTCATTAGACTCACAAACAAGGATTTAAATATACTTATCCAAATGTCAAATTTAACATAAACTGTTATTTCCCCGTTCAATCCTGATCCACTATGACAGTCTATATTATACTCACAACAACGATGGTATTACTATTATAATTAGAAATCTGATCTAGCTTATTGCCTAGTCTTTCCGCGGCAGTGGCGCCAAAAAGATGTAGATTATTATTGAGTTCTGAATTAGATTAAGCAAATCTAATTAGTTCATTCTCGGGGAAAGCATCCAAACAACCCAAGGAAACACTATCAAATGTATTCTAATCTATGTAGTAACCATGAAATTATCATGTGGTCTGCATTTCTAATTTTTCTATTCCACTTCTAGAACCAAAATGTCTATTCTATATTCGCCTATAACTCTATCTGAATCATTTTGTAATCACCATAGTAATTCTCCTTCTCTATATCTCTCTAGTTTATAGTCCAATTCTAAAATAACTCTGATTTCACACAACCAAGCAGTAATTCAATGATTTATCAATTTATTCTCTCTTACATTCCACCACATAATTCCACAATCGTGCATTGCAATTTCCACAATAAATTCTTTCTGATTCAAAATATCATGAATATCAGTTAAATTATAGAGCCTTATCTCTTTAGGTCTCTGCACCATCTTTCACTTCTAACATCCAAAGTCTCTATCTCTATGAACTGAAATTGACAAAACAATCAACTAGCATCTCTCTCTGCTAGGGCCTTGGCGTATTCTTGTACAAATGACATCTTCTCCCATTCTGCAAAACTACTTCACTACGATAAGCTAAATCTCCCAATTTTAACTACCCAATTCTCTAACAACCCCATTATTCATCCAATTATTCATCCAATTTTGAGTCTGCCTTCCAATTTATCATCCCATTTTATTCTATATGGACATCCGCAAATATCTTCAGACCAATTTGATGGTTTCGTAAAAACCTACGGGTTTTTTCTCTTTGTATTTTCAGGGAGCTTACTTGGCGAAATGTCACGTCAACAGTAAGTGGGGGATATTACGCGGGCCGGGGGATCTTACGCGTAAGGTCCCGTGGGAGATTATGCACGCCATCTTTTCCTTACAATCTCATCTTTTATGTTATATGCCACAATTTGAGCCCGTCCACAGCGAAAAAAACGGGAAAGAAACCCTATGTCTGTACGCAGTGTAAGTCCCCCACCCTCAGGCAGGTACCTTGGTATTCGTGTCGTGACCTCGGGCTGCGCCCTCGGCCACTCCCCTCACACCGCGGTACACCATCGGGTGGGGGACTTACCCTATACATAATTTTACTCAATAAAAGCCCAAAATGAAAGAGCTGTAATGGTCGAAGTATGGTTGCGCTCCATAGAGAGAAGCTCATCTTGCATAGCAGCTTAGTATTGAGGGGCATCAGGTCTGAAAAGGGCTTGCAGCTTGTAAGTTGTGGGTTGGGTGAGGTCAACAGAGTGAGTGGAGAAAGCTCGCTTCCTAGGTGTGATAGGTTGAGCTAGACTGGATGGGGGAATAGGGTGTGATTGGTATCCTGATTCTGGTACTTTTTCGAGGGGGATGAGATGAGAGGTGGATCCAGCAGCTTGGATAGAAGAAGTAGGCCGTCTGGAATAGGTCTTGAGAACAACCTCAAGAGGTGTGCCAGGACGGGTAAGCAAGATGGGAGGAGATACTGCTCCCATTGGAGGTGGAGGGTAGGATGGAGGAACAACTGTATTATAGGGTTGAAAGAAAGTCGGCTCTTGTTGCAATTCTTTATCTGTGAGGCCATCGACAGCTGTGAGAGATTGGGGGGGTTGACAGGACTAGAAGAAATAATATCTTTAAGAAATTGGACGTCACGAGAGATAATGCTCGGGTGATCAGACTTGCGCTCCAACTTGTAAGCTTTAGAGGATTCACTATATCCTAAGAAGTGGCATTATGTACTCTTGGGATATAGCTTAGTACGATCCTGTTGATGGACATGGGCAAAAGCAGTGCAGCCAAATACTCTCATATGAGATATGTCAGGTTGGGAATTATGCCATAGCTCAAAAAGAGTTTTGTCGGGCGATAAAGCTGAGGTTGGGATACGATTGTTGACATAATTGGTTGTAATCATGGCCTCTCCCAATATCACTTGGAGAGATGAGCATGTTCAAAATTCGATAGATTGCACCATCTTCATGAGGGTTTGGTTCATGCCCTCTGCAACACCATTATGTTGAGGGGTATGAGGAACTGTCAACTGCCTATGTATGCCATGCTGAGCACATAAGTCGGTAAAGACTTGATAAACATATTTTCTTCCATTGTCAGTACGGAGAACCTGAACTGTTTTGTGGAGTTTATTTTCAGCATAGTTTTTTCACTATTTGAAAATGTGGAGGGCATGAGACTTCTTGCGTAATAAATATACCACAATGTAACGCGAGTAGTCATCGATGAAAGTCATAAAGTAGCGAAAACCGGAAGGGGTTGCAAGTGTGAGAGGTCCACATATGTCTTTGTGTTGCAACATGCATCTTGCACTCTCCACTAGAGTTCGGTTCTTTCGTTCTATCACACCATTCTGCTCCTGTGTGTAGGGAGCTGTAAACTGCCTAACAACTCCTTGTTCTATGCAGAATTTATTCATGGCATTAGAGGTGTACTCCCCTCCGTTATCACTCCGTAGGATTTTTAATGTCTTCCTTGTTTGACGCTCTGCTTTTATACTCTTAAAGCAAGTCAACAGTTCATTTTTCTGTTTAAAAATATATACTACTGTCTTTTTGCTATAACCATCAATTGATGAAATTAGTTGCAAAATACTTAGCTTCGTCTGTAGAGGTTGTTTGCATTGGCCCGCAAACATCTGAGTGGATTAATCCCAACAGTTCTTCTGCTTTGGTTCATCCTTGTGATGGGAACTTAAACGGATGTTACTTCCCACTCAAACAACTCTCACATAGAGGTAGCGTAATTGCATTAGTTTTCAGATTGAGATCGCACGTGAACCATTCCATCTTTGTTTAACCGTTTTAGTCCATCAAGCCCAATGTGCCCAAATCTATGGTGCCACTCCTCCTAGTAATCTGATTCTCATGGACCCGTGTCCTTCAATCTTGTGACTGGTGTTGTCTCCCAAGTACACCGCTTCATTTGTCACAGATTTAGAACCAGTCTAAGTGTTAAGTCATGTGCTGGGTTGCTCCAGAATCCACATGCCACACCTCTGCATCCAATCCAGTATTGGTAGATGCACAACCGTTACAAACAAATGTTCTTCCTTCTGCGAAATATTTGCTTGAGTTGTTTGTTTATTGCCAGCTTCATCGGCAATCTTTGATTTGATGTCTTGGAATTTTACAGTACTGATACTTGCCGAGAAATTTCTTTCTAAGCTTATTGCCGCTATTTGCCTCCCTCTGATTATCATCCTTACATGAATAATCTTTCTTTTTGAATTTCTGAAATGAACGTTTGTTGTTTGTTCCCACCAGAAAATAAAGCAATAGGCTTATCTGTTTGTGTTGTATGTGTGCCACTGGACTTTCTCCTTGTCTCCTACTGGAGGAGAAATTTAACTACTATCCCTAATGTCAGCTGTGCATATAGAGATATTACCATGCCCTCATAGGACTCTGGTAAGGTGGACAATATGGTCCTCATTCGACACTCCGTATAAGAATTGTTCAAAATTTGGCAAGTACGTTTAAATGACTTGCCAATATAACCATAACAATTTGAGATTATTATGCATCATTGCAGGCACAACAAGATTGTGATTATACATATAAATACAACTTTGACAAAACATCTTGATCAGTAGCTCCAAATACCTTACTTGTACATAATTGCCAAGTTAGTAGTAAAATTGCGCGATAAGAAGACAACTGCACTATCTCCATCACTCATGGATGTTTCTGATGCTAATGGACTGAGCTGACTGACCCTTCTTCAGTCATTTTTAAGCCATGTATTTGCTTGTTTAAATATATTTTAGTGGTTACATTCTTAATAGCAAACAATGGACCATGTAGAGTGTCCCAGCTTCTTTGGCGGTTTTTGCTTCAATAACATGCGGAAGACTTGCGTCTTTGATGTTCAAAAGAATGCCAGCCCGTGCATGACTATCCTTAAAGCTTTTTTATTTTTTTATTTTTCTGTTTGGTTCTCCACCATTATTTTGTATTGATTTATTTTTCTTTAACTTTCGACCAAGGCTTGACTTTCTTATTAGCATACAAGGCTGCTGCACTTGGATGATTAGGCTAGTAGTTCTCAAGAGACACTAAGGCTTTTGTAGACAGTCAGAACTCTTAAGTATGAATAGGAGTAGCAGTGGATAAGTAGTGTAGGTAAGTAGCGTCAAAAAATCTAGGTTGAAATCATAATCCGTGACGATAGGCCATGAACAGGTGATACACAATCGGCAGGTATGAATGAACCTTTATGAACAGACACAACCGCTCAGAGAGGTATGTCTCTATGCAGCCACAATATTTAATGTGCTCTAAGGTTGGGAGGAGAGCTCTTAGAAAGCTATAAAAACACTTTACTTTCTTTTGGTTTGAGCCAGATTCATCCTTCGCTGAATCATCTTTTGTTGTACACGCTTTAAGTAAATATATCACCGCATATAGTGAATAATCATCTACAAAGGTAATCAAATACTTAAAGCTTGAGTGAGTTGCTGACTGCATTGGTCCATAAATGTCTGAGTGTATCATATCAAGCACCCTTTTAGCTCGTGAAGAAAATAGTACAGGGTCACATGTTCAATCTTGTAATTCTTCTCATAAAAAAAACCTCAAAAAATTCCTTTGGGATACCCTTGAAATCCCCACCAATCTGCAGGTCCATTGGGTTCAACGTCCAACCATGTGGGAGGAACTTAAACGTTTATTTGAGTCTCAAGATGCACTAAGTAGAATGTATCTTAGAGACAATTGCAAATACTTAAGTTGAAAGAAGGAGAGGGTGTAATAAAATACATACATGCCTTTAGAAGTATTGGGGAAGTATTTTAGAACAACTACCTGGAGCGAGTACACCAGTAAGCGATGAGGATGTTGTTCTTTCCAGGTTGATGCGTAGCAACTATAAAAATTTGATTAGCTCTTTAAGACAGCAGCCTAATATAACTCTTCAAACATTAATTATTGGTTTATTGCAAGAAGAAAATCTTATAAAAAGTCTTGATGAAAGCCTACTCATATCTGACTTTAGCATACTAAGCTAACTAACTGGGACATATTAACACTGTGTTTGAATACTAAGGGCAAGAGTCCTTTAAAGTGCTTTTACTGCAAGCTGACCAATCATGTTATCAAGGACTGTCGCAAGCACATTGCTGCAGAAAAGCGAGCTAGCTAATCAAAATCTGGACAGACTAAGGACTCTTAATCGCTTGTTGATCATAGATTTGTCTCCTCCTCCTGCCAGGGATACTAGTTGGAACATTGATACCGGTGCCACAAACCACATGGCCCATGATAGGAGTCACTTTCGTACCTACACTTCTAGATCCTGCTCAAGTTGTCTATTTAGGAAACAACTTGACTCAATCTATTGTTGGCATTGGTGATGTGTACATTACCCTTCCTCATGGCGAGCCCATCATTATATCTAATGTTCTTCATGTTCCGAACCTCTATTCCATCAAACACCTTGATTCTTCAAATGGTCAGATGCTCTCACGCGGGGGAATTTGTTCCCTTACGGTCATCTTCCTTAGATAGAACCTAAGGAGAAAACAATATTGATAAGAAGTTACTTTATAATATATAAAGATACTCTCTCTCCCTCTCTCATCTGAATGTTCTAGCTTCTTATTTCATAACATGGTATCAGAACTGGGGAATGAAACCAACTAAAGTTGACGAGTGGGATCTCACTTTCGTACCTACACTTCTCTAGATCCTGCTCAAGTTGTCTATTTAGGAGACAACTCGACTCAATCTATTAATGTTGGCACCGGAGATGTATACATTACCCTTCTTCATGGCGAGCCCATCATTATATCTAATGTTCTTCATGTTCCTAGCCTTTACAAAAACCTTTATTCTATCGGACACCTTGATTCTTTAAATGGTCAGATGCTTTTACGCCAGGGAATTTGTTCCCTTACAGACTTCCAAGGTCAGTTTATTGCCAAATGCTCTAAAGTCAATGACCTTATTACAAACTTGGTGAGTCATGACCTCCCCCTCCAATTGTTGTCATCTCAGCATCTACACCACACCTGCTAAAGTGTGGCATCAACGTCTTGGCCACATTGGCCAAGCTCGACTTCACCAACCATTCAATCCTTTGGGATAGTTTTACCCATTTTGTACAGTCACCCCACTTGGATCTTTTTATAAAGCTATACGGGTTTTTCTATGTCTATAAATGACTTGTATTTCCATTTGCAAACATACTACCCCTATAATCGTGGATCGTGCTCACACTAGTTTTCTTTCCAGCTCAGGAGATACCAACCCCCTATGAGCTCGATGTATAGGGGAAGGGCAGCTGATGACGCCCTTCCACCGGGGTTATTATTAGGTAAGTCGCCATAACCCGAAAATGAAGCCCAGAAATACACCCCCTTACGAAGCGATACGGGCGATCAACGGAAGATCAAGCAAAACATGCACACAAAAGCGCCAAGGAAATGCGAGAGGGGCCACGATTTGCAAGCTCCAGGAACCCAGACTCTGTGCGCGCGAAGAGAGAGCCCGTTCCACGCTGCCGCCACCCATCACTGGCCACAGGGTGACATCCTGTGTCCGCACGAGCGGACATGCCAACCCTGCATGCACCCGATCGCCGACATCGGGCCACCGACGCCCATTATGTCTGCCACGTGGCTAGGTCAAAGCCTGTGGAGGGCCAGAAACCATTGGATTTTGGGTACTCATCATCACTTCAAAAACTCCTGACGGCGCAGGATTTGTCCAATTAGGGTGTAATAAATTCTGTCCGGCGCAGAATCAAGGGCTACAACTTTTGTTCAGAGCCCATCTTCATCCAGATTCATTTAAGGGGCCCACTGATGATCGAAATATCCAATCGACCCGAATCAGGTCGACTCGTCCAGTAGGGGTTAATACTTCGGCTGCTTGGTACTGTATTTCTAATTCAGCCAGAGGTACTCCCTAGGAGTAAAGAGAGCAGCAGCCCCCTGTCAAACCATATGTCACAACCAGATTGAATTGCAGATGGGTCATGGCTCGACGCCCCCTCCTTCTCTCCATTGCAGAATGCAAGATATACGCATTCACTAGCGTGGTATCCATAAGAAAAAAAAACAGACGATGCCACCATTCTTTGTGCGCAGCTGCAAGCTGTACGCACCCCTAAGCTGGTCCTGCACATCTACCCCTTGCATGTACGTTTGGTATTGCACATGTGCAGGCACGGATGGCACAGGCACTATCTGGTTTCCCACAAAACGGCGTACAGTCACAGGAGAGGAATGGCTGCAAGCTGGTCTGGCTGCAGATGACAGTAAAAATACACCCTTCTTGTCCCACCACAACACAGCAGCCACCTCCCTGGACTCCCTTCTCCAGGGCTGCCAGGCTGGCACAAGCTTTAAAAATGCAAACAAAGTCCCTTCATGTATCATCCCCTCATGAGGGCATACGACTTGAGCACTTGCCATCTCCGAAAATAATGCTGAATCACTATAGCCAACCTTCGTAGTCTCAAGAACTTCACCTTGTGATGAAGTGTCCTGACCCACATGTTTAGTATTTGACCAGCCTCCAGCTCAAAAGTACTATATATCTTCCTGAAAGATGCCAACTCTGGCAAATTACTGGCTGTACCAGTCTCTTGACACTGCCAAAATCTCAAAAGTTTACAGTTTCAGAGGTAAATGGTTTCCGTCATTGTTGCATTGCTAGGATCCACCTTATGAATAATCTAAAACATCAGTTACTGGTTGTTTCTCAAGAAAGAGAATACGAGAAGATTGTCCTCTAGTTAGTTAAACCCCTCACTCATAAAACAAAGCGGGCTATAGCTGGAAACTTCCAATTCTAGAGAGATGGGCAAGGAAACTCGGTATATCTTAATCAGTGATAGAGCTCAACAGATGAGGATCAAGTATAGTAAGTGCCATCCCACCTTGTGCATCTGCACTACAGAAGGCTGCTTGAATTTTGGTCACTGCTAGTGACTTTGGAGACCAGATTTTATGCCTCCAATACCGCCTCAAAGCAGCCTATATTTTTATGGCATATGTGGTTTTGTGCACCAAAACTATAGTAGATAAAGCCTCTTTTTGGGCAAGCCAATCTTGCACAACTGTCTGAATGCGGCAGACAGCCTGATGTTGTTTTGTAAGCATTTGTCTCCCAATTCTTCTTCTTAAGCATGCCTCAATTTTAACAATGACTTTGTTCATTTGATGTATCTTCAACCGCAGCAATGCACCTCTCCAGTATGCCTACAACCTAAAGATTGAAGACCTGCACTTCTCATATAGTACAAGAATAACAATTTTGTCGTCAATCTTCATGTAGTAAAGATTGTAATCGGAATCACTCTTGGTCATTCCTTGAAACTCAAGATAGGCGTCGTTTTGAGTACGAAGCTCTTGGAGCTTGTTTAAGCCCATAGAGAGCTTTACGTAGTCGACATATTTGGATCTCAAATCCAATGGTGACATAACCACATCCCTGGAGACTACAACCTTTTTAGTGATGGGGTTGAACAGTTTGTACCCCTTTGTTGTTTCCAATGACAAAGGGGTACAAACTTGTTGTTATTTCTTCTGGAAGACTGCGTTGACAAATGTGGAGAAGTACAAATCATTCTTGCCAGCAAAGGATTACAACAAAACCCTAACAAGGGCCACAAGTTGGAGCAATCTCACACAAAGTGCACTAGTCGAGCTGCTCGGTGCTACTGAGATCCGACAGGCCGGAATGATTGCCATGGCAAGCTACAAGGAGACACATAAGGCCGATGTAAACAAAGTTGGGTACGCAGATCCGGGGATGGAGAGACAAAGCTCCTTGTGCTCAGTAGGGTATCCAAAGTGTCTACTGTCTGTGACCCAGCCTTAACAGAGGGATTCTTATACGAGGTTGGAATCTTCTACAGCAGAGTCCCTCCTCATGAATATACACTTATGTTCTTAGGGTCAGTTTTTTTTGTTTCTCCTTAGGAACATTGTACAATAAAAACTAGAATCAACCCCAGGGAAAAGATCAATTAGTTTCAAGGTTCGTTCGCAGGGAAAGCACTATATGACTGCAAAATAATGATGCTATACTACGCTATTTCTCCTCTTTCCCTCTACAAAAAGATTTCTACCACTGATTACCTCAATCTAAAACAACTAATACTCTCCCAGTTTCATAAATATTCCCTCCGTCTTCTACCAACTCTATTCCATCGACTGAGATTAAATACCATTATTCATCTGATTCTCTCCTCTAGTAGTCTGCTCGATATAAAGTCAATAATTCTTTACACCATCCTTTACTCACAAGCTGTAGGTTAATTATCTCTATGTCACTACAACGCAGTCTCTTAAAAATGTCTATCGACAAACTATCAGATAATCCAGTAATTAACTCTAGAGGATCTTCCACTCCCTCTTCTCCACACATTACTATCGATTGTTCTTCATCACCAATCTTGCTTATTCAATTCCTCCAGGGATTTTTCTTCACCAAAGGTCTTATTCCATTCTCCCATGAGTTTAGGATAGCCTTCAAAAGGTCGATACCATATCTGCAACCAATTGTGCTTCCAATAACAATCTCTGTATAGAGTCGATAACTCACTGTACCATCCTCTATTCACTAGCTGTAATGAGAGTATCTCTTTATCACTACAACAAAGCTTCTTAAAGATTCTTATCGATACATGGTCTGATAAATCAGTAATCAACTCCGATAATCAAGACCATTACACTGTTTGATTCCAACATGCCCAAAAACAAAATACTGCCCACTAAAATAAAAAAAACACCTAACAAAATTAATCATTGAAACCAAATATCAATATAAAGACCATCATCTTTATCAAGACCATTACCCTGTTTGATTCCAACATGCCCGCAAACAAAATACTACCCACCGAAATCGAACAACACCTAACAAAATTAATCGACGGACCATGGTTCACAAATTCTTGACATACGCTATATGCCATGAGAACCTTTTATATAAATTGCATAAACGACCGAAAAATGGATCTATTAAGAAAAACTAGTTGACATCCTTGTTGATGAGGTGTCATTTGATGTCAAGTTGATTTATTTTGCTAACGAAATATTCCTAAGCAACATTCCCACTCCAGAACTACTTAATGTAACACGGTTCATCTTTTCGCAAGACTTGAATAGACCCATCAACAACTTAACATTCATCCCGTGTCGTATTTTCTGGACGTTGTTATCAGAAGTTGTCGCCCTAGTTTTAACGACGACTGAAGGTCGGAGACTAGTTTAGCGTAGAGCGGGAATAGGGTGCCATGTTGCCACATCATCGTCATCAGCCACGTCATCGTCGTCATCTTTGTGTGTCGGTTGTAACGGAACGTCGCAGAGACGGAAACACAATTGCAGAGGGAAAATATGCACGAGACATACGTATGCTTCAAAACCTTGCGCTTAGCCTCTACCATGGACCTCATCTTCTCATACACACTGAACTGCACCCACCAAGACATCCCATTAAGCTTTCTGTCTGGCTTCTTTCTTTTGCTCACCATGATTTTCTAAAAGTTTTTCTTGTCTCACTAAGTATCCTTGTTTTACATTAGGATACTCCAACCACGCTGAAACACAGATAAAAGAAGAATACACATCAACAAAGAGTGAAACTCTTACACTAGTTCAGCTCCTGTTGTTCCCACCTCCATCACCAAAATTTGGGCAACTGCACAGATTTCATCATTTCAAACTGGGTGAGTGTATGTGTCAGAGGCAAGAAGGAAAGATTCCCATCATCATAGTTCCCTTGCGAAGATTTTGGGTGTTATTACGGCTGTTGTTACAGCTGTGGTTGCAATTATTGCCATCCTATGCTTGCTGGCTTGTTGGAAGCGGAAGAGATCTCCGATGTCTTTCTCTCATGATCATGCATTAGGTACTACACTTTTTCACAGTCATAGATGTGGTTCCAACCTGCTGATAATTCTAGCCTGACAATGAATTAGCCCTAAGCCTAATTGACTGTCACTAAGCACCATGCAGCAAACCCTGTGTCAATGTATTCATGGGATGGCAAACTGTGTCACACTTGATTCGCATCGTAAATACCTGGATATCCTTAAATACGGAGCTCAGTCTATTTGTTATCCTAAAGCTTACATACTCTCATTTCTATTCTATGATTGGGCGTTGCCCCTATGATTCTCCACAAACTTTTCCCCTGTGTTTCTGTATCCAAGGCCAACACAATTGTAAGCCCTTCCCCAAGGATGATGCCAATCGTGCTACTAAGATTCTAGATTTGGTTCACTTATTTCATTAGGAAGTAATTAGTACTAGCATTCTCTATGCTCTATGGGTTGAGGCTGTGGACACTGTAGCCTATATAAATAATCGGTCCCGTACCACAGCAGTGGAGGGAAAAACACAAGAAGAGGTGTGGTCAGGGCATAAGCCCTCTTGTGGCGCAACCTAAGAGTATTTGGACGTTGCATTGCCTACATGCATATGTATAGAATAATAGAAATTTTTGGTTAAGATTTAATTTTAGGACTATTTAGTGCATTTCCTACTCGATATACTTTGTGATACTATCGATATGGATTCGATATAGTAACATTGCTCGATATTTTATGATGATTGATAGTCTGACTTTAATCGATAATGAAGGAAATAGATGAATGACTATTTTGGATGGATAGAAGAGGTTGAGCAGTTATAGAAGTTGTTGGAACAACTCTGCTATTTATTTCGTTCATGTGAATCAGATGGTGTCAAATGAGCCGGAGAGCCGTGACCAAAGTAGAGAGTGTTTGTGTGTAGGAGCTATAGCCTTTAGGAGATAGAATCTTATATCAATGGTAGTGTAGATCTGCAATATTGTTCTTATTATTGTTGGGCGAAGTAAAGGAGAGAAATCAATTGAGTATTTACTGTGTGTGTAAGCACCAGACTGATGAAATGATTTGTAACTGATGAATTGAATGTTGATCTTCTGTATGAGATGGTGAGAATGTGCACTATTGAAGGAGATAAGAATTATGCGGATGAATTAATCCCTAGGTTACCAAGAGACGTATCAATTTTGATATTTAAGAGTCTATCGATGCAAAATTAATAAGAATAGAGAGTGTAAGTAAAGCATGGCAAAAAGAATTGTTCTACATAAACATCGTCATTTGGGGCATAGGTGGATCAATATGTGGTGCTGTCCTTTAGATGGATATCCAGAATATATGAAGGAACGGATTAAGGACCTTAGGATAGAGAGTCTTCGATTGAATTAATTGGGTGAGAATAATAATGAAGTAAAATCATTTGTATGGCAGAGACAAATGATGAGGGGATAAAAGGATAAGGCCTGATTGATCTCCGCAGAATTTTTCCTTGGCAATGTCCATAAATCTGTCAAGACAGACATTGTCATTCACCTCATTGACCCAACCTGCAACAAGATTATATACAGATGTGGCGTTCCATTATCAAGTGAGTCGCACCACAAAACTGCCAACATGCTTCAAAGACAGAATCAATTCTAGGAAAGCAGACGACATCCACAGTGTTTGCAGTAGCTTCCGATCAAATGGAGAGAACTTCAAAGATGATGGTCGTTATTTGGTTTCGAATGTTTTCAGGTGTCTGTTCTCTGCGCTATCAAAGTATGCTTTTGCTCCACTTATCATCTTTGGCAAGTGAATTGGTCATTGGCTTGGAACATACCAGCAGTCGCAGATACAAATATCCGCTATCAATAACTAGGTAAGGATTAGAACAACATAATTACAGACACGTGACAACTCCTGGACTTGCCCTCAAGCTACTAAGATCATGCAGAAGATGAAAATCACAACCACCATTTAATTAAACCCATGTTGATGAGCGACAAAAACCATGTGGGATGGAAATAGTGCTCTTACGGACAAGAGACAAAGCAAAAATCATGACTGCCGAGACAGAATACGCAGATATGCGTCAAGAAACATATTGGCACGAATATCTTCTATTGACAACGTACGGCGAGCAAATCCTGTTAGATGATAATGGATGGTTGTGTGACCAACATTTGGTGGCCGAGATGCAAATACTATTTGATCAAGAACTGGGAAATCAAAACTACCAGCAACATGCATATTCAACTCTACTGGGCAGAACAAAATACTCCAAAAAATGTTTGCCGCACGTGTTCGTCAACAACAATCGGTGGATTTTAACCATGATAAACCCGAACAGAATGAATTATCAATGTACAGTGTTTGATTCCAACATGCCCGCATGTAAAAAACTATCGAGCGATATAGAACAATATCTCACAAAATTAATCCCCGTACCACAATTCAATTACCTCTATGCTGATGTCATGCAACAATGTGACAGTTCATCGTGTGGCGTATTTGTGATAGCTTATGCCACAGATATATCATTCGGATTAAATCCCACAAATTCCTGATACGCATCATCCGCCATGAGAACCCATTTGAGAGATTGCATAAACGATCAAAGAATGGAACCATTTCCAAAACAACATGATTCATAATACGAAGACATGACATGATAGCTTCGGCAACAGTCTGCCATTTTTCTTGCAAAAAATTATGAAATACGAGTTGTATGTAAGACCATGGGGATGACCCACCTTTTTTTGTGAGAATTGAACATAGTTATATGTCGGCAATAGTATTGGGAGTGCCCTGTGTGCGTGGGTATTTGTTGTTTTCTTTTCGGCTCAGTGTCGGGGTGCTATTGAGGGTTTGGGTTCCTCAGCCCATAACAAATCGATGGGGCATCTTCTTTTATAATATATATTTGTTGGATCATATTTCGGGAAGGGTAATGTTATCTTTTATGATGAAAGCCTCGTTGGGGAGTCAACCAAAATATGATATGATATGATATGAAGCTCTTCTCTGCACTCTTCTCTGTTCTGGTCTAACTGCGACAGAAAATTGGTCGGAATTACAAAGAATGTATCAGAATAAGGACATGATGAATAAGACATATTTAAGAAAGAAATATGCTAATTTTCTCATGTAAGAAGATGATGATTTGACAAAACATCTTCACGAGTTTAAAATGATTTTAGAACAACTATCATCAGTCGGGGTAAATTATACTGATGAAGATAAAGTTGAAACATTTCTTGGAAGTCTCCCTGATACATCATGAAAGGTTAGACCTCTAGTGTTCTCAAGTGTCATTATTACTGGATCATATGAATCAGTGAGACTTCCAAGAAGTGTTTCAATATATATATATACGACGCCAACCGAAGCTAGCGTAAATAAGAGCCTCTTCCCCTTGCGGGTACTGCCCCCTTTTAGGGGTGGGCTCTATCCGAAGTGTTTCAACTTTATCTTCATCAGTATAATTTATCCCGACTAATGATAGTTGTTCTAAAAGCATTTTAAACTCATGAAGATGTTTTGTCAAATCATCATCTTCTTACATGAGAAAATTAACATATTTCTTTCTTAAATATATCTTATTCATCATGTCCTTATTCTGATACATTCTTTGTAATTCCGACCAATTTTCTGTCGCAGTTAGACCAGATGTAGCATGACCTAGACAGGAATTCATAACATTGTCCATTATAAGCATCTGGGCAGTTCTATCCTTATCCTCCCAATTAGCAATTGAACCTAGTCCTGTTGCTGGTGGATTTGTTACTGTTCCTCCAAGGGATGTCATACTGGCTGGTTTAACTTCAGTACCAATTACTAAATCCCATAAGTTATTTCTTTTGAGAAGATACGACATCCGTATTTTCCATGTGGAAAAATTGGGACCCTCTAACTTCTCTATATTTTTTGTTAAATCTGTTGCCATTGCAACAAAAATGACGTAAGAACTAATCGAGGATAATCTTGGACTTCCTGAAATCTGCCTTGTTCATTTTATATTTCCTTGAGTTTCTATGGTCTCTATTACATAGATCCATTCTATTGAAATCCTGACAACTCGTGTCTATTTTGATACCCTACGCTATGATACCATGATAGAAATATCAAGACAACCCATAAAGTGAAAGAGACATAGAATAAAATACTATAAATATATTACATTGAACTCTCCTCCCAGCCACAGAAGGCACAGTAATCTCTGTGCGAGCTCAACGCGTTACATTGTGTTCAGGTGGAGTAACTGTCATAACTCACACCTCACTAATTATCTATATTAGACTTACTAATCTACATGGATTAACTAATCCTTCTTTAACACTCACTAACTGAGTCTTTGTCTATGCAATTGTGGTCTTATATGTAGGCCAGCTGAAGGGAAGAAGAGCAGCACGTGGCGCATACTTTCGTTCAGAGAGCTACACACAGCCATAAACAACTTCAACTACAACAAGCTGGGGGAAGGAGGCTTCGGGAGTGTATATTGGGGCCAGCTTGCTAACGGAGATCAAGTACGTGCTCAATTCACCACACTTGTACCTCATCCAAGTTGAATTAGATGGTGGCTGATTGCTCACACTCACTTTGGTTTGGATCGTTTTCTCTTGTGGAGGAAAAGAGCTACTCTTTGTTGAGACGATGGTCTCAAAAGAGTTGCTCTTGGTTGCTGAACTTGGTCGTTTCTGTGCATGCAGTTCAGTGGCTGGCCCTTCTCTGCAGCTTCTTAGAATATCTGGATTGAATTTTCTCCTTGACAATCTCCCCACTTAGAAGGCTCTAACTGACAATCATTCATACAGTCTTTGACAACATGTTTTGCATGTTCTTGCTTCGTTCTGTTTTTGTTTGAAGTCACTTTCACGGCTCCTTTGCAGATCTTGCATGCCTGGCTTGCAGTATGAAAGTCCTAAGCACTGTGAGTCGATTCCCAGAGTCTTAGGCTCATCGTTATTTGACCTTCAGGCTGGCTGATGGCCCTAAGGTCAGGCTTGAAAGACCAGACAGAGAAGCCACAAGCATAGACATGTTAAATTTCAAGAGATTAGCCTCTAAATAATTACGTTGTTCCAAACCCTACCTAGTTATTTGATAGCGGGTATTTGTATGAGACTGTATATACCGAGCCAATGACCAGCTCACTTGCACATCGGCTTGCACATTGGCCACCTACATGACACTCATGTTATTCCAAAGTTGTTTGGATCGCAGTATATATTCATACAACCATGTCAACATTGGAAATTGACACCAAAGATACTATAACTTGTAAGTGAAGAAATTCAAGAAATTACCCATCAAGACATAACGGATGCAATATATGACAGTTATACATCGAATGATCAACATGCCCTAAAGTTTGGCAACACATGGAAACGCTTGCCGTACAATTTTAACTTCCATAGCACCCTATGGAATGTCCCTTCAGAGGAGGAGGAAGCAGTAATTTTTGTAGGCATTTTGAAATTCCCCTACCTTGGCAAAACCGGAAATTACAAATCAGAAATTACAAATGTGTCACCTTCGCAGAAGAACTCCAAAATGCGAAATTTTCAATATTGCTCGATAAGAAAAATAAGAAAAATAAGGCATTGATGGTCTGTGGACCTTCATCAGTGATTGAACCAGGATCAATCAAAGAAGGCTTTACTGGATCTCAAGCCGCTGAGTGGAGAGCAGCTGTTGATGCAGAGCAATCCATCTTGGCAAATCAAACATGGATGATAACAGACTGAAAAAAGCCAATAGAAAGTCAGTTGGCTGTAAGTGGCTGTTTAAAGGAAAGCAGATGGCACTGTAGAAAGATTTAAAGCGAGATTGGTTGCCAAGGGCTATTCTCAGGTGGAGGGAATAGATTATGCTGACACCTTCTCTCCAGTAGTAAAAATTTCTTCCATACGAGTCATATTGGCCTTCGCAGCTCAACATGATCTACAAGTGCATATCAACTATATGTCAAGACGGCATTTCTCAATGGTTTTTTGGAAGAAGAGATTTACATGCAAATACCAGAAGGAGTACATATTTCCCACGAACTAGGTCAAGTATGCAAACTACACAAGACATTGTATGGTCTTGAAACAATCATCTCGAGCCTGGTATCAACGATTCGACACTTGTCTACTTTCAGTTGGATTTGAAAGGACCAGTGCTGATTCTACCGTCTACAAGAGATTTATATAGATATGTAATCCTAGCACTTTATGTAGACGAAGCCATCTTAGCTGCTAATGATCTTAATTTACTTGAACAGATTAAAATGACTTTAAAGGCGAGTTTCAGATGTCAGATTTTGGGAGTATACACTTTTGCCTGGGCATACAGATTCCTTAGTTTTGCCCAAATTTCTTGAGATGTTTTAAGAGATTGAATCAACTGAATCTGACGATCTCCACAATGGAGAATAAAGTCAGAGCGCGCCTTTAAGTCCTTGGACTTCCAGGCAGCTAGAGCTACTGGATCAGCAGCTTCGGGGTTAGGGTCACTATCATCGACCGCCTCCCAAAGATCAGATCGACTTAAAAAGCATCTTAATTTTTATGGACTAAATAGAAAAATTGGTACTATTAAGCCTATCAATCTGATCCTTGCTGCACGAAGAGCGGAGGCCGTCATGTTGGTATGTCTTGAATCCTTGGATCAGATCTTGCCTATGGCAAAGCGTTGGCTCTTTGCCCTTCTTGACAGCAAATCGGCTATAGATTGATAGGCTTTCATGTATCAGAAACGCTTGGATACCATGTGAGTCACCTAAAAGACTCCTACATCTCAAGATGATGTGAAAGAGAGATGAGCACAATTAAATTGATTTAGTTGTCTTTCCTCTGAAATCGGATAAAGAGACAGTTCTGTCCGTTCACAGATGTATCATAATCAAGATGTTAAATTAACATCCAGCAACGTTGAATTCACTTCATTAATGCAAAATGGAACTTGGACTCTTACTGACTTGCCAGCAGGACGTCAAACATGTTGGTTGCAATGGATCTTCAAGATTGAGCTTAAGTCTGATGGGAGTGTTGATAGGTACAAAGCGCAGCTGGTGGCTAACGGCTACTCACAGGTGCAAGTTGTTGACTACCACACTTTTTCACCTGTCGTAAAAATCACCTCTATACGAGTGTTAATGGCTTTGGCTGCGATATATGACTTCTCTGTCCTCCAGATGGATGTGAAGACCTGGCTATCTCCAAGAGACTATTTATATGAACCAGTCTCACGGGTTTATAAAATCAGGGACTGAACACAAAGTTTGTAAGTTACACAAGACACTTTACGGACTTAAACAATCGCTGAGAGCATGGTATGAAAGAATAGATTCTTTTCTTCTAACGACTGGTTTTATTGAAAGAGTGTTGCAGACACTAATGTGTATATCCTGACACATGTGGTGATATTGGCTTCATATGTGGACGACGCTCTGTTAGTGAGCAATGACACTTGCGGATTACTTGAGGAGTTTAAGAACCAGTTGTCTAAGGAGTTTGCCATGATGGATTTGGGTTCTATACTGCCTTGGGATTCAGACTCGATTCAGATGAATAGAGAAAGATTGAATCCCACAATCTACATGCACCAAACGAAGTACATTGAAACGATAAGTTGGAGATGAGTAAAGCGGTTTTAACTCCACTTGAAGCTCACAAAGGAGCAGTCTCCAAAAACTGAAGAAGTGTCTTTAGAAAGAAGATACGACGAAGGTTCAGTATCAAAGTGCCATCGGTAGCTAGCTTAATGTATTGCATGATTTGTACTAGACCTGATATTGCATATTCAGTGCCCATTCAGTGGGAGTAGTATCACGGTTTCTTTCAAATCCTGGTGAGGCTCACTGGAAAGCTGTAAAAAGGATCTTCAGATATCTTAGAGGCACATCAATGATGGGGTTACTCCATAAAGAACGTAGGCTTTACAAATGCTGATTGGGCAGGGGACTTCGACAATAGAAGATCAACAGGTCTCTGGTCATTGTTTCACTCTTGCAAGTGGAGCTGTGTCTTGGTCAAGCAAAAGACAAACTTCAACAGCGCTCTCATCTATGGAAGCAGAGTCACTCAAGCAGCTAAAGAAGCCGTGTGAAAATACTTGCGATTTGGGCTATGTGCAGTCAGTTGCAACAACTTTGTACTGCGATAATCAAAGTGCCATTGCGCTAAGTCAAAACCCCAAGTACCACTCAAGGACCAAGCACATAGAGGTGCAATATCATTATATACTAGAAATAGTGGCCAAAGGAGAAGTGAACGTGGTTTATTGTGCCACAGATGACATGATTGCAAATATCATAACACACAGTTTGCCAAAACTCAAGCACGAGAAGTTTACTGCAAGGCCGGTGGACAGCTCAAATCATAGTTCAAGAACTTGTAAGGAAACACTACAGGCTGATGAAAGACCTCACTAAGTGGGAGTGTAGAAAAAATAGTTAGTCTATAATCAGCTTAGATGGTACTGTTAGTTAGTAGCATACAAACAGTTTGTATCTCTGTAGGTCTTAGATCCTAAGAGATTAGGTCTGAACAGGTTGCTGAGATCTGAGAAAACATACTCTTGTGATGTAAAACTTTGAGCTCAGGGGTGAAGCCGATCATCGTGAGGCTTCTAAGGTTGGGAGGAGAGCTGTTGGTCTAATAAGATTCTCTTTGCTAAATCCAAATCCTATAACATACAGTGCACTTATCCAACTGAGCTACCAGCCGCAGGTTAGACTTAAGTTATAATGATTCAAGGATCAATCTCTGAAAACTATATGCAGCCATCTTCTACACATTACTGATTCTTGTTCTGGACAATGGCAACTAATTTCAACCTAGGATTGCAAGAATCAGAAGCGAAACGAATGCTTTCAAAGCCTCGTTCATACTCACTGGACTTCCAAAAGTCGGAGGCAGGAAAAACACTCACTTGATTTTGACAATTAGACACTGGCAACGCAATAGATCCTCCAGGCGGCCCTACTTGCTAAAAATTATATAGCAATGTTCAAGACAAGGCAACAAGACTGAAAATTCCTGAGAATTCGTGTGAAATTAATGCTGAATACAGATCCTACACAGTGTGTGTGACAAATGCGACTAACACTTGAGCATAGTTTGAGAAACACTACCAGTTGCACACTAGAATCGCAATGCTCGAGCATGTCTAGGATCGAGAAGAGATTTGGAGCGAGGGCTGGGTGGAGGCGAGGCAATTGGTGAGGGAGAGCGACAGAGCACCAACTTCTGAATGGCAGAGCCAGAAATCTGCAGCATGTCCATGTCGCTATGCTGCCGGAAGATGTAGTCTGCGTTTTGCAAGTGCTGCAAAGCAATGCTCTTCTGCTGGCAGTAGAACAAAGCAAGGCCTAGTACAAAGCATGCTTGTGCCACGCGGATATGCTTCATTCCTTCAGTCTCTGCTCTCCGACTACAAATCTCCTGCGAAACTCCCCACCGATGTTCTTGGTTTAAGGAGCGTGTAAGTGCAACCTATGCGGTTTCAAGGTAATCTTTCCTCTTAAGGTAAGGAACCCGGTCTTAACCTTCTCGAGCTGAGACCGTCAGACGACAATATATCACTGCCAGAGCATGTCAAGATTTCTATATTTTCAAAGACGACTTATAACGCACGTCTCAAGAAAGTACCGACGAGCCTTTGCATTTCAGTTGTAGACTTGCGAGCAGAGACCTTCAGACTGGAGTGTCATAGCAAAACGACTTTCATGCACCAGTCGTATATGTGTGGGTGTGTGGGTGCCCGTATGTGTGTGTACTGCGTGTCTATGTGTGAGAGAGATATACTCATGTGGACTGCTTCATTCAAACCACATAGGTAGTACGGGTCCGACACCTGCAACATGTCACAAACTTCATTCATTTGTAGTCCCTGAATTGCTGTTTTGGAATCCAGCGGTTCTTTCTTGGAGCCTGAATGCTGGGGTTTTCCCCAAGCTGTCTTGCTGTTCCTCGGTACATCGAGCATCACCTCTTGGAGCGCGGCCAGCCATATCTCAATAATCAGGTCCCCACATGCCATGCTATGGCCTTTTTGTCCCTGCTCAGACAACCCCATGTGGCAATGGGCGAGAAATGTACCTCGTGGAAAACAGATCTGCAAACCATCTATGTCTGTCCATGTGCTCTAAAAGTTACGCTTTCGAATGGGTCTGAGGATCAGAACTATTTCTTTCTCTCGAAGATTAGTAGTTTTGGGTTGGGGGCCCACTTCTTCTTCCTTGTTTCATACTTTCGATTGTCCAGTGAGCCCGTTGGGCTTCAGTTTATGGCATCTCACAGACGCAATAATGTGAATTCTGTGTGTATGGTGACGTCCCGGTTAGGTGCTGTTGGGGTCTGAGCAGAGATAGTTAGCTTAATTTTTCTTGCAAGAACCTTGGAATCAACAATTTGTAAAGTTCTTGCCATTTCATTTTAGGTGAGTAGTTCTTTGTTCTGTTTTTTCACCACACCACAATATTCTATGGTTCTGTTCTGTTCTGTTGTTCCTTGGTTCTTGCAGGTTTGTTTTATGGCCCCTCTTGACCATCTGTGGATGGTAAAAAGTTTTTCTGTCTGTCTGTCTTCTCCTTCTCTCTGTACACTTATCCAAGGATCGATAAAGGATAGGCTAGGAATTTTACCATGACACAGAAGACTTTGGAAAGGTTGTAAAATCCCAAGCTCGTCCGGATATCAAAAACTCCATACTCCTTTGACTTGTAGTAAATTTCCTCTGAAAATGCTCTCAAGGCGTGCTCTGGTTGTTTCTGTGGGCTACAGGGGAGGTTCATGTTAGCTTCTGTGGATTTTTTTCAGTGGGTTCCTCACTTCTGTACTCACTTGGCCGGGCCACAGGGATTGCACCAGATTGGCTGGACAACTGGTAGGTTCAGACAAAAAAAATAGAGGTCACCCAAAACTGTTCATGTAAGAAGAGGCACCATTTGTGAAATTCCTGAACACAAGTGTCAAAGCATGTTGGCATGTTGGTAAACCTGAAGCACGAGGAGCAGTCCGAAAAGGCGACTAAGCTCTGCACGGATCAGATCTTTTTCTCCAGATTCGTCCTCAAGAAGTAGCCATGAACCCACTCCAAGGAGATCTTCACTTTGCACAGGTCGACCCATTCCCAGAGTTACCTGCAAATTTGTCACTCACTCAGTACTGTAAGCTCGTTGAGCTATTTCGGAGCTCTTGAGAAGTCTTTGAGCTTCCCCTGGACGTTATCAAGTTTGTTTCTTTCAGCCATGATTATTTAAAGTAGAGGTAACGAGGAATGCTGTTACATATTGTCTTTGGGTGCTGAATGCAAGAAAGCCTTAATCCAGATCAGATGTCACTGAAAGAGATCTAGAGAAATAGGATATCATCGTCGAAGCTGACTGGGAGAAACTTCACATGCTGAACAGCGAAGGTTTGCCATGGAAAGAAATGAAATGAAATGGTGCTTTATAACGTCCGCAGAAAGCTCATAGAGCTTATGGGACAAAATGGAAGAAAACATGAGAGAGGAACAAATCCAGAAACCACAATTAATGTTCTAGCGATTGTCTAAGGGTGAAGGCCTCGTGCAGGTAGGCTGCCAAGCATTTTTGATCCTCATAGTGGAAGACATCAGTGAGAGTTTGGGTTCCACTGAATAAACAGTGGAATCTCCCACGGATCTCGTAGAAAGAAAGAACTTGAAACTCTCCGGTGAAATTCTCAGAGAGCTTGAGGGATGAGAATGCGTAACAAACAAAGAAGTTGGAATTAGAATACTAGATTTGCTGCTCGTATTTGCAACCAGACGCGTCTGGGTTGGTGAGTTCAAGCATTGTTGAAGGGAGAGATGGGCAGAGACAGAGAAGAGGGAACTCAATGACTCAAGACTACAACTACATACCTCGGCGGCAAGGAGGTAGATTGGGGCGAGCTTCCTAGGTTCTTTCAGGTAGTAGAGAGCCTGGCCCTTCACAAGGGCTCGCATCACAACCGGCAGCGCCTCATCGAAGTGGCGTTCATTGATCAAGTCAATCACTTCCTTTATTACCAGCTTGAGCACTGCAGTTCTCACTTTTGGTATCATATCAAGCTGTCATCATTCATTTAGGATCCCATCATTCGCAAAACCAATACAGATATGTGCAGGCTATGACGATGAACATAGATATAGCTGCACAGCCTGCAAATGGTAACCTAAGCCACTAACTTGAGATTGCAATCCAGCTGAGAAGCATACTTGGCGACGATTCTCAAAAAGGGCGTCCAGAGATTCTGGCGGCAGCAATGTGGCTCCAACAACTGTGATGGACTCCGGTGGGATGCCCAACTGGGCCAGCCTCATCAGCACCACAGGGTCTACTATGTGACGCCGGTCATACCTTCCCTGCCTCAACTCCTGTCCCGCACACTCGAACAATTAAACAGGTCACTTATCTGTTTCTCTCGCTCTCCTGGTTTAGTTCACTGCCTAATCCTCTATCTATACCTATGCAGCAACTGTAAGAATTTTATGACGCACACGAGTTTCCTGTTTTTTGTCACCAGGGATTTTTCAAAGACCTGTGAAGGAAGCACGATCATGCATCTTTTATCGGAAAGAAAGTCACATCACCTTTCCAAAGGAAGCCGGATTTTCATGGAACAGTTCCACCGCAATCTCACTCATTGAGAACATCTGCGTCCCCCCCAAGCAAACTAGATGTGATTGACACGTATTCAGATCAACATTCATTTCGAAGAGAGCAATGAAAGAGAACAATCAATGACAAATCTTGGTTCCTTTGAGATACAAGACCTTCAACTCCTCAGAAGTTTTCAAACAAGCCACACTTATGATCATGAAAGTCTCTTTGCCTCTTCAGTCCATTTCTTGTACAGCTCAGGACTTTCTTCTGTTCCTCTCTCATGTTTTCTTCCATTTTGTCCCATAAGCTCTATGAGCTTTCCGTGGACGTTATAAAGCACCATTTCATTTCATTTCATTTCCTCTCTCTGGCTTTCCGCGGGCTATAAAGCACCATTTCATTTCATTTCATTTCTCTGGTTTTGTTTCCTCTCTCATGTTTTTCCATTTTGTTCCATAAGCTCTTTGAGCTTTCCTCGGACGTTATAAAGTACCATTTCATTCCATTCATTTCTCTTAAGCTTTGAGCTTCCCGTGGGGGTCGTAAAGATTCTCTCTCTTTCTTTCAAAAGCACCATTTCTCATTTCTCTCTTTCTTTCCTTTGGCGTTCTCAGATTCTACGAAATCTGAGCAGCTACTTTTGCCTGTTTATAGACAGTAAAGCACTGACAAAGGTGTCATGTTACGAAGATCAGAGCTGCCTACATAAGGCTCTCCAATTTAGAGAACCTTCCAAGTTGATTTGTAGTTTTCTGGTTGTGGTGGCTGGTTTTTGGGCTCAGAAAGTACCATTTCATTTCATTTCTCTTGTCCCATAATCTCTTTGAACTTTCCCTGGACGTTATAAGGCAGCATTTCATTTCATTTCATTTGGTTCCGGATCTAAATGTGTGCTGGGCGTTGAAATCATCAGAAGTAGCAACTGTTACCAGCAACTGATATCAGAGCACTCCAAATCTTATGTCTAAAATTTCTGTAATCATCTGGAATACACTACTACAAAGAATTTCTGTGGTAAAGAGTTTCAGATTATGAGCTCTACTCTTTATCCTTGTGGGATTTGCTAGAGCAATATGCTCTGCGTTATTTCTCTCTCCCTCTCGACAGTTAAAGCTGGCCCCTCCTGTCTACGACTGATGGGGGTAGGTACTGAGCGCTCATTGTGATAAAGGGTAACTCTTGCCACTTTCGAGAGCTTTCTGCGAAGTAATCCGGATGGCGACTTGTAGAGAAAGTGGGTGGAGTTGGAATGAAATGCAGAGAGGGACTGGATTGACGCACAAGCCCATGTTTAGTGCGAAGCACGTGAATGCTAACATCGGGCTCCAGTTCAATCTTGTATGCCTCCATAGCGGACACCACTACCGTTGTCTGTGTTCTCGCGTCGTACTCCCTGATAGTCTACAGGACATTGAGTGACAAGCCCAAAACCTCCGGTCTCTCCATCTCACATGATGAGACCTCCAATCTCTCCCCCTCGACGCTTGCTATGTACCATCTAAACTGTCTTGCGCAACCCATCGTAAAGCTTCCGTTCAGACAAGTCCTGTTCTCTTCCACAGTCTACACTCAGTACAACGAGCACATTCTTCAGCGCTCTGATTGTGGAATCAAGGAAGTCGAGGAGTGTACTGTAGTTCAAACTGATGATCGCACCCTTAAGGATCTAGGAAGAACTACCGACCTTCATCCGGCAACAAAGCTACACAGATATTTTGCACCCACCTCCATCCGATAGCAGACTACTGTACAATTTTTCCAACAGATAATATGTAACGAAGATTTAGTACAAGTCCGTACTTTCATCTGCAGCATCATCTGGGAGTTACTGGAGGAGGAGCACGACTCATAATCCACACGTAGAAACAGCAAAAGGAACTGGATTGGGTGTAGCCATGGCCACCAGATCCAAGGAGAGATGCGGAAGAGAAAAATTCCATAAACATGAGTGGGTAACACTCGCTCAGATTCCGCAAACGAAAACTTTTGCTTCAGATTGCCAGATATGGCTATACAATGAACAATTACATGACACAGTCCAACCTCCAGTTTAATGAATGGCTGACTAAGTCATGAGGAGGGAGTTCCAAAGATAATTGTCAGAACCCCCCAAGAAAGGAGTTCATGGGGGCCTTTCTGCGTGAGGCGCGCTTTTCAGACAAGATTTGTACTTAACTATGTTCTACCTTGGGAGGGTTACGTCCGGCCGGGCCTTTGCTCAAGCAGCTCAGAACATACCCATTAGTAAAATCTATTTAAAAGAGATATATTGGCCACAGCTCTCCTCCTGTCTATGAAAGAGGCTACCAGCTCCCAGCTATATGAAGAATATGTTCCAAGTGAAACAACTTCAACTTGGATACAGATTAAAAGCACCACCAGGACCTCATTCGAGGTTGTACGTGCCTACGAAGATCTGTGCTGCATTGGTCGAATGGACATATGCAAAATCAAATCTTTGGCCCGGGGATAATGACCTGGTCCACTGGGGCAAAGTATAATAGTTGCCATTGACGTGCTTGGGGGTTAGACCCCAAATGGGACCATGTAGCCTGTGGATCACAATTGTGAGGTTGTTTATGGTGTGCTTCGAGTTGTTGATTACTGTGCCAGCATACTTGTAGAAAGTCTTGCCTTCGTAAGCCCATTCATCCTGGAGCTCCTGGACCACTACAATAGGTGGATGGACCATGACTGCTCCATGACCTGCCACTGCAAATGCAAGGCGAGTTACACACCATTCTAAACAGACAGAATGTGGCGGGTTCTGAGCCAAAAAGCAGTTTCTTGAATCCATTGTACTTACCAGGATGAGGATGATAGTTCTGTTGGCTCTGATGTGTACGCTGTTGAGACCCTGTTGTGCCCACTGCAGATGACCTCAAATCTGCATGTCCCAGATACTTACAGGTAAGACAAGGAAAGAATAGGTTCAAGTTATCCAGGTTCAACTTGGAAGGAATGCTTCCCATGCCAAAACTAATTGAAGTGACAGCGAATTGCTCTGGGAATATCAGTGAAAGAGCTTGCAAAAGAGACAAGCCACACGACCCAGGACAGGTGTTTAGAAGTTGGGACACTTTGAATGATGAGAGTAAGAAGATGGAGAAAAGAACTGAGATAGCAAGGCCAAGAAATGACGAGGAACAGAAAATTTAAGAAGGGATGTGACTCTACACCTGGAGAGCTCTGTGATGTGCTTCCACCACCTTGAAGCCGGGCAAGGACTCCCACCAATGGAGCAGTGTTGTAAGTGGTTGCTTCTGTCATCACGAAGTTATCTCTCCGGTCAACAAAATCATCATTCTCATCAGGGCCCCCAACCAGTGCCCCGACAAGTATATTGGGATTCGGGCTTTGCAGCTGGTACCAATCTGCATAGCCACTACGGCAGCTCACAAATTGGCTGTCTTGCTTGATGGAAACAATTGAAGATGCGCGATGGTGAACGTGCTGAGGGTAGTTCTGGCCAAATCCAACGAGGTAACTCATTCCTCTGTTGTTGTTACCAAGTATGTAGTCAACCTGAGTGAAGCACATAAGAATGTTAGTCTCTGGCATGCCTACAGGGAGGAAAGAAAAAGACTACCCAGTCATCCCCAGACCACAAGCAGATAGATAGAGACAGTACTCTGGACCACAGAAATGGAAGAAACGAATTGTGTATACAACCAGGGAAACAAAGACTTAAATACCTGTGCCTTTCCTGCACCTAGAAGCTCTGTATTGTCCACTGCAGAGGAGCAGTGGCTCAATTGCTGGCCAGCTGCAGTGTAGTAGTCATGTGCAACGGTCAAGACGAAGGCAGCCGTAGAGACATATTGCATGTTGTTCCAGTAGAATACCCAATACATGCCGCCTGGAGACACCAAGGTTTTAGTCAGGCTCACAAACAGCATTCAGATTAACACTGGGTATCATGTTGTGCCTTTTTGCCTCTCCTTTCAGACACTTCAGAACATTTTTGACACTAGAAATGCTAGACCACACACACTGCTAGGAAAGAGCTAGCAATAAGAAAAATGAAGAGGTGGCTGGAAATATAAACATACCGGGGGTGACTTGCATTTGCTTTCCATTGTTCTTCTGGAGAGCAGCACAGAGGAAATACTCTGCCTTAGCTTGGTAGAGCTGCAAGGTCTCAGTGTATGGCCCACCTTTCCCATCCAACAGCAACTGCACCACATATTCCAACATTATCAAAACTGTTCAACCTAGTATGGAACAGCACTGCACAGTCACTCTGATATTGCTAGTTCAATCCAATGCAGGCCATACCTTGGTTGCCTTAAGCTGCACTCCTACATATTTGTTATCCCAACCAAACTGCTCCATCGCCCACCCAGTTCCACCTAGCTGAGCTCCATTATCTGCAACATATTGTAGATAAGATTGTTCACCAGACGCCTCATGAAGCCAAATAGCCGCCCACAGCAGCTCATCCTGTACCATCAATGAAAGCCAGGAACTCGGTCAGTTGTAGATATTACATAGGCAATCTTCTTTGAAACCTCCTCGTGTTGGAGACCAACCCATAATTTTACTAACTGGTTTAGCCCAAACTCACAAGCCACCCCTTTCAGATCGGATAGCAATACTCGAAATCTTCCCTACTACTTTTCTCAACATTCAATCTCAGTCCTGCTACACTCAAGATGCTTGGAAAGGATGAGGCTACTTGCTAGATTCGACCAGGAGAGAGCATACATCATAACCGCTGTCAGACTGGTAGTATTTTTTGGCAACACTTATGCTGCTGTCATACTTGCCCCGATACATATCAGCGAAGCTGAAGAGCTGCCAAGAGAAACATAAAATTAGTTTTAGAAGCCAGTGTGGTCCATGAACAATGAGTAGTCTACTAGCACAAATACTGACGTGCTGCCATGACATAGTGGAAAATAGAAGAGGTGAAAAGCTGAAGCAAAGACAAACAGACACCGCTAAGGATGGCAACTTTCATAATGACCCGTTGGAGGCATACTGTCTAACCGACTGGCCAGCACAACCGCGGACTAAGCAAATTTAAGACCCTCCGCATCAATCAGGTGTTACCTGACGGGCATGGTTGAGGAGCTCGTTCGAGTAAGCAGCATCCACATGCTTGAATGCGATGGATGCAGCGGCCATAGCTGCAGCTGTTTCACCAGCAAGATCTGAGCCTGGATTGCTCGGGCTAATTGAATAGGCCTGACGGCTGGTTGTCATGTCTTCAGGCCTTTGCCAACAGTAGTGGTCGGAGTCGCCATCACCCACCTGCAGCCGCACAACCAGTCAATCGAGCTGAAGCATCAGGACATTGTCCCAAACTAAAAATGTGAGAAAGAGGAGAGAACAGGACAGTGAGACCAAAATGAGGAAACTGAGATGAGTACCTCTCCATAGAGTAGATTGGGTTGGGGGTGCGCTTTGATCATGTAATCAGTCCCCCATTTGATAGAATCTAGCGCGTACCCGAGCTGCCCTTGGGCTTCCAATTGGGACTGGTACTCAATCACGCTCCACGACAGCATTGTGATAGTAAAGGCCATTGGCAGACCAAATTTTACATTGTCGCCGGCATCGTAGTAACCACCCACTAAATCCACCTGCAGTGTGAAGATTTGGCTGTCATCACGTGCTCCATTGCATGCCCAGCCTGCAAAGCTATGCCCAGGGCAAGCCAGATACAATGATGGCGAAGAGTCCAACTTTTCCTCTTACCTTGTCCCAATCGAATTCCTTTCAATGCTCTACTAAGGAAAACATCATCTCTTCACATCTTTGCTTAGGTTCATGGAAAGCAATGTGATCAAGAGCGCTCTTTTTCCCTCTAATGCTTCAACTTCCTATCCATTTTCCAAATCTACCTTCCCTGCCACCCCTTCCTCGATCCAACCTTATCCACCAACGGTTCCCATTTACCATCTCCCTGTACCTCTCTGCCCCTCCATGATGGAAAAAGCCAAAACCCAGGGAACGGACGCAGCAGCTAAACGGACTGACTACTTTTGAGGGCACTAACTAGCAATCTGGTCATGCATTCCCCAAGTACACCGCAGAGGTACATTGAGTTCACAGAAATCCGTGTTTCTCCTTCCAGTTTTTAAGGCTGAACCTAGAGAAGGAACACCCGCTCTAAGGACGGAACCACATCACAAAACGCCACTCATGGAGAAGATACAGAGTCCAAATCAAAGAAACAACTGAGGACGGACAAATACACGTACTCCGCTTGAGCTGCCATCAGAGAGGCCTGAATCTCCGCGCCAGTTCGCTCTCTGATTCGACGGGAGCTTCCCGGACCTCTGGGCCTCGTAGAACAAAAAACTTTTCTGCAAGGCGTCCCCATAGTTCAATTGCAGTGCCAGCGCAGGACCCACGAACAAGCTAGCTATGAGGACCATCGCAAAGTTGCTCCACGTCAGTTTTCTTGTACTCTTCTCCATGACTGCAACCTCGCGAGCCCCGGACAAAAAGAATTCTCGCGAACAGGCTCTGGTTTAACCAGGTCAGTGGACACAATCCACCGTCACCTACGGTTGGTGGTCTTCACACTGGGGCTGGAGTGGACAAAATCTCTCAGCATTGCTATATTGACAGAGAAAAGAAGAAAGGGGCAACTGAAAAAGTGCAATGTGGGAAGAACCGCAAAGATGAATGCAGTTCCAATGCGTCCAATGACAAACTGCAATGCTGAAAGCCTGGACAAAGACAGAAAGGAAAGAGCACAGGGGATAATATAGGCTGGAAAAACAGAAGGGCTGTGGAAAGAGAGCTTGCAGCCTTGTGATGACAAATGCAGGTGGATCTTGGGTACCAACAGGGATAAGCTTGACAACAGACACACAACGGTGGAGATGAAGTCTGGGGGAAAAAGAAATGAAGAGATTCCAAGAGAAGTATAATGAAGCGGAGAAAACCACAACAAGGGGAAAAAAATGTGGGATGCAAGCACTCAGATTGAAGTGCTAGTTCGATCTGCAGCTCTGTGAAAATGCAGGGTACATCAAAACCTTGGGGAAAGGAATGCAGACAGACGACTAAATACCTTGTACCAAAACCCAGCTATAGAAACACCGAGAGATTTCAGAGCTCGACCTGAGGCAGCAGACGCAATACGGGAAAGATTATGCGCAATGCCAGGGAATGCAAGCGACAGGAGATATGGCGAAGAGCCAGAGGAGTGTGAGAGAGACAATGGAGTGAGGAAGAAACAGAGAGCAGCGCAAGACAAGGTGGCTTGGGTCATAATAAACTGCGGCCTCTTACTACAGTTATAAGAGAACCCCCGGGGTTAGTTTTACTGCACGGTATTCGTCGCCGGTTTCCGGTCGTCGGCGGTGGCAAGTAAATGGACCGTTGAAAGCGGCCACGGGCCGCGCCCGGTCATTATAAGCGTGTACTGCCTATCGCCGGTCTTCATTACCCTTCGTCGACAAAGAAGCCGAAGGTCAAAATACTCCTTCACGGCCTGCGGTTCGGGATCGACTATGGATAATAATCATCCCATATTCATCTGTCCAAAAATCCTGTTCCATTAATTTTAACAATAATAAATAATATTTTGACTCTATATGATTATCATCCTACTTAGTACCGCACAGGTGTGTTAATCTACATCGATGGGGGTTAGGGTAATCTGATCACCTTACTAGGCTGATTAGTGAGTTACTGATACAGATATGTAGTTAAAAGCCCATGCCACGGGCAGCAACCGGTCACCCCAGCCCGCGACACACGCCTCGCGACAACAATCTGGTTCCCGCCGGCAACATCGCGTGAACTGGCTGGGGGCCAGATCGCCACGCGGCGCATGTCCATTCGCATAAGGCCGAAGATAAAACGACAAGTGACTGTTACGGGTCGGCCGGAAAGTGAAAGCGAAAAGTGAAATCACGGTCCCGTGACTTGCGCCCGTCAACCGTCGGAAGCCCGCGACCCGAGATAAAGCGATATTACCCAGATCACTATTTACCGCGCCGAAATGTTAATAGGGCTCGTAAGCAGGTCGGAGCCCGTGGTTGGACTGAATGCGGTCAGGTGCCGACCGCGGTTAGTACCAGGGTTCCGTTCCGTTGTAGCCGCGATTAGCTTCACACCGGTCACATTGTCACCCCGGTTAGTTGGAGCAGCAGGCCTGACTGGTGGCCTGTTTGTGACCCCCACACAGGCCCTTTCACAGACAAAATAATAACAGTTTCTGGTCCTCATTGTCCCCTAACGTTTTCCCGGTGCTCGGTCAGTCGGTCTCTGCACGATTGCAGTGTACCAACCCTCCGTTACGGCAATGGGCCCCTTCCCCTAACTTGGCAGTCCACCAAATGGCTTGGCTGTCCTCTTTATTTCTGTAATATTATTAAATTTAATCATCGCTGTCAATGTATATGGACGATGCGAGCCCAAAGATCGACTTTGATGGGAGGATAGTGTATGGTTATCAAGTTCCGTCCATCGACGTCGTGTGAGGCTTTGATGGGAGGATAGTGTATGGTTATCAAGTTCCGTCCATGGGTGTTGTGCGAGGCTTTGATGGGAGGGTAGTGTATGGTTATCAAGTTCCGTCCATGGGGGTGTTGATGGGAGGGTAGTGTATGGTTATCAAGTTCCGTCCACCGACGTCGTGTGAGGCTTTTGCGACGGTAGTGGGGAATAATGTATGGTTCCCATAATTGTTGGAACATGACAGGTACCCTTACTGATGCAAGGTCAGAGAGAAGAATTGGGTATTAACTATTAAGATTCATGCAGGCAGGGTCATAAGAGAAAAACCAATTCAGGGCAGGCACCCAAATCTTATGGGATATATGTGGGCCCCTTATTATTACAGAGATCAACTTATTTTTAGCACATTTAAGTATCATTGTTTATTCTCTACTAGAGAACACACATAGGAAGAATGAATGATTTGCACAAAGAATGAATAGAGTGTGTGTGATGGATGATAAAAATTCCTATCATAAAAAATCAAGGTCAACAGGCAAATCATCACTGCGCATTTACCACCATCATTGAATGAATGGTGTTCCAAATTATTATTGTTGCACAACCGATTCATAAAGGAGAACCCCCTAATAAACAAGCTTTTGCAGGAGGTCAGTACTTTTTCGCTAAATTATTTCAGATTGGTATAATTATGATCGCATTATTGTATGGCTCTGAGTTACACTACATAGCTTCTCGCATCTGCAAACAGTTGTGGTTGTGGTTTCATCCTTCCGTCGCAAAGGCTCAACAAGCGGCTAGTCGCGTAAAGGCTCCTCCTTTGTATAAAAAGGTCTTCTTGCATCCGTAAAACCTGCTCAAAACTTTCCCACCCTTGGCCAGGGTCCCTAAACAGCAGAAAAAACCAGTGTTGGGCAGTTATTTGATTTCTTTCATAACCTCCTGTTCGGGTTTCTACAAAATCTTAGGATCAAAGATCCTCCGGTTCCGGCTTTTTCAGATATTTGTAATGGAAAGAACCACCGGTTCCGGTTAATTGTAAGAACCTCAAAGAACCGGCGATTTTCATCAAATAACCAGTGGGTCTTTGGCGGATCTTTGACGGTTTTCAGGCTGGGTATCTCAAAACTACCTAACCGGCGGTTATGATCTTTTGCCGGTTCTTTGTTTTCTTAAGAACCACGGTTGTATATCCATATAACCTTTTTGATAACCTCCAGGGGTTTGTAGCTGAATCAAAGAACCTCCCCAACAGTGGAAAAAACCTCCAGCAGGAACTTTTCGCTGCAAATAATTAGCTGAAAAAAAACTCATAATATTATGCACTTATGCACCATATAAGATTTCATCCTCTTCCATGGTCGTCGCCTTTTCATCCATTGTTTTTCGTAGGTGTTACTCGAGGAAGGTACGACATGATCAAGGCACTACGCAACTGAGGTCCAACGGAATGGAACGGAATCCGACCGGCAAAGCCCGTCAACAGGCACGGAATCGACTGGGCCGTTGTCTTGGGCGACCGGGCCAGCCAGTTGCCGGCGTACATGATACTAGGTACTGGTACCCTTCTCGTCGGCAGCATAGGTACCTACCTAAGTAGGTAGGTAGGAAAGTGATGGGCGTGTACTGCAAAGCCAAAAGAAGGCTTCTGAACGAAAAGTGGAATGTGCAGTTGAGGACTATTAGAAATCTGCAGGTTCCTCTAAACTATCGCTAGCCTGACTATGTACCGATGGATTTGATCAGTAGAATTTGGCAGTCTTGAAGCTTTTATTTCCACAGCAATGTTCTCCGAGATCTGACTTCGGAAGAGAGAGAATGAAGTCAGACTATGGTGGGGATCAGCGAGTGGGTGGACGGCCACCCACCTCCTGACAACGATTATCTACATACTTCGCAATGCAGCTCGGGGGACAAAGCTGCCATGCCATGGATCGTCTCTCCTACATGAGGTCCCTCCAAGGTGCTGCAGCGAGCCCCCAGATGCGTTCAGTGTTGTACTGGGTGGTCTGCACTCTGGACTCTGGGCTTGGCATACTGCAAACGCTTACAAAAGTGTGTAGCCTATCTATGTGTGATGTCGCACAACAAGACATTGCAGTGTGACTCTTCTGACTTCTTTTCTCAGCCTTGTCCTCGGGAACCATATCTCATGGTGGGCGCCGCTGTTGACAGAAGAAATTATCAAACTGCGATACATAACGTGAGTCATGGCCCACGGCAAGCTGAGCCCATTCTATTTATGAGTTATACTTGTATGTTATTTTTCTGAGGCTGCAGGCGGCTCAGGTCTGATGAGAGGGTGCCCAATTATGAGAAAACGTTAAACTTCATACTGCGCCGGATAACGTGCCCACACTGCGGCCACCTTCTTGCGCCCAGTGATTTCCTTTTTGCGATTTATTGCCGAGAAAAAGCCCAGTAATTCGCAATTCCCTTGTTGAAACGTGGAGGAACTTGCCCTTGAAGACTTTATGTACTCCCCAATGCTTCTTGGAGGAGGGAAAAGAAATCCTCAGGAAAAAAGCACTCCTTCTTGGACCCAGTGTGGCAATGCTCGGCTCTCAAAACTTGGGTTTGTAAGGAAGAACATGAGTCATGGGGACGGAACCATTCTTGTAGTATTGTGAAGAATTTCAGCACACTGAATGGGACCATGACTCTACAAACATACTTTAGAGTGCGAAAACGTTTCTGTTGAAAGAAAACGATTCCAGTCATTCGTTTGATCCTGTTGCACCTTCCCAAAGTCACACCTCCTTGATAACAAGCAATCCTCAGTACAACTATCAGAAATCTCGCTAGTCACAAATGAGGATTGCTTCTTATCAAGCGAATGATGAACACTTCGCAACAGTGTGGTGGGTTTTCAGTAGTCAAAATGGATTCAGTGAGATCTTGAGTACATGCCACCACAAAAGGATGTACTCCCTGAGGGAGTTGAATTTTCTACCCATCATACAAAATTGACCCTTGAATTATATACCTAGGTCCGACGGTCCGACCTGATAGATAAAGGATAAATTCTCAACAGATTAATTTAAAATTCAGTATCTTTATTATTAAATGGTATAAACGAGTTTAGGGTTTGAGAAAAAAGTGGTTGTAATTTTCCACGTCTCACACACAACAACCTCATTTTCCCTCCCATGAAAATATACATGCACCAATAAAGTGTCTGACAGGTTTGGACGCATTTACTTATTTCTTTAAGAAAATAAAGGGAATACTTATTCTTATTGATAAGACCTAATATCTATTCTAGTCTCTCTTGTTTTTTTTTTTTTAAACAGAAAAGGGAACGACACTCCCATAGTCAATGAATCTCATCTAATATAATCATAATTATTGTCATTCATCCATCAATGAGAACATAAGGAACTTGTGCCCCGCTGGGACCCACTCAAGCTTAAAAGCCATTCCATGCAAACAAATAGAGCCTGCTAATGGCAGGGCCAACAAATGAAACAAGGGATCGGCGACTTTAACTCTTAATTGTAGCCCACTTGTAATGGGCATATACCACCTCGGAAGTGGTTATGGGTTCAATCCACCGATTGGTGTCACAGAGGTGTCCACTGTCGCCCTTCTCGGCCAAGAGCAGTAGCCCTTTCGGTTCAAGCGACACCATAATTTATGCTTCCTTCAATTGGGAGGCGTCATACTTTTCTTTTTAATTCATTCTTTTGTAATGAAATCCAATTATTCAATTATTCGATGTCAATGTCATCCTCCTCCATCTTCACTTTTCATCCATTTATTATGCAATTCCAGGGAAGTTTATAGAAATGTTAGTCTCGCAAACAAATCTTCTCTCAAATAAAGTAGAATTATGAGTGGTTGGTCAAGGATCATTGTTTCCAAAAAAATTCTTTTTTATTGGCTTCTCTTTTTTTTCTTTTTTTAAGAGAAAGGGGAGGAAGCCCTTTAGAGCTTTATTAATAATTATTGGAAGGGAAAAAAATTAAAACCCTTGGGTGCCCGAAGGCAGCCATCGTGTTTGATACCAGAAGAACTGAGTTCCTCCTGTTAGTCTCTTTATTCTAAAGAGGAGACAACGCATTAGTGCCAACAATCTTTAAACCCCTGTTGTGCCAATTTATGAAAATAAATGGATGAATTTTCAACTTTAGTATGAATGAAAGCATATTACACTATTCACAAAGAGGAGCCATACATGACTAGCCGCTTGTTTTGTAAACTGCATACAGAGGCCTGGAAGCAACTTTATTTGGAATTGTTTGGGGGAAAAACTTTAAATCCCCCTAGCGAACCCTCTAGTGACCCATAAACACATACACTGTAGTAAGTGAAATGAAGAACCAGACACCTCCAAACTTAGAGGGGCCTGCATTTTCCTTTTTCTTTTCTTTTGTTTTTTCTTTTTTTTCTTTTTTAAGGAAAGGGGAGGAACTTGGAAGCCCTTGAGAGCTTTATTGCATTTTACTTCCAATATTTCACCTCCCACAAATAGGTTAAATTAAATGAAATTGTCTATGTACATTGACATGGCCTTTGGGTATGATACTACCTATATTTCCCCCGAGGTCCTGAATTTTATTTTATGTCTCATTCATTTTTGGTCCCGAAATGTCCTTTTTGTAAATAAGATAGAATAAAATAAGGGTATTTATATGAAGCAATAAATAGTAAGTAGCATCCTACGGAGCATAAGTTACGCTGATGGTTTCTGACGCCGTCAGTACACGAGGCCCTCACTTGCCGCTTCGGCAGCGGCCGTCGCCGCCTGGCCTCACATGCCGTATTTTTCCCCGCTCCAGTCGTATGCGGTGTCTCGGTAGAATACATACTGCTCATCGGGTAGCGGGCCTCGGTCAGGCGACAAACTTTTTCTGGTCGGCTGGACTGCAGGCACTCTAAGAACCGTCGATTATATTGAACGGTGGAGATCGTGGCTTGCCGACCGTGTAAGACGCTGACTGCAGTTGACGGCCGTTACCGGCCGACGGTAGGGCAATCAATGCAAGTGTGGTTCTGATCCCTTGTCTTTAAAGTTGAGGGTTTCTTTATCTCGAGGAAGAAGAGGAGAGATCCCGCGGAAGAGGCCTCGCTTGCTGGATACAAGAACGACGGAGGCCTTCAGCCATGCTCTGGGTGGGAGAAATTGGAGCGTTCATCCTCGACATTCGGAGGTTCTTCGGATAGAAGAGCAAGCTATCCGTGCCCGTGTGCGGGCTTGCTTCCTCAAAGGAATGCTCAAGAACGTCAAGAGTCTTTTCACAGATCTTCTAACGATTCTCGTCGTCTTTCTGCATATGTATTCGAGGAGATATAGGCATAATCGGTGACTCTAGGATGGCTATCTGCCTGAGGAGGTGATAACCGATAACTACTCGTGCCATTCGACGTAGGTACTATTTAACCTCTGAGCATGTAGAGTTCACCCATCTCATATCTTGCAGATGGAATAGCTATCCCTGATATCTCCAAGGGTACTGAAATGATGCTTGTATATGGAATTCTAAACTAAGCAGATTAAGGGAAGTTGCTACAAGAGAAAATGAGGATGCAAGTGCAATAATGGTAGGGAGGATTGGTATCTCTCATGGCCGTAGGAAGGAGCCATCATGATCCACTGGTCCTCCCAATTGGCACCCTATGTACTCCATACCGTGGAGTGGCCGGAAATGAAGTAGGAAGGAGCCATCCTGATCCACTGGTCCTCCCAATTGGCACCCTATGTACTCCATACCGTGGAGTGGCCGGAAATGAAGTGATGCGTTTCATAACTTAGGTTGATTACAGTGGGTGACACCTGCGATACCGGGATTTTGTGATGGCTTGATTGGCTTTGAAAGTCCACACCCAACATACAAGGATTGAACCCATGACCAGTTGAAGGCCAGACCTCCGCAGTCCACCATGGCAGGCGGGAGCTACCAGCAAGGCCAGCCATTGAGTAAACTAGGAAACCGTAGTACTATTTCTACTCTGAGGCAACCATTCGGGAAAAATCGCCCAAACATTCCCTTTGTTAAAATCATTACCTTCTCAGACGGAAATTTCATCCTCACAGGAGAAGGTACCTTACGCCAGGCGTATAAGACCCCTAGCTGAAGGTTTCTCACTTTGGTGTATCTTGGCCTTGCGAAATTCGTAAGGTTAAGATTTTGGGGGGGGGGATGACATCGTTGGTTTTTTACGCCTATGAAGGGCAGCTGATGAGGCCCTTCCACCGTATTCAAATGTCGTGAAGTCAGGGAATCAGCTGCCCTTCCCCTATACTGAACGTGATTCCTCCACACGATTGATAGGTTGGAGATCATGTGAGAAAGAAAAACTTTTTCCTTTCCCAGAACTGAAAACTAGCCAGCAAGAAAATGGACAGACTAACATCTAATCCAATGTGCTTGGTAATCTAGGTTTCACTTGCATTGCAAGTTATTTGCAAGTTTCTGAAAATTTTAAGGATTACAGCACAGCATGGCCCTCCGTCATGCCATGGGGAAGGGAAACAGAATGGTGGCTCAGAGCATCACTAGTAAGTAGATGTCTTGCCTTAATTAGGCAAGGCATAGTCAGAGTCAGCTTGTGCAGCATCTATAAACGTAGAACCAATGCAAGGAAACCAATAGCGCCGCTTCCCATCAGAGTGCCCATCATCCACCATAGCCAACCCTTCCTGTCCTCAACAAATGTAAACCAGAATCAGGAAGATCAAGCTCAATAAAGCACACAAGACAATACATCAAATGAACTACGACTAAAACCATTGCTCAATTGTCAAATTATCTACCTACTCTTGAGGTTGGTCACACTCCATGATGACTGATCTACCTACACAAGCCATGCCACTACGAAACACAACAGCTATGGAAAAAATCCATTGTGTACCACAGATACTCACCGGACCTCGTATCCTGTTGTTAACACAGAAGATGAAGTGAAAGACCTAGCGAGTGCTCCACATAGTTCCCACAACATTGGACAAAACACTGTCAGCCAGAAGATCCACACCATTACCTTCATAAGGGTCTCAAGAGCATCAATCACACGCCCAGCCTTCCATGAAAGCTCACTCTCCACCTCTTGGCATGTCACATACCCACGTACCTAGCACACCAACAAAGGAACTCAGCTGCTGGAGAGACTCAAATCAACCTTAGCATCTTTTGCACTTGCTGTAACAATGATAGGACCTCTGATATCTCTGGCACCACTATATGTTCATGTTAAGGTGTATCTGGTTAATCAGTCGAGGCTGTTGGCCATGACGCTTTTCCGTTGGACAGTGCACTCTTTGATTAATACTTTGTTATTGGAGCTTGCACGGTTGCTTGGTGACTTGGAACAAGCCTTCATAGCTTTCACTAATAATAGATTGTTTGTGGTGGATTCTCCTCTTTAGATTACATCTTTAAAAAGAGTTCATATTCATCTACATCTATCCCTCTTTTCCTTGACATCATAGCTGCTAGAGTGTGATAGCTTGATCAAGAGGTTGATGAATTCAATCTTCCCCCCAAGAAGACAAACAAACAAATACAAAGGTCACCAGAATATCAGATTTCATGATTCTACGATAGTAACCCTCAGCAAACAACAGCATCAGCTACCATAAAGATGGAATAAGAGGGTGCACTTGCTGACCAAGTAAGAGTGCTTTATATCGCTTGACTGAGTGCCAAGGCTTCGCAGGTTTCTACTAATGCTCAATTAGGTTCCCCCTATAGTTGTGACTCTCTATTCATATTTACCCATCCCAAGAAAAGGGGTAGCCAAACACGGAAAGCCCCGCTTGCGGGGGTCCACCTAAAACTCCAGGAATTAACTAAGCTTCCTTGCTGCGGGACTGGCAGGAGGGACTTCTGTAGAGAAAAGCCATTCAATTCTACAGAAATTGTCAAAGATATCCCATTGCCCACCTGTGCAAGCTCCAGAATGAGATTGTGGTCTCTGTTCAGTTCTGTGGGGACTGAGCGCACCAGCTTCCTTCTCCCCACTGTAAACACTTCAAAGCCGCCGCCTAGAGCCTGCATGGAGAGAGAGAGATTGTACTCATAAGACGTTGTTTGCCGTAGCCTTGTGGCCATTGACCCCGCGCCCAGTTTGAGTGGAAACAAAAGGGACAGCCTCTGTCAGGGGCTGACGTTGGTAGTAAGACTTACCTCCATATAAAGAATTAATCCAGGTTTTCCAGATATCCTCTAGAAATCCCTTCACAAACATCAATCTGCTGTGTGTGATTTGCCCAAAAACTAGGCCTCAGGAGGGCCTGGGCTTTTGGCTCAGCCTCGAGACTTTCAAAGTTGGTAAACAGGGGTACGGGCACAATTCCCTTAATAGATTTAAAGAGAGCGTCTCTTTGGTGAGAGAACCCCGGACAGTGTATCAGAAAATGAATACTGTCTTCAGATTGCCCACACAACGGGCCATTGCACTCTCCCTTTCCTCTCTGCTTCTGATTGCTGTTCAAAGGTAGGCTTCCTGCCCTGAGTTTAAATTTCAGTCTAGTGCCGAGAGTGGGTAGACCCTTGAGGTCATCCAAGATGTCCTCCCCCATGTCACAGACTGGAAACAAGTTCAGGGAAGTTTTCTGCCTAACTTCATGGAGAGAGAGAGAGAGAGAGAGAGAGAGAGCCCGGCAGCATGTTCAGCATCTCTGCACTCATCCACAAACACCGTGTCCCTGTCAACCTTGCTGCCCTTATAGGGCACCCAAAATTGACTATCCCAGTCTGGAAAAGATTGATTGAAAAGAGAGGGAGAAAATGGATGAGGGGTGTCCCTGTTCTAGAGCGTGATCCTCCTGCCAGTGTTTTTATTATGACTCACTTCCATCAAAACAGTATAATTCGCAAGATACTGAAGTTTAAGTCTCAAGTTGGCTTGGTTGGGGATGTCAGTATCATAATGTCCCATCCTTAGCATCATCCCTTTAGCATGAGTTTAGCAAATCAGCTTTTTGACTATAACGGTCATGTCCCCATTGAAAGCAAGCCTCAGATCAGTAATGGCGCATACCCTATATGTCCATACATTTTAATGACTTTGGGGTGAAGTGACACCATAAGTTACGCTTGCTTCGGCAAGAGTCTTCCTTCTGACTAACAAACCATCTATCAACATGATACTTTTGACTGATTGAAATTACTAAAAGCTTAAAAAAAAAGTCTAGAGACATTGACCTTCAACCGTGTCAAGCCAATCAGAGTTAACATCCCACGTACATTCATGGATTTGGCTGGACTTTGTCCCTGCAATCACCAGGGAGCTTTGACATGTTTGAAACTGGAGTGTTTTCAAACAAATGATTTATCCAAATTATTTGTGTAATGACAGCTTCTGTCTTAACATTAGTTATTTACCCTTGATTGCAAGAAGTTGTACCTTCAGTTTGCTGATTGCTCGCACACAGTCATCCTCTGTAATGGGTTCACGAGAAGCCCGACGCCGCTTTGCAAGCAGAGCACAGAGTTCTTCCAAATCAAGAAGGCCACCATTGTGAGGCCTAGTTGCAAGGCATATGTCCACTATTTGTACACCTGCTTAGTAAAGCAATGATTAGTACCAGTCATTGCGTGGAATTCTCTTGGTTGCATGTTGCCCCACCACTAGTGTCACAAGTTCACGTACCTTCTGCCTACTTGAGCATCAGACAGCTGATGCTGCAGTTAGCTCCACGGAGGATGTAGTATGGATTGAATGTAAAAATAGAAGGTAGTACTGGTGGAAATGTTCACTGCAAACACGTGTACACCTCTGTGCCTGTGATGGCCTGGATATGATGGAGGACCAACAGTATCTTGAAATTATGGCAAATTCAAGTGAGTCGTGTATGTACCCTGCTGGGTCTTGAACTCCTGGAAACACGTGCTTGCAGTACTGCGAGTTTTGCATTTGGTTGAACAAGATATGTCGAGGTGACCTTCTAGGGCATAATCTGGGTGGGTGTAGCAGTCTAAGAGCAAATTGTGAGTTTCATCCCACAAGGGTGTTGAGATGCATCCCGAATGCCCATATTCTACTACAACCCAAATTGAGATGGTGGCAGCCAGCGGCCGAGGATAATCTGGTTGCTAGGAATGGAGGGTTGTTGTATGCAGTTTTCGGCCTTCAGTACTTTGAAAGGATGTGGCAAGCGTGGCCAGAGGGAAAGGAGGGAAAAAAAAATGATGTACTCAGGAACGATCCCCTGCAGATGTTGACATGCACTGAGAATTCCCCAACATACAATGCCATTTGACTTCAAGAAGAAAGGGGGAGATACAGAGACAGAGGTACAGACCGAGCTCATAATAGAAGTCCCCAATTCCCAACAGCTCAGCCCAGAACCCCTTGTTAGAGGCAAGTGGGTCTACTCCACATTTAGCACACATGGTGTGAAACTGTGCCCTGAATGCAGGACTCTTCTTAATGTCATTCTGCCAAATGTTATCAACAAACAATCAAGCCAGTGTCACAGTCATGGGAGTCTCAATAGAGGACCGGTATAATCCCTGATGAGTGGAGGAGAACAAAACTGCAAACTAAAGTGCCATGAAGTAAATCTTCATTCTTTCAGCACCAAAACGTCTGCTAAGTCAAGTATTCTGAATATTGTGCACATACGGAAGCTGGAATGTACCTCTCTGCAAGATAAGGCTCAAAGAGAGAGCAACAGATGTGCTCATGATGATGACCTCTCATCAAAGTAAATCCTGTTTCCTTGCAGGGAAATACCCCGGAGAAAACAATCCCTCCGGGTCGAAAACCCCACTCCTAGCATGGAAGTGCCAGAGCTGTCTTCCACTAGCACCCTAGCCAGTTGTGGCACCAAGCGTGACATCCTAGCAATGACTGGTGGTGTTGAAAGGGCAACAGAAATAGGGTAAGAACCTTGTGCTTGCGAGCAAATTCTTCGAGTTGGGTTCTGAAAGTGGCTAGCTGCTCCTTCATCAAGTCTGTGCGAATTTTCGCCACATTGTCGCCCAGCGACCGATACTGATCCTGGAAAACGCATATTTTGATGGAATCTTAAATGCCTCTAAAAGTGCTAAAGACCTCTGCAGATGGGTACAGTTTCGGGATTAAGGTGAACCTGTCCGGTACAAAACGACTGCGCAGAGACAGGGACATGTAAAATCTAGATCCGTCACCAGGTTTGCATGTCCTAAACATTCTGAGCAACTTGAAGCACTGAATTTCTGAAAAAGACTCAATACCACGAACCCTAAATCACAGATGTTCCGGCTGCTTCGTTGTCAAATACTAGAACTTCCAAAAAACAAGGTTCCGGACAAGGATGATGGTACCCATCAAGAACAAAAAATCTACGTTCTAGGCTCTCGAAGAGAACAACGCATCTGTCACACCATCAGTACCCATACAAGCCAGCGAGGAACTGCAAAAATGCTTGAAGAAGGTAGGGGCCAAGAGTAACAGGATGGAGATTGAGACAGTACCCTGGCGGCAGCAGCTGTTTGAAGCCCTGAGATTCCTGGACGCCTCCTCATCTCCGATACGATTGATATCGAGAAACTTACAGCGACTGCATGTTCAGATTCTCAGGTCTCCTCCAAGTTTGTATTGCGGCAGTTCTGAGCGAAGGCAGCTTTTCACCGAGACTTGTGAGTGTTGACCCCAAATGCCCAGCGAGCAGGTTTGCTTCGTTTTCTTTTCTTTCCTTTTTTTATTGATAAAACATTTGACTCCATAATTTTTTCTTAATACTTAAAGGAAACCCTGGGAGAGACAGCCCACAATTCAGGCCCTTGAGGAGGGGCAAAAATTAACCCCTTTCCATTTATGGGCCACCAGACCTACTGGCACAAATATGTAGGGCAGTTTCATTCGGGCCCAGGTTTGCAGTGGGATGTGAAAGTTAGAGAGTGGTCCAGGAATTTAAAAGCGGGTGATATAGTAAGCTACACCACGACTTGAATTAGTAACCGTCATGTAAGGGGGGGGTTAGAAAAAAGAAGTCATGAAGCCGACAACTATTAAATGGGGAGGGTTCAAGCTCCGAATTGGATAAGAAGACGTCACAGTCACAAGCAACCTTCTAGAAGGTCCCACCCCCTTAAGAGGGTATATGAAGGAGCCCCGCCTTGTATTTACTAATAAGTTATCACTTACTAGTTAGTAAGAGGGTATATGAACGAGCCCCGCCTTGTATTTACTAATAAGTTATCACTTACTAGTTAATAAGTGGTGAGCTGTGGAGGCGTAGGGCCCCAAAGAAAACATAAACAAGAACCATAGGTATATTAATTAATAGGGACAGCATAGTAAGTGATGCCCATGACCATAACACATAATCAACACGCGGGGCAGGCCAGTGGGGTTTGAACCCCGAATCACCAAGGTGACACACTGTGCACTTACCACGCTAGCTACCAGCCGATCATGATTACAATATTTACTCCACTAGGGCTTCGCGTTGCTCCGCACTACTAGCGACAAATTCTGAGAACTGCGTTCAATTTTTCATAAAAAAAAAGGGGGTTGGTCATCCCCACGGTGTTACATGCAAAGATCCCGTGTTCTGTTTTTTCTGGAATAAAAATGGCGGATCTGCATTTCAATGTTCAATTTTCACAGGCTGCATCAATCAATAACAACATACCCAAATACCCTTACGTTCACTATATGAACTTTCAAGCAGCCACCATGGGATTGGATCTTGGTGGGTTAAGGCTAGCTTTTGACAATATTCATGTAAGTTCATCAAGGGCTCCATCCAAAGCCACACCACGAGAAACAAACAAACATGTCCAAATTTAAGATGCTGAACAAACTTGTGCACAGTGCTGCCTCTCTCATCAAGCTCATTAAAATTCGTATTCACTTCCATCTTCAAGCTTTGGAGAAGCTCCACCACCCAAACCCAGAATTAGGACAGCACTCTGATTTCCATCCACTATCACCAGAATCAGTCAAAAATCACCCCTTCAGTCAAGTGCAATTGTGGGCTGACTTCCTACCTATGCCGGGTAGACCCCACTACCAGGAAATGGTGGATGGTCTGAGTAGCTACACAGATCAATGAATGAAGCAAGACACTAACATCTTTCCAAGAAAACATCCTTTCATCAGTAATCACCACAAGAACAAATCACATCTTCAAAGTGGTGGAAAGTAGTTAGCGTCCCATACAACAATTGCTCGGCCAACAATCTTTGAGATGAATTTGGTGGAGGTGTGGGAGTCTCCACACACTCGAAGATTCTTGATGAGTCGTGTTGATCAGCCCAAAACCAATGGCCAGCTTCTCACTGTGGTGGCAAAGAGAAAATTCCTTTTCTCCACATCATGCAATAAAAAGCGTGTGTCAGGCACATACCCCACCTCCTTCATCTGCCCAAACAATCTTCTCAGCTCAGCATGGATTTCCTTAATTCTGGGATGCAACTTGTCATCTGGTTCCTTTCTAACCCCTCTGACGTTCATCATTCTTCTCACCTTTGCAGTATCATCCCACCTGCCAGCTGCAACATAGATGTTTGATATAGCAACACATAAGTCGCGGCATCATGTTCATCCCACTTGAAGATAGATGTTGCCACACATTCAGCCATCTCCACATTGCCATGGATTCTGCAGGCACCAAGCAAGGCCTTCCACACCACAACATCTGGATTGATTGGCATTTTATTAATCAGGTCCACTGCCTCATCCAGTTGTCCTGCACGTCCAAGAAGGTCCATCATGCAGCCAAAGTGCTTTACTGTCAGATTGATACAATGATCTTGACTCAGGGAATCGAAGTAGCATCTTCCTTCATTCAGTAGGTCAGTGTGGTTGCATGCAGAGAGAACACATATAAAGGTGATACTGTCCGGCTTCAAGCCTTTCATTTGCATTCCTTCAAATAGTTGCAGGACCTCCCTATGACAACCATGCTGGGCATATCCTGCGATCATCGCATTCCACGACACCACATTTCATTCAGCCATATTGTCAAATACTCCCTTTGCATCCTCATTGCACTCACATTTCGCATACAAGTGAACCAGGGCAGTGTCCAGAATGACATTTGGTATAAGATGTCACCATGCACCTCTTTGCCCTTTTCCAGGGCTGCCAGGCTTGCACACGCATTGCAAACGCACACAAACGTGATGTGGTCGGGCCTCACCCCTTCCCCCAGACCTCCATCCCACACCCCTGCTGTGCATATCCTACAAGCATGGCGTTCCATGACACCAAATCTCGTTCAGCCATATTGTTGAACACTCCCTGCACATCCTCAATGCCCCCACATTTGGCATACATGTCTACGAGGGTATTGTTCAGAATCACATCTGGTACAATTCCAGCTTTGGCAATGCAACCGTGCACCTCTTTGCCCTTTTCCAGGGCTGCCAGGCTTGCACACGCATTGCAAACGCACACAAACGTGATGTGGTTGGGCTTCACCCCTTCGCACATCATTTGCTCATAGCTCTCCAAGGCCTCCATCACGCGCCCCTGTTGTGCATACCGTGCAAGCATGGTGTTCCATGACACCGAAACTCGTTCAGCCATACTGTGGAAAACTCCGTCCACATCCTCAACACTCCCACATTTGGCATACATGTCCACCAGGGTAGTGTTCAGGATGACATCTAGTACAATTCCAGCTTTGACGATGCAACCATGGACCTCTTTGCCCTATTCCAGAGCTGCCAGGCTTGCACACGCACTGCAAACACACACAAACGTGATGTGGTCGGGCTTCACCCCTTCGCACATCATTTGCTCATAGGTCTCCAAAGCCTCCATCCCGCGCCCCTACTGTGCATACCCTGCAAGCATCGCGTTGGGCAGTGTTCAGAATGACATCTGGTACAATTCCAGATTTGACGATGTCACCATGGGCCTCTTTCCACTTTTCCAGGGCTACCAGGCTTGCACACACACTGCAAATGCAAACAAACGTGCCTTTAGTTGACCATCTACCCATGCAGGTTTCTTGTAGCTATCAATCCACATGGAATCATAGGTAATCTGGAGCTTGAAGTCCGGTCCCCTTGGATGAATCTGGACCCACACTCTATCCCTGCTCCTTCAACTATTCATGCCTCTGCACAAATCATGGATACATCCTTGCCTTCCTGCTAGCAGCGGACAATGACAGCCTGTGACAGGCTCAACAAACTGTGGAATAGAGCTCCAAAGCCTCCATCCCGCGCCCCTGCAAGCATTGCGTTCCACGACACCACATCTCATTCAGCCATAATGCTGAAATTAACTCCCTTTGCATCCTTAATGCACCCACATTTGGCATACATGTCCACCAGGGCATTGTTCCGAATGACATCTGGTACAATTCCAGATTTGACGATGTCGCCATGGGTCCCTTTGCCCTTTTCCAGGGCTGCCAGACTTGCACACGCATTGCAGACGCAAACGAACGTGATGTGGTTGGGCTTCACCCCTTCCCTCATCATTTGCTCATAGGTCTCCAAAGTCTCCACCCCATCATGGACATACCCTAGGTTAATCGACTCTATCTTGGAAGCAGGATTGCCCTGTCAAACAGATTAAGTCCTGACGGAAGAAGCGGTTTTCAGGGATCTGATTCTGAGTGCAAGTCTTGACCCTGCTGGATAATTCTGACCTGGAGGCTATGGGGTTCAAAGCCATGTCTGTTGCCAAGATCTTGATTTCCTTCATTCAGTAGGCCAGAGTGGCTGCATGCAGAGAGAACACATATAAAGGTGATACGATGGAGGATTCAACCAACCCCGAATCCAAATAACCTCTAGTGTGCGCTGTTTAGGTGTGTAGTCCGATGATCTTGGGTGGGTCTGTGAGAACCACCACGGAGCTGTTGAGCAGCCATAGTTTCAAGACGGCCTCCCAAAACCAAGAAGACCCTCCCAAGTACCTTGTAAACACCAAGAAAAACCCTTGCGCAATGCAATTTCATGGCCTATTTAGGAACAACAACCTATGATACAGACAGGGACAGCCACTTTTGCATAACAGAAAACCTTCTTTACATCATGTAAGAAGAAAGCCCACACCTTGCTATGTAGGTTGTCCCACCATTGTGAAGGATAAATATGCTCACCTTTTTTCCTTTGGAGAACGTTCTCCTGGATGCGCCGTTTAAAGAAATGCCCTCCGCACAGTCGAGCTCTTTCTAACCCTTCTTGACACTTCATGGCTGTATATTATAGATCGCCTCGGCAAGCCAAACCTAGCTAAACATGTTCTAAATGCCAGGCCTTATCAACCTATGTAGCCATTGCGCTCTCTCTCTCTCTCTCTCCTTTGAACATCAAACAGAAGCATGGAGGAAAAGGGTCAGTCTCGACAAAGTACCGTTCAAGAAGTTATTTTCGGATTTTTCGGGCAATCTGGGCAGATAGAAAGAAATTAACGACATACAAAACGTGGCAACGACAGGTGGCGACGATGACGTGGCACTATGGCACCCTATTCCTGCTCTACGCTAAACTAGCTCTCGACCTTCGGTCGTCGCTAGAATAAGAGTTTATGTCTCCGTGACACAGAGGCCTCTCCGGCAAAGCTTCCTGTCAAATCCCCCCCAAGCCCCTGGGATTGACAGTGGGGGCATATTTCTCTTCACCATTTTCTCAGTTTACATCCAAATGCCACTGTCTATATTGTAAAGTAAAACTAAATATTCTAGACCCTCATATGCTTCCTACATAGACCCCAAAAAAACCCTGATGTCATCCCTTTTCATTTATTGTCATGAGGTTGACCCAAAACCCATTCTGCTGAATGGGCATATTTTGCTCCGCTTGGTCTACAAGGCGTGTTCCGGAAACAATCATGGCAAGATGTGAGCTGAGATTGGGTAGCCTGTGAGCATACTTACGTATTATGGAACGGTCAGGGCCGGGCTATTCTGCCCCCTTTGCTGCCCGTCCTGAAATTTTGTCTCGGCCTCCCAGCCTCGCCAAAATTCACGACCAGGCAGCTCAGGGGGCAGAATGGCCCGGCCCTGACCGTTCCATTGCATTATGGTCAGAGGTCAGAAACTGCCCGAAACATGGAGGACCTGAGCATTCTGCGACCTGTTGGGGCATTCTGCTACCTACTCGAATATTCTGCCATTTAACGGAGGGGGAAAAAATGGCAGAAAAACCACCTCCTGACCATAACGCTCACAAACTACAATACTATATAAATTCTTAAAATATTCTAAGAATATACTACAATGAAACGAAAATACGCTTACATGACAAAATTGCAAAACTACTTCAAAATTTGTACTCATGCGAAACTATCTTTTTTTTTTTTCATTATTTTGTTGGTTTGTTTAGCTAACGAGACTCATTGAGCTTGCATGAACACAATTTTTGAAAGTTTCGTTGGCGAAATAGTGTTGTTTATAATATTATAATATTAAAAGTAGTGTTATGCTATTAAATATTTGTGTTTTACAAAGGGTTTTGGCTAAAATATACTCAAAGACCATGTAACTGACCCTATTAACATAGCAGGTGTTAATCTTGGCACTATCTCTTACACAACATCTTTCCTTCAAGACGCCTTGCTAGGATACCAGCTATATAGAGCTTCTTCCCAAACTAGGGGATATGCAGGGAGCCCATGGCATTCTCACCAAATGCTTTCTACACCGACCTTCGTAGTACATTGTTTCCCCCCAAGTCCCCAGTTTTTGGAGCTTCTGTTTTCTATTTATACGACTATTATGGGGATGTCTATTAGGCCCGTGTGCATTTGATAGTGAGGAGGGTTCCTTGGCATATCGTCAAGCTACCCTCCCGATCTCTTCTGGGGGAGTGGGCTTATTATCCACAGTCACAACTGCCCCTGTTCCCTTCCCAGGTAGCTGGGCTCTAGTTGCTTCATCCTTGGCATCTCGGTTTATGTGTCAGCAATGCCCTATCCTCATGGATGTGGTTGCCCACATCGACGATGGCTCTTTGTCCTTCCAGCAATATCTTCATGCAGCATGGGACCTCCTTCCGATACCAGCACAAGCTTGTCTGCCACCTTTCGAACAATTGGTGACTCAAGGCCTAGAGTACTTACAGGATACCATCATGGAATGCGTGCACCGATACTCATTTTCCAACATGCTTCCGATGCTCCTTCAGATACACATCGGACTAGACTTCTTTCTTGTGCTGGGCCCTGAGCAAGCGCCTGGCTCACGGTACGAACAGCCATAGCACCATTCCGTATGTCCTCAGCTGTATTTACCACCTCCCTTCGGGTTAGACTTGGTTTTCCGCATCCCCGTATGTTAGGACTACAGCGGTGTATTTGTCACCATCCTATCGACCCACTTGGCATCCAACTTCTTTGTTGCATTTGCGGCGGAGAACTCATGACGTCGCGATGCAGTAGCTGCGGTTGCTCGTGATGCAAGGATTCACGTCCTTCGAGAGCAAATGCATGTACTTCCAACCCACAATCATCGTTCCACACGACGGCGCGTTGACCTTGTCATCTCTCACGACGGGCTGCGTACATTGGCGGACGTGGTCATCACTGATTCTACTAGGGCATATCTCCTTCCACACACAGCCCCATCACAAGGAGTTGCTGCTTAAGTAGCCGCACAGGGGATTAAGGAGCACGACTATTGGAACGTCACCCCATAGACACATTCCTCCCTTTGGCAGTCGAGATCTTCGGTTGTTTGCATCATCAATTCAACGACTTCCTTTGTACATATGCCCATCGCGCAGCTGAAAATAAAAGCCTAGGAAGCCCATACGTCTCTGTTCTTATAGCTTTCTTTAGACAGCGAGTCTCTGTTGCTTTACAAAAGGCTCAAGCTCTATCCATTTTGCATCGGGCAGAGGTTGTCGGGGCAGCTTCATCTTGCCTCCCGACACTTTCTGATCCACCCTCTTTCATGTTGTCTGACCAAGTTCTTCAAGCAGTAGGTGATACCACAACAGTTTGACTTCTGTTTATCATTATATCTAGCTCTATGAGATTTTTCTTCTTCCCTTTGGGATAGTTTTACCCATTTTGTACAGTCACCCCACTTGGATCTTTTTATAAAGCTATACAGGTTTTCTATGTCTATAAATGACTTGTATTTCCATTTGCAAACATACTACCCCTATAATCGTGGATCGTGCTCACACTAGTTTTCTTTCCAGCTCAGGAGATACCAACCCCCTGTGAGCTCGATGTATAGGGGAAGGGCAGTTGATGACGCCCTTCCACCAGGGTTATTATTAGGTAAGTCGCCATGACCCGAAAATGAAGCCCAGAAATACACCCCCTTACGAAGCGATACGGGCGATCAACGGAAGATCAAGCAAAACATGCACACAAAAGCGCCAAGGAAATGCGAGAGGGGCCATGATTTGCAAGCTCCAGGAACCCAGACTCTGTGCGCGCGAAGAGAGAGCCCGTTCCACGCTGCCGCCACCCATCACTGGCCACAGGGTGACATCCTGTGTCCGCACGGGCGGACATGCCAACCCTGCATGCACCCGATCGCCGGCATCGGCACCGACGCCCATTATGTCTGCCACGTGGCTAGGTCAAAGCCTGTGGAGGGCCAGAAACCATTGGATTTTGGGTACTCGTCATCACTTCAAAAACTCCTGACGACGCAAGATTTGTCCAATTAGGGTGCAATAAATTATGTCCGGCGCAGAATCAAGGGCTACAACTTTCGTTCAGAGCCCATCTTCATCCAGATTCATTTAAGGGGCCCACTGATGATCGAAATATCCAATCGACCCGAATCAGGTCGACTCGTCCATTAGGGGTTAATACTTCGGCTGCTTGGTACTGTATTTCTAATTCAGCCGGAGGTACTCCCTAGGAGTAAAGAGAGCAGCAGCCCCCTGTCAAACCATATGTCACAACCAGATTGAATTGCAGATGGGTCATGGCTCGACGCCCCCTCCTTCTCTCCATTGCAGAATGCAAGATATACGCATTCACTAGCGTGGTATCCATAAGAAAAAAAACCAGACGATGCCACCATTCTTTGTGCGCAGCTGCAAGCTGTACGCACCCCTAAGCTGGTCCTGCACATCTACCCCTTGCATGTACGTTTGGTATTGCACATGTGCAGGCACGGATGGCACAGGCACTATCTGGTTTCCCACAAAACGGCGTACAGTCACAGGAGAGGAATGGCTGCAAGCTGGCCTGGCTGCAGATGACACTAAAAATACACCCTTCTTGTCCCACCACAACACAGCAGCCACCTCCCTGGACTCATGCATCTTGTACCATGACTGCCCTTGCTTGGCAATCTTGGATTTTTTCATTTTCAGCAAAGAGGGAGGGAGACCCTTTCTGTTCACTCTTACCGTGCCAGTGACCCAAGTGCCAAGTTTGGCCATGTCATACAAAAGCTGGACCCCTGTAAAGTAATTACGGGGGATGAGGGCCCACGAATTACAGGACGAAAAAACCAAATCGGATGTGAGCCCTTCATCTCAGGCAGGCAGGGACCAGGTTGAGGGCCAGAAAATGTAGCTCTATCACTCACAAAGTCAGAGTCTGCGTTGGTTTCCCACGTCTTCGCCTTGAACAGCTCCACAAAATCGGCAGAGATTTCCTCATCACATTCCATATCAACCACCTCATTTTCCCAGTCTGCTTCGTCAGCAGAGTCGCCTATGTACCCATCGTCACCCTCAAAATTCTCGTCCATGTCGGAGGAGGCCTCATCGTGGCCCAAAAAAGGATTAGAAGACCCCTCCCCAAAAGGAACCAGTGCACCAGTGTTGGGATGCATGTCCCCTAAAGCAGCCCGACCGACGGCAAGCATACTCCCGCACCCAGAGGCCCGCCAACACATCCCACAACACCCGAATTCACCACTCCCTTATTTCTTTTCCTCACCACACCTTTGGGAGGTGCTGTCACACTTGCAAGAACCGACCTCTTTGCATGAGCCAACTCCTTCAGACGCCTGACTGTCGGCATCAGGCCAGACATCATCTCTCAAAACAGAATTCACAACGTCACTGAACCCCTCCGTATCACCTTCCTCTCTTCTCTCTCTCCAACCAAGAATTAGAGCCACCTGGCGTCTAAACAGAAAGCGGAAATTGTGAGACGAGGTGGCGAGGCCAACGATTGGCGAACGGCGGTGGAGGCAAACTACAGAGGAAGGCAGGAGATAGACAACCCAGTATTACCTTGCACTGCTCGGGAGTGCAGTGCTGCTCCTCAAGCGCCCACTCCCTTATAACCTCCGCGACAGCTGCAAGCTCAGGTGGGGGCGACGGTGGCTCAGGCACAGGAGCGTCCTTCCTCTTTGGTCCATACGAATCCCTGGGACCGCACAGAGATCACAAGAAATGAATGCAAGCCCTCACAATGAATCAATGCAGACGGCACATATTCCCCGCGCACAAGAAAGAATGATGTAGCTCGGCGAATTTCGCAAACTCTCCAAAAGCAGCTGCAAAATGTAACCCCAACACACCACGCTCCCCTGCAACCATCCCCTACCACACAAAACACACAGCCTACATAAAATCATTTCACAAAACGACATGCAAGAAAAAATTGCAACTTGCATTACAATGAAAATTCGGCAGGGCACAAGAATCTAAACGTCAAACACTCAGCCCTAACAACTGCGTAAATGCAATCACACCCCGAGCTCTAATGTCTAGAACACAAAGCAGGAAACGGAACAGCTCCCGCCGCTTCGAGCCTGGGCGGGATTCGTATGGTTTTCTACTTGCGAATTTTGGGAGGATGTTACCCGCCAATGATCAGCCCGCGTTCATCTTTCCATCTCAAGTTGAACAGGTGTTCTTTTCGGATGAGTCCCCAAGTTCGGAGGGGAAGGTAGTCCTTCGGAAGGATCCAAGAGCAAAAAAGATTGTGGCGGACATAGATCAATGTGACATTGGAGAAAATGTAGATTTCGATGGCCTTCAGGCACCGTCTACCTTATCAGATCAGCCAATACCTAGGTCATTAGATGGTGCCACGGCTCTAAATAAAGAAGACCTGGCTATGTTGGCTACCATTCAAGCGGCATTTGTGCAACCAACCGCTATTCCAGTTGAGCAAAGTGATTCAGAGGGTGACAAATATGTTTCAGATTCAGAATAAAGTTTATCGTTGGAACCATTTGTTCAATAACATCATCCCACAATGGTCTGGCCGCTTGTCTGTTTTTCAAAGTCTGTCACAGCTGCACAAACCACTTCAAATTTTTCATGTATCACCCAAAAAGTGGTACCAATCACTGTTGTACCAAAGTGGTACCAACCACTCATGAGTAACCACTAGAATAGTGCTTCCAATTACTGCAGTATCTTTCACCACCCACTCTCTACCACTGTCAAAGTGGTACAAATCAATGAGGTGTCTTTAACCACTCAAGATCAACGTGCACTGTCCCCGTCCACGGGGAATATTATATTAATTAATTAAAATATATTTCCAAATCATAAATCACAAATAAAATTTGAATTGTTACACGTGGAGTAGCAAGTGGTTTCAACCACTTCCCATCACTGAGGTGTCTATAACCACTCACAATGTTGGCACTGCAGTCGTCCACATGGAATATTATATTATATTAATTAAAATATATTACCAAATAAATAATAATACATAAAAAAATAATATTACACGTGGACTACTGAGTGGTTGAAACCACTTCCAACCACTGTCTGTGATGCACCGTGACATTTCATTGGGATTAACCACTGGCAAGTGATTACTAGTGGTTTATAGAGTGGAAAAAGACAGTAGTGGTTAAAGGGCCAGTTGTTATTCCGCCCAAGTCAGTCTCTCCTGCTTAGAGCGATCCAACATTCAACCTCAATGGTCAGTCCATCGGGTGAATGATATATATATATACGACACCAACCGAAGCTAGCGTAAATAAGAGCTTCTTCCCCTTGCGGGTACTGCCCCCTTTCAATGGTGGGCTCTACCCGCACCGTAACCTGTCACACAGTGGCTAGTTGGCCACTTTCAATCTTACGTTTATTGAGGATTAGGGATGTGGGTGATGTAATAGCTGTGAAGTGTAAGGCTCGTAGTAGAGGTGTAGTATATTTGGGTGGTAGGTTGAGATTATCTTTCAAACCTTGGATATTATGGGTATGAGCACCGCCCCTGACACCTGCAGTAATGACGGTCAGAGGTGTCGTGTTCCAGCCTCGCTTGACGGAGGGCATGTATGATTGGATCATATTTTTCGTGTTTGTACATAATTGATCGATCTGGATTTCGATCATGGCAGAATGTAAATTCCAAAAACTGTATTTTGAGAGATGGAAGGGGTTCCGTCGGTGGCAATGCCAGTACTGGACTAGCAAAATATCTGGGCATAGCCTTGCCAGGCAAATGCACGGGTGCCCTTGGGAGCATACACAAGGTAGTAGCCATGGGGGTATAGTATGGTCCGGTGGGCGACCTTGGAACGTGCCTGCATTGATGAGGTTAATCCATCTGGATTTCGGATGTGAAGTGAGAATTTTGAGGAGTTGTCTAACCCCTTGGTTATGTCTAGTTACCCGCAACCCATGAATTATGGGATGATTGCAGTGGAGAAGTAAGTGTGGCCATGTGTCTATTTGGGGATTTTGGGATGAACATAACATGCAGTGTTTATTAGGGTATAATAATGGCCAGAACAAGTTCCGTCGTTGATTGCCCATATATTGACCATACCGAAATTTCAGAGTTTGTTTGATTTGTGCATCAGTAACCCTGGGGGATGTCCAAAAATGATTGGACATACTATGTAGAAGGTGCGGGGATGAGACCTACTTAGATATGTAGGAATTCCTATAGGTACGAGATTCTTGTATGAGTAGTTTGGTCTCGCCTTTAATGTGTGTGTGCAGGTTCCGTATAGGTGCTATGGTCGGGAATCTAGCCCTTGTTGATATGAGCCAGAACGGGTATGTGTGCGACCGGTGGATAGAGCTGGTCGAAGGGTTGGTGATTGGCTGAATGGCACCAAGTTGAGCCTGCAATGTCATTGCCTATTATATCTCTGTGAGATCGGGTGAATGATAACAAATCAAACCTCTAGGTAATTCCCGAGATCTAATAAAACAATGGCCGTTCTTTGGCCCAAGGGCCCCCAGCGGCCGGGTACTTGACTTCAAATATCCTCGGCGGAAGGGGCGATACCGCCCTTAAAACTTCCGTTTTTAAGTTAAGGGGTCCGGATAAAATCCCTTAATAAAGGCGAATTAACCTGCTAAATAATAAAGAATAAATCATTAAAATATTCCTAGAATTGCATGAAATTCGTAGAAATAGAGAATCATCGTAGGATGCTGGAGCTAACTAAATTACCCTCAAGGTACCAAAGGAACGTCCTGGGAACGCCCTTTATGCCGGGAGCATTGGGGAACCGCTCTCCACTTGGGAACGCCCCTAAATTCCTATACCAAACCACTCAAGAACGCATTAACAACTTAACCCATCACCGGGCCAGGATGAATGAAATCTGCCGCCCATCAGTTTCTCATCTGCCCACCCTGGTGTGTAAACAATGATTAAACATTCAATGGGTCCCAAGGTCCATTCCATGCGCCTCTTTCACCTACTTCCAATATAATCTGATTAATTTATGCAGACAACCAGCCTAGAACGAAGTTGAAACATGTCATCTTCTACCTTGTGAAACCCCACCAGAGATTCTCTCCTCCCTGTCTCTGGGCTCTCTCTCTCTGCCTGTGGCATCTATCCGTGAGCCGTGCTTTCACAAGCCCCAGAATACATATCAAATTGATGGCCTCACTGGGGCCTATCCAATGGTTCCAACCATTTTTAACCTTTGCTAAAACACGCCCTCATTCCCATGCAAGAAGAATACCATGAATAGTGCACAAGAAATCAAAGGCATAGGGAGAAAACTCCCCTTCAAATACCCGTCCTAGGGACCAACAGTCCCTGGCGGGGTCCGTCGTAATATCCAACGGTTAAAACCGATATCCCGCGGCCAGCGCTACGTGGGGCGGCGTGGCTGGCCCGCCGTCGGCGCGGGTCCAGCGGGTAATAGGCAGGCTCCATTGTCTCTGCCACTTATGTCGTACCTGCGCGGGCCCAGCTATGGCGCCTAGTGCTGCCATGCAGTGTACCAGCGACCCGTACTTTGCTCCAGGGGTCAACTCCCCCCACGGGGGAAGGCCGCGCCACCCGTGTTAGATGCGCCTCTCCATGGCGATTCTAGGCAACCTCCTTGGTTGACCTCCAACCCCAAGGCACCTAAGGCGCCGGCACTTAAGTGTTGGGCTCTGCCTTTTTGGCAGCCCTCTACAAAATAGCTTGACCACTTATAAAGCTAGTTAGCAATGCCTCCCATGGTCCTCTATCGCCAGGGGGCTTAGGAATCATAGATATGAACTTAATAATATGGAAATTTTGGCGATAGCTTCGCCGTCTCATGCAATATGGCCATCGCCACTAAGCTAGAAAAGAAAATTTGACAAGAGCTTCGTCACTTCATGCAAGCTCGCCCTCTCCTTAAACATAATAATGGACATTACCCTCACTTCCATGACGTAATTGGGTTAGATTCCTAAGGCCCTGTCTCCTGGGGCTTCACACATGTGCTCTTCACACATGTACATAGAGATGCACACATATCCTCTTTGAAAGAGGGTTAGTTTTTATAGATTTTTAGCAAACAATACTCATAAGGTCCCTTCTTGGACAAAGCTTGAACAACAAATGAAATGAATGAATTCAAAGGTCAAGAATGTATGGTAAGTCACCCTCTGAAACAAGTGGTGCTTGGGATGTACTAAATCACTCGGTAGAATGGTACTCAAGCCTGGTCCTCCTCCGGCACTCCTACTCGTCCTCAACTCTCCTACTTCATGGAGCGTTTCCTCTACTTCTTGCCTCAAATGGCCACAAGGCCTTGAGCTAGGACTATCCTGCTCTCAATATGCTTGCTTCTAATACTAGAGAGCCACAAGCTCAACTCTCTAGGAATTAGTTCCCTCAAGCTCAAAACTAACTACACAAGCAAGAGGCCAAAACAAGGAAATGAGACTAGATTGAAGAACAAGAGGAGCTTGCTCTTCTTTTATTGTGTTTTTGGGGCCTCTTAAACTAGTGAAGGATAGTCTTAAACTATTATTTCATACATGAGTCTATAATTTAAAAACGATAGAACACCATAAAATAATAACCATGGATGGAAAACCTTGGTGTTAATGATAAATCTGGTTTTTCATCCATCTAATGGATGACCAGTTGGCGCTAGGATGTCTTCTCATCCATCCAGCTTGCAGGTCGAATTTCCAATTTTTATCCATTGGATGAACTAGAATTCCATTTAATCGCCTTTCGCAACTACCTCCGGCGTGATAATTTGATGTCGTCTCTCATCACCTCAAAAAATCCTCAAACTTGGTGACAAATTATAAAATTAGATGCCTTGTAGCTGCTCGTAAAATCTCAAGGGAATCAGGGAAGAAAAGCCACATCTTTGGTTGGTTTCCATGGTTCCAACCCAATAACAGAATTGATTGTCTGGAAGCCATATATTACCACCATAACACATCATCATGACAGACTATTACTATCATTGCCCAGATAGTGAGGTATTGGGATATTGCATCACCACCATACTGAATTCCGCGGAAACCACCAACCTAATCATCATAATGGTCAGAAACTAGGGAGAATAGAGAGATCGCAATCCGGGACTGGAACAGTCGTCATGTATTGTTTCGAACAGGTGCATGTTGTCGTTACTGGTACCGAATTGGCAACCTAACTCGCTGTCGATGCAGCTCCTTACAATCATTTGACGCCAGAGCTCCTCCATGGTCGTCTCAGACATAATCTAATTCCTACGTGCTTTACCAGCGATTCCCAGATAACTCGCAAACTGCCCTGCTTTAGCAATACAATGCCTAAACTGTCTGCCTTAAGATAAAAAACGATCTGAAAAGAAATATGTATCAAAAGAAAGAGATACCTCCTCCCAGACTTTATCTTGTTTCATTTTCTTGGGCAAACTGTCCGTCATCTGTTATTCTCATGTATGTTTTATTTAATGGTGTGCATGGCACCAATACAGCCATGAATGCATTATGAACATGTTGGTAAGTACTCATGTACTGTACCATGTTGTTTCTGGCATGTAAATAGGGGAGAAAAGCTGAGACGCCTGCCCCAGCCGTCCTGAAGGGAGCTGGAAAGAAACAAACACGAAAAGCTGAACATGTGACCAGAGCCACTGCAGCCAAAGACAGTTTCAAAATGGCTGATGCAATTGGCGACATAACACCAGCATCTAGCGGGAGTAAGGATCAGGTGGGCCTTGAGGAGGCACCTGGTCCTACTGTAATCCCTGTACTAGAGGTGAGCACCTATAAGGTTTCCCTGTTGGCTATGTTTGTTGTACAATGTGGTCATTTAGCCATGTTGGGTACATGGCTGTGATATTTACAGGACTTTAGAGTTCTAAGGGGTGTTGGGGGGTGATGTTTGCAGGCTGAGAAAGCTGCTCTTCATACTTCCACATGCATTGCACCAATTGCGCCTGCATCAAAGCCAACCCCCATAATTCAACCCCCTGCCACTCTCACAGATCCACTTATGCTATCAAAAGTACTGGACTCTTTCAGTTTTTAATTGTAGTTGACGTTCCTCATTCTCTAGCTTTCAATACCATCAGTACATGTATGTCTTCATGGGTTTTTTCGTATGCATTTTGTGGTGGGTGTTGGGTGCAGTTTAAGACGAAGGACAATGTCCACTTGTATGATCTTTTATCATCACGACATAGGGTCGGCACTGGAGTTGTCATTGGTGTGTCTGACAAAGACACATATCACTGTCGAGTTATTCCTGAAGGCATGTACCGTGTTGAGGTCCAGTACGTCCATGTTTCACATTGTGTGTTGCCTCATCCTAATGAGGAAGATGACCCACCGCAAACCGAGTTGGACCACGTCCTTGGTAGGAACACCCTTTGGCCAGAGAAGAACCTGAGGAGGGGTTAGAAGTATGGTTCGCCCGGGCATAAACATTGCTGGCAGTGAGGAAAAGGTAGGAAAGTAGTTCATGGCTTTAGCATGCTTGCGGAGACGTAGTGTAGATGTAGTATGTCACCCTTTATCATGGTTGGATTCTGTTGACTCTGTTCCAGCACTTTCTCTCTTGGATTCTATTGTGTTTTTTGAATGGTGAATCTTCAAGAGTATTTGGGTATGCATATTCGCTTGGAATGTATGGGAAATGTATGAAAATGTATGAATCACTTGCACAACACTCTGTTAGTGGTATATGTGAGACTGTCACAGTAGGCAAGAGTGGTTGTACGCCTCCAGATGCAGCCCTAACCACTAACATACCACTTTGGCAGTAATAATTTCAATATATGGTCCCTTACGAACACAGTGAGTGGTTTTAGCACACAACCTAACCACTACATCAATACTGGTACAACCACTCAGTCCGTGGTTTTAGCACACAAAGTAACGACTACTGCAATAATGCTACAACCACTCAGTAGGTGGTCTTAGCACACAACCTAACCACTACCTCAATACTGTTAGAACCACTCAGAAAGTGGTTTTACCACACATCCTAACCACTATTGCAATACTGGTAGAACCACTCAATAAGTGATAATATATATTGTTTATTCTCGTTTCTTGACTATTATTGTTATTCAATGCTCACTCACAGAGTTGTTTGTGTAGTCATTGCATTTTTCAGCGCATCCCTAAAATAGGGCACGTGCTAATTTGCAATATCACCACGTGTTCAGATCGTGGTCAACATAACCGTGCAACCGGATTTGTCCACGCGTCCATATGTATACGGACACGTATCCGTCCATTCCTAAGTATGATCGACGGAGTTGATGCGTCCCACGTCGCATACGGTGGAAGTGGTTGGAATCACTATGTTCTGAAGTGGTTAGTTTGCCACTGTGACACGTCAGACGTGATTTGGCTTACCACTATGACACGTCATAAGTGGTTATTTTACCACTGTGACACGTAAGCGAACAGCTAAACTCGGAGGCCAGTGATCGTAACCACTGTCTTTAACCACTTCGGACACGTCATGTCTTTAACCACTGATGAGTCAAGATCCACTGGTTCTAGACCACTCTGGGGGCCAGAGTGGTTGGGTGTCTTTTCCCACTCAAAATGAGTGGTTGCCAAAGTGGTTATTCCACGTTTTTCCTCTAGTGGACAGACTTAATGGACGGTGCCTCTGCCGGGGTTGGTAGCTGTAAGAACCTTTTTTTAACGAGCATCTGTAGCTGCCGGTCAGCTTCCTCCTTTTGCTGCGAGTCCAAATAAAGTGTGAGCAAAATAACCCATGAATTAGAGGTGAACAAAAACAAAAGTCACGAGCAAAGCCAAATTACCTGGAACCACCACGTCATTTTGTCCAACCACAACCCAAAAACAACGTATGTTGGAGCAGTGGGAAATTTCACATCTTTCCTCGTCCCAGGGTCGGAATTCCAAATCTTCAACCACGCAACCTTCTCCGCAGCACTGACCTCACTGGTGGCCAACATCTGCAGCTTCTCCAATATCATTTTGGGCTTCTGTTGACGGCCAGTTTCTTGTAATGCGTGGTTATTTCGAGGAAAAATTCATCTCCCAAAGCTGGATCGCATATAGAAGAGTACTTTGCAACTTTCGTGTACCACTTCGTCCTATGCACTTGAAGATTGTTTGCAATGGCCTTCCTTATCAGATCTGTGTTTTCTGCAGTGGCAGGCAAATGCACATGGGCATCCAAGCATGCGTTTCTGATTCTTCGGAATCCCTCCTGGCCCATGTACTCTATGAGAGCGTCTCACGACATCGTCTTCCAATTCCCATCCCGCTTGTTTAAACACTTTTTGTAAACGTCTGGTGGGAGTGCAGATTGGTAATGCTCCACATGAGTTGTTGCGCACTTCTCGAAGTAGAAGAGCTTGTGCGGGAGTTCCGATGACACATTTCCTCGATCTGTTACGCTGCGCAATGAACAGTGCCAAGGGACTGAGTCGGCAACGACCATGTGTACAATAAGCACCCAATCCTATATAGTCGGCTCCGACTATAAGCTAACCATTAAACGTTAATTTATCTATTTCATTTTCCGTAAATCACTTGGTATCCCTCAGAGTGAGTGATGTGGTCGGGACCGACTAATACACCGTTTTGGAATCAATAGAGAATTAAAATCAAGGAAACAATAAACATAAAGCATGTCTACTTTTGCCCTCCACATTCAATGTAAGCAAACGAGCCTCGTAAAAGGTTAAAACAGTGATAGTCGTTGCCGACTATATCTAAAATATCGCCCAACTTGTGCGCAGGGAGTTGTAGTTGGTCCCGACTATACCTCATTGTCGTGCATTGGCATTATTTTCTCTGCAATGTACATGTCTATAATGTGTACTAATCGTTGCCGACTATAACCACGTTTGGAGAGGTGTGGAGAGGAAAGGTGCAGGGACACCCATGCTCATGGTGAAATGAAAGGTACGCTCATTTGAGCAAAAATGTAAAGAAATACTCACACATTCATTCTGTTCATTGCTCGTCGTATGAGTCCAAGATCCGAACTCCTCACATCCATTATTTTCGCATTTACACGGTAGTGCTAGCTCGCATCGTCGGCGTGTTGCTCTGAGCTGATTACCTCTATCCATGCGTACCACCTGTGATTGTCGTCATATATGTGGAGCCATTTGTTTGATAGGAACTCCCACTATGTGTTCTTGATGTCGTTCTCAAATGCGCCATCCGCTACCTGCCATTGCAAAGACCATTTCTCCCGATCCGCGGCTTTGATTTCTTGTGACTCTCAATTGTCGTTGTTTGTAGAAAGCAGCAGCGAGGCGAGGGCGTCGTTGTACCTATCTGCTTCGAAGAATAGCTTGAGCTTGTTGATGCCCGGTTGCTCTGCCATTCGAACAGCCGGAAGTGGCTTCATCCTACACAACGGGATTCGTGGAGGAGCCCCATTCTTCAGCAAGTGCGCAATGGAGCTCATAGTGTGGTTCATCGCGCTTGTCGTCAAAGACAAAAGCGGTTGCTTGCGCATGTCAGCAGTCAACACTACGTCTGCTTGAACGTTCAAGGCACTTGCCGGATTGGAGTTCCCACCTTCCTGTGCGCTTGTGCACGCTGGACCAGGCGAGGCGCCGGTTGCTGCTGTAGGGGGCGATTGAGGAATGCGTTCCCCAGAGAAGGTGGTGGCTGTGGACACCATGCCTCCTTCCTGCGAGGTCATTCCTTTCTTTCGAAGCTTCCCGGTCTTTGGTGGTTTACCCGGACCGCCCTCAGTGCTCTGCTGGGAGACGACCGTACGAGTGCGCAGGACCCTACGATTTTGCGTGGACAGGGCGAACTCGTCGTCGTCATCCCCAATGTGCTCCATGACTCAACTTCCGCAGCTCCACAGTGCAAAGGAAGGCGAAGGGTCGGGAGGTGGAAAAAGGAGTTCACAACAGGGGGCACAGTGGAGCACACAAAAAGGCATGACAAAAACAACTCTATGTGGCCCTCAACGGATGCCTAGTATATTACACCTATGCTTACGAGCCACGTGCCATCATCCATGTTGGATGCATATTCCATGGAACGCGGCGAAATCTCCACTCCAAAATTCAATTTCGAAAATGAAGGGATGCTATCATCCCCAAAAACGTCATCCACTTCCACATTCACAACAGTCTTTCATTCATACATTATATGAAACAAGTTCAATTTGAATTTTGTACGTACATACTTGTGGCCAGAAATTGTACATAGTAGTACTATAATATTTTATTACTAATAGAGAAGATAAAACGTAGGGTACCGAATTGTATTACGTAATGGCCACACGGAACACATTCATTGAACAATTAGCCATTTCTTGTTTCGGACTCATCATATGGGTGTGAAAGAGCCATGCAAAGTCCGTGACTTTCCGATCCAGGCGCAACCGAAGAAGACGAGGACACACCAAAACCTCGCATTACAACATGTTCTATGTGAAATAATGTAGTCGGCAGCGACTACATTCCAATTGTTCAATGGGTGTCATGATTCCAACGGATAGTCGCTACCGACTACAACCACATAAGGTTATCCAAAATGTATTTCGCACATAAGTTCACCGGGAACAGATGTAGTAGGCAACAAGGTTTATTGGAGCGAATAGACCATGCCGACTTTCCCCACGCTACCAATAATGCCACACCGTCATCGTCGTGATGTAGATTACCGTAGTCGTTGCCGACTATGTGTTCATAGAGCATACACTTTTGAAGGACCACGCAAAATCCGGCTTTCCATAAGCGTTGTGAAGGGCCGTCAACGACCAAATGATATCATGAAAACTTAACATTTTTACATTTTGTATGCTAATGTTGTAGTCAGCAGCGACCACTACCGAATTTAACAATGGATGGCATGATCCGTGCGGATAGTCGCTACCGACTACCACCACAAGAGGTCATTGAAACTGTACTTCGCACATATTTTACCAGCTAGGTCATTTAGTCGGCATCGACTACAGTTGATTTTTTTTACCAATCCCCTGTTTTTGTAGTCAGTGGCGACTTCCCGTATCTCTATAAAAACCCAATGGAGGACATTGGAGTCGGTGCCGACTACCACCAACCCCGGAAATGTGAAAGCTCTCAAGGACTTTGGGTTTCTTCCATGCGCAAAAGTCTGTGGCGGTCACCATGAGGAATGGAGGGTTTGCTCCCACTACGATCGATTGTGCTTATCCTTCTTTCCATATTTCTTCCACATGGAATCCTTATTCTCTTTCTTGTACGTGACAATGGACAACTTCTATTCCCCTCCTAGGACGGTAAATTCGTACATCACACACGTCGGTGGATATGTATGATGGGGCACAAAAGTAGGAACGTTAACACAATGGATGGCATGATCGTGCGGATAGTCGCTACCGACTACCACCACATGAGGTCATTGAAACTGTACTTCGCACATATTTTACCAAAGTACACATGTAGTCGGCATCGATTACAGTCGATTTCTTTACCAATCCCCTGTTTTTGTAGTCGGTGGCGACTGCCTGTATCTCTATAAAAACCGAGTGGAGGACGTTGGAGTCGGTGCCGACTACCACCAACCCCGGAATGTGGAAGCTCTCAAGGACTTTGGGTTCCTTCCACGTGCAGAAGTCTGTGCCGGTTACCATGAGGAGTGGAGGGTTTGCTCCCAATACTATCGATTGTGCTTATCCTTCTTTAACATATTTCTTCTACATGGAATCCTCATTGTCTTTCTTGTACGTGACAATGGACAACTTCTATTCCCCTCCTAGGATGGTAAATTCGTACTTCATACACGTTGGGGGATAGGTATGATGGGGCGCAAAAGTGCGAACGTTAAAATAGGAAGCCTATGGCCCATACACTCGACTTTGGGTGTCTTCACTCCATAGTCGGCTCCGACTATGTCCTTCCACGCATATAGACCATTTCAATGGACGCCGACTGTAGTCATCACTACCACCTTTTGAAGGTGGTAATGAGGCCTCCAATCGGTGCCGATTATAGCGTGGCAGCCACTTACATAATGTACCCCCGATCCCAATCCCACAAGACATGAGGAGTGCGACATTGTGAGAACAAATTGTGAGAGCCAATTGTGAGAACAAATTCCACATATGAGAGGTCACAATGGGTTTTTTTATTGATCCACATTACTTGCAAATGAACCTCGCCAACTCTACTCATGCTGCTTGCAAGTGAAAAGCATATGCCGACTGAATAGAAGTCACGCAGTCGACGGAATTTTGATTGGTCTGAAGACCAGCTCATGAGTGAGGGGGCTTTGCAGTCGTTGTGGCGGCCCTTTTCAATTTCACGACAATGTCGTGCCCTTCAATCAAACCACCATCGAATATGGACAGCTTCACTGTGGTCTCGGAGTTTGCCTCCGTCTCGGGGGACATCCCAATGCGAATGTCCCCATACACTGGATATGAGGAAGTGCTTGGTTGAGGAGTATACGTCTCTTGGATGGAGTTAACCCACGTCCATTGGCAGCAATTCCACCGCCAAAGCATGGCCGTGCGCACTCTGCCCACCCGCCCACCGTAGGTGGGAAAGTCGGAGTCAACGATGTGGAGGAGCCATGGCCTAGATCCTCACCCCTCTCGAAAAGGTAGTGGCTTGGCAAATACTCGAACGCTGTCAATGATCCCCGCTTCGCCCCAGACTCGTCTGCGAAATCAGTCAACCAAATAACCACGTCTCCCGGTGTCAGCGCAAACAGTTCGTAATCCACGCCTCCATAAGGGCAGTCGTTTTCGTTCTGGAAGCACGACATCCTTGCAAAGGAGGGGCGAAGTCAGTCTGTACTTTCGACGACAATGAGGTTGCAGCCTATCACCTAAGATATTTGAACTTCCCGCTCGTGACACGCGTATGATCACTTGAGGCTCCACCAAATGTAGGAACTGTCCAATTGGTGCCACATGGCAGCCTCTCCTCCCCTTACCTCTTCATGCCGCTCCTCACGGATGAAAAATGGCCGCCTCATTTTCATCCGTATCCCAAGATGGATAATCATTTTCAATCGTACTCCGCGATAAGTACTCCACAATATACATACAATATTGTAATCGTTGCCGACTACATTGTAATTATACATGGAAATTGTTTGAATTATATTTTCATATTCTGCAATCATCGTCGTACCACAATTATCTGAAGGGTGGTGCAAATGGTTCCGGTCCCGACCACGAACAATTATTAGCACGGGCGGCAGCGCGGTCTTTAGATCCTCAGAAGATGGTTGAGGCCATAAGAAGTTTTGTGGAGGGCACTCCTCTCCATGGTAGAAATCCTGCTCGAGGGTGACCTTCTCACTCGAACAACGAAGCGGAAGATTGTTCTCAACTTATAAGACGAGGAACACCTTCATTCATGGAGGTCTGACATGAACCTCCGCACCACACCTAAGCGCCCTGGAGGTGCCGGTGGACAAAGAGTGCGCACAACTACTGTGGACATGTCTGTAGACACATTGGAGCATCACCTTCCACTACAGAACAGAAAGTCGGTTTTGGAGACCGCTGTGTCCACAACATGCTGACACATCGTCGGACGTCCGACACTTCACGAGTAAAGTGATGGGCAATATGGTCTGACAGTGAAGAAGCATGTAAAGAAGAAATCCGCCCACTACACCATTTGGGTGTTCCTGCTCCAAGTTGGTCGACACCATCCTCCGGCTTTGGCAAAACCAAAGATGATGAAAATGTGGCACTGTCCAACAGACATCGTGTACTGCGTCGGTGGTGAAGCGGGGCGATATGTGCTTGACAGACCTAATGTTCTCGACGTGTGGTCTGTCATGGTTGGGACAAATTTAAATCAGGAGGAGGTTGACGCCTTCACCAAAGCAGGATTTCGACTTGTTCCTAATGACGACAACAACACTATCGATGGAGAGGGAGACAGTGTTGCGGATGATACGAATCACCTGGATCCGGACACATATGCCACCAAGAGATGGGGAAAAATATATCGAAGAAAGCCATTGAGTGCACAAGCCCGGAAGAAGATCGAGCTAGGACAATCTTTGAAGGCAATTGTACAATCATTCAAAGATGTTCCCCGCCCTAGAATTGGTCGTGTTTACACATTGTGCGCATCGGGATCGGCCAAAGCAGGGGAGGTCTACAATGTGTGCATCTCCAGAAGTCCAAAGTGCACCTGCCCTGACTTTGGCAAAATGAAAAGGGCCAAATCCACTTACACCCATTGCAAGCACATATACTTCATTTTGTTGCGCTGCCTGAAGATGCCGGAAGACTCGGCGGACATCAACCACCCTAATCTCACCATAAATGAGGTGAAGACAATCTTAGTTCGCGACCCTTGTCCTTGGTTACCATAGAGAGCACCCACATATCGTGGCCGACTATGGTGTCATCAGATGCACTACTTAGTATGGCCCTAATTCTCACTGAGTACACAGTCGGCTTTTCTGTGCCACCTTCAACTGTTTGGTATCGTCTACTGATGTGCGTGGATCTGAATATTGCGGGTTAAAATTTCTCTTGTACTCTGCTTTACAGCTTCCATGCTCTTCAATGTTGATGTAGTGGACAAGGTAACCCACACACACTTTTCGTTTGCATGCTTTCTGAGCCATTCCAAGGGAACAGCCTTGGCGGTAAGGCGGTGTGTGGTGACGACATCTTAATTCCCAATACGAGTTGGCACATGACAATTCATGGAAAACCAAAAACCCCAAAAAAATTCACCCAAAAAATTTCAACCTACAAAAATCTGCTGGCGAACAAGCCTTGGCGGACAGTGTGTGTGCAGGTGATGGGGATTAAGGTGTCGTCAACGACATCTTAATTCCCAGTATGAGTTGGCATATGACAATTCATGGAAAAATCAAAAATCCCAAAAAAATTCACCTAAAAAAATCTGATGGCGAACAAGCCTTGGCGATAAGGCGGTGTGTGTGCATGTGCTGGGGATTAAGGTGTCGTCAACGACATCTTAATTCCCAGTACGTGTTTCGAAATGTTTATTTATAAAGCACGAGTTCATCTCTCTGCCTTATTTAGATTTGGGTGTAAATCTTTCTCTCAACCTTGGATACCTGGAAAAATGTCAAGTAACCCCTCCTCAATCCACAAAGCAATGTGGATTCATTGTTGGCAATATACACTGTACTTTCACAATTGATTTGCAAGCAAGCATCCCCCGGCCGAAACGTCGGGCGTCCCCGGGCCCTTTTCTTGGGTGTCGATTTTGGGGTCCCCCGAGGTTTATGTGTAAATCGGTGATGTAGCCCCCTTATTGTAGCCGGAATTGTCTACCGGCTCAGGCAATACATGGCCTGAGCTGGGATTCAAGTAGAAATACACCTACTTAGAATCTCTGCCTGCATTTTGGTTAATTGAAGTAAATGGTGCTTTTTGAACCCTATGCAGATGTTGGAATTCTGCTTTGCAATTTTGGGGCAAGTTGCTTTAGGTGCCTGAGAATTGGAATGTGGTTGGGATCTTGCAAGGAAAAAATATTTTTTCGGTCCAACTACCTGATCAAACCAATTTTTCTCTCTAAAATTGGAATACACTACAGATTTAGAGCTTAAAATTTTGTTAAATGACACGGTGAAATGGGCTGGAATGGAATTTTTACAGCACTGTGCATGAGGTAGGTAGCCCCCTTTCATACGGTTCATCCCTGTGGATGTTTCTTAGCTGGGAGATATCCCCTCATCCGTGAGGGTATGTGCTGTTTTGGAGTGGGCCCACCAAAAACAGCCTCGTCCATTAGGGGTTAAGCAACCAATCTAGTCAAGATTCGGCCAGACAACTTTAATGGCTTTAGAGCTAATCAGGATCCGTATATTCCTATGTAATATGGACCTATAAATCCTGATATATATATTTGATTGACTGCAATATGAAAAATGTTTCTGATTTTTATATGCAAAATTGGCTTTCTAGCATGTGGTACAATCCGATGTATCCGCTTTTGCCTCTCCCTTAACCCTTAAGTTCCGAAGCGACCTGAATCGGGTCACTTTGAATTTGCAGTTCGACCTAATTTTTGCAGTTCTAATCTGATGGGGCCCACTCCTGAAGCTTTAATGACAAGGGATTTGTCTCGAGTATGATGCAAAAAACAAAAAAAAAAACAAAACAAAAGCTTCAACCTACAAAAAATATCTTAGATATCTCATTTATGTTTTGGGGCCTGAAAAGGGCTTGTTGACCGCTGACGTGGCAGGTTGTAAAGCCCCATACTTGCTTACGCCTGGAAATAACCCGTTTCATCCACAACGGCGATACACATCCATAGTATAATGTTTTGGCGTATAAAGCCGTTAATCCGTTACAATGATGTCTAGGTTAGGGTTAGTTCAGGCCGGTGGCTTGATCCTGGCCCTTCATCAGATCTAGGGCGCACAAGGCGGCGCTGTGGGCCTTGGCCTATGATGCCTTGCCACGCGGCAGACCACCATGGTTAGGGCTTTGGTATAAAGACGGCGCCCTGACACAAGGTGAGGGTGGTGTATTCAGGTGTTAGTGTATATGTGATTTGGGTGTACAAACTTTGGATGAGAGCTCCTATGTGTCAGATTCGCTCACTTGATCCTCCTCTCGCGCATTGCCTGCTCTTTCGGTTGTCCCCCTTGTTGTGCAAACACGTTTCTTGAGAGGAAAGGAGTATATGTTTTAGGCTCTTTGAGGCTTCACAAGGTAAACAAGCCCAAAACAGAATGCACTCTAAAGGCCATTTTTGGCAGAAAATTAGCAATTTTGGAAATACACACACACATACACACATCCACCATTGGCTTTTAAAATTTTTGTAGAAAAAAAAGTACTTCATTTGGAGGCACATTTTCTCTTGTCAATTTTGAGATTTCAACCCCCCCCCTGTAATTGCATGCATAGCAACCATAGGTGAACAAATCAGTTGGACCTGCAATTTAGTGGGGTCATGGCCACTCCACTATTGATTTGGAAATGGTGGGTCTTGTGGCAAGCAAAATTGGATAAAGCTAGGTTTTGATTTGGTCAAACCAATTTCTTTCTCACTTTTTATTTGGGACATGATATTTGAGGTCCGGGCAAACGCTATAATCTCACAATTTCCGAGGTGGACTTGGCGGTATGTCATGCATAAATGAGCTGGGCCCATTGCTATAAGGCTGGAATCTCTGGGTGATTTTCGGTAGGTTTCTGGGGGCAATTTACTGCAGCTGGGTACCCAAAATTGGTAAAAAGTAAAAAAAGGGCAACTTAAGGGTTAAGCTCCTAAGGTGTCTCCAGTTAACTTCTGGGTGTTCACCGTCTGCGGGAGAGAAACGAGCGCTAACCGAGCCCCTAGCAGGCCCGGATGGAGTCATGCCACGAGTCAAGAGAAGCCTGATTGATTCTGAGCGCTTTGGAGGGAATCACCTTTCTCAAAAGGTAGTGTTTCTGTATAATGTTTTTTTTGCGGCATTCCATGATGAGGAAGCAAGTGTTCAGGTTGACTGAGTTGCGAAATCAGGGTTTAGGGTCTTGGACACAGTTTAGGCAACCTTCAACTGCAGGGCAGCAGGGCTTCTTTGACTCGGGAATTCAGCCTTCCAAAGGTGCACGCGGGGTCGAGAAACTACGAGCTTCGGGTTTTCATCGATGGAAGAGTGGTGATGGCGGTGAGAGCGACACATTTCCAGGGTGTAGGTGTTTTGGGGAGAATGGCATTGATAGGAGGCTGGGATTGCTTTTGGCGCCATCGGCTGCATTATTTAGCTCGACTGCAGATCAGGGTTGGCGTCTGAAGATCGATCCAGCGAAAATAGTCGGTGTGAAGAAGAGATTGGCACGGTTGCACCGCACATACAAGTCGACAGGGTTGACAGAACGACACAGAAAATTACATTGCTGAAGAATGTAGGAGACGAGAGCAACAGGTTGGCCAACCTCACATCAGGCATGGTTCATCAAGCTCCTAATTTGGAATTAAAAAGACTCAGTCAAGTAGCCTTGCCGGATTCCATGAAAGCAATCATTTTAGGATCACCGCTGGGAGTTGGGTCACTGAGAATACTGAAAGGCGACAATAACGCAAGGTTCTCTATTCGTCATAGCCATACGCAAGAAGAATATTTTCGGTGGAAGGTAGGCGCACTACATGAAGTCTCTGCACGAAGTTCTGTGCACTTTGGCCACAACAAGAAGCTTTTCTTTCAGAGCCGAGACCTCGATGCGCTTACGGATATTCATGACGTCACACACGACCATAATCACCTCCTCATCCGCCGGCGATGGTTGAACCATCTGACACCGCTATCCTTGGCAGTTTGGTGGTGCGATGAAGGATCAATTATTTCCAATGGCCGCAAAGGTGTGTTGAGCACAGACGACTTTGACAGAGTTTCTGTCCAACGCTTAGCTCAGTACTTGGAAACTGTTTGGAAAGTGTATGCGCATGTTGGACCTGTTCGACGAGTCCGGAAGGACCGGAAGGTTAGTGAAGTGAGTTATTACCGTCTTTGGTTCAGTGCAGAGGAGCTTAAGAAACTCCTTCGGGTCATCTTACCGCACCTTCCTGTGGCAAGCATGATTAGAAAAGTATTACTGGTGTACAAAGACCCAAAAACTCAGCTTAGCTGGATCTCTGAGATGAAGGAAGCTCTGCCACGTTGGTCTGAGCGCATTGACGAAGAGCTAGCCCATAAAAAGAAATTGGCCAGAAGTGTCCCAACTGGAGGGATTCATTCAGTCCATCTTTAAACTTCAGCTGAAAGCACAACAACAGCTGCATTTGGGGTCACAACCGTGCACTGTCTGAGCCAGAACTGGAGATTGAATGGAATTTGAGGTGAGGTGTTGGCAGGTCTGTATATCTCTCTCCCAATCCTCTCCCTCCTCAGCTAAGTCTGCCAATCTTTATCTCGAAATCTCTTATCTTCATTGTTTGAAGATACAATATTGTCCTTGTCTATTTTCTGTCAGATGCGAAAAGCGACTTCGTCTATATAACGTTGAAAAGTGACCATGGGATTGTGTACCCCAGCAGAAGACTATGAGCATGCTAAGTAGGAACTATCTCTAGGTCTGGTGGCACTCCATTCAATTTCACACAGTCTCTGTAATGACCGAAGTAGATCTGACACCATCTGGTTTTACACTTGTATGCCAAGGCATTATTGGGTTGTCAAAAGTACACATTGTTAGATTTTTCCCTTTTCTGTGTGGCAAAGTTGAATGTTCTATGCACCCCTGATTAATATGACCTTGTCTCATGGGGACTGGTTGCATTACTTGGTACTTTTCTTATCAAAGTAATTTTCATTGTGCATTTTATGGTATTCTATGTTGTTGATGTTTCCCTACTGTATCTGCAAATCCCAGCTTGTTATCCAGCATAATGTTGGAAGTAACAACTCTAACATGTTTTTCTATGCAATTTTATGCGGTCCTGGGTAAAGGAACCACCTCCTATGGTTTGAATGCAGTCTCGGGTGCTTGCAAGTCTACCAAGGAAATTTATCAAAGACATTTTTACCTCGTGTCTGACTGCTGAAAAAATGTCTGAGGCAATTGATGTGCGTCTCTCCTTTGCTGCAGGGTGGCCTCTTCGAGGCTTTTAACACACATTTCGCTGTGCTACACCTCCCAAATCAGCATCGCCTAGAACCATGCTACACACTGCAGGAGGAGTGTATGAGGCATGAACATTGCAGAAGTAGAAGAAAATCAAGGCAGGAAGCGTAGCCTCGAAGAGGCCCACTGTGAAACAGGTCCTTGATCCTCCATCTCTCTCTCACTTCTGGCCGCATCCCTGCCGCTAGTTTTTTATGCTATATGTAGTTTTGACAATCAAAGGCCACAAGGCTACGGCAAACAACGTCTTATGAGTACATTGCTATATGTAGTTTTTGAGTCTTTCCAACAGCTTGTTTTTGCAAGTTACTAGTTAACACTATCTGTACTGACCAGACATAATTTGTCCTTGGGATATGTAGTGATCAAGAAGGCAAAACTCCTTCCCCAGAGCATGGTATCTTCCATTTTCGAGTCAAAGGGATCATTTGAAGACAGGCGACCCATTGTCTCGTCCGGAATGGATGGAATTGAATCTTCCAGTTGCAGATATTGTGAAGTGGGCCTCCACCGACAGTCGATTTGCGACCAATGATGGACGATTCACATATATGGGAAGGGTCAAGTATTCCAGATTGAGACAACTGATCTCGCAACTCATTGTTGAAAGGGAGCGGAATTATGACTCTATCGTTAAGTTGTACGATTGATTGAACCAAGCAACAGTGGATGATTTGTATATGGAATTTATCAAAAGCGGCAAGGAAGAGGCGCTCTTCATGGTCGTGCCATTGTCAACAACAGACAAAGCTATCGATGCAGTTCTTGTGGGATTTAGACGAGAGTCCAAGGGTTGCCATATTTGTATATAGCAGGCATGCAAGTGACCATAGGTGAACTCCCCAACCACCGGTACGCCTGCAAGGTCTTCCTGAGAAAGCTTGTAAAATGGGTGCCTTCAGGGCTCAGCATGGAGGAAGACATTTCATGGTCCATGAACTGGATCATCCCTGATGTAGAGATGCCCAATTATCCTGGACAGTACACTAAGGAGAAGGATGGATTCGAGGTCCGGAGTAAGAGTTACATAGGCAAGGGTGAGGTTGGCAATGAGGTTGATTGTCTCGAGGTTTTCACTATGTTTAGGCTAGTGGATAGTAGACTCAGTTTTTTGGACGGTTTCAAGTTCAGTTGAAATGATTCACAACCCGCGAACGAGTCTCAGCCAAATGCAGAGAGCAACCTATCCTTCAGCATCTGCAATGTTATGATGACTTCAAGTCTGTTGCAGATTTTCACCCTACAGTACGAGGCAGACTTTGTGCCATCGCACCATTGATAGCCCAGCAAGTAACTGGCAGCATTACTGATTTGTTACTTCTGTAATTTTGATTGATCTGACAATAGATTGTACACTTCAGACTAGTATCATGCTAAAGCAAATTGATGCATGGTGGAAGAGTTGGACTACACAGAGATGTGTATATTGCGAAAGAGAGAAGGATTGCAGCACGCTTTTGTTTCTAATTGTGTTTAACAAAGGTACATTCTTTGTTTTTGACTGTAAGAGGCTGCCTAGTTCAACGCGTGATGATCATTGAATTTGTTAGCTTGGAATATAGTACCAGTGAAAGGTGACCCACACTAGTCACAAGCCACATGCCAGAACAGAACCAAAATAAGACTGCAATCCTCCCACACCATGTGCCCTGTAAGGAATTGTCCAACTGCAGATTGGATATGATGGAAGGACAGGTGAATACTAGTCAGTACTCAACACCCACACATAAAGCGGCACAGGAGGATGAAAAAAAAAATATACTAGATGGCAAACACAGAAAACCCATAGGATGTGTCCGCAAACCCACTGCACCATGTAGGTAAGTTGCTATCCACCTTTAACACTCTAGGAGGGAAAAGACGAGAAAAATTGAGGAAACCAGGTGAATGCGAAGATGAGTTGAAGCCATTTGAATCAAGACAGCTGTGGCTGACTTGTCTTCGAAATATTGGCATTACTGCAGTGGTCCAGCATGCCCCTGTCATAACAGTTGTGTATACACAGGCTACAATTTCTAGTCTCTGCATCAATCAAACTGGCCTCTATGATAGGATACACCATGTTTTCTGTTCATCTGATTTTTGGCTCTTCAAGGGACTTGTATTCTGTCACATTTCCTTAACAAAACCATTCTACTACTGCTGGGGTTAATCCCACAGTCGCCAAGTATTAGAAACCAGTCTCCTGTGGGCCACCAGGGGTAGCACAAAATTCCAGACCATGGGTCACCTCTCTTTTGCTCTTGCTACATAAACCCAACAGGACTTTAGACTACAAATGAGTCCAGCTACTATCTTAAGACAAGAAAATACAACCCCAAAAATTGGTGAGGTAAAGAATTTTGCAACAGCTCTAATGTAGTCTCCATTTGTACACTTCTTACCGTCGGCGACTAACAAAAAACTCATAGTCTGAATGCTTTGACCCATGGGCACTGCCGGGCAACCCTCGGGACATGACTGCCGCTGCCTCCTGCATCCAAAACCAAATGTTACTGAGTGTCCAGATGAGGTTCAGAGGTGAAAAAAGATGTAATTCACAGGGCTTTTCCACTGATCTCTTGTACTTCTGATATCTCGATTCACAGATTTTTCTCGTGTACCCTGTTTAAATTCAAGGAGAGTACACCGGATTCTGCATGGAAGATAGAGGGAGAAAGAGAGAGAGTCTGATTAGAATGTCAGGAAGTAGACGAAGGCTGCATCAAAAATCCAATTCAAGCAGGAACTAAAAGTATTGAACCTGACCTGCAAAGAGCACAAGCGCTCCCTGAGAGTCTGGGCCAGGTCGATGTTCAACCTCTCTTTCCCGCCATGTGTGCTGTGTGCTGCCTCTGCATGTGTCCCTACTGATAACCAGCGCTCCACCTGAAGGGTAATATCAGATTTCTCAGACAGAGTTAGCTATGCAAAACATACTATAGTGCACAAATAAGTCCTGAAGATCATACCCTCTGTAATGACCTGATTCTAAAAGTAGAGAGCAACCCACTGGGAAAAAAACAGAAAACAAACCAACTACACCCTCAAGATGTATCAGTGTCCCATAAGGGCGTAACCACATGATTAGCATCGTGCCTTTCCCACTTCACTATTGATTGGAGGCAAAGTGTACCAGGGACACAAATTTTGCCTATTTTCTGCGTGGAACCCTGAGGGCATAGTCCCGATTGTGTAATAAGCCTCATGGGAGCCTGCCACCTGGTGGGTTCTTAACCCACTGGTTTGGAGGTTCATCCTGAAATTGCATTGCTGTTCAAGAACTGACAAAAATCTGATTACACGAGTTCGGTGATTGACAGGATGGCATTGACATCACACTGGGGACATGATGTGAACGACATCGGGGAGTGAGAGAACGAAGGCAAGAAGTGCAAAATGAAATATATAAAGTCCACTGGTGAAAAGAGAGAGACCTGGGTATTGTAGCATTCAAGACCAACCACCGGAAAAGACAGGCGGCCATCAGGCAGACCACCAGATTCACCCAGAGCATGACACAAATTGCTACTCCAGACACAATGGTTCAATGAATGGTACGTCAAAAAGACTGATCGCAGTGAGCCATCAGGTATCACGTAGATGGGATACCAAGCCACCGCAAACCTGAGCAAATGGGCAGGTAATGTTACAATGACCAAAAAAAAAAAATTGTGCAGCTACAATGCTTAACCCTAACAGCTGAAGATGAGAAAAGCACGAAAACTGCATTGATGGGAAAACAAAGACCTTCCAATTATGAGCCAATGGGATGAACTGCAGCCACATGTGGCTTGGTTACTTTCTGTAAGCACTAGAAAAAAGAAGAAATTCACAGTGACAACAATTCCACTGAAGCCCCAAGAACGAATAAACCCCAACCTTTGGGCCCCGACTCCATCCACCCTCTCCCAGAATTCTCTCAACTGATCTCTTAGATTGTGCAGCAAGAATTTCTCATATTCACGTGACCCTCCTATGGCATGAGCAAATGTATGCAGACATAGGAGTGAACTCTGTGAAAATGTCAAGATCCAAAGGAGTGCAAAAGAAAACACACCAGGAGGCAGGATGAAGGTCACTCAGTCGGGCGCTACTAAGCACAGCCCGGTCACCAGAGCTCTGGCCACCGGTCATAGTTTCGCCTTTTATCAACTCCTGTACCCTGCATGTAAAAAGGTCGGACACATTTGTCACTGTGACCAAACCACGTTGAAGAGAGAAGAAAGAGTTCATCAGAACAGTGAAGTGTATCAAGTAGAAGGGAAGCCCAGTTCTTTGTTGCAACATAGCAGAATACACCATGGTAAAACTTCAACGATGTTTAAAGTTACTTGAACATACTTTTGCAGAAATGGCCGGCGCTGTGAAGGCTGATCACACTCAAAAAATTCATAGAGAAGGTGGACGGACGTGGCAGGACTTGCAGGGAACCCCTGCCCCCCAGTATGACCAGACACCGTCCCCAGAGTCGGCAAAAGAGTGGCCAGCATGTCACTAATTTGGGAATTGCCCCCGTGCAGAGCAAGGGAAACTGGGTTCCCATTCTGAACTCCTCCACCCTGCTGAACCCTTGCCCCCTTCATATCACTGTGGTCTGAACCACAATCACAAGCTATGGACCCCTTGTAACCAAATAGCTGTATCCCAGAGAGGTACGGTACAAAATATGCAAGAAACGAGTTCCCTTCTGACCAGTTCTGACCAACACTAGGCACCCTGACTTCAATCCCACAATTACTCGGTTCTTCGTACCACTGCCAGATGGCATTCAGGGGCACATTGGTCAGCCGACTCCGGCAGACACCCTGTGACCTGTCACCTTCCCCCACACCCATTGAACAATCACAGGATCTTTGTGGATGTCCGAGGAGCATCTTGCTGGACTGTTGGGTCTGGGCCACTGGTTCAATTGTTGGCACCACGGCATACAACACTCTCTCAAGTTCTGCCACAGGGGCGCCAACAGCCAATGCAACTCTTTCACAAACTTCCCTTGCATGGTTAGAGGCATGAATGGCATCTGTCATCAAAAGAGCCAGTTGTATATCTTCACAAACCAAATCACTCTCAAGCCTGAAATTTATATCCCTACTATAACCCTCACTCTGCATTGAACCTATTGATGCCCCCGGGGTGACTTTATTGGGAAAATTTGCACTTGTTGGAGACTCTCCTGACACAATATCAGTAGAGCCCAGCGGCTTATCTTCTAGTCTTGCAGTGACACCCTGCCCACCATCACATTGTACCAGATTGGTGGATTGACCTCTAAACCCAGATACTTCCAATGGGTCAGCTGGAACTGAAGAATGTGTCAGCAGAGTTGCTCCATTTCCTGTAGGCTCCAGCACATCTTGCTCTGGTAAACTAACACTGGCGACACCTAAGGAGAATGTTTGCAAACCCAGGGGTGTTGATGCCTGTGAATCATGCTTCACCACAACAGATGATTCCATGTCCCCCTCATTGCCAGTATCCAACTGTGTATTGACTCCTTTGTGCAAATAAATACCTTTGTCCTTAATCTCCTCCATGATGCAGGCCCTGCTGTCAGGCTCTAGCATTGGACATGCCAATTCAGCCTTGCTGTCACTGCACGAGCTACTGGAAGGAAGGCTTTGACCTTCAACAGATGGTCTAGACTCGCTACTGCCACCCCCCCTCAGTACTCGTGGGCCATTCTTCTGTACCCATTTGAGCACTGTAGATGGTACTAGCACACGCTCCTTTTCTGGCCCCCATCTCTCTCCTCCTAATCTCTTCTCTTGGTCTGCAGTTGCTCGCCTCCCCACCTTCCATCGTTGTCCACCTTCCTCCAGGTTCAGCTGTGCTTCAGCAACCTGGCCTCTGCCGGCTCCCCAACTCATTTGGGCCCTAGACTGAACCAAAGGTGTTGGAGAAATCACTGAAGTACCCACATGTGTCGGGAGATGACCCCTCAGGTGAAGATGAGTGGTTGACTCTTCTATCTGAGGGACATAGGCCTCTCCTGACTGATTATGAGGGGTGGAAGGTGCTGACCGGGATCTACTTGCAAGCAGATTGTCAAGGGCCTGTGAGTCCTTGGCAATTGGGACATCTTGGAGGAAGTGCACATTCAATGGGCGTAAACTGAGATTCTTCACTCTGGCAGGGCCAGAATGTGCTGGGCTTTCAGGTGTATTCTTCAACCCAGACTGCTGCTGCTCTTCTAAGCCATTGGCAGGAACCGGTATCTTCTTCAGCCAGGTTCCTTTCACCATCTCTTGACTTGGCAGAGCTACCTCTTTGTAACGATGTCGAAAGCCACCCACATTAGGCATTGCCATATCTGACCCCACACTTGCATGGTTCGCTTCAAAACCCCCCTTAAAACTGAGATTATTTACTGCACAGGATTTTCGGCTAGAGGTCCAATGGGAATGACCATCACCTTTCTTGGCATTGTGATCTAAACTCCCCACTGCATTCCCATTGCTTAAGGGAACTTCTGAGACAGAACTCCATATGTTATGAGTGACTTGCGGAGCATTCTTAGTAAAGGGGCCTCCTGCAGAATTGCTTCCGGGGATTGCCTCAGAATGGTACTGTGTTTGGGGATGCAACTTCCGACCCAGTGTTCCCTCACTGGAATCACCAGTGCATGGCTGGGCTGCCTCAATAATGGGCAACTCATCTTCATGGGGTCTCTGTACTTTTTTCCAGAAGGAATGTATGTTCTCTTTGCCACCCGCAATGCTACTGAAAGTAGGCACCATGGTGCTGAAGCTGGTCCCACCACTCCCATTCAAGAGAGTTTCACCGGCCCTTCGCCCTCGATGCTCTAGGACACTCCCACTGCTTTTCTTCCTCTGCAAAGGGTGCTCCACTGCCTGCCTGTCCCCACTTCCCCCCATTTGAAAACCATGTCTAGTATGTACTTCATCAGGCTCAACCAGACCCCTCTCCTTATTACCATTTCCTGTTTCATACTCCCGGTGCCGACTATCGCAACTGCCCCCGCCATTACCATTACCCCTATTTTCATTCCCACCTCCGAAGCCCAGGCCCCTGGCCCCCCGACCGCCCCACTAATGTTTGTACCCCCAGTTCCACTTCCTAGACTTGCCCCCCCTCCAGAGCCTTGGTCATTATTTGCCACACTGTACCCACTTGAGACCCTCTTTCGATCGTCAAAGCCCTTCCCATGTCCTCCTCCATTACTCTCAACAGCACCACCACGTCCATTCCTGCCTCCTGCACTGCCATTCCCTCGTGTGCTTACCCGAGGATTCTCACTATTTCCTTGTGAATCCCCATGAGGGGGAGCATGACATACTCTTCCAGACATTGAAGGGCTCTCTGCTGGTGGATCAGGCTGCCAATCATCAGAACCATTGATTCTGATAGAGGGAGAAGCCAACCTTCCATCAACTGTAACGGAAGTTGCCATGACTGCCTTCAACAATTCCAGAGGTGCAAGCCTGCCAGAGTTTACACAGTAAGCAGCTGCCTTTAGCAACCCACTAGGTAAAGCCTTTTTCCCAGCTCCAGCCATCTCAGACTTGACAGCCCCAATTTGACCATTGCAATGTCTATCTACAGTTTCGAGCACCTTTCCAAAACCTCTCCGGGCTGCAACAACATCACAGGTCTCTCCAAAATCGGCCAAATCTCCTGGCTCATCGCTCTCACCTCCAAACGTAGACCAATCCCCTTGCCCCTTTCTTCTACCTCCAGCTCCAGTTTCAGTTCCTTGCCAGTCACTCCTACCATCAGGGCTTCTTTGTTTCCAAGTCTGCCTGCCCTCTTCCCCACAATCTTGCTGGCTGACGGAGCCATTTGGGATTTGGTGTGAACAGAGGTTGCTACCCAGTGATCTTTCTTTGTCATTGTCATAGTTAACTGCTCTCTCCTCCATGTATGTGTCATTGAAATCTGGGGTTTGTCCCCTAATCCTAGTCGTCGTACTTGAAGTTGAGTCCTCACTAGGGTAGTGACAGTGTCCATCTTCCAAGCACTCAATGGAACTGAACTCGTTAAGAAGGGTATCCTTACCAGTCATGCCAAGATCCCCATTCTCAAATGACTCTGGCAAAGGGTTTGCACCCTGTGAGTCCCCAGCGGCCAATAGCTCTGATGATCTTACACCAGAATCTTGAGTTACTGATTCGATACTCTCCTCTACCACAGTCCTGAACGCCTTCTTTTTTACCTTCTTCTTCTTCTTCTTCTTCTTCTTCTTCTTCTTGGACTGCTTGACTACTGAGCCTTCATTCAAAAGAAGGGGGCCCGCTGCACATACCTCAGTCAGATTTTCTGCTTCTGCAGCAAACCGATTAACGAGATTAAGTCAGTTTTGGCTAGTAAAAGATTCAATCGCTATAACATCCAACTCCTCAGGGTTTTCTGCACCCACCTGCAGATGAGACTCCACTAGAATCAGGTATTATTGGATCTTCTGTTGACATAGAAGGAGCATGGTATTGGTTGTTGAGCTGGAGCCTCAAATAGTCTGCCCTGTCCTCAGCAATGTGTGTCGTGGAAGGATGACCACCAAGAGATCTCCAATTTTCAGACCGGTCGGATGGTGCCTTTTGATTGTCACAGCCAACTTTTCCCGGGCTATAATCTGAAGTCAAAGGTGAAGTTGATAGGCTAAGCACTTCCACCTCTTTAGGTGCATTCTGGGATTCAGGCCTTCCCTCATAAACTTGCTGCAAGGATGGTATTGGCAACACGAGTTGCCTTGGAGTGCCCACAGGTACTGTAATGACCGTTAGCACCAAGCACCTGCATGTCAAAATGCTAGCTCCTTTGATATGCTATAATGCAAACCTGGCTTGAGTTGCCAAAATCAAATCTCACTGCTGTCCTAGTCTCCTAGTCTCTTTCAGATGCATGCAAAAGACCTTAATCCACTGATCCATAAGTCAGGTTGGGTGCCCACTGTATGGGCCCGAACATCTCCTGGTTCTTTCCTTTCCACTATAAGGTGTCCTCTCCCTAAACAAACAAACACTACACTGGCAACTGGACCTCCCTATCAAGCATGTAAATAAGTTGGATGAATACAAAGAGAAGATTATGTAAGGACATTCTTGAAGGACATGACAAGTCACTATGATTGTGCAATGTATTCCGGGGCCTCCCCACAGAGGTGCCTCTTTGCCTTCTCTTGTTCTACTGTGTTCCATAGGCATGCTGGGCCTCCAGCAGACATATAAAATCATTTTCATTTCCTTCACTATCTGTATCTCTATAATGTATGGACCACTCACTTGAGTTGAGAAGTGTCCTTGGAAACAACGGCTGTGAATTCCAAGTCCTGGAGAACGAGTTTTGTCTGTTAGTTCTATGTGCATGTCCCACATTGAATTCTATTGCCGACCTCAAGAGAAGACAACAAAAGCTTTTCAGACAAAATCAGGAGGTTTTTCCTCTCAGCTTACTTCCACCTGTCACCAAACTGAGTCACTTCAAAGGGACTCCTGTGTGGAGGCGCCAGTGAGAAGAAAGAATAGATACCCATAAGAGACCTCAAGGCTTATGGGACGAGGAGAACCTTGCCACAGGGGATGAAGTGGTTGTTTTGGCCGCGGGTCAAGCAAATGGCCTTATTGATGTGTGCCAAAAACTGGGCATCTCTACCTGCCACTCCCTTCTCTACAATTTGCTTCCTCGGTCCCAGGTGGTGGCGCATTTGACAGCTCTGCTTGTACTGCCCCTGTATCCAAAGCCCCCAGGTCCTGTGAGGCTAATTGCGTGTATGAACTCTTGGTAATATTGCAGAAAGTGTTTATTGATTGAAAAATCACCCTGGGGACATTGCCAGCCTTGCCATGCTCCCTTCAGTATTTCAACCCAACCCATTCCTCTGTCTGTCTTTGTCCATCTTCAGCTGTTTTGAAATACCAAGCAGAGCAGATGCAGAGGGTGTTTGATGCCACAGAATCTTTCAGGCCCTAGAAGACGAGCATTCCAAGAAGTTGGCAGCACTTTTATCTATAGCTTGACTTTGAGCCACAATTGAATGTGTATCTTTTCACAATCTCCCAGTTTCCTCTCACATCCACAAACCCCTTCTCTTCCTTCCCCAAACAACAATTTGGGTTGACTGATTCTGACTGTTGACTTCTGCAACACTAACATCTCTTCTTTCCTCTGTTCTTGTCTCCCGAACACACTCTGCCAAAGCTTAGAGGCACTAATGGTAGTAGGGGGACAAATACTAAATGAGGCCCTTACTGGTTGTTGCAGCATGGACAGCTCAGTATGTACTTCTCCGCCATTCATTCGATAGACAAAAGGCTCTGGCACTGCTCCCTTGCCCAAAAGGATCACTGCCGTTGTTCTGTACTCGAACAGATTATGAACCTGAATACACTGCATATTAGCATGTTCAGAAAATCATCCTTCAAACTTGAGAGGCTGGAACGAACTAATCTTTGCCAAAGCAATAAACACTTACAAATCAGACGTGAGTCAATCTGCTGTTCACTGTATGCAGTTTGCTTTGCGTCAGCACCATCAAGAGTCTAATGTGTGGTAGCAGATTCGACATCCAAGGTTCTGTAGATCTTATCTCGCAACAACTGATATGTACACAAAACGTTTTCTTGCTTTAGGTCGATACACTTGCATAATCTGCCTCTGGGCAATAAGGCTCACATGGATTTATTACACGCAACAACTGGAAAAAGGCATACGTAGGATTACAGAACAATCAGATTTGTAATTTAAGGAGAGGGCCTTCCAAGCTGCTGCCGTAGCAAACCAGACACAAATGCTGCCCAGATAGCTCCAATGAAATAAGTGCTCATGATCTTATTCTCGACCGGTAGGCGGAGGCCAATTGATGCTAACCTCATGGGAGTTTGGTAGGGCCTTTGCTGCCTTTGTTGGTGGGCGCCCAACTGCCAGGCATCTGGTACCCACTTATGTAACTAGACGCTGTCACATGGGACTGCATACACACATCTTCACACACACAACGCTGAGAGAGGAAGTCGTGCAAGACAGTTGTGTACAGGGGCCTGATGAAACTTGGCACTCCTGTGATTGTGGCAGAATCTGAACTAACCGTCCACAATTCAGACAACCCAGGAGTAAACCTAAGCTATTCACAAGAGAGAAGATCTATTATGCAGCCGACTTTCCCAACAGGGCACTCCTCAACTCCAGATTCAACGCTACTTGAAACGAAGCCTCTTCAGACTATGCTTCTACCAGATCTGGCTTCGTCTCAAAGGCCCTGCTCATGGGAGCCTGCACTGAATCTCCATGGTGGAGCCATGCAAACCAGAAAGCTAATGGGAACATAAGAAAGATAGCACCTAACTGTATGGCTGATTTCACCTACCAAAACGAAGTACTGAACAGCCGAGTTATATTCGCGAGGCACGCGTCCAGTGTAGTGCCACAGATATTTTTTTCCTTTCGGTTTTCAAATCACTTCGTGGTCTTCCCGAAGCCAATCATATCAAAGAAAAAGAAAACTGTCATACCAATGCGAGATACTTGCTCCCTTGGTATCTAAGCAATGGCCGTTCCGAAGCCTCATCTGTTTGGAAGCACGCCTCCAGCCTATCAACCACAACAACTCTCCGCATTTGCAAAGAAAAAATCTGAGTCGTGATCCCTGAACTGAAGTGTTTGGTCTAATTTCCGTAACCCACATCCCAACCCCGCCGGAAAGTGAAAGGGACATACAGATGTAGATGTCCAGTCACTTTCCAGCCTCTCCCGCCACATGAGATTAGAAGTTGAATCCTAGAATATGTCAAAACTCCTCCGCCACTATGGCGGGCATTCTCTTCCATCTCCTGTCGTCACTTGTGGAGCAGCGTGGAAGTAAATTGTTTAAGGCACAATGATTTACGATAGACTAGGAAGGAAATGTGGAGCAGCGAGGAGGGGATCGTATGCTCCATCAAGTCCTACCGTCCTGGATTTCTGATCACAGAGCCTCTTGTAACCACCAGTTGCTCTATACTTCTGAACTCTCCATCTCCTAGGAACTCCCATCTTGTATACAGACTACTACAGCAATCCTTTCGTGAGGCCGGTCTACAAGATAGTGGGTCGCAGTAGATCCAGGCTGGATATCCCGTGACATCCACGAGCAGTAGCTACATTTAATTCGGTCGAAGAATTACACAGGATGGTCTTAGAGGACTACAGCTCTAAAATCGACATCCTTGCCCTCTTGAAACGTTTGGTATATATCTGGTTGTTTCAATTCATTGCATGAGGGTGAAGAAGAAAGGTCGATTCTGCGATGGGAGAGAGACGTGTGTGAGATCGGGAGAGGGCGGGTCTTGTTTGTATAAATAGCTTTATTTGGGCTGTTCCTCATTGTGTTGTTGCAGATAGAACCAGAGTATGATACCGTGGAAAGCTAACTAGGTCTCCTCCATAGCACTGAGAAGGAGAAAGCTATCAATTTTTTGGTTTTCTGAGTTTCTGGCATGTACATCATAGAACATAGAACATTACTTGCAATTCTTTGGAGATCCTTCAGAATGGTGAGACACACCCTTGCCAAGGTGCGGCTTTCTTACGGATTTCGTCAAGTAAGGCTGCCTCTGACATGATCATATTTTGTGGACTGGATTGTATCCCTGGTTGTCTACTGTAGTTTGAATATCTGTAAGTGTTGCTCATGGTATAAAAGACTTGTATGAAGTAGGTTGCCCAAAGTTTTTCCCTGCTGCAAGCTGCTTGTGAGGTGGGTGATTGCAATGTAAGGAGGCTGTTGTGAGAACCGCGGCTGGTCAGTTGCACCCTGGCGGACTGTGGACATAAGCAGCGCTCACCCGAGGTCCTTGGAAATTCCTGTACCATTATTGGGGTTGACTGTGTGCAAGTACTAGAGAGATTCTGGGGTGTCTCAAATACCCTGGTGGGGTGTGTAAACTCCAACTAGCTTGGGGAGGGGAACTATACTCCTTGAGGAATCAGCCTTCGAGTAGGCTCGTTGCATGATCAATGACTAAATTTTCTCTTGTTTTATACTTCAGAATCAAGATCGACCACAATCACATGTGTCATATAGAAGCTGAAGCGCTAAAGTATCAGTGCTGACATAAGTGTTGTGCTTTCTAGTGTGATGTCCATGCCAGCTCTTTGGTCAACAATCAATCGGCTGTATTGGATTGTCTTGCTGACTGTATGCAAGGCGTATGAAGCTGCAGGCTACTGTTCCATACTTTCACTGTTTCAAACTCCTGGGAGGTTCAATATCCAGTTGGGGATTACTCCTACACGGGTATATGCTTTAGCCTATGCTTGCAAGCACACCTTTCCCCACTCTTTTTTCAAGAAGAAAGGGACAAGACTCTGGGAACGATATCAGGAAACCACTTCACAGAGCACCTCAGCAAAGCTATGAAAAAGCCACAATGGGCAAAACCTCCAATTGCCAGAAAGGAGGTGAAAGGCCCTGAAATAAAAAAGCTCAAGCTTACAAATGAAATTAATTCTTGAGCCACCACCTCTTTCAACAGCAATGGGGGGCAGCCCAAGCTTCAACAGCAAACTTGAAGAATGTGCTACCTCCCCAGCCAAAAGCCCCCACACATCCACAAAAGAAGCAACATGGAGCTTGCTTGGATTGCACAATGATGCACAAAAATGATCTTGAATCCATGAGCACCAATTGCACATAGAACCAGTGAGGCCATTGTAGATAGCAGTCAATCCCAAAGTAGTCCCTTTAAGGACTCCTTAACCTTGCTCTGGGCTCCACCAGCTGTCTTTTCATTGCAATCACATTGTTTTTCCCTTTTGTTTGAAGTCTTGCCACCAATTCAGAATAGGAAGTAGTTTCAGGTATGCAGGTGGAGTGTTCTCTTTGAAATTATGGGTTGTTATTATCAGCTACTTGTGGCACAGGGAAGTACCTGTACATTATTTTCAGAGGCAGGGATGGACTGTTGGTGCAGATAGTTCTCAAGCACAAGAGTACCATGGGGGCATTGTGGATTGATAGCAAAAAGAAACTTGATGTCCAACTCGATCAAGGAGCAGCAACACAGTTGTTTGTTTCAGTCCATCTCGACCATGACCACGGCGTCTATGAGGATCTAGAGAGTGTCCACATGACACTCTGCATGACAGCACTGAAAGAGGCGCCTCACAATTTTAACCAAGGACCATTTGGTAGACTCAAATACTTACATCCATCTGTGCAGGAGTGCATGACTGTTGGCATCAACAGCCACACTTGAGTTGTTCGGTTGGTAGTTGCAGCCAACTCTAGGATCAGATTTAGATCAGTTATATGGGGTAGGTGGGTGGAAGCTTAGATAATTTTAGGAGTTACACCAACTAACCCTATACTTGCTCCCTAATTCTTTTGTTCTTTCCACTTATTTACACACTGTTTGTGGGTTTTGTCTCTAATTTATTGGTCCTCCCTAAAGAAGAGAACATGCATCACAGTAAAAAGGATGCAAGTGCTTCCCAAGATAAAACTTGCAGGGAATACACAATACACCCTCTTGGTAAAGCCTTTAAGTTATCAAATTCTCTTAATTATTTATATCTTATTATTATAATTATTGTAATATATTTTATATATGTACTTTTATTTATTTTATTTTTAAGAGAAAGGAGACATTGTACATCACAAATATTGAATTTTAAGCTTAAATTCGATTTTATCTTTTCTTTCTTTCTCTTGTTGACATTTTTGGTTGAAAGATGTTTTGTTGTTGTTGTGGGGAGTCATCCCAAAACTGGTTTTGGCATTGCTCACCCAATGGAGGAGGTTGGATAGCACGGGAGCTTGCTCACATAGAGCAGAAGAGGATATATGGGAAATTCCTAGAATATTCTTGAAAAGATGCACTAGGACTGAAATGTGCAACTTGTGCTCACAGTGAGCACAATGTGCTCATGTGAGAAGACTTGTGCTTACATGAGCACAAGCCAGGGTTAGTCATCCTATTGCCCTAATTCATTAGCAAAATAAAACAATCTCACGTTGTCTCTTGTATGCAAAACCAAACACAATACATTTTGTTTCGCCCACGAAACCTAGGATAATAACCTACGCGATACCCGAAAATTTCGCCGGACCCATTATTTCGATTGCGAAATCCATGATTATTTTGCTAGCGAAACCCGATACATTTGATTTATTTAGTTAACGAAACCGTTGTTTGCCTCATTATACTATTGTTTGGTATTTGTGTGTTTTGGATGGTGTTGGTTATTGTGACTTTGTTTTTCCCTAATGTGCTATTCTTTTGTAGGATACCAAAGTTGTAGATATGTGGAACTTGGAGCTTGTAGATATACATTATGGGTGCCTATTTCACATTAGGGTTTTGGGATTTTATTCCGTTTTGAAAACATATAACTCCTATGCCTGCGATTTAAAAACATAATACCCCCACATGTGACCATGGGTTTGTGATCACATGAGCACGTTCTACCAACCCCCACCCATAGCACTAAACAAAAGAAAATGATGACGCCTCTCTCGAATGAGGCGTATACTACGATATGGTGTCTTTTCAACCCAAAAGACTATCAGAAGGTGGACACCATGAACCCTAGATCATATAGGTTATGCACAAGCAAGGCACAAGCTCCCAATCACTGGGCTACAAAGCACTAATATGGGTTGATGCATTACTATCCACGTTTTCCTCGCTTTGCACAAACCTCAAGATTTTCTAAGATATTCTTAGATTCTTCAGATCCATTGAGATAGATCAAGTTACATATCACTTTATAGTGTTAAATATCCACCAAGATTAACCCTTAAACGCCCGGGGCCATAGTTTGACTTTTTCAAAAAACATGACCTCTTAAAATGAAAAATTGGTGTAATTTTCAGAAAATTAACTTTTTAAAGAACTTGCCTGCACATTATGTGCGTACCTTCCTCCTGCATCCACCTGCCAAATTGGAGGCCAATCAGCCCCAGATCCACAAAATGCCACCCTTGAATGTGGGGAGAAACATATCCATTTTTGGTAGTTTTTTAAAGATATGAGTGATGGGATCAAATGGGATTGAGGCGAAATTAGCAGGGTTTCATCCCCTTGGGATCCCTCATCCAACAAGCCAAAAAGTATCCAATTTGGCCAATGCATGTGATGTTGCCACTTGGTCAAACCTGGGCAAATCCCATCTTTATCTCCCTCTCTCACACACCTGGGAAGAATGAAACAAGGAGAATTACCTTTATCAAATCGTGACCCCCCTACTCGCGTGAGGAGACCTCCTTGCAACTTGGCAGATCAAAGGCAATCAAGCAATGAATCTTGGTGTGCCAGGTGCCCAAGAACACTTTTTTTTTTCTCACACAATTCCATTGAGAATCTAAAAAGTTATTCAGAATTTTCTAAACCCAAAGCCCAAAATGGGCGTGGTGGGCGTTGAAGGGTTAAGATTACAAATTTGGAAGTCCTAATGTGCATATGAGTTTTGGGGATTGCTCCTAGTTGCATCAAATATAAATATAATATCTACAACTAGGATATGTTTTCCTATTGTAATCCCCCTCTTTTTAGTTTAGTTCCAAAAATCCCCTATTTTCAGAAAAAACAAAAAAATTTTGTTTTTATGTTTATCCACCAGTATATATTATGAAATTTAAATACAGGTAGGTATGTCTTTTATAAAATAATTCAGTGTCAATCCCCATCTCAAGAGCCCCCCTCTTCAGCCTCCCCTGACTTTGAAAGATCAGATCGAAACTGGAAGCACATCAGGGCAGCCCTTAAGTCCAAACTTCATTTCCACTGGTAGATAGACTGCCTTCTCTCTGGTTTCTTCTTTGTCATCTTCCCTGCACTAGTACCCGGCTCCTCCTGATCTAGGGTTATTTGAGGGTCTCCCCCTCCATCGCTCTATGGTTATCTCACCTTAACCCCTAAACGCCTACAGATTTTTTTTAAGAAAATTGCAAAATCTGAACCTCATGCCACCTTTTTATTTATAACTAAGCATTTTCTCAGATCTAAAACATTTCACCGTACAATCATGATGTAAACTACATCCCCTACCTTTCCCCAGTGTAATTCATGATATTTGGCCGCAGGAATTGGAATCTTATATGTTTTTTGTGAGCATGAAAAGTTTCTGTAACCTCTGCAGAGTACAAAACAATTATACAAATATTATCGAAATTCCTAAATGGCTGGTCCAATTGATTTGACATTTTACATGGACATGTCTCATGATGTTGGCCACCTTCTCCTAAAGTTTTAGAGTTTTTGGACAAGATCTGGTTATACCTGCTTTGTAGTGATCTGGAGGGGGTTCCACAAAGTGCATTTTCTATATGTTGTCACCTTTATTATTTTGGGAAAAACATGGGTGTGTTTTTGGGAAAACGGAACGGTCCCAACGTCCTAAATCAAGTTCGGAAGGTACTCCTGAATTTTCTATTCAATCCATGGGGAAAATCCCCTCAGATTTGGATTTCCGGAGCCAAGATTTGTAATACTGCACTGCCCCGTGTTTCTCAGGGCGCGTCCCATGGGAATCTGGGGTCACCCTCCAGAGCCAGCCCTGTGGAGCGGCGCTTAGCCCCCATTGGCAGCCTGCATTCATTGCAGACCGTGCAGAGGGTAGGACCCCTACGACCCCCAATCTCGTAGGGCGGGTACCCCAGTCTCGTGGGCGGGTACCCCCAGCCCTGCCTAAGATTCGGGCAGCGGGCAAACCATATCCACTGACGATCTGCCCAAAATTAATCATTTCGGGCGCGCAGATCGCCATAACTTCCTGCCATCTTCACCAATCAGCCTCGGGCAGGTGCCATTGAAAAGCCCTATACTCATGGCCCATAAAATGAAAGGGGGTTGATTTTTCACCCCTCCTCAAGGGCCTGAATTGTTGCCGATTCACAATCACTGCGCTCAGATTATCCACAATGGATTTCAGCCAAACATCCTTCTTCTTCAACACCCTTGTCATTCATATGTACATGCAAATGCGGATGCCGTTTAGGGATCAGTGTTAGACCAAATACCCGAACGAGCTTTGTGCGCCAGCGATATGACGAGGAGCAAAAACGTTTTCTATCTTTGCCAGGCCATTGCATTCGGGCTGCTCAATACGCTTCCAACAGCCTCCTCTCCATCTCCGTGGCTGGCGCCTACAGCGAGCCATCGTGTAGGGCACGGGCCCCGCATGGTCCTGTCTGTGCAGGGAACAAAGTGAGATCACAGTCAGAGGTAGCCTGCTGCGCTTTTCAGAGGTGAGAAGACAGTACGGCAAGCCAGTGGCCATGTATTTGGGATCCTCTGAGCATATTCTCAGGATCTCATTTGGCTGATTCTTTGGGCCACGTGAATCGTCAATGAAATTTGCTCATGGATCCGTCCAGTCAGCATTCGAATGGATGGATGTCTGTCATTCTGGACGAACGCTGCTTTGTGTGGGGCCCTGCTCCGCGGGAGGGGGAGAGCCCTGCGCGTCTCTCTCTCTTACGTGGTCGTATCCACAGTCTGCATTCAATTTGTAGAATGTCTGCTGCTGAGATTGGAAGATGTTGGAGAATGTTGAAGGGAAGGAGAAAGAGCTTGTTTACAACATTTTCAAGAGGTTTTTATAAGTTTCAACAGACAATTGGAGCTTTGGTATGTCTGCATTGCTGTTCTGTACACTTGGTGAGTTTCGAAGCTCGCGGTACTCTTGAGTACAATGTCTCTGTGTCTATTAAGTTGTATTTTACACGGCTTCAAAGATATGTTGCGGCCTGCCAAGTGACTTGTTTGCCGCATTCTGTTTCCGCAATGCTCTTTCGTCCAACTGTATCGGTCTTTGTTTGTACTAGGCTTGACAAGTCGACGATGGCTGGATTGACAAATGGTACGAGAAGGGGAACCTAGAAAGGCAGAATCCTCGCACCATTTTCCGTTTGTCATCGCAAGGGAGACAAGGTTGTCAGGAGGATGGAATCGTGTGGTATGAGGATGCGTTATTCCAATGCGTTAATCTGATTTCTGCTACTTTCGAGGAACAAGACGGCAGAGAGGACTGGAAATCTTCATCTGGCTTAGTGCATAAGCAGCACGCTCTGTTGCGTAACTCACACGGGATGGGCCAAAAGAAGGAAGGTGAGAACGGCGGAGGTGGCGAGTTGCATCAAAGAAAAGGACGACGCATTGGACACAGGGTCCTGAGAAATCCTCCGAAGGTTCTTCCTCCGTTTTGTCCAGTAGAGATTTTGAGGAATAGTTCATGAGGAGCTTAAGTCCGCTCTGTATTCGGTCATCATGATGGTAAGTCGTGGACCTCATGAAATCAGAATAATTTAACGTTGTGCCGCTGGTGGTATTTGCAGGTGGTGATTCAGACGAAGCAAATAATCACTAAACAGGCGGGGAAATTCGCTAAACAAGCAGATGAGCACGAGAAGTTAATCGCCAAGGTGGATCTCGCCATGCATTTGGTTCAGCCTTTGCAAAGTGTCGTTTCTTTGTTGTAATAGTCAGTGGCTTTGTTATGCTCTCGAATTGTTCCACCTGACTGGGTCGGCTTTCTGAAATTGCCTGCTGAAACCATATGATGATTGTCAAGCAATGTGAACCGGCAGGTGACGTACAATGTTGGAGTTGCCTCCTTTGGTATATTCTGCTTCTTACTAGGCTCAAGTAAGCGTTGTTTCTCTGGTTCAGGATTTCTTCAAAGCAACCGTTCAGTGATTATGTGCAGATGTAGTGTACCCCACCTCACTTGTCTAATTTTTGGTGACTTGGACCAGTATCTGTTCTACAGTGATGAGCATTCCTGTTTAGTGGCACAGTTTTGATGTTTTACAATTCGTTTGATGGACTGGCATGATGCTATGTCAGTGAGCTGATTGTGCCGGGCTACTCTTGTGTAGGGCCGGATGATATTCCCTATTTGTACTGCTTGTTCTTCATTACAGTGGCACCTCTCAGATGGATTTACTACCGGAGCAAGAAGTTGCACTATTATTTTCTGGTACACCATTCTTGTTTCCTTGCAATTTGACGGTACTTAGCGGTGTTTGATGGACAAGTATCAGATGCTGGGTAGCGGCTTGTGTGTTGGAAATTCGCAATAACTATGGAGTGGTTTATGCTTTGGGCTTCTGTTTTATATGTGTATGCCAAGAGAGGGAATTTACTCATAAGACGATGTTTGCCGTAGCCTTGTGGCCATTCCTTGTTAGAGGCTCTCAAGTGTAGTCTTGAACAGGCCATTTTTTTTCTTCACATTTGTCATTTTCCTTGATGTCCAACAGTTGTAATTTCTGCTGGAAGTCTAGGTATCTCCTCAGTAAGGTAAAATAGTTCAAGATGGACTTCTTTACTTCAGACTCTGGAAGACAATTGCTGGTTACCTGTTTTAGGAGGGGCTAGGGATAACCACTATGTTATTGATGTTATTGAAGATGCCGAGTTTTGACATTTCACAGAGCAGGTACTGTAAAACCTGGGTAGCGACCCCCACCTCCCCTTTTATTATGCCTTCTACTAACAGCTGAGCAGAACAGTCTAATCAAGTGTTGAGTTGGAAGACCATTTGACTATATTAGGATATACTTACTGGGCATTACAAAGTGGTCTCTGTTCGTGTGGCAGGATTTTTGCTATTACGCCAATGTTATATTTGTGGCGATGCTCCTCTTCTTCCCAAACAATGACAAGTTGTTTTTAATTTGCTTCTCTTTCTCTGAGGTGAGTGTACTATCAAGCCACTCTGTTTCGTATTGGCTGTAGTGTGGACACCCATCACGTTTCTTTTACGTGGTTTTCCTTCTGGCATTCGTGCAGGGACCATTGGCATGGGCATTGATTGTGTGGCGCTGTAGTCTTGTCTTCAGCTCTATTGACAAGATTGTTAGTGTGCTTATCCATTTACTTCCAGGTGAGCATGGCACTTCATATCGACTTTTCATCTGTTGAATTTGCTACGTATGCTTTTCGACCTGATCCAATTAAGAAGCTGGTGGTTCTTTGCAGGAACGGTGCTTTTTATAATTCGCTGGTGGGATCCAAGCACATTCTCCCATCATTCTGGGCATGAAACAGGCCCTTGGCCAGCATGGCCCTTGCTGGAGAGTGGTCAAGCACTTTGGACATGGTTATTTGTCGTCCCTCTATTTGCATATTGTCTGTGGCAGATGCTGTACTTTCTTGTTGTCAATGTGCTACGACGGCAGCGATTGCTCAGGGATCCTGAGGTTATGACCTCATACAGGTCTGTCCATGTTGGGGAATTATCCTCCTTTTAATCTCTCCGGTTGTTATTACTTGCCTGACATGTATGCTTTGCAAGGGACTGTACTAACTGTGGTGATCTATGAATTGTTGAGCTGTTTGGTGTGTAAATAGTCACAATTTGGATACCTATAAGCAGGTGAGCACTGACTACTGGAAGATTTTGATACTACAGGGAGCTGTCTCGAAAGGCATCACGTGCGCATAATGTGTGGTGGCGACTATGTGGATTGTTGGGAGACAACAATCGCGTCCTTATGTACAATATACTTCAAGCTATATTCACTGTGGCCACACTGGCCCTCACTGTTCCCATTTTCAAATCTTACCAGCTACATATCACTTTTGAGTGCTTCAAAGTGATAGCTGCTGTGTGGAATGGAGGAAACTTCTTCTTGGACCATGCAATGCCTCAGAAGATTGATGCGAAGAAGAGAAAATTGGGTTCATCTGTAAATGGTCCTATCAAGGAGCCTCTTTCAGGCAAAGAGCCTGGTATACCAGCAGCTGTAAGGACTGGAGGCTTGGATTCTCAAGTTGGGTGGGAAGAGCCCGTGCCTCCAGTGATGTCCAAGTTGGAGAAGCATCAAGTCTGCACTCTTTGCAGGAGGTTAAGTTCAGTGAACCTTTCTGATCTTAATACACTTCAAGGAAATGGGGGCTTGGAGATGGAGACTAAGCTGGGTGACAAATCTGAGCAACCAATAACAAGTGTGTTGGATGTGGCTCGTCCAAGAATAATCTCTTTAGGATGCAGTGCAGAGTTCGATTCATCTCGGGCAACAATGAACCGCTCCGATCACGTGGCCTGTGCAAGCTAGCTAGCCTTGAACAAGAATGACAGAGGGTGAGAGTTACTGGAGAGTTATGTCTATGCTGATCGGTTTCGGAGTTCATATCAATTATGTTATACACCAATTGTTTCTGTGCAAAAGTGGTCAATTTGATCACAGCACTGACAGATATCCTTTGCACCCATCAAGATCCGTTTCCACTTGATGGGTGCAACCATAATTGGCAGGGCAGCCACCCGATAAACAAGTGGAGGCTGGCTCATGTGTTGCGCCGTATCTTGTGAGTTTTATTCAATTGGGACATAAGCAAAATAGAGCCTGCATGCTTGTCATGCTGCCCAACATTCCAAGATGTTATTATAGTTCACCATTATCCGCATATGTATGTACAGTGTCATAAAGTAACAATTAGATCAAGCGGGGAGTACTACTCCCACTATTCTTTAATGTAGTATGGATTCAGTTTTTCACGTAAACTTCATGATGCCATGCGCAGTCTGCTTCTGACCTCTTTGTCCATTTCCAGGCCTGCCAGGCCACACGCATTCAGAGCACAAATGAATGTGATCTCTTAGGAGTCACTCCTTTGCGGATCATTTGCTCATACATCTCGAAAGCCTCCATAGCACACCTATGCTGAACGTAACCGTCATTACAATCTAGCAGAAGTTTTCACTTACTGTTTGGAGGAATAGGGCTATGTAGATGTGCAGGACCGACTGTCGATGGCAGGCATCCTTCACACCCATATGAACATCATAGCTCTTCTTTTTTTAAGAAAAAAACTTTTTTAAATGTTTTTGGCTGTTCTATTCTGAGAGGAACCTAACTCCTTACTCCTTTTTAGAAATTCTTTTCTCTTGCCGACTTTTATGTTTTTGTGACCCTTCTGAAAAAGCAATTGGTTTTTTCCTCGGCCTTTTAAAATCATTTCCAGGTTTTTCTAAATATAAATAAATAAATAAAATGGAGAAACCAAACATATTTGCTCCCAGCCAGTGGTTTCCTTTTAAGAAAAGTAAAGCTCTATTATATATATATATAGTGAAAATCATATCCCACCAAAAAGTCTGTCAGAGAAAAAAAGTTCTACAAAAGAAAGAGTACCTATATAAGCTGCGGCAGTGCTGGCTTCTGTGTATTTCTCTTGACTGCTGCTGGCGTTTGGTTGAGACTTTTGGGGTGAAGATTGTTGAGGGGGATCGTGGGCGCTCTGGATGCAGTGGAGGTTGAGAATTTGCAGCAATTGAGAGCAAAGACTTCAGATTACAAGACTCTCACAAAGCTGATTGTAGCAAGTTTGAGTCATTAGTACAAATTCGTTGAAGCGAGTAACACTGCTCTTGATTTTGGGTGGCTGTTTCAGACTTAGATTGCAAGAATAGGCTATCTAGATAGTAAAGAACGACCATTTGCTTATCTGTAGAGAAGTTTATATATCTGATCATCAGCATCAATAGCATACCTAAGTGCAGGGTGACCAGTGGCGGCGTGTATTAGAAGGATGGAGAATAACTCAGCACCCAGCATGGACTCTATTGACCCACAGTCCACCGTAGCTGACGTTGGTAGTGGGAACAGTCGTGGGAAATTACACTGCTCTACTGCACCAGCGCGGAGGTTTATCGGAACACTGCTTCAGCCCAATGGACGGTGGGCGGCAGTACTCACTGACAACGATGAGCTGGTGTGGTTGGGGTACTTCGACACAGAAGAAGCAGCTGCGGCAATGTATGATAGGGCGGTGATCAGGTTCCAGGGGTTTGATTCCGTGACCAATTTTCATTCTATTCACAGGAATGATGCAGAAGCTGAATTTCTTTACAGACAAACAAAGGAAGAGTTAGTAAAAATGTTGAGGAATGGATCGTATGTCACGGAGCACCTCGAGGTATATAACTGCATGCCGTTTTCTCAGGCAGTATCTCCAAGTCCTATTGCCAGCCCACATGAACCAAACCAGTCTGTATTGAACGTAACTCTCCCTAGCTGCTGTCCGAGTACCGTTGTAGTCCCTAGCACCTCTCGGACTGATGTTTCGTCTTCTAGTGAACAGCTACCAGCTAGATGCCCAGCCCCTAAGTTACAGTTTCTGTTTGCAAAAGAGGTTACAGAGAGTGATACAGGGAAGCTCAATAGACTGGTCATTCCGAAGAAGTCTGCCGAGCACTTTTTTCCTCCAATTGACAAGGAAGCACCTGATCCTTCACTGAATGTCTCATTTCAAGAGGTCCGGACGGTCCGCCGTTGGGAATTTCGATACGCGTACTGGGGCAGCACGCAAGGTTATGTGTTTACCAGGGGATGGAAGAAATTTGTAACGGCGAACGAAGTCCAAGCAGGGGACATGGTCGCGTTCTATGAAGACGCCACAGACAAAACATCATTTTACATCGAGCATCGAAGCAATCGAGCATCCACAGAGCAATCTAAAGCTTCAACGTCGTCTACTCCACCCAACGGTATGGCGCCTCACTCGCTAACCTCACTCTTCGATTCTTCCTCAGGGAAACAGATTCTCCCGGATCCTCCACATGATTTGACGCGCCTCAGATCAGTCCTTTTTGGCATGCAACAACATGCATGCGACCCAACGACCACCTTCCGTCGTCTGCTTCCATCACTGCAAGATGTACTGTCCAACGGAGGGGCTGGAGCATCCCAACCATGGGGTTGCACATGTGTACGAGAGACACAAGATTATCTGAAACTCCTGGGCACTTCGACCCTATCAAAAGAGAAGACGATCGTGAGTGAGGGAGAAACCAAAGACGGTCCCTGTACTAGCTTAAGCTTAGCTCCACCAGGGCAACGAGAGGTTCCAGCAAAACGGGCCAGGCAACAAGACCCAAAATCAGAGACAGATCAGGGGGGTCCTTCCAAAAAGCCTCGCAGAAGCTCAACTGAACTTCATCTTTAGGTAGATCAGCAGTCCCGTCTCCTCGAGGTTTTCTAATACCTAATTTTGGATAATTGTAAATAATTGTGAAATAATTGTTTTCACCAATGAAACTCTCATAAACTCAAATGGTATACGAGATAGGTGGAGTTGCTCCTGGAAAATATTATTGACATTTTTGTGGCTCAGTCCCGGATACTTCTGTATTCCTTGGTTCCTTCTTCCATCAATCTAGACTAGTGGCAATTACTCCATTCTGCTGTGGAAACAGGAGGCGGGCTCAACTCCTCTGACAATCTGTGGGAAAAAGGAAATATCTCTGATTCAAGAGTGGAATGACACTACTCCAACCCTGCATGCTGGGAGTTCCCTTAGCGCCAGATGCTCCCCGCTGAAGTAGATTGGCGGCATCGTCGTAGCTTTAGGAAAGAAAAATCCAAAGCACACCATGAAATGCAAGGTATATACATATACCAATGTTGGACTGGCATCAAGTTTTTTCTATATACCAGACTGGTCCTGGACGTATCACAAAACTTTCATACCAGTCTGGTCTATATAATGGTGGATGTACTTTTTTTCCAAGTACTGGTGTGAGTATGAGATATCAACTCTGGTATCATTCCAAAGCCTTCTTGAACTATAAGTTTATCAAATAGCAAGTATCAAGTGAAAGAGTAAATGAGGAAGATGGCAGGGGAGTACTGGTTTTGTGGCTGGTAGGAAGAAACTGATACCAGCCTGGTCTGGTATATGACCAAGTATTCTCCCAAATGATACCAGACTGGTCCGGTATCTAATACCAGTGCATATACCACTATATATACCAGTCCAACACTGATATATACCTGTTTTGTCCAAAACTCCAGGAATTTAGCTCGTCTTGTGGGGGTTAATAAAGTTTTAAGGGCCTCTGTTATGAAAAATCCGAGAGCATTTTCATCCACACGGGGTGAGCAATGCAGATGCGCAGCTTCTGCTCCATCTCGGCTGCGCTTTCATGGTGTTCATCGTGGCCCGCGCTGGTGTGCAGGTGTGTAGCTTCTTCATATTCTGAAGATTTCTTCGAAGATATTAGCTTGAATGCTGAGTTGGGTCTTGTGACGTGAAGTTTACGGTTTGTATACATGTGGTAGATCAATATGCACACTCAAATTGGTAAATGGAAGCTATTCATGTACGCGGTAATCTCTTGTAAGAATCTAAAGCGAAAATTCTGGCGGACTTTGGTCAATGGCCCGCAAAATGTTACGACCTCTTTTGAGTAATGTGATTGAGGTTGAGGGAGATGATGGACAGGTGCAGCTAAGAGTTATGGAGCAGCTGCAGCAGCACATGCCCAGGCTGCAAAGTCTCACAGGGTGGAAGGTGTCCTGTCTTCGCCGTCAATGGAGCCAGAAGGTGCAGGCAAGCACAAAAGTGGGTTCGGATTTAGAGGGAAACCGGGGCACAGAGCCGGAGGTTGAGGAGGCCGTGGAAAACTGGGAAGCACCGTGCATACAGAAGCTTTACGAAGATGATTTGGTCATTGCCATAGCAAAACCTGGTACACTTCTTGTAAGCCAGCTCTCTGTCTCCGTCTCTGTCTCTGTTCCGGAGCAATGTCTGCGTTTCCCTGAAACAAGGTTTTCTCAGTTAACTCCGTTTGGAAACAAGTAAAGGTAAATGAACTGTTGGAAAATGCCTAGGGTTTGGCTGGTTGGGGGGGCTCTTGACGGGGTTGATTGCTTGGAATTTGTTTTCGACCTGCAAGTGGCTGAAGGAATCTACATGGGAGATTGCAACGCACACTATTGGTAACTTGTGCATCATTTATTCATTTGCCGTTCTCGGGAAGTACAGACGTTGGTTTACTGGTTCCTTCATATTTGTAATCTGTTTTTCATGATCTCTCATTCCAGTTTATCGGTGAAATGTTTGATTCACCTTGTCAGTTTCTAGGTAGTACACTGACTTAGGGCCTTCTCAGTCAAGGTCTATGGCATGCAGAACTAGCTTAACTTATTTCAATCCATTATGAGCTGGTCAAACACATGGGCTATTTGTGTTGGTTTCATGTATAAATGCACTCAAGCCCCAACATCATTTTGCTTATATGTTTTCAGCATTGGGGGTTGCAGCAAAACACCATGTTTTGGAATGTCAGAGTTGTTAAATGGATGCAGGTGCATAACAACAAAGCAGCGACCTGGGAGGAGAAGCAACGAAATGCTTTTGCAAAGGATCTTGTGGAGGCACAACATACCTTGGGTATGTCTATGCATCTGCGCATACTACACATAGACATATGAAACTACATACTCTTACATTTATGAAGTAGCCTGTTGATTATCCCATTGTGCAATGATAGAAGTTGTGGAGTCCGAGGCTTTGAACTCCAATCTCAGCCCATTATTTGCAGTTATGGAAGGGGGCAGTGGAGGAAGAGTTGGTTTGGACTGGAGCTGTGCATGTGGAAGTGTAATGGAGGAAGAGAGTTGGAAGAGATTTTCACATCAGGCATTTAGTTTTGTGGATTCATATTCGAGAAAGGCTGTCTCTGAGTACATGAGGTTGCATATTTCTGTGCATGGTGAAGGAAAGCGTGTGAATCCTGTACACCGTCTAGACCGGGCGGCCAGTGGAGTCATGTTGTTTGCCAAGTCTGGTGCTGCTGCTCGAGCCGCCCAAGCTGCTCTCTCTCATTCTACTGCCATTAAGGAGTGAGCTTCTTTGAACATCGTGTCATGTTTGAAGTCACATCATAGCCGACCTCATAATCTGTACTGTTGTCATGTCAATGCCACACAAGGGAAATGTACTTATTAAACTTGCACAAATCCTTGTCATGTACTCATGACCTGCACGTGTTTACACAGAAAGAATGGAGATTGAAGGAACCACATACTGTCCACATTAGACCAACAGGGTCCTGTGTGCTCTGTAGGTGAGACCTCAATGTACATAAATATACTAGGATGTATATGATGCAGATATGTGGTCCTGGCAAGAGGATGCACGCCGGACTCCTTCATATGTGATGACCCAGTTAAGGACGATAAGGTATATGATCTTCTCTCATCTCCCCATCTGTATCTGGCTAATGTGGACAACTCAACTCCAATACTTATGGTGTTGGATATCACTGAAACAGATGCTGGATTCATCATTCTGCTGCTAACTTCTTTGGAACAGGGCATTCTAAGACCGGCAATAACCGAGTGTGAGAAGCTCTTGGATCTTCCTCAAGCGCGATGCTCCTTGCTGAAGGTGTTCTTTCTGCCCAAAAGCTCTAGTCGGAGGCAACTGCCATTTAATACATGCTTTAGGCTAACTCTGCTTGCTCTTGGGCAGTCTTCCAGTCTTATTGTAGGATCAAAAAACAATGTTGTTGAGCTGAGCTGTCCAACCTACTGAAGGTGGTGTGACACACAGGTGGTGATAAAGACAGGACGGTGGCATCAGATACGCAAGCATCTCAACCACCGTGCATCCCACGTCTGTCACGAATCTCAAGCTCCACGCTTCCTGAGGTTTCATGTATTGTTGATTAGAGGGTTTGTTCTGGTTTTACCATGTGTCAGTGCTTCTTCCTCCAATCACATTGAAGCAGCTCTTTTTCATCATTTTCCCCATGTATAACACTTGCATTGTTGAGTGAGGAGAGCGGATCAACACAGTGCGTTAACTATATCATCTCTGTTGCTTGTCTCTCTGTGTCTGCCTTTTCACATGTGCAGGTTGTCGGGGATGTTCGGCATGGGAAGGGAGGGACAAATCGCTACTTTCGAGATCATTATAACATGCCATCAGGCCGCATTTTTTTACATGCTTCTTGCCTCACTTTCCCTTACCATCAGTTTCTATCAGTACTTACTAATCAGACTTCAGAATCAAATCACTCGCAACATACTTGGGGTGTGGCGTCCCCCAGGGTAGACTGTTCTCATGAGAACTCTTGGGGTGTGGATTCATTGGTTTCGAGCACAACTCCAGCCTTATTAACAAGAGAAGGGGACGTTGAAGCTCTGGAGGAAATGCGTTCAAGGGCATGGATGGCATCAGGAGTCTCATTCAATCCAGATGCAAAGACTGGGCTTCAACTTACCATCCGAGCCATGCTTCCAGAAGACCTGCAACAGGTTTTACTTGCGGTGCCTGACAATCTCTCTAAGGAGACCCTGCTCTCTCTTGGTCTCCTCTTATAATGACTGTCCTTGATTGTTCCTCACCTACCATCTACTGGGTGGGGTGAAGGTTTTGCTTCAGGGACGTTGTAAGTCGGATTGAAAATTAGCAAACTTAGGAAACAAACGGATACTAATCAAGTTGAGTACCCAAGACTAACTTTAATCCTGAAAAAGTTGTGGTGACCAGGCAAATTGGCTTGTTGTGTGGGTTCGGGGGGCTGCTTGACTTGAATTTTTGCTTCTTGCATAGACTGTAATCGTTCATGCCATGCATGACATTTCTTTCCAGTATATCAAGCACAGTGAATGATGCATTCTGCATGTATTGCAAACATGTGGATCTAAAGACTACTCCCTCTGATTCTCAGACTTCCATTGTCCACTTCCACTTAGAAACTCCCGTTTTTTCCGGATGTGGAGATGCATTACCAAATATTTGTTGCCTGTCCTACATACTAATGAGATCTAGGCCAGATATGAGAGGGTGGGTTACCAAACACACAGCTACTTCCCTTTGAGCTCAAAATACTACTCAGTTTAAAGGCTCCCCCTCCTAGTCTTCAGCTGGAAAAGTGAATATCGTGGCCGGGAAATGTTTTGCCCATTTCTTTGGTATTAGAGCTGATGTCGGTCTCTTTATGGAATGGGCTGCGGGTCTGTCCGTGGGAAATATGTCATTGTCAGAAAATTGAACGCACCCTCGTAATTCTTAATATTGCTCAGCTGTTTCTATGGCGGCGAAATGCTGCATGATTACCATGAGAATGATGGAAAGGAGAAAGTACACTGTGCGAAGATAAACAGTATGAACACATAAGAGGAGTCGCCCCACATTGTCCAGTGTGCTTCACCCCAGTCCATGCACGCAATGTCTCCCACCTCAGAAGTGGTAATACTGTACTCCCCTCTGCAAGCGTACCTAAGCACAGTGGCCGACGACAATGGAATGGCCGTTGTTGAGGAGGATTTGATTTGCATAACATTCCACTTTGAGCCAGGGACTGTCCATGTGGTTAGAGAGGTGTACGATAGTAGTGGGAAGGTCGAGGGCCGCATAAACGGAGGTGCCCAGTGTCTAGCTTGCTAGTTAGCCCTACCTGTATACTGAATCTTATCTGGAAGGGCCATCTGGTACGACGAGCTTGACTCTCCTTTACAAGTCCCTTGTGGCGACCAGGTGTAGAAAAGGCTTGGACACTTCAAATATCATCAGGTCTTATTGTAGTGTTTCAACTTTCGTTCTTCGGACATCTACCATCTAGTTCTGGCAGCGCCATCATGCAAATCTCCAGTCGCCCTGCCAAGATGAAAGTCTCTTGTTCTCTGTGGCTACTGTTTTGCAAGCCTTACAGCTGCAGATATCCGTGAGCAACATTCTAGTACCGGAATGATGAGCACGAGTTCAGAGGATTGGCCAGTGCTCCGCGAATCCCATAAGGCGCACCAACGCAACAACCCTAGGAGAACAGCCTTGGAACAAGAGACCATCCCAGACGTCTATTGAACTCATGAATCAAGAGCCTACATACCTTCGCAATTTCTCATACGAAAGCAGCACGCTTTGCTTCTCTACCACAATTTATTCCACGAGGTCCACACAGACAGAAGCTCTGTACAATCCACACCTTCCTCATGTCGCTCCCCAGATCACGTCGGCACCATTCTTGCCTCGATCACACGCAAAACACTACATGACAGAGACGAATATTAATATACGGTATACGCAACATGCGTGCACGCGTACTAGACTTTGTACGTACATCACGGCCACGACATGCACGGAGCACATGGGCCCCACGCCTACTACCTGGTCGTCTACCCACATACTTTATGCTTGCGTAGATGTACTATATCCAAGTATAATACAGTGGAGAATCTGATATATATACACGATTCCGTCTCTGTGTCGCCTTCTTCCTCCCTCTCCGAATCTTTCGCGAGTAAGGACGTGGGAAGATCCATGCATGCAACTTGAAGAATACTCGGGAAAGCTTGGGGGTGGCAGTGCAGGGGTACAGCCTCAGGATGTCAATGGGGAGAGCACTCAGCTTTCTCTGCGTCACTGTGTGGTGTGTCCGATTTCCGGAGGACGACGGTTTCGGTGATGGCAGAGAACGCCTAGTGACGAGAAGGAAGACTTCCAGATCTAGGGTTTCAAGAAAGCTGTCTGTTGTGAGGCCTTGGGATTCGAAACATGTGAGCACCTGTACCAAAGTATATATCGATATATCCCAGTTCGGCCCTTCCAGGTATCAGTGGGCTGCTGTGACTCCATGTGGATGAGTGATACACTTACCATTTAACTACATTGTCGACGGTGCAGGTGCGACTGTATGCTGAGGTGCGTCAGAATGAGGGCCTTCTTCGTCATGATGCCATAAGAGTCGTAACAACTCCTACGCGGACTAGGTGCGCGTGAGAAGAAGAAAAAGAGAAAGATATGAATGTGCTTTAGTTTAGAACTATTTCGCATCTGTAGTCAGGTTGCAATATTGTACGAGAAATCATGTGAGAATTCCAAGAGAGAAAGGAAAGCATGCCGACTATCGTCTAGACGGCAGGGGTGATTACGTATAAAGAGGCCGCATTACGAGAGAAGATTGACATCTAAAATCTACTGCTGTGCCGCAGTCCCGCAAGCTGACATATAGGGTCGGTTGGACAGACATATTGCAGCCAAGCCTGTGCGTATTGTATGGGCAGCACCGAATTCAAGCGTTAAGCACCAGCCTGCGAAGTATCAGAAGGTGGTGCGGCAGCGATCCTCGTCAGTCAGGTAAGAAGTCTGGCCAGCAACTGAAAATTGAAGCATACAAGGTTCCATGAAAAATGGCTAGGATCTGCCAGAGTCGCTCGACAGATCGTTCTAGTGCAAGCGTCGTTAAATTTGGCTGACCTACGCACCTGCAACGTTTCTACAAGCTGATGATGGGTTGACTTCTCATGGCAGACGGCGGACTGAATCACGAATGGCATCGATATATAAGAGGAACCCAAAATTACGAGAACTATATAAGGAATTAGTTCAGGTCGTCAGGAATGGAGTAACAGGGGTCCTGTTCAAAAGAAAACTATGCGTCCGTGGGCAGTTGAAGAAGGTGCTATACGCAGCACTGACCTCGTATTGACGTGCAGAATTCAAGTGCAGAATTTTTTGCAAGAAAAATTGCGGTGAATCATTGTGTGTTTCACTGGTCGGAAAGGTTTAGTACATATTGAACACTTGCTGATAGTAGTAGTTGTAATTCGCCTTCAGGAGCAACCGTTAGTTTCATTTATCGCTCAGATGTCTTGTATGTTTCTTTATGTAGATATCAGCAAACAGCTCATATATGGAAGGAGCTCGACCATCGGCCTCTGTAATCTCTTGAACTATTTACTTCTATATATCCATCCCTTTCGAGCCCTTCCCAACAGATCGTGACATTCTCTGGACATCAACTCTGCACTGATCATACTCCCTGCAACCTTTCTGGAAAACAATTTGAAATATGCCACCTTGTCGCACGCGGTAAAAAAGTCGCTCATGAAGCAAATACTGAGCACTGATAAATGTACTGCACAAACATTGTTCACGATATTGCTCAAATATGTTGTTATACATTGGTCCCATGTCCCTGTACATCCAGCCCCAGCTACCTAGTTTGCTTCGAGATCATAACCGTGGTGTAATTCCTAATCGAGCTACCCTCCGGTCGCTTGATGACTGCAGCTCTATGATGGTACTTGAGAAGCTGTACTGGTGATCAAGCAGGCGGGGATCATACAAACCGCCTGACCAGTACATAATCTGAGGGCACCGGAGACAAGTCTTGAACCCGCTTAAACAATTTCTCAATGAAAGCCGGTTTGCAATGCAAGAATCACCACTCTGCTATAATCCTCCCATGATTCGCTATTTCTGTCATAAAGTTTTTCTTTCCTCGTGTCCAAGCAGTGGGCAGTGTGCCATGAATGCGCCCCATGCACAGCTCACAAACTGTTGTATACACTGTCGAGTCGTCTTCTCCGCGGAGGGTGGGCAAATCGGTGATGATGATGATCGGAGAATACGGAAGGCCACAATGGGCCCGTTCGTCGGGATATTACCGACGGAGACTGATCGTTCGTCAGGATTGTGCCGACGGAGCCATGCGTCGATGATCGTTCGTCGGGATAGTACCGGCGGAGCTATCCGTCCACGCCCCTTCGTTGGCCCTTGCTCGGCCACGTCACCCCATTTCCGTCGGCCGCGCATTGAGATTTGTTTATTTTATTTTATGATTTGTTCTTCTTTAAATGCTTAATATCAAGAGTCCGCAGATCACATCATTTTGCTTGCTTAGGCTTGTGAACGACGTTACCAATCATCGTCCCACATTGTATCAATTTCATAGGCCAAGGCCGGATTTCAAACAGAATATTACTTCTTATTTCCCTGTGGATCCATAGCTACAAGAAATCTGCGTGGTACTAGTAAGAAAGTTGTAGGTTACTAGTGGATGAAGTAGTGACTCGGTGTGGGCTCCCCGCGCGACACGTGGTAGACTAAGGATTTGAACGTTGACATGCACACTCCACACCTTGCGTTTGCTACAAACAAGCGCAGTGCTGCAAGGCAACGGATTCAAATCTGTGGAGGCAAAGATTATTGGATGGAAAGGATGTATCTGGGGGCTCATAGATGGGAGCTGGTAGAAAGGACATGTACGGCCGACCGGGGAGCTCGTTCTGGAATGGCGAGCAGAATCGTGGAGTAGAGAGAAGTCATCAGGACAGTCGGTGGGAGAGAATGCAACGATTTCCTCATGAATTTTGAAACCTATCGTGGTGTGAGATATGAATCCATGTTCTTTTAGGTGTTTTTGATGTTCCCAACGGATTGTGGACAATTGGAGCCCAGCTTGAAGACGATATTCGGTAGTAGCCAATTTGAATTCGTGCTCTCGGTCTGGGGAAGTCAATTCATGTCGAGGAAGTCCTCTCAGACTACTTTCTTGAAGCGCTTATTCTTCCACTTGCTCCGTTTTTTGTCATTAATGTTTACATTTAGAGGTCTGTTGAGGTGTGTGATTCTGCAGAGGGAGCTTCAGAGGCAGAGTGAAACACTCTGCCCTATGTTCAGGCGAGTGAAATCTTTATACAATTTAGAATCCCATGATTGCACCACCTGGATCCTCTAGACAGATTTATAATGGCATCACTGACATAGCAACTGAAGTAGTTCATGGAAACGCGCCTTGGCAACAAGTTGAACCCTAAAAAGTCCCAAGCCCTTTCATGATTCTGATTTTTGTAGTGAGGACTTAGGTTTTAACCTACTTGATATGGCCATGGAGGGATGGCCACTCGTTGGCTCCCCACAGGATGCATTGACCGGGATTCCTATGGTACATTTAGGGTTTTCTTCTGCCTCACAGGATCGAATAATGCACAGGTGCAGATCGTCCTTACGAAGTTCTAAGGGGGAATTTTTAGGTAGGGACCCTGACCGTAGTTTCCATGGTCTGAACCCTGGCCTTCAAGCTAAGCCTATCTCGATTCGTCTCCCTGGCGTCCGCCGCTTGTTTGCGACTTTGACTCCCACAAGATCCGCCAGGGATCCCAGGCGGCGAAAGGAAGGTGACATGCGCCCGACCAAATTCTCAGAATCGCTGGTAAATGAGCTTGTTAAGCTGTTTGGCATAATGCACTTGTATTGAAGCAGCTTCAATGTTACTTAATCCTCCTTTCATATTTTGAGATTTGGAATGCATGTCTCTTAGTTAGTGAGGGAGAAAGAAGGAGAGGGGGAGAACAGAATCTAGTCACCGTTCCTCGCGAACATTGGCTCAGACATATCCATAGTCCAGGCGGTACGCTCACCCAGTGATTCCAGCCGAAGTCTACCTGAGACTACCATAGCTTGAGTACAGCTGACAAAAATTCAGTGACAGGGTATTGAATGCTGGGTGTTGATGTACACATTCCATCGACTTGAGCTTGATCTCAGCACTGCTGCTCTGGTCTTCTAGCTGGATAGAGAGAAGTGAAGGCTCAGAAGTCTATTATGTCCATGAGGAGAGCAAGAATTGAAGTGAAAGGATACTTTATGATGTCCGCGGGAAGCTCAAAGAGCTTATGTGACAAGCATGAAACAAGAAAGAAGCTGGTGCCCACCACAAGCAGCCCGAAGACAACTACTGCTTAAGGGATTGTTAAGAGTCAAAGCCTCATGCAGATGTGCTAAGCATTTCTGATCCTCTTAGTGGAACACCTCTGTGAGAGAAAAAAACTTTATAACATCGACAAAGGGGCTGAGGGCCTATTGCTAAGAGAAATGAAATGAAACGGTGCTGTATAACGTCCGCGGAAAGCTCATAGAGCTTATGGGACAAAATGGAAGAAAGCATGAGAGAGGAACAAATCCAGAAACCACAATTAATGTTCTAGCGATTGTCTAAGGGTGAAGGCCTCGTGCAGGTAGGCTGCCAAGCATTTTTTATCCTCATAGTGGAAGACATCAGTGAGAGTTTAGGTTCTACTGAATAAACAGTGGAATCTCCCACGGATCTCGTAGTATAGAGGGCAGTAGAAGAAGAGAGAAAGAGGACTTATCAGTGCTGAGAAAGAGAGAGAGGTACATATCTGAACCCAAAAAATTGTCCTCGTCATATTATGAAATGGCAGGAAACAAGACCAGATGTGGAAGGGGCTGCAAAACGTGCGAAGAGCCCTGCAGACAAACTTGGGGACTGGTCCAGAGGTTGGCCTGGCGGCGAGACTGCTCTCATTGGCTGGGTGAGTTTAGTGAAACGTTGGACTCCATTTCCTAGCAGGAGGCAACTCGTCGAAGTCTTAGGGAACTGTGATTAGCAGATTGGCAAGGCCTTTCTTATTGTTGTACATGTTGTATCAGTACACTGATGCAAAGCCAATGTGCAATTATCATGACAAAGCTTAGAAACTAAAAAGAAGAGGGAAGCATCGAATGATTTGAAATTAATTGGCTGTCTGTACTTGCATTGAGTCTGTGTTGCAGGTGGAAATGTTGGAGCTCAAACCCAGCGTTGCTCGGGAATTTGCCCAAAGGTACTTGTGAGGCTTCCTGTTTCTTTCTTCCTCCTCCCCTTACAATTTCCTCCCCCCTCCCTCCCTTTCTTGATTTTCTCTCCTTTTCTTTTACCTTTTTTGTCTCACCATCCGTCTCACTCCTTGGCAGCTTCTAATATGATCCAATGCCAGCTGTTATATAAACTTCCAATGATCTGTAACCGAATTGTCAGCAGCTGTGTACTAGCAGTGTGGTGATATCAGGTTGAGTCCCATGTACACTGGTGGGCTGAAATCCCACCAAGGGATCCAGGATGGATGGTCTTCTGCATGACTATGCCCTCAGGTTTCATCACAGCAGGAAATGTCCATCCAGTACATTCTTTCTTTAATTTAAGTCCCGTCTCTGGCTCATGCCTGCTCTCTTCCTGCCTTTTGTATGTGTCTCTGTCACTTCTAGCCTCTTTCTTACCTTGCCTCTTGCATGATTCTGTATTCTGTGCGAAGTTCCTAGCTGAAACTGACAGGCATTGCATCTGTCTGAGAAATGTAGTTATGATCCAGAAAAGCTAGCAGAGATGATGGCAGAGCAGCCAGGACAAGTGCGGGCACGTGCCCTCGCTATCCTCAAAAACCTTGGATTCTTCTCCGCAAACATTTTGCTTGATAAGCAGGTAAATTGAATACAGCTCCTGTATAGAGTAAAGGGTTTTTCATAAATGCCATTTGGCGATTTCATGGATGGAATACTTTAATCTAGTTCACCATGATCAAAACATGTCAGTCAGAAAGTCATCATAGCATGGACTTTGAGCCTTTTGTGGATACAAGAGAAAAGATAGATTCCATTACTGAAGAAATGCAGACCATATAGCAAAGCATGTAAAGCTACTTGTGAAAGTCTGAGAGAGTAAGTAGTTCGGTAAAACTTGCTCAACTTTACGATCTGTGACCCAAGCCCAATCCTTTGACATTAGGATCTTATTTCCATAAGTGATTCTTTGTAGAGAGGAAAGCAAGACAAGCAGCGAAAACAGCAGCGCGCACGTGAACTTCGTCAAATTCTTTGCCAACTTGGTCCTTCCTTCATCAAGGTATTTGGTATTCCAGCCAGGACCTCCAAAACTTAGAGCTTGGCTGAAAAAAATAGAACAATCAGGAACTAGGGGATTAGAAAGTATGTTCCGAGGGAGGGTGGTGGTTGATTGTTGCACATGTTAATTCATTTTTGTCGAAGTATTTGAGGATGGATATGGATGCAATTGGAGAGCTGCCAAATCTTCTAAGCAGACTTTTACTTAACAATCAGGTAGGGCAGTCGCTGTCGGTGAGGCCTGATATATGCCCACCAGAGTATCTGGACGAGTTCGCTGTACTGCAGGTAAAGATTTGAGTTCCATTCATCTTCAGAGTTTTGTCCGTAGTGGTTCAGTTTCTCCTAGTTATTCTACCTTGCATCTAACTAGATGTTCTTTTGCTCCATTTTCTGGCAATGTCTGAGTGGTTGAGTACCCATGTTCAGTAACGAGTTATGTTATCCATGAATTTGCAGGACAATATTCCCTCTTTTGCAACTTCACTTGCACACGCACTAATCAAGGAGGAGCTTGGTGTTGCAGTATATTTCTTTGCACCCTTTGCTTTAAATTGGTGGCAATACAAAGTAATCTGTTGTTTGTTTCCAGTTGCTGCAAGGTTGCAAATTGAGACAAGATGCTGAATCAGGCTCAATAGAATATCTGAATATATGGGTGCGTCTATGTTGTGGTACTAGGTGGAGGATATCTTTTCCGAACTTTCTCCGGAGCCTGTTGCTGCTGCAAGTTTGGGTCAGGTACACATCTTACATGAACATAGGCCCACTCCTAACAGTTGCTGGTTAACGGTGGAAAGCACTCTGTCCCACCTTTAAAGTGCACATTCAATTTGACATTTAATACAAATTACCAAGAGGATCTAACCTTATAGAAAGTCTGAGTGTGCCTCAGGTGTACAAAGGGAGGCTACGGTCCACTGGAGAACTGGTTGCTGTCAAGGTGAGGAATCAACCTGACCTAGCAACATTTCCTGTTGTTGCCTGTATGATGGTCCTTAGAAGAAGACATAAGTCTATTATTTAAATCATCCCATTACTGGTCAGATAGTGGACAGATCATACTGCACATAAATTAGGACTGTATCTTTGTCATTCAAACTTCAGACTGAAACCTTCCTAGGAGTTCTCTCCGTTTTATGGCATGATCTTAATGTGCATTTGATGTTGTAATCTTAATGGATGTTTGGCAGGTTCAGAGGCCGGGTATTGGTGACAATATTGCACTGGACATGTTTTTGGGTACAGTTCTCTCTTTGATCAATCTTCCCTCCCTTTCTGCTTGCACCAGGTGGAGGAAGCTGGACTTGTACTTACCAAACCAAAGCACATATATTGCTCTCGTACGATTTCTGACATTGTTTCAAAATGCAATTGACAAAGCTTGTCAGTACAATTATTTTATGGAGTTTTCAAATTGAGTGCAGTGCGGAAAGCAGCAGCATGGGCAGATGCAAATCTGCATATCTCAAGGACAACAGCATTGGTGGCGATAGTGGACGAGTTTGCCAGTCGCCTCTTTGCTGAGCTTGACTATGTTAAGGTAGCTTCCTTAGCTCAGCCTATCGAGAAGTGAAATGGTCAAGGTTTTCTAGCACTGTAGTGCCAAACTTCAGTTGCCCGCTTTCCAGTTTATACCCACTTACTTCCCAATTCTGACTCCTAGCCTCCTCAAACTTCCCGCACGCCAAAATGTAGCTTCAATGAACCTGCTTGTAGTTGGAATATATGATGGTATTTCTGGATAACCAACCTCATGTATTCGGACAACATGTTGATAAGCCTGTAGTTGTCCAATTTCATCAACTAGGGTCAGATCTGCAAGCTATGCCGCTAAAGCAGGATGCATTTGTCAGCCAGCCATTTTATAAAAATTCAAGTACAACAAGGTGTCTCCATAGTATCTCCTGTAACAGTATTTCCAAGTTGTAAAAGGGGCTTCACTAGATCCACCGGTCACCTTATATGTGCATAGCTGGGGGCTTTCAACCCCTTCGGTGAGGTTTGGGGTAACCATGTTGCCCCATTTATAACCATTCCAGCAGAAGACAGTAGCCCCTTTCGAGATAATCAACACCATGATTTTCCTTTGGCAGGAGTACACCTTCTCTTTTGCTGTAATGGTATGCAGTTAACATCGTCAACTCGAGAAGGGATATAGTTGTGACGTTGCATTCAAACTGCGTAATCTCCGGTTAGATCCTTGTGACTATGGAGGTGTTCGAGCAGTTGTTCCACTTTTTGGTTACTGGTAAACTGGCTTGAATGCAGGAAGGTCATAATGCAGAGCACTTTGGGGAACTCTATGGCTCCCTTCCTCGCATCCGCGTCCCCAAAATATATTGGGATTACACGTAAGCACAATTCATTCATATAGGAGAAGATTTGAGTGGTCACATATTCAAGAGAAATGTTGACCTTGCATCTGTCTGTGTATGTTATGAAATTTGTTCTTTCTTTCACTGTTACATCTTTGGCTTCAATGGTGGTTCGTCTGGAATGCTGTACCTCTACTCTATTTAGATAATGTCTCTACCGGTTTTTGTGCATTAAATGCTTCATCCCCTTTAACCTGAGTATTGCTGGCTGTATGAGAGCTCCATGGAAATTCCAGGGATGAGTCTCAGATACCCTGAAGGCGGAAACCCCATAGCTGGCTCCGAGAGGGTTTACTATCCAGGGGATTATGCCTTGAAGGGTATCATAGTGAATAGTGCCAGGGAACATGCAACGAGTCCATCTTCTTTCTTCCACGTTAATTCTTTGTCTCTGTCTTCCTTGTCTCTCTGTCTATTTCACGTATACCTGAATTATTTTCCTCAATACCTGAATTGTTTTCCTCAACATTATTTGCGAGCCCAATTGCCCAATGACCTGAGTAAATTGACTCAATCTTGTGAACAGAACAAGGAGGGTGCTGACGATGGAGTGGATAGAGGGAGTGAAACTTACCGATGATCGTGGACTCCGTGGATACGGGTTTAAAGCTGTGGATTTTGTAGACCTGGGTGTAGACTGTACTATGCACCAACTCCTGGAGCATGGTCAGTGTGGTTGCTTCTCCCTGTACGATCATATTTCAAGTTGGCTATTTCACAAATGTCCTCATAATCAGCATTTTTCTTGTGTGTATTCTGCTAGGCGTTGGCACGTTTATCACAAATCATGTTACTGAATATGTTCTAGTATAAATAGAAAAACTCAGGGGGAAGTGGAGCTGACAGTAGGGTTATTGGTTGCAAGGCGAAAATCAAACATTATAGCCTAAGTATGAACTCTCTCTCTGGGCATGAGGCATTTCCGGCTGCAGGCAACCTGTGGAGTTTGATATCTGGTTTTCTTGGTGCTCTTTTGCCTATCGGCCCTTGGGGACCCCAAGGAGGCATCATAAAGTTTTTTGTTTTCTTTCTCCTTTTATAAAGTACCATCTCATTTCGTTTCATTTCATTTCCTTTTATGTGTGTCTGAGTTGTTTCAGATATGGAAGGCTCCTTATGCTTGTTTCAAACCTGTCTCCTTAGAAGGCACAAAGGGGATACTCAACTTTTAATTGTTCATTCCACAGGGTACTTCCATGCGGATCCACACCCCGGAAATATCCTGGCCACCCGGGCTGGCGAACTTGTATACCTGGACTTTGGTATGATGAGTGAAGCTCCATTGTCTGCAAGGTTAGGCCCACCCTAGCTTTGCATATAGAAGGAGGAAAGGAAGATTTGAGGAGTCAACCATAGACATACCGTTTCAACAGTGCGGCTGCCATGCCATTTGGTATTGAGGACAGAAACAGGAAGAAAGAAGGAAATGAAATAATACTATACTATGTCTGTTGAAAGCTTTGTAATGTCCCCAGGGAGCCCCAAAGGTCCATGTGACAAATTTGAGGGAGAAACTACAAGTATTTTCCAATACTCGTGACTACTCTGAGACAAATCGATGTGATAACAGATACGGAATCATGGCACATGTTGTGCACCTAGTGAACCGTGAGTATGGTGCAATGGCCCGTGACTACTACAAGCTGGGTTTCCTTGACTCGGTAAATTCTGTCCCCATCCAAGCATGCTAAAATGTGTGTTATCTTTGTGTGCTCTTTTGAGTATGCAGACTTGCTAACTAGTTGTTATGGACCCATTGTCTTCCCGCCCCATATGGTTAGCAGCACAATCATCTCCCTTTGGAAAACCAAGGTTGAGTCGTATGTTGGAACCAAACTGCTTGAGAATTCCTTGAATACCTTGCTCCTTTTTCATTGTTATTTACTGGCAGATGCACTGAATGTGGTTAGGGAAATGTTATGTTGCGGGTGACAGTCAGTGGACGTGGCACCATTGGTGCCTGTGCTGGCGGGCTTTTTCGATGATGTTCTCAATAAGTCTGTCTCTGAAATCAATCTCAAGGTCAATCTTGCACTCCCTCGAAGTGTTTGCATGGTATTCTGCTGTAAAAACTAGCCAGAAAGTAATTTGGTATCTATGCACATGAGACCAAGAAATGAAATGAAATGAAATGGTGCTTTATAACATGAGAGAGGAAACAAAACCAGAGCCAAAAATAAAAACTATTGCTCGAGTGATTGTCTAAGGGTGAAGGCCTCGTGCAGGTAAGCTGCCAAGCATTTCTGATCCTCATAGTGGAAGACTTCAGTGAGAGATTGGGTTCCGTGGAATAGACAGTGGAATGTCCCACGGATCTCGTAGTGTAGAGGGCAATAGAAGAAGTGTTCTTCAGTTTCAAATTCCCGGTTGCGCCCTGTGCAAGCTGACATAGGCGGTCCTCCCGTTGCAGGTTTTTCCATCTGCCAGTCTCTATCCGTAGGTTGTGGGAGAAAGAAAGAAGAATTATAACATCCATGGGAAGCTCACAGAGCTGATGGGAAATGAAATGAAATGGTGCTTTATAATGTCCACACAAAGGAAAGCAGAGAAGAAAGCAACTTGATAACTATAGGGCAAAGGTGAACAAGAAAATAAGAGACGAAAGAAGAATAATAAACTTAATTAAGAAGATAGAGAGAGAGATAAGCAAGAGAGGAATCTATAATGTGCACAATGTGCCTTCAATTTCATGGCAAATGGTTCCCTTGTATCCGCATGTGAAGTAGCACTAAAATGTTCAGCCTGTCCTTGTTTTTATGGCGCAAATTGCAATGGAAGACTTTCGAAGTAATCGTTGTTGCTGGATGCTACCGTGTGCAGTCCATAATTGACGGTTTATCGGAAGTGCTTTATCGCTTTCCATTCCAAGTGCCGGCATACTATGCCCTAATTGCCCGGTCACTCACCGTTCTGGAGGGCATTGCCATGCGGTCAGATCCACAGTACAAGGTTCGTACAAGGCTATTCTCTGTGCTTCTTTCACTTATTCCTGCACATCAGAGAAAATATGACCTCCCTTCCACCTCAGGGCTGTCTCTGTCATTTTATGGTGTCCCCTCTGATGCACACCTCCCTCACTCCACTTGACCAGGAGTGCTTGGCGACTTAACCTGCATGAGGCACTTCGATCCAAGCAACACTTGGGTCTATTGTGGTGGTTTTTAATCTTTCATCCTCTTTGCTCACATTGCTTTAGGGCCATGTGTAGCAATATGTCAATAACTTTGTATTCACATACAGAAAAGGTGCAGTTGACCAAAGGCTACTTGTGGGCCAAAGTGCTTGCACTGTTTAATTTGATTTGCACTGTTCATGACAATCACCTTCTACATCAAGCAGACTCTGACGAGTGTTGTGTCATTGATTAGGGGATGTTTGGTTGGTTCTGGTTAAGTATTGCAATGAAACTACAATCAGGTTTTTTGGAAGGCCAGTTTGCACATTTTGCTTTTCACAATGGGTCACAGGCAGGGTCCTTCAGGCTTCTTGGAAAAGCCTCTGCTGGGGTTCCAGGTAATGAGAGGTTAAATTGATGTTTTGGAATGTGCAGTTGATTGCAAGGGCGTACCCATACATTGCCAAGAGATTATTAACCGATGAAGCTGAAGAACTTCGTGTAGCCTTGGAGGAGTTCCTGATCAAAGATGGCTCATTCAGGTCCCCATCTTCTATCTCTATTTTGTCTTATGGGCCCTCCAGACCCTCTGTCGATGTTTCTGTCGGTCTTTCCATTTCATTTCTCCAAGTAGAAGATAGTTGTTTTTTTTGGTCCTACATACGTGATCATGGACGGATACTACCGCATCATTATGCCTTCCTACCATTTTTCTCAGTTCTCCATGACTCTTACACAAGCTTTGGGAAAATGCACAGTTGACTCCCACACTTTCCAAATCGGTACAAAGGGATTACACACCACCTCAGGATAGGATCTGCCCTGGTGGCACAACGGGCAAAGTGGAGACAGGGCATCACTATCATTTCCTGCATACTACCAGATCTAGGCAGATACTTCTCCTCCCATGATGTCATAAACTTCTAGACTTACATCTTTGGAGACTCCCCCCCTCTTTGGCAAAGGCATTCATCATTGGTGACCAGAACTGGCCACAAGCTTCCTGGCATGAGGCATTGTCTCTTAATGACGTTTGGAGTTCTTTGATGGAGTATTCTCTTGTAGGTCTACTTTTGTCCCATGGGCACTTGAGGCCTCTGGGGACATTTAAGGTTTTTCTTCTTGCTTGCTTTCTTCTATCTTCAAACGTTCTCTGCTGTGAAGATGAGAGGCCTGGCAATGTATCACCACAAAATTCTCCAACTGAGAATCAATTGTCATTGAGTAGTATGGTTGCACTGGGGACTGGTTTGTTTGGGGCAGGTGCTCTGTCCCTTTTGTTTGTTTTGTCCATAAACTCTCTGAGCTTCCTGTGGACATGAAGTTCTAATATGAGCTGTTGATGGTGGGTCGAACAGATGGACTCGGCTAGAGGATCTTGTAAAAGAAGGGCGCAAGGTGGGAGGCATACGGGAGGAGCAGCTCTGGTCATTTCTGCATTGGCTTGTATCAGAACAGAAGGTTGGTTCAATCCTTTGTAGGTTGATGCTTCATTGAAGGTGATGCTTGTTTACTGTACCGCTTGCTTGTGCGATTATGGGGGGTCATTGGTGTTGGACTAAATATTTGACATTTACACAGGCTTATGGGGTTCGTGGAGCTCTCATCCATGACCTCATTCGTATCATTGAAGCAGTCGGTCTGAGTGCAACACGCACAGCAGCCTCCTCTCTTGCTGGCATCCTTCGGATCTCTCAACAGGAGGCTGAAGCCCTCCTAGATCGTGCTCTGCCCTTACGGCCAGCAGAGGTGCAAGCATTACGACGAGCACTTTTATTGCAAGATTCAGTCAGAGGTGGGACGCGTGCAAGTTCCTCAGAAGGTAAGTCTCTCCCTGAGAAGCAGGAAGAGAGAAAAGGAGGGGCACCCTGGGATGCTGCTGTTGAGATGTTATCCATGATTCCAGCAAGGATTGATGACATGCGTCAGCAGATGGATCGCACCATTCCTGAGATCCAACGGCTTGTTGAATCCCCAGGCCTCTCACAAATGGCCAACGAGATTGGGCGGGGCTTGCTTGCTCGAATGGGGGCAAGAGCTCTTCAGGTCTTGTTGAGAGAAGATCAAAAAAAGGATTTGTAGAAGTCAACCTATTGTTTATAGTAAATTTAACCCCTCCAAATTGAGATTCATTGCTGAAGTTGAAGAGTCAAGCTTATGAACTGGAGATTGTAGTGTTACTTTTACTCATTCATTGTCTGGAAAACTTTGTAAAAATAGATCATGAACATATTATGAATGGTAGTATTCTTGAATTTTTGGAAACAGCAATTGATAGTGTTATGTATTAACCCTTATGGGACCTTCACAAGGTGGAGCAGTTCTGCTATGTCAAGCTGCGGTTGTTTTCGCGTCTGATGGTCTTTGAAATTGACCCTTTCTTTTGATCATAATACAATGTTTAATCATTCAATCAAGCCAGGTCGAAGCTACTGTAGATATTTTCTAATATCCAGAGACATTGCCTCTTGACCCCATCACCGGACTCCTCCACAAGGCATTCATTTTCCAACGATATGTGCTAGGGCATTGTCAATATGTTGAAGGTAATCACAGAACTTCCAATACCTCCAGATCAGCTGTCACTGAGGATATCATTGCTTCTGGATGTGCTCATTGATTGTAGGCTGAAGTTTTTCTATATAATGGCAGCTGGTATCTCCAGCGAAACAAGTGTGGTGAAGGTGATAGTGTATGAACATGACAAGGTTGTTTGGTTTGGCTTCAACAAATATGCGCTCTTTGGCAAGGAGGGGAAAAGGGTCGTGCTACTCCCGGTGATCCAGCAGCTGAACTGTTTGACAAGTTGGAGAGGAAATACAAAAAGGGGGACAATGGTGACATTTTGTGCCCTTTCTGAGAAGAGGGGGAGACGATTTCTCACCATGACACACATCTAATATGTTTACCAGCTTTCAACATTCTCGGTTGGTCATGAATGACAGTGATACATACAATGGTGGTGGTGCATCTCTAATGCTGCAACCAGCTCTTTCCAAAAGCCCTTTCAGCTCATCAATGTTGCAAATTGGTACAACCTGCTGTTGTCGTATGTGATCCTGAATCACTTCAGTTTTGTGAACTACAAATTCATACAACTAAAGCAGAGCATTTCACATGGTATTGGAGACAGGCAGGAATTCTTGAATATCCTCCAACAACATAACATATTGCGACCGAGATGATCAGGATTTGAAGGAACACATGTAGAAGCGGCTCAAATCTGAATTATGGTTTCAAAGCTGCTACTCAAACACAGAAGAAAACACAATGTCTTGTGAGAGGTATGACAATGAAGGGAGGACAGTGGGGGTTAGCAAGGAAAATCAGAAATCAGAACACTGTCTATTCACGTTGGCAGTCCAGATAAATGGTGTAAGAGAAGAAACTTCCACTGAAAGCCTCCAGTAACATCACCCAATGATATTAAGACCCTAAACCAGATCAGCAAAGTAACAGGATAGACCGCCGACAAGTGTGAGAACAAGGATCCTGATTACAACGTCTATAGAAAAACGTCGTACTGACACTGTCCCAGTGTCCCCTGTTAATTAAAAGAGGGAAAAAAAAAAAAAAAAAAAAAAACTTTACACATTTGGACATCTCTTCTCTACATCAAACTGTCCGAACTGAGTAATGGGTTACAGCGACCCTCATTGGTACCTCGTCACGCTGCTGTTGCAATCGTTTCTGGCATCGGGGTTGCGAGTAGACGGACCAACTGCACAAGTGGGAATGTGCACTAACTTACTTGAGTGGGGACAGCGATGTGGAGAAAGCCTTCGTTGCACTTCAGTGTCTGGCATTGTTGTGGCAAGCACCCCTCACTTACTGACTCCAAGGACATTGACCCGCAGATCAGAAGCATGAAGCCGCAACCAACGATGATGATGATGTGGAGCAGCGGGTGGAAACTTTCCTTGCAAATTTCGGCAGCAGATGAGACTCCAGCGCGGAAAAGAAGAATATGCTCGGACGCCTCCATCTCACCGTAGCTCCCAAAGGTCTGGACCAACACATATCTTTTGCCAATTTTCACTCTCACTGGCGGGGATGGAAACGTCTTCATGCGTTCTCCGGACTGCGCACGCCGACTGCATGCCCAAGGCGGGAGGCACCGCGTCATGCAGCGGATTGAGGGGCTCGGCTTTGGAGCTGAAAGCGGCATCCCCCTTGGCAGTGCGCACAGGACGGAATCCCTTGCATGTAGTTGCATTGGCGCCTCCCCAATCTTCAGGGGTGCCATTCAAATTAGGTGATCACACGAAACACTTTGTGGTGTGTTGTATGCACCGTAGGATCCAGGCGTGGAATTGTCTTTTGAGCAATTTAGCAGAAACAAGGCAAAGAATCGAGAAAGCACAAGTGATGTTAGACAAGGTGGAAAATTGGTATATCTTGCACGTAGGTCAACGCTGGAGCATCGAACAGCGCTGGCAGGAGTTCTATGAAGATCAATGGTGGGACTGCAACGGTGACAAGGTGAGCTTTCTTGATGTAGGATGCCGAGGGAGTCTGATTGAACTCTGGTATGATAATAATATTGTCTGGATTGTACCCCTAGTTTTTGAGTGAAGTTCGAATTTCGCTTTGCTCTGCAAAATGTGCTCTTACTGTCAATATCGTGGGTTGTTCTTCCTAAGCAGGGAACGAACGTAGGGATTGGGCAAGGTGTTTCTCTGGGGTTCGGAAGGCACTTGGGATGGTTGAGACTGTGGCTGCTCAGCGCTCCCTGCTCGTTTCCCCAGACCACTACAAAATCTCCAGACTACAGACATAAGCAGCACACACAAGAGGGCCGGTGGATGAAGGGTGGGTTCAATCCTCCTTGGTTGAAAGAAAGACTAATTGCCATGCCACAAGATCGAGAACAATCTCGTGATGGCGGACAGATATCAGAGAGCGGTTCTGATTCTGGTGTAGATGGTGGAGCTCCTTTGAAGCTTGCAGATGAAAGTGAGTATGACTCCCACCGACCTGATAAGGCGGGCAGCCTTGTCATGCACAAGCTTGTTTAGCATATGTGTAACTTTGGACAAGTTGGTATGTTCCTTATTGGGTAGAGTCCAATGGAGTCCACAACGACTTGCATGAAAGTTACACTAGCACTCCTCCATTAGGGAATGGGTCAATGTGTTGATGCTGTCGGAGTTTCGGGCACAAGGTCTATTGTGGAGCATGGAGCAGCGCTGGCATGCGTTTTTTAAAGATCCGGCACTGTGGGGGGATAACCGCAACCGCAAGGTGTGGATTTCTTAATATACGATGTGAATAAAATTGCTAAAGTGGGCTCTTCCTCTCAGTATTCGTGATTTTTCTTTTTCCTTTTGTTTACAAGGTACACGGGAGGTTCAGCTTGGTCTTAGGGGGGCGTGTTTAAATATATTCAGCTGCACTCTGGTGGCTCTCACAGACCAATCCGAGATCACCTGACTACAGACACAAGCAGCGCAAACAAGAGGTCCTTTGGGTTGATGGTTGGTTGAATCCTCCTTGGGTGAAAAAAAACCTAGGTGCTTTCATGACACAAGGTCAAGGACAATGTGGTGAGAGCACCTTCTTCTCAACACGTTTCAGCCTGTTTTGTCCTCTTATCCTATGTTGAGTTCTGCAAGATAGTCATCTGGTGGATCTATGGTTGCTTGGAGTGATTTTGACATATTACTGCCAATGTGGCAATAGGCAATTATCCACAAACAGAAAGCAAAGATGAGGAGAGGCTTTGGAAAGAATATTTTTCGGACCCAAGTCAATGGTGGGACAATCGAGGCAAAAAGGTGAATGATTTTAGAGAGACAAGATGCATTGCAGCACATTTTAAATGTCTTGAAGCAATTCAGCATAGGAACTAGACTTCGATAAGTAGGGTTGGGGTATTTGCTAGAAAAAAAATAGGTTGCCATTGTCAGCTGCTAGCAGCAAGGGGAGGATCTATGCATTATTGGTTCCGAGGCTCAGATAGCTGAAGGAGCAGGGATGGAGTGTGGGTCCAGATTTCTCCAAGAGGGCCAGAGTTTAAGCACAAGATTACCTGTGAATCCCTGTGGATTGATAGCTACAAGAAACCTGCATGGGTAGATGGTCAACTGGAAGCAACAGCAGTGGCACAGTTGATAAAATCAGGCACCTTCACCATGACCACAGCTTCCAAAAGAGGACCAAGAGAGGGAATCCATAATACCCCTTCTGGCACTTCTGGGCATGTGAGGATGCTATGTGAGGCAGGGCGACTGAAAGAGGCTCTACAGATTCTAAATCAAGGAGGCATTTCAGCAGATTCAGACACTCATGTCTGTCTCTTGCTTAAGTGCATCAAGATGAAAAGCCTGGAAGCCGGAAAGCAGGTGCATGCTCACATTATCCGAAGCAGGGTCAGGCCAACCGTTTTCCTACACAACACCCTTGTCAACATGTATGTTAAGTGTGGAAGCATTGTGGATGCACACAAAGTGTTCCACAAAATGCCTGAACGTGGTTTGATCTCGTGGAATATTATGATGGCAGGATTTAACAAGCATGGGTGTGGTAAGAATGTTTTGGAGACATATGAGCAAATGTTAGGGGAAGGTGTGCAGCCCAACCACATTACGTTTGTTTGTGTTTGCAATGCATGTGCAAGCCTGGCAGCCCTGGAAAAGGGCAAAGAGGTCCATGGTGACATCATCAAAGCGGGAATTGTACCAGATGTCATTCTCAGCAACACCCTTGTGGACATGTATGCCAAAGGCGGGAGCATGGAGGATGCAAAGGGAGTGTTTGATACTATGGCCGAACGAGATGTGGTGTCCTGGAACACGATGATTGCAGGATATGCACAGCATGGCTGCGGGATGGAGGCTTTGGAGACATATGAGCAAATGTTGCGGCAAGGGATGAAGCTGGACCAGGTTACATTCGTTTCTGTTTGCAAGGCGTGTGCGAGCCTGGCAACCCTAGAAAAGGGCAAAGAGATCCATGCTGACATCATCAAAGCGGGAGTTGTACCAGATATCATTCTGAATACTGCCTTGGTGGATATGTATGCCAAATGCGGCAGCATCGAGGATGCGAAGGCGGTTTTCAACAACATGGCTGAACGAAATGTTGTATCCTGGAGTGCGATGATCACAGGGTATGCCCAACATGGGTGTGGCATGGAGGCTTTGGAGATGTATGAGCAAATGGCGCGGAAAGGGGTAAAGCCGGACCGGGTCACGTTCGTTTGCGTATGCACTGCGTGCGCGAGCCTGGCAGCTCTGCAGAAGGGCAAAGAGGTCCATAGTGACATCATCAAAGCGGGAATTGTACCAGATGTCTTTCTGAACACTGCCTTGGTGGACATGTATGCCAAATGTGGGAGCATCGAGGATGCAAAGGGAGTTTTCAACACAATGGCGGAACGAAATGTGGTGTCCTGGAACGCGATGATTGCAGGATATGCCCAGCATGGGTTCGGGATGGAGGCTTTGGAGACATATGAGCAAATGGTGCAGCAAGGGGTAATTCCAGACCGGATCACGTTCGTTTGCGTTTGCAATGCTTGTGCTAGCCTGTCAGCGCTGGAAAAGGGCAAAGCGGTTCATGGTGACATCATCAAAGCAGGAATTGTACCAGATGTCATCCTGAACACTGCCCTGGTGGACATGTATGCTAAATGCGGGAGCATTGAGGATGCAAAGGGAGTGTTCAACAATATGGCTGAACGAAATGTGGTGTCCTGGAATGCGATGATTGCAGGATATGCCCAGCATGGTTGTCATAGGGAGGCCCTGCAACTATTTGAAGGAATGCAAACGGAAGGCTTGAACAGTATCACCTTGATATGTGTTCTCTCTGCATGCAGCCACGTTGGCCTACTGGATGAAGGAAGAAGCTACTTTGATTCCCTGAGTCAAGATCATGGCGTCACTCCAACAGGAAAGCACTTTGGCTGCATGGTGGACCTTCTTGGACGTGCAGGGCAATTGGATGAGGCAGAGGACCTCATTAATAAAATGCCAATGAAACCAGATCCTGTGGTGTGGAAGGCCTTGCTTGGTGCCTGCAGAATCCATGGCAATGTGGAGATGGCTGAACGCGCAGCAACATCTGTTCTCAAGTGGAATGAACAGGATGCCGCGACTTACGTGTTGCTATCAAACATCTATGCCGCAGCTGGCAGGTGGGACGATACTGCAAAGGTGAGGAAAATGATGAAGGCCAGAGGGGTTAGAAAGGAGCCAGGTCGCTGCCGCATTGAGATTGGCAACAAGGTGCACACCTTTGTTGTAGATGACAAATTGCATCCCAGAATTGAGGAAATCCATACTGAGCTGAGAAGATTGTCTGGGCAGATGGAGGAGGCAGGGTATGTACCTGACACACGCTTTGTATTGCATGATGTGGGGGAAGACCAAAAGGAATTTTCTCTTTGCCTCCACAGTGAGAGGCTGGCTATTGGCTTCGGGCTGATCAGCACGGCCCCTGGGACCCCTCTCCATGTCATCAAGAATCTTCGGGTGTGTGGTGACTGCCACACGGCCACCAAGTTCATATCAAAGATTGTTGGCCGAGCAATTGTGGTACGGGATGCGAACCGCTTTCACCACTTTGAAGATGGGGTCTGTTCTTGTGGGGATTACTGGTGAAACAATGCTTTATGAAAAGGTCCAAGTGTCTTACTTCATTCATGATGTGCATAGCTACTTCGTCCATCCACCATTCTAAGAGTATTGGCTATGATGTTGTTGAGGCATTTGAAGATCCACCTCCAGAGGTTACAAATTGCTGGAAAGAGGGGGAAAAGACTTGGCAGTTGGAATATTTAACATCTTCAGAGCTTGTGGATGCTGATTGGTTTGGCGCTAGTTGATTCCTCCACACATTTGAGCATCACAGTCTCAGTAGTTTCACAAGGATCTGCTTCATGCATGTGATCTTGATTGTTGTCATCATGATCTTCAATTTGGTCTTCTGGAGTTGGATGGGACTTGAATAAAGATCGAACAAGTTTGGCTCCATAGCTGCAATCTGGAAGTCACTATTGAATGCCCTGTCCAGTCTTCTTCCAACCTTTCTTCACAGTCTCGTTCATACATGTGATGTGGTTCCATGCCCTGTACAACCAACATGTTTGAAGGGTCTTTGAATGACCACATCTGCTGGCTGCAAGACGCTGGTATAATTAGCAGGGACGTACAATAGACATATTTGAGGATATTCCTTCACCATGTCTCTAAACTCAACACTGGTATGCACTGACAGCAATCGATGAGCCATATCATCTTCTGTCCACTGGGTAGGCCAAGTTCTTTGCATTGTGATTCGTAATCTGGCAATAAGATCATGTTCACAAACTGTTTACGAGTCTGTATGGTAGACCAATGATTTTGGGAATTGGTGAAATGAAAACCAGCGGCTAGACATTCATTTTGACCAAGAGTTGCAGGTGGAAGTGAATGAGTTGTGGTTCCATTGAAAATCACTTGTAATGGTAGACATTTTCCTGTAGCTGATGAAATAACTGCAGCGTTATGCCTTTTGTCATCACATGAATGTGCTTAGAACCCTTGGTCTCCCATGTCCTTTCACCTCCTGCAGGAACGATGTGCACCCCTGTTTGGTCCGTGTTCACAACTTACTCAGGTGGAATGTTGTATGATTTAACCAGGTATGCTACCCTTTGGGCCATCAAGGTCCCTTGCGCCTCCCAATCAGCTGGTAGCTTTGAAGCAGCGGTGGTGGAAACCCGGTATGACCAATTAAGATAAGTTCGTAAAAAAATCCGCATCCACCGAAGGCTCACTCGAAACTTGCGAGAACCACCTTCATTCAATAGTTGAGGTGCTCGAAGCTCGATGATGCCTTGAACAATGGGTTGCACCAATGGCGCTGTCAACGGTTGACCCTCAGCGCTTAAGAATGCCCACGGTCTCCTCTTTAAGTTCAGGGTGTCTCTCCATAATCGTACATGATTTTTGGCCAACAATGAGGCCGTTCCCCTTTCGATCCCTTGTCTAAATTTTTCCTTCGGTACGCCTTTCGGTGTGAACCATTTCGCAAGTGAACCATGTGAAAGTTTGTCATAAGGGCTCGTCATGACGCCGAGAGCTTCGTGGTAAGAACGAAGATAATGTAGCTGCACTTAAGCTACGATGACGCCTTACAGTAGCGTAGATCGAAGGCCATAAATCCGCTGAGAACCAATTCGTATAAGTCCCTCTTTTTTTTCGTTTCTTTCAAGAGCTTGCTCCTTCGTCCTCCTCTTATTTGATTTTCATTACAAACAGAGTTGCTTTTGGGTCTGACCGTGAACGCCCAACATGCAGCTTCGGTGCTCCTTGGCTCTTTCGTTTCACTGAAATCGTATCTCCTCGGCCAAAGCTTCCGACATCCTTCGCTTTGTCACCTCATCCTCCTCTTTCGTGATGCGCTGAAACATCGATGTGATCATTAGATTGCTTCTCAACCATGTTGGTTCTTGCATGCAATCACAACAACAACATGCAGTTAGTCCCAGTAGTATGCAAAAAGTGACGCTACAGAACTAAACGCCTCAATTGGAAATCAACACACCTGAATTGAACGAGTCTGAAAGCAGACGGTGATCTTTGCAACCCCCTTGTATTCTCTCCGCTCATAGCTACAATCTTAACTTGGAGTTAATCAATTCTCTGTGAAATCAATGTGCCCCAATCAACTGCCGCAGTCAAAATCTAATGAATCAAGACATGATCGACGAAATTTAATGAAAAGTACCCAAGGTGTCCAATTTCAGAAAAATCGGATGAAGCTTGGATGAAAAAAATTATAGTTGTCATTAAGCCTGCCAAACCTGAGGACCTGCATGTATTTAATGATCCCGGGGTCTGACGAAATAGAGCGACCTCTTTGGTACTAGGGGGGTTGCTTAGTATTGGGTGTTTAGAGTTGGTATGGTTAGTATTAGGAATAAATAAGATGATGAATGATTCTGGTGACACATGTGCAACAATGCGCGCCCAATGGAGTGCTTCACTAACAGAAGTGAAGCAATGGTGTGCAAACCCTCGCCCTTGCCATTGGTGGGACCGTGCAACCCCCAAGTATCCAAAGTGCTGATCAATGTTGTGTAAACTCGAGTAAGTAGATAAACCCAATGGGCATGTGAGAGGGTTAAGAGTAGTATGAATGAGTGAGTGCAGCTCCGTGGTAAGTAAGTCTAGAAGGAGCGCGGGGAGGGTCGAGTGGGAGTGTGCAAGTGAAAGTTTGTAGGGACGCTGCTACTTCCAATTGACCATCTACCAATGCAGGTTTCTTGTAGCTATTGATCCAGAGGAAATCGTAAGTAATCTTGAGTTTGACATATGTCCCTCTTGGATGAATTTGGACCCACACTCTATCCCTGCTCTTCAGCTGTCCCTGCCTCTGCACAAATCATGCATACATCCTCGCGTTGCTGCTAGCAGCTGACATTGCCAGCGTAGAGTTCTTCCAGCAAACACCCCAACCCTACTTATCACACTAGTTCCAATGTTGAATTGTGTCTGGTTCTCTCTATGATCCAACATACATTCACCTTTTTGCCTTGATTGTCCCACCATTGACTGAGGTCGGAAAAGTATTCATTCCAAAGCTTCTCCTCATCTCCGTTATCTGTTTTTGGGTACTTTCCTGCTGCCACATGTCAAAATCACTCCAAAAACCCAATGAGCTAACTTACAGAATTCAACATGCAAAATCAGGGACGAGTCCAATGAGAGGGCAAAAACAGGCTGAAATAGGTTGAAGAAGAAGCCTCACCACATTGTCCTCAACTGTCATGACCCATGGAGGATTCAACCAACCATCAACCCAAGAGGACATCTTGTGTGTGGTGCTTGTGTCTGTACTCAGGTTGTGTCGGATTGGACTGTGAGAACCACCACGGTGCAGCTGAGCAGCCATAGATTGAAACGCAACCTCCTAAGACCAAGCTTACCCTCCCAAGTACCTTGTAAACACCAAGGAAAAATCGTGATACTAACAGGAGGAGCCAAGAGCCCCATTTGCAAGATGTACAAACTGCTTCACATAGTACATTAAGAAACAGCCACACGTCCCACCATCGTGAAGGATCTTTAAAAAACTAATGCCAGCTCTGCTCCGTGCTCCAAGGTACACTTTGTACCCGAAAATCCGACAGTCTCAACATTATGACAACCTCCTTCACGGAGGGGTGCTAGGGAGCTTTCAACAACATTCATGCAAGTCGCTTTGGGCTCCATTGGACTCTACACAATGAGGAACACACCGACATGTCCAAACTTACACAGATGCTAAACCAGCTTATGTTTGCAGTCTGGAGATTTTAGAGTGGTCTCTGAAAACCAGGAGCAGCTAAGCATCTCCGGTCTTGTTACAAATTTCAATCTGCCGATTATAAAACGTAATGTGTCCATCATAATGTGTACAGACCTGACCTAGTTTTGTTGTCTGAATTTATCGTGACGTAATGGGGGTGGGTTTGAGTGGATGATGGGGACCCTCACAGCTGCTGTTGCAATCGATTCTTGCATCGGGGTTGCGAGTACACAGACCAAAACACATTCTTCTGCCAATTTCTCACTCACCGGCGGAGATGGCAGCGTCTTCCGGTGTTCTCCTGACCGCACAACCCGACTCCATACCCCAGTCCCTTTCCACTCGCTTCAGTCATGCGGGAGTTCTTGCGTCATGCAGCGGATTGAGGGGCTCGGCTGTGGAGCCGAAAACGGCATCCCCTTGGCAATGCGCACAGGATGGAATCCCTTGCATGTAGTTGCAATGGCGTCTTGCCAACCTTCAGGGGTGCCATTCAAATTAGGTGTGACACGAAACACTTTGCGGTTTTCTTCTTGTGTTGGCCGTGTTGTATGCACCGTAGGATCCAGACGTGGAATTGTCTGTTGAGAAATCTAGCAGAATCAAGAATGCACAAGTGATGCTAGACAAGGCGGATAATTGGTATATCTCGCACGTAGGTCAACGCTGGAGCATGGAACAGCGGTGGCAGGAGTTCTGTGAAGATCCTTCACAATGGTGGGACTGCAGTGTTGACAAGGTGAGCTTTCTCCATGGAGGATGTATGTCTGAGGGAGGAACTCTGGTATGATAGTACTGGGTGGATTGGATTGTACCCTTAGTTGTTGAGTGAAGTTCAAATCTCGCTTTGCGCTGCACTATCTTGTTTACTATCTTGTTCTTTCTAAGAAGGGAATGCCTAAGGAGGGAATTGAAGTAGGATGCGCAAGGTCTTTCCCTGGACTTTGGAAGGTACTTCGGAAGGTTGAGACTGTGGCTGCTCAGCTGCTCCTTGGTTGTTTCCACAGACCACTCCAAAATCTCCAGACTACACTCATAATCAGCGCACACAAGAGGGATTGTGGATAGAGGGTTGGTTCAATCCTCCTTGGGTGAAAGATAAATTCATTGCCATGCCACAAGATCGAGAACAATCTGGTGATGGTGGAAGGATATGGGACTGTGGTTCTGGTTCTGGTTTGGATGGTGGTGCTCCTTCGAAGCTTGAAAGTGAGTGTGACTGATAGCGACCTGATTAGAGGGGCAGTCTTGTCATGCACGACTTGTTTCGCATCTGTGTAAGTTTGGACGTGTTGTTATGGTCCTCATGGTGTAGACTCTAATGGAGCCCACAGTGACCTGCAAGAATGTTGTTGAAAGCTAGCACCCTTCCATAAAGGAGCGATCAAAGTGTTGATGCTGTCTGAGTTTCGGGCATGAAGGTCTACCCTGGAGCATGGAGCATCTCTGGCATTAGTTTTTTAAAGATTCTTCACAACAGTGGGACAACCCGATGTGGCTTTCTTAATATACCATGTGAAGAAGTATGTCCATTCTGCAAAAGTGGGCTCTTTGTTTCAGTGTCATGATTTGTTCTGTTTCCTATGTTTACAAGGTACTCGGATGGGTTCGCTTGGTCTTAGAAGGCCATGTTTAAATTTCTCCAGCTGCACTGTGGTGGTTCTCACAGACCAATCCGAGAACACCTGACTACAGACACAAGCAATGCAAACAAGAGGTCCTTTGGGTTGATGGTTGGTTGAATCCTTCGTGGGTGAAAGAAAAACTAGGTGCTTTCATGGCACAATGTCAAGGACAATGCTAGCAACAAGGAGGATCTATGCATTACTGGTGCCGAGGCAGAATAGCAGAAGGAGCAGGGATGGAGTGTGGGGTCCAGTTCCATCTGAGAGGGCCAGATTTCAAGCACAAGATTACCCATCAATCCCTGTGGATCGATAGCTATAAGAAACCTGCGTGGGTAGATGGTCAATTGGATGTGGCGGCGGCGGCACATTTGTTAAAGTCAGGCACCTCCACCATGAACACAGCTTCCATGACCACAGCTTCCAAAAGAGGACCAAGAGAGGGAATCCATGATACCCCTTCTGGCACTTCTGGGCATGTAAGGATGCTATGTGAGGCAGGGCAACTGAAAGAGGCTCTACAGATTCTAACCCAAGGAGGCATTTCGGCAGATTCAGATACTTATGTCTGTCTCTTGCGTAAGTGCATCAAGATGAAAAGCCTGGAAACAGGAAAGCAGGTGCACACTCACATTATCCAAAGGGGACTCAAGCCAAACGTTTTCCTACACAACAACCTTGTCAACATGTATGTCAAGTGCGGGAGCATTATGGATGCACATGAAGTGTTCAACAAAATGCCCAAACGCAGTTTGATCACGTGGAATATTATGATGGCAGGATTTAACAAGCATGGGTGTGGTAAGAATGCCTTGGAGACATATGAGCAAATGATAGGGGAAGGTGTGAAGCCCAACCACATCACGTTTGTTTGTGTTTGCAATGCATGTGCAAGCCTGGCAGCCCTGGAAAAGGGCAAAGTGGTCCATGGTGACATCATCAAAGCGGTAATTGTACCAGATGTCATTTTGAACACCGCCCTGGTGGACATGTATGCGAAATGTGGCAGCATTGAGGATGCAAGGGGAGTGTTTAACAATATGACTGAACGAAATGTGGTGTCCTGGAACACGCTGATCACAGGATATTCCCAGCATGGGTTCGGGATGGAGGCTTTGGAGACGTATGACCAAATGATGCGGGAAGGGTTGAAGCCCGACCGGGTCACATTCGTCTGCATTTGCAATGCATGCGCAAGCCTGGCAGCCCTGGAAAGGGGCAAAGAGGTCCATGGTGACATCATCAAAGCGGGGATTGTACCAGATGTCATTCTAAACAATACCCTGTTGGACATGTATGCCAAAGGCGGGAGCATCGCGGATGCAAAGGGAGTGTTCGACAATATGGCCGAACGAAATGTGGTGTCCTGGAGTGCGATGATCACAGGATATGCCCAGCATGGGTGCGGGATGGAGGCTTTGGAAACGTATGAGCAAATGATCCGGGAAGGGGTGAAGCCCCACCGGGTCACGTTTGTTTGCATCTGCAATGCGTGCGCGAGCCTGGCAGCCCTGGAGAAGGGGAAAGAGGTCCATGGTGATATCATCAAAGCAGGAATTGTACCAGATGTAATTCTAAATACTGCTCTGGTGGACATGTATGCCAAATGTGGCAGCATTAAGGATGCGAAGGGAGTGTTCGACAATATGGCTGAACGAAATGTGGTGTCCTGGAGCGCAATGATAGCAGGATATGCCCAGCATGGGTTCGGGATGGAGGCTTTGGAGACATATGAGCAAATGATGCGGGAAGGGGTAAAGCCAGACCGGGTCACGTTTGTTTGCGTTTGCAATGCGTGTGCGAGCCTGGCAGACCTGGAAACGGGCAAAGAGGTCCATGGTGACATCATCAAAGCGGGAATTGTACCAGACGTCATTCTGAACAATACCCTGGTGGACATGTATGCCAAAGGCGGGAGCATCGAGGATGCAAAGGGAGTGTTCGCCGACATGGCCGAACGAGATGTGGTTTCCTGGAATGCGATGATAGCAGGATATGCCCAGCAAGGGTCTGGGATGGAGGCTTTGGAGATGTATAAGAAAATGATGCGGGAAGGGGTGAAGCCCAACCGGGCCACATTTGTTTGTGCTAGCAATGCGTGCGCAAGCCTGGCAGCCCTGGAAAAGGGCAAAGAGGTCCATGGTGACATCATCAAAGCGGGAGTTGTACCAGATGTTATTCTGAGCACTGCCCTGGTGGACATGTATGCCAAATGCGGGAGTATTGAGAATGCAAAGGGAGTGTTTGACAACATGGCTGAACGAGATGTGGTGTCCTGGAACGCGATGATTGCAGGATACGCCCAGCATGGTTGTGGGATGGAGGCTTTGCAGACATACGAGCAAATGAGGGGGGAATGGGTGAAGCCCAACCGGATTACGTTCATTTGTGTTTGCAATGCGTGTGCAAGCCTGGCAGCCCTGGAGAAGGGCCAACAGGTTCATGGTGACATCATCAAAGCAGGAATTGTACCAGATGTCATTCTGAATAGTGCCCTGGTGGACATGTATGCCAAATGCGGCAGCATTGAGGATGCCAAGGTATTATTCAACAACATGGCTGAACGAAATGTGATTTCCTGGAGCGCAATGATCTCAGGATATGCCCAGCATGGTTGTCATAGGCAAGCACTGCAGCTATTTGAAGTAATGCAAAAGGAAGGCTTTAGCCCAGGGAGTATCACCTTTATATGTGTTCTCTCTGCATGCGGCCACGTTGGCCTACTGGATGAAGGAAGATGCTACTTTGATTCCCTGAGTCAAGATCATGGTATCGCTCCGACAGTAAAGCACTTTGGCTGCATGGTTGACCTGCTTGGACGTGCGGGGCAATTGGATGAGGCAGAGGACCTCATTAATAAAATGCCAATGAAACCAGATGCTGTGGTGTGGAAGGCCTTGCTTAGTGCCTGCAGAATCCATGGCAATGTGGAGATGGCTGAACGTGCGGCAACATCTATTCTCAAGTGGGATGAACAGAATGCCGCAACTTATGTGTTGCTATCAAACATCTATGCCGCAGCTGGCAGGTGGGCTGATACTGCAAGGGTGAGAAAAATGATGAAGGCCAGAGGGGTTAGAAAGGAGCCAGGTCGCTGCTGCATTGAGATTGGCAACAGGGTGCACACCTTTGTTGTAGATGACAAATTGCATCCGAAAATTGAGGAAATCCATGCTGAGCTGAGAAGATTGTCTGGGCAGATGAAGGAGGCTGGGTATGTGCCTGACAGGCGCTTTGTATTGCAAAATGTTAGGGAGGAGCAAAAGGAATTTTTTCTTTGCCACCACAGTGAGAAGCTGGCCATTGGTTTCGGGCTGATCAGCACGGCCCCTGGGACGTGTCTCCGTCTGATCAAGAATCTTCGGGTGTGTGGTGACTGCCACACGGCCACTAAGTTCATCTCAAAGATTGTTGGCCGAGCAATTGTGGTACGGGACGCTATCCGTTTTCACCATTTTGAAGATGGGTTTTGTTCTTGTGGGGATTACTGGTGAAATGATGTTTTTTCCTGGAAAGGTTCCAGTGTCTGGTTTCATTCATGATCTGCATAGCTACTTCGTTCACCCACCATTGATCCTGAGAATATTGGCACTGTTGAACACAGTTGCCTACGGTTCAAGACCGAATTTTGGAGCATGTATGGAACAGTTGTAGTTCCATGCAGGGATTGGCTTCCTCAATCACTTGTTGAGCTGCTGATGTGAAGCAAGCCAAAAGCTGTCCTGAACCACTTTTAAGAAGGTGAACCCACGTTTGGATGCCAACCACTTTCACCACTTTCGCAGATGGGGTTTGTTCTTTGTGGGGACTACTGGTGAAATATTTTCTTCTGGAAAAGGTGCAAGTGTATTGCTTCATGATGTGCGTTTCTACTTCATTCATCCACCATTGATCCTGAGAATATTGTTTATGATGCACGGTTGAGGTATTTCATGTGGCATATAAATCTTCCAAGAGCTCATAGGTGGAAAGTCAGCCCATAATTGCTCGTGACTGGAGCAGATAACTATTGAAGGGGGAATTCTGACTGACTCTGGTGATAAGGGTAGAAATGAGAGTGCTGTTCTGATTGTGGTGTGGATGGTGGGGCATCTTTGAAGCTTGAAGATGAAAGTGAATACAATTTTTTTGAATGGGCATGATTCTTTGAGCTTCCGTGTGCATTAATTTTTAAAATTTGGACATGTTTATATGTTTCTCATGGTACCCCTTCAAAGAGAGCGCCTTGACTAACTTTAATGAAGGTTGTCAAAAGCTAGCGTATATCTCTCCAAGATCTAATCCCATGGCAGTCAGGTTAGTTTGCACAGTGATTGTATTTGGGTATTCTGTTATTGCTTGATTCTGCAAGAGTTGGATTCGCAAGACTCCCTCACCATGACATCAGTTTGTGCATGTTGGAGTTCAAGATTGGGTTACCAAGTACAGTATTTAGAGCTCAGCCGGAGGTACATCATAGGACTCAAGGACCAAACAAGAACTGCGCTGGAGCAAATTTTACAAGCTTTTCTAACTTTGCAAGTGCATGGCACGGCAGGAAACATGACAACTCTGCATTTGCAGGTCTGGGGGAAAACCATGTCAGTTACTTCCATCTTAATTTTTTTGTATATACGTCCATTGCTTGGTCATGAGGCAGTCAGCAGGCAAGCCTTCCCTAGATCTCCAGAGCAAATGACTAGTGTCTGTGACAAATGTATGTGTATTCCAACACTCCAACTTTTACTCGGCTATACTGCAGCTCCGCAACATGAGAATGGACTCACATCACCCGTCAACCCATTTGTAGCACAGGAACTACTTAGAGAATCTTGATGCAAATAAACGGTTTGTGTACTAATCTGGCAAGCCAAGGTGTCCAGTGTCCTCCTTCATGTGTATCCACCTCGCAAGACTCTTTCAAAGACCTGTAATAGTTTGCAAGGAGAAGCTGTGGAAGAAATATTTTTTGGACCCCAGTCAATGGTGGGTCAATCAAGGCAAAAAGGTGAATGCCAGTTAAATTACAGAGAGAAGCAGACAATTAAATGTGTCGCAAAACTTTCTTGGACTCTCTCTCTCCCCTGCACATTTTGAAAGTCTTGCATAGGAACTAGTCTGTGATAAGTAGGGTTGGGGTGTTTGCTAGAAAAAATTAGGTTGTGATTGTCAGCTCCTAGCAGCAAGGGAAGGGTCTATGCATTATTGGTGTTGAAGCAGGTATAGCTGAAGGAGCAGGGATACAGTGTGGGTCCAGTTTCATCCAAGAGGACCAGATTTCAAGCACAAGATCACCTCTGAATCCCTGTGGATTGATAACTATAGGAATCCTGCATGGGTGGATGGTCAATTGGAAGCAGCTGCAGCAGCACAGTTGACAAAATCAGGCATCTCCAGCATGACCACAGCTTCCAAAAGAGGACCAAGATCTGGCACTTTTGTACCTGTGAGCTATGTGAGGCAGGGCAACTGAAAGATGCTCTACAGATTTTAAACCAAGGAGGCATTTTTGCAGATTCAGATACTTATGTCTGTCTCTTACATACGTGCATCAAGATGAAAAGCCTGGAAGCCACAAAAGCAGGTTCATGCTCACATTATCCAACGGGGATTCAAGCCAATTTTCCTACACAACCACCTTGTCAACATGTATGTCAAGTGTGGGGACATTATGGATGCACACCTAGTATTCAACACAATGCCTGAACATGGTTTGATCACGTGGAATATTATGATTGCATGATTTAACAAGCATGGGTGTGGTAAGAATGCCTTGGAGACATATGAGCAAATGCTATGGGAATGTGTGAGACCAGACAGGGTCACATTCATTTGTGTTTGCAGTACATGTGCGAGCCTGGCAGCCCTGGAAAAGGGCAAAGAAGTCCATGGCGACATCATCAAAGCGGGAATTGTACCAGATGTCATTCTGAACACGGCCCTGGTGGACATGTATGCCAAATGTGGCAGCATCGAGGATGCAAGGGGAGTGTTTGACAATATGACTGAATGAAATGTGGTGTCCTGGAATGTGATGATTGCAGGATATACCCAGCATGGGTGTGGGATGGAGGCTTTGGAGACATATGAGCAAATGATGTGGGAAGGGGTGACGCCGGACCGTGTCACATTCGTTTGCGTTTGCAATGCGTGTGCAAGCCTGGGGGCTGTGGAAAAGGGCAAAGAGGTCCATGGAGACATCATCAAAGCAGGAATTGTACCAGATGTCATTGTGAACAATACCCTTGTGGACATGTATGCCAAAGGCGGTAGCATGGAGGATGCAAAGGGAGTGTTTGACGATATGGCCAAACGAAAGGTGGTGTCCTGGACCGCGATGATTTCAGGATATGCCCAACATGGGTTTGGGGTGGAGGCTTTGGAGACGTATGGGCAAATGATGCGAGAACGGGTGAAGCCCAACCGGGTTACATTCGTTTGCGTTTGCAACGCGTGTGCAAGCCTGGCAGCCCTGGACAAGTGCAGAGAGGTCCATGGTGACATCATCAAAGCGGGAATTGTACCGGATGTCATTCTGAACAATACCCTGGTGGACATGTATGCCAAAGGCGGGAGCATCGAGGATGCAAAAGGAGTGTTTGACAACATGGTTGAACGAGATGTGGTGTCCTGGAACGCGATGATTGCAGGATACGGCCAGCATGGATGTGGGATGGAGGCTTTGGAAATGTATGAGCAAATGATTTGGGAAGACCCAGAATTAGGACAACACTCTGAGTTCCATCCACTGTCACCAAAATCAGTCAAAAAACACCCTTTCAGTCAAGTGCAATTATGGGCTGACTTCCCACCTATGCCGGGTAGACCCCATGATGGTCAATACTCCCAGGAAATGGTGGATGGTCTGAGTAGCTACACAGATCAATGAATGAAGCAAGACACTCACATCTTTCCAAGAAAACATCCTTTCACCAGTAATCACCACAAGAACAAATCCCATCTTCAAAGTGGTGAAAGTGGTTAGCGGGGAGTACAACAATTGCTCGGCCAACAATCTTTGAGATGAATATGGTGACCCTTGGGCCAACGGCAGAGGCTACCCTAGAGGTCGCACTTGGGCCTCGACATAGGAGATATCAAGGGAAAGGTCTCCGGTTCAAATCAGGTCGTAGATTCCGTGTTAAAAAAATGATATATTGATTGGACACTTGTGCCAACGACAAAGGCTACCCTGGACGTCATACTTGGGCCTAGACATAGGAGACTCACTTGAATGCATAGGAGATTGCACTTGGGCTTACATGACCCTGGACACTTGGGCCAACGGCACAGGCTACCCTACTTTCAATTGAAGAGGGAGAGGTATGAAATCCACCACTACAAAATGACAAGGTGTCCACTTTTCATTTTGCGGTTATTGAGGATAACTGATCTGAGGGATCTGATGGCAAGATGGAGGGCCCGGAGACAAGTTGTGATGAAGGTGTGGGGCAGGTCGAGCTTTGTGTATCAATAAATAGCAGAACACCCCACACAGCCGAAGATTCTTGATCAGACGAAGACACGTCCCAGGGGCCGTGCTGATAAGCCCAAAACCAATGGTCAGCTTCTCACTGTGGTGGCAAAGAAAAAATTCCTTTTGCTCCTCCCCCACATCATGCAATACAAAGCGCGTGTCAGGCACATACCCTGCCTCCTTCATCTGCCCAGACAATCTTCTCAACTCAGCATGGATTTCCTCAATTCTGGGATGCATTTTGTCATCAACAACAAAGGTGTGCACCCTGTTGCCAATCTCAATGCAGCAGCGATCTGGCTCCTTTCTAACCCCTCTCACCTTCATCATTTTTCTCACCCTTGCAGTATCGTCCCACATGTTAGCTGCGGCATAGATGTTTGACAGCAACACATAAGTTGCAGCATCCTGTTCATCCCACTTGAGAATAGATGTTGCCGCACGTTCAGCCATCTCCGCATTGCCATGGATTCTGCAGGCACCAAGCAAGGCCTTCCATACCACAGAATCTGGTTCCATTGGCGTTTTATTAATGAGGTCCTCTGCCTCATCCAATCGCCCCGCACGTCCAAGCAGGTCCACCATGCAGCCAAAGTGCTTTACTGTCGGAGTGACACCATGGTCTTGATTGAGGGAATCAAAGTAGCGTCTTCCTTCATCCAGCAGGCCAACATGGCTGCAAGCAGAGAGAACACATATAAAGGTGATACTGTCTGGCTTCAAGCCTTCCTCTTTCATTTCTTCAAATAGTTGGAGGGCCTCTCGATGTAACCATGCTGGGCATATCCTGCGATCAATGCACTCCGCGAAATCACGTTTTGTTCAGCCATATTGTCGAACAATCCCTTGGCATCCTCGATGCTGCCGCATTTGGCATACATGTCCACCAGGGCAGTATTCAGAATGACATCCGGTACAATTCCCGCTTTGATGATGTCACGATGGATCTTTTTTCCCTTTCCCAGGGCTGTTAGGCTCGCACACGCATTGCAAGCACAAACAAACGTGACCCGGTCCGGCTTGGAGCTTCTCCAAGGCTTGAAGATGACAGTGAATACGAATTTTAATGAGCTTGATGAGAGGGGCAGCCATGTGCACAAGTTTGTTCAGCATCTTAAATTTGGACATGTTTGTTTGTTTCTCGTGATGTGGCTTTGGATGGAGCCCTCGACGAACTTGCATGAATATTGTCAAAAGCTAGCCTTAACCCACCAAGATCCAATCCCATGGTGGCTGCTTGAAAGTTCATATAGTGATTGTAAGGGTATTTGGGTATGTTGTTATTGATTGATGCGGCTTGACTGCCTCACACTATAACATCGGTTTGTGCATGTTGGAGTCAAGGTTGGGGGTAATTACTTGAGCTGCCAATCTCAAACAAGCCGAAAAACTGCTCCTCCTTGTGGATCTACTGGTTTTTCTCTTCATCTCTCTCTCTCTCTCTCTCTCTGGTCCAGCTTGTAATTTTAGTTTTTGTTCCTGCAGGTTCTGAAGTATTTGTTGATGCATAGTCCTCCAGAACAAGCTCTGATCCTGTTGCCTCGCTGCTGGCAAGTGTGAATGGATTTGAGTGTCTCATCACGTGTGGAAGTGTCTGCATATTGGGCAGAAAAGGGGGTTCAAATCCCCCTCACTTCTTGGCAGGATTTACCAAGCATGGGTGTGGTAGGAATACTTTGGAGACCTATGAGCAAATGTTGCGCGAAGGGGTGAAGCCCAACCACATCACATTTGCTTGTGTTTGCAATGCGTGTGCAAGCCTGGGAGCTCTGGAAAAGGGGAAAGAGGTCCTTGCTGACATCGTGAAAGCTGGAATTGTACCAGATGTCATTCTGAACATTGCCCTGGTGGAAATTTATGTCAAATGTGCGTGCATCGAGGATCCCAAGGGAGTGCTCGAAAGTATGGCTGAACGAGATGTGGTGTCGTGGAGTGTGATGATTGCAGGCTATGCACAGCAAGGGTGCGGGATGGAGGCTTTGGAGACCTATGAGCAAGTGATGTGCGAAGGGGTGAAGCCCAACCACATAAGTTTGTTTCTGTTTGCAATGCGTGTGCAAGCCTGGGAGCTCTGGAAAAGAGGAAAGAGGTCCATGGTGACATCGTCAACGCTGGAATTGTATCAGATGTCATTCTGAACACTGCCCTGGTGGAAATGTATGTCAAATGTGCGTGCATCGAGGATCCCAAGGGAGTGCTCGAAAGTATGGCTGAACGAGATGTGGTGTCGTGGAGTGCGATGATTGCAGGCTATGCACAGCAAGGGTGCGGGATGGAGGCTTTGGAGACCTATGAGCAAGTGATGTGCGAAGGGGTGAAGCCCAACCACATAACGTTTGTTTTTGTTTGCAATGCGTGTGCAAGCCTGGGAGCTCTGGAAAAGGGGAAAGAGGTCCATGGTGACATCGTCAAAGCTGGAATTGTACCAGATGTCATCCTGAACACTGCCCTGGTCAACATGTATGCACGGGATGGAGGCTTTGGAGACCTATGAGCAAATGATGTGCGAAGGGGGGAGGGGATTCCACGCCTGGATTGCCCTTGCATTCAGATGCTGCCCTCCGCAAGCCTGGCACCCTGGAAAAGGGCAAGAGGTGCATGGGTGCATTACCAAATCTGCGAAGGGAGGGTTCGACACTATGGCCAAACGTGATGTGGTGTCGTGGAACATGATGCTTGCAGGGTATGCACAACAGGGGCCCAGGAGGAGGCTTTGGATACCTATGAGCAAATGATGGGGGAAGGGGTGAAGCCCGACCACATCAGGTTTGTGCGTTTGCAGTGTGTGTGCAAGCCTGGCAGCCCTGGAAAAGGGCAAAGGGTTTATGGTTGCATCGCCAAAGCTGGAATTCTACCAGATGTGGTTCTGAATAATACCCTCGTGGACACGTATGCCAAATGTGGGTGCATCGAGGATGTGGAGGGAGTGTTCGACCATATGGCCAACCGAGTGTGGTAGGCTTGGACTGCCATGATTGCAGGATATGCACAGCAGGGGCGCGGGATGGAGGCTATGGAGACCTACAAGCAAATGATGTGGGAAGGGGTGAAGCCTGTTGTCAAGCTGGAATTGTACCAGATGTCATTCCGAACAGTGCCCTGGTGGATATGTATGCCAAATGTGGTGCATTGAAGACGCGAAGGGAGTGTTCGACAATATGGCTAAACGAAATGTGGTGTCTTGGAGTGCCATGACAGCAGCATGGGTGTGGGATGGAGGCTATGGAGACCTATGAGCAAATGATGCGGGAAAGGGGTGAAGCCAAATCACATCATGTTCTTGTGCATTTGCAATGTGTGTGCGAGCCTGGCAGCCCTGGAAAAGGGCAAAGAGGTCCATGATGGTAACATCATCAAAGCTGGTATCGTACCAAATGTCATTCTAAACACAACCCTGGTGGACATGTATGCGAAATGTGGTGCATCGAGGATGCGAAGGGAGCGGTCGACAATATGACTGAACGAGATGTGGTGTCCTGGAACGCGATGATTGCTGGATATGCCCAGCATGGTTGTCATATGGAGGCCCTACAACTATTTGGCTATTTTGAATAATGCAGAGGGAAGGCTTCAAGTTGGACAGTATCACCTTTATATGTGTTCTCTCTGCATGCAGCCACACTGGCCTACTGGATGAAAAAGACGCTACTGGGATTCCCTGAGTCAAGATCATGGTGTCACTCTGACAGTAAGTGCACTTTGGCTGCATGGTGGACCTTCTTGGACGTGCCAGACAACTGGATGACCAGTGGACCTGATTAATAAAATGCCATCAATCCAGATGCTGTGGTGTGGAAGGCCTTGCTTGGTGCCTGCAGAATCCATGGCAATGTGGAGATGGCTGAATGTGCGGCAACATCTATCCTCCCGTCGGATGAACAGGATGCCGCGACTTATGTGTTGCTATCAAATATCTATGCTGCAGCTGCCAGGTGGGATCCATCTGAGCAGCAGAACGTTCTCCCTGCATTTTCCCAGCGCCTAACAACAAGCTGTATGTCCCATCACATTTCACATGAGCTTGTTCTTCCTTGTACGACAATTTGACACTTAGAATAGTTTATATAGCTATCGGGACATTAAATTAAGAATCCAAACTATTTGAAATCTACACCAATTGGCCATATAAACAAATGGTCAGAGGGGTTAGAAAGGAGCCAGGTCACGGCTGTATGCTGTATTGAGGTATTTTTATCAAGACATTCATTTTTTATCAAGATAATAAAGCTAAATGTTGAGAAACTAAAGGATGGCCAACAGTCAGTACCTAAGTTGGTTAGTAAACTGAGTGCCACCCAGATGATTCTGGGGCAAAACATGCTACTTGAGGGGTGTGGTATACTCTTCTATCCCTTCCATTGGGCGGTGCCCCATTTTTACGCCTTCATGGTGGGGTTATTGTGAAAGAGGTTATTTTCTCCTCACTATCAAGGGGCCTGATTTGTGAGCTGTCGCTCCCAGGTGTTTCCCTTTAAAAAAAATTAAAAAAAAATGGATGAGCAACGGATAAACAACCGGATTTTGATCCTGATGAAACAAATGCGTTCACCTCTACCTCACTTTTAGGGCATAGATAGAGGTAGCTACATCAAACAGTGAAATTTGGAAATCCACCTTATTTTGTGAAAATTGAACGGTAGTTCTTAGAATTCGTCGCTAGTAGTGTGGAGCAACACAAAGCCCTAATATTTAGATAAATAATTATTTATTTCAAGTGGTTGTAGAAAGTAGTGGGTAGTGTGGTGGTAAAGGGCAACTTGTGATGAACGTGAATTTTTTGTGTTCAAATCCTAGAAGGTGATATTGTGGTTGTAATGTGTGTTAATTATAAATATATATTTTGTTTGAGGAAGGTTGGAGTTAGCCAGTTGATCCCGGTCAGTCCGCTCGTCAATCGCCAATCTTATGGTGAGTCCGCCAGTATGAGTCAGTCTTTGGAGTCAATCCCTTGCCAATCGCCAGTCTGCTGGTCAGTCCGCTCGCAAGTTGGAGTCAGTCTGCTGGAGGAATCGGTCGGTCGCGAGTCTGTTAGAAGGTCCGCCGCCGTTAAAGAACTAAGACTTGGAAAAAATTCAAAATATCAAGGGGGGGTGGGTTCATGAGCTCACCCATGGGCCGTACCGGTGGCGCATTGAACTCGCTATTATTAAATAATGAGAGGCATGGAAACTTCTATGTGGATCCAAGGTACATACAAAAATAAAAAAAATAAAAACAATTACAACTTGAAAATCATATATTCCTCAATTAAAAAATTTGCATCATTTTCATGTAATTATACAATCCTCAAATACAATGGCAATATTATGAAGACATGAACCATGATTATAACCTTCAAATGTCTCACATTTTATGTCGTATAGAAACAAGAATACACCACTCATCAACCGATGTGCACAAATTCATAAATTCATCAAAGTATTCATATGTTTCAATCCACAACCATATGGGTTAATAATGTATGACATACACATGAACTTATATTCTTTCAATACAACATCATGTCATGGCTCAGAATTCATAGCAGAAATTACCTCCAGTAACATTTCCCTCATATAACATCTGTCTTATTGAACAATTTATGCAGAAAAAAGATGAAATTTCAAGTTTATTATGGATGAAAGTAGATTTCGCTACCTATTCTCGAAGAGGAGCCATACGCGTATTATCTAGCTGCGTATTATCTATGAACCGATTTTTCATTCCGAGAGCCTTAATATACGTCCAGGAAGGCATGCTTTACATTGGAGAGCCCTAAAATTATCATCCATGAAGGCTATAATTATGAACAAATGTGACCCTGTAAGTCTACAAATGGTATACCGTATAAAGATGCCGCCAATCAGAACGCACAAAATAAATAGGGTTGCTAATTACTTCCTCACATCTACGTCCCAGGAACGATTTTGACCGTTCAAAAACGTCAGATCCGTCCTCTCCCTCTCGTAAATTAAGTTCTTACATTACTCCTACTGTTTTCCTTGACAGTGACTCTTATCACGCTGCTGTTGCAATCGTTTCTTGCATCGGGGCGGTGAGTACACGGACCAAGTGCACTACTTGAGTCAGGTTCCGTGTCTGCCATGGTTGTGGCAAGCACCCCTAGCTTACTGACTCCAAGGACATTGACCCGCAGAATGAGAAGCATGAAGCCGCAACCAACGATGATGATGATGTGGAGCAGCGGGTGGGAGCTTTGCTTGCAAATTTCGGGAGCAGATGAGACTGCAGAGCGGAAAAGAAGGCTCTGCTCGGAAGCCTCCATCTCACCCTAGCTCCCAAAGGTCTGGACCTCTGGACCAAAAACATATGTCCTGCCAATGTCTCACTCACTGGCGGGGATGGCAACGTCTTCCGGCGTCCTCCTGACAGCGCACGCCGACTCCATACCCCAGGCCCTGTCCACTCGCATCTGTTATGCGGGAGGCCTCGCGGCATGCAGTGGATTGAGGGGCTCGGCTGTTGAGCTGAAAGCGGCATCCCCCTTGGCAATGCACAGTGGACGGAATCCCTTGCATGTAGTTGCAATGGCGCCTCGCCAACCTTCAGGGTTGCCAGTCAAATTAGGTGATCACACGAAACACTTTGTGGTTTCCCTTTTTGGGTTCGCTGTGTTGTATGCCCCGAAGGATCCAGACTTGGAATTGTCTTTTGAGCAATTCAGCATAAACGAATGTACTCTGGGCAAAGAAGAAAGCACAAGGGATAGCTAGTCAAGGGCGATATTTGGTATATCTCGCACGAAGGTCAATGCTGGAGCATGGAACACCGCTGGCAATTCTATAAAGATTCTTCACAATGGTGGGACTACAGCAGCGACGAGGTGAGCTTTCTTCATGTGAAGGAGTGTGAGGGAGTTTGATTGTACTCTTATGTTGAATGACGTTGGAATCTCGCTTTGCTCAAAATCTCCTTTTACTGTGAATATCGTAGTTTGTTTCTTCCTGATCAGGGAATGAAAGTAGGATGCGCAAGGTTCCCCCTGGAGTTTGCAAGCTACTTGGGACTTTTAAGGTAGGGGGAAGGTCTTGGTCATAGCAAGTTGTGTTTAAGTCTATTCGGTTGCGCTGTGGTGGTTCTCACAGACCAATTCGAGATCACCTCACTACAGACATAAGCAACACAAACAAGAGGTCCTTTGGGTTGGTGGTTGGTTGAAGCCCCGGTGGGTGAATAAAGAGCTACGCGCTTTCATGACACAACGTCAGGTGCAATATGGTGAGGTCACCTTCTTTAACACGTTTCAGCCTGTTTCGTCCTCTTATCAGAATCGGCCCTATTTTTCATGTTGTCTTCTGCAAGTTAGTTAGTTGAGTCAATCTATGGTGGTTTGGAGTGATTTTGATGTGTTACTGGCAATGTGGCAACAGGCAATTATCCACAAACTGAAAACAGAGAGGAGGAGAAGCTTTGGAAGGAATGTTTTTTGGACCCCTGTCAATGGTGGGACAATCGAGGCCAAAAGGTGAATGCCTGTTGAATTACAGAGTATAGCAGTCAACCAGATGTGTTTCAAAGTGTTCTTGGAAAATGTCATTCTCTCTCACCATCACATTTTGAAAGTCTTGGGAGTATTCAGCATAGGAACTAGTCTTTGATAAGTAGGGTTGGGTGTTGCTAGAAAAATTCTAGGCTGTCATTGTCAGCTGCTAGCCGAAAGGGGAAGATCTATGCATTATTGGTGCTGAGGCAGGGATAGCTGAAGGGATGGAGTGTGGGTCCAGATTCATCTGAAAGGCCCAGATTTCAAGCACGAGAATAGTAATGAATCCCTGTGGATTGATAGCTTCAAGAAACCTGCATGGGTAGATGGTCAACTGGAAGCAGCAGCAGCAGCGGCACACTTGATAAAATCAGGCGCCTCCACCATGACCACAGCTTCCAAAAGAGGACCAAGAGAGGGACTCTCTAATACCTCTTCTGGCACTTCTGAGCATGTGAGGATGCTATGTGAGGCAGGGCAAGTGAAAGAGGCTCTACAGATTTTAAACCAAGGAGGCGTGTCAGCAAATTCAGATACTTATGTCTGTCTCTTGCGTAAGTGCATCAAGATGAAAAACCTGGAAGCAGGAAAGCAGGTGCATGCTCACATTACCCAAAGTGGATACAAGCCCAACGTTTTCCTACACAACACTTTTGTCAACATGTATGTTAAGTGCGGGAGCATTGTGGATGCATACCAAGTGTTCAACAAAATGCCTAAACACGGTTTGATTACGTGGAATATTATGATGGCAGGATTCAACAAGCATGGGTGTGGTAAGAATGTTTTGGAGACATATGAGCAAATGATTAGGCATCGTGTGAAGCCCAACCACATCACGTTCATTTGTGTTTGCAATGCATGCGCAAGCCTGGCAGCTCTGGAAAAGGGCAAAGAGATCCATGGGGACATCATCAAAGCGAGAATTGAACCAGATGTCATTTTGAACACTGCTCTGGTGGACATGTATGCCAAATGTGGCAGCATCCAGGATGCAAAGGGAGTGTTCGACTGTATGGCTGAACGAAATGTGGTGTCCTGGAACGCGATGATCACAGGATATGCCCAGCATGGGTGTGGGATGGAGGCTTTGGAGATGTATGAGCAGATGATGCAGGAAGGGGTGAAGCCCAACCAGGTCACGTACACTTGTGTTTGTAATGCGTGCGCGAGCCTGGCAGCCCTGGAAAAAGGCAAAGAGGTCCATGGGGACATCATTAAAGTGGGAATCGTACCAGATGTCATTCTGAACAATACCCTTGTGGACATGTATGCCAAAGGCGGGAGCATTGAGGATGCAAAGAGAGTGTTCGACAATATGGCTGAACGAAGTGTGGTGTCCTGGAACGCGATGATTACAGGATATGCGCAGCATGGGTGTGGGATGGAGGCTTTGGAGACGTATGAGCAAATGACGAGGGAAGGGGTGAAGCCCAACCTGGTCACATTTGTTTGCGTTTGCAATGCGTGCGCGAGCCTGGCAGCCCTGGAAAAGGGCAAAGAAATCCATAATGACATTATCAAAGCGGGAATTGTACCAGATGTCTTTCTTAATACTGCCCTGGTGGATATGTATGCCAAATGTGGCAGCATCGAGAATGCAAAGGGAGTGTTCGACAATATGGCTGAACAAAATGTGGTGTCCTGGAATGCGATGATCGCAGGATATGCCCAGCATGGGTGCGGGATGGAGGCTTTGGAGACCTATGAGCAAATGATAAGGGAAGGTGTGAAGCCAGACCGGGTCACGTTCGTTTGCGTTTGCAGTGCATGCGCAAGCCTGGCAGCCCTGGAAAAGGGGAAAATGGTCCATGGTGACATCATCAAAGCAGGAATTGTGCCAGATGTCATTCTGAACAATACTCTGGTGGACATGTATGCCAAAGGCGGGAGCATCAAGGATGCCAAGGGAGTGTTTGATGTTATGGGCGAACGAGATGTGGTGTCGTGGAGCGTGATGATTGCAGGATATGGCCAGCATGGTTTTCATAGGGAGGCTCTGCAACTATTTGAAGGAATGCAAAAGAAAGGCTTTAAGCCAGGTAGTATCACCTTCATATGTGTCCTCTCTGCATGCAGCCATCTCGGCCTACTGGATGAAGGAAGACGCTACTTTGATTCCCTGAGTCAAGATCATGGTGTCACTCCGACAGTTAAGCACTTTGGCTGCATGGTGGACCTTCTTGGACGGGCGGGGCGATTGGATGAGGCCGAGGACCTCATCAATAAAATGCCAATCAAACCAGATGCTGTTGTGTGGAAGGCCTTGCTTGGTGCCTGCAGAATCCATGGCAATGTGGAGATGGCTGAACGTGCGGCAACATCTATTCTCAAGTGGGATGAACAGGATGCTGCGACCTATGTGTTGCTATCAAACATCTATGCCGCAGCTGGCAGGTGGGAGGATACTGCACGGGTGAGAAAAATGATGAAGGTGAGAGGGGTTAGAAAGGAGCCAGGTCGCTGCTGCATTGAGGTTGGCAACAGGGTGCACACCTTTGTTGTAGATGACAAATTGCATCCGAAAATTGAGGAAATCCATGCTGAGCTGAGACGATTGTCTGGGCAGATGAAGGAGGCTGGGTATGTGCCTGATACGCGCTTTGCATTGCATTATGTGGGGGAGAAGCAAAAGGAATTTTCTCTTTGCCACCACAGTGAGAAGCTGGCCATAGGTTTTGGGCTGATCAGCACGGCCCCTGGGACATGTCTGCGTCTGATCAAGAATCTTCGGGTATGTGGTGACTGCCACACTGCCACCAAGTTCATCTCAAAGATTGTTATGCGAGCAATTGTGGTACGGGACGCTAATCGCTTTCACCACTTTGAAGATGGGGTTTGTTCTTGTGGGGATTACTGGTGAAATGATTTTTTCCCTGGAAAGGTGGAAGTGTCTTGCTTCATTTATGATCTGCATAGCTACTTGGTTCATCGACCATTGATCCCTGAGAATATTGGCTACGATGTACTGTTGAGGTATTTCCTCTTGTATATCTCAACCTTCGAAGAGCCCATAGTGGGGTCTATGCAGCACAGGTGGAAAGTTAGCCCATAATTGATGGACTATGAGTGAAAGGGGGACTTCGACCGACTCAGGTGATAGTGGAAGGAAATCAAAGTGCTGTTCTGATTGTGGTGTGGATGGTGGGGGCTTCTTCGAAGATTGAAGATGAAAGTGAATACAATTTGGAATGAGCTTGATTAGAGGGGCGGCCTTTTGCACAAGTTTGTTCAGCATCCGAAATTTGGACGTGTTTGTATGTTTCTCATGGTGCCGCTTCATATAGAGCCCTTGACTAACTTGCGTGAATATTGTCAAAAGCTAGCCTTAACCCACCAAGATCTAATCCGTGGCGGCTGCAAGGAAGTTCCCACAGTGATTGTAGTTGTATTTGGGTATTCTTTTATTGATTGATGTTGCATGAATTGGATTTGCATGACTCCTCATATATCAGTTTGTTCATGTTGGAATTCAAGGTCGGGGACTTTCACCCACAGTTGCCTACAGTTTGGGACCGAATTTGGGAGGATGTATGAAACAATTGTAGAGTGTTGAACAAATTGTCTATAGTTCCATGCAGGGATCAGGGATACTGCCAGCATCCGTGGAAGTAGGTGCTGATTGCTGGAAGACCAGTGTCCTCAATAGCTGGTTGAGCTGCTGATCTCAAACAAGCCAAAAGCTTTGCTAAACACCCACTTTTAAGAAGTGTGAACCCCTGTTTTCCTTTTTTCAGGAAGGAAAACAAGAGAGACAACAGGGCTATGGCCTGGTGGTAAGCCACTCATTATTGACCTGTGGGTCTGGGGTTCAAACCCTGGTCATCTTTCTCTCTGCCTTGGGGCTGGCGCTCTGCCCCTGTAATGCCTCCATGGCTCACAAAGGAGGTTTATTTCCCCCCTCATGGCTCAGTTGCTGGGGCTGAAAAAAGAGAAGAAAAGAAATCCTGACTGGATTTATGGGGATTATGAATGTGTTGATTGTACAGGTACTAAGCTCTGCATTCAGAGCTCAGCTGGAGAAACTTCATAGGAAGAAAGTACCAAACAAAACCCACCCAAAAAGCAAGCTTTTCCTTACTAGTGATGCTAGCAAATCCAACTTTGACCGGGTAAATAACAGATTCAATGCAGTTTCAAGTTTCAAGTTTCAAGTTTCAAGTTTCAACCCAGTGTCGCTTAGGGACAACAATGGCACATGACGCTATATAAAGAAGGAGACAAGAAAGAGGCGGGTACTGTAACTATATCATACAATACAGAAAACTGTCATGCAGATCGTCTCCTGTCTTGGTGACATTAGAGTTATCCGTAAAGGGTCCCAAACTCGGCATGAGAACGCCGAGTTTGGCCAAAACTCGGCATGAAACTCAAAACACGGGATCAGGCGGTACGACTAGAAAAAAACACGGGACCAAACTGCCAGGACCATGAAAATGGGGGTGAAAGGAGTTTGGTGCCGGGTTTTGTTTGTCGTCGAGCCCAAGAGAGTCAGAGCTCACGAGCTTGCGCCATAGCAAGCTTCTGGAGGAAGGTCGCGCATCGTTGGAGCACGTTTTTGTCCATTTGGGTGTGCTCGTTTGCAGATTGGAGTGCGCGCGGTGGGGAATCGTGGCCAGCAGCTGGTGTTTTCTTTCTTTTCAGACTCGTGCATTCTGGTCCTCAGGTGGGCTTTGGTGACTTCTTCTCTCAGCTGCAGGTTGTTTCGTTTACAGGGTTTGGGGGCAACTTTGTGTTAACCTATGGCGGACTGCGAGGATGAATTGGACTACACTAACACTCAATCGTCAGAGGAAGCAGCCGTTGCCCTCATCCCAAGTTTACGATTTGGTGCCCAATTTTCTGACTTCGTGCCCAGTTTTCTGCACTTTACGGATTAACTCAAACTCAGGATGAAACCCGTAACTCGGGTCCAAACAGGGCACCAAACTCGGGATTACTTTACGGATAACTCTATTGAGCCTGAGTTTGTAAATCCCAACTCAGGCGTTGATAGGCAATGCTTCATGAATGTGCTTCTGTCAAATCCAGAGTGATCCCTTCCGAAGGAAACTCCAGTTCCCTTACCAATGTCGAAATCACATGCGGGAAGATCATGAAGAAGTTTTGACTCATCATCATCACGCGCAAGCTTACATTCATAAATTTCAAATTTGAGGAAACCTTCCACCCTCAATCGGCTTTACAGGAGTGGGTATGAACGTTTGCCCAATTTGTACCCAAGAGCTCCGTCCGAAAGTTTGTTTGGGTGGAGCTTGGCCGCTGGCTCTCTACTTCATGGACTGTCGAGCTGCCTCTTTCTCAGGGATGGCAGTGGCTTCCGGGGTTCTCATCACCCCGCATTGCGGACTGCGTGCACCAGGCCCTGTCCACTCGCTTCAGTCTCGCGTCATGCAGCGGACTGTGGGGTTGGGCTGCGGAGCTGAAAGTGGCATCCCCCTTGGCAATGCGCACAGGACGGAATCCCTTGCATGTAGTTGCAATGGCGCCTCGGCAACCTTCAGGATTGCCATTCACATTAGGTGATAACACGAAACAGTTTGTTGTTTTCCTTCTTGGATTCGCTGGGCTGTATGCAACGTAGGATTTTGGCTTTTTGAGCAATTCAGCACAAACAAATGTACTCCAGGCAAAGATAATTGGTATATGTTGCACGTAGGTCAACTCCGGATCATGGAACCTGAGCGGTAGCAGGAGTTCTGTGCAAACTCTTCACAATGGTGGGACTGCAGCCTTGACAAGGTGAGGTTTCTTCATGTGGGATGTGAGAGAGTTTGGTGGTATGATCAGATTGTGGGGACTGGATTTTACCCGTGGTTGTCGAGTGAAGTTGGAATCTCGCTTCGCTCTGCAAACCTGCTTTTACTGTCAATATCATAGGTTGTTGTTCCTAAGCAGGGGATGAAAGTAGAATGCACAACGTCTTTCCCTAGATTTTGCAAGGTACATGGGAGGGTTGATGCTCAGCGGCTCCCTGGTCGTTTCCATAGAAATCTCCAGACTATAGACATAAACAGCGCACACAAGAGGGCTTGTCGATGGAGGGTTGGTTGCGTCCTCCTTGGGTGAAAGAAAAACTAACTGCCATGCCACAAGATCGAGAACAGTCTTGTGATGGTGGAAAGAATCAGAGTGTGGTTTTGATTCTAGTGTCGATGATGGAACTCCTTCTAAGCTTGCAGGTGAAAATGAGTACGGCTCTCTGATTAGAGTAGCAGCCTTGTCATGCACAAGCTTGTTTGGCATCTGTGTAAGTTTGAACGTGTTGGTATGTTCCTCATTGTGCAGAGTCCAATGGAGCCCACAGTGACTTGCATGATGTTGTTGAAAGCTCCACAAGCACACCTCCATAAAGGAACCCACCAAAGTGTTGATGCTGTCGGAATTTGGGGCACGAAGGGCTAATGTGGAACTTGGAGCAGTGCTGGCATGAGGTTTTTAAAGATCCTTCACAATGGTCGGACAACCACTATGGCAAGGTTTGGCTTTCTTCAATATACAACATGTCCTTTCTGCAAAGTGGGCTCTTCCTATCAGTATTTGTTCCTTTCCCTAGTGTTTACAAGGTACTTGGGAGGGTCAGCTTGGTCTTAGGAGGCTGTGTTTAAATCCTTCCAGCTGCACGCTTGTGGTTCTCACAGACCAATCCGAAATCACCCTACCATAGACACAAGCAACCCAAACAAGAGGTCCTTTGGGTTGATGGTTGGTTAAATTCTCCGTGGGTGAAGAAAGAGCTACGAGCTTTCATGACACAAGGTCAAGGCATTGTGGTGAGGGTGCCTTCTTTCACACATGTTGGCCTGTTTTGTCCTCTTATCAGAATCGTCCCTATTTTTTCATGTTGAGTTCTGCAAGTTAGCTCGTCGAATAGACCTATGGTGGTTAGGAGTGATTTTGACATGTTACTGCCAATGTGGCAACAGGCAATTACCCAAAAACAGAAAATAAAGACATGGAGAAGCTTTGGATGGAATATTTTCTGGACCCCATTCAATGGTGGGACAATGGAGGCAAAAAGGTGAATGCCTGTTAAATTACAGAGAGAAGCAAACAAAGAGATGCATTGCATAGCTTTCTTGAAAATTGTGACCTCCCCAGCACATTTTGAAAGTCTTGGAAATTCAGCATAGGAACTAGAGTGATAAGTAGGGTTGGGGTGTTTACTTGGAAAATTCAGGTCTTCATTGTTAGCTGCTAGCAGCAAGGGGAGGGTCTATTCATTGTTGGTGCTGAGGCAGGGATAGCTGAAGGAGCAGGATGGAGTGTGGGTACAGATTCATCGGAGAGGGCCAGATTTCAAGCACAAGATTACTTTTGAATCCTTGTGGATTGATAGCTATAAGAAACCTGCAAGGGTAGATGGTCAACTGAAAGCAGCAGGGGCGGGGCAGTTGATAAATTCGGGCACCTCCACCATCACCACAGCTGCCAAAAGAGGACCAAGATCTGGCACTTCTGCGCGTGTGAGGATGCTATGTGAGGCAGGGCAACTGAAAGAGGCTCTACAGATTTTAAACCAAGGAGGCATTTCAGCAGATTCAGATACTTATGTCTGTCTCTTGCATACGTGCATCAAGATGAAAAGCGTGGAAGCTGGAAAGCAGGTGCATGCTCATGTTATCCAGAGGAGATTCAAGCCAAATGTTTTTCTACACAACACCCTTGTCAACATGTATGTTAAGTGCGGGAGCATTGTGGATGCACACCAAGTGTTCAACAAAATGCCTGAACGCAGTTTGATCACGTGGAATATTATGATGGCAGGATTTAACAAGCATGGGTGTGGTAAGAATGTTTTGGAGACATATGAGCAAATGGTAGGGGAAGGTGTGAAGCCCAACCACATCACGTTTGTTTGCATTTGCAATGCATGTGCGAGCCTGGAAGCTCTGGAAAAGGGAAAAGAAGTCCATTGTGACATCATCAAAGCGGGAATTGTACCAGATGTCATTCTCAACAATACCTTGGTGGACATGTATGCGAAATGTGGCAGCATCGAGGATGCAAAGCGAGTTTTCGACAATATGGCTGAACGAACTGTGGTGTCCTGGAGTGCAATGATTGCAGGATATACCCAGCATGGGTGCGGGATGGACGCTTTGGAGTCCTATGAGCAAATGATGCGGGAAGGGGTGAAGCCCAACCGGGTCACGTTCATTTGTGTTTGCAATGCGTGTGCAAGCCTGGCAGCCCTGGAAAAGGGCAAAGAGGTCCATTGTGACATCATCAAAGCGGGAATTGTACCAGATGTCATTCTGAATAATGCCCTCGTGGACATGTATGCCAAATGCGGCAGTATTGAGCATGCAAAGGGAGTGTTCAACAATATGGCTGAACAAACTGTGGTGTCCTGGAGTGCGATGATTGCAGGCTATGCCAAGCATGGGTGCGGCATGGAGGCTTTGGAGACGTATCAGAAAATGATGCAGCAAGGAGTGAAGCCCAACCGGGTCACGTTCATTTGTGTGTGCAATGCATGCGCGAGCCTGGCAGCCCTGGATAAGGGCAAAGAGATCCATGATGACATCATCAAAGCGGCAATTGTACCAGATGTCATTCTCAACAATACCCTGGTGAACATGTATGCCAAATGCGGGAGCATCGATGATGCAAAGGGAGTGTTTGATGATATGGCTGGACGAGATGTGGTGTCCTGGAACGCGATGGTTGCAGGATATGCCCAGCATGGGTGCGGGATGGAGGCTTTGAAGACGTATGGGCAAATGATGCGGGAAGGGGTGAAGCCCAACCAGGTCACGTTCGTTTGCGTTTGCAATGCGTGCGCGAGCCTGGCAGCTCTGGAAGAGGGCAAAGAGGTCCATGGTGACATCATCAAATCAGGAATTGTACCAGATGTCATTCTGAGTACTGCCCTGGTGGACATGTATGCCAAATGTGGCAGCATCGAGGATGCAAAGGGAGTGTTTGACAATATGGCTGAACAAAATGTGGTGTCCTGGAGTGCGATGATCACAGGCTATGCCCAGCATGGGTGCGGGATGGAGGCTTTGGAGACCTATGAGCAAATGGTAAGGGAAGGGGTGAAGCCGGATCGGGTCACATTCATTTGCATTTGCAATGCATGCGCGAGCCTGGCAGCCCTGGAAAAGGGCAAAGGTATCCATCGTGACATCATCAAAGCAGGAATCATACCAGATGTTATTCTGAACAATGCCCTGGTGGACATGTATTCCAAATGCGGGAGCATCAAGGATGCAAAGGGAGTGTTTGATGACATGGCCGGACGAGATGTGGTGTCCTGGAGCGCGATGATTGCAGGATATGGCCAGCATGGTTGTCATAGGGAGGCCCTGCAACTATTTGAAGGAATGCAAAAGCAGGGCTTGAAGCCGGACAGTATCACCTTTACATGTGTTCTCTCTGCATGCAGCCACGTTGGCCTACTGGATGAAGGAAGACGCTACTTTGATTCCCTGAGTCAAGATCATGGTGTCACTCCGACAGTTAAGCACTTTGGCTGCATGGTGGACCTTCTTGGACGTGCAGGGCGATTGGATGAGGCCGAGGACCTCATTAATAAAATGCCAATCAAACCAGATGCTGTTGTGTGGAAGGCCTTGCTTGGTGCCTGCAGAATCCATGGCAATGTGGAGATGGCTGAACGTGCGGCAACATCTGTTCTCAGGTGGGATGAACAGGATGCTGCAACCTATGTGTTGCTATCAAACATCTATGCCGCAGCTGGCAGGTGGGAGGATACTGCACAGGTGAGAAAAATGATGAAGGTGAGAGGGGTTAGAAAGGAGCCAGGTCGCTGCTGCATTGAGGTTGGCAACAGGGTGCACACCTTTGTTGTAGATGACAAATTGCATCCGAAAATTGAGGAAATCCATGCTGAGCTGAGACGATTGTCTGGGCAGATGAAGGAGGCTGGGTATGTGCCTGACACACGCTTTGTATTGCATGATGTGGGGGAGGAGCAAAAACAATTTTCTCTTTGCCACCACAGTGAGAAGCTGGCCATAGGTTTTGGGCTGATCAGCACGGCCCCTGGGACACGCCTGCGTCTGATCAAGAATCTTCGGGTGTGTGGTGACTGCCACACCGCCACCAAGTTCATCGCAAAGATTGTTGGCCGAGCAATTGTGGTACGGGACGCTAACCGCTTTCACCACTTTGAAGATGGGGTTTGTTCTTGTGGGGATTACTGGTGAAACGATTATTTCCCTGAAAGGTGGAAGTGTCTTGATTCATTCATGATCTGCATAGCTACTTCGTCCATCCACCATCGATGCTGAGAATATTGGCTATGATGTACTATTGAGGCATTTCTTCTTGCCTATCAACCTTCCAAGAGCCCATAGTGGGATCTACCCAGCATAGGTGGAAAGTCAGCCCATTATTGCTAACTAGTGAAGGGGGAGGGATTTTGACTGATTCTGGTGATCGTGGAAGAAATCAGAGTGCTGTTCTGATTATGGTGTGGATGGTGGGGCTTCTGCGAAGCTTGAAGATGAAAGTAAATACAATTCAGAATGAGCTCGATTAGAGGTCCAGCCGTGTGCCCAAGTTTGCTCAGCCTCTGAATTTTGGACATGTTTGTATGTTGCTCATGGTGATCTAATCCGATGGTGGTCGCAAGGAAGTTCAGATAGTGATTGTAGTTGTATTTCGGTATTCGATGCTGCTTGAGTTGGTTTTGCATGACTCCCTCACACTGTACCATCACATGTTGGAGTTCAAGGTTGGGGACTCTTCCATTCATTCCACCACTCTGGAACATAATTGCCTTCGGTCTGAGACCGAATTTTGGAGCGTGTATGAAACAATTGTAGAGTATTGAAGACATTGTTTAGAGGTCTATGCAGGTATCAGCAATACTGCTAGTGTCTGTGGAAGTAGGTGCTGATTTCTGGCATGACTCCCATCGTTCTCAATAGCAGCTTTGAGCTGATCTCAAACAGCCCAATAGCTCTCCTAAATACCCACTTTAGCTACATTGAGATCCAGTGGTTCTTCAGTACAGGAGGGCTCATCAAAATCATCGAAATATCGAGAATCTCGTTTGCACTCATCACGAAAGAAAATATCCCTAACAGCTTAAATGTTGGTCTCTGTTGGCATTAGCATTGTATGCAAGTTCATTCCTTTCCGCAAAAACATAGCCGATGCATAAAACTTAGTGGATTTGAGTATTGATAACAAGCAGCCCGTAAATGTACCTGTCAATTGTTTGCCAGAGTGTTGGTGAAGGTGATAGATAAACGTCATCTCAAAAATATTGGAGGGTGTTAAACTCACCCGGTTCTTCAGCTCTGCACTACCATATAACACATACTTATTTCCCTTCTTCCATATCATTTGTTGTGACGATGTGCCCAAAATACTTGAAATGTTGTCAAGTTATTTTACCACTAGTGTGAAACTAGCTAGGAAATAGCTAGCTTTTACATATTGACATTTGGGATTGGCCCAAGTGTCAATCCAGGGGTCAAGACAGTTTTAGGCCCTGGAGTGGTTATCTTCACGGCAAGCGCGGAAGGCTCATCTTTCTCGAGTTGAGCCTCACCGCGCCTAGCTATGGCGCCGTAGTGTGTATTCCCCATGGCGTGGGGTGCACTTGGCTTGACTTGTATTTGAGTGATGAGGTTATATATGCATGAGTTTATGCTTCAGCTTTGTGAGCTCGCATAAGCTTGTGCTTGTATTCTTCTTCTTTATCACTCGATAAAGATGAGCTCCTATATGTGAGTGTCAGATACGAGTTAGTTGTAGCACTTGTGGTTTTTGCTTGAGAATGAGAGAAACCAGGTTGTTATGCAAGGAGCACCGTGGAGCTCTTGGTTGTTAGAAGCGGAGGCGATGTGGGTTACGAGGTGATAGACCTTGACATTCGATCTTCAGCTTCAGAGATGAAAGCACCATGCTGCATGTAATTCCAGAGCGCCTTGATGGTTTCAGATTGTGTACATGCATGAGCAAGCACGATGGGGAAGAGGACCAGTCAAGAGCAGGTTATAGTGGCTTTGGTGGCAAAGCTGAGAACTGGACTAGGGAATGCAAGCTTTCATTGTGTAAAGGATTGCGAAAGGGCTGATTTGGCTTGGGGCAAATCAGTGCACTTTGTGGAGTATGTTGAGATTGGGTTTCAATCTCGAGCTTCAGCATTGAGAGGGCTCTTGTCATGGCAAGAGCAGGGCTGGAACAGGAGCTAAGAGGTGCGGCAAGGCCATGGAATGTGCACCTAGGGTTTCAGAGCTTGGAAGAAGAGCTCTTGCACCACAAGAGGAGTGTCTTGTGGTTGGAAATGTAAGCCTTAGGGTTTCAAGAGCTTGGCAAAGGCTGTGGAGTGCTTAGTCTTGTCTTAGAGAGCATCAAGGAGCCAAGGAGCCAAGATAGGGCGCTGATACCTCTTGTGTGAAGAGGTTGCATGTGTGGAGCATGTATTCAGCTCATTGAAGCTTCCATCTTCAAGCATGGAGGGCAAGTAAGGAAGAAGGAAGGGCTGACTTCCCTTATGTGAGGGCAATGCATGTGTGGAGCATGCTTTCAGCCTGTTGAAGACTTGTACTTTTAGGTTTGGGAGTGCAAGAAATGAAGCAAATGAGCTGATTCTCTTATGGTGAGAGTGGGGCATGTGTGGAGCATGCCTTCAGCCCATTGAGGCTCTTGTTTTCAAGCTTTAGAGAGCTAGAACGGAAGGTCTAGGGCTGGTTTCCACTTGGAGTGAAATAAATGCACTTGTAGGACCTATGTGAATTGGGGTTTCAACTTCAAGCTTGAAGGGAGCACAACTCTTGAAGCAGCAGGTGCAGGGGCTGGATTAGGTGCGAAGGGCATGTTGTGGTCAAGAAAAGCACGTGAATGAGTGCCTACAAGGGCTGGAAGTCAGCCATGTTTGGTTAGTCGTCATAGGGATCAATGACGTTGTTTTGTGATTTAAAAGGAAGCTTGTGCACTTAGTTTCGGCTGCAAACATCTTCCTTTGGAATTAGAGCTACTATTGGTGGTGTGTGGGGGGCCATAAAGAGCAAGAATACATTGTTGATTTCCTCACAGCCGCCATAGCTCGGTGTAAAGAAGCCTAGAGTCCAAGAGACACAAACCCTAGCTTGGCGTGGCTAAACCCCTTGGAGAAATGGCTAAACTGCCATGAGTGGCCATAGATGGGGCTGTGACAGGCTGTGCCGTGTGGCTTGTGCCCTGTGGCCTGTGGGGCTGTGACGGGATGTGACAGGCTGTGATGGGTTGTGGCGGGCTGTGACAGGCTGTGCCCTGTGGCCTGTGGAGCCGTGACGGGCTGTGAGGGCTGTGACAGGTTGTGCCCTGTGGCCTGTGGGGCTGTGACGGGCTGTGACATGCTGTGATCTGTGGCCTGTGGGGCTGTGAGGGGCTGTGATAGGCTGTGACATGTGGCCTTGGGGGCTGTGACAGGCTGTGACATGTGGCCTTTGGGGCTGTGACGGGCTGTGACATGTGGCCTTTGGGGCTGTGACGGGCTGTGACAGGCTGTGGCCTGTGGGGCTGTGACCTGTGACCTGTGTAGGGCTGTGACGGGCTGTGATCTGTGGCCTGTGGGGCTATGATCCCTGTGACCTGTGTAGGGCTGTGACAGGCTGTGACAGGCTGTGATAGGCTGTGACTTGTGGCCTTTGGGGCTGTTATGGGCTGTGGGGCTGTGGCCTGTGTGGGGCTGTGACGGCTATGACCAGTGATCTATGTGGGCCTGTGTTGGTCTGTGGTGGCCCGTGTTGACCTGTGGACGGCCTGTGCTGACTCGTGGAGGCACTGGTGGACTGCCTAAGGACTGACATGTGGTCTTTAAGGCCGAATTTTGAAGCTCGTGGAGGGCGGTTTGAGGAGTATCTTATTCCCATGGTCATACAAGTGAGGGAAGAAATGAGAGGAAGAGTGTGGGATGAGGGCATACTGGGGTTAGGCATTGCTTTAGCTTCTCTTCCTCGTAGTTTTCCACCCTCTCATTAGGCCAAGACCTTTCCGTAGGTGGAGGCAAGAGTCAGTCCGGGTTTGGGCTGGGGTGTCCTTGCAGGAGCAACACCGTGGAGTTGTTTTTGGTGTGGGGGAGTTGTCGTTTTGATTTCTTGTGTTTGGATCCCCTCCATACCTGCATGCTTGACTGTACGTCATGTTAGTTTTGTATGGGCGCTTGTTTTTAAAGGTGATTGGTCCGGATTTGATCACCGGTCAGTCCTAGAACATGCTGTCGATGGTGAGGCTGAGGTGATGACCAGTCAGACCATCATTGTTTTTCCTGTGATAAGGTTGGAGGTGATGACCAGCCAACCGTAGGAGTGCTTGCGGTGGATGCAGGTGCAGGTGAAGGCTATGTTAGGAACCCAGTATTCCAAACCATAAGCCGCAACAGGTTCTCTACCCAGTTACCTTGTGGAGAGGGGGTTAGGGACATGTTCATGACCGGTTGAGTGACAGTTTGTCAACACGGAGGTGCCACTAGTTGTTGGGGACAGTGCCGGTTCGAGCACTAGCGATACTAGTGGATACACGAGACGAGGTGTGCGGTTTAGGCCACCTTCACCTCCTGTGTCTTCTACGGAAGGTTCTGATTCGGATTGTGAATCAGGAGGACTCAAACCGGCGGTGCAAGTTGTTTCCTTGCCATTGTTGTGGGACACAATGGAGGAGATGTATCGAGCTACCAAGAGGCCACGAAGGTACTCTGGGGCGGTGAGCACCATCGAGTTGGATGACTTTATCCAAGAGTTTGATAGTTGGTGTGATTTGCAGCAAATGCGCAATCCACAACTATTTACGCCTTTCATGGCATGGAAGGGGTTGTTTCAGCACCTTGAGGGGCCGCCTATGGATGATTACCATGAGTTCAGGCGGGGGCATGAGGTTGAGATCGAGGAGTGGAGAATGTACTGGTCACCCGACTATGTCTCCATCACTAGGGGCACTAGAGCCACGAGGGCAGTGACTACACCTGCCGTTGCACCAGCAGCTTCAGCAAGCAGTAGTGGGACTAGTGGGACTGGTGGTACCGTAGCTACGACGTCCGCCCAAGCCACTACTGCACCAGCACCAGTACCCGTGCCTGCCTTCAACCCTGTTGTGGAGTTCTTCGAAGAGTTGAGAGGGAACTACCAAGGGGTGAGGACAGAGAAGTTGCGGAGCTTCCAAGAGTTCCAATGGAAGCCTACAGAGAGCTTGAGGGAGGTTTTCACTCGCATGAGGCGCTTGATAAATGTAACCCAAGGGGTTACGGAATCTCAGGCAGTCCAATTCTGGTATGGGATATTGGACAATGAGCTGAGGAGAAGGGTGCGGGATGCAACTCTCCTAAAAGCGGCCCAACCCACTTTAGCAAATGTGTTTCTGCTGGCAGAGCGGATAGAGCTCAACATGGTGGAGGAACGAGTGGTCATGGTAGGATTTGCTAAGGAGACACCACGGGGTAGTGGTGCTCCTAGCCAACCACTATCTCAACATGCTCAAGGCAACAAGGGGACCCAGGTGAAGCCCAGGGAAGGACAGAGAGGACCTCAGATGCAGGGGTCTCTCCCTTCATTTGCAGGCCAACAACGGGTAGAGGTGGTGTGTTGGACATGTGGAGGACCCCATGTCAAGAAGGATTGCCCAGAGGGAGGCAAAGGGCCGACATATGCACAACCTACACAGTTGCAGTGTGGGCATTGTGGCAAGCACGGGCATGGAGAGGCCCAGTGTTATGGTTTGCATCCTGAGTTGCGCCCAGGCCAGTTCCAAGGAACGATAGTGGCCGGGGGCAAGGTGGGGCAGCCCAGAGAGGACGAGGTGGCCAGGCACGAGGTGTAGGCCGAGGGCAAGCTCAACATGGCCAAAGACGCGGAGGTCAGGGTGTTGACCAAGGCATGGCCAACCGGCTTCAGCAACTAGAGCAGAGGCTTGTTGCCATGGCTACAACTTAGGTGGTACCGGCTCCAAGACCGGATGGTCCACCTCCTGCTCCTGAGGGAGGAGATATGGGAGGCATGGGATTCATGTGCGGAGCAGCACTACCACTAGTGTAGGTGGAGTCTGCTGCAGCCGTGACTCGAGGAGCAGCACGAGTTCTTGAGCCACGAGTTGCAGAGGTGGAGTTGGATCCATAGCCTGGGGAGGCAAGCCGTCAGACTAGGCTTCCTCAGTCATTCACATTGGCGGAGACAGTGTCGACGCCATCCATGGCACCTAGTTCTCGCCCGACTGTTACCGAGGCGGAGGTTACTATGCCATTGGGGAGAGCTACACGGGCAGCACCACTACCTAGTGTTGCCAAGGCTACGGCAGCTAGTGTGTTGCTGGGAGCGGCCACATCTGTGTGTCAAGCTCCATTGTTCTCGGCTACCATGATTGCGACGCCGGGGGTAAGACCAGCTGAGGTGTTCAGGCTGGCAGCTATACTCTGTGAGAGTGGTGAGGTTACTTCATCTTCTGTGGAGATAGTGGGAGGTGTAGTGCCGGAGGGATCCTCGGATTTGAGGATCAAGACTGCCACGGTGGCGCCATGGCAAGCTATAGTTGCCAGGTTGATGGAGTTGTCAGCTAGGCCAGCCATTGAGCGCACCATAGTGACACCTAGAGTTGTCGTGTTAGACAACCAGGATGACATTTTCTGTTTGAGTGGACCGGCATGCAAGAGGTACCGGCCACTGCGGGTCTTGTTGGACTCGGGAGCTCAGCCATTGATGCTGGGTAGAGCTGCTATTGTAAGCTTGGGCCTCACGGAGGCGGATATAGAGCCTTGTCCTTTCCAGATACAGACGTCTCTGGGAGGATCGGAGCATGCTCGGGGCATGACACGGGCTATCAGACTACAACCGGATCACCCTTTAGATGGCTCAGTGATGCGAGCCAAGGCCATTGTGACAGACGCAATCTTGTACGATGTCCTGGTTGGTGGGGCAGTGTTGTACCCTATGGGCTTCACCCTGGATTTTTGGGAGGAGTCAGCTTCCTATAGGCCTGGATGGCAGTCAAGGGAGGACCGACGTGTGCAGCTCCCTATGACGTTCATAGGAGAAGTTGCGGTTGCCCAGCGGGGCAAGATGCCGATACTAGCAGCATTCACAGCTGCAGTGACTTGGCCTGGAGAGTTGCTAGAGGGCAACGCTCATTCAAAGGTTGACACACCTCCAAGAGAACAGGATGACATGTATGCTATGACGGAGTTGTCTGCCATGGTTGCTCAGACTCCATTGTAGGGCACGAGCAAGGATTTGCAGCGGGCTGCTGATCGACGGGTGCAACAAGCCTGGGTGGAGGTTTTTGTACCATCAAGAGAGGAGGAGAGTGCGGGGATTGCACCAAGACCACCTCAGTTGTCACCATTGGATACCACACCTATTGTGTGGCAGTATCCGGATGAAGGCATTTGTCTTCTGGACTTGTTTGGCGGGATCAACACCAGATTGGCTGCTGTGTTACAAGCAGGTTGTCGCGCACCTCACTTCGGTAAGCTCCCCTTCAAGTCATAGTTACTCGCTTTGATGCGCGCGCCTGACTCCCAACCTGGCCGCCGGGCCAACTTGGAGCTTCGGCTGCTCACCGGGACATAACGGTCCCCCTTCGCTCTCCCACTAAACCCTCCACCTGTTTGGGCCTAGTGGAATTCCCTTTGATAGATGGCAGTCCGGAACAGCTCCCCACTCTTTGGTCGCTTTCCGGCTCGCTCGCTTACTCACTAGTTTTTGGTCACCAACGGGCTTGCACTGTTCTCGGGGTCACTACTCCCCTTATATATACTTTTGTAGCTGTCCGCGGGGGTTTCACAACCAGCCATGCCATTTTATGGCGAACCACCACGAAAACCCTCGACTCCCGGTGATGAGTCGCGGTGAGTCTTGGCCCACTCACCACGGCCCCTATGGACCGTGATGAGTCCCAAGACTCCCCACGACTCCCACCACGAGTCTCCGCCCCCATGGTGAGTCGTATGCCACCCCCACTAAGTCCCGCTAAGCTACCACCACCCCTTGTGGAGCCACCCCCACCGCAACCCGGTGTGCGGGGCTCCACCTAGTGAGCGCCTCCGCTTCCCTGAGTGCCTTGGGCACTCAAGGGTGCTTCAGCCCCCCATACCTATCGCTGCCGCTGCCCCCACCACAGGGGCAGCCCCTCATGTGTCCCGACCCCCTGCCCTCAAGGCAAAGGGCCGCGACACACACCCCTACCAACAGGGAGTCGATGTCCTCATCGACTTGTCCATTTTGTAGAAACGAACATCCAAGTTGTGGCGTCCCACATCAAGGAGTTTGTTTCCGTACCATGGCGTCCCATGGCAAAGAACCAAACCCCACACTTGACTCTACTCTCCACTAGCTAGTTTGGCCGACTTCCTCCAAGTCCCGGCCAAGGGTGGAGCCTCTCCAGCTCCTCCCAGTGCACTCTTCTTGGCCTACTTCAAGGCCAAGGAACGATCATCCCCGAGGATCGAATCGCCTTACTGCAACATTGCTTGTGACCGCTCATGATGCCGCTTTTGGCATCACCTTGAGCAAGGGTTCCCTAGAACCCTCTTTGACTAGGAAGATAACCTTGAACCAACCGTGCGCCCCAATCACTACAATTGGGTCCGCCTTGGAATGCTGGCCTGAGGTACGGGAACACGCCGAAGCCGCACTACGACTTTGTCCCGAGGCTACACGATTATAGTACGTGAACGGAAGCACGTAGCTTCCGCATTAGCCCGCACTACAAGGCAACCCCCTCGGTAGCGCAGTTATAGTACGCGCACGCGCCAGATGCGCACTAGCACGTGACCTCCCAAAGAAGGCGCAAGTTTCCTTGCCCCTTGGATGGGGGTCACCCGATTTTGACACTACGCAAACACACGATTAACCCAATTTACCTCTCCCACTTTTATAAGCTAGCATGCATTCTATACACTAGCCAAGCATACCATGCATCACCATTCCAAACAAAATAGGACGCACAACATTTGGAAGCCATTTCATTTATAGCACATTTTGTACAATACAAGTTTTTGCAATCGGATTCCTAAGCTAGCTAAGCCGGGCTAAGCATGCATTTCCTCCCCCACGCTCCAAGGTTGATGTCCCCATCAACGCTTCTTCCGCTTTTGAGATCACCCTTCGAAAGCTGCAACCGCCTCGGATGCGTTTCCCATTTCTGAGGCACGCACCCAAGATGCCTCCACATGATGATAGCCCTTCCATTTGACGAGATACTTCGTTTCTCGGTTCTTGAACCTCCTCGACTTAAGTATTGCCTCCACCTCGTATTCAGGTTCATTTTCATGATCCAACAGCATAGGTGGCGGACGCAACACTAGATGCCGATTCGGACGCGCTTCATCTTTGAAGTAAGGCTTCAAAAGGAGACATGGAATACTGGGTGCACCTTGCTGTTTGCCGGCAGCTCCAATTCATACACATCCTCATTCATAACCTTCCGAATGCGAAAGGGTCCCGCATACGGAGGTACGAACTTCGGACTCACTTCCGGAGGTAGTCGGAAATTCTTGATGTTCAACCAAACCTCCGTGCCTGCCTCAAACTTCACTTCCCTCCGCTCCGATTCGCCTGCCTTTTGTACCGTTTCCTAGCTTTGGCAATGTTGTACTTTGCGAGCTTCAACAAACGCTCGCGTTCTTCCAGTACCGCCGCTACTGCCGGTTCCTCAACGTCCTGGGCGGCCCAACTTGTCGGCACCAGAGGTGCTTTTCCATAGACCAATACGAAAGGGGAAACTCCCGTTGCGGAGTGTTCTGTGTTATTATAACAGAACTCTGCCGCGTCTAAGTGTTCCACCCAGTCTGTTTGGTCTGCCGACACGTAATTCCGCAAGATCTGCTTCACTACGGAATTCACTCTTTCTGTTTGGCCGTCGGTCGTAGGTCGGAAGGCAGTGCTCATCTTCAGCCTCGTCCCCATCTTCTTCCAAAGTGTCCTCCAAAATTTACTCGTAAACTTTGGATCGCGGTCCGAGACAATATCCTTCGGGACTCCATGATGCTTTAAGACGTGGGCAAAGTAAAGTCGCCCTGTCTCCTGCGCCGCTGCTTTCTACTTAAAGCATCGGCCACCACGTTGTCTCGTCGCGGTTTGTACTGGATATCCACGTTGAACACCGCCAAAGTATCTTGCCACCTAAGTTGTTTTGGGGACAACTTGGGTTGCGTGGCAAAATACTTCACCGTGGCATTGTCCGTGAACACCTTCACTGGGTTGGAACCAACATAGTGGCGCCAAAGCTCAAGACAGTGCACCACCACCTTCATCTCTTTCTCGTACGTCGGCCACCGTCGCTCCACTTCATTCAGTTTCTTACTTTCGTAAGCCACTGGACGTCCATCTTGCATCAGTACACCCCCAATCGCGAAGTCCGACGCATCTGTATGAATCTCAAATGGACGATCGAACTCCGGGATTTTCAAGACTGGAGCTTCCGCCATCCGCTGCTTCAATTCAGCAAAACCTTGGCCACAAAATGTGTTCCATACCCAGACTTTGGATTTATACAGAAGGTCCGACAGCGGCCCCGCGATCTTGGCGAAATTTCTCACATACTTCCGGTAATAGGAGGCGAGTCCTAGGAAGGATCGCACTCCCGGGACCGAAGTCGGAGGCTCCCAGTCCAAGATCGCCCTCACCTTTCTGTCATCCATTTTGATCCCATCCTGTGTAATCACATGCCCCAGGAACTCCACTTTTTGTGACCCCGAATTTGCACTTTGAAGCTTTGGCATACAGCTTCCCTTCCCGCAATTTCTGGAACACCCTTTTGAGGTGCTCCAGGTGCTCCTCCTTTGTTTTCGAATATACCAAGATGTCGTCGATGTACACGATCACAAAGTCATCCAACCACTCCTGGAAAAGGCTGTTCATCAGCGTGCTAAATGTTGCTGGTGCATTGGTGAGCCCAAAAGGCATCACCAAGAACTCATATGAACCATACCTTGTCCTGCACGCGGTCTTCTCCTCATCTCCTTCCGCCACCCGAATTTGATGATAGCCGGAGCGCAAGTCGATCCGGCTGAAATACTTCGCTCCTGCCAATCGATCGAAGAGGTCGTCGATCCTTGGCAAAGGGTACCGGTTTTTTATAGTCACCTTATTCAGAGCCCTATAATCGACACACATCCGCAGCGTCCCATCCTTCTTGTCTGCAAATAGCACCGGGGCTCCGTAAGGTGACTTACTCGGCCGGATGTACCCCTTTGACATTAGATCCTTAAGTTGAGTCTTTAGCTCGACCAACTCCCTGTGGCTCAACCGGTAGGGTGCCTTGGCAGGCGGTTCCGATCCCGGTATCACCTCAATCTTGTGGTCAACTCCTCTTCACGGTGGCAAGCCGCTTGGTAAATCCTCCGGCATCACATCCTGGTATTTCTCCAAGATCCCCTTGATCCAATCTGGGCTCAGCTCCCCATCGCCTTCTCCCTTCACTTCTCTAATGTAAAGCAAAAACTAGGGCTCGTGTGCCTCCTCCATGACCCACTCCCTTGCTGACAGAAGGTTTATTCGCCCTCCCACGGATTTGGGCGTTTCCGACACTCATAAAACCTCGTCACCATTCCCACATGGCAGCGTGACTACTCTCTTGCGGCCATCTATGACCGCTCCGGATTTGCTCAAAAAGGTCATCCCCAAATGAGATCCACTCCATCGATCTCGCAGATGGTGAAGTTCTCACGTCCCTCCCAACTCCCCAGTTGAAGAGGAACATCAAACGCCAACCTTGTCGCCAACTGTGGTTCTCCTTTGGCAGAACGCATCTCAATAGAGGCCCCCACGTCACTTGTCGGGAGTCCCAACTTTCGCGCCGCCGCCGGCGTCATGAAGGAGTGCGACGCTCTTGTGTCCACCAACAACGACACGTTAGTTCTGGATATTATCCCATCCACGAACAATAACTGACTCCCTTTACGCAGGGCGCCAGTTTCCTGATACAACTCACAAGAATAGTTGCATACCTTGCAAGTCCTGGCGACCACCGCTTCCACCAAGCGACTGATGGTATCTTCCAACAGCTCCGTGGTTGCCCGAGTCATGTTCAATTGTCGAGGTTTTGTACACTTCTTGGCCATGTGCCCGGGCTCCCCGCAATTGAAACACACTCCATCAAAGGTCGCCTTCTGTCCGCCATAAGCCGCTCCACCCGCTTTTTCTTTCGAAGTACCGGGTGCCGCCTTGACGTGTGAAGGCCCTCCCTTCGATTTCCACGTGCCATTGTCGCCGCGTGGCCTATCCCACTTCTTTTCCGGTCGGAAGGAGTCACCTTCCCGTCGGGTCTTCTTGTGGTTCAGCTCCGTACGGCCTTGTCTCTCACCCTTAGGGACATCCGAGATCAGCCCTCTCAATTGCCTCGTTCAAAGTCTTGGGTGGCTTCTCCTCCAACTTCCGCCTGGCCCATGGGGCCAGTCCCGCCACAAAGTTGAAGACCATTTCTGGTTCTGCCATGTCCGCGACTTCGAGCAACAGCACATTGAAAGCCTGGACATACCCCCGAATGTCATCTGTTTGCTTCAAATTCCTCATCTTGTCCCGGGCAAGCCAGGACGCGTTGAGGGGCACAAACTGTCTCTTCATCAATTCCTTGAACCACTCCAGTTCAAGGTTTCCGGGCTTGGGCCTCGGTCGTGAAGGCATTTCTGCCACCATTGTTGAGCATAGCCCCTCAAATAGGTGGAAGCCACTTCCACCCGATCCTCGTCACTCAACTTGGCCGCCCGGAAGTACTGCTCTAGCTCCAGGAGCCAGGTGTTGAGTGCCTTCCGATTTCGGACGCCCTGGAAGATATCGGGTTCCTTAGGCTTCACCTTAAACTTTGCCTTAGTGGAAGTGGCATTAGCCGCCTTCAACACGTCTTTCAACGTCCCGCCAAACTGCGCCAACAACCCTTCCCAAAAAGTTGCCGGCATGGGAGGCATCTGTTGGTCTGTCGGAGCTCTCAGGGATTCCTCGGGCTCCGACTCCTCGGATTCCTCCCGCTCTTGAGCGGCCTCGTTCTCAGAAACCTGCGTCGCTTCCTCAAACGGCCGCTTTGGTGACACGTCGCCCCCATCCGGCTCACCAGGATCATCATCTTTTGGGCCGTTCCGCTTTCGCTTCGGCTTGCCCGACCCCATGATGAGGCCAATCCCAAGGACAATCGCGTACTGAACTCTAGGCTCTGATACCAAGTGTCGCGCACCTCACTTCGGTAAGCTCCCCTTCAAGTCATAGTTACTCGCTTTGATGCGCGCGCCTGACTCCCAACCTGGCCGCCGGGCCAACTTGGAGCTTCGGCTGCTCACCGGGACATAACGGTCCCCTTCGCTCTCCCACTAAACCCTCCACCTGTTTGGGCCTAGTGGAATTCCCTTTGATAGATGGCAGTCCGGAACAGCTCCCCACTCTTTGGTCGCTTTCCGGCTCGCTCGCTTACTCACTAGTTTTTGGTCACCAACGGGCTTGCACCGTTCTCGGGGTCACTACTCCCCTTATATATACTTTTGTAGCTGTCCGCGGGGGTTTCACAACCAGCCATGCCATTTTATGGCGAACCACCACGAAAACCCTCGACTCCCGGTGATGAGTCGCGGTGAGTCTTGGCCCACTCACCACGGCCCCTATGGACCGTGATGAGTCCCAAGACTCCCCACGACTCCCACCACGAGGTCTCCGCCCCCATGGTGAGTCATATGCCACCCCCACTAAGTCCCGCTAAGCTACCACCACCCCTTGTGGAGCCACCCCTACCGCAACCCGGTGTGCGGGGCTCCACCTAGTGAGCGCCTCCGCTTCCCTGAGTGCCTTGGGCACTCAAGGGTGCTTCAGCCCCCCATACCTATCGCTGCCGCTGCCCCCACCACAGGGGCAGCCCTTGTCCCGACCCCCTGCCCTCAAGGCAAAGGGCCGCGACACAGGTGTACGAGTTTGACGTTACATGTATGTGGAGAGGGATGAGACTGCACGACGCGTTTCATTTCGCCATGTTGCTCAGTTGGTGGAGCAGTACCCTGAGTTGTTGCCGGTGTCTGCAGTTTGTGGATATCAGCAGGCCTTGCCAGCAGACATTTCGTTGCTGGGGGCGCAGGATTTTGGAGTGGGTTGGCTCCATTGATCTGGTAGTGGCAGGTTGGCCCTGCGAAGGGCATTCATCAGCCGGGCATGGCAATGGATTACGAGACTCGAGGTCGGGTCTGTTTTGGGAGATGGTGCGGGTTTTGCGCCACTTGCAGCTTCATCAAGCTGTATCTCCAGCATATATCTTGGAGAATGTGCCACTGATGGGCGATTCTCGGGCCAGGATGATGGCCAGTGTGCATCAAGTCCGGTCGTAGCTTGGGTCAGCAGTGTTGCTAGATGCAGCTACAGTGGGGTCACGGGCTCATTGTCCACGGCTATGGTGGACTAATTTGATGTCACCTGCACTGCTCAAGCGTGCATTTGATGGGGTGCAGCGGCCAGCACACCTCACAGTGGATAGCATTTTGGACACAGGGAGGCAGTCTCAGCGTGTGAGACACGATAACCGTTCACCTTTGGCAGTGGTCAACAAGGTGCGTCAACCACAAGCAGCATTACCTCCACTGCTCAGCTTCCCAGGATCGCATGCTTTCCGGGATAGTGGACCTGGCCTCCTATGGGATGTTCAGTTGTAGTAGTTAGTGGAGCCTAATGCTGACGAGCGTGAGCGGGCAATGGGTTTTACCACTGGTACCACGGCGGTGCTGTCTCTTTCTAAGGCATCACGTCGTCAGGTGTTGGGGCAAGCAATGGATCTCAATTGCTTGACCTGGATTATCAGCTTGGCTATGGCTGAGCAACGCAGAGTGCGGAGTACACTTCCCTCGATGGTCTCTCTGCCTACCGAGATGGTACAGGCAGTGAGTGGGGGCGAGCATGAGAGGACCACGGGGTATAGGCATCCATGACACATGTGGGAGGTGCTCGAGGTTCAGAGGGAGTTGGCAGCCAAGGTGGCGGTGATGGATGAGGTTGGGGATTTTTCTCGGGTTGAGGAAGTCCTCAAGGATGAGATGATGGGGCAGGATGAGGCATTGTCATTGACTGAGCAGGTAGGGAGTACTGCTCAAGAGGTTGCAACATAACAACCACTGGACGCGTCCTCTACCTCTAAGCCCACTGGACTTAAGGTTGCAGTTACGGATGACAATTGGGAGCCTGACCCATTGTCACCGGAGGAGAGAGACGACGTATACGGCGGTTCCTGAGGGCTTACAAGAATTGCTTTGCCTTCAGTTTGAAGGACTTGGGAGCACTGAAGGGTCAAGAGATTCATATTGAGTTGACCACTGACACGCCAATCTTTCGGAGATCCTATAGATACAGTGACATGGAGAGGTCTTTGATTCAGATGAGGACTCAAGATCTCTGGGAGGCTGGTTTGGTGGAGCTATCTGGTGGAGAGTATGCTTCAGCCACAGTGATGCCAACCAAGAATGATATCTATGGCAATTGGACGGAGAGACGTATGTGCGGTGATTACCGGCCTGTAAATCGTCAGACCAAGTCCGATAAGTATGCCATGCCAACACCATAGGAGATCTTTGATGCCATCGGGCATGCTAAGGTCTTTAACACTTTGGATTTACGATCCGGATATCACCAGTTGCCGATCAAGGAGGCGGACAAGCAGAAGACGACATTCTGGGGGATCAATGAGCACGGCAAGGATTGCCTATACCAGTGGCGGTTCTTACCATTTGGGCTTAAGAACGCTCCTGCAGAGTTTCAGAGAGTCATGGATAGGATTCTAGCAGGGGTGGACTTTGCTCGGTGCTACATAGATGACATCATCATCTTTAGTGCTACGGTGGAGGAGCATGAGAGGCACCTTCAGGTGGTATTGGAGCGCTTGAGAGCGCACGGATTGAAGTTGCATCCAGGGAAGTGCAAGTTTTTCCAGAACCAGATTGAGTATCTGGGTCACATGATATATCCTGGAGGATTGGGGGTATAACAGACTAAGATAGAGGCCATTGCACAAATTCCACGCCCCACGGATGTGAGCCGAGTTCGAGCTTTCATGGGGTTGACAAACTATTATAGACGGTTTGTCAAGGGATTTAGTGCCATTGCAAAGGCTCTAACCAAGCTGACCAAGAGTGGCAGTGGGAAGATGAGCAGGAACAAGCTTTTCAAGAGCTCAAGGCAAAGTTGACCTCGGCGCCTATCCTGAGACGACTTATCAGGGGGCGTCCCTTTTAGCTGTATACGGATTGAAGCATGCTGGGGCTTGGAGCGGTGCTCACATAGGTGGATGATGAGGGAAGAGAGTTCGTAGTGGCTTATGCTAGCCGCTCGAACAACGCTGCAGAGGCTAAGTATAGCTCATATGAGGGAGAGTGCTCAGCTGCAGTGTGGGCCGTGGCACACTTCAAGTGCTATCTATACATCAATCTCTTCACCCTTGTCACGGATCACCCACCACTCAAGTGGTTGATGGAATCAGACAAGCTTACGGGGAAGCTTGCACGGTGGGCACTCATAGTCCAGGAGTATGACTTTCAAGTTGTGCATCGACCGGGTTTGGTCAATTGGGATGAGGATGGATTGAGTCGCAATCCGTGCATGAGCTAGTAGGATGACACTGGAGCTCGGTGGCATGGTGAGACAGACGAGGAGATGGTACTGGGATGACATGCATCTGCCTTTTTGTGTATCTTGGCATCGGGAGGTCAGGTTGGACCTACAATAGGAATGACTGTAGACGGAGTGTCTGAGGACCCTGAGGCTAGTGATGAGTCAGGTGGTACCGAGATATACATGAGGATTCGGCTGTGTTGGACTACCTCCGTACTGGAGACACGACAACCACTGTGACTGCCAAGGAGAGGGATCGGATCCTGCAACGAACCAAGAGGTTCAAGTGGGAGGGGATACATCTGCTCCGAGTATGGGAGGATGGTCGGGTGAGGATTGTGCATCACCCCACACAGCGTGCACGGTTAGTGCGGCATGCCCATGAGGAGTTGGGGCATTTTGGAGTGCGACGCACTCACAGTTTACTTCAAGGGCAGTATTGGTGGCGTGGTATGCATACAGAGGTGCAACAGTTTGTGGCTAGGTGCATGGTGCGTGACAGTGTGCGTGCTTCATTCAACGCCCCTACACCACAGTTGCATCCTTTACTAATCACGGGATTGGGCTACAAGTGGAGTCTTGACTTCGCAGGACCGTTGCCACTGACTATGCGCCACCATAGATATGTGTTGGTGATGGTGGAGCACTTCTCCAAGTGGATTGAGTTGGTTCCATTGCCTGACAAGGCTAGTGAGGGGGCTACGTATGCATTCTTGGATCGTGTGCTTAGCCGATTCGGTGCTCCAGCTGAGATACTCACGGACCAAGGGAAAGAGTTCTTGGGGGAGTTTCAGGCTTTGTGTGATAAAGCCTTGATAGACCACCGCACCACTTCTCGGGATCATCCTGAGGCCGATGGCTTGGCAGAGAGAGTTGTTCAGACGGTAAAGAGGGGTTTGCGCAAGTATGGCTTGCAGAATGGACACCTAGGAGATTGGGATCTTCAGGTGCCTTGGTTAGCCCTGGGCTACAGGTTCAGCAAACAAGCATCACTTGCCTCATTCTCACCATATTCCCTTCTCTTTGGCCGAGAGCCGGATTTGCCTGCAGCCATTCATATGGACACTGCTCAAGTCCTTAACCTTGACGATCCGGACGTGTGGGTACGTGCATGTGATCAGCGTGCAGAGTTGTTCAAGAAAGTCATGCCCATGGCTTTTGAGAACCTTACCATTGCACAGCACCGTGATACGTTGAGGTATGTCATTATACGTGGTGGAGGATATCGTCCTGGGGTTCAGAGGTTTAGCCCGGGTGACTATGTTTATTTGCAGCAGACTACTCATACGACCCTAGATGTCACTGCAGGGCGTGTTATTCTGAGGGTTTGAGAGGTGTTGCCCTCAGGAGTCCTGATCTTGGAGGGTCGGGATGACATGACTTGGAAAGACCATGTGCGTAATTGTGCGCCATGTCACCTTCCCAACGTCGATGACAGAGTTGACCCAAACTTGGCAGTGGTACGTGCAGGTTTGAGGTGCATGCTCTGTGTGTCTACCAGAGGGGCAACTACCATGCTGGTGTGTGATCGATGCTCAAGAAGTTGGCTTGACACCACCTCTTGAGAGGGTTCCTGATGGAGATTGGTTATGTCCACACTGCTTGGGATAGTGGCAGTGGACATGACTAGAGGCAGCTAACAAGACATGGGAGGCCAAGCTCATAGGAGTCAATATACGAGATCCCAGGCTCAAGTTCATAGGTTGCGAGACGGCGACTAATGATGGGGCAACTCTTGCACCCGGCCTCTTGATCTATCGAGTTTGAGTGTAGTAGGGACAGTGGTGGAGGACTTCGTGAGGCTATGGTCACTATCACATCTTGTGGCTACCTGGACTTAGAGGGACCTAAGCACCAGCTAGGGGGGCGATTGTGTGGACTAGTGATTGCCATAGTGGGCAGCATACTGGCAGCCTAGTGATTGACTAGTTGTAGCCTATTGGTTGGACTAGTGGCTGGACTAGTGGTGGATTAGTGGTATACTAGTGTGTGGTGTGCATATGTGTTGTGTGGTTTTGGACAGCGATGTAGTTGTGTAGCGATATGTATGCGCACGACAGCTGTCAAGTTATTTTACCACTAGTGTGAAACTAGCTAGGAAATAGCTAGCTTTTACATATTGACATTTGGGGATTGGCCCAAGTGTCAATCCAGGGATCAAGGCAGTTTTAGGCCCTGGAGTGATTATCTTCACGGCAAGCGCGGGAGGCTCATCTTTCTCGAGTTGAGCCTCACCGCGCCTAGCTATGGCGCCGTAGTGTGGATTCCCCATGGCGTGGGGTGCACTTGGCTTGACTTGTATTTGAGTGATGAGGTTATATATGCATGAGTTTATGCTTCAGCTTTGTGAGCTCGCATGAGCTTGTGCTTGTATTCTTCTTCTTTATCATTGTATGGACTAGTGATTGCCATAGTGGGCAGCATAATGGCAGCCTAGTGACTGACTAGTTGTAGCCTAGTGGTTGGACTAGTGGTGGACTAGTGGTATACTAGTGTGTGGTGTGCACATGTGTTGTGTGGTTTTGGACAGCGATGTAGTTGTGTAGCGATATGTATGCGCACGACAATGCGATTGACCATAATCGTTTAGACATACCCTTCCAAATATGTAGCCGCACATGCTCTCTAAAAGGTTATGGTCAATCATATTTCAAGTTTTTTAGTCACAACGCATGACATGGAAGAAGGGAAAAAAATATATGCGGTATATAGTGCAGAGTTGAAGAACCGGGTGTGTTTAACACCCCAAATATTTTTGAGATGTCGTTGGGACTAGAGGTCCTCATTCGCATTCCCCTGATTGGTAGAAGATCTGAGCAGGTCTTCAAGTGGGATGGGAATGGCCAGTGGGTTCCGACTCTTATTAACATCTCCGACACATCGATCTTTAACAAAACATGGCTATCCAAAGTGCCCAGGACGAACAAGCACTCTTGGCAGTTTTCTCCATCTGGAGTAACATATTCCTACGTGCATTTCATTCTTACTCACGGATATTTTATTTTAGCAACATTGTTGTGATTATATAGTGGTGGTGCATTTAAAGGTTTTATTTCAATTGCTTATTTTGTTTTGGCGAAATTAGCTTCTGCATAACATGATAGATTTCTGATACTAATACTTGTGCATAAGAGTGGGCAATCCCTGTAAACGGATGTCTTGCATTCTCCTTCGGAAATGATGTTGAAGGATCTTTAACCTCAGCTGCAAATGAGGTCTTTGGCCATCAATCACTCGTAATCAATATTAGCTTCAGTATACTTGTTCTGTGGTGGTGCTGCTCAATTCCTTTTCCTTCAAAATTCAGGTTTATGGCTATGTACCAATGTATATGTCTGCAGTATGCTTACTAACAGGCATTGACTCTCCGTTGTCTTCATAAGATATAGGTTACAGATCAGGAAGAGGTTTATAACTGCTGAGTTCCATTGTTTGTTTGTCAACTGATCTTGCAAATGTGTTACCTCTTGTAACGTTGAGATCTCTCAAACAACAAGGCTTCCTTCGGGTGCTTAATACCGATGGAAAGCCCTCGATGAGTATGGTGCATCGAGATGGTCTCATAATTTTTGGACCTATGATGTGGGAGATATTGAATTCCAGACATTTTTTGTCACAAACAATTCATGAAAAATAGAAAATTGGTTCTTTTTGGGAATATTGGCCCTTCATTTGTCTTTTGGTGTTATAAGTGTAAATATGTATATATTTACTGAAACGATGGTACAATATTTGCTCATGCGGCACAAGCCACACTAGTGAAAATAAAATAAAGATTTATAAAGTTACGTATTACAAAAGTTTTCATCTTAAAAAATAAAAGTTCAATTGAACGATGATTCTAAAGATATTTCATAGAAAGAGTTTGTTGCACATCAACATTTATGATTTCTTAATGAGCTTAAAAAAAAGATGTGATTGCGCAACTAGAAGTGAATAATTTTTGTTAACAAAATTATATCAAAATTATTCACAGATAGCATGAAATTTTTACATCTAATGCATCCGACAACCATGACTATATAAATATTACGATAATTAAAATAAATATGTATGGTCACTAGCAAACGTGCATCATGAGGAAATATGACACATACGATATAATTTTTTTATCATGTTAATAAATAAACCTATAATCCTATAATATTTTATAATAAAACTTATAAAATTGTATCATGTATTTTGAGGAAATTATACAAATCTTGATATCTTCATAAAACTATAATTGATAAATTAATAAGTTGTAACAGTTGTCTTTTGTTAGAGTGAACTCCTAACCAACAGTCTTTACAACCTATTTGTACAAAAGATGACCTAGTTCGTCCAATTGTGTTGTTGGAGACAAATATGGTGGACAAGGGCATATAGGGCAATTAGGAGGTTTCTTATAATCATAGGTGTAGCTTGATTCTCCTCTAAATAAGGTCTTTGTTGGCCAGTCAGGGATGATGGGTGGTGGATCCACCCACTTCTTCGGAAAGTGGTGATAATAAGTTGTTTCTTGGGGATTTGCATGCCTGTGTATATCCAATATACAACCTTTGTTAATGAATTTTGTAAGCAAACAAAGACACATGATGCAATGGTTAGGGCATATGGTTGTCTTGCAAATACTAGTTGTTGAACCATTCTATGGGACTAAGTAGGAGGTGAAATGTCAAAGGAAATTCAATTGATGTTAAGATATAGTAACATTCTTTTCCCTGTGGGGATTTTCAGCATGATACTCATATACACAAAAATCGTTGTAGAGTTCTTATATTACCAACCTGAAGACTTTTATTGGGTCTACTGGAGGGGGATGTATTGGTTTTTTCGTATATTTATCCTTCATTTCTGAAGTCCCGGTCTTAAATCCTTCGTCGAAAGGGAGGATCTTCTTGGAAGGGTCATGTTGAGGCCACACTGGCCAAGTTAGGCAGTTGTGTGTCCCACAAGTGCAAAGTTTGCACACACACAACTTTGTACGACTCTATGTCCATCAAGGTGTTGAGAGCAAAAATTGATACCAAGGTCAGTCTAATGGCGACAAATTATCACAAATAAAAACTGCATGAATGATATTTTATATGTAAAATCTGCTCACATCATCTCTCATATATGTATATATACCCCAACCCTCATCATTTTTTGACCGAATATAACATGCAGATGAGAGATGACGTTGTCCGAAGCCAGTGTACTGCCCCCTTTGTATAATTTTGTTGGGTTTAGTGGATATTGCAAAGTTTATTTCTCGACTATCCCCCGTTTTCATTAAATCTCTCTTAATTACACGATTATTTCAATTTGCTGACACAGGCTGAAACTACTTGGTAGAAGGAAAGCAAGTGAATTAGAAAGTTGGATAACTTTAGTTGATGAAAAAACCTTAACTTGACAATACATAAACTAAAATTGAGAAGGGGAAAAAAAAAGCTATAATCCTTCCATTTGTGCTCATAAGATGGGTTAAAGTGCAAGATTTTGCGTTGACTAGCTTTTCTGTTCTGCTGTTTCAAGGGCCTATTTGCCCCCTTGCTCACATCCGCGGTGTCTCACCTCATTCTCTTGAGTGCGCCTTATGGTGAGCTTCAGGGTTTTTATTTATTTTCCCTCCAATAATTCATAATAGAGTTTCCAGGGCCACCGTTTCATTTAAAGAAAAAGGAAAGAAGAAAAAAAGTGTGATCATTCCATATCCATATTGCAAGGTTTTGGGTTTCGAACTTACAACAAATTGCTTCTTCTCACCCCCAGCAAAAGACATATTTCTTTCCAACTGAACGGTGCTTTTCTCCTCAGCTGGGAACTTATTTTTTTGATACTCTTCTCACAACAAGCAGGTCTCCAATTCCGGTTCTAGCCTTTCACACTGGAGACCCACTATGTTACTACATATTCTCCCGCAATCCATCCTTATCAAATGAAATATGCCAACAAAATCACTCTGATTTTTTTTTTCATTGTATAATTTCAAAATTTGACCTGTCGCCTAGTGCAACTCCGAATTTATCCCTGAGTCCTCGGTCGAACATTGTTTCGGGAATTTCAATTATTAATGCGATAAACTCACCTGTTGACCCACAAGCTCCATCGAATAATCCATTAGCGCTGATGTTTCTAGAATTCTAATTATTAATGCGATAAACTCACCTGTTGACCCGCCAGCTCCATGGAGTAATCCAATAGCCCTGAATCCTAGGTTATTGGTTCCACGCTCTTCTATATATCAAGGTACGATATTAGGTGTGCCCCTGGGATTAGTTGGCTTGCATATGTTACAAAATATAAATAAGTAAATAAATAAATAAATAAAATTTAGTCAAGGCTGCATCACCCATCCATTTCATACAAATTGATGGTTGAGATTCTATCTACCTTTTCGTGTTCCTGCCTCTTCAAAGATACCTTTACCTCTTTACTTTTGCCTCTTAAGTTACCTCTTGGAATCTTAAAAGTGCCTCTTCAGATAATTCATTGCCCTGCAAATTCTTCGTCAAATGGATAAGGCAGTGTGAGCACAACAGGAGGTCTTGGGCTCAAATCCACGTCGGCCTTGTGTGTAGCACACACAAACCGCACGTGGGGAAAGTATTCACGCACGCGCCGTCTCGCAGACTTGCTCTGATCGTCTCTTCGAATGCGGGAGAGAGAGGGTGGAGGGAGCAGTGCGGGGATGGCGCTGGCGATGGCTGCAGCAGTAGCGCAGGGAGTCGGAGCTTCGTTTTTGTCGTTCCAGCACTGGGAGGTTTCTCGTAAGGCATCGTGGAGGGGCGGCATCGCAGGAACGCGGTTGAGGACTAGTTTGGAAGGGAGCGATCGGAGTCTTGTTGCCACGGGAGCATCTTGCATTCGCTGCGTTGCGAGCGAGCCCAGGGCGAAGACAATTTCTAATGACGAATGTGTGGTTTCCTACTGTTTCCCTGGATTCGTCTCTTCTGGCTCTGGCTGTGTGTATGGTGCTGTGGTGGAGAGAAGCTCCTTCTTTGTCCTTCCTTCTTTTGCTTAGGGGCTCATGGCATTGCTTTCTGTACGACATTCCTCACTCCACCGCCTGACCTCTTAAGGATATCCTCCCGCATTTTGCATTTCGTTCCTGGTACTGAATTACTTTAGTAATCGATGATCACACTCCTGACCAGCTGATCCAGACCAGCTGATTCCGATTAAGACAGCTGATCCAGACCAGCTGGTGTTAGTCCACCAGATTAACTTAGGATGCCGTGTTTTGGAGGGCATTTAGCTGGTTTTAAGGGTCGAAGTGTCTCCATAGACTACACGATACTAAAGTAATTTCACTATTTCTGTGCTCGTAGTTTACTTTTCATAACAATGAAATCACATTTCTTCTGTTGTCTATGGTATCATGCAGTACCAGTTGTTCCCGCAGATGCACATCCATCCTCTGAAGATGCTACAGCCATCGCCTCAAATATCAAGTACCATGCTGAGTACACACCCTCTTTCTCCCCATACAAATTTGAGGTGAAACAAGCCTATGTGGCCACAGCTGAGAGTGTGAGAGACACTTTGATCCACAGATGGAATGAAACCTTCCAGCACTTCCAGAACACAAATTCCAAGACAATCCATTATCTATCCATGGAGTTTCTTCAGGTTGGTTGATACTTCTCATCTGCGTGATCGTCTGTGAGTATAAGAAGTGGTTAGCAGTTTTTTGAGCCCTGAGCATATAGTCTAAAGTGCCTTAATTGAAGACTTGTGTGGTTTTTGGCTGTTTCTTTGCTGTTCCATGAGGGTGATCAATCGTGTCCGAAACTGTGGTTACACAAACCAGTATGAATTGGCAATATTGCTTTTCCGCCAGGGAAAATTTTAAAGTTTATTGCAATGCCTTTCTGATGCACTTGTGTTGCAGTGTAGAGCAGTAGGCAGAGTTTGTTGCAGCAACTATTGCTTGGCTGTGGCAGCTCTATGACTCTGGTGCAGAGTTAAAGTGGATGGGGGCCAGGCTTTAAGTCCCAGCCCTCCTGCTGGCCACATAGTTCCCACCAATACCATTTTTTTTGTTGTTCAAGAGGACAGATTTATACAAGCACATTTCATAAATTTTGCATACAGGTTGCCATCTACATGATGAACACTCTTTGGAGACAGCAGCATCAATCTGATTGTTCTCGGTCACTTGCATAAAATAAGTGTTACAATTACCAGCAAGCACGTTGATAACAATGAATGATGTGCATAATTTTTTGCTGGTTTATATAGGGCAGGGCCCTATTGAACGCTATTGGAAATCTAGAGCTGAAGGATGCATATTCCCAGGCCCTGCAGAAATTGGGGCATGATCTCGAGGAAGTGGCTGAGCAGGTATCACTGTGCTCATGTTTATTCCTGTTGATTGGCATTCACTGCTGGACTTCTTTCAGAGACATTCTTGGCTATATATTAGAATGAGAATTTCGGGTTGCCATGCTTGTTTTGGCCACGTAAATTGATGAATGGGAAATTTGACGCTTTCATTTGGTTTGTTCTTTTCTGTTGCGTCCTTGTTGTCATAGTAATACCCCATTTTTATATGCATGATCCTTGGTTTGGCAAGAAGTCGATTTGTAGGTCAGATATCTTTGTTAGTGTCTGAATGCCTATGGCTCTGACTGGACAATTGTCTCTTTACATTGTTCTAATTTTGTTAGCAGGAGCCGGATGCGGCTCTTGGGAATGGAGGGTTAGGAAGGTTGGCATCATGTTTTTTGGATTCACTGGCTACACTCAATTATCCCGCTTGGGGATATGGATTACGCTACAAGTATGGCCTTTTCCATCAAAACATCACAAAAGAAGGCCAGAAGGAGGAGGTGGAGAAGTGGCTTGAGGTAATACTTTTTAGCATCCCAAAATATGTAACTCTCGATTGTGTTGATAGGTCATGGTTCATAAAAGCCGTATTCATGTATCAAGCTGAATGTGTAAATTGGGACTGGTTGTGCTAAGAGCTAGAAAGTCCTGGGGCTGTTGCAGATGGGTTATCCCTGGGAGATTCCAAGGCATGACATCTCGTATCCAGTCAGATTCTTTGGCAAGGTCATTGAAAATTATGATGGAAAGAAAGAGTGGGTGGGTGGAGAAAATGTGAGAGCGTTTGCGTATGATGTGCCCATTCCTGGCTTTCGGACCAAGAATGTAATCAGCTTGCGACTGTGGTCTACAAAAGCGTTGGCTGAGGACTTTAATCTTGATGCTTTCAATGCTGGGGAACATGAAAAGGCTGCTCTTGCACATGCTAATGCTGAAAAGGTAACAATTTGTGCTCTCTCTCTCTTGGAACACCATGAGGTGCATCATACAATTTTTTCCTCTCCCGCTCCATGTCTACGGTCTTGTACATGACTGGTAAACAAGGTTTGGGTGTGTCTGAGCTGCCAAGTGATAACCTTGCCTTTGCTCTAGGGCTGGCAGGTGCATGGGCTACAGACTTCTTCTAGGTAGTGAGGAGGAGCTGGCTTTTCTTAATTGAAGTATTGGAGGGATTTGCTGGTGGGTCAGATTTGTTACGTATTGTATCCAGGTGATGCCACGCTCGAAGGGAAAATGTTGCGTCTGAAGCAGCAGTACACACTGTGCTCAGCGTCCCTACAAGATATCATCTCCCGCTTCAAAGAGCAGTCAGGTGGTCAGGTCGAGTGGGTCAAGTTTCCGACGAAAGTGGCCATCCAGATGAATGATACGCACCCGACTCTTTCAGTGCCGGAGCTGCTGCGCATCCTTCTGGATATTGAGGGTCTTCCATGGGAGCAGGCTTGGAAAATTACGCAGTCGTGAGCTCTCTTTCTTTCTTTTCCATATCACTGTCTGTTGCCTGTCTACTGAAGTGGTTGTGTTCTGACAATGTCGTTGTTTGTCTCCACCACAGACTGCCACTTACATTTGTAGATTGCTCTTGATTTACTGTAAGGTCCAATTTCAACCCAGTTGGCAAGTCTTATGACAATGTTAGGATTGGACATCTCTTGAATGGTCCTCTCCATTAGTGAGCACATTGTGAGTACGCTCTGTGACTACACTTGAGCCTACTATTTATGCGGTAATATATTCAGAACTTGGTCAATGCACTCAAACAATTGGTTGCTAGAGTACCCTGTGATGGGCTTCAATCTACATAGCGGGGTTGGGTGTTGGCAGGACGGTGGCGTACACAAACCACACAGTTCTTCCAGAAGCATTGGAGAAGTGGCCATTGGAACTTTTTCAAAAGCTGCTGCCACGTCACATTGAGATCATCGAGAAGATAGATGAGCAGGTACTCAATGCCATGACATCTGCAATGTGCCTCCTGGCCACATGGGCTTTCTCTTTCCCAGCTGGACTGTCCTTTTGAATAAATTGGTTCTGGGCTGATTTGCTCCAGAAAGCTCTTAACTCTAGCATCCAATTGAGGCCCCAAAAGTCAATTCCCGAGGAGGGCCACATCTTCTGCCTTGGCCTTGTGCTTCTTTCTTGAACTGAGCAAATAGAGGGCAGTGATTGTCTGTTTTGCTGTCAAAGGCCTCTCATTGAGCAAAGTACCCGCGACGATAAAGGGTTCCAATCTGATCCTCATAGATCTGACATTGGACAGTTAACTCCACTACTTGACAGGCTTTCCCATGAAATGGCCCCCTTGCTATCCCCGCTCTCCCTTTTCTGCAATGGGAAACTGGGTTCAAATTGGGAACAGGTCTCTGTGTTTATTTCTATCTGTCTGACTTTCTTACTGTTGATAGTTTGCAACTAGAAATGCGTGGGGAACTGAACCTGAGCTTTTTGTTAGGCCCTCCTAAATTAACATTTAATTCCATACTAGGCATTGCAACACAATTTCTGCAGTTCTCCGGTAACAATTTTCACATGGACCTCCTACACTAACTTGCCCTAGCACCTAGATTGCTACAAAGAAATAGCTGATATGCACTTGGGAGATCCATTGGCTATATCTCTGGATTGCTGGTTGGACTTCCAATTGTGAGGAAACATGGGTGTTGCTAAGTCGTGAGGCAACTTGGTAATCAATGACACGTGCCCTGAAGTGAGGTCGCACTGTCTGTGCCAACCACGATTGATGTTCCCATGAAAACACAGATTGCAGTAGCATTTGGCCAGATTTGGCCAGTAGGTGAGAGAAAGAGTGTGTGGAACTCTCTGTAGAATCGAATTGTTGCCCTATTATTCATAAATGCGTTGAGTTCTTTGACAGTAACTAATACCTCAACAAATTTCTTGCTACAGTGAAGGCTTGTACCAAATGGATCCAAGTGTCCCACCCCGTATCTCCATTAAAGCTCCTGATGTGGCATGTAACTTTGGTGTACAATGGCATCTTTAGTCGGTTCCACCAAATGTATGTGATACACAAAAACTGGCATATGTTTCAGTTGTCTTTAGGGTCCACAGGTTACATGTTTGTGTGGAGGCTCGGTATGTGGCGGGTTTTGCATACATATTCAGCTTTGGGACATTTGTGAGGTTGATGCACATCTCTGAACTGATAGTGTTTGCTTGTGTGCTGTCACAGTTTATCAATCTACTTGCTAGCAAGATCGATGACAACAAGTTGGAGGAGAAGATAGAAAGTATGAGAATACTAGAGAATGTTGAGCTTCCTGCTTCATTACAATCGCTACTCCCGGAGAAGGCCGACGATGAAAACCAGTCGACCAAAGCCAATGATGCAGAGGGCAACGAGGAGGAAGGTAAAGACGAGGAGGTGGAGGAGGCCAAGGAAGTCATCGTCCCTCAGAAGCCACCAGCAATGGTTCGAATGGCCAACTTGTGTGTGATTGCTGGCCATAAAGTTAATGGAGTGGCGGCCATTCACAGTGAGATAGTAAAAGATGAAGTCTTTAACGATTTCTACAAGGTGTGCTAATCCTGCCTAGTTCACTATTAGCAGTTCTTAAGAATTGCCTGTCCCCCTTTTCCTCCCTCAACTTGCCCTTCTCACATTATAATGACTGATAGTTCAATCACAGTACATGTGTTGAGTCTATGGATGGATGGTAAGTAGCAGTACAGCATCCCCTAGTATGATGTCAATACCAGTCATTAAATAAACACTCAACTCTCTGTTACTGGATTGTGGTGGGCTCTGTATGAGCGCATGAGGCACTTGGTCTTCAGTCGTCCTTTTGTGTTTTTCATCTTGTTTGTCCCATGGGCTCTTCTCATCTCTCTCCTCTCTCTCGAAAAGGGAAAGATACCTGAGCAGAATTTATGTTACTTCAATAGCTCATGATTCTCTCCGCAAAGCCTAGAAAAGCCACAGAAGGGCGAAGTCACAGATTGGCCTGGCATGGACGATTAATGTTTTTTCTCGTCTGTTTTCTCTTTTCCTTTGTATTGGAAGCCCTCTGAGCTGCCTATAAACATAACAATTCTCTTTTCTTTCTCTTTTGTTTGTTTTGAAAATGGAGAACCAAAGTTTATGAACTAGCTAGCCCTCATAGCACGACACTACCACCAAGGCAGACTATTGAGTCTGGGAAGCCTTAATTGACCTAGCTCACTCAACCCACCAGTGACTCTTTTTCTCTCTCTGCCATGGCCTGTTGGAGAACAACACTTCTCTTGTATCTCTCATCCATCTATTATAATCTGAAAAACTTTTTCTCTGTGCTACTGTCTGAAAGTTGGAATTGCGTGTAGTTATGGCCAGAGAAATTTCAGAACAAAACAAATGGGGTGACACCCAGACGCTGGCTTTCTTTCTGCAATCCTGAACTGAGCCGGGTCATCACCAAGTGGCTAGGTTCTGAAGATTGGGTACTCCATACAGAGCAACTAGCTGGGCTTCGCAAGGTATCCTTCTCTCCATACCCTTCAGTGTGTCAACATTGTTTCTTGGAGGAACATTTCATTAGACCTCAGATTCAAAATACAGGCTTGCTGTCACAACATGCTCTTAGAAATTTTGATACGGGATAGTACTTATATCCATGAAATTTCAGGATTAGACATTTGAGGGAAAAATCGAATGCTGTATTTTCCTGATCTCATTCATTTGGCTCAAGCGGTGCAGTTTGCAGACAATAGCGAATTGCATAAGGATTGGGTGGAAGCCAAGAAAGCAAGGAAAGAGAGACTGGCAGCATACATTGAGGACAAAACTGGTTATGTTATCAGCCCCAATGCTTTGTTTGACATTCAGGTCTGTCCTATCTGTGTTCTCTCCTCTGACTGGACTGTGTACCTAAATGTATGATGGTTGACCTGTCTTTGTTGGGGATTTCATGATCTTCCATGGTTGTGATTCAGGGTTCTTTGGGAAAGTTTGTTGTGGATTGTTTTTTCCTTCTCTCACACAAGAAGTGTGAACCATCATTTGCTGCTGCATTTCTTCCGTCTCTTTCCTTATGTCTTTTCCAATCTGGCAGCCAGTGACCTGGTGATATGTAACCCTTTTCGATTGGGTAACAATCTTATTATGGAACATCTTCAGCCCTCACAGCCAGTATCAACTTCAGTTGAGTTCCAAATCACGATGTGGGCAACACAACTTCTAGTTGAGTTGCACTATGCGGTGGTAAAGCATGCTAACGAGAAATTAGCAGCTTTGTTTCAATAGAAGATAGTATCCAGGGCTCTCTTCTGAAGCTTGTGTAGGACCTAAGACCCCACATCACTAGAAGTCCACAGGCATTTAGAAAGCCTGTTCAACTAGAGTTGGGCCGGATATAATGGATGAGGCATATGGTAATTGAATCTTGTATCCAGTTCCTCAGATGAGAATCCTAGATTTGTTAGAATTCTGGTTATGGGCTACAACGCCCACTTTTGAGACATCTGACATGTAATTAAACATAGTAATTAACGTTAGTTGTTAATTAGCATAATTTTGATACCTACTTGAATAGATCTAATTCTTGGTTCATTACTGTTTACAGTGAAACGTTCTATTGGACCTTTAACACGATGTACAACACCACTTAGTGAATCTCCAACTGAATTATGTTAGTCTTTTGAGTTGTTTATGAAGAAATTAAGAACTATTCTATGTTCTCGAATGTTTCCGTGTTTCAAGCCTTTGGTCAAAGCAGATTGTTGAAGTTTGTGAGTGTGACGCTTGTAGAGCTTTTTCAGCCCCTCTGGTGAGTTAGGTCCTGCACAAACATGAATATGCATCTCTACATTGGGATATCTTTGAAGTTTGACGATCTCAAACATCAGGTCTTGTAAGCTACACCCATAGCTGGTCAATCACTTTATACCTGGGTAGTGTAGAGTGTATTGTCATAGCCAGTAAGGTTATCATTCATGGTAGATGTCTAATGCTAGGCCACCCTTTGTTTTTCTAAACTGCTGGTTTCTGCTGATAACAGGTGAAACGCATTCATGAATACAAGCGACAGCTGCTCAACATAATGGGGATAATTTATCGGTACAAGAAGATGAAGGAAATGAGTTCCAAGGAGCGGAAGGCCAAGTATGTGCCGCGTGTTTGTATGTTTGGTGGCAAAGCCTTTGCTACATATTGGCAAGCAAAGCGCATTGTGAGACTCATAGCGGACGTGGCTGCAACTGTGAACAATGACCCTGAGATTGGAGATTTGTTGAAGGTTATCTTCATCCCTGACTACAATGTGAGTGTGGCTGAGGTCCTCATTCCGGCAAGTGAACTCTCACAGCACATAAGGTAACACTCTTCTCTGTACCTCCCCCTTTCTCAGATACACGTACGAGATGTAACTCTTATGGTCTGATGACAATGGCAGCTTGGAGAATGAACGTGGACTCTTTTGTAATCAATGCTGGAGGCCAGTCCATACACATTCAGCACTAAGGCTAGGACATTATGCAGTTGTCTAAGTTGTTTGTGCGACTTTGCTATCCACCAATCAGGGCTATTTTCATTTTGTTTCGCTCGGAGCCTCGAAGCGCTTGGTAAAGTGTCTATTAACCTTGCAGGGAAGCCAGTGAGACATATTGCAAATCTTTAGTGCCAGGAGCAATTGATAGGCAGGCCTCTATGTTACTCTGAAGCACCTGAAGTCCTCCCTGGACACACCAGACAGTTGTTGTGTTTACTGGTTCAGCACTAAATGGGCTCCTCTCAAGCAATTGTATGGTAAAGTGACTCCAGTATCTTTGTGGATAACCAGCTAAGAATATCAAGGATCTTTGTGGGCTGCAGTACTGCAGGAATGGAAGCCAGTGGAACAAGCAACATGAAATTTGCAATGAATGGATGCATTTTGATTGGAACACTTGATGGTGCCAACGTTGAGATCCGGGAAGAAGTTGGGGAGGAGAACTTTTTCTTGTTCGGGGCTCTTGCTGATGAGATTGCAGGGTTAAGGGCAGAGCGGGCTGCTGGCAAGGTGTGGCTGCAAAGCCCAAGTCTCTACATCTGATCTTCTGTTCTTGCAAAATGCAAAGTGTGCACCCATTCCAAACAATCATATTAACAAAAAATCTTGTGCAATTACTAGCGATTAGCTTTTCATGGAATCAACTGCAAGGAAGGGATCCCAGGCTTGACCAATCTCAATGGAAATTTTCCTAGCTACAGTCAAGGATATGGTACATGCATTGTAGCTCTTGGGATGGGTGGCATCAATGTCTGTAGTTTTCTCCCTGGTGCCATTTATCTGAGAAGTTGTGTTCATTGCATTGGGAACAGTTTGTGCCCGATCCAAGGTTTGAGGAGGTGAAGACGTTTATCAGGAGTGGCGCTTTTGGAGACTATGACTACAATGAGCTTTTGGGTTCATTAGAAGGCAACGAGGGCTATGGAAGGGGTGACTATTTCTTGGTTGGCAAGGATTTCCCTGCCTATATAGAGTGCCAAGATGAAGTGGATGTTGCCTACAGGGACCAAGAGGTAAATTTGTTACAGCCGTAATGCTCCTTGCTCTTGCTCCATGCCAGTAATACAGGATGGATGTCTGGAGCAGTTGCTTATGTGTCAGATATCTCGGTTTACGCAGTCGTCAACAAGTCAAAATGCTGCTGCCATGCTCTCAAGGACATTTTGGGCAGTTTCTTGTTTGACTCAGTTTCTTAGGCCAAGTTTTTCTCGGGGTTCTGACATTTTATTGACGTCAATTGCAGAGATGGACCAGGATGTCAATCCTAAATACAGCAGGCTCCTACGAATTTAGTAGTGATCGCACCATCCATGAGTATGCCAAAGAAATTTGGGAAATTACTCCTTCCCCGGTGGTTTGATTGCTGGATTATTTCACCACATTGATGTTGAAGACAACACATAGGGGTAGTCTGTCCAGAATTGGTCTCCGCCTCTGCTTGTGATTGTGATAGATTGGTTCAGTTGACTGAATTCAGCCTAAATTTTCATTCAGGTGAGATGTGGGGTAGGATCATCCAGCCTCTAAAATACTCCCAATGGGTCGTCTCAAAGGTCAGAATATCGGCTGCTTCTGCATAAATAAGAATGCCTTCATGGTCCTGGATTTGGATTTTCCAGCCACTGCACAAAGATTGTCAGGTTAAGCTTGATTTGCAAGCTTTCAAAGTTTGCTAGGTTAAGCAATTTGTCAGCGTGGAAAGAGTGTCGAAGTGTTGAGATAAAATGTCTTAGACCAAGAGAGTGACATTTCGGGTGAAGCGATTGGGTAGGAGCAGGGATTATAAAGGAAGCATAGGAATGCTGGCAGGCTCTCCATGTCACATATCATATGCACCACATTCAAAGAATTGTGCCCCAAAGTATGTGCCACTGCTGCCATGGTCGGTAGGCAATTGATTCTGTCGCTTTTTAGGTCTCTTACTCGAGGTTTGATAAGAAGAATAAGGAGAAGTTTATGTCTCTATGAATTGGTTCAAAAACAAATGACAATTCCGTGGATTAATTGGAGCTTTTAATGAAAAGGTTACTAAACGATATGTTCTCAGCAAAAGGGAAAACGATAGGCATATAAATATTCTAGGGACAACTGAGGGTCGGAGACTATTTTAGCGTAGAGCAGGAATAGGGTGCCATAGTGCCACGTCATAGTCACCATGTCATCATAGACACGTCGTCGTAGCCACATCATCGTCGTCGCGTCGTCGTCGTCAGCCACGTCATCGTCGTCATTTCTCTGTGAGATCGGTTGTAACGGAACCTCGCATAGCAGATACAAAGAATGTGTAGGGCGAGGCCCGTGGACGGGGGCCTTCCTGAAATGAGGGGCCCGGCACGAACATGGATAGAACAAGGCCATCGATAGAACAAGGCCATCGATAGAACAAGGCACTCCTAATGAAGGCACCTTCTTCAACACATTTCACCCTGTTTTGAAGGCACCCTTTAGTAGGGTTGGGGTGTTTGCTGGAAGAACTTCACGCCGTCAGTGTCAGCTGCTAGCAGCGAGGCCGAGGATGTATTCATGATTGGTACACAGGCAGGGATAGAGGTCCAGATCCATCCAAGAGGGTCGGATTTCAAACACAAGATTACTTCTGATTCCATGTGGATCAATAGCTACAAGAAATCTGCGTGGGTATAGGGTCAACTGGAAACAGCAGCGGCAGCAGCACAATTGATAGAACAAGAGTGACTTTGACATGATACTGCCAATGTGACAACAGGAAATACCTGTTGGATTTTAGAGAGTAGCAGATGCAATTGATAATATGAACTAGTGAGTTGAGTTGGGTGTTTCCTAGAAAAAATCTAGGCTGTCATTGTCAGCTGCTAGCAGCAAGGCAAGCAGAGGCACGGATAGCTGAAGGAGCAGGGATAGAATGTGGGTTCAGATTCATCCAAGAGGGCCAGATTTCAAGCACAAGATTGCCTATGATTACCTGTGGAAGGTTAGCTACAAGAAACCTGCATGGGTAGATGGTCAACTGGAAGCCGCAGCAGCCGCGGCACAATTGATAAAATCAGGCACTGCTAATAAAGACACCTTCTTCAACACATTTCACCCGAGTCGGCCCTAAATTTTCATGTTGAATTCTGCAAGTTAGCTAGTTGAGTGATCTAGTTTGGAGTGACTTTGACATGATACTGCCAATGTGACAACAGGAAAGTATCCAAAAACAGGTAACAGAGATGAGGAGAAGCTGTGGAATGAATACTTTTCTGACCCCACTCAATGGTGGGGCAACCGAGGCAAAAAGGTGAATGCCTGTCATATTAGCAGATGTCATTCTGAACACTGCCCTGGTGGACATGTATGCCAAATGTGGGTGCATCGAGGATGCAAAGGGAGTATTCAACACTATGGCTGAACGAGATGTGGTGTCGTGGAGTGCGATGCTTGCAGGGTATGCACAGCAGGGGCGTGGGATGGAGGCTTTGGAGACCTATGAGCAAATTGAGGGAAGGGTGAAGCCCGACCACATAACGTTTGTGTGCGTTTGCAATGCGCGTGCAAGCCTGGCAGCCCTGGAAAAGGGCAAAGAGGTCCATGGTTGCATCGTCAAATCTGGAATTGTACCAGATGTGATTCTGAACAATACCCTTGTGGACATGTATGCCAAATGTGGGAGCATTGAGGATGCGGAGGGAGTCTTCAACAATATGGCTGAACGACATTTGGTGTCATGGAACGCTGGAGACTGCCCTTACTGACATGTATGCCAAATGGGGGAGTACAAAGGATGCACGTGATGTGGTCTCTTGGAGTACAACGATCACAGGATATGGTCAACATGGTTGTGGCCGTGAGGCTTTCAAGATGTATGAGCAAATGATACTGGAAGGGGTGACACCTGACAAGGTCACCTCATATCTGTTCTCAATGCATGTTCCAGCCTGGGAGCTCTGGATAAAGGACAAGAGGTTCATGGTGACATCAACAAAACTGGAATAGTGCCAGATATATTGGTGGAGACAGCCCTTGCTGACATGTATGCTAAATGTGGTAGTGTCAAGGAGGCACGTCCAGTTGATTGCAGGATATACTCAGCATGGGTTTGCTATGGAGGCTTTCGGGCTCAGTCACTGTGGCATTTGCCTTCCATAGTGAGGAGACTACGAGCAGCATGAACACAAGAGTCCCTGCCATTCCTGCCATTTCCTTGTGATCACACAGTTATCTGCAATATGAAGGTAACTTCTTGTCTCCAACTTTTCTAGTTAGAATAAGCTGATGATCACAGAGGGATTCAGAAATTTGAAATGACATTTTAATTTGACATTGAAATGCATATCAGGTACCACATACAAACTTACTTTAGATGTAGAGGCCTTATTCTAAGACCTACTTATCTCCCTTTTCCCTGGGTGAGAACGGAACTGTAATGTCATAGAGCCTGCAACAGAGCCTCCGAAAGTGGTATTGCTGTGACAGTTGGTTGCCAATAAACTTTATTTTCAAAGGATTCTGTTATTTATTGATGTCACATTCACACTGATGCAGGTCTTGGGCCCCCTTCATTCAGCTATGCACCAGATTGCAGAGCTTGTTGGCCCCCTTGAACAGATTCAAAGAGGCAAGGTTGGTTCCTGGTACTTTGCTGGGTCTCTTCCTCTCCTCTGCCATTCTTTCTAGGATTCTTACCTGGGGTAGGCTTTGCTCGGTCATGTACTGGGATTTATAATTATTCTGTTTCTTACTTACTGGTTTAGGTGGGCTGCCTTATGCTTGTGGCCAGCGCTGAACTGTACATGGTTAAGTCGTTGCCCTCTCATAGTTTCTTGTAATTCCTAGTTACACCAATGTGTTCCCTTAATCTGCTTCGGATAAATTCTCGGGTATGACTCCATCCTGCCCTGCCCCAACCCTAAGCCCAAGCCCAGATAGAATTTCTGGGATGACGTGAGTATTAAACAGTATTGCTATGTTCTTACCAGGTACTGCTAACCTGAGACATCATGGGGTTTCATTGTGGGGATAGCATTATTGTGCATGGGCCGTCAGCATATGAAGATGAAGAGTGGCGCCATTTCATCATTGCACATGGTGACAGCACTGCCAGCTTCCCTTATGTTATGCCATGTTCCCGCTGCAAGGTGGGTGCCATGCGATTGGCCTCATCACACACTATTACAAGCCAGAGCTAATGTTTAGCTGATGTTTCTAATGCTCACCTTTGCAGCTCGATAGTTATGAGGCACTCCTCCTCTGTGTGATATTTGGATTTTTCTCTGATTATGGACATTTGGTTTTCTCCTGGTGGTCTAGTGTGTCCCATCTCCCATGCACATAGTGAATGTCTTTCTTGTGTCAATTCCATACCAGGCAAGTGGTCTATTTGTCTGTAGACTTTGATACTGCATCCTCCCAAGGAAAAGTCATCACCTCATGTATCTGTAATTACTTTGATAAATTTTGGTGAAATGTGAAATTATATAGGAGCCTGGACAGGTTGTGTGATGTTCACAGGTGCCCACCATCAACATGGAAAATCCTCAAGGCACTGGCAAAGAACCATTGAAAGTAAGCCCCTGCCCCCGTTGGGGATCCTAATACCGTTGTCAGTTTGTCAAGTGTAACAGTGAATGCAGCAACAAGTATGGGCTGGCCCTCTGTTCAACTGCTGCCCTCCCAGGCCTGTTTGATGCATAAGACTGACTGAAGTGGCTGCTGGTACAACTTCTGGTACATTTGTGTAGGCAACATAGCTGGAGTTATGGGAATTTATGACATCGTGGTCAATATTAAACGCCTCAACAATCTTTGATCACGTGGAATATAATGTTGGCAGGATTTACCAAGCATGGGATGCTTTGGAGACCTATGAGCAAATGATGCGCAAAGGGGTGAAGCCCAAGCATATCACGTTTGTTTGTGTTTGCAATGCGTGTGCAAGCCTGGGAGCCCTGGAAAAGGGGAAAGAGGTCCATGGTGACAACGTCAAAGCTGGAATTGTACCAGATGTCATTCTGAACTCTGCCCTCGTGGACATGTATGCCAAATGTGGGTGCATTAAGGATGCGAAGGCAGTGTTCAACAATATGGCTGAACGAAATGTGGTGTCGTGGAACGCGATGATCACAGCTTCTATGTGCGTAAATACTGCTTTAACTGAGGCCATCTTCCAGCTTAAAATCTTTAATACAAGGCTGGCTGACAGCCCAGGCCCTCAAACATCTATCAGGCTCAAACCCACTGGACTCAAGCCCTCTTAGTATGCTCGGGTCACCGACAATTTTAAGCACAAAGGACTCTCCTTTGCTTCCCTATTGTCACAAATACGGAGGGCCTGGAAATTGCATCCACGCAGGATTGCAATAGATGCATCAGAAGAGACTTATGACCTTCACGGGTTCCAAGGCCGGAAAGAGGCCAAACATGATGATCAAATCAGGAAAAACAAAAGGAACTGTTTTCAGAAAATCAACAAGGAGAGCTCATAGAACAAACTACCTTCAACTTTGAAGAAAAATATCAATATCAATATCGGTATTTTTTATCAAGACAGATTTTGTTCATAACAATAATTTTTGTCAAGCTAATTATGTTTATGTAGACAACTACTTTTTTTTCTCGGATATATGGTCGATATCAATTATAACCAAAAAGAAAATTTGGGCATGTGTATAACTTCATCAAGGGGCTTGATTTGTGAGCTGTCACTCCCAGGTGTTTCCTTTTATTAAAAAAAGTTGTTCTATGTGACATTCCTGACACAAAATTGGCACCTTTATAAAGAATGTGGGTATCATTTGCAAACGAGTACCTAGTACGGATAGAATTGAACTTTCAATTAGTCGTTGGATGTTCTTACAAAAATTGTGTTACTTTTTATCAGAAAGTTTGACCAATGCTATTCAAAGAGGCATGCTTGTAACCTTTTCATAGGCACTTCGCAGTGACTGCAATCAGAAGATTCAGAACTGACCACCTACTGAATATTACTGAATATTACACAATGGAATGGGCCAGGCCTGTTCGGTGCCGTCCTCGAAAAAAATATCTCGTCCTGTCAAGTAAGCCACTTTTCTCGGCAGGCAGCTCACCAGGCTGAATGTCTGCTGGCCCACTCCATAGTACATATATAGGTGTAGCACATCTGAACCTCAGATGCAAGAGAATCTGTTTGCATTAGTCAAGTTTACATTTCACTTTTTATGAAGCATAAAGAGGGGTACATGTGTACCTCTGTCTGCATTTGCATGCGTACCTGGTGTCTGCATCTACATTTCTTGACAGTCAACAGTTGCCATGACCATCTCATCTGCAATATTGAATCTTCCAAATAGACCAATACTGAACCATGCTGCTGCTCTCTTCATTTAGAGGGGCAAAACAGCTACACCAGTAATTCTTCTGAACAGTCCAAGTATCAAAAGTCAAACGCATTACCAAGTATGAAATTCGTGAATGCATGAGACTGTAGTAAGAACTGCTACAACAGAGCTCCTTTATGTCAATCCTGTCCTACAATCATGGTGTTTCCTACCCTGGGCCTGCCATTCTCAATTCGTCTATTTCCTCCACATCCTGTAGATCTTTGAATAACTTGTGAGTACCTGTGTCTCTGTCCACTCGCCTCTCCACCAGAAGAAGCCCCAAATGTCTCTTAAAGTGTAATCCTCAACTTGCACTCTGCAGTAAGATAACAACCCTAACTTGATCTAAGCCATGATCTTGGCTGACTTCAAGTAGAGACTATCCACAACCTTACTGATATTGGATATGGTTTCTAGTGTGGATGGGTAGATACCATCAGGTTTCACATCTTCAAAAATGATAAGACATCCAGCCCCTTGATCCAGAGTCCCAGCAAACTTCTTGTCAAGAATCATCTGCGAGAGTTTCTTCTCCACAGCATCAATGGGGAGGCCAATGAGCTCAGATATGTGGGAAATTTCTACACGCGAGAAGGGCTCAATTAGCCGGCAAAGATTCTGCTCCAGCAATGTGTCATACAAAGATGATAAGTGACGGTGCACAATTGGGTCCTCCTCTAATTGCTCCCGATATGCATTCAAAGCCTCTTCAAAGTCCTTGAGAGACCTTTTACCATAGGCCTCAGCTACTGCTTTCATTGCATCAAGCTCCACTCCTGTGTCACAGATACGTGCAATAAATGATCATCCCATACCCTTCTGCCTCCTTTCTGGCCATTCTGTAACAACTCTAGATGTCTCGGTATCCTCACAAAGTCGATTACAGGTGAACCCTAACCGTTCTCATAAGACACCACAGTCCATGAGCCTGTTGTTATATGTTTGCTGATGTTGGTATGTCCTGACAGGTGTTTAATCCCGAGGAATTGCCAAGACTTACATCTTTGAACCTCCGAGGAAATGAATTTTCCAAGGAGTCTGTAGCAAATTTGCTCAGGACATTATCGTCCCTGGTATCACTGCAGTCACTTCAGGTGATACCATGTCTACCAGTGTTAGATACCTCATTTGACTTTTGGTCCTCAGTTCTTCAAGGGGAAGTTGGTTTGACTTTGAAATGAGGTTACTCTTGTTGTGCCTAGAACGATACATCACGAGAACAAATATGGCAAATCAATTGGAACACAATTGAGCACTATACGATGCATCTCAGCAATGCCCATGATGGGGCATGTAGATGTCACCTTACAAGCATTCCATCAATCATGATTCTGACATCCAACCAGCAAAGGAAATCGGATGCTTCAGCAGTTGCTGCAGACATTCATTTCATTGACTATGCTAGTGGCAGCTATAGCCAACCAGCTGTGATATCAGAGATAGTAAGAAGGATGTGCTTTGTTCCTGGAGAACTGTAAGCATGGCCTTCCTCTACCCTCAAGTGAGGTCAGTAAAATGCCATGGTGTGTTTGAATGGGCTCTATTGACTGCAGGTAGACATCCCAGGACCTTTTGGGATCAGTGCGGTGAGCATTGTGGAAGCTTTACGAACCCTTCATGAACTGAATGGTATGAGTGCGAACAAAATTCTTGACAAAGAAAATCAAGTGCTAGACAGCAATATGAGACCATGGAGGCACAATTCTTTCTGCACCCCTCTCATATTTCATGGAGAGTCATCCAAGGTTGGCAGGTTTTCTGCACCCATGTTACATAAAACCTTTCACTGACTAGTGTTGTACAAAGATCTTGGCATATCAAATTCCCAGTATGCATGCAAAACAAAGATGGGACATCTGAAGGCTCCTCAGGTTGCTGAGCCAAGTGCGCCTCATGGACTGTTGCAAATGCCTGTGGAGAAGTGGGATCTCCCTTCTTCGAGACTCTAAGAAAGTGATTAGGGTTTGAAATGTCAAGTGAGCAAGGAATAATAAACCCTGCAGCCACAATTTCTCCATATGGTGCGATGGCAAAAAACCTAAGTAAGATAGCTTGCACAGAATCAATTCTACTGACCTGTATACTTCAATCCAGCCTTTGACGAGATGAGGCTTCCGACATCATCAGCCTGGTTCGTCATGATCTTGCACAGTAGCATGTACTTGAGGCTGAAGACAGCACGGGCGTCGTCCAATGCATTGAATGCTTCAAAAGCTTCAAAAAAATAGCTGAATCCGGTCTTGTAATCCTTTTCCTCTGCATGTAAAATTCCGCTCTGCAGATCAATTGTGCCTTGCTGCGCAGGGGGGACGTAGATGGCGTTGGCCGCCGTCCGTGCTGCTGTAAGGGCTGCTTTTGCCTTCGGCAAGTTTCTCAGAGAGAAATGCAACTTACATTCCAACAAATCAATGTCGACAAGCAGGAGCTTGTCATCGAGCCGTCGTACCTCCCGCACCAGATTCGTTAGCAAAGACAACGCCTCCGAGTACTCCTTGCTTTCCATCAAAAGAGCTGCTAGTCGGGCTTCCACTCTCTGTCGCAAGAACATGCGTTTCTCAGTTCGTGTCCAATCGACCATTTCCCGACATAGCGAGATCTGCAGTGTTGACGTCCCTGGGATCTTGGCTACGGCATCAATTATCCCTCTCACAATCTTAGCAGTTTTAGCCTTGGGAATCAGGCTGAAGTAAGGGCGCAGATCTGTGAGAAGGCTCCGAAGCTCTTCCGCCTTCTTCTCTTGAGAAAGCAGGTCGCCAAGGGCGGTAATTGCTTGCTCCTTGATCCGAAGCACTTCAGACGTGGAAGAAGGATGCTGCAAAATCTCACGGAGCATAACTATGGCTTCCGTAGGTTTTGTGTCCTTGAGTTCCAAAGCATTCGCTAGGGTTTCAGTCGGAATAAAAGAGGAACTGGTGGAGGCCTTCTTTTCTTGCGCTGGCAGAGAAGACAAAGGATGGCTCACCACAGGAGAAGCCATAGCTATCATTTGAAACACCACCGCAGGGCTCTCGCTACTCAAGGATCACTCGCCTATCTCCCCTCCCTGCTCTCTGTCTCTCTCCTCTCGCCTATCTCTCACACTGCATCCGACATCGGACTCGACGAATCTTCCCCTTCGTTGCCGGTTTAGGGCTTAACTTATACATTACCTTTATGAAGGTTAGTTTATGTGTAATAATACGACCTCTAAAATAAACTAAGTTACTTTTTGGCCGTGGATCAGGGCTCAAAACTGGGAACGGGAGATTACCTTTATGCAGGTTACTCTAGAAACAACGTTTCCATAGGTTCCATATTTGTGGGGTTTCTCGTCTAGGTATCTGCGCGGTAGGAACGATCCTTATTGCTCGGAGGGAGAGTCGCCTTGGGAGCTGTCATGTGCAGGTTCTCAGCAAGCTTCTGGGGAATCATGTAGTGCAAGTGGAGGAGGTTTGGTTGCAATGATCAATCTCCAAATTCTGAAGAAATTTCAGTAAGGATGCCTGGATGCTTTTCACAATGGTAGGAGTCATAATTTGGACTTCCATTGAGACATGTGCACAACATGGTTGATGCCTTTCAAATTACTAGGCGTGAGAAGGTGTTGGGCCGCAATTTGCTGGTAATTACACTCACTCGATCTTCTCTATCGAAGTGCAAGTGCATATCTCAAATCTTGTTCGTGCGAAGAGTTGGACGTTACATGCAGTTTATAAGTGACCAGTTAGTAACAAGCTCTAGAGCTCCATTTCATATCATGGCTTTGAAGAGACATGTTCCCGGGGATGCTATCCATCATGATTTGGCTTTTATACTTGAAGATCGGGCTGCTTTCTAAGAGCTCGTTGCACTTGGAATGAGAAGGCAAACTTTCTTGAAATCAGCTACGCTCACACACACACTATGTCACATATACCTAAGCACAAACACGACAACTGTGACACGGATAGTATTATAGACATTTTTTGAAAGCTAGGATCTGCGAGCTTATGCTCAGCAGCCCATATTTTTTAGGCAAAATAAAGCCAGAAAGCACCCGAACTTTGTGGGCTGCAACTCGCCCTTGTATAAAAACATGGGAAAAAATGAAAAAACGTTAGAAAACGCATGTTCCTTGGCAGAGTGTCACCATAAAGCACGAAGGGAACCACCCCTTGGCGCCTGGGAACCGGATCCCGTAGCACCTGCCATCCAACGGCCGGTGCCTATTGGCGTGGTAGCCGTGGGCGATCTCACCACGTGAACCACCCCTGGGCCGTCCATTCGCCAAACGTTTTAGGGCTAGAGGGGGTGGGCGTCGCCACTGCGCGGTGGCTGTCACTATGAGTTCATTGCCTTCTATGTTGTGCCTTGAGTTCATGTGCATTGCCAGGTTCGTTTAGTGTGCGCTTGTTTATTGGGAGGGACTTCAAGGAATATCTATGCTTAGATTTACATAGTTCCTTTGTGCTGGAGGGCAGATTCAAGAGCCTCTTTGTTTCCATCATCTCCGCGAGTGTAGTGAAAATATCGACGTTGACATTTGGTAATTGGGCAATTTTCATTGGGGCATGCTGCCTAGACAGTCTGTTTTGGACCTGGTAGCTTATTAGTATTAGTGCCCCCTTGTATGTTCAGATTGCAAGAGGCATCATTGTTGTCTCTGCAGGTTCAGATTGAGTTTTTCGCATTTGCAACTCAGTGCCTTTTTGGCCGAAGACGCAATATATTTATTTAATTTGAGTACAAGGGACTCCGTCCCCATTTTATTAAAAATATATTTTTAAAAAAAATCCGTTATTTCCATGTGTCCCATCCAAAGTGGGCTACAGTCGACCTGGATAAATGTTAAATGTTTTTTTGTTATGTTACCCTTAAAGTTATGAAATCTTGGCTCTATAAAAATTTACACTTGAAAACAACAACATAACACTAACATAACCAATTTTTAGAGCTGACTCGCTGATGTGGCATGTTTCTATTGGATTTGAGGAGGGGTGCTGTATGTGGTATTCTACGACCTACTAGATTTTAACTACCTACGCGGCTCAGTAGGTCCTGGCTCCTGCTATATCCGGTGGTGGTAGGTACGTACAAGGGTAAACTGACTGGTTCGCTGCCCTAAAAACCAGTTATGTCCGGTAGCGCTCGAGAGGAGCCATTGCTATCGGATAAAGCAGGTCACCATGACACCTCGCCGCTAACGCGGCTCGGGAGGTCCCGGCTCCCTGCTATATCCAGTAGCAGGCCCGGCTCCTCTCAAATGCTACCTACTAGTCCATAAAGATTTTGAAAACAGATATTACCTCAACAATTTTTTGACCTCCCTCAAAAACTATTGTTGAGGTAATTTTCTTTTTAGAAAAAACATAATGGTTTTGAAAACAGAAAAAGAAAATTACCTGAACAATAGTTTTTGAGGGAGGTCAAAAACAAATGTTGAGGTAATTTTCTTTTAAAAAAAACATAATGGTTTTGAAAATAGATATTACCTCAACAATTGTCTTTGACCTCCCTCAAAAACTATTGTTGAGGTAAAAAAAACATAATGGTTGATATGTGATAAAAAATAAAAAATATGTTATAATTTTTCTACTCTATAGGAATAACAATTATCTAGGGTCGACTGTATGGAGCCAGATTAATGACATTGGCCTTTTTATGGTAGCAACTTTGCTACAATAGAGGTTGGGTAGCGCGTGAGCATGCTCACGTGAGCACAAGCGAATATTAAGGATATTCCCTAGATGTCTTTCGAATATTCTCCAGCAAAACTAAAATTGAGAAACTAAAAACTTTGCGAAACTTTTTTTAACTGCTCACATAGGCCCTCACAGCATCACTTAAGAAACAAGTAACACCTATACAAGATAAACATGTTACCCTATAGGCGTGGGGTTTCCTCACATTATGCGAACCGGATACCCCAGAAAACCCCAGAAAAACAAAAATCATGGTTTCCAGTCCGGATATCGACAGTTTAAGCCCTAGAAAAGTTATTTTTGCACTGAGAAAATAAATCTGAAGATACTCATGTACACCGTGCCTGTTAACATGTAATTCCTATGACCGCGGTTTGAAAACATTTAATCCCTATGACCGCGGTCCATGCCGTGATCACATAATATCAACCCCCGCTGCAATATAAGGGCTTTCGAACCAGATTTATCTGCCTTGCTTTGACATGTGTCGCCCTTGCAGTGTCTTCTTCGTCTTATATGGTCGCCATATTGCAATGGTATGGTGAGTAGCTGTAGCCACGTACAATCCACGTGGAAAAATAGCTAGTTCGTCACCTACGCACTCTACCCCACCAGTTTGTAGCCACATGGCCGCTGTACATGAAATGGAAAAAAATGGGCTGCTTCTTGTTGGAATTCGACAAAGAATAGAGGTAACAGATGAACTGATTACTGAGAACTCTCCACCCAACCATATGACCACAACAAGTTGTGTCCACCTTCCGAGCTCTCCTTATTTATACTCAAAGTCTAATCCAGAAATAGTTGAGATAACTATAACATAACTCTATGCTTTTACTTAAGTTATCTCTCCACCTGTTATTCTGGTACAATGACTTCAGTCACTAATAACTGAAGCCAACTTTAGCTATCTTTTAGCTAACTGAGGCTTATCTCTATTGTTAACTGTGACTTGTCAGCACTGCTATTTATGGAAGCCTGACTTATCATCACAGTAACTCTAGGTAGTAGTAACTTGGTCAGGAGTTGATTTCCAACACCCCCACTCAACGAGTTATCAAGTTAAGCACTTAACTACTCCCATCAAGCCTCGAAAGCGTTCAAGCTTTTCAGCACTAAGCCATTTTGTTAGTATGTCTGCAACCATGTTGTTGGTGTTGCAATATACAAGCTTGACAACTCCAGCTTCAGTCTTCTCTCGTACCAAATGATGATGAATCTCAATATGCTTTGTGCGAGCATGAAACATTGGATTCTTTGAGAGAGCAATACACCCTTGGTTGTCATCATATATGACCATGGTATCCCTCTGTGGACGACCAATACTAGATAGAAATGATGATAACCATAATGCTTGTCTTGTAGCTTGAGATGCAGCCATATATCCTACCTCAGTCGAGGACAAAACAATTGTAGATTGCTTCTTGCTGCTCTAGCTTACAGCTCCATTTGGTAGCATAAAAACATAGCCAGATGTAGAGGGGCGGTCATCAACATTACTAGCCCAATCTGCATCACAATAGCCGTATAGCTGTGTGCTTTTGCAAGCACTATCTGATATACCATATGAACCCACTTGATCTAATTGAACATTATCATTGTTCTTTCTTAAGCACAAACCATAGTCCAATGTGCCTCTTAGATAACGGAAAATTCGCTTTACTGCAACCCAATGGAGATGCCCAGGGTTAGCCACAAATTGGCTTACTACCCCCACTGCTTGTGCAATATCTGGCCTAGTACAGACCATTGCATACATGAGACTTCCCACAACACTCTGATAGGGAACATCTCTCATTGTATCCAAGTCTGCAGCATTCTTAGGACTCATCTCCTTTGAGAGTTTGCAATTTGGGACAAACGGGGTATTTACCGACATACTTTCAGCCATACCAAAGCACCTTAAGATATCTTCAAGATACTTACGCTGGTTCAGGTAAATCGCTCGGTCTTGTCGAACACGAGTTACCGATACCCCCAAGCAGTATTGGATCTCTTTCAAATCCACCATCTCAAACTTCATTGAGATATCACTTTGTCTTTTTCAACAAAGCCTGATCAACACATGATCACAGGATCTCTTTCAGATCCACCATCTCAAACCTCTTTGAGATATCATTTTGTCTTTTCAACAAAGACTGATCATTAACACATGATCACATAATCTCTTTCAGATCCACCATCTCAAACCTCTTTGAGATATCACTATGTCTTTGTTTCAACAAAGTCAATTTGTTATGATCACACAACCACTATCTCAATCTCATTTGAGATATTGACACTCTGTATGTGTTTCAACACAGTCAAGTCATTAGAGACCAAAATCAGATCATCAATGTATAGTGTTATGATCACAAAAGAGTTTCCATGAGCCCTCTTATAGTAAACACTATAATTAGCAGAGCTCCTCTAAAACTATTCAGCCATGAAATATGCATCAATCTTAGCATTCCATGCCCTAGGGGATTGCTTAAAACCATACGAGGACTTGAGGAGATTCATTCTCTTTTACAGCAAATCCCTCCGGCTGGTCCATGTATATTTCTTCCATAAGATCTCCATTGAGAGAGGCTGTACATACATCCATCTGATGTACCTCAAGATTTTCAACAGCAGCAAACGCTAGAATCACTCGAATTGACTCCATCCGTGCAACAAGAGAGAAGGTTTCATTGTAATCAAAACATTCAATTTGCGAAAACCCCTTTGCAACCAAGCACGCTTTGTACCTTGCTACAGAACCATCTGCATTGTACTTAATTTTGAAAATCCATTTGCAGCCAACAGACTGCCGTCCTGATGGAAGTTGAACAAGACTCCAAGTCTTATTATCTTGAAGAGACTTAAACTTGGATGCCATAGCTTCCTTCCAGTGTGAAGAGTTCCCACTCCTCATTGCATCTGACACACTTTGAGGTTCATCATTGTCAATGAAATAGGCAAGAGATACCTTTGAGGTTTTTCAATCATAGTAGATTGTACCTCCTCCATTTGAACCTCAACTATCTCTTCAACAATCTTCTCTTCCATTTTATCTTCATGTGTTAGAGTCAAGTTCTCATTTTCATGGTCCAAACTTGGAACTACTGTTTCCTGATGAAAGTTCTTGGACTCAGCGAATATCACATCACGACTGATGATCACATACTTGTTCTCAGGGTTATACAACTTATACCCTTTGGTTTCTTCACAATAACCAATGAAGATACACTTGATTGCTTTTGCATCCAATTTCTTCCTTACTTCTTTTGGAACATGGGCAAATGCAACACACCCAAAAACGCGCAAATGATCAACTGAAGGTTTCTCACCCTTCCAAACCTCTTCCGGTGTCTTTGTAGAGATTGCCTTAGTAGGAAGTCGATTCTGGAGGTATGTTACAGTCGCCACTGCTTCTACCCAGAAACGGTGGTTCAACCTTATGTGTTGCAACATACACCTCACACTCTCAACATGTGTTTGATTCTTCCTCTCTGCAACTCCATTCTGTTCTGGCGTATATAATGTGGTTGATTGTTTCACAATATCATTTTCTCTACAGAACTGGTTAAAGTTCTTTGAGATGTACTCACCACCACCATCACACCGAAGAACTTTGATCTGTTCTCCACTTTGATTCTCCACCAAAGCTTTGAATGCCTTGAACCTATCAAGAACTTCAAACTTGTTTTGCATCGTGTAGAGAAATGTTTTCCTGGAAAAATCATCAATGAAGGTCAAGAAATACTTTGCACCTCCATGAGGTTCAGTTGATATAGGACCGCATAGATCTGTATGAACCAGGCCAAGAACCTTATTTGTTCGAGAACCTCCATCCTTTGGAAATGAGTTGCGATGGTGTTTACCATACACACATCCGTCACAAAAACTCAAGATCCGATCTCCTGTAAAATCCATGCCCTTCAACAGATTGTTAGCTGACATGCATGACAAACTTTGCATTGAGACATGTCCAAGTCTCTGATGTCAGAGGTCACTCTGCTCGAGAGTAGTAGTACACTCTACATGTAAAGCCTGGACAACCCTAACCAGCTTGTACAATCTTGCATCTTTCACTCCCTCAACTATCACTTCACTACCAAACTTCACCCAACAAAGATTGGTAGAAAATTCAACCGTAAGATCTTGCTCAGTTAGCTGACTAACTGACAATAGGTTCTTTGTCAATCCAGGAACAAAGAGAATTCCTCCGATCTCGTTCGACACTCCAGATGATAATTGAAACACAACAGTACATTTTCCATGATATCAAGACTAATACTGTTGTCTCCAAGATACACCTTGTTCCCCACAGAGAGTTCTTTGAAGGTTGAAAATGTTTCTTTCTGGATCATCATGTGCTGAGATGCCCCTAAATCAATGAACTATGCATCTCTGCAACTCGTAGAGATTGACAAAGCTACAACAAGAAGTTCAGTCCTTTCAGCCAATGCTGAAACCTTATTTTGAAACCTCTTCTTCTTCTCATCGTCTAGTTTTCACTTGAAGCATAGTGACCTCTCATGCCACAAAAGAAACAGACTCTGTGTTTCTTCTTCTTGAATTTAACTTCCTTCCTCCATCTTACAGCTCTTGGTTAACCGATTGACAACATGCTTTCTTCCAAAACTGACACATAGATTGAACCATGTTTGTCTAACAGTTTTAGCATGTGCAACATGATGAAGTATTGAATCTGCTACATTCAACAACATGGTTCCTCGAGCTAACTTATCTTTCTTTCTAGAAAATCGTTGCTCAGGAGTGGCTATGATCTCTCCATCTTCAGGCTGCGCTTGAATTGGTGCAACTGCTTTTCCTGATGTGATCTCCCACAGATCTTTCTCATGAAGAATGAACTCCATCTTAATCTTCCATGTATGAAAACTATGACCATCTAACTTCTCCACTCGGGTATGATCAGTAGAAGGTGCCATGATGCTAGTTTGATGTTTTGCCAATTATAAAACACCCTCAAACTTTCAGATCTAACTCCAAACGCTCAATTCCAAGCACTCAAGCTTTCAGATCTAACTCCAAGCACTCAAGCTTTTCAAATCTGATACCAAGCACTCAAGCCTATTGGTTGTAAATCAAATACTCATCTCCTTCTATCTCTCAGACAGAACCAAGCTCTGGATACCATGTTGGAATTCGACAGAGAATAGAAGTAAAAGATGAATTGATTATTGAGAACTCTCCACCCAACCGTAGGACCACAACAAGCTCTGTCCACCCTCTGAGCTCTCCCTATTTATACTCAAAGTCTAATCCAGAAATAGCTTAGAACTATAGCATATCTATGCTTTTACTTAAGTTATCTCCACATGTTATTCTCGTACAACGACTTCAGTCATTAATAACTGAAGCTCTTTCTAATTGAGGCTTATCTCTATTATTAACTGTGACTTGTCAGCACTACTATTATGGAAGCTTGACTTGTCATCACAGTAATTCTAGGTAGTAGTAACTTGGTCAGGAGTTGATTTCCAACACTTCTTGCAGCTTGCTAGGCTTAAAAAAAAAAGATGAACTAAAAAGTAAAAAGTAAAGAAGAAGGTAGAACGGCGACCGGCTATGGCCGGTGAGCGGTGAGGTGCCGCGAAGGCCTCGTAGCTCCTTCCCTTTCTTTTCCTTCGCTTTTGTGTTTCTTTCCCGTTGTTTCTCATCTGCGTTACTTAAGCGGAGGCCCTCGCTCCCTTCTCTCACTTGTTACCTCGTTGGGAATTGTACAGCCCTCTCCAGTTCTCTGCCTGCTGCCATGAATTTCTCTCTGTATAGTGCTAGATTGCAAGTTTGCTTGTTTGCGCTTGTGGATATTTCTGTAAGATTGTGGATCGGAGACTGTAATTTTGAGATACGATGCAGATATTTGTGAAGACCTTGACCGGGAAGACCATCACCTTGGAGGTCGAGAGCTCTGATACTATTGACAATGTCAAGACGAAGATCCAGGACAAGGAGGGCATCCCCCCCAACCAGCAGAGACTCATCTTTGCGGGCAAGCAGCTGGAGGATGGCCGAACCCTTGCGGATTACAACATCCAGAAGGAATCCACGTTGCACTTGGTGCTGCGTTTGAGAGGTGGTATGCAGATCTTTGTCAAGACCTTGACTGGGAAGACCATCACGCTTGAGGTGGAGAGCTCGGATACCATCGACAACGTCAAGACTAAGATTCAAGATAAAGAGGGCATCCCCCCTGATCAGCAGCGTTTGATCTTTGCTGGCAAACAACTTGAGGACGGCCGTACTTTGGCTGATTACAACATCCAGAAGGAGTCCACCTTGCACTTGGTGCTGCGTTTGAGAGGGGGCATGCAGATCTTTGTGAAAACCCTGACTGGGAAGACTATTACTCTTGAGGTGGAAAGCTCCGATACAATCGATAACGTCAAGACTAAGATTCAAGACAAGGAGGGCATTCCCCCCGATCAGCAGCGTTTGATCTTTGCCGGCAAGCAACTCGAGGACGGACGTACTCGGGCTGATTATAACATCCAGAAGGAATCAACTTTGCACTTGGTGCTGCGTTTGAGGGGGGGGCATGCAGATCTTTGTGAAAACCCTCACTGGGAAGACTATCACTCTTGAGGTGGAAAGCTCGGATACCATCGATAACGTCAAGACTAAGATTCAAGACAAGGAGGGCATTCCCCCCGATCAGCAGCGTTTGATCTTTACCGGCAAGCAACTCGAGGACGGACGTACTCTGGGTGATTACAACATCCAGAAGGAGTCCACCTTGCACTTGGTGCTCCGTTTGAGGGGGGGGGCATGCAGATCTTCGTGAAAACATTGACTGGAAAGACCATTACTCTCGAGGTGGAGAGTTCTGACACCATTGACAATGTAAAGACTAAGATTCAAGATAAGGAGGGTATTCCTCCTGACCAGCAGCGCCTGATATTTGCAGGCAAACAGTTAGAAGATGGTCGCACTCTGGCGGATTACAACATCCAGAAGGAGTCTACCTTGCACTTGGTTCTCCGTTTGAGGGGAGGCATGCAGATCTTTGTGAAAACACTGACCGGCAAGACTATCACTCTGGAGGTTGAGAGCTCGGACACAATTGACAATGTGAAGACCAAGATTCAAGATAAGGAGGGTATCCCTCCGGACCAGCAGCGCTTGATTTTCGCTGGCAAGCAACTTGAGGATGGCCGCACTCTAGCTGATTACAACATTCAGAAAGAGTCTACCCTGCACTTGGTGCTTCGTTTGAGGGGAGGTATGCAAATATTTGTGAAAACCCTGACTGGGAAGACCATAACTTTAGAGGTAGAGAGCTCTGATACTATTGATAATGTGAAGACCAAAATTCAGGATAAGGAAGGCATTCCCCCTGACCAGCAGCGTTTGATTTGTGCTGGCAAGCAGCTTGAGGATGGTCGCACCTTGGCTGACGACAACATTCAGAAAGAGTCTACTCTTCACCTTGTTCTTCGCCTGCGTGGTGGCCAGTATATTTATTCAGGGTTCATGATGTGAGTACGGGCACAATAAAGCATCTTTTGCAATATATGGCTATCCACATTTTGTGAGTGTTTTGTATGTACATTGCTCCCTGAGCGCTTACCCCATCATATGTTGTTAAGTTTGTCACACTTCTGCAAATTGAGTCTGTATGAGGATGTGCTTGTGCTTGTGTAGCAACAATTTGAATACAAATAGCAGGAGGGATGCAGGGAAAGTGAAGAAGTTGATCAATTTTTAGTGGGGATTTGGTCTGGGAGCTAACGAATTGATGTGCACATGGATTGTATTGGGGGAGACGGCATATGACTAGGATGAGTGTTTGAGAAGCCACGGAAGTTTGAAACCCTAACAGTTGTTACATGCTGTAATGGAATTCATCTGTTTGCACCTAGTGATGATGCTGGTGTGAACTTTTGGACCTCAAAGAAATATGTCCCACTGTGTCTAGCTCCCTGAAGTAGGAGATTGGGCCTGCTAGTCATTCTGTGCCTGCCTTACTGGATTGGACAAGAATCCTTCTCTCAGCCTAGCATGTGCCCTTAGACAGTTCCAAACTGGACAGTATCTTAGGGAATGCCCTATCTGGAAATTTAGAAGAAGCAGATTGGAAAGGGGTAAGGGAAGCCGTTCCCATGAGAGTAAGTAGAAATATATCACCGCAGTCCAAACTCTGGATGTGACAGGACCAGTACTGGACAGGACATCTTTAGAAGACTGATGAATCAATTCAGGGAGCCCAACGAGACATCCTGCATGAAAGTCCTAACAGGCAAGATTCTGTTCACGATCTTCCATAAGAAGGCTCCGATTTTGGCAGATTGGTTCCTTTCCTCATATGTTCGATTTTGTGTGCCCCTCAACAGAGTTGCTCCATTTCCTCTGTCACTTGTGGGAAAGGAAAACACAGGAGAGAGCAAAGCATAGCCCATGTTGACAGAGTAAGCAAGAAAGGGAGATGTTGCATGGTGCATCCACGCCCATTCTCCTGGGTCAAATTGGACAGCAAGGGGAATGCAAAAACACCAGGAAAGATCAGCATGATGGGTCCAATATATCAACCTAATTTGTCTTCCGGAGCTTCGAGTCGTAACCCAGCGGGTAAGCCACGTCTCTTTCCCAGGAATGAACCAGCATCGCATTACAAAGGGCAGGGCCCGCTCTACCTCCATGCAAACCGGAAAATCCAGCAGTTCAACACCAGTTTCCAGCATTTGCAGGACTTGAGAACAAATCACAGAACAAGATCTGGAAGCCCTCCTGACACCGACGAAGGAGGCCACCAGTGGAGTTGAGATGAATCCTCTGTCTTTTGCAGTTAGGATGCCTGGATGCTTTTCACATGCTTTTCACGGGGGTAGAAGTCATAACTTGGACTTCCATTGAGACGTGCATGTGCAGCATGGTTGATAGCTTTCAAATCAATTGGCGTGAGAAGGTGTTGGGGATGGTAATTCCACACTCACTCTTCTCTATCAACTGTGAACAGGTCAAGTGCATATATCTCAAATCTTGTTGTTCGAGAGTGATTCGTGCTTGGAAAGCTAACACCAGAAACTGTATTGGGCTGTGTAGCAAGTATACATATTTGTGCAACTTTAGCTCAGATCACGGGAGCAATCTGCTCCCTCTCTTTTAAACGAGTACAACGTCATCAAACCAGAAAAGATTGCAACAGATTGATGCTCCTCTCAATGTAATTGCAATGTCCAGATTCACAAGTTGTGTCACTGCAGCTGAATTGATCATGAACCGTTGGGATTCAAAATCCTCAATCGAGGTCAAACTAGTCTAGACTCTAGAACTAAGCTGCCAGTGCCCACTGCATCGGAGCTCCAGTAATTATAAGTAATTATAGGTGGCCTCAAACATTTCTAAAGAAAGCTTGTGCATATCTGCATGGGCATGTGCGAGAGAGCTACTTATTCGCTCTTATCTGTATGTATACATGTTAGAGTGATCGAATTAGGATCTGCGAGCTATGGGCGCAGCCTCTTTCCACAAAGATGATGTGGGTAAGTACTGCGCTTTCTTCCCGCTTGATCTCGATTCACTTATGTCCTGGATTCCTACGAAGAACTAGCTGAGGGTCCAATAACGTCGACGAAACTCGCATCTGTCTGTCGTGCAGATGTTCGACACATCAGAAGAGCTCCGCTTATTCCGTAAACGATTGTCCAGATCTCCCATCACGAGTACCTGCACGCACACGATTCAGTGTAAGTGAGACACGTTTTTGGTAAGTCCACAAGATCTTCAAGAGGGGTAGTGGAGCAGAACAAGTCGGTACCAAGGGCTACGGAGGAGACAATGACAGAAGGAACAAATCTCAAAGCTTGAAAGCACGCTCTGCACTTACAGTGCACGAGCACCTAACACATGGTTTGAAAGGAAGAGGCCTGGTTGAAGGTCTAGCAACCTGCTAGAGCTCTAGCATCGCCAGGAGGACGCTGCAAGGATGGGCTTTCCCTTCCATCCAAGCACCAGGCAGCCCTTTTCCTCCGAGATGGTGTAGCCTTCGCAAGGGTAATTGGGGCTTTGGGAGAGCCAAACGCGTGCATGGCCTATGAACTTGAGGGGCATGGGTTGGAAGCCAGCACGAGACATGCGTCGCCGCCATTGATCGACTCTTTCGTGTCGCTCCACGCGCGCTGGGCCCTCACAGGACACGATGTTCTTAATCTCTTCAGCAAAGTGGAATTGCTCCATCTTCTGACGAGGCGTGCTATATTTGGGGAGGATGGCATCGAGCGAGTCGAATATTGCAGAGTAGTAATGCAAGGCCTCCATGAACCGGCCCAGAAAGAAGGGGCCATTGTGGCTTGCATCTTGTTCCACGAGTGTGAGAACCTTGGGAAACAGATCGTGAATTGATTGTAAGACAGAGTTTAGGGAACCCCGACTTTCCTTCACCACACGATGGAGTTGTAGCACACTGTTCACCGCCAGGGCCTCTCCCTCTCGCAAGTCCAGCATCGACTTCTGCAGACTTTCAAGAGATTCTTCCACGGGATGAAATTCAAATGGGAGTTGATACTTTTGAGCAACTGCAGTGAGTTGCGCTCCAATTTCCTCCATCTTCTCCATTGAAGTCCCTACACTAGTTATGCGGAGAAGCTTCGGAGGACCTTCCTGTCGACTAGTCAGGCCTTCAATCAGGTAGGGCCATTGCAGGCTGTCTGTCATGCCTAAGTCTACCACGTGAAGATACTCTTCTCCCTCAAAGGCTTCCATGATTGATTTGTTGGCAGCGTAGTGTCCAAAGAATACGTAAGGACAGTACTTATACATCAGGGCATAGCCCTCAAGTCTCTCCTTCTCCGAGGGAGGGTTCTGGACTGCTGCTGCCTTGAATCCTTGAGATCCAGTGATGGCCAAGCGGGCGGCGAGGCCTTCCACAAAGCATGCCGTCACTCGTTGCATGGAATCCCCGAACGGAGAAGCCATTGTGTGGAGCTGGCGAAGCAACATACTTGATTGTCGAGAATCACGGCAGGCCACTGCCTCGGCGCATGTCAGAAGCAACTGGACCATCTCAATCCCCGTGTTCGACTGATTTTCAGCAGACTTAAACCCTGCAGGCCGCTTTATGAATGGACTCTCCCAATCCATGGAGAGTATGGACGATTCTTCCAGCTTTGACACTTTCCTCTTGTAGTGCTGGAAGGGTTCTCCCCGAAATCGTGCAGACGCTGCCATCAGGATGCTAGAATTTGGAGAGCTCCGTTCTTCCAGTTTGTACACTTTCTGTTTAGAATTGCCTTGAAAAACCGTTCGCTTGACTTGAGCAGTCATGATGTCCATCCCCGGGGCAGAGATTGGCGAGCTTGAATCACCCTTTGAACGAGAAGGAAAATGTTGGCTTCCAGAGTTCTCTGAACTTAATGGAGAATCCCATGAGGCAGGGGAGCCTGAGAAAGAAATAAATTGGACACTTGGTATCTCTTTATCCTCATGTATGCTTGCGAGCTTCGGAACTTGCTCAAAGCGGTTGCCAACGTTGTAGTTCAAGGGTTCGCCGGTCACGCCTCCGATCCTATGTGGAGGATAACTGTCAGATGCAGATGATTCCACTGAGTAGTCTGTACTGGTACCGCTTGTGAAGGAACTCTGGTCTGCAACAACCTCTCGTTCATTGAAGAAGGTCCACACACCGGGATCTTGATGCTGACCAAGTACTGTATTCAAGTTATAAGGGTCTTGACCCTGGCCCAGTAGATTGAAGTCCTCCTCGAAGGTATTCAGTGATGGAATTGCGCTGGAGGAAGGGGACTGCGCCAGATTCTCAATGAGCTCGTCGAAACTTGGATCCCAGGATCCAGTGTGTCCAAGATTGGCCTGTTGTGGCTCTACAGCCACGGCAGGCGAGGTGAGTGCTTTGCTGCCAAAACCATCATATGGTGCAAGCACTATGGAATTACTTGGTGAGTCCGAAAGGGAGCCCCCTCCGACTGCTAAAGGAGAGGTCGGAGACAACGGCTTTTCCACTTTCTCTTCCTTAGGAGTGTTCTGGTTGTTGACCTTCGGGTACCTGAACGTACCCCGTGTCGTCATTGCTAGCTGATTCATATGTGGCACAAGGAGATACCCAATCTCAGCTCGCTTCTCTAGGACTCACTCGATCTCGAAGCTTCTTTCTCTTTCGAACGCGGCTGCACTGTTGAACTGGATGAGTCAATTTTCTCACCTTTCTGATGCGGCCATGGCTGAGAACTCTCTCTCTCTCTTTGTGGATCTCTCTCCTTTCTCTATCTCTATATTCTGCGTCCCTTTTTCTCCTCCCGTGTCTAGTGGTTCCGTTTGGACCCTCCAGTCTCCACACTTTTACGCAATTTTTTTTGCTAAGATCTGCCTTTCTCATTCTCGATTGTCATCATATCTCACTATTGCACAGCGAGTATAGATCTCTTTCAGAAGTAATCCTTTTCAGTTGCAGTGTATCCCGCCGGCCCACCGCGTCTCCTACCTTTGCTCCAGGAGTGCCGATCAGAGGTATCGTGCGCGATACCTACAAAACCATTGGCGTAGGCTGGGTCATGACCAACAAATATGAAACTATACAATTGATATCTACTGTAACCTACCTTGGTACGAATCGCTTCCTACAGCGATTGAGCAGGAACTAGCATGATCCTGGCAAAGCAAAGACTGCCCTGAGATGCTGGGTCACTCTAAATCTGACATGATCACACAAATAGATTCATGATCACAATGTAGACAACCAGCTCCAAAAACCATGATCACAGATGCATGGATCGATAGGCTTAGTTGTGTCCATGCAAGCCAGGACATATAGCCTGATCACCCACATCCTGCATGCATTGCATGAACTACAGCCTGGATGAGTGCTCACTAATTTTCGAAGTTCAGAAGAGGCCTACAGCCTGTACATTGCATCAATGGAAACACATACACATACATCTGGATTTTTTAGGTGGGAAATAAAAAGCAGGAGTCCAATTGTTACTAGCAATTCAAGGACGCAATCCTGGCCAGGTCCCATTTTTTCCTCTAACTCGCTTGGTGTCAGGTTGTGCAGATCTGTACAACTCCGTAAGTTGATCCTCAGGCATTTCAGTCAAACAGTACTTATGATGAGACTAACAATCAAGCACTCTGAGAAGGAAAGGAACGAAACAGAACTGGTACAGAGCCAGAAGAAAATCTCGCTATCTAGAGCTCTCTCTGGGTGAGCTGAATCGAGCTATGGTTTGGTTGCTGAAACAGTTCAGACTGTGGAACCAAAACCCCTTGAGGTTCTTTTGGATGACAATGGTGCGCCACCTGCAGGTCATGCATGTGACTCAACTTGACCATACAATACACGGACGAGAGACGGACATTTCATCACATGTGATAATGCCTGCAGCCTGGATGGCACTGCAAAGATTGTGGCCTGCTGGTCGCCAACACCATCAGCGAACCTGGTCTACAGTTCACAAAACCATTGGCGCCTCAAGTACACCGGTCTGTTGCAAGCTTCTACAAACACCCTCGTCTATAACAAGCCTTTGCTTGCTGTGTCAATATCCACACAGCAATCAAGGTTGGTACCTACAGATACATGTTTGGGAAGTGCTAGAAGCCAAAGTTAGCTTACCTGGCTCAGGAAGGTGAGGAAACCAGGTCACTGACCACTGCAATTCCGTGCACCAAGCGCCAGATAGCTGTCTGGTGCGGTCTTACTAGCACACTGCGAAATAGGAGGTCAATCCGAGAATAACCAACATCAGCTCAGATGACAAACCCTCTTCAGAAAATCTCCGCCAACGTGCGGGACTCCTGATTCAATCACAGTACTAGCAGGCACATGTGAAGTTCACAACAAGCTGCACTAATCTTCATAATATCATTACACGTGCTCAAGTGGATTTCATGGAGAAGTAGCCCCAAAACGCTGCAATTATTGCAACCCACAAACCTTTACAGCAGATTCACACCAAAACACTAACTCTCTTTCCACAACAAGTGGTACAAGCCTCCCTCTCTTCGACTGCACTCGATTCCTCCTTCTCTATCTTGCTGAACAGCAATCACACGTCAGAGAACAAATTGATCAACAATCGACTGCTCTAACAAGACCTGCACTCGATTCCTCTTGCTGAACAGGCAACACACGTCAGAAAAACTTGCTCAACCGCTCACAAGACCTGCACCCGATTCCTCCTCCTCTATGTTGCTGAACAGAAATCACAATCTATCAAGTTGCACGTCGGAACAAATTGATCAACAGTCTCACTCTCTCGCTGCAGACCTTGGATGCAAGATGGCTCCACATATAAAGCTCCAGAGAAGGGCGGAGACAGCGAAGCCTACCGCCACATATAAGTCTTCTCGATCTCCATACCTCCCTGGACCACCGATCCTCTGTTGCTGCCGTGCCCCCCTCAGCCTGCCGTCATATACCCAAACCAAAATTATATAGTATAAGTAAAGTAGAACAAATAAAAAGCCAGACGGTAATTAGTGGGCCCCTAAACATTCTCCGCATTATATTTATGGGACTTTTGGCCACCGGCGGGGCACCCGCTTCGTCCGCCGGATATCGTCCGCTTTTCGATTAATATCGTTCGTTCAATGTTTCTTAGCACTAAAATAATTCTGCAACTAATCACGTTTTTCGTCGGATAATTTTTTTTTAAATAATTAAACGCGTTGGCCATTAATTTTATTTCTAGGGGAAAAAATTAAACTCGGATGATGCCATAAGCAGATACACATCCAACGGACGAGGGACGAGCCCAGACTATAATAATGTACGGTAATATATGACCCCTATAGGAAGGGTAAATTATGGTGCTCTTGACTCTTGACCCCCAAAGGGCTACTGCCTTCTGATAGGAAGGTGGACACATTTGTGGCACCTATCAGTGGATTGAACCCACAACCACTTCGGAGATGATATGGGCATGTGCCCATTAGCACTGGGATACAACTTGGTTGTCGTTATTATGGAACATGGGCTGCACAAAATAACAAAGAAAGAATTTAAGATGCCTGGAAACATATGCAATAGATAGCACTGTGATATTGTTGAATGAAAATATTCATGCTCCATCTGATTGGATGATATTCATCATTTTGATGAACGTCATCAAGAAATGCTGAAATTATTTTGCTAGCCAAAAATAAGGCCCCCAAAGTTTGCGTGGGCCCTGTCTATTAGAGGATGGTCCAGAAATTAAAAAGGCGGATATATAGTAAGCTACACAAGGATTTGAATTAATGACCTCTATGTAAGGGGGTCCAAAAAAAGACTATGGGGAAGGTGACGGCTATTAAATGGAAGATGGTTCAGGCGCCAAAATGGGGTGAGTAGAGTGCAGGTGTCCAGCGGTGGGTTTCTAAGGGGTGACATGTGTGGGGCAACCTTCTAGAAAGGTCCCCCACAGCTTGACTGAGTTGGGGCCGCCAGCCTCATAGGGTAGATAAAGGAGAAGAGTGTTCTGCCTCTTACTACTTACTCTCTTACCTACTATAGTGGGCTCTGCACAGGGGTGGCCCCAAAGAAAAGACTTAAATGTGAACCATAGTTATATTAATTAATAGAACAGTTGAGCTGAATAAGCCCCATTAGAGAGGGACGAATTACGTAAAGGGCAGCATGTGTCTATAGGAGTACCATTCCAGTTCTCGTAAAACACTGGCAAATTTTTTTCTTTGTAATTCAAGGAGCCTCCCTGGCCGCAAGGTTCCCCCCATTTACGGGAAGTACAAGGTTCCCCTAATTTGCGGGAAGTACCTTCCGCGTGTGGAAGGGTCCCCCATTTGCAGGGCAAGGAGCAGGAAAGAAAAATTTCCCAGTATTTCACGTTTGGGAAGGGTCGTTCCCACGGCCCTTCCTGAATTTTCGAGCACCAGGAACTCGGGCTCCGCCCTCGTTGTTGCCGGTGCTCTCAAATTCAGGAAGGGCCTTGGGAACGACCCTTCCCTAATACTGATAGCCATGCCACACATAGATTTTGCCTCCCTTGGCAGGGAACGGCTTCTTCCCAACGCTGCAAGGCAAGCGGCCACACAAGCCTCATCCTTCACTGGTGGGACCCAGTTTGAAGAGCAAGGTTGGTAGCTAAGATCTTGCAAGGCAAAGGGTGAATCTGTCATGATAGAGTTACATCACCCTTTTCGTGCTCTCAGGGGGGTTCCCATATTGGTCGCGCCCTACTACATGCTGCAGCATTCAAGCAATGCACATCCATCTCCATAACGTAGTTTCTCTTGCGTTAGAAAATTACATCGAGCAGTCGGCCCGTTGGTAGTGTACGAACGGCCTGACACTGCTGCGCGCCAAGGGCCCACGTTATGGGAATTGCGTTGAGGCAACGCATATGCCATGTGTGGCCTGGGTATGAGAGACAAGACTCCGGCGGCGGCGGGCGTGGCTTAGGGCAGCTTCGCCTTGCGGCTACTGCTCCCTTTGGGGTGTGGGCCCTATAGTTCTGTTCTGCATAACCTACTCACTCACTACATTCCAAATCCCCTTGAAATGGAGACCTCTATCTTACATTTTTTGCCAATATATAGAAATTTCTGAATATCTAGGCAATCTTTGAAAAACTTGATATATATCAAACCATCGGAGCATAGTGTCAACTTGGGACAGCCCCCCTTGCCAAACTCCAGCAACCTAGGGTTTAGGGTTTCCTGTTTCCTCCTCCAACAAATCATGGTTACTTAGACATCTGTAATGCACTGTCCGACAATGCTGCAATTTGGTTGTTTAATATGGGACAGGCAAAAAAAGAAATGGTTTTAAAGAATGGGCTCGTTACGGTGTACATGTTTAGCTTAAGAGCATCCACCACTAGTGAGTAGCTCAGCTGGATAGTGCACTGAGTGCCACCCACATGATACTGCTACATGGTATGTTCTTCTCCCCCTTCCCTTGGGTGGTGTCCCATGAGCAAGCCTTCACGACGAGATTATTATAAAAGAGGTTATTTTCTCCTCTCACTATTATTAAGGGGCCCGATTTGTGACTTGTCGCTCCCAGGTAAAATGGAAATTTCTTAATTATTGTATCTAATATAACTTAACCCTTAACTTCCTATGGAACCCATTAAATCGGGTTTCATAGAACATGATATATTAACGTAACTTTTGCAGATCTTGTAAGTTTAGGTCGTTTCTTCAGCAATAAATGACCTAACAACATGGATCATCTCCAATTGGCAGCATGCCATTTGGAGAAAGTCTGCCACATCCACAAATTTCCAAAACCCACTGGGACAGAAATGCTCTTGCATGGAGGGAGGCCATGCACAGTTGACTTCTACGTGGACAACGCTGATTGGATAGCACTTCAGGCCACTGGGTGGTCAATTTTTACAATTTCTACCATTGGATGTGGGCATAATTTGGACCAAGGTGAAGGTGTGAAGAGAGTCACTCCCTCACCAGAGGGATTTTGAATTGAGCAATTGTGGAGGCCAAATCCCGATTTCTAAATCTTTGTAATAAAGGTAGTTTGAAACAACCCCCCCCCCCCCAGAAACACATACAAAACACCCCCTAAACCTGACTTTTGCCCCTCATTTTTTGCATGGACATGGCATTCCTACCATAGGAATGTGTGGAATAAACACTCCACAAAAATCTAAAAGCCTCTCAAATTAGCTGGTCAAGGCTAAAACCCATGTTTTCAAAACAGAAACAAAAAATCCATCCTCTCTAAAAACCATATAATTTCCCATATTTGATGGTGAAACAAGTTCATTTTTGGTGAGTGCATGCATGTGCCAGGTGTGTACCTACGTGTAAGATCCATTTTATTGGATGATTTTTGATAGGTAGTTAGCCTTTTTTAGGTGTCAAAAAATGAACCATGTAGGAAGTTAAGGGTTAATGTACATGCACTAACATTAAAAATATCTATTTTTATTCTCTATCCAATGATCGGACTATCTAGTGAAGGCATTTAGAATATCCTCTCTTGTCTGTACTATCTAACTAGGACTATCTATCAGCCAGGAGATCTTGGGTTCAACACCTAGCAATAGAAATCACACCATTAGCCAGCTGCCAGAACCCTTGGCTGGCACGGTCAACAGTTGTAAGTGCATTGTTCCCTGGACGGGCAGCAACTATTACACTTGGCATTTTGAGGATCCAACCGTGGATACCTAAAAGTCAATTCTATTGACCCTACCGTGTGCCGACCCAACGTCTGGAGTCTGGAGGTCAATTTTGTACTGGTATATGCCAGTCGGCCGGGGCATGTGCAAGGGTATAGGTGAGGGTATGCCAAAACCAACCCGGCTGCTGTGTCATGCAGCGGCCAACCTACCTATACTGAACGGGTGTGTGTAGAATTCAGGGTTTAGGTTCCAAACACACCCAAACTGATACCATACCAGTCACAGTAGCTGGCAGAGCAATACTAGCATATTTATGGAGTTAGCGGCATGTTGTGTTTGCTATGGGAGAGATTGAGCAGATCGGCTTTGTGATTGCAATTTTTTCTTACCTTTGGTATGTTGCCCTCAATCTGGTTTCTTTTATCAGCTTTGAATGGAGTATGATGAATGTTGGGGTATACCATACCATTGTACATGCTGCCCAGTATGTCATTTAAGTTTTTGCCAGACCCATGCTTAGGTCCAGGGTATCTCAAAATTACCCGTATCCATCCTACAACCTACCTGGCCCGTCCTAATCCCAGTGGCCCTACCGGTTGGACCCAACAGCCAAGTTGGACCTACCAAAAGCAGTCTGGTATATTGCCAAAATGGACATGCCAGTACACACTCGGCTGGATCCCATAGAGAGAGAGAGAAGAGATACGGGCCAAGGCCGGCGTAACTAAGAGCCACTTCGCCTTGCGGCGACTGCCCCCTTTCGGGGGTGAGCAAGATCCAATAGAGCCTCAATATTGACCCGGCTTACTATGTGATAGGATTTGAACCACCAACTTATTCCACATGGAACATTTTTTTTTCTCTTTTAATATAAAGTGTAAATAACCTGCCAATGAGGAGTAAGTTTCCGCTATTTTTGGACCTACCCTGGGCGGCAACCAACTGATATTCTCTTTTGCGCTATTTTCGTTTGCTCAAGTTATGTTCCATCTTCGGTCCAAGGCACAAACCCGTAACCATGATTCCATTTGTAAGTCCGGAACGTGCGCGTACATATTCACTCCAATCTCATATAAAATCGGTCGTAATGGCATATCACGTTGTAATGGAATACAGATTAGTGCATCGGAGATGTAATTTTGAGCAGAAAATTCAGCCTTGAATACCAATAACGTGGGCATAAAACTCGTCGGTCATTATATCAGCCACATGATACTGCTAAGAAGGTTATAATGGAGACCAATCCACCTCTACACTTCAAGAGAGAGAAAAATAAATAAATAATGTACAAGCGGACCTGAAACATAGCTAGATCCTATGCCGTTGGCACTCGTGCGTGCCCTGCCCACTTCACCCACTTTGCCGCCAACTAATCGACCCTCCCTTTCCTCTTCTGTCGATCCTACCTCTTCTGCACTTGCCATTTTCACATGGCAAGCAGTAGCCATGTGGGGCTGAATGCTATAGTGACCTTTGTTTGGGACAGCTTGTTAGATGTCCAATTTTCTTTGCTTACTTTTTTTTTGGAACGATTGGGGTACATATTGTGCCGAATAATGTCCCCAAAATTTCAATGGAAAATTATGATCCGCATGCGGTTACGACAACCCCCAGACTCTCAAGTGATCCGTTGGTTGTCCGGTATAGTGTGCGTATATGCGCTTGACACCGTATGAGGCAACGATGCCACCCACTCATCGTCACTAGTACCGCACTCCTCTATGTCTTTGACAGCATATTCCTTGCTGATTTTCTCCAATTTCTTAGCAAATTATGTTACAATAACAAACGAATTTGCCCCAGGGCATTATTGTTGTTATTCCTTGAAGTTCAAGCACTCCAAAAGGACCAAAGATTATTATAATAATAAGAATGACTCAAGTGGAAATTGGCCTTGCATTGCAGCAGTACTGTCTATCAAGTTGTTTTGTATAAGAGAAACAAAATTTTGAATGGACTTCTGTATTGGCTTCTGCATGTATTTTCCGTTAATGTTGATGCTCATGTGAATGTAGTTTTGTATTTTAATAGGCCTGATAGTCAAAGGGCCTTATCTCGGGAATGCCAATAATTATCCATTTGTTTTTGCCACGTTGTGTGATTGGATGGTCGTAATGGATGGACCGAAGAGCATCACAGGACAAAAGACAGAGGTAATGGTCCAATGCTCCGTAACAGAAGTTCGATGTCGTCATAGGTGGATGAATTAACTGAGGTCACTCCGTGGACTTTTCCGTCGCTTTCATCAACTTACTCACCCTATCCAAACAATACAATGTCTCCGTAATAAAGAATTGGTGCATGTCAACATGATTGTCGTTTGCATTCCTGCTATAGGATGTTTATGGTCAAAAAAAGAAATCGAGGTCAACAGTTGCACTAGTATGATATTTGCAAGGTCATACTAGTATGTATGACAATGGTAAGGTCAAAAACAGGAGGATAAGACTTAAGTAAATAATTGTCACAAATACCTTTTTCTCTATTTTTATTCAAAAATTCTCAAGATCTCATTGTCGATATCAGAAATACTATAATTGTCTATTATATTTCCTAGCCATCCAATTTTGTCACCTGAAAACCTACCAAAAAAATCCCTTTCTTCAGTTTGTCGTATTATGATCGAATGTGGGTAGTTGGCCAGCACTTTTGAGATTTGAAAAACCAGATTCTGATTCGGTCTCGCAAAATTGAGTCAAGGTTGATTTAGTAAATCTAATGTTTGTACCCTCAATTGTTGTAGTAGTTAGTATTTGATTGTTTGTGTGGCCCCATGTCAATGTCAACGTTACGGTATATTTGGAAATTAGTAACATAAGAAGATATCTTGTAGCTTGTGTTTCATTAAACTCTTAATTAACAACTCCATTGCACAATCTTACCTACCGGCAAAAGAGAGACTTCTTTGTCGCTCTCTCCGACCAAATTTGGGTTTGTCTAAGTAAGTTCTAAGCAAATTTGTGTTTTGTTTAGTTTTCTTCTGTTTAGTTTCCTTTTTTTGAAGGAACATGGAAGAGGGCCTCTCATTTTTGAATAATTGGGAGTTTATGTCGCGCGTGTGGAACAGGGCGCGCATGGCCGCACGGACACGGGGTCGCCCTCCCCCACCTCCCCGGCCGCCCACCCCCACCTGCCAGCCCCGCAGCCGCCCGCGGCCCAGCCCGCCGTGGTCGCCGCTGGGTCCGCCCGCCATCGGGTCCCAGTGGGTCTGCCCGGGCTGGGGTCTGCCCAAGCTCGGTCTGCCCGCTGGTGGCGCATGTCGTCCGGCAGACCATCCCAGACCGGCACAGCAGACCAGACCTACGTGGCGCACATCTGCCCATCCAGATCCGGTTTTATCCAGACCGTCCGGATTTAGGGCATGCCATGGCACTCGCCGATCTCCTCAGACCCCCTTTTCTCTTTTCTCTTTTCTCTGTTGCCTATCGTGTGTCGTTGTTGCTTGCTGTTGTTTGTTGTTTGATTGTTTAGAACCAACAGACTCACCCAGTTGTGAAGAATCCCTTTGCATGACTCCATGGACTCTCGTGGCAACGTCGGAGTCCATCGTTTCAAGCCACAGCCTCCTTTGTTCATATGCTTCTACTATTTTTGCTTTGTTGTTCGCCTATTCGTGGGACTGTTTGAGCGCGGGGAAGACGTTTACATTGTTAACATTGAGTTTACAGTGTAGACTTGAACGGAAGTATTTAGGTCTTTGCTAACAAGTACGACTCATTTTAGCGGATAGAAATTGAGAATCGGCCTTTCCCTTGTCACACTATCGTGTTCAAGGCTTGTCCTCCATATAACATGTGTAGAATGGCATTGCAAAAATGGCGGAAGCATATGTGCATGGCTGGCTGTATAAAATTCAGATTTCCTCCCGAGTTCCGTCTCTTGGATGTTGTTTGCAGGTGGACCCATTGATGCAGGACCAGATGGGCATGTGTGCAGGCGGAATTTTTTTGCGCACCGAACCAGTGGACCTTCCAAATGTTACCATGACAGTGCGGGCCGCACAGACCCAGCCGAGGGGACCATTGAAATGGTCAAACGGGTGGGGACATAATGCAAACAGAGGGTAGACTAGATGGGCAGAGCAGGAGAAGAGAAGAGTGCACCATGCCAGTCCAGACGAGAAGACCGAACCAACAGACCAGCCTGGAGAACTCTGGGCAGACCCCGACGGCAGACCGAGGGCAAACAATCTTTGCCAAACGAATGCGACAGACCAGTGCCACATACCTGCACGGCAGACCCTTTTGATAGACCCGTTCGGCATACCGTCGGCATACCCCTATGTCTAACCCAACCGACAGACCCGTTTGACAGACCCGACTGACAAACTTGATTGGCAGACATATTCCACCCAATCGGCTCCACCACTGCAACATAAGGAGGAATTGTGTCAGGGACGGTCTGCTGAATGCAAATGAAGAAGAGCAAGCAAAAAAGGAAATGAAGGTCTTGAGATGAAGAAGTCTGGTGAAGTTGATACCTTTGCATTTCAGCAACGACGGGCATGCGACCTTTCAAGAGCGGACGGGCGCTACGAAGAGGCAGAAATCGTGAAGCGCAACACATCGTGTAGGAGCAAAGTGGAGAGACGCGAAAGACGCAAGAGGAGGAAGAGGCGATAGCCCCAACGTAACGGCTCATTGCTAAGCGTGACAGGAGCACGCGTGCAGCCGCCGAGGCCATGCACGTCGTACAGGCGTCCGCGGCCCATTAGACTGCCACCGAAACATCAAATGTCCCGGCGGCACAATAATGGCCGCCGTCAAGGTCTTCCATGGTCTGCCCTAAGTCCTTCCGCCATGCCGGTCTGTCGTCGGTCTGTTGCGAGGGTCTGCCAATCGGGTCTGCCAATCGGGTATGTGCATGCCCCTCGCCACAAAGCAAAGAGAAGGTACTGGTATGAGCCAAGTGAGTACGATGCTAAAATAGTAGAAGCATTTTTGGACTTGCGCGTAGCAAAGGAGAAAGAGAACTGGCCAAATGATCGGTTTCAGTGCCCCTTTTGCCCCGACATTGTCAAGGACAAAGAGACTCTAAACCGCCATGTCCTTGATGGAGGATGAAAAGGTATGGTCCCTGAGAACTTCAAGCCTTGGCCCAAGCCAAGTTCGTCTAAGGCCGCAAAAGAAATCACTACAAAGTGTAGGGGTGCACCTGCCGTCGCTCGGGGAAGTGCGGCAGCGTTATTACACTGAAGCCGGCCTGCTGGGCCCCGGCCGCGTTATGCCAGTGAAGAAAAGGAAGCTCAGTGATGGAGCTAAAATAAATGTAGACCGCAAAAGTCACAGATATGCCAGTACCAGTACTGGTAGACCATGGGATATAAGAGTGACTAGTAAAGAATTGCAACTAGGTCGGTCCCAGCAGACCAGCAGGCTGCCGTTGGAACTTTGTCATCCAGTGGGGATGACTCAAGTGAGGAAGACTCCCATGAAGAGGAGGATCATGTTCAGGACATGTCGACGGAGCCTAGTTGCGAGACCGTACCTGGTGAACGACCCCATTGGGTACACCCCGCCGATACATGACATAAACCTAGACTCGGACACCCCCATGGAGGAATCACACCCTCAAACAGACCCACGAAGCACACCACATATCAGACCCAACAAGCAGACCAAGAAACAGCAGACCCTGACTTACGTTCATGGAGATGTAACGGGCACCCCTGTCCGCCCTGGCACATTGTACCTTCTTCCCCACGGTCTTCTGCCAGACCAGTACCCAGATGAATCAGATCCGGAGTTTTTCCCATTTTTGTATGGTTACGTGAGATCAGGGCAAATACAGCAGACCATTCACACAGCAGAGAAGAAGTGGGTGGAGGCACGATCACACCCAAGGGATGAAGACTACAATGGCCTCTAGGTACTTGAACCACTCTTTCTATGGTCTACCGTATTTGAGTGTTTCGATTTCATGGTTGCAATGAGTGATATACTATGCTGGGTGTTGTATGTGTGGCCTGCTGCTGTCAGTCTACTGTTCTGGGTCTGCTATTATGTACATGGTACTGCATTACTTGTTTTGGCTGTGGTCTGCTTCATAGGTCCACAGCCGTGTGTCTACTTTGAACCCCTGTTGCAAATCATGGTATAGTGTTCTTTATTATTGTTATATATGTGCTTTGCTGCGAACGGTCTACTGTTTTGGGTCTGCTTTTCGCAACATGGTACTGCATTTTGAGAGGGTGCTACTGTCGTGGCTGTGGTCTACTGCATGGGTCCACGGCTGTGATCTATTGCTATGCTTTACTGGTCTTTTGGGTGTGGTCTACTGATATGGCCTACTGGTGTATGGTCTACTGGTCTACTGTCATGGCCAATTTGGGCTGGTCTACTGGTCTATGGTCTATTGGTCTATTGTCATGGCCAATTTTGCTGTTTGTTTTCAGGAGGCGAATGCGCAAGACAACCGAGTGTACAAGGCTTTGCAAATCTGGAAGTACGGGTCCAACGGTCCTCCCTTGGAAAATACACTTGTCTGGAATGAGGTCCATGATATTCGCGACTACGAGGGGAAGAAGATACTGAATCTTGCCAGAACACCTAAATGCCTTAATGGCGCAGCTCCATGGCAGTCTGTATCCACAGTCGGCCGATGTCATTGCATCAATTCAGGATGGTACCACTGGCCCCGCAGCAGGCCTCCCTCCGTCTGCGGCAAAGGCTTTTGAGAGCGCCGGTCAGACTAGCAGACCCGGCTCAGTGGACCTTTCTTCCGTGACCCGTCCTCCAGCGGACCTTCGTACCTCTGCAGCAGACCCGCAATAGACCACATTGCGTGGCCGAACTGATTTCCCATTTGGCAGACCATGGCGAGCTCCACAGCGGTCTACAACTGATGAGGAGGATCCCACTCTTCCGAAGTTTCGTTGTGGGGAAAGCAATCGGCATCTCGACTGGTACAATGAGCTTCACTGCATCGTCGCCTCCCGGTGGACCTTTGCTCCGCATCACTCCTCAATGGAGTTCATGGCGGAGGAGGCCACCCGTGTTTTGGACAAAGCCTGTGAGTATGGAGTGGCACTTCTGGCAGAGGAGACTGAGCCACCGCTTATTGCGTAGCTCTTCCTCATGCACGACCCACGCCCACTGGAGATAAGGCACATGGCCATCGCCCACCCAATATTTGGTGTTCGTCCGAAGCACTTAGTGAGCTTGACAGAGAGTGCTTTTCAGGAGATGGCAGATTGTTTCCTCCGCTGTCAATGGATGCAATTTGGTAATTTCAGGGCTTACACCAAATTAAAAAAAGACCTTCACAATCTGCGGATGGACCTGCTGCACGGAAGCGAAGAGGCTCAGGAAAGTATCACGCAAGACGCCATGATGTGGTTTGTGACTCTGTAGGAGCGTACGGTTTTGGACATTGCATTCAACAAACGACATGCTTTCCAAGTGTTCTGGAGCAGGTTTCCAGCAGAGGACCGTGTTGCAACTCTAGGAGAGCTTGACGAGGCCTTCATGGATCGGCTGATGAAAGATATTGGGGTGTGGACCATAGTCCTACATCATGGTATGTCATCAGACCTTAACAGACCTTGTTAACAGACCTTGTCGGTGATCAGACTTTATCCCAGACCATGCATGTAAACCATGACAACCAACAGACGTTGTGAAGCAGACCACCTCAACCAGCAAACCCCCATGTATTCTTCCATTTGTTAGCAGACTAGGGATGACAATGTTTGTGACATTGTTGCAGAGTACGACCCGGAGGACGAGCTTATTCAGAATGCTCTTGACCAATACGCCAATGGCACACGGCAGCTTCTAAGAGCCCTCCGTGGCCATACTGGCGTCGAGTCACCCGTTAAATGCAGGCTCATTGGAGTTTGTACAACAGCAGACCCTTCATCTACACAGAACTCTACTCCCATGGAGACCCAGGAGGACCGCAGTGAGCAGACCCTTCCCAGTAAAATCCCAAGTACCGACATGCGAACCAGCAGACCTTGTTGATGGAGAACAAGGAACAGCAAACCCCCGACTGGATTGTTAGTACTCCCCAGCTAGACAATGTGGTGGGACACCCAAAGTCCGAGGCCCTTTTTCTCGAATTGCTGGCCAGACTTCGTGAGACTCGTTTGCGTGACAAAACCTTGTCCTTGCCAAAACAGACTTTCGTGGAGGCATTGCACACCTTACCCAAAATTACCGGGGAGACCTTGGTTATGCAGACCTTTCCAGATAACAACTTCCACAACTCCTTCCATGAGCAGACCTTTCCAGATCAGCGGGCACCCATCTTACATCACATGCAGACCTTTGCACCGTCCACCTTCCCAGAGCAGACCGCTGCGGTGGAAAGGAGACCAGAGCATACCAGTGCATACCAGACAAGACCAGACCACACTAAACCAGACCACACAAGACCGGACCGGACCGGAGGAGTCCCCACTAGGCCAGACCACACTAGACCACACCAGAGCAAAGGACTCCAGACGAGCCGAGTGCACAACAGACCAGACCCCAGAAGACCAGAGGATACCACACCACACCGTATCAGAGCAGACCTTTCCCGACCAGTGCAGACCTGATCAGACCTTGCCGGAGCAGAGGAGAGAAGATCAGACCTTGCCGGAGGACACCCTGCCTGATACATTGCTTGACAACAACACCGCAGAAGTGCATCGTGACACAGGTATGGACGCTGACACCTCACCATTCCAACATCAGTAGACCCTACCAATGCAGGACATCAGACCATCTAACATTCGTGAAGACCTGGTGGAAAAAACCCAGGAAGCGACGCCGATCCTCCCTGGCACTTACGAGTTGCCGAAAATGAGAGGAGCAATTCATTTCCCCCCCACTGCAAACATCTGCTGAGAAGCAGAGAATGGTAGTGGACCTTACCCTTGCCACCAGACCTTCTGACACAGCACAGCCTGAACACAACCGAGAAGGCGTCAGTGCTCATTTATCCATAGTACAGACCAATTCTGCAATTGCGACTATGGACTATGACTGTGACAGTTTGGTTTGTGACCTTCCCCATCTGTTAGAGGCAAGGTCTACAGAAGTTGAGGATGCATCTTTGGCTGTTTTACCGCTTACTTGTGTGGACCCCGACTCGTCTGTAGACCCACAACTGGCGTTAGACCAATCCGTTGATAGGGTGCTTCTTATGTTCGACTCCACCACTGACAAGGGAGACCCCACAGCAGACCATTCAGCAGACCTTGCCGAAACCCATGCACATGTTTCTGTCCCTTCTTATTCTCTGGATCCAGTCACTGTAGTCCAAGATGTACCTGCCACAGGAGTGGCGCAATTGCAGACACCCACAGCGCCCACAAAGGTCTGATTCCATTGCATTTTTGCAGTCCAATTTTTTTTTCGGGTGCATTTGGGTGGTCATTGTTGATGTTTTGTGGCGTGATATTTGTGTGAAGGTTCTGGCGTCTGAGGTCTCAGCTCATGGTCCGTCGTAGGTGCTCAACATGGGGAAGGAGAATGGAATTGGAGGATTCAATTAAAGTCAGGAAACATGAATTATATCATGTGGAAGAAGTACGTGCTGATGCAGCACATAACATGACCAGAATTCAGATGAAGAGGAAGGATCAATTTGATGAAAGTAAATTGAAAACTTTTAAGATGGGTGATTTGGTTCTGTGGTTGCAGCAGAAGGGAAAGATTAAAGCTTCTAAGCTTAAGTCACCATGGAAAGGACCTTATGTCATACAGAAGATGTATGATAACAACACAGCCATGCTACAAACCATTAACAAAGAGATGCTTGGAAGAGTCAATGCCAATAAGTTGAAGGGATACAGTGGTATCCATGATAAACCATTGCAGCATCAAGCACAAAGGGTGGACCAGTAGTGATAACCCCCACCGTAGGGGCCAGTTTGACCCATGGAGTGCAGGAAGCGTCTAGTACAGGACCACAAAGTGTTAATAAACCCCAGGACAAAATCTTGTTGCGAAGCTGAGCTAGCTAGCTCCTGGAGGGTATGAAGGAGACGACTGTTGCATTGGAAAAGAAGTTGGAGGAACCTGCTTCACCAAATAGAGCGACGGTAGCTGGGAAGAAGCGCATACCAGATGGCGTCACTACAACAGATGAGCGTTTTTATGACTTCACATATGACTATTTTTTCAATCTTATATGCGTTCATGACTACATCACTCTGTAGTGAAAAAAACCATATCATAGCGACTAGTCTTTAGGACTGCGTTTTGCAAGTCATATCCATGACTGCTTGCGTGGCACCTGGAGTCCTGCTATAGAGAGGGTTGCAGTCACAACTATATGACTAATATATGACTACATTGTCTGTTGAGCGCTGCCTACATGGAGAGGCTTCAGCGGGACACGTGCGCCACTGCGCAAGCGACACGTCATGCATTCGTCAGGGGATCATATGACTATATGTCTGCAAAGTGATGCCTACATGGAGAGGCGACGGATGGACACGTGCGCCACTGCGAATTTGACATGTCACGACTTCTTGCCATGATCATATGACTACATGTCTGCACAGTGATGCCTACATGGAGAGGCGCTAGCGAGACACGTGTGCTATGGCAGATTTCACACGTGGTGATTACATGACTCGCTCATATGACTACAGGGATGTCTACATGGAGAGATATTAGCGGGACACCTGTTGCACTTGAGATGTGACATGTGGCACACAGACAAAATATTAGCATATATGACTACGGATCTTTACACGTGGTGAAAATATGGATAAAGAATGTCGTGTCATATACTGCCACGTGTTCTAGTTTGAGCAAGAGTGATGCCACGTGTCATCAAGATTGTTTTCCGAAATAGTTTATATTTTTAATGTTCATATTCTAATTTTTAGTTTTTTAAAAGAACAAGGAGATTGCAGCCTTGGATTTTTTTTTAATGGTATTATTTTTAATATTATTATTTAAAATGAAAATGAATTAAATGATTTAAAATCTTCATTACATGGTGAAATTCCAACATGAAAACAGAATGGATCCCTCCTGCATACTATCAACCACAAGGAGAATGAAAATAGTCAACTACAGGGCAATACAAGCCCTATAAATCACATTACAAAAATCCAAATGAGACCAATATCCCAATGGACACCTCAAAAGCCACAAGGTCAAAAAATCCATGCCTCAAAAGGCCCAGCCAAAAACAAGCAAGCCCACACATGGGCTGAATTGTTGTAGCTAGTATGTTCTAGAGTCAGTATTGCTCTGTTAAACAGTGCAATACTGACTATCCCTTCCGCAGCTCCATAAGTTTCAGTAACTTTAGACTCCAAAGTGTTGTCTGGCCAACCACCTGCCCCAATTCGGTCTGTTTCCTAACACCATTCACATATGGTAGAGGGGTGTTACTGACACATGCCTCTTTGATGTACACACAGGCATAATCAAGGGGCACAGCAGGGTACCCGTAACCCACCACAGCACCTTGAAGAGCAACAATCAGCCCTACTCCACATTTCTTGCGTTTGGAGTTCACACCCAACAGCCGAACCTCGTCACCCACCCTGAACTGTGATCCCAACTCCACACAAAAAAGAACACGATGTGAAAACCCATGACATACACACGACTAGGACACTCAACATTTGCGAGTTAAAGAGAGCCCCAAGGTTGGAAAAAATATAACAGACAAGACAACGGCCTGGACTTACTCCATTTGCAGTCTCCAGTGGTGGTGAGACCTCTTTTGGGGGGCTACTCGCCTGGTCGACACTCTTGCCCTCGTCTGTACTGGCTTGTCGACAATATCACCTTTGTTTGTCACAAGTTCCTGTGTCACAGACCAGAGATCAACCAAGAAAGCAATGAGCAAACATGAATAGTGAATAGAAACAAAATCCAAGTATGAATCAAACAAAAAAAACCAACATGAAAAGCTGCAAAGAAAACCTAGCATTAATCAAGCAACCGAGGAGAAGCATCCAGGAAAGCAATGCAATGAATGAACCCACAAAAATGTAGCCTCTGGAGCACTGTCAGAATGTTTGTACCTTCACAGTAGCAGTGTTGTATGGTTGTTGTCCGAAAACAGGCTGAGACTCCAAAAACTTGGGAATACTGGCAGCTTTCGATGCCTTCCACAAGAAAGGCCACAACACCTCTGTTAGATACTCATCAGTTGATGAATCTGGTTGCACCTTCCATGGCTCTGGAAAAATCCCACTGAAGGGAGGATTGTTTGCCGCCTTTCTTGGTGTGTCGTCAACAAGAACAGTGTCCTCATAAGTCCATTCTGGCCAGTCTGCCCACACTGTAGACAAGTTCTTGAAATATAATGGCTTTGAATCAGACCCCTTACGGCATGGGAGGACTGGATCCTCGTCACAGTGAAGGGCATCCCACTGGAAAACCAGGTTAGTGTGGGCTGCAAAAATATAGTCCACCATTGGGAAGAAGTTGCGAGCTTGGCAACAAGACCACCTCAAAGTGTTCAAAACACTTTTGCAAAAAGTCATAACAGTGTGGTCTCAAAACTACCATCTTCTTGCCACACATCTTCCCCACAAAACCTTTGGGAAGGGATGCAGGCCCATTAGCAGAATGAAAAGATTCACATAACAGACCATTTAAGTCCAGAATTAGTAAATGCTTCCTCGTTGGTCCAGGAAGTAAACTGACATTTGGCTTCAACATGTGAGCAGGAGAAATTAAAGCAACCTGCTTGTTTGTTTTGTCCCCGTCTGCATCTTCCTCCCCATCTAAACTCCCACATACCTGCATACCAGAATCCGGTGTGCCCGACGGCTCTGTCACCATTGCCCCCTGGACTGCTACTGCCTTTGTACGTGGCAAGGGCTGAATTTTCACGTGTACCTCACAGCTGGCCTTCCCTGTATCCTGCTGCTGCTCGGTCAAATTCAAAAGATCATCAGTGACAGGAAGACATAAGGGCTTAGAGTGAGCACCAGTTACCGTCTGAAATTGGGATTCCAAACATTTTGATACTGTCACAGCAGACGTATCCATCGTAGATGTCACTGGTCCTGCGCCTGGTAGATTAATCCCCAATCTGGTCACAATGGCTTTCTGGTACTCAATCATACTCTGCATCTGTAATTTTAATTCTGCCATGTCACGTCCTTGTGATTCCACCAGTTTGTCCAAGCCATCCATCCTGCCAACTACCAAAAAAACCTAGCATGAACAACCATTGGAAAGAAAACCCAGGCCAAAAGCCGTGATAAAAACCCTAGCAACCTATGATGCAGCAACCACTCTAGCAAACGTGGAAAACACACTTACCCGCCTGTCACTCCCAGCTGACAACCGTGACACTGAACCCTCTTGAATTTTATATAATGTAGGAGGGCACCCTGATAGTGTTTCCTACAAATTAATCCATGCCACAAACAAACCCATGCCACAAGTCAGTAAGCAATGTGAGGGCTGACTATATACACATAGCAATTCAATGAGGAACAAAATACAGAGTCGTGATGATGCCACTTACCAAGCGTGCTTCCACCATTGCCTTCCCACCACGGCCAGTCTTGGTAGGATTCAGAATTGCACCATTTGTATTCTTCATGTTGCCCGACACTTTGTGGAACACCTCTGTCTGCCAGTAACTTACAAGCTTGTTCCAAACCTCGTCAGATATAGTAATGGGTTTCCCCTTACCACCCAATCACGCAGTGTGTGCTTCATAACGCTGGCTCTTCATTATTCTGCCAATTGTTTGTTTATGGTGGAAGTATTTTAACTCGTGCGGCGTATATGAAAATAGCTTAGCCAGGTGATCTCTGATTTCGTATACAACTTCATCAGGTTGGTTGTTGATGGCAAGGGAACAATCTAGCTTGCGATAAGCCTGTCCTTTAAGGGCAGCGTGCCATACATTCCGGGTCTGACCATACGGGGCTCCTTTGAGGTTCGTCAAAATCACCGTGGGAGGAAGACCTGCAGCTATTCTCTCTTCCTTGACCTTGGCAGCTTCAATTTTGGCTGAGCTATTAGCCCTCCTTAAAGCATTGGTTCTATCATTCTTTGAAACGGCACCCTCCCCTCCTTCAGAGACCTCCGTGTGCTCAGGAGAATTCAAAGCAGGATCCTGCCAAGTAGGGACTGGTGGCCATGGTTGTTGGCCAGAAGGCCGAGGACCATACTGGCCATACTGTCCATAAGCAGGAGGATATTCCGGTGGCCTGCCACCCCCATAGCTATTAGGGGGTGGCAAATATGGTTGAGGAGGATACTGGCCATAGTGCCCATATGGAGGAGCACCATATTGACCCTGACCATACTGAGTGCCAGACTGTGGGTACTGAGGCATACCATAATAAGGTGGGGGTACTGGTGGCACAAAACCCACAACGTTGGGAGAGTTAGGGCCACCTCCTGCGTTCTTGTGGGCGCCATCTCCATTGCTAGCAGCAGGGATCGTGGATCCAGTGCGCTTGTGCTTGCCCTGAAAAGAAATTCCCCCAGTACAATGTGGGTGATTATACATACATATAGGCAGCAAGCAGCAAATCCTTGAATTCAGGCAAAACAAACTGGAAGCACATATCATTTGTAAGGACAAGATTACCCAAAACTCAGTATGATCTTGGGCAGTAAATCTCCCAAATTTGATTGGCCCCAATGATGTCCTCCCAATACATTTTTGAGCCCTCTTAGGTATGGGGTGTTCCTGAAACCCATAGCAAGAATTCAAATGGACAAACCTGATGGGTCCATGAGAAGTATCCCTCCAAGTTTTACTGATATTCTGGGTGCATAAGTAACCCAAGTATCTCTATAAGTAGCCATTGTAGCTTAGTACCAGGACGTTGGTTTCATGGGGCAAAGAATTTGAACACACCTGAAGTCTACATTGGCCTGACATCATGCCTTTGGCACTTCAACTTGTCTAGTGGAAATCATTTGTGATTGTGCCTTAGCTGACCCCTGCATTGTCCAACTTCCCTGTCTTGACAGACATACCCTATCTCTTCGTGATTTTACCAAAAACATACATAATTAGAATCATGGTCATTGTGAAGAACTATAACTCACAGACGGAGAAGGTGTTCGTAGTGTAGATGATGGGCGTTTTTGTCCTGCGACATGAGCATGGGCATGTTCTCCTCGGCTTGTCGTGGCATCCGCCGACGACGCACTCGCCTCGCACTGGCGTGGGAGGAGTGGATCGTCCTCATCGTCCTCAGAAGAGCCCTCATGCAGAATCGTAGTCTTCATCGTCTTCAGTCTGGCACTTTGCCTTGCAGAACCTTGATCCCTACCTTTTTCCTTCGGAGTGCGTGGCTTGCGAGGGCGATTCGCTCCCGCAAGCCTGCACAAACACCTCCATGACCTCCCTCTCAAACAATCACAAACAAATGTAAGCATACATACCCTAATACTCTTAAGCCTACGCTGAACCACAGCCACACCCTACCAGGACGTAATGCCTGCCCACGAATGACGGCGGACATCTCCCGCCTAATGACACACCGTCCTCAAACCTAATCGTCACTCACTGCATGTTGTTTGCCTCTCTGTTTGTACAAGTCGCAGCTACTCGCCCATATTTGTGCTATGAAGCTTATGATCGATGTAGGAAGGTTAGAGGATAAGGCAAATCGCAAGTTTAGTGGGTGGGTATCCAAAGTCAGGAACTAAACTCACCCATCTATCGACTGCTTGAACGTTGCTTCCACCTCCTTTATGGCAGCAATCCGGCGTTCTCGGAACTTCTCGTACTCAGTGAGAGGGACTGTCACTTTGAAGACCTTCCGCTTCACCATGGACACTCAGAAACGATACTTATAGTATACTATAGATATAGAAATAGCACATTGGCAGCTGGTGCAAAACTAGAGACAATGCACTGTGCGTAGCATGCAAAGAGGGAAGGGGTGACGTTCAAAGCATGTACAGTGCAGGTGGCGAACGGATGCGTAGGCGTAGAATAGATGACCGTCTATGGCGATTGGAAGAAGCTTATGCCACAAGGAATGGGCATACAAAAATGTTATGCAACTACGATGAGTGTCATGGAGGAAAAGTACTCTTGTTGGAAACAGTGAGGAATCATTACATGATACACGGGAGGGATCCTCTTCTCCAACGCTGTTCTCTTCCGGTAAGATCGTCACTTTCCCTTCAGCACTTTAGTTTAGATTTTGAATGCAACGATCCTCTTCTCCACATGTCGACATTTCGTTGGGTGATTGTAGTCAAGAAGTCATAAGATACAGACGTGAGTATACGCCACTTCCGTTATCACTTTAATTAATGCACATGTCGTGTTTTCATTGGTCATGTGTAGTCATGTAGTCATATATGACTAAGTAAATGACTGCAACTATGACTTCAATGGTTACAAATGTCGTGTTTTGATTGGGTGTATATTCATAAGATACATACGTAAATATAACTGCATCACTGCAACGTCACCGTGTTAGAGGACTGTCTGGGACTTAGACACTTATACGGGATCTGTGGGGTACCCTTAATTTTTGCACAAACTGAGACCAACAGGAGCCTTAGGGTTGATAGCAGCGCACTTTAGGAGGGGTTACACAGCCCGTCACAGTCCGGCACAGCCCATCACAGTCAACACAGCCTGTCACAGTCCGACACAGCCGACACAGCCAGACACAGTCAACACAGCTCGTCACAGCCCGACACAGCCCATCACAGCCAACACAGCCCGTCACAGCTTGACACAGCTGTCACAACCATAGGGAACGGATAGCAGGACAGGGAACGACTGTGGGGAACAACACCTGCAAATAGAACATGTTAGTTCACGGACGACGGTTAGCGAGGGAAACGGTTAGAACAACGGGTAGGAAGATAAAGCTAGGAGCAAGGACTAGAAAATGATCGATTCTTGGATCACTTCTTGGGGGGGAATCACTGCTGGAAGGAGTGGGAGGATCACTTCTTGGGGGAACTTTGGACATCACTGGGGAAAAGGAGGCAGAAAGCGTATCTCTGAGCAGAAAGAGGGAGAGCACGGAGTAGGTGGAGGATCTGTTGATGCTTAATGAATGCAGGCAGTAGAATTGTAATGTAGAGCAGATTAGAGACTCCATGGCTTCAGCCTGATACTTGATAGATATTAATCTGATACACACTTCATACTCACACTGTGTAGAGAGATCTGAGTGAAGCTGTGGAATGAATGGATGAGTTGATGGAATCCAATAGATTACTGAAGCAAACATCATTATATGTCTTGACATCGAGATCCTTCTAATAAAACCTACACCACAACTCAAGCAATTGGTCTGTAGCCTCGGATTCCTGTTTCTCTAGGGCTTTCAGGTCCTCGGTGGCAATACTGCACTCAAACTGTGGGTCGTTTTAAAAAAAATATAGCATTGCTTTTCCCTCAGAGATATGTGCGTTGAAAGTGGAGCCAAATCGGGCAGTGAACCTGCACAAACTCGGAAAAAACCTTTAAGAAGATAGACCACGACAGAACCGGGCTGGCAGACCCAGAAGGACCACACCCAAAAGGACCAGACCTACAACGGATACTGTACCTGACCCAACGAACAGACCAATGGAGTAGGCCAATGGAGCGGATGAACGGCAGTCACATCAGACCCAGCAGACCCATACAAACTTTTTACTGCAGACCCATGGAGTTGGTGTGTTCAGAGCATCACAGGCAGACCAACGAGACTTACTTGTGTTTGTTACTGAGCTCTGCAACTTCGCTCTCCACTTCGAAGCAGACCTTCCGGTCAGCACTCATGTGTACTCCGGACTTGGGTTTTCTTTAGCGCCTTTTTTGGGGGGAATTGTTTATAGCCTCGGGTCTGCCACGCAATTCAAGAGATGAGCGTTTTTAGAACTACAGGTTTGGCGGAGTCATAAAAACTGCACTAGGTACATGACTACAGAGCGCTGAAATGCATTACAGTTTTAGTTTTATGACTTTGTAGTAATGGATATCACTACATGACTCCGGAAAGTTAGGGAGCATTGGTCAAACATTGTTGACCATGATGACAGGGATGGTTTATATGACTAGTGTGATATGTTTGACTACACGTGGACGACGTTTCATGGAGTCTTATGACTCCATGACTATAGATGGTTTCAGAGCTCTATTTATACGACTACATCACTACACGTGTCATTTTGAAGGCACATATAATGCAAATAAGGTTGCCCATTAGGTTTAAAAAAGTTAAAAAATTTGCTAATAAGGTTGCCCATTAGTGTAATCGTGAACAGAAAGGAGGGCTGGGACTTGGCGTCTTTTTGTCTCCTGCGCCACACCACATAGCTGAGGGATGGAACGCGATGATAGCAGGATATGTAGGGGCGTGGGATGGAGGCGTTGAGCAAATGATGCACGAAGGAGAAGAGGAGGAGGAGACGAGACGAGGACAAGCGAGCTCGCCGTTCTTGGGAGAGTCAGCTTGGTCTTAGCAAGCGTGTTTCAATCTCTGACTACTCATCTACGCCGTAGTGGTTCGATCTGACAGACCAATCCAACATTACCTGACTACAGACACAAGCAGCACACACAAGAGGTCATCGGTCAAATCCTCCATGGGTCAGGACAGGTCAAGGACAATGTGGTAGGGCACCTTCTTCTTCAACCTATTTCAGCCTGTGTTGCCCTCTCATCAGACTTGGCCGCAAGATGCATATTGAATTCTGTAAGTTAGGTCGTTGGGTACATCTGTGGTGGTTTGGAGTGACTTTGGCAAGTTACTGCCAGTGTGGCAGCAGGGAAGTATCCAAAAACATATAATAGAGGTGAGGAGAAGCTTTGGGGTGAACACTTTCCGACCCCAATGGTGGGACAATGGAGACAAAAAGGCGAATGCCTGTTGGACTACAGAGAGAAGCAGATGCATTTCAGATTGTGATAAGTAGGGTTGGGGTGTTTTGGGGAAGAACTCCACACCAGTATGGTTGGGGTGTTTGCTGGTACAATTGTAGGCTGTCAGAGGCATGGATAGCTGAAGGAGCAGGGATAGAGTGTGGGTCCACATTCATCCAAGAGGGCTGGATTTCAAGCTCCACATTACCTATGATTCCCTGTGGAAGGATAGGTACAAGAAACCTACATGGGTAGATGGTCAACTGGAAGCGGCATGCTGTACTATATGTCATTACTGTACTATATGTCATTCCAGAGACTGTCATTGTTGGTCCATGTGTCTTACAACAATGCTATCAATATAAGACTCCTGGTTCACATTGGAAGCTCAATCCCTGCAAGTTCATTGTGTGTGAAGCTCAAACTTGCGATTTGAAGGATCTTGTAGCCAAGTTCATTCAACCGGAAAGGAGAAATTCTGAAAGCTCCCAAATTTGATGTGGGCAAGCTTATGGAGGTATGACTTAGCTTCCCTCCTCTAATGTAAGTGTTGGATAAGTTTCATTTAGTGTCGACCTTCACTGCATATATTGGCTCTTTTCTTGGCTGGTTCGCATTGGAAACTCTATCCCCGTAAGTGGCTTGTGCGTGATGCTCAAACTTGTGATTTGAAGGATCTTATACCCCAGTTCATTGCAGAGGTCATTGGAAAAGACATTGAGAAGGCAACAGCCGTCATCTATAATCTACAGATCCCCTTCAATTTGATGTGGGAAAGTCGGCTGGCTGGAGGTCTAGTCTCACTTTCACTCATCTAATGTCAGTGTTGTATCCATTGCAATGTGGAGATGTTTGAAACAACATTGGAGCATTTCCAGAGGATGGTCTGGATGGCCTTTCATGGCGTGTGCCGAATCCATGGCAAGAAAACATTGTAGGCAAAACCCATGGCAATGGTACCAGCACGGGTTGGTCCAAAGCCAATTGCAACAACAAATGAATAAAGGGTGCTGAAAGGAAAGCACTCCATAATTGATCATAAAATCCAGTGTCCAAGCATGATATCTTAATGGGAATGCGAAGGGAGTGTTACCACCTTAAACTATCATGCATGGTCTATAACTGGAGTGCACAAATCGCGCATATCTAATCTTCATCATCCTCATCTATGTCTGGCTCACTACATGTATCACTGTCTTCATCACAGACTTCATCTTCTCCAAGGGTTGGCTGAACATCATCACCACGTATACGGGGTGCTCGGAGGTACAAGGAGGCCACCTGCTCTGGAGTAACCGGTACCGCTCGGCTGCATGTTGGGCCATTAGTAACCACAGTCTCCTCTAGTCTTTGTGGGGCTAACAATCCTTCCACTTCCGCCACATCATCATTATCAATTGATATGTTGCAGACCACTCTACGTGCTCGGGGGCTCTTCTCCGGGACGACTTTCCACCCCGGCTCCTTCACACAATCAGAAAAAAACACTTGATCAACCTGGCCAGGAAACACAAAAGGTTGCTCAGAAGGTGGAAGCATACGGTTAAAATTGACAAGTGTGAAGCCAGCATCATCCTGCTTCATTGACATAGGTTGACGACCCACGCGACTCGCCCGTATCCACAAACACAAAAACATTATAGGCTGTGTTTGGCCATAGTCAATTTGCAAAATCTCCCTTATAAGACCCACATATCTTGTAGGTTCCTCCATGTCATTGCCTGAATTGTTGGTAATGGGCTGGTGCTGGAAAACAGATGAGACTCCACAATCAAAAGACACCATACTTGTTGTGTTCATGTCGGGGGATGTAACCCTGTAATGGTTACCATACGCTATCATACTCTTGAATGACAGGGCAGTAAATGATGGAGGCCTTGAAAGATCCAGTAATTCCTCACGTGTTGTAGGATCAAGCCCATCTGATTGAATTGAGAGATGATCCCGTACACCTTGAGGGAGCCAAACAGCAAATGGAGGACAAGGATGCAAATCAGGAGGGTACTGAATTGCCGTGGGATTGCTCATGCCTTCCAGCCCTTGCTCCTCACGAACAAGCGTCGTCTGGCTTCTATCCGTGTGGACTCTGCTTCATATATCCTGTCACAATCCGAGGGTCAGCCAGGAGATTGACAGAGGTGGCGTGGGAGATTTGAAAAGACGCCATATGCCAACTAATGATAAATGACTAAAACTTGGAAATCTGAATGTCAATGAAGTAGATTTCTTACCCCAACATGATTGATAGACGAGGATGGTTCTGAATGATGTACTCATGTACAATATCACACAGGTCATTCAATTTTCGGGCTTTAGAACTTCCTTCCACAACTTCACGTTCCACAGATTCTGCCTCATCTGCATCCCACACCCTTCGTACACTCCCATCAAATCCTGCCATATACTCTGTGCAAAAACCCAATGCTTCTTCAAATTGGTATCCTTCTGCCATGCTCCCCTCGGGCCTTGCCATGTTTCTTACGTAGCCCTTCATATCTTTCATTGCCCGCTCCATGGGGTACATCCAACGAGATGCTACGGGCCCGCATAAGTACAACTCATCCACTAGGTGAACAACCAGATGTGTCATCACAACAAAAAATGATGGTGGGAACTCCTTCTCTATAAGACACAGAGTGAGAACTGCTTCAGTTCTCAATTCCTCATACTCTACAAGATTCACCACTTTTGCACACAACTTCTTAAATACACGACATACTCGCAAAATGGCCCTTCGAGGACCACTTGGCATGAGCCCACGGATAGCAAGCGGTATAATTTGCTGCATGAGCACATGATAGTCATGTGATTTCATGCCTGACAACTTCTTCTTCACCACATGCTTTTTGAAAGCTGATGCGTAGCCTGTTGGCACTTTCAAGTTCTGCACAATCTCCAGGAAGACTTGTAACTCAACCTCAGTGAGGACATAAGGGGCAGGAGGCATAATTAACGTATCTGCTCTATCAGGATCACGTTGTAGCCACAATTCCGGGCGCATCCCAAGTAGCTCCAAATCACGGCGAACTTTCAATGTGTCTTTCTCACCAAAGATAGTTTTAATAATATTTTCAGCCAAGTTCTTCTCGCAATGCATTGCGTCAAACGTGTGGCGGATGAGGAGACCCTACAAAATGAACACATAAGCAATTGAGCATTTACTCATCACAATTTAAACAGAAAACGCAAAAATGTACACAGCCAATTTAAAGGCCATGAAGGAATTACCTCCCAATAAGGTAAGACATATAAAATTGACAATCGCTTAACTCCATGAGTTTTTGCTGGGTCTGTCCTGCTATCTGGCGTCCCTCCGTTTTCCACCCATGCAGTGCGAGCTGTTGCAAGGTCCTTGATTTGTGTTCCAGTCTGCGTTTTTGGAGGAGTTCCATGCTCAGTAGCGCCATTGAACATTCTTGACCTTCTATATGGATGATTGCGGGCCAAAAATCTTCGGTGGCCTAGGAAAACAATTTTTCCACATGTGTGAAATCACCCCGGGTCCACAAGCTGGACAACCAGCATAACCTTTCGTCACTTGACCTGAGAGCAAGCCATATGCAGGGTAGTCATGGATTGACCACATCAACACTGCCCTCAGTGTGAATTCGCGTTGATCACGAGGACGGGAAACATCATGAGCTGCAATCCCTCTCCATAGTTCCAATAGCTCTTCCACTAGGGGCATCAGGTAACAGACTCCTTACCAGGAATCAGTAGCGCTAACATGACAAAGAACTTTTTGGTCATTAACCACGGAGGCAGATTGTAATTGACCAAGAGAACGGGCCATGTGCTCCAACTTGTGGATTGAGCTCCGTAGGGATTTACACCGTCTAAGGCCAATCCAAATCGCAGAGATCGTGGCTCTGCAGCATGAGGTTAGCGATCGATTTACATCGGTACATACGTTTCAACCTTGGAATGACAGGGAAGTGTCGCAATACTTTCTTGGGCACACTTCCACGACCTGGAATGTAACGGGAACTGAGGCATACTGGGCAAATGTCTACATTCTCATACTCCCCACGGAAGAGTACACAACCACGCTCACAGGCATGAATCATCATGTATTGCAATCCCATCTTGGCAATCATGGTTTTTGCTTCATAGTGAGTTTTCGGCAATGAATTCTCTTAAGGCAAAAAACTCTTACGCAACAATCCCAGAAGCTCATCCACAAATGCATTGGTGCACTTGTGGGTTCAAAAAGTGGACATTGCGACGCTCGGAAGAGTTTATTATACTCGGGATCAACGTGCAGGTGAGCATTCTCATCAAATTCATTGTCTCCCGAATCGTCGAGATCATCGTCATGATCGGAAAATGTGTGATCGGTTCCACCATGAATGGGGTCCTCTCTGTTTGCATCTGCAAAGAGAAACGCTTCCTGCAATGCACGCTGCATTTCTACCTCCAATCCACCACTCTCATGTGCGTTCTCTGTGACATTGGGCTCCCGCTGTGCCGCAGGGCCTTCGTCTTCATCATCTGAATATTCACATCCCTGCATCCCAATAGTCATCTTGTAAGTGGACCAACAACGATGTGACACTTGTTCATATTATGACATAGGAGGCACGGTGTGTCGCGCGGCTTTTACTCACCCATCCCTTCGCTATCCGAGGCGGAAACTCCAAGATAGAAGAGTTGGAAATCTCTAAGCACTCAGCCCGCTCAGAACAATCAGTCATGACCTAGAGCTAGTGTATCATGGGGGTGTTTCCTATTTGTTTTCCTTCCCGCATTCATGTTAGCTAGTTATCTTACTGTTGGTAATTAAGTATGAGTTTGCTTCAGTAATCTATTGGTTTCCATCAACTCATCCATTCATTCCACAGCTTCACTCAGATCTCTCTACACAGTGTGAGTATGAAGTGTGTATCAGATTAATATCTATCAAGTATCAGGCTGAAGCCATGGAGTCTCTAATCTGCTCTACATTACAATTCTACTACCTGCATTCATTAAGCATCAACAAATCCTCCACCTACTCCGTGCTCTCCCTCTTTCTGCTCAGAGATACGCTCTCTGCCTCCTTTTTCCCAGTGATGTCCGAAGTTCCCCCAAGAAGTGATCCTCCCACTCCTTCCAGCAGTGATTCCCCCCCAAGAAGTGATCCAAGAATTGATCCTTTTCTAGTCCTTGCTCCTAGCTTTATCTTCCTACCCGTTGTTCTAACCGTTTCCCTCGCTAACCGTCGTCCGTGAACTAACATGTTCCATTTGCAGGTGTTGTTCCCCACAGTCGTTCCCTGTCCTGTTATCCGTTCCCTATGGTGGTGACAGCTGTGTCAAGCTGTGACCGGCAGTGTGGCTGTGTCGGCTGTGACGGGCTGTGTTGGCTGTGATGGGCTGTGTCGGGCTGTGACGAGCTGTGTTGACTGTGTCCGGCTGTGTCGGCTGTGTCGGACTGTGACGGGCTGTGTTGACTGTGATGGGCTGTGTTGGCTGTGACGGGCTGTGTAACCCCCCCTAAAGTGCGCTGTTGTCACCCCTAAGGCTCCTGTTGGTCTCAGTCTGTGCAAAAATTAAGGGTACCCCACAGATCCCGTATAAGTGTCTAAGTCCCAAACAGTCCTCTAACATTACCCCTTCCCCTCTCAAAAAGCCGTGTCCTCACGGTTTACTGATTGGGATTAGCAAACCTTTGTGAGCGAGCACCTTTCTGACGTTGAGAGTTTCGTGGCGGACTGTGTGTACGAGCCCGAGGTCTGTCACTAGTTGACGGAGATGATTGAACACTACCTGGATATGTAAGGCCCTCTGGAGGCTGATATCGAGGTAATCATTCAGGCATAGGAGACCCCCGTCGCTTCTTATCTGCCATCTGAATTGCATAGTCTTCTCCCATGTCAAAAGAGTCCGCTGAAGAAACAGTTGTATCAGAATCCTCATCGCCTCTCAGGTGTTTTAACTGCCGAACTTTTTGTGGAATCCTCTGGGGCATACAATGTTGTCCTACCATGTCTGGAAGTTTAAACTTTAAAACTTGATGTAAACGCTGAATGGCAAAATTGGTGAAGACCGTGAGCTCCTTGTCTGTCCATGTGAGTGGGGTACCAATGACCTGTGAATTGTGCAAGTATTTCCATGCCTCATGTCCTTTAGAGAAAATATCGTCAGGGCCGAATTTCTGTGTTGACAAATTGTTCCAGGCCGCATGAAACCATGAACGAATTTGAGAATCCTTTTGTATCATAACTTTTGCCTCATATAGGTACATATGAGGTGACACTGAAGGTAAGACCCAATGATTCCCACTGGAATAACTCAGAAAGCGCGATTGCATCTTGTGCTGCTCAATGTGATAACGTACCAGAAAACAAGCAGAGTAGTATAGCCCGCATCCCATGACAATACTTGCTACCTCCTTGGTCTTGGTATAAATGAATCCATGTACAACTTGGAAGGCAATTAATTCCTTCAACATGGTACCTGCCTCATGCCAGTACTGTGCAAAGTGATGATCCTCAATTGGTCGATTGTTCGGAAGAACTTTAGTCCTAGTTGCCACTGGCAGCCAAATGCGCATGATTTGATAGTAATGTGCCAATGACTGCGGAGGACTAAATTCTTTCCAAGCCAAATCTAACATAATGGGAATTTGGTTGAAGGGCATAATCATAGTCCTACTGTACTCCCTTGCAACTGGAGTTTTAGGTGGGTTAAAAGCAGCATTGCCCCATACCTCAGGCTGTGGTGGCTGTGGTGTGGCTGTAGTAACAACAGGGTCAGCTACTGGCACAGTGACTTGTTGTGGTGTTGGTGGCACTGGCTCTTGTACCATTGGCATCTCCTGCACCTCCTGTGAAGAAGACTGAAAAGCCAAAGTTCTGGCTTGTAAATAAGAAGCCATTAGCTGTTCCTCTGGTATATAGACTCTTTTGTCGATATTTGAAGTGAGGTCCTCCACTTGAGTCTGCAGGCCGTCTACATCCTCCTGTAACTCCGCTATCCTACTATAGACATTGTCTATAGTAGTTGTGGCAATGTTCTGCACTTGCAGTCTGAGCTCATTCATCTCACTTTGGTGAGCTTTCGTGGTGCTTTGCCCTCCACTGGCCCTTGTGCTAACCAGACCTGCATAAGGTGGTTATCCACCAAGTTGCTTGTGGTTCCTCTGAGAGTATGCTCCTCTCTGAGTTTGTACACATCTAATTGCTGTTGTAAAGCCTCCATGCGCTTCGCATGAGGTTCAACCAAATTCGCATAGGCAGCAAGCAGATTATTGGCTTCCTTCCAAAGCCTTGTTAGTGACCGAGATTTCATTTCTATTGGCCATGACCGTTTGTTGCAACTCCAGGATGTGCCTCTCTTGGTCAGCTTCAACCTGCCTGTATTGCTTGAAAGTATCCTCATTGCGACAGATTGTATTCTTCATATCGACAATGAGTTTCATTTGCTCAACATTCTCTTCCTCTGCCTTCGTACATTTTTCCGCTTGACTGTTTATTTCTTTTGTAGATTGGTCAAGCATAGTTGTGAGTGTAGCACATTGGATGGCCATCCTGTCATGCATTGTCTGCAACTCCATATGTAGTACATTCACTTCTTGCAACTTGCTTTCATGCTTCACCTGCACTTGGTATAGCTGTTGCTTATGTGCTTCGTGCAAGTGGTCTTCTGCGAGGCCTGCCTCAATCAATTGTTCCTTGGCCAATTGCAAAGCCACTTCTGTACTCTCCAAGTCTTGCTGCATTTTGAGAGTGACCTCTTCATCGACCTTGTTTGCACACTCTGTGGCAAGTCGAGCCTCAAACTCTTTCCTGAGTTCCTCCCTCAAAGCTGCCAATTGAGTAGTGGGAACATGGGATTTGACATAAGTACCCAACAAATTCAGTGTCCTGCTTATGGAACTCATAAGCATAGCTTGTTGAGGGTCATCTTGGTGAGCTTGCTGCTGTTTTCCCTGATCCTCAACAGTGTGATGCCTTACGAACCATTCAGGCCATTGCCCCACCAGATTTTCTTCCTGAACCACTTCATCCGTCACTGGTGCTGCAGTGTCTTGGCATTCTACCTGTGGTACCTCCGTCACAGGTGTGTGTATTATATGCGCCGCAGGGTTTCCCTTGGACAACCGCTGCACCTCCGGAATCACTATGTCCTTGACCATACCATAATATTCATAGAGAAGGTCCCCCTTCTCAATTTCTGCCACCACCTGTTCTGTAGTGGGAATATCTAACCCTTCTTTTTCTAAATCAATTATTTCTGGTTGAACTGCATGGACAACTTGTGGTAACCTTGTGACAAGCCGATCCTCTGGCTGTGATGGCTGTGATACTGAAGTAACTTCCTCTTCCCTCTTTGAAGGTCCTGCTTCCAGTAATAGCAGTTCTTTGTGCTGCTGTGCCCCTTCCTGCACAAAAACTTGGGAAACATTATCATGCGGATTCCGTGAAGCCAATGGATTTGCCACTACAGTCTTTCCCCGCCTCTGTCTCTTATTTTTGGGTTGCCATGCCAGTCCACCCTCACTGTGTGAAGAGCCTTGCTCTTCCATTGCAGTGGTTTCTGGCTCAAACACTCCATCTCCTTTCTTTCTCGTGCATCAAGTATGCCAGAATCAAGAATTATTTGAGCAATGATTGGGCCAGACACTATGATAGGAGACTTTGCGGCAATACCCTGTAATCTTTTCATCTCCTCTACCAGTGCGTTGTACATTATGTCCGCCCATTCTACCTCTTCTCCTCTCAGGGCTTTGAGTATTTCTTCTGTGAAGGATCTGCTCAAATACTGTTGGTTCTGTTTCATGGCAAACAGAACGTTCAATACCTAGCCTACCTCCTTTAGCCCTGGGTACATGGCCTTGGTACTAGCATAACCTTGAGTTTTAAAGAAACTCCCTTCTTGGAATAAGTCCCCTATTTGCAGTCTTGCCCTGTGCTCCTCTACATGCACTTGACCTGCTGGCAATCGAAACAATTGCTGTAGGTATAGGGGAGTAATTACTAATTCAACTCCCTTCACCGTTGTTGCTCCCGTCCTTGGCTCAAAGTTCTGCAAGAATTGTAACATGTACTGTCTATGGTGCAATGTCCAATCTTTGCTTTGCAATCCTTGCAATCTCAGCTCCTTCAGTAACTGTATCGCCTGTGGAGTAGCAATCGTTTGTTTCTGCAGGATTGTGGTGCTCTTCACCCTGATTTCCTCCATTCCTCTCACTCTCTTCAGTCTAGACCCACAGAAATGTTTTGGCTGTAACAATTGAAGAAATGCCTGTAGTGCACAAAGCATAAACGTATGGTTGCCACAAAAAGCTATGGGTAATTTCTTGTAAGCCTGCGGGGCTTGCAAGCATCGATCAAGAGAAAAGATCCGTTCTGTTCTTTCGTCCCTATGCCACTGCATAAGTAATATTGCGAGTGTATAGTCTGTTAGTTCCTCCATAGCTTCAAAGCTATCGCATTGATGGTTTGTCCCGTCGAGACGCCCGTTACTTAGAACGACGTCGACTCTTGCGCTTAATTTCCCTCCAATTTCTTGATCCCTTCTCTGGCTTTCGATTGGCTGTAACCGCTGTGACTGGATTTTAGATTTAATTTTCTTTAGTGGACTTTCCCTGCTGGACTGTCCACTAGGATAACACATGTGACAAAAATTTCGCTTTTCTGTACTTGCCGTTTGTTCTGTTGCCCCTTTTCTGTATTCATTAATGGGCCCGCCATTCATCCGAATTGACGTGCTAATTAGGTATTTTGACGGCCATTCTTGTCATCTTTCTTGATGACATCCGTTCTTGCACTTCCTTCTCAGCTGTGTGTTGCACCCTGACTTCCACGTGTCCCTTTCTAAACTGGCTTCCGTCCTTTCTTCCGCCGGCCATTTCACTGAAGTTATCCTGCGTCCACCTGTCACTGATTCTATGGATTGTGTCACCCTAGTAGGCTGTGTTGAGCTGTGACAGGCTGTGTTATATTGTGGTACGTCGTGATACGCTGTGTTGCACTGTGGTAAGCTGTGATAGGCTGTGACACGCTGTGGTAGGTTGTGATAGGCTGTATTGCTCCGTGTTGGGCTGTGATATGCTGTGTCGTGCCTTGCTGGGCTGTGATAGGCTGTGTTGCACCGTGATGGGCTGTGATAGGCTGTGTCACGCCGTGATGGGCTGTGATAGGCTGTGTCGCGCCGTGATGGGCTGTGATAGGCTGTGTCGCGCTTGTTCTGCCTGCCCTGGTCATATATGCTCGGCCTAGCGATAAGTGCTCCATACTCTGTTGGTATCACTGGTGCAGCCCGTGACTGCTTTTGCGTTTCAACATGCAAATCATGTTGCAATGGTTTGTCATGGATACCACTGTACCCCTTCAACTTATTAGCATTGACTCTTCCCAGCATCTCTTTGTTAATGGTTTGTAACATGGCGGTGTTGTTATCATACATCTTTTGTATGACATAAGGTCCTTTCCATGGTGATTTAAGCTTAGAAGCTTTAATCTTTCATTTCTTCTGCAACCATAGAACCAAATCTCCCGTCTTAAAAGTCTTTAACTTGCCTTCATCAAACTGTTCCTTTCTCTTCATTTGAATTCTGGTCATATTATCAGCTGCATTTGCACGTACTTCTTCCACATGGTATAATTCATGTTTTCTGACCTTAATGGAATCTTGCAATTCCATTCTCTTTCCCCATTCCGTTCTCATGGTAGGTAACATGAATTCCACTGGAAGTAAAGCTTCCATACCATAAACTAATTGGAATGGTGTACACTTAGTGGTGACTTTATATGAAGTCCTGTATGACCACAAAGCTGTCAGCAGCTTTGTATCCCAATCCGTTCTGTTTGCATTGACTATCTTAGCCAAGATAGTACATAGTATTTTGTTGGTAGCCTCTGCCTGCCCATTACCCTGTGGGTAATATGTTGTACTCTTTCTATGCACAATCATGAACTCTTTAGTCAACAATTCAATGGTCTCATTAATGAAGTGACTTCCCTGATCACTGATAAATTCCAAGGGACAGCCAAATCGTGTAAGTATGTTCTCATACAGAAACCTTGCTGTGGACTTGGCTGTGTTGTCCCTCAAAGCTTTAGCTTCCACCCACTTCGTAGTATAATCAGTGGCTGTAATTATGTACCTGTTCTGTGTATTCTTGGCTGGTGGGTTAATTGGTCCAACAAAGTCTAGTCCCCATTTCTGAAATGGTTCCGTAGGAATTGTAGGATGCAAAGACATTTTCCCAGATCTCTGCAAAGGTCCTAGCCTCTGACATTCATCACAACTCTGACAATACTTGTGTACATCTTTGAACAAAGTAGGCCACCAGTAACCTGCATGTAGTATTTTCCTGCTGGTAGTCTCTTCTCCAAAATGACCTCCAGCCACTTCTTTATGAACTTCCTCCAAAACATTATTAACTTCATGGTGGTATAAGCATCGCTTCAGCACTCCATCTGGTCCTAGCTTATACATTCTGCTCCCTACCATAGTGTAAGGTAGAGCCTTGATAACAATTCTCTTTCTCTGCTCCTTTCCATAACTTGGTGGGCACTGACCATGAGCAAGGTAGTATCTGATTGGCCACTGCCAATCTAACCAGTCATCTGCACTTCCCTGCACCTCCACTGTAAATAGACTCACATCTGGTAATTGATCATCTACTCCCGTGGCTGGTTCTCCTGTTGATAACCTTGACAAGTGATCCGCCACAAGATGCAGTCTCCCAGGCTTGTAAACAACCTCGAATTCAAACTCGTGCAAGATTATTAACCATCTTGCTATTCTTCCGCTTATCAGAGGTTTGTTTACCAGGTATATCAGAGCCTGGTGATCCACATAGAACATAAACTTCTTGCCCAGCAGGTAATGCCTGAATTTCTTCACTGCATAGATCATTGCCAATGCTTCTCTTCCGTTGTGCTATAATTTCTTTCGGCATTGTTCATCAATCGGCTAGCATAGTACACAGGTGAATCTATCCTTCCTGTTACATTTTGGGCTAACACTGCTCCTAGTGCTTCTCCAGAAGCATCACAGTGAACATGAAATATTTCCTGCCAGTGAGGACTAATCAGCACAGGTGTAGTTGTTACTGACAATGTAAGTTCCTCAAAAGCCTGTTGACATTCAGGTGTCCATGCTGCATCTTTCTTCAGAAGTTTGCTCAATGGTGTTGCTATCTGTGCATCCCGTCTGACAAATCTTCTGTAATAGCTTGTTTGTCCAAGGAATCTCCTTAGACTCTTAACATTCACTGGTGGTGGAGAGGCTTTAATGGCCTCTGTCTTCTTGGGATCCACAAGAAGTCCCTCTTACACACAATGTGTCCCAGAAGCACCCCTGAGTTCACACAGAAAGTACACTTCTCTGGATTCAGGCCCAGACCTCTCATCCTGCATCTGGCCAGACATAACTCCAATTTATGCAAGTGCTCATTCTTAGAGCTGTACACACTGAAATCATCCAAGAATACCTGCATGAAATCATCCAGATACTCATGAAAAGATTCACTTATCACTCTCTGAAAGGTTGCTGGTGCATTACAAAGTCCAAAGGGCATGACTTTGTATGCATAAGCACCCCAGTCTGTGATGAAAGCTGTCTTTCCTTGGTCTTCTTCTGCCACTTGCACTTGATTATAACCACTGAAGCCATCCATGAATGAGTACATCTCTTGGCCTGCCACAATGTCTAATACTGCTTCTGTGAATGGCAAAGGGAAAAGATCTTTCTTCGTACAAGCATTCAGCTTCTTGTAGTTCACACAAACTCTTAGTTTACCATTCTTCTTGGGAACTATCACAATGGGTGACAACCAAGTTGTATACTCTATTGGGTATATAAACTTAGCCTCAGCCAACTTCTTGATCTCTTCTCCAACCTTCTGTGCATAGTTGGGATTCATTCTGTACCTTGCTGCTTGATTGGTACTGACCCCGGTTCCAGTTCAATCTTATGCTGACAGATTTCAGGTGGTATCCCTTTTAAATCCTCATAGCTCCAAGCAAATACATCTCTGTATTTGATGAACAAACTCTTAGCTTCTTCAAAGAATTCTGGCTCCAAATCAGCTCCTACCTTCACCATCCTCGGTTCCTCTTTAGTTCCCACATTCACTTCCCTCACCTGCTCATCAGCTGTGATTGTCCAACCAGTCACCACTTCATCCTGTAAACTCACAGTGGCTGGTTCCTCTAGGATTTCCATTTCTCCTTCTTTTTCTTCATAGAAATGTGATGGGTAACTGCTGGTTTCCTCTTCAATCGGTGTTGTTGACACTACACCACAACAGATACCCTTAAACAACTTAGGCCTTCCAACCGCATCTCTGCAACCTGCTCCACTCTGGGTGTGCAGCAAATAGGGTAGCTTCCTGCTCCTCATCCAGTCCTCCTCTCCAGTCATACTCTCTGACTCCTCGAGGTCTTCTCGTAGCAGGTAATCTACTAGATTTCTTTGTGGTAATTTGTATCTCGTGTATCCCATTATGCACGGTTAGTAACTGAGAATTCCAGTCATGGAATACCCTGACCTGTTTCAGCCACGGACGTCCCAATAATAAGGAGTAAGCCTCCATGACTTCATCCATCTTCAACACAGTTACTGTGATCATAAAGATCATCTTCTGTATCTGTATCTTAACTCCTCTTATTAATCCCAATGGCTGTACACTTCTTTGATCTGCCATTGTTACTGTAAATGGGGCTGGTTTCATGTTACTTAGACCAAGCTTCTTTCTTAATTGGTCTGTCATGATATTTACTCCAGAACCTCCATCTATCAGTACATCAGTTAGTTCTGTGCTTCCAATTCTCAATTGGATTACTGGCATAGAATCATCAAAGTCCATGACTGTTTCTCGCCCTTCCGGCTTCACATTATAACTGGTCACCTTGTTGTTCAGGTCTGTGTTTCCTGTCTCCTGGGCAATTCGATTGATTGCTTGATACAGCCTGTGCCTACAATAAGGTGCCACAGTCAATAGCTGTCCAATGGTAATCTCTGCTTTGGTCTGGCATATTACTTCAGCCAAAGTCTCTTCATTACTTTGCATGTCTGCATTTTTTTTTCTTCCTTTCATCCTCACTCACTTCTTCTTCTCCATCAGAATCAGAGGAATCTGCCACAGGAATATCAGTACTCTTCTACATTTCCCTTATGGTATCTGCCACTTCCTTGTGCAGTTCCTTCCCATCTCTCCAAGCCTCATCATCTTCAGGCATATCACTGCCACCTTCATTATCATCCTCTTCCTCTACTACTAGAGGTATTAGTTTGGCTTTACTTCTTGTTACTATCATTGTACTTACTTCTGGTACAACACATGGCCTAACCATGTGAGCTGCCACCACTGGGCCCTCATTCGCAGGAGCTCTCATCTCATTCTGGTGTCTAATCCAGAATGAATAGGCTGCCTTGCGATGTCCTGGCTGATTACAATAGTAACATAGTTCTTCACCGTTGGGTCCTCGCCCTTGGTTTGCTCTTGGATTATTTCTGTAATCCTGATTCCCGGGCTGGTAATTCCCCCTTGGATTACCCTGATAGTTGCCTCTGGAATTTCCTTGGTAATTCCCTCTTGAATTACCTCTCCCTTCCATGCCATTGTTATAACCACCAGACCTACCATAGTGGTCCTGATCATTGTTTCTTCTTGGCTGGGGCTGCACCTAATGCACCCTTACTTGCCTAGGTTCTCTTGCAACTGTCATTCTGTTGTAGTAACAATTCTCAGTAGAATGGTTATCCATTACAGATAGTACAGTGTGTCTCCTTCATGTGGCATTCTGTGGTGGTATGGCCTTCATTCTGGCACTTTGCACACCATACACCCTTCCTCCAATGTGTTGCAGCCTCTGTGGCATACTTCTTCAAGATTTCTTCCAATCTTTTCTCATAATTATCCCTCTTCAACTTCTCCTTTCCCTTACTCTCCTTTTTAGTTCTTGCTCTTCTTCTTCATCTGACTCATCCTCAGAGTCCTCATCATCCCTTTTCTCTCTCCTGAGCATTCCCAATTGCTCAATTCTGTTTGCGTTTCAAATGCCTCCTCCACTGTATTATGGGGTAACATATCCACTTCTTTTGCAACTCTGGTCTTAGTCCACTCACAAATCAAGTCTTTTGTAAATCTGGTGCTGGTACTGCAGCTAGCTTTTTCATCATCAATTCCATCTTTTCCATATACTCCTCAACAGTTTCATGCTTCTTTTGCTTTAACTGTTTTGTAAACTTCATACACTTCATCCTCAGTTTTACTTGTCCTGAACCTATTTCGGAATGTTGTATTCAAGGCCATTCCAGGTTAGGAAATGATTATCAGGGAATCTTCCATACCATTCACTTGCTTTCTTGATAAGTGAACAAGGAAACAATTTCATCTTGGCATCATCGCCATTCTTATTGTTCACTATACACATGTGCTCAAATTGGCTATGTGTACATCGGGATCCCTTTTTCCTGAATATATTGGAAAAGGTGGTTTTGCCCGTGTTGGTTGTAACGCCATCTGGGCCCTACTTCTGCCCACTGACAGGTGTTGGCACCCTTGCTGGTGCTGGTCCTTCAGGACCTTTGTTGTTGTGGTGGATCTTTCACCAAGTGGTGGCCCTTGAGCACTCCCTGCTACTGGCCCCACGATATTCACAGTATTCCCAGCTTCAGTTGCACTACTTCCACACTCCCTGTCCCCCCAGAGCGAGATCCAGGCAACCGCTGATCCCCCTGACAGACACCTTGTTGGCCTGTGATCCAAGTGGCTCCACTTGATCCAGGTCCAACGGGTTGGGATGTCCTGGTTGTAGTCTCAACCTCAGCTGTTGGGTCTACTTCTTCATACTCTTCCTCTTCCAATTTTTTCTCTCTGTTTTCATCCTCCAAGTTCTGCCCTTGGGTTTCTTCTTCACTCATGTAACTCAACTGCAATGGGGTTGTTGGAGAGTCTGAACTCCGTTGGCTCTCCACATCCTCCTCCTCCTTCTTCACCTTCCGCTTCAGAAACTAGAGTTCCTGCTTTTGGTGTTCCATGCCAACTCTTATCAAAGATTTCTGTCAAATCTTTTATCCAGGGATGTACATCAGATCTTTCACCTCGTGATTGATCTTCTTCCCGTACCAATTCCTTAATCTTTCTTGCAAAGAAACAGAAGGAGTGGCATCCAACTCTAGTTCTTCCGGTATGGGTGATGTACTTTCTGATCTTAATAGTGTGAGGGGTCCAGATGATTCCCCTATGTCTATTCCTCTCTCCCAAAGATATGGATAATTAGCTTTCAGATAGCTTCTCTTTTTGCTGAATATCTCTGGCGTCTAGCTTCTCTTTCATCACTCATGTCCCATGTCTTTCATTTCTTTTTAATGTGGCAATAAACCAAAACTCTCTTCTGTAATATCTCTCGTATATGCCTGGTTTCTTTCAAGCTTCAATGCACCCTTCGCTACTTGAAGTCTCCGTACCATATAACCATATGGCAAACAAGTCTGGAAAGCTGTTCTTGGTGTGAGTTTGATCCACAAAATATCCTTTGGAATCCAATTCTTTACCAGTACAAGCTCTTCATGCATATGAGTATAAACATTCACCTTCTTTCCTCCCAGCCTTCAAACTCTACTCGCTATATGGATAGCAATGCTATCACATAAACGGTGTTGGTAACCAACGTGCTCTCCTACAGGCCACCTGATAAATCTTTATCACTCCTTTCTCCAGACCCCACTCAGGGTCAGCATCATGCACTCTCTTAAGAATGTTTTCTTTACAACCGTCTGGCAATTCCAAAAACCTCTGGAAGAACGTTTGGACAATCTTTCTTTCTTAGTTTACAAGGAATTTGATTCACATCAAATTCTTTAATTCTCCAACCACCATGATCCCCAAGATGCCTGTCACATCTGGTTGTTCATGACCCAGTTCCCCAGTATGGTCGCCAAATGTCGCGCGGCTTTTTACTCACCCATCCCTTCGCATCCGAGGCGGAGGGAAACTCCAAGATAGAAGAGTGGAAATCTCTAAGCACTCAACCCGCTCAGAACAATCAGTCATGACCTACAGCTAGTGTATCATGGGGGTGTTTCCTATTTGTTTTCCTTCCCGCATTCATGTTAGCTAGTTACTTTACTGTTGGTAATAAGTATGAGTTGCTTCAGTAATCTATGGATTCCATCAACTATCCATTCATTCCACAGCTTACTCAGATCTCTCTAACAGTGTGAGTATGAAGTGTGTATCAGATTAATATCTATCAAGTATCAGGCTGAAGCCATGGAGTCTCTAATCTGCTCTACATTACAATTCTACTGCCTGCATTCATTAAGCATCAACAGATCCTCTCCCTACTCCGTGCTCTCTCTCTTTCTGCTTAGAGATACGCTCTCTGCCTCCTTTTCCCCAGTGATGTCCGAAGTTCCCCAAGAAGTGATCCTCCCACTCCTTCCAGCAGTGAATCCCCCCCAAGAAGTGATCCAGAATCGATCCTTCTAGTCCTTGCCTAGCTTTATCTCTACCCGCAAGTTGTTTCACTTCCCTCGCTAACCGTCGTCCGTGAACTAACATGTTCCATTCGCAGGTGTTGTTCCCCACAGTCGTTCCCTGTCCTGCTATCCGTTCCCTATGGTCGTGACAGCTGTGTCAAGCTGTGACTGGCTGTGTGGCTGTGTCGGCTGTGACGGGCTGTGTTGGCTGTGATGGGCTGTGTCGGGCTGTGACGAGGGGTGTTGATCTGTGCAAAAATTAAGGGTACCCCACAGATCCCGTATAAGTGTCTAAAACCCAGACAGTCTCTAACACGGTGACGTGCAGTGGATGCAGCATATTTAGTATGTATCTTATGAATATGACACCAATCAACCCCACGAATTTGTAACCATTGAAGTAATAGTTGCAGTCATTTACTTAGTCTATATGACACATAACACAAACACATGACCAATGAAAAACACGACATGTGCCTAATAAAGTGATAACGGAAGTGACGTAGTCATACTCACGTCTGTATCTTATGACTTCTTGACTACAATCACCCAACGAAATGTCGACATGTGGAGAAGAGGATCGTTGCATTCAAAATTCAAACTAAAGTGCTGAAGGGAAAGTGACGATCTTACGGAAGAGAACAGCGTTGGAGAAGAGGATCCCTCCCGTGTATCATGTAATGATTCCTCACTGTTTCCAACAAGAGTACTTTTCTCCATTGACACTCATCGCAGTTGCATAACATTTGTATGCCCATTCATTGTGGCATAAGCTTCTTCCATTCGCCATAGACGGTCATCGTTTCTACGCCTACGCATCGTTTCGCCACCTGCAATGTACAGGACTTTGAACGTCAGCCCCTTCCCTTGTTGCATGCTACGCACAGGCATTGCGCAATGGTCCTAGTTTTGCACCAGCTGCCAATGTGCTATTTCTATATCTATAGTATACTATAAGTATCGTTTCTGAGTGTCCATGGTGAAGCGGAAGCAACGTCAAAGCATCGATAAAAGATGGGTGAGTTTAGTTCCTGACTTTGGATACCCACCCACTAAACTTGCGATTTGCCTTATCCTCTAACCTTCCCACAAGCGATCATAAGCTTCATAGCACAAATAGGGCGAGTAGCTGCGACTTGTACAAATAGAGAGGCAAACAACATGCAGTGAGTGACGATTAGGTTGAGGACGGTGTGTCATTAGGGGGAGATGTCCGCCGTCATTCGTGGGCAGGCATTACGTCCTGGTAGGGTGCGGCTGTTCAGCGTAGGCTTAAGAGTATTAGGGTATGTATGCTTACATTTGTTTGTGATTGTTTGAGAGGGAGGTCATGGAGGTGTTTGTGCAGGCTTGCGGGAGCGAATCGCCCTCGCAAGCCACGCGCTCCGAAGGAAAAATGTAGGGATCAAGGTCCTGCAAGGCAAAGTGCCAGACTGAAGACGATGAAGACTACGATTCTGCATGAGGGCTCTTCTGAGGACGATGAGGACGATCCACTCCTCCCACGCCAGTGCGAGGCGAGTGCGTCGTCGGCGGATGCCACGGCAAGCCGAGGAGAACATGCCCATGCTCATGTCGCAGGACAAAAACGCCCATCATCTACACTACAACACCTTCTCCGTCTGTGAGTTATAGTTCTTCACAATGACCATGATTCTAATTATGTATGTTTTGGTAAAATCACGAAGAGATAGGGTATGTCTGTGTCAAGACAGGGAAGTTGGACAATGCAGGGGTCAGCCAAGGCACAATCACAAATGATTTCCACTAGACAAGTTGAAGTGCCAAAGGCATGATGTCAGGCCAATGTAGACTTCAGGTGTGTTCAAATTCTTTGCCCCATGAAACCAACGTCCTGGTACTAAGCTACAATGGCTACTTATAGAGATACTTGGGTTACTTATGCACCCAGAATATCAGTAAAACTTGGAGGGATACTTCTCATGGACCCATCAGGTTTGTCCATTTGAATTCTTGCTATGGATTTCAGGAACACCCCATACCTAAGAGGGCTCAAAAATGTACTGGGAGGACATCATTGGGGCCAATCAAATTTGGGAGATTTACTGCCCAAGATCATACTGAGTTTTGGGTAATCTTGTCTTTACAAATGATATGTGCTTCCAGTTTGTTTTGCCTGAATTCAAGGATTTGCTGCTTGCTGCCTATATGTATGTGTAATCACCCACATTGTACTGGGGAATTTCTTTTCAGGGCAAGCACAAGCGCACTGGATCCACGATCCCTGCTGCTAGCAATGGAGATGGCGCCCACAAGAACGCAGGAGGTGGCCCTAACTCTCCCAACGTTGTGGGTTCTGTGCCACCAGTACCCCCACCTTATTATGGTATGCCTCAGTACCCACAGTCTGGCACTCAGTATGGTCAGGGTCAATATGGTGCTCCTCCATATGGGCAGTATGGCCAGTATCCTCCTCCACCATATTTGCCACCCCCTAATAGCTATGGGGGTGGCAGGCCACCGGAATATCCTCCTGCTTATGGACAGTATGGCCAGTATGGTCCTCGGCCTTCTGGCCAACAACCATGGCCACCAGTCCCTACTTGGCAGGATCCTGCTTTGAATTCTCCTGAGCGCACGGAGGTCTCTGAAGGAGGGAGGGTGCCGTTTCAAAGAATGATAGAACCAATGCTTTAAGGAGGGCTAATAGCTCAGCCAAAATTGAAGCTGCCAAGGTCAAGGAAGAGAGAATAGCTGCAGGTCTTCCTCCCACGGTGATTTTGACGAACCTCAAAGGAGCCCCGTATGGTCAGACCCGGAATGTATGGCACGCTGCCCTTAAAGGACAGGCTTATCGCAAGCTAGATTGTTCCCTTGCCATCAACAACCAACCTGATGAAGTTGTATACGAAATCAGAGATCACCTGGCTAAGCTATTTTCATATACGCCGCACGAGTTAAAAGACTTCCACCTAAAACAAACAATTGGCAGAATAATGAAGAGCCAGCGTTATGAAGCACACACTGCGTGGTTGGGTGGTAAGGGGAAACCCATTACTGTATCTGACGAGGTATGGAACAAGCTTGTAAGTTACTGGCAGACAGAGGTGTTCCACAAAGTGTCGGGCAACATGAAGAAGGCAAATGGTGCAATTCTGAATCCTACCAAGACTGGCCGTGGTGGGAAGGCAATGGTGGAAGCACGCTTGGTAAGTGGCATCATCACGACTCTGTATTTTGTTCCTCATTGAATTGCTATGTGTATATAGTCAGCCCTCACATTGCTTACTGACTTGTGGCATGGGTTTGTTTGTGGCATGGATTAATTTGTAGGAAACACTATCAGGGTGCCCTCCTACATTATATGAAATTCAAGAGGGTTCAGTGTCACGGTTGTCAGCTGGGAGTGACAGGCGGGTAAGTGTGTTTTCCACGTTTGCTAGAGTGGTTGCTGCATCATAGGTTGCTAGGGTTTTTTTCACGGCTTTTGGCCTGGGTTTTCTTTCCAATGGTTGTTCATGCTAGGTTTTTTGGGTAGTTGGCAGGATGGATGGCTTGGACAAACTGGTGGAATCACAAGGACGTGACATGGCAGAATTAAAATTACAGATGCAGAGTATGATTGAGTACCAGAAAGCCATGGTGACCAGATTGGGGATTAATCTACCAGGCGCAGGACCAGTGACATCTACGATGGATACGTCTGCTGTGACAGTATCAAAATGTTTGGAATCCCAATTTCAGACGGTAACTGGTGCTCACTCTAAGCCCTTATGTCTTCCTGTCACTGATGATCTTTTGAATTTGACCGAGCAGCAGCAGGATACAGGGAAGGCCAGCTGTGAGGTGCACGTGGAAATTCAGCCCTTGCCACGTACAAAGGCAGTAGCAGTCCAGGGGGCAATGGTGACAGAGCCGCCGGGCACACCGGATTCTGGTATGCAGGTATGTGGGAGTTTAGATGGGGAGGAAGATGCAGACGGGGACAAAACAAACAAGCAGGTTGCTTTAATTTCTCCTGCTCACATGTTGAAGCCAAATGTCAGTTTACTTCCTGGACCAACGAGGAAGCATTTACTAATTCTGGACTTAAATGGTCTGTTATGTGAATCTTTTCATTCTGCTAATGGGCCTGCATCCCTTCCCAAAGGTTTTGTGGGGAAGATGTGTGGCAAGAAGATGGTAGTTTTGAGACCACGCTGTTATGACTTTTTGCAAAAGTGTTTTGAACACTTTGAGGTGGTCTTGTTGCCAAGCTCGCAACTTCTTCCCAATGGTGGACTATATTTTTGCAGCCCACACTAACCTGGTTTTCCAGTGGGATGCCCTTCACTGTGACGAGGATCCAGTCCTCCCATGCCGTAAGGGGTCTGATTCAAAGCCATTATATTTCAAGAACTTGTCTACAGTGTGGGCAGACTGGCCAGAATGGACTTATGAGGACACTGTTCTTGTTGACGACACACCAAGAAAGGCGGCAAACAATCCTCCCTTCATGGGATTTTTCCAGAGCCATGGAAGGTGCAACCAGATTCATCAACTGATGAGTATCTAACAGAGGTGTTGTGGCCTTTCTTGTGGAAGGCATCGAAAGCTGCCAGTATTCCCAAGTTTTTGGAGTCTCAGCCTGTTTTCGGACAACAACCATACAACACTGCTACTGTGAAGGTACAAACATTCTGACAGTGCTCCAGAGGCTACATTTTTGTGGGTTCATTCATTGCATTGCTTTCCTGGATGCTTCTCCTCGGTTGCTTGATTAATGCTAGGTTTTCTTTGCAGCTTTTCGTGTTGGCTTTTTTTGTTTGATTCATACTTGGATTTTGTTTCTATTCACTATTCATGTTTGCTCATTGCTTTCTTGGTTGATCTCTGGTCTGTGACACAGGAACTTGTGACAAACAAAGGTGATATTGTCGACAAGCCGGTACAGACGAGGGGCAAGAGTGTCGACCCGGCGAGTAGCCCCCCAAAAGAGGTCTCACCACCACTGGAGATTGCAAATGGAGTAAGTCCAGGCCGTTGTCTTGTCTGTTATATTTTTTCTAACCTTGGGGCTCTCTTTAACTCGCAAATGTTGAGTGTCATAGTCGTGTGTATGTCATGGGTTTTCACATCGTGTTCTTTTTTGTGTGGAGTTGGGATCACAGTTCAGGGTGGGTGACGAGGTTCGGCTGTTGGATGTGAACTCCAAACGCAAGAAATGTGGAGTAGGGCTGATTGTTGCTCTTCAAGGTGCTGTGGTGGGTTACGGGTACCCTGCTGTGCCCCTTGATTATGCCTGTGTGTACATCAAAGAGGCATGTGTCAGTAACACCCCTCTACCATATGTGAATGGTGTTAGGAAACAGACCGAATTGGGGCAGGTGGTTGGCCAGACAACACTTTGGAGTCTAAAGTTACTGAAACTTATGGAGCTGCGGAAGGGATAGTCAGTATTGCACTGTTTAACAGAGCAATACTGACTCTAGAACATACTAGCTACAACAATTCAGCCCATGTGTGGGCTTGCTTGTTTTTGGCTGGGCCTTTTGAGGCATGGATTTTTTGACCTTGTGGCTTTTGAGGTGTCCATTGGGATATTGGTCTCATTTGGATTTTTGTAATGTGATTTATAGGGCTTGTATTGCCCTGTAGTTGACTATTTTCATTCTCCTTGTGGTTGATAGTATGCAGGAGGGATCCATTCTGTTTTCATGTTGGAATTTCACCATGTAATGAAGATTTTAAATCATTTAATTCACTTTCATTTTAAATAATAATATTAAAAATAATACCATTAAAAAAAATCCAAGGCTGCAATCTCCCTGTTCTTTTAAATATTAAATGAAAACTAAAAATTAAAATATGAACATTAAAAATATAAACTATTTCGGAAAACAATCTTGATGACACGTGGCATCACTCTTGCTCAAACCAGAACACGTGGCAGTATATGACACGACATTCTTTATCCATATTTTCACCACGTGTAAAGATCCGTAGTCATATATGGTAGTCATATATTTTGTCTTTGTGCCACATGTCACATCTCAAGTGCAACAGGTGTCCCGCTAATATCTCTCCATGTAGACATCCCTGTAGTCATATGAGCGAGTCATGTAGTCACCACGTGTGAAATCTGCCATAGCACACGTGTCTCGCTAGCGCCTCTTTATGTAGGCATCACTGTGCAGACATGTAGTCATATGGTCATGGCAAGAAGTCGTGACATGTCAAATTCGCAGTGGCGCACGTGTCCATCCGTCGCCTCTCCATGTAGGCATCACTTTGCAGACATATAGTCATATGATCCCCTGACGAATGCATGACGTGTCGCTTGCGCAGTGGCGCACGTGTCCTGCTGAAGCCTCTCCATATAGGCAGCGCTCAACAGACAATGTAGTCATATATTAGTCATATAGTTGTGACTGCAACCCTCTCTGCAGCAGGACTCCAGGTGCCACGCAAGCAGTCATGGATATGACTTGCAAAACGCAGTCCTAAAGACTAGTCGCTATGACAGGGCTTTTTTCACTACAGAGTGATGTAGTCATGAACGCATATAAGACTGAAAAAATAGTCATATGTGAAGTCATAAAAACGCTCATCTGTTGTAGTGACACCATCAACGTGTACAAGGGGAACTGCATGAAATGACAATTCGTAATTAGCAGGTGAACACGCACTAGCGTAGCTACGGCGTGAGCCCAACCCCGTGAGCCTGGGAGCTGAGCTCACGCTTCAGGGAAGCGTGAGCGGCACAAATCTGCTGGAGAAGCAGGTCCTATAGGCAAGGATTGCAGGAAGAGGGCCTATTACCGTGGACAAAACAAAGGGGGCCACCATGCACCATGTCTGCAATGCCTGCACAAAAAGAGGAATATGAAAATATGGCAGATTTGAGCTCAGAATGATTGACACACTTTATTTCAATTCACAGATAGACGCTTACAATGAATGGCATGTGCATTTGCCCTGGTTCCGTGAACGAAATGTATGTGTTTGTCCTAAATGCAAAGTCTTCACACGGTAACTTGGAAACCAGCATGGGAAGCGGGCATGGCTCATATGTGTTCAAAGAGAATTTGGCGGAGCCCTACGTGAGGTGTCCCGCTGCAGAAGGGTGATGACTTCTCCGTAGCCTAGTGTGGCTTGGTGAATGAATTGGTCTCTCTTACTGTCGCAACACATAATTACAAGGTATATGTAATATTGATGCTTGCAGGGGACCCACTTCCCTCTCATGCCGAGAGCGCCCTCACGCATCGTTACAAAATCCGGACAAGTGCACGTAGGGAAATTCCCCACGGTAACCTGATATTCTTTGCCATGAAGAACTGAGCCAATAAACAACACTGTGTAAATCCGTCCATACCCCGGGGCAGGGACTTCGGTGATACGAGTCACCCGAGCCTGCAAAATTCTAGCCGATTCCATCTTGCAGTCGTGATCTGCACCCGAAGCGACACGACGCACTGTTTTTCCATCTCTTTTTGTTGGGTGGGAGTCGGCACTGGGTGGAGGCATTGCCGGAGCATGTGGCACATCTGTGCCGACAGTGCATGAGGGCACCACCCGGGACCGTGCAAGACAGAACCCTCCCTCCTCCAGCATGCTTATCTTGGTTGATGACAGCGACGTCCCAAGTTTCACAGGCCAAATTGCGGGGGGAGGGGGTTTCATTATCACCGAAGGACGAACTGTTCCCTTGACGCATCGTGCCATATTGTCTGGGCAGAACCAAAACTTGTGGTCCTTTGACTCCCCACTATGATAAGGTCGGAACAACCCTGTGAATGTTGGAGCTGGAGTCCCCCTGGAGCCTTTGCATTTTTTTATTTGCATTTCTTGAAAGAGGGGGTCCGAATTGCCATCCATGCCACTCTAGATCCTGGTGGGGTGCGTTCTATATGCCACTCACTATCAATGCAATCAGATTCATGCACCATGGCCACCACCTCCTCCAATGGGATTCTTGCTGCTGTGTTTGCATGATCTGCACCTGCTCCACTGGAGGAGGACCCACCTGGGAAAGGGCGGGCACACGACTTAGTCTGCACTGGAGACACCTTTGGTACAGAGAAATTGACCCTGTCCGGCCGATTCTCCATCCGACCCCGGAGGAGTGTTCAATTTCCTTTTGCATGATCCAAATCTTTCCTCGCCTTCCAAATGGGGGACCCTGGATTGCAAAGGGAGCCTCCAGTGCACCTGTTCAGAGCTCTGGCCATCTTCGATGGGTCTCCGGACCTACTCGCAGCCCTTAGCATCAACAAAGTCGTATCAGGGCCCTTGCCTCCGCCCTGTCCCATCAGAAAATTGCTGTAGCTGGATTGTTGTGTAAGTGCCCGCACCATGTCATCAGCAGTGGCCACATACAAGTCACGTCCTACTTTGGTAGACTACTGCATCCAGGCGTTGTGAACAGTCTCTGCCAAATTACAGGATGGCATGTCGGCCAAGTCCTCCAAGGACATGTCCTGCAGGAGGCATTGCATGGAAATGTGAGGAATGAAAGGAAATGGAAGAGGTTCTGCAAGTGACAATCCAACAACCCCAAACGAACAGGCACGATGCAAAGTTAAATTTGTGTTTCTGGGATTGAAGAGGCTTACCGTCGTCATGAAAGCTCCCCACTGTCTGTACCTGAAATGCCAGAAAACCAACCAGTCCTCCAACTCCTTCAGGTGGATACCAGTAGCAGCACCAGAGGAGAACCACCAAGCCCGGATTGCTTGGTAAGTGCTCTCAACTTCTCCCATTGAGGTGGCATTTTTGTACTTGAGGCAGAGCCTTCTGTGTTCCAACTGAAGGTCAGGGCGAATGCAGCGCTTTGTATGACGTGCCAGAGATTGACTCCAATGGAAGAGGCATGTGCGCTCCCTATTTTCCATTGGGACCTTAGGATCCCCCGAACCAAACATGCACCGCACTGCATTGAAATTTGCCTGTGCACTATCAGCCATGAAGCCCGCAAAATTTGTGTTTTGTATTCCATTGCGCTGCATGACGGCCAGGAGTGAATTCCACTGAGCATCTGGGATTCGGTGTCCTCCGACTGCATATCACAAATTGCTATGGAGAGCACACGCTGGTACACTGGATCGTACACATGGCACGCCATGGTTGTCCAACCCTTCACCCATTTGCAGTGATCAAACATTAACCAACATTTAGCCAAATCTCCTCCAGGTTGCATTCGGCGGACTATGCTACACCATTGCCTTCGCCCACTGTGGACAGCCCCCCTTGTCATTGTTTTTTTCATTTGGAAATCGTCCACACATGGGCCACTGTTTGTGCCCCCTTCACTGCCTGTTTTTTGATGTAAAAATCGTCAGAATAGGGCCATTATGCCATGTTCGAACCACCCCTAATTGGAAACTCAAATGTTTTGGGCCCCATCTCTGCTTGTTTTTTGATGTGAAATTGGGCGAAACACGGCCAGTATGGATGCTCAAAACACCTATAGTTGGAAGAACGAACAGTGTGTGGCCTCCTCTCTGCATGTTTTTTTATGTGGAAATGTGCCACATAGGGCCTAATGTCATGTTGAAAACACCCCTACTTGGAAGCTCAAGCAGTGTGCAGCAACGCACACTGTCTGTTCCCCACTCTCTGCCTGATTTTAGATTTGAAAATAGACCACTCATGGCCAGTGTGCCATGTTCAAATCACCCATCATTGGAAGCTCAAACAGTGTGCGGCAACGCACACTGTTTTTGGCCCGCACAATGCTTGTTTTCTCATGTAAAATTGGGCCACATCGGGCCTACCTGCCATGCTCAAAACACCATCTGTTCTTGCCTCTCTTTTATATCAGTTTGAATGAATAACCGTGTAGGAGAAGATGCAAATGGTGGCGGATGAGAGCCCTTTGGGGGAGGGGAAGGAGATCATTGCTGATGTGGACGATGAGTTCTATGAAAGCAAAGCCGCTGAGATGTTGGGGGGGCAGAAGGTAAACTCTCAGCTTGTGGTGCAAAGTATGCTTGCCCCGGGTGGGAGGTTGAAGATCCCCCTGTGTAGGTTGGTTTCCATGCCCGTCGTTCGTCCACCCCTCATCAAGGACATCCTGAAGCTGGAGGCCGAGTTTGTTCATGGGTATTTGGATGGATCCGCAATCTTTTACGTTTCTACAAAGGATTCCAGAGGCAATAAGCTCCTTGTGGATGAGTCAATCGTGGACTCCTGGGATCCCATTTGGAGACAGGTGATCGAATCCTTTGAACTTCTTCTCTCCAGCATCTGCAATGTCTTGCTGCAAGGGAATGCACGAGAGTTGAATCAACCCAAGGGCAAGGGAAACAAACAGAAACAAACATGTGGAAGCAGGAATATCGAAAGGCCAGATGGTGGAAGATGTATCTCACCGCGTACATATACTCCATGAAAGCCTCACGGGTCAACGAGTACCACGTTTCTGATGTCTTGGAGCTTTCACACTTCTTGTACGTCTCTGCTGAAAGGATGGTCTTGAAGTTGGTCAAGGGCATCTGCCCGATCCTTTGTATTCTGTATAGTGTGTGAACCAGACTCGTTTTGACATGCGATGTCTCCGTCCCTCTGCAGAATGATATGTGAAAGTCAGAATGAAAATGAAGAACCGTCAACAGAGGACTGGAACAAAGGAACCACGGAACCACAACTAGAACATGTAGAATGAGAAACCAACCTGTTCACATCATTCATTGCCGTCAGAAGACCCATCATGTTCCCGTCACAATCCAGCACCATCGATCAAACAGAGTAATGCCACTTTTCCTCCTGTGAGTGCAGCCTCCCAATGACAGCCATCCATGCAAGCAACCGGTGGTTGCCATCCCATACGTGAAACATCTTCCTTGAGAATGCCGTGGCAAACTGGAATACTACAGCTCTACCCCTGAGGAGAGAAAGACAACAAAGGGGGTTGAGAGTCACATCAAGAAAGAGAGAAGGACTATTATGAGTGCTTTTGTTAAGCAGTTGAGAATTGCCGACCCATCATTCGGATCGCAGTTTCTTCTGGAGGTGAAAAACCATTACAACAAGCCAGGCAAGCCAGAGATGGCCTAGGAGAAGTTACACAAGTTGTCTACCGCCGTTGTGTCTTCAGAACAGAAGGTGAAGTGGCTACAGATATGGAACTCCGATCCCACTGTTAGGGATACCCACATGTTCCCCAGGCCGGAGAAAGAGAAGAAGACCTAGCGTGTCATTCCTTTCAGTGACAATGTCCTGGACACATGGCTTCACAAGGCCACTTACTGGAGCCAGGTATGATGTCCTTTGTTGTGTCACTTTCTTTTCGCTTTTTCTGTCCTTCTCTTTCCATTGGTTGTTACATTGGCTGTGATTGTTTTTTGGTTCATTCTTGCATTTGAATTGTTTTGCAGTTGGAAGAAAGGGCCCGGTCGGTTCTACATACTCAGCTGGCTGACTATGGCATCACCATGACAGCACCGAAGGTCTCCTTCCAAGCATACATGAGGAAATGGAGAGCCACAGTGTGGCAATCTTGTTTCTTTAGAGAGTTCAGCAAGGAGGGTGGCATCAGTCGAACAAATGAGCTTGACCAGCAAGAGAAAGGAGAGGAAGCCTGGAAACGATGCCTTTACAGGTGCGAAATGGACTGTGCTTCTTTGTTTTGCAACTACACACTCTCCTCCATCCAACGTGTTTTGGGCTGCCTCATATGAGTTTCTGTTGCCGCACACTCATTTGTCTATCCCTGTGTAGTAACACCAAGGTGCACACCCTGGGCCCTTCAGGCTACTTTGTGTGCGGTGGTTGCATACTGTTTTAGGGGGTCTTCCTGGTGTGATGGAAAAGCTGAGAGACAATAATTGCATTGCATAATGAGGCTGTCTCTGTTCGTGCAGGTACATAAAGTTTGTTCTCATGGAAGAGAACTGCTTGGACAAACATCCTGATTTCTTGGACCTTTGGCTTGTCCCTGCTGGCAACCAGACCATGTTTACTACTGGGATCTTGCATGATTGGGGCCCAGACCATCTTTCTGCTTGTGGTTGGTATTTGGATTGCCCTCCTTCAGAAACCCCAGCTCAGGAGGTGTCTTTGAGGAGAGAGAATGACCGTATAGCAGCCACCGCCGCAGCAGCCGACCTCGACATTCATGATAGAAATTTGAGGACTCTTGCAGAGAAGGAGCCTCCCGCTCAAGATACCCCGGGTAGAGGTAGAAAGGCAAAGGGAAAAGATGTGGCTGGTGGTGTGGGGAAAGGAAGGGGTAGGGGGAAGGGGGTACAAGGGCAGGTAGGTGGGCAGGGAAGTATTGCAGATACTGGCCCTGTGAAGCATGTCCAGCAGACTCCACCGCATGGTAGGGGATCCGGGAGAAAGAACAAGGGGGTGGTTGATCCCAAGGACGCGTACCATGCAGTGGAGCATCCCACGAGGGTCATTCGCCCTACCAAGTTGGAGATGGCCAACGTCGGGTTCCTTGCCATGATGGAGTCCAAGAAATCTGATTACAAGGGCGAGCCATCTCCAGTGTGGGAGAGGATTGTGGAGTTCCTCGGCACGGTGCGTGTTGTCTTTTGCTTCTTGTCTGTTGTGGGCATGGATCGTTTCAATCCTCTTGAGCATTCCATTGTATTCTTGTTTGCAGGCTAAAATGACCAAATCCTGGATGAACGGGAAGGAGAAGCCATATGTAGCCGAACTCATCATCTTGGACATCCCTGATGGGTTGCCAGTCCCGGATGTCCCTCCATCGGGTGCTTGCCCAGGTTGGAATGCTTTTGATGAGCGCTACTGGCGGTGGGTTTTCTCATTTTGCAATTTCTTTCTATCCGATGCAGGTGTTTTGGCGCTCATCCAGTCCATCGACCTTCGCTGTCGCCGTGCACTTGCAAGCTATTTGAAAGCCTCCGGTATGAGGGTCGTGAAGACATGGAATTGTGTGAACAGCATGTACCTAACGAAGGGGGATCGTCCGGGAGAGATGGTAAATCTGCCTTCTTGTTCCTCTTCTTGGTGGTTATCGGATGGAGTTGCATAGGTTGCTCAAACTCATATGTAGGGGCTTGGTTTTGAAGCTTCTTAGTTCCTTGTGGATGTCCTGTTTGTAGACTCATTTGTTTGAAGCTGTTTGTCTCGTCCGAGTGCATCCACCTACGACTCCGGCCGTCATTAGGGAGTTCGCCATCACTCATGGGGCCAAGTTCATAGACGAGAGGACAGATCCTCCCACGGATGACATGCACCACAACTACGTCGACAACAACGTGTGCTTGTGAAGAGGGAATGGGGTTCCTTGGAGAGGGCGAGGGAGAGGAGCCCGGCTTTCATTCAAACGATTGTGGAGTGCTGCACCTACACAGATGCCAAAGTTCTGGATTTGTCAATGGGCACAGGTTCGTCTCTTCAACATTCACATTTCATGAGGTTTGTTTGAGCTTGCACTTTCAGCACTTCCCACCGTTCCAAATGTGTCTTCAATATCTGTTTCCTTCATTCTGTTCCACTGCAGGTGCTTCGTACCATGCTTGCAAGGCCAGTGCGCGACATCTCTTTGGGATTGAAGGGGATGCCGAGATTTACAAGAACCTCCTGATGGGTTTGGGTGGACAGACTTCTCAAGTCCTTCCGAAGCCCCTTCCCGGTGATATTGATACAGGGGAGACTTCCGACAAGGAGCTGGACTCCGACTTTGCCTATGAGTAAGTTCAACCTGTGGATGCTTGCATTGTTTTTTCAATATCCAGAATCACTGTTCTTGAGGCAAAGTGCACATGGGAGACATCCTCTTCGTTGGACTTGTGCATTGCATCATTGTGTTCAAAATGGGTTTTTGTCGACTTGTGCAGGAGTCCGCGTGCTTCCACTTACCCTCCAGGACTATCACACCTATTTGGACTTCTTTCAAGTCCTCCTCGATCTTACGTGCTATCTGTCTATGCGGAGGCACTCGCAGCAAGCATGTCCATTCATGGCACTCGCAGTCCACCCATCAACGGCCGTGGTGGAAGACGTGGTGTTGGGGCCAGAATCTTTGTGGATGACATAGCACAGGAGGTCGAGACTGATTCTGATGACTGTGACACTTGATATGAAGTTTTCTTTTGCTTTCATTCGGGGCCAAATTTGAAATGGGATGGTTGTGTGTCCTTGTTGTCCTGTTTGCAATGTGTGCGTGGGATGCAAATTCATGGGAACAAACTATTGTTGGAGATGGGGGTTGCATGAACTGCCCGGATTGTTCCTTCAATCTATTTAGTGTTTTACGGACCTCACAGGCTTGAGTGCATTGCAAAAACAAACAAACGACTTTGGTTCGTATAGAGCATTCTCGCATCATTTGCTCGTTGGTCTCCAAACCATTCCTGCTAGAAGAATGCTTGGTAAATCCATCACGGTGACGTCCACGTGATCAAAGAGCGTTCAGGCATTCTCAAATCTGGTGAGCATCCATGATGCTCCCACACATACCTGGCATGTTTGCAAGGGTGGTGAGTAAGAAAAGATTTCGCAGGGATCCGCTTTGGATGATGTCAGTGTGCACCTCCTCACGACGTACCCACGACCACCCCCACCGCAACCCGGTGTGCGGGGCTCCACCTAGTGAGCGCCTCTGCCTCCTTGAGTGCCTTGGGCACTCAAGGGTGCTTCAGCCCCCCGTACCTATTGCTGCCACCGCCCCCACCATAAGGGCAGCTCCTCTGCGTCCCGACCCCCTACCCTCAAGGGCCGCGACAGACTCGGTCTTCTTCTACCAGGAGGAATCATTGGCACCCACATTTCAACATTTTGATGGAGATTTGACCTTCACCATTGGGATTCAAGACTCCTTGGCAATGGCAGAAGATGTTGGACTTGGGCCATGCGCCCATCGTAGCTTGCGATGCTACATTTGGAACTAACCATCACAAGGTCTGCCGTGGACCCTCTCCACGGGCTTCTGCTAGCATGATGCATACTACAATGGTCTCCCACTCCTGTGGTGCATTGCTTTTTTGTCCTCAATCCCGATGGACCTAACTGTGGTAGACCATGTCCCAGTATACCCTGTTCGAGTAGACCTTCCACTGCACTCTGTTTTAGGGCAGACCCTTTTGCGTGTTCACCCTGTTACAGTAGACCCTGTGCGTGTTGGGGGGTGCTATTCCGTGAGCTCGTAGGCGTGAGCCTGTGAGCCCAGGAAACCGTGAGCCCAGCACAGGCTCACGCCACGTCAGCATGCATACAAGGCCTATTTCCGCGGGTGTCACCTATTACCGCGGGTTGATCAGCCATTTCCCGGGAATGCAGATTGGATGTGTTACATCCATTGTATCCATCCTTTCTATCCATTGCATCCATCCAGACGTTATCAACATACCAAGCCCCTGCATTGGTGGTGGTAGCTTAGTGGGACTTAGTGGGGGTGGCATAGGACTCACCATGGGGGCGGAGACCTTGTGGTGGGAGTCGTGGGGAGTCTTGGGACTCATCACAGTCCAATGGGACCGTGGTGGGTGGGCCAAGTCTCACTGCGACTCATCACCGGGAGTCGAGGGTTTTCGTGGTGGTTCGCCATAAAATGGCATGGTTGTTTGTGAAACCCCCGCGGACAGTCACAGAAGTATATATAGGGAGTAGTAACCCCGAGAACGGTGCAAGCCCGTTGGTGTCCAAAAACTAGTGAGCAAGCGAACGAGCCGGAAAGCGACCAAGGAGTGGGGAGCTATTCCAGACTGCCATCCACTAAAGGGAATTTCCACTAGGCCCAAATTGGTGGAGGGTTTCTGGGAAGAGTAAAGGGGGACCGTTATGTCCCCGTGAGCAGCCGAAGCGACGAGTTGGCCCGGCGGCCAGGTTGGGAGTTAGGCGCGCGCATCGAAGCGAGTAACTATGACTTGAAGGGGAGCTTACCGAAGTGTGGTGCGCAACACTTGGTATCACAACTTAGAGTTCAGTACGCGATCATCCTTGGGATCGGCCTCATCATGGGGACGGGCAAGCCAAAGCGAAAGCGGAACGGCCCGAAAGGTGATGATCTTGGTGAGCACGATGGGGGCGACGTGTCACCAAAGCGGCCATTTGAGGAAGCGATGCATGCTTTTGAAAACGAGGCCACTCAAGAACGGGAGGAATCTGAGGAGTCGGAGCCCGAGGAATCCCTGAGAGATCCAACAGACCAACCGATGCCTCCCATGCCAGCAGCCTTTTGGGAAGGGTTGTTGGCGCAGTTTGGAGGGACGTTGAAAGACGTGTTGAAGGCGGCTAATGCCACTTCCACTAAGGCAAAGTTTAAGGTGAAGCCTAAGGAACCCGGCACCTTCGAGGGCGTCCGAAATTGGAAGGCACTCAACACTTGGCTCTTGGAGCTAGAGCAGTACTTCCGGGCGGCCAAATTGAGTGACGAGGATCGGGTGGAAGTGGCTCTCACCTACTTGAGGGGCTATGCCCAACAATGGTGGCAGAAACGCCTTCACGACCAAGGTCCAAACCCGGAAACCTTGCATTAGAGTGGGTTCAAGGAACTTATGAAAAGACAGTTTGTTCCCCTCAACGCGTCCTGGCTTCGCCCGGGACAAGATAAGGAGTTTGAAGCAAACGGATGATATTCGGGGATATGTTCAGGCTTTCAATGTGCTGTTGCTCGAAGTCGCGGATATGACAGAACCAGAAATGGTCTTCAACTTTGTGGCGGGACTGGCCCCATGGGCCAGGCGGAAGTTGGAGGAAAAACCACCTAAGACTTTGAACGAGGCAGTTGGAAGGGCTAAATGTTTCTCAGATGTCCCTAGGGGCGAAAGACAAGGCCGTACGGAGCTGAACCACAAGAAAACCCGGCAGAAGGGTGACTCTTTTCGGCCGGAAAAGAAGTGGGATAAGCCACGCGGCGACAACAGCACATGGAAATCGAAGGGAGGGCCTTCACACGTCAAGGTGGCACCCGGTGCTCCGAAAGGAAAATCAGGTGCGGCGGCTTATGGCGGACAGAAGGCGACCTTCGATGGAGTGTGTTTTAATTGCGGGGAGCCCGGGTACATGGCTAAGAAGTGCGTGAAACCCCAACAATTGAACATGACTCGGGCTTCCACGGAGTTGTCTGAAGAGTCCCTCAGCCGCTTGGTGGAGGCGGTGGTCGCCAAGACTTGCAAGGTAGATAACTACTCTTGTGAGTTGTATCAGGAAACTGGCGCCTTGCGTAAAGGGAGTCAGTTAATGTTCGTTAGTGGGATAATCTCCGGAACTAACGTGTCATTGTTGGTGGACACAGAAGCGTCGCACTCCTTCATGATACCGGCAATGGCACGGAAGCTGGGGCACCCGACAAGTGATGTGGGGGCCTCCATTGAAGGGCGTTACGCCAAAGGAGAACCATAACGGGCAACGAGGTTGGCGTTCGATGTTCCTTCGCAACTGGGAAGTTGGGAGGCACGAGAGAACTTCACCATTTGCGAGATCGATGGAGTGGATCTCATTTTGGGGATGACCTTTCTGAGCAAGTCCGGAGCGGTCATAGATGGCTGTAAGAAAATAGTCACGCTACCGTGTGTGTCGCGGCCCTTTGCCTTGAGGGCAGGGGGGACACGAGAGGGGCTGCCCCTGTGGTGGGGGCAGTGGCGACAATAGATGCAGGGGCTGAAGCACCCTTGAGTGCCCAAGGCACTCAAGGAGGCGGAGGCGCTCACTAGGTGGAGCCCCGCACACCGGGTTGCGGTGGGGGTGGTTCCACGAGGGGTGGTGGTAGCTTAGTGGGACTTAGTGGGGGTGGCATAGGACTCACCGTGGGGGCGGAGACCTTGTCAGTGGGAGTCGTGGGGAGTCTTGGGACTCACCACGGTCCAATGGGACCGTGGTGGGTGGGCCAAGACTCACTGCGACTCAGCACCGGGAGTCGCGGGTTTTCGTGGTGGTTCGCCATAAAATGGCATGGTTGTTTGTGAAACCCCCGCGGACAGTCACAGAAGTATATATAGGGAGTAGTAACCCCGAGAACGGTGCAAGCCCGTTGGTGTCCAAAAACTAGTGAGCAAGCGAGCGAGCCAGAAAACGACCAAGGAGTGGGGAGCTATTCCGGACTGCCATCCACCAAAGGGAATTTCCACTAGGCCCAAATTGGTGGAGGGTTTCTGGGAAGAGTAAAGGGGGACCGTTATGTCCCGGTGAGCAGCCAAAGCTCCAAGTTGGCCCGGCGGTCAGGTTGGGAGTTAGGCGTGCGCATCGAAGCGAGTAACTATGACTTGAAGGGGAGCTTACCGAAGTGAGGTGCGCGACACTTGGTATCAGAGCTTAGAGTTCAGTACGCGATCATCCTTGAGATCGGCCTCATCATGGGGACGGGCAAGCCAAAGCGAAAGCGGAACGACCCGAAAGGTGATGATCTTGGTGAGCACAATGGGGCGACGTGTCACCGAAGCGGCCATTTGAGGAAGCGCTGCATGCTTTTGAAAATGAGGCCACTCAAGAACGGAAGGAATCTGAGGAGTCGGAGCCCGAAGAATCCCTGAGAGCTCCGACAGACCAACCGATGCCTCCCATGCCAGCAGCCTTTTGGGAAGGGTTGTTGGCGCAGTTTGGCGGGACGTTGAAAGACGTGTTGAAGGCGGCTAATGCCACTTCCACTAAGGCAAAGTTTAAGGTGAAGCCTAAGGAACCCCGCACCTTTGAGGGCGTCCGAAATCGGAAGGCACTCAACCTTGAGGGGCTATGCCCAACAATGGTGGCAGAAACGCCTTCACGACCAAGGTCCAAACCCGAAGACCTTGCACTAGAGTGGGTTCAAGGAACTTATGAAAAGACAGTTTGTTCCCCTCAACGCGTCCTGGCTCGCCCGGGACAAGATGAGGAATTTGAAGCAAACGGATGACATTCGGGGATATGTTCAGGCTTTCAATGTGCTGTTGCTCGAAGTTGCGGATATGGCGGAACCAGAAATGGTCTTCAACTTTGTGGCGGGACTGGCCCCATGGGCCAGACGGAAGTTGGAGGAGAAACCACTAGCCGCTTGATGGAGGCAGTGGTTGCCAAGACTTGTAAGGTAGGCAACTACTCTTGTGAGTTGTATACCAAAGCTTCAAAGTGCAAATTCGGGGTCACAAAAATGGAGTTCCTGGGGCATGTGATTACACATGATGAGATCAAAATGGATAACAGAAAGGTGAGGGCGATCTTGGACTGGGAGCCTCCGACTTCGGTCCCGGGAGTGCGATCCTTCTTAGGACTCACCACCTATTACCGAAAGTATGTGAGAAATTTCGCCAAGATCGCGGGGCCGTTGTCAGACCTTCTATGTAAATCCAAGGTATGGGTATGGAACACCTTTTGTGGCCAAGCTTTTCCCGAGTTGAAGCAGCGGATGGCGGAAGTTCCAGTCCTGAAAATCCCGGAGTTCGACCGCCCATTTGAGATTCATACGGATGCGTCGGACTTCGCGACTGGAGGTGTACTCATGCAGGATGGACGTCCAGTGGCTTACTAAAGTAAGAAATTGAATGAAGTGGAGCGATGGTGGCCTACGCACGAGAAAGAAATGAAGGCGGTGGTGCATTGCCTTGAGCTTTGGCGCCACTATGTAGGTTCCAACCCAGCGAAGGTGTTCACGGACAATGTCACAGTGAAGTATTTTGCCCCTGGGGGGTGCACTCCAGCCAATATGTACCAGCCACGTGCGTGCACAGGAGGGGGTATTTTAAACCCCTCCATGTACAACATTATACATATAGAGGGGGGTTTATATCACCTTAAATATAATCTTACAGGAGGGGGTTATTGAATTTTAGGAGTAGTCTAGTGGTAAGGGCGTAGAATGTGTCGTGACGCACCGCGGGATCAAATCGCGATGCACTGTTGTTTTGCTTTTCTTTTTTTTCTTTTCTCCCCGCGATCTGTCTCCCGCGGGCTCTCTTTTCCCTCCTCCCCCGCACCCCTTCCGTGTCAGCTTGGTCTTAGCAGGCCATGTTTCAATCTCTGCTCAATCTCGCCGTGCATGCCAGGGGGCAGTGCAGACAGGCCAGGGCAGTGTTCTTGAGAAGACCACCTTCATAGAACAAGGTAGCCTAACAAAATGAAGACGGGACACTCCCATGGATATTATAGAGTATATATCTTTATTTCCTTGGTTCGTGCTTTGGTTTCTGATGCACTACAACTCTTATGGCATGCCATCCATGCACTGAAGCTCATTGCCTTCTTTCTTCTTTCTTCTTTGTGACCCCCTCTCTTTCTTGTTTCTTTTTTCCTCTTATCCCATAAGATCTTTGAGCTTCCTGCAGCCATTGTGAAGTACGATTTCATTTCATTGCTTTTCTTTCGTTCTGTTCCTCTGCGCCTCTCCACCTATCCTAAGCAGCTGATCGACTTTCAGAATTTTCATCCCGCATGTGGAAACCGATATGCAGATGGTCAACTGGAAACAATAGCGGCAGCAGCGCATTGATAGAACAAGGCACTGCTAATGAAGGTACCTTCTTCAACGCATTTCAGCCTGTTTTCCCTGTTAGTAGAGTCGTCCCTATTTTTTCATGTTGAATTCTGCAAGTTAGCTCGTTGGTGGATCTATGGTGGTTTTGGAGTGATTTTGTGCTCCCTGTACCTTCTTCTTCAACCTATTTCAGTCTATTTTTCCCTCTCATCATTAGGGTTTAGGGTGTTTGCTGGAAGAACTTCATGCCATCAGTGTCAGCTGCTAGTATCAAGGCTGAGGATGTATTCATGATTTGTCCACAGGCAGGGATAGCTGAGGACCAGGGATAGAGGTCCAGATTCATCCAAGAGGACCGGATTTCAAACACAAGTTTCTTTCTGCTTCCCTGTGGATCAATAGCTACAAGCAATCGCGCGAGGAGATGGTCAACTGGAAACATCAGCGGCAACAGTGCAATTGATAGAACAAGGCGATGCTAATGAAGGTACATTCTTCAACACATTTCAGCCTGTTTTTCCCTGTTATCATAGTTTTTCCCTGTTTTTGCCTGAAGGAGCAGGGATAGAGTGTGGGTCCAGATTCATCCACGAGGGTTGGACTTCGAGCTCCAGATTACCTTGATTCCATGTGGGTCAGTAGCTACAAGAAACCTACATGGGTAGATGGTAAACTAAAGGCAGCTATTGCAGCGGCACAGATGATAAAATCAGGCACCTCAACCATGACCACAGCTTCTGAAAGAGGATCAAGAGAGGGAGTCCACAATGCCTCTTCTGACATTTCTGGGCATGTGAAGATACTTTGTGCGGCAGACAGCCTGACAGAGGCTCTACAGATTCTAAACCAATGAGGCATTTTAGCAGATTCAGATATGTATGTCTGTCTCTTGCTTAAGTGCATCACTGTCACCAACCAGGGCAAAGGTGGGGCCACTCCTTGGATTCAAACGTATAAATATGTTGGCTTCCTTTAGCATGCAAAGGAGAGAAGGAAAAGACATAAACAGTTCGGTTTTCCTTCAGACCTATGTTTGATCCAATCTCAGATGTGGGGAGGTTGATATTTTTGAGTGTGCAGTTTACCTTCCACTCTCAAACTTCTACAACTCAAAATTTGGCATTGATAGTAATTCATCCCAATAGTGTCGAGTTCAATCTATTCGCAGCAGACTCAGCTGTAACTTTGGGAAATTTCATCAGCTAGGTTTGACAACCTACGGTGTTGAAGGGATTTGTAGAGGAACTCAGTGTATGGAGGGCTCACTCTGTTTTGGGTGATGGCGGCACGTTTTGCAGTTGGCTGGGCTTCACTGCTTGCTCACCGAAGACCATGGCGTGTCTCTCATATTGCAGCGGTACTGTTCATTCTCCTCGTCAGCTTGTGCAATCCTTACCTTTGGAGATGTACTTCAATGAAGGAAGGGCAGAGGGAGGATGGTTTCCAGTGGGAAGCTAGTTAGATTGTACTCATAAGACGTTGTTTGCCGTAGCCTTGTGGACTTTTACCCCGCGCCCAGTTTGAGCGGGAACAAAAGGGACAGAACCTACCTCTGTCAGGGGCTGACGTTGGTAGTAAGACTTACCTTCATATATAGAATTAATCCGGGTTTTCCCTCTAGAAATCCCTTCACACAAGCATCAATCTGTTGAGTGTGATTTGCCCAAAAACTAGGCCTCAGGAGGGCCTGGGCTTTTGGCTCAGCCTCGAGACTTTCAAAGTTGGTAAACAGGGGTACATGCACAATTCCCTTGATAGATTTGAAGAGAGCGTCTCTTTGGTGAGAGAACCCCGGACAGTGTATCAGAAAATGAATATTGTCTTCACATTGCCCACACAATGGGAAGTGCACTCCCCCTTTCCTCTCTGCTTCTGTTTGCTATTCAAAGGTAGACTTCCTTCCATGAGTTTAAATTTCAGTCTAGTGCCGAGAGTGGGTGGACCCTTGAGGTCATCCAAGATGTCCTCCCCCATGTCACTGACTAGAAACAAGTTCAGGGAAGTTTTATGCCTAACTTCATTTTCATCAGACAATCTCATGGCAACATACATGGCTTTGGACACTACAGCCTCTAAGTCGGATTTATCCAGCAGGGTCAAGACTTGCGGATCCAGGTCCAGGTCCTTGAGAATCTCTTCTACTCTGGTGTTGGGAAAACACCTTTTGATCTCAGTCCAAACTAGGAAGTGGTCAGAGGTACCAATATCAGTTCTGTCGATCAACACATTGGCACACTGGGGGAACAAATTTTTGTCCATTATGATATAGTCCACAATGGAACGTTCCCAAGTTTGGGATTTCTCACGAGTCCACTGCACTTGGTCACCTCTTGTCTTGTTATTCTAGGTCAAAAGCTGAAGCTCTTCCAGACAGTTAATTAACCGTCTGCCATTAGAATTCAGCTCGTCCTCACCAGAAGACCCAATGATATCGTCCTGATGGAGCCCTTTGCCCACTTGGGCATTGAAGTCACCTTGCAATAGCACCACAGACATGAAGAGAAGCTTTGGAATGAGACACTTTTCTGACCCCAGTCAATGGTGGGACAATGTGGGTGGATGGTCAACTGGAAACAACAGCGGCAACAGCGCAATTGATAGAGCAAGGCATTGCTGATGAAGGTACCTTCTTCAACACATTTCAGCCTGAGGGCACCTTCTGGTTTGACCTGTTTCAGCCTGTTTTTCCTCTCATCCTCCTCAGCCCTGAAGCATATGTATTGAATTCTGTAAGTTAGCTCGTTGGGTGGATCTGCGGTGCTTTGGAGTGACTTTGCAAGTTACTGCCGAGGTGGCAACATGACAGTACCTAAAAAAAGATAACAGAGATGGAGAGAAGCTTTCAAGGAATGAATACTTCTCTGACCCCAGTCAGTGGTGGAACAATGTGAGTAGATGGTCAACTGGAAATAGCAGCGGCAGCAGCGCAATTGATAGAACAAGGGACTGCTAATGAAGGTACCTTCTTCAACACATTTCAGCCTGTTTTTCCCTGTTATCAGAGTCGTCCCTAAATTTCCAGATGGCCGGATTCCAAGCTCCAGATTACCTATGATTCCATGTGGAAGGATAGCTACAAGAAACCTGCATGGGTAGATGGTCAAGTAGAAGCCATTGTAGCACCTGCAGAGGCATGATGTACGCATTGTTAGTGTGGAGGGAGGGGTAGCTGTTGATGCAGGGAGAGGATCGTGGGTGCAAAATCATCCAAGAGGGCTGGCAGGAGTTCTATAAATATGATCCACAACGGTGGGACAATATTGTCAACAGGGTGAGCTTTCTTCATGCAACATCGTAGGGAGTTTGACAGAACTTTGTATTTAAATATGTTAGTGTGGAGGGAGGGCTAGCTGCTGATGCAAGGATGGACTGTGGGTTCAGGACCACCCAAGAGGGCTACCAGCAGTGGAAGTAGCAGCATTTGGTCAATAGCAGCAGCAAGAATTAGCAACGTCAAACTCATCAATCAGGTACTTGCTTCTGTATACATTTCATCCTCTTATCAACGTAGTCCCTGCTTGGACAGCCTATAGGGTTGTATAAAACAGGACTTTGGAACCTTCCAACCCGGGTGGTCTATCAAGGTCTGATTTGAAATGTTTTCATTGCATTTTGCAGGTGAACTCATCATGGAAGAAGAGTTGGAAGTAAAAGTCCTGCTCGTTGGAGGAGATGCATCACCAAACAGGCTTGGTTCTGTGTTCACTATGCAAGGTGTCACATACAAATGCATCTGAGCAAAAATTCTAGGTGATGAGCTTATCTCAGCAAAATTTCATTTCCTTTCCATGGGGGGTAGTGTCCTTTCAGCCAAGCAGGAAGAGAGGATGGTTCTGAAAGGGGATACTGTACACATTAAGATTTCAGACCAAAATGATGGGGACCAAGGATTGAAAAGACCTCTATCTTCCAGTGGTTCTACGATCTTGCATGAGGACAGACCAGGCGAGGACCCGGCACCAGTGTCTACCAAGATGAGGATAGACCCTGATACACCCTTTGCTGGCGATGGTGGAAATGAAGACCATGCACATGAGCATGCACTTCAGCAAAGATTTGGTAGATTGTGCAGCACGTTGGCTGCATCCAACGATATTCAAAAATGGCAGAAAGAGATTAGAGCCGTTGAAAGGAAAATCTCTGCAGAAGGATGATGTGACAAGTTTGAGCTGATGACAAAGGATCAACAAGGACAAGCAATGTTCCACATATGGTGTGTTGAGTGTGAGGATGTTTATGCACGGTCTGGGAAAAACAAACCATATGATGCATGTGCAAACTTTATGAGATCTCATTTGAGGAGTGAGGGGCATCGCATAGCCTATGAGAGGCGTCATGGGAAGGGATCATCACAATGTGTCATCAGCCCTATAAATGCAGATAAAGCATTAGATGCAAATTGGGTTCGGATTGTGCTGTATTTTTTGTTGATGAGGAGACTGCGATCCAAACTACAAACAGGAAAGGTAGACCAGGGAAAACCTGCAGAGGAGCAACCAAAGGCACTTGGTATTTGGGCAGGGTTCAAAGAATGCGGAAGAAAATCAATAAGCGGTTTGTAGAATGTAGGGATTCTATTGATTTATTGGAGCGTCCTTCTCATATGGAGATTGGGTTAGCATGGTACCAAAAAATTCGAGGAGGGGTCTATACGTACGATTTGACGGATAACATGATGGTTGATTTGGATTCCATTATCGCGTTAGCATGTTTAAAGTGCAATGTCAAGTCAAACACATATGTTCTTGATGCAAATGACCGAAAAGTTTTTGACAACTTTATCAAAGGCAAATATTTTTTTTAAATTAATTTGTTAGATTTTATTATGTTTTAAATGAATAAATTCGATATAATATAAAAACATACATATACATATTGGAGGGTTATTTTTAATGATGGAAAATGAGAATATACATACAGAAGGGGGTACTTTCTAAAAATTGTAAATTTTTGTATATTTACAGGAGGGGATTTTATAATCTTCAAAAAGTATGTACAGAGGGGGTATAAATTATCCAAGGACCCGTATACAGGGGGTTTTTTTATTAGGCGACGAACGCACGTGATACGCACAGTTTATAAAGAGTGCACCCCCCGGGCCGGAAATCTTGACAGATTCGTACTTTGCCCGATTGTTTCATGGGCACGACCACTATAGGCAATACCCAATCGCTATAAGGTACATGATAAATGAATCCAACAGCTAACAATTTGTCCAACTCTTCTTTAACCATCAGAGAATATTTAGGATTCAATCGATGTTGGCGTTGTCGTACTGGCATTGCTCCTTCCTCCAATATAGTGCGATGCTGGCAAATTTATGGGGGCACACCCCGAAGATCAGTATAGGTCCATGCAAAAGCCGTACGATGTTTATGGAAAAACTCCTTCCACATAGACAATTCATTTGATGGGATTGCCGCAGAAATTATAATGTCATTGGGCTCAGCAGCTGTATTCAAATTCAAGGTTTGATAAGGGTCCTTCTTTATTAATGGAGCACGGTTATCATCAGCCGAATCATACCACGCGATATCTTCCGACGTGGTGGCCTCTTCCCACTCAGATTCATGCTGCACCATATAAGAAGATCGGGCTCCCTCCCATCGCAAGATAGCATCATCAGAGTCACTATCAAAATCACCATGCCAGGGGTACTCTCCTAGATTAGCACAGCGGTAGATCCGCCGGCTCCGTGTATGTTTTAGGTGACAATGGTAGAACTTGAAGATCACTATCGGTGTCACTGGTCCTCTCGTCAGCTTCAGAGATAAACTCAGATTCGATCTCTTATGTCTCCCTATGATATGCTACTAGGTACATTTGCAACACCACCTTTTGTTCTATTTTTCCCAGAGTCAGAGTGTCTTTCCCCAAATCATTTTTAGCTTTAGATTGGAACAACCATGGTCGTCCTAATAAGATGGGGTAAGAATAGGCCGAGACATTTAGTCGGAAGACAACATAATCAATGGAATACTCAATAGCAGCAATTATAGTTGGCACGGCAGTCAGGACGCCCATTGGTTTGACACGGCTTTGATCAGCCATCCGTAACACCAATCGAGTGTTCTGTAAACCACTGAGTCCTAGCTCCTCCATTGTGTTGGAACTCATTAAATTGACACTAGAACCACCGTCAATTTGAACTCCAGTAATAACAACGTCATCTATTGTCACATCAAGGACGGGGGCACCTGGATCCGGATTGAGTGTGGATATACTCACTTCATGGACGTCGTTTTTCGTTGCCTATTTCCGTACTAGAGATGACTGCAACAGCTGCCGCAAAGAAATAGCAGGTTGCAACATGTCCAGGTCTTTAAGTATATCATAATGAACCAAGCCCTTAGTCAGTACCATGACCCTTCTCCGCCGAGACCCCTTGGGGTGTCATATCTTGCCATTGCCCATTTTCGGACCAGTATACTTCCCTCTATTTCTCCGCTGGACTGGCTCCGTTCTAGATTGGGGTATCGCAACTGTGATGACAGGATCCGGGTCGATAGAGTCCACGATAGTGGAAGGTGGATGGACAACCAAACTAGGCGATATCATCGTTGGTATCGGATGAATATCGGGCATAATGGGCAAAGATCGTTGTACCTCCTCCATTGGCTTGGAATTCATGCTATCGGGGGTTTTTAAGGCAGAGTTTTCCACGATAGGGTCCATCGGCAATAACTTACGAGCCCTGGTGGTAACCGCTTTAACCATGGGATTATCTGTCTCAGCATTAAAATAATAAGATTGGAAAGGGGTATCGGCTGCTTCCATCTTGCCTTTGCCTTTTAAGGTGGCTATCTTATCAGCCAAATTCATATCACTCACACATTCTTGCACTGTTACTCGGTTCACAACTCGATTGGTATTAGTATTTCTAAAAGAATGTGACGGCCTTGCAGTTGGTGGTACTGGTCCTGAACCAGGAAGTTTAGGGATTGATGAGGTTTGCTGATGGATGGGATTTTGGGGGTATGGACTCTCACATTGTTCAACAGTATGTCCCTGACCTTCACAACGCCCACAAAGCGGGATATAATCAACCGGGGCTTTCGGATTAGGGCATTCGCTGGCAATATGTCCCATCTCATGACAACGATAGCAAATCGGATATTGGCCATTCCTCAATCGTCGAGCCGGTGGCCGATAAGGAGCATTAGTCTGTTGTGGATACATTTGCTGCTGTTGGCCTCCTCCGCCCCCATAGGTTTGATTGGAGAACAGCCGCAATTGGTACTGCCGCCATTGGTACTAGTACAATAGGTGGTATAATAGGTGGTGCAGGGGCTGCAATAGGGGACGCAATAGGTGGTGCCGATGCAGCTGCCTGTGCGACTAATAATGCTCGTCGTGCTATCCTGACTGCCAATCGATCAGATCTGGCTTTAGCCTTATGTTCGGCGGTTACGGGAAATTCCCTCATACCCCATAACCCCTTCTTCTTAATTGACAATACAAGATGATCTCCTCGATTTCTTGCAACAGTCAATTCAAGTGTTCTTAACGTTTCCTCTTGTTCAGACAATAGTTGAATCTGCTCCTCCTGCGCTATCGCCAGAGCTAGCATCTCCACTTTTTGTTAACTGAGAACAAGGAGGCTCATCCGTCTCCCACGCCTTCTTCTGAGTCCAAAAACATTATGAAATCTCTGTCTTTTTATGTTGCTTACATAAACTACAATAAGGACATAGTTTGAAACCAGGTGGGGAAACCTTACTATTACGAATGACTTCCCCCGTCATCTCGTAATTCCTCAACAGAAAGTAATTATCTTGAAATTTTAGTAAAGCATCACTATAGCAAACCGCATCGTCTTTCCCCGGCAGCGGCGCCAAAAAGATGTAGAATAAAACTAAGATCAATCCTAAAAGAAAAGATCAATTAGTCTAGAGTTCGTTCGCTGGGGAAAGCACTATACGACTAATGCATAACGATGCTAGACTATTCTATCTCTCTCTATCCCTTCTTTGAAACAACTTTTACCAACAGTCATCTTCATCTAACACGATCATCATTCTCCCAGATTCATAAATATTCTCTCCATCTTCTATTAACTCTGCTCCATCGGCTGAAATCAAATACCATTGCTCTATTATGTTTTTCCTCCAATAATCTCTCTGATACAAAGCCAACAGCTCTCGATACCATTCTTTACTGACTAACCATAGATTGATCCGGAAGGCTTACCAGAAGGATGAGATGGGGAAGTCCGTGATGCGGGACTTGAGGATGGGGGTTAAAACGCAGTTCCACTTGCAAAATGGCTGCTCCGGTACAAGCAAAAGAGTCTCTACGTGCCGAAGGGAGGGATCAGAGATAGTCTCTTGAGAGAATGCCACGATGGCCCGCTTGCGGGCCACGGCGGAGTCAAGCGCACCGCAACACTCTTGAAAAAAAAGTATTTCTGGCCCAAACTAAGGGAGGAAGCCGTGGAGTATGTCAAGACATGCACCACATGCCAACAAAACCGGAGCGAGTACAAAAAGCAAGCGGGGCTGTTACAACCCTTGCCGATTCCAGAGGGGTCTTGGGAAAGTGTCTCGATGGACTTCATGACTGCTATGCCGCTGTCAAAAGGATTCGATGCAATCATGGTGGTGGTGGATAGATTCAGTAAAATGGGCCATTTCATCCCCACCAAGGAGACGACAACGGCGCAAGAGACGGGGCGACTTTACTTCGCCCACATCTTCAAGCATCATGGACTCCCGAAGGATATTGTCTCGGACCGCGATCCAAAATTTACTGGTAAATTTTGGAGGGTACTTTGGATGAAAATGGGGACGAGGCTCAAAATGAGCACCGCCTTCCGACCTACGACGGACGGCCAAACGGAAAGGATGAATTCCGTGGTGAAGCAGATCTTGCGGAATTACGTAACGGCAGACCAATCGGACTGGGTGGAGCACTTGGATGCGGCGGAGTTCTGTTATAATAACACAAAACACTCTGCAATGGGAGTTTCCCCCTTCGTATTGGTCTATGGAAAAGCACCTCTGGTGCCGACAAGTTGGGCCGCCCAGGACGTTGAGGAACCGACAGCAGCAACAGTGCTGGAAGAACGCAAGCGTTTGTTGAAGCTCGCAAAGTACAACATTGCCAAAGCTAGGAAACGGTATGAACGGCAGGCAAATCGGAAGCGGAGGGAGGTTAAGTTTGAGGCAGACACAGAGGTCTGATTGAATATCAAGAATTTTCGACTACCTCCGGAAGTGAGTCCAAAGTTCGTACCTCTGTATGCGGGACCCTTTCGCACCTGGAAGGTTATGAATGAGGATGAGTATGAATTGGAGCTGCCCGGCAAATAGCAAGGTGCATCCGGTATTCCATGTCTCCCTTTTGAAGCCTTACTTCAAAGATGAAGCGCGTCCGAATCGGCATCAAGTGTTGCGTCCGCCACCTGTGATGTTGGATCATGAAAATGAACCTGAGTACGAGGTGGAGGCAGTGTTTAAGTCGAGGAGGTTCAAGAATCGAGAAACGGAGTATCTCGTGAAATGGAAGGGCTATCATTATGTGGAGGCATCTTGGGTGCGTGCCTCAAAAATGGGAAACGCATCCGAGGCGGTTGCAGCTTTTGAATGACGACCTCAAAAGCGGAAGAAGCGTTGATGGGGACATCAACCTTGGATCGTGGGGGAGGAAATGCATGCTTAGCCCGGCTTAGCTAGTTCAGGAATCCGATTGCAAAAACTTGTGTTGTACAAATTTTGTTATAAATGAAATGGTTTCCAAATGTTGTGCATCCTATTTTGTTTGGAATGGTGATGCATGGTATGATTGGCTAGTGTGTAGAATGCATGCTAAGCTTACAAAGTGGGAGAGGTAAATTGGATTAATCGTGTTTTTGTGTAGTGCTGAAATCGGGTGACTCCCACCCAAGGGGCAAGGAAACTTGCACCTTCGTTGGGAGTTCACGTGCTAGTGCGCACCTAGCGCGTGCGCGTACTATAACTGCGCCCTAACTGCGCTACCGAGGGGGTTGCCTTGTAATGCGGGCTAACGCGGAAGCTACGTACTTCCGTTCACGTACTATAATCGTGTAGCCTCGGGACGAAGTCGTATTGCGGCTTCGGCGTGTTCCCGTACCTCAAGCCAACATTCCAAGACGGACCCAATTGTAGTGATTGGGGTGCACGGTTGGTTCAAGGTTATCTTCCTAGTAAAAAAGGGTTCAAGGCGAACCCTTGCTCAAGGTGATGCCAAAAGCGACATCACAAGTGGTCGCAAACAAATGTTGTTGCAGTAAGGCGATTCGATCCTCGGGAAGGATCGTTCCTTGGCCTTGAAGTGGGTCAAGAAGAGTGCACTGGGATGAGCTTGAGAGGCTCCACCCTTGGCCGGGTTTTGGAGGAAGTCGGCCGAACTAGCTACTGGAGAGTAGAGACAAGTGGGGGTTTGGTTCTTAGTCATGGGACGCCATGGTGCGGAAACAAACTCCTTGATGTGGGACGCCACAACTTGGATGTTCGTTTTTCTACAAAATAGACAAGTCGATGAGGACATCGACTCCCTGTTGGTAGGGGTGTGTGTCGCGGCCCTTTGCCTTGAGGGCAGGGGGTCGGGACACGAGAGGGGCTGCCCCTGTGGTGGGGGCAGTGGTGACAATAGATGCGGGGGCTGAAGCACCCTTGAGTCCCAAGGCACTCAAGGAGGCGGAGGTGCTCACTAGGTGGAGCCCCGCACACCGGGTTGCGGTGGGGGTGGTTCCACGAGGGGTGGTGGTAGCTTAGTGGGACTTAGTGGGGGTGGCATAGGACTCACCATGGGGGCGGAGACCTTGTCGGTAGGAGTCGTGGGGAGTCTTGGGACTCATCACGGTCCAATGGGACCGTGGTGGGTGGGCCAAGACTCACCGCGACTCATCACCGGGAGTCGCGGGTTTTCGTGGTGGTTCGCCATAAAATGGCATGGTTGTTTGTGAAACCCCCGCGGACAGTCACAGAAGTATATATAGGGAGTAGTAACCCCGAGAATGGTGCAAGCCCGTTGATGTCCAAAAACTAGTGAGCAAGCGAGCGAGCCAGAAAGCGACCAAGGAGTGGGGAGCTATTCCGGACTGCCATCCACCAAAGAGAATTTCCACTAGGCCCAAATTGGTGGAGGGTTTCTGGGAAGAGTAAAGGGGGACCGTTATGTCCCGGTGAGCAGCCGAAGCTCCAAGTTGGCCCGACGGTCAGGTTGGGAGTTAGGCGCGCGCATCGAAGCGAGTAACTATGACTTGAAGGGGAGCTTACCGAAGTGAGGTGCGCGACAGTGTGGGAATGGTGGCGAAGTTTTACGAGTGTTGGAAACGCCCAACCCAGTGAGAGGGCGGATAAACCTACTGTCAGCAAAGGAGTGGTCCGTGGAGGAGCCACACGAGCCCCAGTTTTTTCTGCGATAGGGAGTCGAGCCCAGATTGGATCAAGGGGATTTTGGAGAAATACCAGGATGTGATGCCGGAGGATTTACCAAGCGGCTTGCCACCGCGAAGAGGAGTTGACCACAACATTAAGGTGATACCGGGATCGGAGCCGCCTGCCAAGGCGCCTTACCGGTTGAGCCACAGAGAGTTGGTCGAGCTGAAGGCTCAGCTCAAGGATCTAATGTCAAAGGGGTACATCCGGCTGAGTAAGTCACCTTACGGAGCCCCGGTGCTATTCGCAGACAATAAAGATGGGACGCTGCGGATGTGTGTCGATTATAGGGCTCTGAATAAGGTGACTATAAAAAACTGGTACCCTTTGCCAAGGATCAACGACCTCTTCGATCGATTGGCAGGAGCAAAGTATTGCAGCCGGATCGATTTGCGCTCTGGCTACCATCAAATCCAAGTGGCGGAAGAAGATGAGGAGAAGACCGCGTGCAGGACAAGATATGGTTCGTATGAGTTCTTGGTGATGTCTTTTGGGCTCACCAACGCACCCGCGACCTTTAGCACACTATGAACAACATTTTCCAGGAGTGGTTGGATGACTTTGTGATCGTGTACATCGACGACATCTTGGTGTACTCAAAAACAAAGGAGGAGCACCTGGAGCACCTCAAAAGGGTGTTCCAGAAATTGCGGGAAGAGAAGCTGTATGCCAAAGCTTCAAAGTGCGAATTCGGGTTAGAAAAGTGGAGTTCCTAAGGCATGTGATTACACAGGATGGGATCAAAATGGATGACAGAAAGGTGAGGGCGATCTTGGACTGGGAGCCTCCGACTTTGGTCCCGGGAGTGCGATCCTTCCTAGGACTCGCCTCCTATTACCGAAAGTATTTGAGAAATTTCGCCAAGATCCCGGGGCCGCTGTCGGACCTTCTGTGTAAATCCAAAGTATGGGTATGGAACACCTTTTGTGGAACACCTTTTGAGATTCATACGGATGCGTCGGACTTCGCAATAGGGGGTGTGCTCATGGAGGATGGATGTCCAGTGGCTTACGAAAGTAAGAAACTGAATGAAGTGGAGCGAAGGTGGGCCTACGCACGAGAAAGAAATGAAGGCGGTAGAGCATTGCCTTGAGCATTGGCACCACTATGTTGGTTCCAACCCGGCGAAGGTGTTCACGGACAATGTCACGGTGAAGTATTTTGCCATGCAACCTAAGTTGTCCCCAAAACAACGTAGGTGGCAAGACACTTTGGCGGTGTTCGATGTGGATATCCAGTATACAGTTGGGCAGTCTAGGTACCAACCACAGTCTCTGAAGTGACAAGGACTCCAGTCCTTCAATATCCCTGCAGTGTACATGGTTGGATCGTTTGCAAGGTCCGACCACATGTCAAGATAGTGGGAACTGGTGAAATTAATTTGCATGATGAGCATAACATTTGTGCCATGAATCTCACCCACATCCACTGGGCTGATTGTTGTGAAAGTCCATGCGTAGACTAGAATCAACATGTTCAATGTTGAGATGCCCCTGAGTTTCCTGTCACCAACTAGCATACCTGGCAATCTGAGTGGCTTGTAATGACCAATAGAATCCATCTTTCAGCATTTGAAAGGAGAGGCATCCATCTCTGTGGCCCACAATTCCACAAGAAATTGCTTTACTACTTTCAACAATTCACTGAGCTTCCAGCCAATCATGATAGGAGGGATACAAATTGCTCACATATACAGGGGCTCAGATGGTCCAGGGCTGGCTTCATATGCATTGAACTCTAAGCCAAATTACTTGGGGTAAAATTCTTATATATAGAGGTCACATTGGAGGGTTGCAGATGGTCCAGGGCTAGCTACTCCACCTGCAGTCTCTATAATTGCCCACTTCGTCATCTCACTTCCACCTCTGTCTCTCTCATTCTTAACTCCCTCCTGACCCTCGCTACCTGAAGACAATATTCAATTTTTGACTCACTGTCTTGGGTACTCTGACCAGACACCCTCTTCAAATCCATTCAAGGATAAACTTGTGCATGTACCTTTGTTTACCAACTTTGAATATGTTGAGGCTGAACCAAAGCTCAGCCCCTTTCACACTCTAGTAGTGGGAATTACTTTGATAGAGCAATTCGTTTAGGTTTTCCAGATTTCCAGATTCAACTAAAGGCACATTTGTTTGCATTTGCAGTGCGTGTGCAAGTCTGGCAGCCCTGGAAAAGTGGAAAGAGATCCATGGTGACATCGTCAAATCTGGAATTGTACCAGATGTCATTCTGAACACTGCCCAACGCGATGCTTGCAGGGTATACACAGTAGGGGCGCGGGATGGAGGCTTTGGAGACCTATGAGCAAATGATGTGCGAAGGGGTGAAGCCCGACCACATCACGTTTGTGTGTGTTTGCAGTGCGTGTGCAAGCCTGGCTGTCTGGAAAATGGCAAAGAGGTCCATGGTTGCATCGTCAAAGCTGGAATTGTACCAGATGTCATCCTGAACACTACCCTGGTGGACATGTATGCCAAATGTGGGAGCATTGAGGATATGGAGGGAGTTTTCCACACTAAGCTGAACGAGATTTGGTGTCGAGGAATGCCATACTTGCAGGGTATGCACAGCAGGGGCGTGTGATGGAGGCCTTGGAGACCTATGAGCAAATGATGTGCGAAGGGGTGAAGCCCGACCACATCATGTTTGTGTGCGTTTGCAATGCGTGTGCAAGCCTGGGTCTGTTCCCGTGTTTTTTGTGGTCTTTGTCATAGCATCTCCCTGTTTTGGTTTTATCTTATAGTCCTATGCCCATGTAGCTCCCTTGGTAAGCTAATAAGATTAACCTACTTACGAAGGGCATAGCTGTATTCCAGAGAACTTTGTTGAGCAGGTTGTCATTGTCAGATGCTAGCAGCAAGACAAGGATGTATGCATGATTTGTGCAGAGGCATGGATAGCTGAAGGAGCAGGGATAGAGTGTGGGTCCAGATTCATCCAAGGGTACTGGACTTCAAGCTCCAGATTACCTATGATTCGGGGGTTGCTATTCCATGAGCTCATGAGCTCATGAGCGGGCATGGCTCACCCATGAGCCGCCATGTAACACACTTCGAATTTCGGCAGATTTTTTTCGGGCCCAAAACTATAAAATAATCGAAAGTAGTATAAGAAGAGAAGGTTTTCGAAGATTTCCGCGCTCATGCTGGAAGCACTCCGCTCATAAGTACCAGTGTCCGCTCATGACTTGGAGCCCAAGCTCATGGACCGCCAGGCCAGGTCATAGAAAAACTGAATTCTGGGCAATAACGGCACCGAAATTACCCCAGAGGAAGGGACGCAAGCAAAATTAGGATCCGGGTTTGCAGACTCCGAAAACGCAATGGCGACCTATAACCGTGGATAGTACTGTTGCAGAAGTGCAGGATGGTTGGGTATAACGGCGCCGTAATTGGGCAGAGGAAAAGAAATAGCCGGCTGAAGGCTCGGGAGTGAAGCCAATAACGGTGCCGAAATTGGGCTCCGCCAACCAAATACCCGGCTGAAGCCTCCGGAGTGCAGCCAATAACGGCGCCGAATTGGGCCCCGGAAACCAAATATTCGGCTGAAGCCACCGGAGTGCAGCCGATAACGGCGCCGAAATTGGGGTCCGGAAACCAAATACCCGGTTGAAGGCTGGGGAGTGCAATCAATAACGGCGCCGAAATTGGGCTCCGGAGAGCAAATACCTGCCTTACGGTGAGGGAGTTTTGCAAACTGTCCTGAAACTGGTGCGGATTTGTCTAATAAAAACACACATGTCGGAGGAAATAGAAGTTTTGCCGCATACGACATTGATAGTGCAGCAATGATATATCCCTCTTCCGCCGGCCTCGCTCTCATTTTGCTCTTCACTCTTCTCTGTTATGTCCATCTCCTCCCTGCTCTGTGTTCTTGCTGTGTCGTGAGGCCATGTCGTGCCCGAATCACATCTATCGACGCCAAACGGGAGTCATTGTCCGAAAAACAGACGACATCATTGTCTTCCTAGATGTTTACAGGGACGATCCTCGACTTGTACAACTGAGAGCAATGGAGTTTCTTCCAGGATTGCACGATTCTCCTGGACCCCGGCTGGGGAGCAGGTGGTTCCTGCGCATCATGGACCTGGACTTTCCGCTTGAGTGGGAGCCGAACAGATCACGCACAGCGTTGCTGTATCGCTGGAACTGTTGCGAGTGGACGTATGATGAGTGCATATGTGAAAACTTCACGCGTGGACGGACTAGCTCAGAAAGTGGGGACATTCTCTTCAGTTATGAGGATGAGGAGGAGGGGAACACAGGGCCCACTGTGAAAATGTCCTTCTACAAAGGGGGCGCTATCGATAAACACGACATCCTCGTTAGTTTCAACCGGGCGACAGAAACCGCTGACATTTTGTTCAAATATCGGCACCCGGTCACTCAGGAGATCCTTGAGAGGCCAGTTTGAGTTCCTTCTTCTTGGGCGAGGGGACCATAGGTCTTGCATGCTAGAGTAGACATGTTTCGACTCACCGACACTCATAGCACATACATTTTGCTTTAGAAATCAAGTAGCTTCCCTGTGCCATATGGGGAATATACATGCTTGGATAATCTTCTGTTAAGGTTTTTTGCAATTCACTGCCAGTATGCTGGGACGTGTCCTTTGTCGTATGGATTGCTGTGTGCACAAGGTGCAGTATGCAAATGCTGGAATGTGCAATAGGACCCTTCCCACTGGGACACAAAACTAGCAATCTTGTAAAGGCATCACATTTGCAGAACACTGACAATGTATTGGTAGCAAATCGGAGTTTTCTCATAAAGGTGGACGAAAACGCCAGGATGGGCTGCGACATCACCACAAATTGAATAAAGAGTAGTAACAAGGAAGCACTATGCAGTATACAGACCAATAACGGCACTGAAATAGGCCACAATGCCCGTGTATCTCTACACAATGTATGCTTTCCTCGGATCAATTTATAGACATAATCAAAATAAAAAAAGCATGCCCATGCCATTCACGGCCAAAAACCACATTCTCATGTATTGCGGCACCGAAATGCACCTGGAGCCATGGCGGTGCGGCACCACCAAGTGTATAATTAGGGTGCAAGAAGATGAATGTGATATAATTGTCACTTTCTCCTTCCCGAATGTGGAATGTCAAGCAGTCCAACTTGTATCCTGCCGTAGGGCCTTGTGCAGCTCGTTGAAGCTCAGTGTTGGAGCATGGATAAAGACGTCCACGCGGATATGCAACTCATGCCCTTCAGAAAAATGTAATAAAGGTGTTTGCAGGGGACGTATGCTGCATTCTTCGATTCCATAACAAGGAAGTCCTCACAGTTGCAAGCTGGGTACTGAGAAACCGTGATTGTATACATGACACTGCGCGCAGTAGACCCGGCTGTTGACAACTGAAATATGCACCCCATCCCGGGGTGAGGAACATCCTTGCAACCTTGCACTATGCAAGGCATTGCAAGAGCGTTGGCCATCCTGGTGTCGTTGGCCTTTGTTGGTGGCCGCCGTCTTTTCAATTTCCCCCACCGATGGGTGGGCCAAGCTGCGGGGTCACCCACCGGTATATGGGGGCGAAGAACTTCTCGTGGGAGGAGGATGACGACTGGGAATTGGATTTCATGGAATGTCTGTCCTCTCCACCAGTCAAAACCCTGCACTTCCTAAAGCGTCTACCTCCTCCAGGGTAAGATCTGTACCAATTGTCACAGACCAGACTGCTGGTGGTTCAGGCATGCCTTGTACACCATACTTGGGCTTGCCAAACACACACGACATGATGTCATGCCTGCAGAACCAAAACTCTTTCAGTGTGGCCTCCACAAACTTTGCGCACAGAAATCTCCCTGTGAAGCAAGGGGCAGGCACACCGCCCTGCGGGCTCCTCCGAATCATCTCATCGCATCTCTGGTTGGTGTCGACACGAACAACACAACATTTGCCACGAAATGACGGACGGGTCCGTGCAATTCTCCACTGCGAGGCCGACACATCTCACTCCACGATTGGAATGCTGTATTGGGTAACGATAATAGGAGCAACATGCTCATCCTCGGCATGTTGTCCCGAGTCTGGCAGCGATTCCATGGATGCTGCAGGAGAGGGGGTACAAGTCCCGCTGGGAGGAGGCGTGGGACACAACATCGTTGCGCCCCGAGGTTGAGTGCGGATGTTTATATCTGATCTCCATGAATCACCGTCGCCTCCGGGCATGTCCTCAATTCTTCTCTTCATGCAGACATCGCCCTCCAGGTAGTTCCCCGACTGTGTAACGACGTTGACCTTATTGTTTCCCGCAATGCAGCAGTCCATTTTTTGGGATCGGTCGAACGATACGCCACCCTCATCAACATCTCCTGCCTGTCTGGTCCGATACCCCATTGCTTTCCTCCCAGAAACTAGTAGTAAAGAGATTGTTGCATGATGGCCCTCACAATATCTTCTGTTGTTGCTGTCAACATGTCAACGAGATGTGCCGCAGAGGAAGCACACCAGGAAGAGTGCACCGATTTGGCCATGTTCGTCGTCGGCATATCCGTGTCATTCTCCAAGCTCATGTCCTGTTAAAGGAAATTAGAAATGTCACTCATTGTGGAGAATGTCGAAGCACAAAACAGAACAATTGTCAAGTACAGAAATGTGTTACCTGTCTCATGTAGTCTCCAAACTGGCGGAATCTATAGTGCCACCACGCAAGCCACGTTTGCAGTTCTGGCTGATCTTTCACATCCACTGCCCCTGAAGACACCCACCAGGCACGTATGGTTGCAAACTCGGTCTCCGCCTCGTCGATGGAATTCGCATTTTTCCACGCAAGGCACATACTGATATGATCCTGCCGGTGGCGTGATGCCACGAACCTTTTTGTATTTTGCGTCAAACTCTGCATGAAGTGAAACCCGCAAGATCTCTCCTTACCTTCCATTGGAGTCTTTGGGTCGTCCCCATATACCCTTCTTACTGCAGCCCAGTTCGCCTGGGCATTGTCAGCCATGAAGCTCCTAAAATCGGGAGGGGGCAACTTCGCTCTCGCCATTTGCTCATTAATTCCGTGCCACATATGCAACTCCGAATCTGTGTCTTCTCCTTTCATTTCGCAGATAGCAATGGTCATCAACTTTCTGCAATGTAGGTCGTATACATGTGCCCCCATTGTCACCCAATCGTGGTTGGTAATTTGCCTGATGTGGTCGAACAAACCCAGCAATTTGAGAGGTCTCCACTGGTCATCCGCTTCACCAAATCGACACCGCTCCCCGGTCCGCACGTTGACATCTTAAATATGAAGCACCTGTCCGTCTCTGAGCCTTGACCAGGAAAGAAGCTGCCCTGGATGAAGTCGTAGCCGCATGTGCGCTTCACTTCCAAGATGGAGTGCATGTCTGATCATCTTCCGATTCGTTTCTTGCAGCATTGTTCCTGACATTGGGGCTGCATACATGGGAGACAGCTTCCAGCAGCTCCTTCATGTCCCCCTCGCCCAGCTTCTCTCTTGTGCTTCCGTCCTCCGACTATTCTGCCAATTGCAATTCTATGTGCGGATGCGAGCTGTATCTGCTTTGGTTTTGCTCCCGGCCTCAATCTCACCTCCTCCTTGATAATATCGTGGGCTTGTTGAAAAGCGACTCTGCAATTGCCTCTGGCGATGGGGTGGTCATGTTTTCCGATGTGAATGCATGCTCTGGTGCACGCTGGGCCGACGGTCCCGACGTAGTACTGCTTGGCGTTGCACACTGCCATACACGTAGGGGCTGCGTTGCAATGGGCACACTTGAACGTCCCTGCAGGAACTCTACCTTGAGGCCAAAATAGGGTCGACGAATTGTCAATTCAGTCTGTCTCATTCCGGGTGCCTTTGCTCATGTAGTGGTAACATGTGCTCGAGAAACATTTAAGTTGCCCAACACACAATACATATCTCACTCGAACTCCATCACCCAGGTTGGACGATGAAGTTTTGGTGACACACCAAGGGTGGCTGTTATGTTTTTTGTTCATTCCTGCCAGCATGCCGTCTGGGCCTGCGCTTGTCGGCACTGGAGGGAACTCGTAGATATCATTCTCATCCACAACTTCAGGCAAAGTTTCCACAGAATGGATTGGAGTTTTGTCGTAATCAAGCCTAAGAAGGTCACTGGAGCGGGAACTCGCTGTCTTCATCCTCCGCAATATGTCGATTACTGAGCGGACGAAAGTTGAGTCGGAGGGTGTGTGCTCATTGTTTGCCGACATCTGAACACTCCTAGTGACGGACGACTTCGAAACATACGATGGAAGGACCATACAGTCTTCATCGTCACTGGATAAGTCGTGGACGACTGTTTCCCTGTTTTCCTCGATTTCCTTTTTCAGCTTCTCTGCTTGTGAAGAGATACCCACATCCTTCATTGCAGACTTCACATCTTGCACGCCAGACCCTCTTGTGGAAGGAGGATCAACCAAGTTCCAGCGTGGGAACTCCTTAGGCACGATTTCACCAATTGCATTGTACCGGATGGATTCAGAAGCTGGGAGCCGCCACTCTTTGCCCTTTCCGAAATCTGCATGCAGAATGACGGCACTTTCCAGAAAATTTCCATAAGCATCCTTCGTCTCCTCTTCCAAAAACATCGTTCCAGGGCGGAGCCCGAACTTCACACACAAGTACTGCTCAGTGACAATCGCAAATCTTTGGTCGCAGGATATTTTAGCTTTCAGATAATCAGGATGGAAGTACACGTTTACCCAAACACGGGAGTCCATGTTGAAGACGGCAACTCTCGGTACGCTCCGCAGCGAAGTCCTGCAATGAGAAGAGTGTGTCCTACATAATACCACAATCATTTTCTGGAGGATTCTGTATCCAACAAGATGGGTGATCAGTGCACGTATGGATGAAGGTATGTAACGTACGTTACAAATACGGACGACCACAGCAAATTCACATCGGATATTGGGTGCCTGAATTGTGATGTACCACCAGTTAGGCTACAATAAATCAGGCCTTTGCTTGCCCCCAAACCATGGGCAAATGAGGCTTGGAGACTGATAGAAATGCACAAGAAAGCTGCCTCAAGGATTTGCAATGGGAAGAGGACCACATTGACTTGAAGTACAAGTGCTTTTCAAAAGAGGCATGATTGTCCATATTGAGGAAACCTAGGAATATTGCAAGGATGAGTTTGAGACCTGCAACGAAGAGGGTCACAAGGAGCAGGATTCAACTGTTAACTGAACCTGCTGACTGCTTGCAATGAGACATGGTTGAGCAATATTTCCCAACACAAAAATGCAAACTACATATTCCCACATTTTTGCACAGGTGTCAACAAGGGAGCCTCTAGGGTCATACCTGGAGCAATCCCACTTTTCAACAGTCTAGTATGATCCTATTTACCCTTACCCAGGGCTCCCAGGGTGGCACACGCATCGACAGAAGTGAAATGACTTTTTGGGCATCATTCATTTACATGGGATTAGCTCATAGATCCTCCTCTCCCTACCATGCTGAATGGCCTTCAATGAGATAATATTGCTTCTTTAGAGCTACTTCAACCTTCAAGTTCCCATATTTGGCATACATGTCGGCAAGGGCAATTTCCAGAGTGATTTCTGGTGCAATTCCAGCTTTTGATGATGTTAAGTATGAAATCTTGTCCAAGGCTCCAAGACTCGCATGAGTATTGCAAAGAGAACCATACCTTCTAACTGTCTTCCCCAGAGTTGTACCCCAGAAATTGCAGGGTGCAGAATTCTTCAGTCTTAATTCACTTACAATTTCTCTAGAGACAGCCGATGGACCTCTTGGAGTTGGGCTGAGCATTCAGAAATGATGTCTATATCCATAGTGTACAGCATGTGTAGCCCATTGACTTTCTCAAATATCGACTACCAACCCATACTCAGGTAAAACCCTACTTGGCTGCCTCCAATGACAAAACACTGCATAATAGAATTATGGCTTAGCTGAACAAAGGATTACTGTGTGAGAGAACTTGCTAAAGGATGTTGGCGGTAACCCAGAACTTGGTGCTCAGTCACCTCCAACATTGTATGCTCCAAAACACTCATGAAGCCTCTGAAACTCCATAAAATCCTGCTCCCTCTCATATATCCCTTGCTCATTGTGACTCTTTCTCTACATCTGCCTATCCATCTAAAGGTGTGTGAAGGCTTCTGTGTTAGGCCTAACCAGCACCAGCTCCTAGTCCTATGTAAAGCACATGCAAAACAAATGACATTCTTCCCCTCTCCATTTGGGATACTCGATGAGGCGACTGAGAAAACAAGTGACAGAAGCGAGGCCTACACGCTTGATGCACTTAGCACATCTTCAAATTGCGACTTAATCAGTGGAGAAGTGCCAGAGTAACCTTTATTTCCTTGTTGACAAGCTGCTGTAACCTTCATCTGATTTGACAGCATAAGCCAAATCTCTGCAAGCAACTCGAGCATAATTGTAAGCAACAAAAATGAGGAATGCCTTATGACTCTTCAACCGTCTCCTGACACTGAGTTGCAACCATCCTCAAATTAAATTCGTGAGCATATTCCTAAACCTAAGACTTGCCAGATCTTCAAATCTCCACCCTACAAATGCCTTCACGAAGTTTTCAGAGCATAAGGACTTGGAAGGAACAATGCGTTTCCACTGCCCATTCTCCTGCCTTTTTCCCTCTTCTCTTAATTAACGAGCTGACCTAGTCTCGAATACTGCAATTCTTCTCCATCATCCCCCGATCCATCTCTTCTCCTTTAAATGAAGTTAGACAGCGCAGAAAAGGCCCAGGTCCTCACAGAACGAGGCAAATTGTAGGTATCAAAAGATGCTCCAGCTCTAGTTTCTCCATAAACATCACCTGACAGAGGCCACCAGCTAAACAACCATCAGCCTTCCCCTCATATCAGAGACAAAAGCACAGATCTACTCTTCTGCGGCCAGACGCGCCAGGGCCTCCTTCCGCGCCCAGGTCTCGATGCGTGTGTCCGGCTTGGCCGAAAGCCCTACCGTGAGCAGAATGGTGGTAATAATCCCAGTTGCATAGTAGGGCAATTCCCAGTCTTCCCATTTCCGCTTCTGTCCCCTTGGAGGTGGGCTCTCGGCGAAAAGATATCCAGAGGGGTCGTTTTTCCCGGGCCCCCACCAGCTGCCTCCATCACTGTGACCCCCTCTCAACCTCTTAGTCTGGAGAACTCGCTGCACAGTCCCCCTTGCTGCTCCCCACGCCATCACCATCGCGCCCCTCCTTGTTGCCCTCTCTCTCTTCCTTCCCCTTCTGTGTGCGTTTCTACCTTTCTTCTTTCTCTGGAGAACAGAGACAAAGAGAGAGGTGAATATACTCTTATGGATGAAAGATGCCGAGGAGATCCAGGAATAGTAAAGGAACAAAACAGTAGTGGATGGATTGCCGGCGAAATCTGCTGTTATATCATGGCCGAGGAAGAGAGACAACCTGTGAAGACTAGGGAGTGAGAGGTGATGATGGGTCGAATACACCTTGTGTTTAGACGTTTAGACAAAGCAGGTGAGAGTGATGAATAGCTTTGTAAGGAAAGCAGGTACTTAATCATACTAAGACTGTAACGATCCTCCTGCGTACTTGTAACAATGATGCTGCTCCTTCCTCCACAGCCATCAATACTGAGCTTGTAACGTCAAACAAGACTCTGGGGTGCTGGCAATGGGCCAAGCCACCATCTCCGAGTCTGATACACAGCTTCGGCGATTCGGCGTGAAGAATGTGGGGGATTGCTGGGTATATGAAGGCCTTTCTCCCCCGCTCTCTCTCTCAGAGTTGCCAAGTTATCATAACCCACAACACCTACTGTGGGTGGAGCAGGATGCAGAGGTCCACCAGAATGCATGCCGCAGTGTGGTTGACACTGTGGGTGGTTTTCGCAATGGCAGTGACCAGCTTCAGATCTATCAATGCAGCAGAGAAGCGATGTGTGTGTCAATGGGATCAGTCTGTGAGCATTTGCCTGAGTGATTCTGCCAGCAGCTGTCCTGAAGGCTACCAACCAGAATGTGTGCGTCTCTCTCGACACAAGCCCGCTGGGAACGTCTGCCGTAAGCATCTGAAACAATACACCATGGATCAGTCCATACAATTTACTGCAAATCTCTTAAGATCCCTTGATGCAATGCAACATGTTCTTCCTCTCCAACACCATCACAGTCCCAGCACTCTAGAGTCCTTTTGTCGAATGTTGGGTGCAGATGAACTAAACTCTGCCTCTTTGATGTCTTGTGCCACAGATTGTGTGTGTGTGCAAGGGGACTGAATGCCATCTCCAGCAACCCAGCATCACAGTGTAGACCGGTTAGGAAGGATGACTAAATCCTTCTGTATTTGATTGTTCATGACTTGGATGGAACTGGAGGATCCAATAGCATTTTTGTCTGGAGGCGATGTTGTTCATTGTGTATCAAGTGAATGGCTGAGATTCTTCGCCCGGCATTGACCATATTTCTCCTACAGATGAGATTGATACAAAAGGCCATAATCAATTTAATGTCATAATTTGTTATAACTACCCACCTGTGTATGTTTCCCTTATTGCTTTCAACATCTTCCTCAACCTCTTCAACTCCTAACCTCTCCAAACATTGTGCCATACTCTTTAAGAGCAGAGGCCTCAAGGCTACGGCAAACAGCGTCTCATGAGTACATTCTTTAAGAGCAGAGAAGCGCCCATCCCTGTATTTCTGTCTCCCAGATACACATTCAAGAAGCTGGAAGCAAACAGAAATAATTAGTAGCAGCTATAAGAGAGTGCCAGCGAAATACAGTAAAGCGAGAGGATCGGCATGTCTGATGAAGAAGATGGGGAGGAAGGAGAGGAGGGTGAGGAGGGAGAACAATCAGTAAGCCTACAATTTTCCTCCCTTCTTGCAAACTCATTTGTCACCATTAAAAGGAGGTTACAGTATCGGATGTCCCATGCTGAATTGAGTCCATCTCAGTGCTCTCAAAGAATAACATAGCCAAGGAAAAAGACCTAAATCAATCTACAACCTTCATCTCCAGCAGCTTAAACAAGAGCCAATCAAGAAAATAATGCACTCTTAGAGGATAACATCAAGGAGCCCAGTTATGGATAAACTAGAATAAACCCAGGTGGTAACCATGTTAGATGAACACAAGGCCAGTGTCATGTCTACCCTCCCCAGACCTTCAACACTCGGTACGCATTCATGCATGAGGAGGCAGGCAGCCTAACCTTCATCAAGACAAAGATTTTGACTGTAGTCCAAGCGGGCAGGCATAGATGTAGATATTATCTACATAAGTTTGAGCAAGAGACCCAGGACTCACCCTTGAAAACTCCCAGATTCACTACCGTACTCATTAAACCTTGACTGCCGTTGCATTTGCAACCACAGGAATTTAAGTGGTCGGGACAACTGCTCGACTACGTGCCAGTGGGGATAGGGAAAGCAACCTACCCAAATGGAGACAGCTATGGAGGACTATATGACGATGGGAAACGGAATGGAAAAGGAAAATACACGTACAGTCATGGAGGAGTGTATGAGGGGCAGTACTCTCAAAATCAGAAGACTGGGTATGGCATCATGAAGTATCCTGACAAGAGCAGTTATGAAGGTACTTTGCATCGCTTTTCTTCTTGGGCCTGAATTACAAGGTTATAAGATGTAAAATTGACAATATGGTTAAGTGATAATCCAAAAGACCGGGGTAAAGGATACTTCAACAAACAAGTCCTACCACTAAGCTCCTCAATGGTAGTAGGCACCAGTCTGCTCTCCTCCTTTCCAGTATCTTTTGCTGCTTCGTTGATCAAAGGCCACAAGGCTACAGCAGAAAAATCCAATGAGTACATCTTTCTTGGTCTATGCTTGCTAGTAATCCTTCCCAACTTCTCATCTAAGTAGAGAGGTAAGAACCAGGTAGACGAACAGAAGAAACAGATAGAAAGAGAAAACTTAGGGTGTTGGGGGGTCTATAGGGGCATGGTTACAGGATAAAAAACATGGAGGAGGACAGTACTTGTATCAAAATGGAGACATTTACAAGGGTGAATGGAAAGGTGACGTGCGACATGGTGTTGGCACTTACTTCTTCAAAATCAGCATGAGTCAAGTAGAGTCTCCCCCTAATGAGACAAAATTGTCATGGATGTTCTTCCATTTAACCAGCATAGAGGGAGAGGGAAGAGAGAAGAGAACGTACTCATTCAGTGATCCCGCATTCATTGCCTTCCCATCAGGACCTGCAAGGCAATAATCTTTCTCAAGCTGCTTTTGGGGTTTCCATTGACCAGTACACTGACAGAGGGGGGGAGAAAACCACTGTAATGCTCAGAGGCTGTTCCAACTCGAGATACTAGTCAATACTACATGATTGTCAGATCTCCATTACCAAATCCCTCGATCACAGCCTCCTTCCCAGACACAGTTTAGTAAAACTTCTCCCATGCTATGCAGTTCATTGGTGATTGGATTCAAGGACAATTCATCTCCGGTCAGTGGATATTTCGAAATGGTGATATCTACCAAGGGCCATTTGCCAATAATAAGCCGGAGGGAAAAGGCAAGTACATCTTTGCAGCATCTAAGACCACATTGTATGGCAAGTTTGCGGATCAGAAATGGATTGGTGGAGCTTGGACAGCCACTCCTGCTGCACAGCTGACTACAGCTGCCCAGAAAGCTGCACCTGCGACCTTTGCCCCAGATATGCCCCGTGCTAATCAGCCGGCATTTGTCATTCCAATGAGATTCAGTTAGTGCCTAGTAGAGGCCCAGGGGGCATTCCATCTAGGTAATGTGAACATCTTGCAACCATCTATGCAAGTTGAAATTGAATTGATTTCAGGTCCATGGTATGACTAATCTACTTGGACAAGTTTAATATAGGGTTTTCACAGCCTTCCTCACTTAAAAAGACGAGTTTGGCTCCCCAAGCATTCCAAAATGGTCAACGGCTATCCGTAAACAGCCAAAAAAGAGCCAACGACATGAGACTGAAGAGAACGTCTGCATTCCTGACCCCACAACAGTTTCTGGTTTTCAGTCACATGACATGTTGCTGCACAAATATATTCGAGCCTGAAGAAGTTGGGGAAATCCTCACCCCATTGATTTGAATATTCAGAAAAAATAAGGGCACCAAAATTCTACCCTTTCATTGGAGCATCTTCTTTCCCTTCACTGGTCTAATCCAGTCCATCATCTCTCTCTCTCTCTCTCTCTCTGGGCACGGGGTCAATGGCCACAAAGCTACGGCAAACAATGACTACATTCTCTCTCTCTCTAGTTTCCTCTCTTTTGTGCCGCCCAAACTGGCATGAGGTCTATACAACATCATCTTATGAGTACATGCTCTAGTTCCCTCTCCCCCTTTCGTCATACCCCAACCCACCCAAAAAAGAGAAAGAAAAAAAAAATCAAAGATGGCCTTACTTACAGTTGTCAGAAACAAATCAAACTCCCCTTATTCACTGGTCAGATCAAGAACCATTCGATAAGCATCCCTGCCAGGGGCATAGTAAGAGTGCACCACACTGTCCAAGCAAAACCCGAGCTTTTTGTACAGGGCAACCGCTGCGGTGCGCATCGGGTCCACATGAAGGTTCACACACTGCAGTCGCCGCAAACAAATCTGTTGAACTGCTCGTTGGAGCAGCACCTCACCGTAGCCTTGTCTTCGGCAGCTATCCCGGACTGCCATGACATAGAGTCAGCTATAGTCACAAACATCAAATCCATTAGGAAATCCCATCAAACCTCTTGCATCCGAAGCAAGATGCTCAGCTTGAGTTTTAACTATAACTGTGTACCCGTTTCACTCACTCAAATGCCAAAACATCCATTATCCCTATTCGGTTCACATACTACAAACTGCAAAGGTGGTCAATCACACGGGCAATTCACAGCTAATCGGACCACAGGTGGCAAGAACCAATAAAACTCCACATCCCTAACGCTCGGCTCATCTTTTCAGTTGTTTACATGTAGGGGTGTCATAACTCCAAACCCGAGACAGGGAGGAATGCAAACCTGCAAGCTTAGTGATGGAGGCTGCTAGTGAGGTCCACGAATACATAAGATATCCTGCAATTGCCGCAGGGTCCACGCTCCCAGCTTCTTCTACGGATGCATTGTCCTGACAAACAAACAGAAGGACCTGGTTCCTTCGCTTGATTTCCTGCTCTGACCAAAATTCGTATACCAAACGGCATTCGAACAACCTTCCGTGTAAGGCGGTGCAAAAATTAGAAGGAAAAGATCAATTCACAGCATCGCTGCCTAGGTCAAAGCATGGTTTTAGGGGTTTAGGGTTTAGGACACGATTGACCACCCTCATGTGAATCATCCCGAAGAATATTGCAAAACAGTAGACCAATGTTCCACCTGCGCAAAAGATCCCGCTAGGGATTCATGCTTGGGAAAAATGCGACGCTCCAGTCGAGAAATTTCCTCCACCAACGCAGCCTCATCCGTCAGTCTGTGGCACGTCTGCCCCGACATACCCAACACCCTCACCCTCCTCCCCTCCTCCATCGCTGCAGCTCCCTTCACAGTGGAGCGAGAGTGAGCCCGACGGACGAACATCCGTCCACGACGGACGACCTACTGCACGTCCATCCACCCCGCCCAACGAACGAAACGCTCGTTCCTCTAACTTAAGGATCCCTCTGCATGGGACTGGATAAGGCGGTACCAAGGTGGGCATAATCTAAAACTCAACTACCCTCATTTTAGTTCAACTTTTTTTTTTCCCTAAGCTTTATCAAGTTAAAGAAGCACAGTGTGAAAACAATTAGAATAAAGCTAGTTATTTGTATTTAACACTTGGATTTAGGTCAAGTGTTAAATCAAGTGTCAAGTTTAGTTTGACACCTGAACCGCCTTATCTTCACGAGAGCGGCAGTCGCGTAGCTCATCTCTCTCGAGTTGAGCCTGCGCGACCGAGCTCCTTCATGCGTTTAGATCTGAGTATGCTTATGATGGGAGTGTAGGTTGTTGTGGGGTGGAGTCCCCATAGCGTGGGGTGCCCTTGGCTCGACTTCTATTTTAAAGAGTGATAGCGATGGATTTCATATTTCTTGTGTTGAGAGTGTGTGTCATTTTTAGCTTTATTTATCACTCGAGAGAGATGCTCTCTTACCTGTGAGTGCAAGGTAGGAGTTGAGGGTTAGCACTTGCAAGATTACTTGTGTGTAAGTAGTGCTTAGTTTGAGAAGCATATCATTGAATGTGACCACAAGATTCAGCGTGTCCTGAAACGCCTGGAGGATGACGATGCCAGAGCCGTCACTGTTGTTGCAGTCGCTGAAGCTACCAAGTCACCAGAGGCTTTGGAGTACACAAGGCAAATCAAGGAGAAGATGAAAGCTGCGGAGTACATGGATCTGGATGGGAAAGCAGACAACAAAATTCGGATAATGGAGGACGTGGAAGTAAAAAACTGGCAGCAGCCGATGAACACCAAGACAAACACGGCAGCTCACATTCCAGGCACAAGAAGAATATAGGCGGAAGCAAGATGCACTGCGAAGGCGACAGGCACAAGTGGGTGGAAACGCTTTATCTTTGAGTGATCTCGAGTTCGTAGCATTCTTGACTGAGGAGGGTACGATTGCAGATTGCAGCAAACCTGACTCGAAGGCAAGTGTGTATGCCATTTTTTATGAGGAAAAGATTATATATTACGTTGGTGTCTCAAGACAGGCTTATCAGAGTATGAGGCTACACTTTGCACGCAAGCCGCTACAATGCTGGTATGTGAAGGTGCAAAATGAGAACCGTCCAGCCGAGCTCTACTTGAAAGCATTCGAGACAAATGGATCTCTGAGAATGGTGCAGTTCCCAGCGGAAATGACAATGGGAAATTGCAAAATATTTGGGAGAACCCACTGGATTGCAAACCTCTCATGAGAGAAGAAGAGAAGCTGAAGGTTGAAGAGGCAGAGGACGTTGTTAAGAACAAGAAGAAGCGGGAGCGGCGATGTCTCGGTAGAGCAACCTGACGGTAGAGATGTGAAAGAGAATGTGGAGAAGTCGACAGGTTGGGCACTGTCAGCTCAGGAAGAGACCATTCAGAGAGAGCTTGAGCGTAAAAGAAACAGGGCACAACCAAAGGAGCTGATGGCCTTCTAAGTCTTTGATTTGGCAGCTTGCAGCTGCCTCATTGCAACATTGTTTATCCCTGAACAACCAGCCATATCTCTTCCCATCTCTTATATAGACATCAGAACTGTACAATGGATGAGGGATGGACTGAAGAAGGGGTGCTCCACACATGGGAGGGAGCTGTTGGTCCTCTGCAGATATGCATCACCAGCCTAGCAGCAGTGGGAGCAACAAGCAAGAGACTGACAAAGTAAGACATGCAAGCTAAGAATTGAAGGTGGGAGTTAGGAGCATGCTGCGTGCAGCATTTGCAGACTCAGGCAGCAGCTGAGAAGGAAGAGGCTCAAACCAATGTTGAGGGAGGCCCATCGAAGCAGTTTCAGGCACCTCAAGCACCAAGTCCTTCGTCACCAAGGGATTTTCCTTCTCTTTCTGTGCTTGAAGAAGTGAATGGGTCGGGTCAACCCTTTCCAGCAGGACAAGCATGCTTGGTGGGGAGTCTAGACGCGTCCAGGGAACTCGTCCAGGGTTGGTACTAGTTTGTGCATAAATGTTTGAATTTCTTTGCCAAAAGATAGCATCCCCGGCCTTACTGTGAGCCGCTTTCAGCTGTCCGTTATACCATTGTCCTTTTGCACTCAGCGTTCTCATTAAGTGAGGAGACGTCGTCTTCCTGGGCCACCCATAGTTTTGGAGCTATCATGGTGCCTGCACGAGAACGATCTGTGTTGCTCAAGTTGAGCTGACAAGATTGCGGGAGACTGGCGGGCTGCGTTCGCCACAGAGACGACGGCTGCCAGGCGAATATGAACAATACCTAAGAGCCGCTGGTACCAATTTAGAACTTTGGGCACATATACAGGAACAGGGAACCAAGACAATAGAGTTTTCTTTGTATTTGTTTTGTCTTATTAATTTATTTATTTATTTTATTTTTTTTAAAAAAAATGTTATGTTTAAAGAGCCTGGTTGGTCATATCTTTGTCAAATGGGCTCCGTTTGACTCAGTTTTTGAGGGGATAGCTGCAGAAAGGGGAAATCTACCTATCTAGACCTGGTTTCTGTTTTTGGGACTCTGCTAAAAATCTATGGAATTTTTAGAGTGTGAGTGTGTCGTGAAAGATCCACAATTCTGTTTCTAGAACCAATTCTGGTCTATTTGAGAGACAAATCTGTGGATGTCCTCATTGTATGGCTGGGGGAAATGAGGACGTAATTGAAGGGCATGTCTCTTCTCTTAGCCTGTGCACACAAGGGGATAGGATTTATGTTTCCCAAGGAACTCAGACTGATTTGAGTGGAGAACAGTTGGACGAGTTGATTGCATACTGGGAGTCAGGCATTAGCAGTAGACAACAGACTGCTGTAGTTGGCGTTGAGGGCCTCAATATCGCTTTGGACAGTCAGAACTCTGTTGGAGCCAGCAGTTCTGCAGCTGTAAGTGAAATACCAAAGTGGGTGAAAGCTAGGCTTGGAACACAGCCAAAGACAGCCCCGGGGACCAAGGTGTTCAGCCACAAGGCTGTGGTGTACTGGAGCAGAGGAGCAGGAGCTACACAAGTTTGTGCAATCAGACAGCGTTGCAGCCGGACACGCTCTGCACAAGGCAACCACGAGCGGGGGGTAGCGATGACAAGTTTGTTCTGTTTGAAGGAAATGTAGTCATTCGCAATGAGGACACCCGCAACCGTCTCAAAGTTTTCGAGTTGAGAGACTATCAGACCCTACCTTTGTTTTCTTTAGTGTTCAGTGAGCGGGAGATAGCAGAGTGTTGTTTTGTCTCTACCTGGCAGAAAAAGGAGGAGGGTTGGTTAGAGCGAGCTACTGTAGCTTAGAACAAGGTTAGTGGCAGGTTTCTGGACATAGATATACCTCCTACACCTTACCATCATGCAGAGCGAGGCACTTTGAGAGAAGTCTGGAAGTTGATAGCATAGATCAGGATTAGATCTTGCTTGGGCGGGCTTCTATTCTTCCCCTCCATCTCTGTACTATTTTCATTACCTTGTACTCGTAGTTGCCAAAGCCTCTCTTGGTGGAGGCCAGTCAGTCCGGGGTTTTGGGCTGGGATATTCTGCAGGATCAGCATTGCAGCTGGATTTTGGTGTGGGGGTGTTGATGTTTTGATTTCTTGTGTTTGGATTCCCCCCAGCCTTGAGCCATTGGGATATGACCCTTAAACTGCAACAGGTGCCCACCCGTGTCACTATTAGAATTAGTACTAGAGCCCTATAGTGTCACGTGGGGGAGGTGCACATTGTGAGTGTCATCACGGAGTTACCCAAGGGTTTTGAGGGGAGTACAGCTACAGGCAGTAACAGTGAGAGTGGGTTCACAAGACGAGGTATTCGGTTCAGACCACCTTCACCGCCACCCTCAACCAGTGCAGAGTCAGACACAGACTCGGAGGCTTCATCAACAGGTGTGCAGTTTCATTCGCCATTGTTGTGGGACGACATGGAGGAGATGTATGGAGCTACCAAGGGGCCTCGTAGGTACTCTGGAGCTATGGGCACAATCGAGTTGGATGACTTTATCCAGGAGTTCGACAGCTGGTGTGATTTGCAGCAGATGCGCAATCCACAGCTATTCACCCCATTCATGGCATGGAAGGGATTGTTCCAGCATTTGGAAGGCCCGCCTATGGACGATTACCACGAGTTCAGGCAAGGACATGAAGCAGAGATTGAGGGGTGGAGGATGTATTGGTCACCTGATTACGTCTCCATTACTCGAGGCACGACGCGACCAGTAGCTGCATCAGTACCGATATCTCCCACTACCAGCACTAGTAGTGGAACAAGTAGTGCCGGTACTTCTGCAGGTGGTACCAGTTCAAAAGGTGCTACTACTCCTCCTGCCACGACTACAACACATGTGCCTAGATTCAACCCGGTGGTGGAGTTCTTCCAGGAGTTGCGGAGGAACTACCAAGGTGTACGGACAGAGAAGCTGCGAAGTTTGCAAGACTTCCAGCGCAAACCCAGTGAGAGCTTGCGAGAGGCCTACACTCGTATGAGGCGCTTGATAAGTGTGACCCAAGGGGTTACTAAAGCTCAGGCAATCCAGTTCTGGTATGGAATTTTGGACAAGGAGCTCAGGAGAAGGGTGCGGGATGCAACCCTGTTACAAGCAGCCCAACCCACATTAGCAGATGTGTTTCTGCTGGCTGAGCGGATTGAGCTCAACATGGTGGAGGAGCGAGTTGTTACCATTGGGTTTGGCAAGGACATGCCTGCACGAGGCGCAGCTGCCAGCCCACAGGCACAAGGGACTGCCCAACAGCGCGGTCAGGGGGGCAAGGTTTCCCAACCCCAAGTTCCATAGAGCTTACTGGGGACCTCAGGTGCAGAGGCCCGTGGCATCTTTTGCAGGCCAACAGCAACCAGGGGTGATATGTTGGACATATGGAGGACCCCATGTCAAGAGAGATTGCCCAGAGAGTGGCAAAAGGCCGGCACAAACACAGCCTGCACAGTTGCAGTGTGGGCATTGTGGCAAGTATGGGCATGGAGATGCCCAGTGTTATGACTTGCATCCTGAGTTGCGCCCAGGCTAGTTCCAAGGGAACAATAGTGGCCGGGGGCGAGGTGGACCAGCCCAGAGAGGACGAGGTGGTCGGGCACGAGGTGCAGGCCAAGGGCAAGCTCAACATGGCCACGGACGCGGAGGTCAGGTGTTGACCAAGGCATGGCCAACCGGCTTCAGCAGCTAGAGCAGAGGCTCGCTGCCATGGCTACAGCTCAGGCGGTACCGGCTCCCAGGCGGGATGGTCCACCTCCTGCACCTGAGAGAGGAGATATGGGAGGCATGGGATTCATGTGCGGAGTAGCGCTACTACTAGAGGGTGGAGTCTGCTGCAGCCGTGACTCGAGGAGCAGCACGAGTTCCTGAGCCACGAGGTGCAGAGGTTGAGTTGGATCCACAACGTGGGGAGGCAAGCCGTCAGGCGAGGCTTCCTCAGTCATTCACATTGGCGGAGACAGTGTCGACGCCATCCATGGCACCTAGTTCTCGCCCGACTGTTACCGAGGCGGAGGTTTCTATGCCATTGGGGAGAGCTACACGTGCAGCATTGACACCTGCTGCCAAGGCTAGTGCAGCCGGTGTGTTATTGGGGGCAGCCACCTCTGTGTGTCAAGCCCCACTGTTCTCGGCAACCATGATTGCAACACCGGGGGTAAGACCAGCTGCAGTGTTCAGACTAGCAGCAACACTCTGTGAGAGTGGGGAGGTCACTTCATCTTCTACGGAGTTACTGGAAGGTGTAGTGGCAGAGGGATCCTCGGATTTGAGGGTCAAGACTGCCACGGCTGCGCCATGGCAAGATGCAGCTGCCAGGTTGACGAAGCTGCCAGCTAGGCCAGCCTTTGAGCGCGCCATGGTGACACCTGGAGTTGTCTTGTTAGACAACCAGGATGGCATTTTCTCTTTGAGTGGACCGGCAGGCAAGAAGTACCGGCCACTACGGGTCTTGTTGGACTCGGGAGCTCAGCCACTGATGTTGGGCAGAGCTGCTATTGCAGGTTTGGGCCTCATGGAGGCGGATATGGAGCCTTGTCCTTTCAGATACAGACATCTCTGGGAGGATCAGAGCAGGCTCGGGGCATGACACGGCATCAGTTGGCCATTAGACTGCAGCCGGATCATCCTATCGATGGCTCAGTAATGCGAGCCAAGGCCATTATGACAGACGCGGTCTCTTACGATGTCCTTGTTGGTGGGGCAGTGTTATACCCCATGGGCTTCACACTGGACTTTTGGGAGGAGTCAGCATTCTACAGGCCGGATGGCAATCAGGGGATGGTAGTCGTGCACAGCTCCTTGTGACATTCATTGGGGGTATTGCGGCTGCCCAACGGGGCAAGATGCCAACACTAGCCGCCTTTACAGCTGCAGTTAGTTGGCTGGAGAGTTGCTGGAAGGCAATGCCCATGCAGAGGATGTGCCACCTCCAGCAGAGCAGGATGACATGCATGGTATGGCGGATTTGCCTGCCATGTTGCTCACACTCCATTGTGGGGTACGAGCAAGGATTGGCAGCAGGTTGCTGATCGACGGGTGAACAAGCCTGGGTAGAGGCTTTTTGTACCGTCAGGAGAGGAGGAGAGTGCGGGTATTGCACCTGGGACACCTCAGTTGTCACATTGGATACCACACCTATTATGTGGCAGTATCGGATGAAGGCATTTGCCTTCTGGACTTGTTTGGCGGGATCAGCGGCTGGCTGCTGATTGGCGCTGGGGGACAGGCAGGTGTGCGGGTAAGGCGTTACCTGTATGTGGAGAGGGATGAGACTGACGACAGCGCGATTTTTCTCACTGCCATGTTGCTCAGTTGGTACAAGCAATACCCTGCTTTGCTTTGCGCAGTTTAGGCAGTCGATTGATCTGGTAGTGGCAGGTTGGCCCTGCCAAGGGCATTCATCAGCCGGGCATGGCAATGGATTGCGAGACTCGAGGATGGGTCTGTTTGGGAGATGGTGCGGGTTTTGTGCCACTTGCAGCTTCATCAAGCTGTATCTCCAGCAACATCTTGGAGAATGTGCCACTGATGGGTGATTCTCGGGCCAGGGGGTGATGGCCAGTGTGCATCAAGTCCGGTCGTGGCTTGGGTCAGCAGTGTTGCTGGATACCGTGCAGTGGGGACGGGCTCTATAGTCATGACTTTGGTGGACTAACTTGATGCCAACCCGCACTGCTCAAGCATGCATTGATGGGGTGCAGCGGCCAGCACACCTCACCGTGGATGGCATTTTGGAACACAGCGAGGCAGAGTCTCAACGTGTGAGACACGATGACCGTTCGCCTTTGGCAGTGGTCAACAGGGTGGGTGGGTAAACCACGAGCAAACATTACCTACACTGCTCAGCTTCCCAGGATCCCATGCTTTTCGGGATGTGGACCTGGCCTCTGGGGATGCTCAGTGCAGCAAGTTAGTGGAGCCTAATGCCGACGAGGCGAGAGCGGGCTATGGGTTTTCCACTGGACCACGGCGGTGTGCCTTCTCTTTCTGAGGCATCACGTAGTCAGGTGTGGGGCAAGCATGGATCTCAATTGCTTGACCTGGATTATCAGCTTGGCTATGGGCTGAGCAACGGAGAGTGCGGAGTGCACTTCCCTTGACGATCTCTCGCCTAACGAGAGGTACAGGCATCGAGTGGGGGCGAGCGGTGAGGACCAGGGGGTGTAGACATCCATGGCAAAGTGGAGGGTGCTCGAGGGTCAGAGGGAGTGGCAGCCAAGGAAGCGTGTGATGGATGAGGTTGGGGATTCTTCTCGGGATGAGGGAGGTTTCTCAATGATGAGATGATGGGGCAGGATGAGGCCATTGTCATTGAATGAGCAAGAAGGGAGTACTGTCAAGGGTTGTAGCATAGCAACCACGGGACGCGTCCTTCCTCTAAGCCCACTGGACTTAAGGTTACAGTTACGGAGGACAATTGGGGAGCCTGATATTGGACCCATTGTCACCGGAGAGGGAGAGAGACGAACGTATACCGGCGGTTCCTGAGGGCTTACAGGAATGCTTTGCCTTCAGTTTGAAGGACTTGGGAGCACTGAAGGGTCAAGAGATCCGTATTGAGTGGCCACTGACACGACCAATCTTCAGGGACCCTATAGTACAGTGACATAGAGAGGTCTTTGATTCAATGAGGACTCAAGATCTCGGGGAGGCAGGTTGGTGGAGCTCTCTGGTGGAGAGTATGCTTCAGCCACAGTGATGCCAGCAAGAAGGATGTCTATGGCAATTGGACGGAGAGACGTATGTGCGGTGATTACGGCCTGTAAAATCGTCAGACCAAGTCGATAGGTATGCAATGCCGACACCAGAGGAGATCTTTGATGCCATGGGCATTCCAAGGGCTTTAGCACGTTGGATTTACGATCCGGATATCACCAGTTGCGGATCAAGGAGGCGATAAATAAGCAAAAGACGGCATTCTGGGGGATTCAATGAGAACGGGAAGGATTGCCTATACAGTGGCGGTTCTTACCATTTGGGCTTTTAAAAAACGCTCCGCTGAGTTTCAAAGAGTCATGCAGGAAAGGATTCTAGCAGGGGTGGAGTTTGCTCAGTGACTACATAGATGACATCATCATTTTAGTGCTACGGGGAGGAGCATGAGAGACACCTTTAGGGGGTATTTGAGCGCTTGAGGGCGCACGGATTGAAGTTAGATAGTTACCTCCGGGAGGAAAGTGCAAGTTTTTCCACAACCAGATTGAGTTATCTGGGTCAAATGATATATCTGGAGGATGGGGGTACAGCAGCTAAGGTAGAGTCATTGCACAGGTTCCACGCCCCACGGATGTGAGCCGAGTAGAGGAGTTCGAGCTTTCATGGGGTTAGCAAACTATTACAGACGGTTTGTTAAGGGATTTAGTGCCATTGCAAAGGCTCTAACCAAGCTGACCAAGGTGGACCAGGAAGATAGAGTGAGTGCAGTGGGAAAGATGAGAAAGAAAAGCTTTTCAAGAGCTCAAGGCGAGGTTGACCTCGGCGCCCATCTTGAGACGACCTATCAGGGGGTGTCCTTTTCAGCTGCATACAGATTGAAGCATGCTGGGGCTTGGAGCGGTGCTCACACAGGTGGATGATGAGGGAAGAGAGTTCGTAGTGGCTTATGTTAGCCGCTCGAACAATGCTGCAGAGTCTAAGTATAGCTCATATGAGGGAGAATGCTTAGCTGCAGTGTGGGCCGTGGCACACTTCAGTGCTATCTATACGGCAATCTCTTCACCCTTGTCACGGATCACCAACCACTCAAGTGGTTGATGGAGTCAGACAAGCTTACGGTGAAGCTTGCACGGTGGGCACTCATCCTTCAAGTATGACTTTCAGGTGGTGCATCGACCGGGTTTGGTCAATCGCAATGCAGATGGGTTGAGCCGCAATCCATGCACGAGCCAGTAGGATGACACTGGAACTCGGTGGCATGGTGAGACGGACGAGGAGATGGTGCCCGGATGGCATGCATCTGCATTTCTGTGTATCTTGGCAGCGGAAGGCCAGGTTGGACCTGCAACAGGGATGACTGTAGATCAAGTGTCTGAGGACCCTGAGGCCAGCAATGAGCAAGGTGGTGGCCAAAGATATACATGAGGATTCAGTTGTGTTGGACTACCTCCGCACTGGAGACACTACAGCCACTGTGACTGCCAAGGAGAGGGATCGGATCCTACAACGAGCCAAGAGGTTCAAGTGGGAGGGGACACACCTACTCCGAGTGTGGGAGGATGGTCGAGTGAGGATTGTGCCTCACCCAACATAGCGGACACGGTTAGTGCGGCATGCCCATGAGGAGTTGGGGCATTTTGGGGTGCGACGCACTCATAGTCTACTGCAGGGGCAGTATTGGTGGCGTGGTATGCACACAGAGGTGCAACAATTTGTGGCTAGGTGCATGGTGGTGTGACAGGGTGCGTGCTTCATTCAACGCCCCTACTCCACAATTGCACCCTCTTCCGATCATGGGATTGGGCTACAGGTGGAGACTTGACTTCGCAGGGCCGTTGCCACTGACCATGCGCCACAACAAGTACGTGTTGGTGATGGTGGAGCACTTCTCCAAGTGGATTGAATTGGTTCCATTGCCTGATAAGGCTAGTGAGGGAGCTGCGTATGCATTCTTGGATTGTGTGCTTAGCCGATTCGGTGCTCCAGCTGAGGTACTCACGGACCAAGGGAGAGAGTTCTTGGGGGAGTTTTCAGGTTTTGTGTGACAAGGCCTTGATAGACCACCGCACCACTTCTCGGGATCATCCTGAAGCCGATGGCTTGGCAGAGAGAGTTGTTCAGACAGTAAAGAGAGGTTTGCGCAAGTATGGCTTGCAGAAGGGACATCTAGGAGATTGGGACCTTCAGTTACCCTGGTTAGCCATGGGCTACAGGTTCAGCAAGCAAGCATCACTTGCCTCCTTCTCACCATACTTTCTTCTCTTTGGCCGAGAGCCGGATTTACCTACATCCATTCGCAGAGAAGCTGCTACAGTTCTTAACCCTTGACGATCCGGATGTGTGGGCACATGCATGTGAGCAGCGTGCAGAGTTGTTCAAGAAGTCATGCCAATGGCTTTTGAGAACCTTGCCATTGCACAACACCGTGATACGTTGAGGTATGCTACCATACGTGGTGGGGGCTATCGTCCTGGGGTTTGGAGATTCAACCCTGGTGACTACTTCTATTTGCAGCAGACTGCTCCTATGACCTTGGATGTGACTACAGGACGTGTTATTTTGAGGGTTCGAGAGGTCTTGCCCTCAGGCATCTTGGTCTTGGAGGGCCGGGATGGCATAACTTGGAAGGACCATGTGCGTAATTGTGCGCCATGTCACCTTCCGAATGTCGATGGCAGGATAGACCCAAACTTGGCAGTGGTATCTGCAGTTTGAGGTGCATGTTGTGGGGGTCTGCTAGAGGGGCAGCCACCATGCTGGTGGTGATCGATGCTCTAGAGGTTGGCATATGGGATGCTTGACTCCACCTCTTGAGATGGTTCCGGATGGGGAGTGGTTATGTCCACATTGCATTGGATAGTGGGAGTGGATACAACCATGGAAGGCTAACAAGAAACGCAAGGCCAAGCTACTAGGGGACCTTGAACACACGAGGTCTTGACTCAAGTTCATAGATTGCAAGACGACGACTAATGATGGGGCTACTCTTGTACCCGGCCTCTTGGTCTATAGAGTTTGAGTACAACAGGGACAGTGATAGAGGACTTAGTACGGCTGTGGCTATTACATCTTGTAGCTATCTGGAGTTAGAGGGACCTATCCACCAGCTAGGGGGGCGATTGTGGCAGACTACTTTATTGTGCATATATGTGTGGTGTGGTTTGGACAGCGATGTAGTTGTGTAGCGATATGTATGCGCACGACAGCTGTCAAGTCAAATAAGCACAGTGTGAAAACAACTAGAATAAAGCTAGTTATTTGTATTTAACACTTGGATTTAGGTCAAGTGTTAAATCAAGTGTCAAGTTTAGTTTGACACCTTAACCGCCTTATCTTCACGAGAGCGGCAGTCGCGTAGCTCATCTCTCTCGAGTTGAGCTTGCGCGACCGAGCTCCTTCATGCGTTTAGATCTGAGTGTGCTTATGATGGGAGTGTAGGTTGTTGTGGGGTGGAGTCCCCATAGCGTGGGGTGCCCCTGGCTCGACTTCTATTTTAAAGAGTAATAGCGATGGATTTCAATATTCTTGTGTTGAGAATGTGTGTCCTTGTAGCAGACTACTTTATTGTGCATATATGTGTGGTGTGGTTTGGACAGCGATGTAGTTGTGTAGCGATATGTATGCGCACGACAGCTTTTTATTGTAAGTTCTAGCTTAACCCCTAAACGCCAACAGCTTAATTCACAAAAGTCTGCAGAATCCAATCCTGGGGCCACCTTCTTACTTATAACTAAGACTTTGCTCAGTTTACAGAAGTTCATTGTTTTTTTTTGTTTTTTTTTTTTAATTATAAAGGGAAACACCTGGGAGCTACATCTCACAAATCAGGCCCCTTGATAGAGAGAGGAGAAAATAACCTCAGGTCCACACGGCAAAAATCTGTCCATCCCATCCGGACGTGTCGGCTGCAGCGGGTGTGGCCGGGGTCCACCCTTGAGGAACGCGACGGCGAGGAAGGGACGGACGGCCTGGCCACTGTAGGTACTTCCCGCTGTCCGTCACTGCCCGTCCCATCCCTCATTCCTTCTCCCTGGCTATCATGGCTAAAACATGTGTGTAGGGTTTAGCCGGAGGGCTCTTTACGAGAGCTTCTCTTGCTAAACTTATATGTTGCGTCACGTGTGTACTCCTTGGCTATAATGGCTAAAACATGTGTGTAGGGTTTAGCCGGAGGGCTCTTTATGAGAGCTTCTCTTGCTAAACTTATATGTTTGCGTCACACATGTGTACTATCGCGTGTGAACATGTTGCACCGTCAGTCCCGTCCGTCCCCCTCCACACGTGTGGAGGGCCCACCACTATGGCTAGATGGGATGGACGGATTTTTGCTGTGTGAACCTGCCTTCAGTAACCTAGCCGTAAGGCTTTCTGATGCGACATTGCGCAAAGGAGGGGGAGAAGAGCGTACCACACCCGTCAAGTAGCAGGATTTGACCCAGGGTCATCCGGATGGCACTCAGTGTACTTTACCAACTGAGCTACTGACTATTGGTTAGTTTAACCCTTAAGTGCCAAAACTCACTAGGGCTTCGCGTTGCTCCGCACTACTAGCGACGAATTCTGAGAACTACGTTCAATTTTTCATAAAAAAAAAAGGGGTGGTCATCCCAGTGTTACATGCAGAGATCCCGTGTTTGGTTTTTTCTGGAATAAAAATGGCGGATCTGCATTTCAATGTTCAATTTTCACAAGCTGCATCAATCAATAACAACATACCCAAGTACCCTTACATTCACTATATGAACTTTCAAGCAGCCACCATGGGATTGGATCTTGGTGGGTTAAGGCTAGCTTTTGACAATATTCATGTAAGTTCATCAAGGGCTCCATCCAAAGCCACACCATGAGAAATAAACAAACATGTCCAAATTTAAGATGTTGAAGAAACTTGTGCACAGTGCTGCCTCTCTCATCAAACTCATTAAAATTCGTATTCACTTCCATCTTCAAGCTTTGGAGAAGCTACACCACCCAAACCCAGAATTAGGATAGCACTCTGATTTCCATCCACTATCACCAGAATCAGTCAAAAATCACCCCTTCAGTCAAGTGCAATTGTGGGCTGACTTCCTACCTATGCCGGTAGACCCCACTATCAGGAAATGGTGGATGGTCTGAGTAGCTACACAGATCAATGAATGAAGCAAGACAAGTATGAGAACCAAGCCTGCACTTGCCCAAAGCTCTTGTCAGAAATTTAGCCGGGGGCGGAAAGAGGAGGAGGACATGTTGGTGGAGTTGGCTCATGAAAGAAAAAAAGGAAGTCCATGTAAGGGAGACCCAAAGCCTATGGACACAAACAAGAAAAGATAGAGAGATAAGGAAAATATCCTAGCTTCATTGCACTACTTAATGAGTTGTTATGGTAAATGGAACTTTGCTTTGCTCTTCCTCCTTCAAGTGCTTATAAGTCATCAGCTAGCGCAATGGAGGCTATCCATATCTTCATATCCTCTCACAGCAACTCAGTAAAAGACAAAGGGTTCCATGCACCTCTTTGCTTTTTCAGCCAGACTGTTGAAAACTCCCTTCGCATCCTTCATGCACCCACATTGGCAAACAGGTCAACCAGGGCAGTGACATCTGTACAATCCAGCTTTGACGATGTCACCATGGACCTCCTTCCCCTTTTCCAGAGCTTCTTTCATTGTCAGCTGCTAGCAGCAAGGCAAGGACCTATGCATGATTTGTTCTAGGAAACACCCAACTCAACTATTCACACTATTCTACAACAAAATGTATGCATCTGGTTGTCCACCTCAATACAGCAGTGAGACCTGGCTCCTTTCTGAGACCTCTGTCCCTCATCATTTTTTACACCTTCGCAGTATCGCCCCCCCTGCCAGCCTTGAAAGTAACACGTAAATAGCAGCATCCTGTGGATCCCATTTAGAAAGGCATTTTGCTGCACTTTCTGCCACCTCCACATTGCCATGAATTCTGCAAGCACCAAGCAAGGTCTGCCACACTGAAGCAGCTGGTTCGATTGGCATTTTGTTCATGAAGTCCTCTGCCACCTCCACTCAACCTGCGTGGCCAAAAAGGTCCACAATGCAGCCAAAATGCTCCATTGTAGGAGCGAGGCCATGATTTTGACTCACGGAATCAAACCATGCTGGGCATATCCTGCAATCATCGCATTCCACGACACCACATTTCATTCAGCCATATTGTCAAATACTCCCTTTGCATCCTTCATGCACCCACATTTTGCATACATGTCCACCAGGGCAGTGTCCAGAATGACATTTGGTACAATTCCAGCTTTGACGATGCAAGCATGGACCTCTTTGCCCTTTTCTAGAGCTGCCAGGCTTGCACACACACTGCAAACACACACAAACGTGATGTAGTCGAGCTTCGCCCCTTCGCACATCATTTGCTCATAGGTGTCCAAAGCCTCCATCCCGCGTCCGTCCTGTGCATACCCTGTGTTGGGCAGTGTTCAGAATGACATCTGGTACAATTCCAGATTTGACGATGTCACCATGGACCTCTGTCCACTTTTCCAGGGCTGCCAGGCTTGCACACACACTGCAAATGCAAACAAACGTGCCTTTAGTTGACCATCTACCAATGCAGGTTTCTTGTACTTATTTATCCACAAGGAATCATAGGTAATCTGGAGCTTGAAGTCCAGTCCCCTTGGATGAATCTGGACCCACACTCTATCCCTGCTCCTTCAGCTATCCATGCCTCTGCACAAATCATGCATACATCCTTGTCTTGCTGCTAGCAGTTGACAATGACAACCTGCTCAACAAAGTTCTCTGGAATACAGCTATGCCCTTCGTAAGTAGGTTAAACTTATTAGCTTATCAAGGGAGCTACATGGGCATAGGACTATAAGATAAAACCAAAACAGGGAGATGCTATGACAAAGACCACAAAAAGCACGGGAATAGACATACTCAAATTGGGCCGATTAAGACAATGTAAATAATGTCACAATGCCCAGATTGTCTTGATCAAGGGAGCAAGGCTTGCCGTATCCTTATGCGCCCTCACAAGAGCAAGTTGCAAAGACCCCAAGCTCTCTTTGCGGATACAAAAAACTTGAACCAAATGTTGTTCTTGACAGGTGCAAGCATGAGGTGTTCATCTTGCATCTCAAGGCAGAATTGTCTATCTCGAAATTCTCAAGTTGTGGTGCTCAGGGAACTGACAGCGAGCAGTCGCCTGGATGTTGTTCCAAGCTCACGAGATTACTGTCTCCATTTTGAACCAACCTTTTGGTAACCCAAAGCTTGAGTAGCATATTTCAATCTGGAAGCTACAAAGACTTTTATGGAACTGCTACTGAATATTGTGGCTTCTCCTCATCTCTGTTACCTCCAACAGGCATTCACCTTTTTGCCTCGATTGTCCCACCATTGACGGGGGTCAGAAAAGTATTCATTCCATAGCTTCTCCTCGTCTCTGTTACCTATTTCTGGATACTTTCCTGTTGTCACACTGGCAGTATCATGTCAAAGTCACTCCAAACTATCAAAGCTTCACTCAACCAGCTAACTTGCAGAGTTCTACATGAAAATTTAGGGCCGATTCTGATAAGAGGGGAAAACAGGGTGAAATGTGTTGAAGAAGGTGCCTGCATTAGCAGTGCCTCGTTCTATCAATTGTACCGCTGCCGCTGCTATTTCCAATTGACTGCGATCGGAAAAGTGTTCACTCCAAAGTTTCTCCTCATCTCTACTATCTGTTTTTGGATATTTTCCTGCTGCCACATCGGCAGTAACTTGTCAAAGTCACTCCAAACCACCACAGATCCACCCAACGAGCTAACTTATAAAATTCAATATACATCTCAGGGCCGAGTCTGATGCAAGGGCACAACAGGCTGAAATAGGTCGAAGAAGAAGGTGCGCTTACCACATTGTCCATGACCTTGTGTCATCATCTAGCAAGATTTGGCCGACCATCACCCCAAAAAAACCTCTTGTGTGTGCTGCTTGTGTCTGTAGACGGGTAATGTCGGTTGGTCTGTGAGAACCACCAAGGTGCAGCTGAGTAGGTAGAGATTGAAAAAGGGCCTGCTAAGACCAAGCTGCGGAGAGGAGCCGATTGATTTGGAGGCAGAGTGGGAAGACCTGTACAACTATCGCAATCTGGCCGTGGAGATGGTGGTTAGGGGAGACGTGGCAGTCGCCCACCCAAAACAGTTTTTGTTTACTGTTGGAGATCCTGCCAGTCGCTGTTTTTTGTATTATAAACAGTTGGAAGATAGACTGGAGGCATTTCGACAATCTCATCTCCGGGATAGGCACTGGAATCGAGTACATGCTTGTGGTTTTCTCTCTGCTATTCCAAGGCTAGATGACAAACTGTTGTCGAGGTACCTAGATATGGTGCAACCTCTGGTGATATTCTCATAAAGAAACTGCGCCACAACTTTGGCCGTATCGGTGCGAGAGACCATAGCTTCAGCCCACTTAGTGACATATTCAATTGCAACAAGAATATATCGTTTCTGACCATTGCAAGAAGCAGAGGTGATAGGTCCAACAAAATCGATACCCCACTTCTCAAAAGGTGCCTGTGCAAGGATGGGAACCAGGGGCATAGAATTCGATCGCGCAGGTCGGCCAATACGTTGGCATGCATCACAATGACGCACATAAGCAAAAGCATCTTTAAATAGGGTAGGCCACCAATAACCTGCCAATAATACCTTCCGTCCGGTGGCATCCCCTGCAAAATGACCACCACAAGAATCGGCATGACACCCCTCAAGTATCGTTGGAACCTCAGCTTCCAAGATGCAACGGCGCAATACACCATCATTCCCTAGCTTGTATAATGTGTCGCCAATAATTGTATAAGGCGCAGTCTTCTCTATCAGCCGACGCTTCTGCTTCTCAGTATAACCCTCTCGAAATTGTTGTAACGATAGGTAATTAAAAATAAGAGCATACTCTCCTGTCAGCACATCAACCACAAAAAAAGGCAGCATCTGGGAGAGAATCATCTATCGGTTCTTCGTCGACTTCCTTCGATAGACGACTTAAATGATCAGCATTGGCATGCTTGCGCCCAGGGCGAACCACAATTTTAAAAGTAAACTCTTGCAATAAAATAACCCACCGGGCCACTCTGCCACTCAGCTGAGGTTTATTAATGAGATATTTTAGTGCATCATGATCAACATGAAAAACAAATGGATAACCCAATAAATAATGGCGATACTTCTGAACCGAATAAATCATGCCCAAACCTTCTCGTTCAGTGGTAGTATAATTTTCTCCGCCACAGCCAATTGACGACTCGCAAAATATATCGGATGATCAAACGACTTTTCATCCTTCTCACTCAAAACGCTACCAATAGCATAGTTTGAAGCATCCACATAGACCTGAAACTCCTTAGTCCAATCGGGGGAAATCAAGATAGGCGCCTTTATCAACCGCCCTTTTAATTCTTGAAAAGAATGCTGACATTCCCTTGTCCACTGTTGCTCGGCATCATGTTTCAATAATTGTGTCAATGGTAGGGCAATCTTAGCATATCGACGGATAAAACGGCGATAGTACCCCACATGGCCCAGGAAGGCAGCACCTCTGACACCGTCGTGGGGGTAGATAATTGGACAATAATCTCAATCTTAGTGGGGTCAGTCGATATCCCTCGAATTGATACAATATGGCCTAAAAGCTTCCCCTTGGTAACCAGAAATTGACATTTTCCGGCATTCAGAGAGATTCCATACTCCTTACAGTTTTGAAAGCACAGCTCCAACATCTCAGCATGTGTTGCTTTGCTGCTATAGACACAAAAATCATCCAAGAAGATCTACATAAATAGGCGCAAGTAATCCTGAAAAGCGGCAGTCGTTACTCGTTGAAACGTAGCAGGAGCATTGCAAAGTCCGAAGGGCATGACTTTATAGGCATAAGTGCCCCAATCGGTCGTAAAAGTAGTCTTAGGCCAATCCTCTTCTGCGATCGTGATCTGATTATAACCAGAAAAACCATCGAGGAAAGAATAACACTCATGGCCCGCTACTGCATCTAGAATAGTATCAGTGAAAGGTAATGGAAAATAATCCTTTCGAGTTACAACATTAAGTTTCTGGAAATCCTGGGGGGTGCACTCCAGCCACGTGCGTGCACAGGAGGGGGTATTTTAAACCCCTCCATGTACAACATTATACATATAGATGGGGATTTATATCACCTTAAATATAATCTTACAGGAGGGGGTTATTGAATTTTAGGAGTAGTCTAGTGGTAAGGGTGTAGAATGTGTCGTGACGCACGCGGGGATCAAATCGCGATGCACTGTTGTTTTGCTTTTTTTTTTTCTTTTCTCCCCGCGATCTGTCTCCCGCGGGCTCTCTTTTCCCTCCTCCCCCGCACCCCTTCCGTGTCAGCTTGGTCTAGCAGGCCATGTTTCAATCTCTGCTCAATCTCGCCGTGCATGCCAGGGGGCAGTGCAGACAGGCCAGGGCAGTGTTCTTGAGAAGACCACCTTCATAGAACAAGGTAGCCTAACAAAATGAAGACGAGACACTCCCATGGATATTATGGAGTATATATCTTTATTTCCTTGGTTCGTGCTTTGGTTTCTAATGCACTACAACTCTTATGGCACGCCATCCATGCACTGAAGCTCGTTGCCTTCTTTCTTCTTTCTTCTTTGTGACCCCCTCTCTTTCTTGTTTCTTTTTTCCTCTTATCCCATAAGATCTTTGAGCTTCCTGCAGCCATTGTGAAGTACGATTTCATTTCATTGCTTTTCTTTCGTTCTGTTCCTCTGCGCCTCTCCACCTATCCTAAGCAGCTGATTGACTTTCAGAATTTTTCATCCCGCATGTGGAAACCGATATGCAGATGGTCAACTGGAAACAATAGCGGCAGCAACGCATTGATAGAACAAGGCACTGCTAATGAAGGTACCTTCTTCAACGCATTTCAGCCTGTTTTCCCTGTTAGTAGAGTCGTCCCTATTTTTTCATGTTGAATTCTGCAAGTTAGCTCGTTGGTGGATCTATGGTGGTTTTGGAGTGATTTTGTGCTCCATGTACCTTCTTCTTCAACCTATTTCAGTCTGTTTTGCCCTCTCATCATTAGGGTTTAGGGTGTTTGCTGGAAGAACTTCATGCCATCAGTGTCAGCTGCTAGTATCAAGGCTGAGGATGTATTCATGATTTGTCCACAGGCAGGGATAGCTGAGGACCAGGGATAGAGGTCCAGATTCATCCAAGAGGGCCGGATTTCAAACACAAGTTTCTTTCTGCTTCCCTGTGGATCAATAGCTACAAGCAATCGCGCGAGGAGATGGTCAACTGGAAACATCAGCGGCAACAGTGCAATTGATAGAACAAGGCGATGCTAATGAAGGTACATTCTTCAACACATTTCAGCCTGTTTTTCCCTGTTATCATAGTTTTTCCTTGTTTTTGCCTGAAGGAGCAGGGATAGAGTGTGGGTCCAGATTCATCCACGAGGGTTGGACTTCAAGCTCCAGATTACCTTGATTCCATGTGGGTCAGTAGCTACAAGAAACCTACATGGGTAGATGGTAAACTAAAGGCAGCTATTGCAGCGGCACAGATGATAAAATCAGGCACCTCAACCATGACCACAGCTTCTGAAAGAGGATCAAGAGAGGGAGTCCACAATGCCTCTTCTGACATTTCTGGGCATGTGAAGATACTTTGTGCGGCAGACAGCCTGACAGAGGCTCTACAGATTCTAAACTAATGAGGCATTTTAGCAGATTCAGATATGTATGTCTGTCTCTTGCTTAAGTGCATCACTGTCACCAACCAGGGCAAAGGTGGGGCCACTCCTTGGATTAAAACGTATAAATATGTTGGCTTCCTTTAGCATGCAAAGGAGAGAAGGAAAAGACATAAACAGTTCGGTTTTCCTTCAGACCTATGTTTGATCCAATCTCAGATGTGGGGAGGTTGATATTTTTTAGTGTGCAGTTTACCTTCCACTCTCAAACTTCTACAACTCAAAATTTGGCATTGGTAGTAATTCATCCCAATAGTGTCGAGTTCAATCTATTCGCAGCAGACTCAGCTGTAACTTTGGGAAATTTCATCAGCTAGGTTTGACAACCTACGGTGTTGAAGGGATTTGTAGAGGAACTCAGTGTATGGAGGGCTCACTCTGTTTTGGGTGATGGCGGCACGTTTTGCAGTTGGCTGGGCTTCACTGCTTGCTCACCGAAGACCATGGCGTGTCTCTCATATTGCAGCGGTACTGTTCATTCTCCTCGTCAGCTTGTGCAATCCTTATCTTTGGAGATGTACTTCAATGAAGGAAGGGCAGAGGGAGGATGGTTTCCAGTGGGCAGCTAGTTAGATTGTACTCATAAGACGTTGTTTGCCGTAGCCTTGTGGACCTTGACCCCGCGCCCAGTTTGAGCGGGAACAAAAGGGACAGAACCTACCTCTGTCAGGGGCTGACGTTGGTAGTAAGACTTACCTTCATATATAGAATTAATCCGGGTTCCAATATCAGAGGTACCAATATCAGTTCTGTCGATCAACACATTGGCACACTAGGGGAACAAATTTTTGTCCATTATGATATAGTCCACAATGGAACGTTCCCCAGTTTGGGATTTCTCACGAGTCCACTGCACTTGGTCACCTCTTGTCTTGTTATTCTAGGTCAAAAGCTGAAGCTCTTCCAGACAGTTAATTAACCGTCTGCCATTAGAATTCAGCTCGTCCTCACCAGAAGACCCAATGATATCGTCCTGATGGAGCCCTTTGCCCACTTGGGCATTGAAGTCACCTTGCAATAGCACCACAGACATGAAGAGAAGCTTTGGAATGAGACACTTTTCTGACCCCAGTCAATGGTGGGACAATGTGGGTGGATGGTCAACTGGAAACAGCAGCGGCAACAACGCAATTGATAGAGCAAGGCATTGCTGATGAAGGTACCTTCTTCAACACATTTCAGCCTGAGGGCACCTTCTGGTTTGACCTGTTTCAGCCTGTTTTTCCTCTCATCCTCCTCAGCCCTGAAGCATATGTATTGAATTCTGTAAGTTAGCTCGTTGGGTGGATCTGCGGTGCTTTGGAGTGACTTTGCAAGTTACTGCCGAGGGTGGCAGCATGACAGTACCTAAAAAAAGATAATAGAGATGGAGAGAAGCTTTCAAGGAATGAATACTTCTCTGACCCTAGTCAGTGGTGGGACAATATGAGTAGATGGTCAACTGGAAATAGCAGCGGCAGCAGCGCAATTGATAGAACAAGGGACTGCTAATGAAGGTACCTTCTTCAACACATTTCAGCCTGTTTTTCCTTGTTATCAGAGTCGTCCCTAAATTTCCAGATGGCCGGATTCCAAGCTCCAGATTACCTATGATTCCATGTGGAAGGATAGCTACAAGAAACCTGCATGGGTAGATGGTCAACTGGAAGCCATTGTAGCACCTGCAAAGGCATGATGTACGCATTGTTAGTGTGGAGGAGGGGTAGCTGTTGATGCAGGGAGAGGATCGTGGGTGCAAAATCATCCAAGAGGGCCAGATTTGGAGCAAGGAACAGCGCTGGCAGGAGTTCTATAAATATGATCCACAACGGTGGGACAATATTGTCAACAGGGTGAGTTTTCTTCATGCAACATCGTAGGGAGTTTGACAGAACTTTGTATTTAAATATGTTAGTGTGGAGGGAGGGCTAGCCGCTGATGCAAGGATGGACTGTGGGTTCAGGACCACCCAAGAGGGCTACCAGCAGTGGAAGTAGCAGCATTTGGTCAATAGCAGCAGCAAGAATTAGCAACGTCAAACTCATCAATCAGGTACTTGCTTCTGTATACATTTCATCCTCTTTTCAACGTAGTCCCTGCTTGGACAGCCTATAGGGTTGTATAAAACAGGACTTTGGAACCTTCCAACCCGGGTGCTTTGTTATTGGTCTATCGAGGTCTGATTTGAAATGTTTTCATTGCATTTTGCAGGTGAACTCATCATGGAAGAAGAGTTGGAAGTAAAAGTCCTGCTCGTTGGAGGAGATGCATCACCAAACAGGCTTGGTTCTGTGTTCACTATGCAAGGTGTCACATACAAATGCATCTGAGCAGAAATTCTAGGTGATGAGCTTGTCTCAGCAAAATTTCATTTCCTTTCCATGGGGGGTAGTGTCCTTTCAGCCAAGCAGGAAGAGAGGATGGTTCTGAAAGAGGATACTGTACACATTAAGATTTCAGACCAAAATGATGGGGACCAAGGATTGAAAAGACCTCTATCTTCCAGTGGTTCTACGATCTTGCGTGGGGACAGACCAGGCGAGGACCCGACACCAGGTCTACCAAGATGAGGGATAGACCCTGATACACCCTTTGCTGGCGATGGTGGAAATGAAGACCATGCACATGAGCATGCACTTCAGCAGAGATCAAGTAGATTGTGCAGCAAGTTGGCTACATCCAACGATATTCAAAAATGGCAGAAAGAGATTAGAGCCGTTGAAAGGAAAATCTCTGCAGAAGGACGATGTGACAAGTTTGAGCTGATGACAAAGGATCAACAAGGACAAGCAATGTTCCACATATGGTGTGTTGAGTGTGAGGATGTTTATGCACGGTCTGGGAAAAACAAACCATATGATGCATGTGTGCAACTTTATGAGATCTCATTTGAGGAGTGAGGGGCATCGCATAGCCTATGAGAGGCGTCATGGGAAGGGATCATCACAATGTGTTATCAGCCCTGTAAATGCAGATGAAGCATTAGATGCAAATTGGGTTCGGATTGTGCTGTATTTTTTTTGTTGATGAGGAGACTGCGATCCAAACTACAAACAGGAAAGGTAGACCAGGGAAAACCTGCAGAGGAGCAACCAAAGGCACTTGGTATTTGGGCAGGGTTCAAAGAATGCGGAAGAAAATCAATAAGCGGTTTGTAGAATGTAGGGATTCTGTTGATTTATTGGAGCGTCCTTCTCATATGGAGATTGGGTGAGCAAGGTACCAAAAAATTCGAGGAGGGGTCTATACGTACGATTTGACGGATAACATGATGGTTGATTTGGATTCCATTATCGCGTTAGCATGTTTAAAGTACAATGTCAAGTCAAACACATATGTTCTTGATGCAAATGATCGAAAAGTCTTTGACAACTTTATCAAAGGCAAATATTTTTTTTAATTAATTTGTTAGATTTTATTATGTTTTAAATGAATAAATTTGATATAATATAAAAACATACATATACATATTGGAGGGTTATTTTTAATGATGGAAAATGAGAATATACATACAGAAGGGGGTACTTTCTAAAAATTGTAAATTTTTGTATATTTACAGGAGGGGATTTTATAATCTTCAAAAGTATGTACAGAGGGGTATAAATTATCCAAGGACCCGTATACAGGGGGTTTTTTATTAGGTGACGAACGCACGTGATACGCACAGTTTATAAAGAGTGCACCCCCCGGGCCGGAAATCTTGACAGATTCGTACTTTGCGATTGTTTCATGGGCACGACCACTATAGGCAATACCCAATCGCTATAAGGTACAGGATAAATGAATCCAACAGCTAACAATTTGTCCAACTCTTCTTAACCATCAGAGAATATTTAGGATTCAATCGATGTGGCGTTGTCGTACTGGCATTGCTCCTTCCTCCAATATAATGCGATGCTGACAAATTTATGGGGGCACACCCCGAAGATCAGTATAGGTCCATGCAAAAGCCGTACGATGTTTATGGAAAAACTCCTTCCACATAGACAATTCATTGATGGGATTGCCGCAATCATCATTTGATGGGATTGCCGCAGAAATTATAATGTCATTGGGCTCAGCAGCTGTATTCAAATTCAAGGTTTGATAAGGGTCCTTCTTTATTAATGGAGCACGGTTATCATCAGCCGAATCATACCACGCGATATCTTCCGACGTGGTGGCCTCTTCCCACTCAGATTCATGCTGCACCATATAAGAAGATCGGGCTCCCTCCCATCGCAAGATAGCATCATCAGAGTCACTATCAAAATCACCATGCCAGGGGTACTCTCCTAGATTAGCACAACGGTAGATCCGCCGGCTCCGTGTATGTTTTAGGTGACAATGGTAGAACTTGAAGATCACTATCCGTATCACTGGTCCTCTCGTCAGCTTCAGAGATAAACTCAGATTCGATCTCTTATGTCTCCCTATGATATGCTACTAGGTACATTTGCAACACCACCTTTTGTTCTCTTTTTCCCAGAGTCAGAGTGTCTTTCCCCCAATCATTTTTAGCTTTAGATTGGAACAACCATGGTCGTCCTAATAAGATGGGGTAAGAATAGGCCGAGACATTTAGTCGGAAGACAACATAATCAATGGAATACTCAATAGCAGCAATTATAGTTGGCACGGCAGTCAGGACGCCCATTGGTTTGACACGGCTTTGATCAGCCATCCGTAACACCAATCGAGTGTTCTGTAAACCACTGAGTCCTAGCTCCTCCATTGTGTTGGAACTCATTAAATTGACACTAGAACCACCGTCAATTTGAACTCCAGTAATAACAACGTCATCTATTGTCACATCAAGGACGGGGGCACCTGGATCCGGATTGAGTGTGGATATACTCACTTCATGAAAGTCGTTTTTCATTGCCTATTTCCGTACTAGAGATGACTGCAACAGTTGCCGCAAAGAAATAGCAGGTTGCAACATGTCCAGGTCTTTAAGTATATCATAATGAACCAAGCCCTTAGTCAGTGCCATGACCCTTCTCCGCCGAGACCCCTTGGGGTGTCATATCTTGCCATTGCCCATTTTCGGACCAGTATACTTCCCTCTATTTCTCCGCTGGACTGGCTCCGTTCTAGATTGGGGTATCGCAACTGAGATGACAGGATCCGGGTCGATAGAGTCCACGATAGTGCAAGGTGGATGGACAACCAAACTAGGCGATATCATCGTTGGTATCGGATGAATATCGGGCATAATGGGCAAAGATCGTTGTACCTCCTCCATTGGCTTGGAATTCATGCTATCGGGGGTTTTTAAGGCAGAGTTTTCCACGATAGGGTCCATCGGCAATAACTTACGAGCCCTGGTGGTAACCGCTTTAACCATGGGATTATCTGTCTCAGCATTAAAATAATAAGATTGGAAAGGGGTATCGGCTGCTTCCATCTTGCCTTTGCCTTTTAAGGTGGCTATCTTATCAGCCAAATTCATATCACTCACACATTCTTGCACTGTTACTCGGTTCACAACTCGATTGGTATTAGTATTTCTAAAAGAATGTGACGGCCTTGCAGTTGGTGGTACTGGTCCTGAACCAGGAAATGTAGGGATTGATGAGGTTTGCTGATGGATGGGATTTTGGGGGTATGGACTCTCACATTGTTCAACAGTATGTCCCTGACCTCCACAACGCCCACAAAGCGGGATATAATCAACCGGGGCTTTCGGATTAGGGCATTCGCTGGCAATATGTCCCATCTCATGACAACGATAGCAAATCGGATATTGGCCATTCCTCAATCGTCGAGCCGGTGGCCGATAAGGAGCATTGGTCTGTTGTGGATACATTTGCTGCTGTTGGCCTCCTCCGCCCCCATAGGTTTGATTGGAGAACAGCCGCAATTGGTACTGCCGCCATTGGTACTAGTACAATAGGTGGTACAATAGGTGGTGCAGGGGCTGCAATAGGGGACGCAATAGGTGGTGCCGATGCAGCTGCCTGTGCGGCTAATAATGCTCGTCGTGCTATCCTGACTGCCAATCGATCAGATCTGGCTTTAGCCTTATGTTCGGCGGTTACGGGAGATTCCCTCATACCCCATAACCCCTTCTTCTTAATTGACAATACAAGATGATCTCCTCGATTTCTTGCAACAGTCAATTCAAGTGTTCTTAACGTTTCCTCTTGTTCAGGCAATAGTTGAATCTGCTCCTCCTGCGCTATCGCAAGAGCTAGCATCTCCATTTTTTGTTAACTGAGAACAAGGAGGCTCATCCGTCTCCCACGCCTTCTTCTGAGTCCAAAAACATTATGAAATCTCTGTCTTTTTATGTTGCTTACATAAACTACAATAAGGACATAGTTTGAAACCAGGTGGGGAAACCTTACTATTACGAATGACTTCCCCCGTCATCTCGTAATTCCTCAACAGAAAGTAATTATCTTGAAATTTTAGTAAAGCATCACTATAGCAAACCGCATCGTCTTTCCCCGGCAGCGGCGCCAAAAAGATGTAGAATAAAACTAAGATCAATCCTAAAAGAAAAGATCAATTAGTCTAGAGTTCGTTCGCTGGGGAAAGCACTATACGACTAATGCATAACGATGCTAGACTATTCTATCTCTCTCTATCCCTTCTTTGAAACAACTTTTACCAACAGTCATCTTCATCTAACACGATCATCATTCTCCCAGATTCATAAATATTCTCTCCATCTTCTATTAACTCTGCTCCATCGGCTGAAATCAAATACCATTGCTCTATTATGTTTTTCCTCCAATAATCTCTCTGATACAAAGCCAACAGCTCTCGATACCATTCTTTACTGACTAACCATAGATTGATTATCTCTTTGTCGCTACATTGTAGTATTTTAAAGATATCTAGAGACAAACTATTAGGCAGTCCAGTAATTAGTTCTACAGGATATGCTAGTTGTTCTCTTTCACACATCGCTAGTGATCATTCTTCACCACCAATTCTGTTTCTCCAGTCGCTCCAGGGATTTCCCTCACCAAAATTATGATTCCATTCTCTCATAAGTTCAGGATAGCCTTTAAATGGTCTATACCACTTCTGCAACCAACTATGTTTCCAATAACAACTCCGGTATAGAATGGATATCTCCCTATACCATCCTTTATTGACCAATTGCAATAAGAATACTTCTTTATCACTACAACAAAACTTCTGAAAGATTGTTATCGATAAATGGTCTGGTAATTTAGTGATCAACCCTAACACTTCCTTTATTCCCTCACCATTGCTCTCTGTCATGCAAATGATTTTACTTCACAATTGTACTCATACCCTGAATCCAATTGAAGACTATTTCTATCTTTGTCTCCTTAATCTACTCCTTCTTGAGCTTTGAATATCTCCCTATCGATATTTCTCTTGATAGACCAGAAACTAATTCTCACATCGAATTCTTATCTGTTTCATTTATGCGCATTCTCACCATCTTATATAATTATGGTTCTTCACTTCTTATACACAAAATCACATTCTCATTCCATCACTCCATTCTTCACACATACACAAAGTGAATTGCACTTCCTTTTTCTTCTTCCTCTCATTCATAAATCACAACATTGCAAGAACGTAGTACTAAATCTACCATTGTAGAATAACTCTATAGTCTATCTTCTACTCACTCTACTCTCCCTACTCTCGGTCACGGCTCTCTGGCTCAATTGACACTTTCTGCTTCTCAAGAACGCATTATATAGCAGGGCGCTTCAATAACTGTAATAACCGCTCAAACTCCTTCATCCATCCTTTACAATTATTCATCCATTTCTTCTATCATTCAGTCCAAGATAGACTATCGACTGTATACAAGATATCGAAGAACACTGCCCTATCGCAGCAATATCGAAGGTATCGCAGGCTATATCGATGAGAAAGATATTAAAAAATTCTGAAAATTGTCATTAAGTCAGGAATTCCTATTATTCCATCTGCTTCTCTCTGTAGTCCCTTTTTGTCTCCGTTGGCAGAGACTCATAGCAATATAGGCCGCGTTTTGGGCTCCATGGTGTATCCGGAGAACCTCAAAGTTCCTTTGTGTCGCATGGTTAGCCTTCCAGTTGTAAGGCAAGCATTGCCAGGGGACATCAATCGACTGAAGCACAACTTCAGAGAGGGGTACAAACGGGGGTCGGCAGCATTCTACGTTTCCATTGAGAATGACCAGGGTGATACAAGGGGCCCCACTGCAGAGGAGCTTCAGAATTGGAGCCCCCACTGGCACACTGTAAATGCCGAGTTTGAAGCCTCTCTGAAGACTAATCCCACATTCGCACACATGGCAGGGAAGATGTTCTTCGTTTGGGACGGGAACCACAGGATGCTTGCCTGGACAGAGTACATTGCTGAAATGCATTTGACCTGACTACACACATAAGCAGCACACACAAGAGGTCATTTTGGGTTGATGGTCGGTCATATCCTCCATGGATCATGACACAACGTCAAGGACAATGTGGTGAGGGCACCTTCTTCTTCGACCTATCTCAGCCTGTTTTGCCCTCTCATCAGACTCGGTCTTGAGATGCATATTGAATTCTGTAAGTTAGCTCGTTGGGTGGATCTGTGGTGGTTTGGAGTGACTTTGACAAGTTACTAATGTGGCAGCAAGAAAGTATCCAAAAACAGATAACAGAGATGAGGAGAAGCTTTGGAATGAACACTTTTCCGACCCCAGTCAATGGTGGGAAGCTGCTATGTTCATGTCTCGTGCGCTCATGAGCATACCCGCCACCAGTTTCTTACTTCTATCACCTCTCTCACCTCCCTCACCCCTCTCACCAGCCTGTCTATTGTCCTGGAGGTTTTACTCCTCCGCAAGCTCCAGCAGGTTCTGATCTCTTGGGAAGTCGTCAAGTCGCACTACATTGTCGTCCTCTGCTTCTGTCAGCTAAATGAGCCGCCCTTCTGCATATCCGAGGTCTGACATCTCCAGCAGCCTCCACCGCATCCGTGTTTTCTGAAACTGCCTGCAAACCCAATATCTCTGCTTCCAGTCTCCCAAGTGGTTTTACTGGCTAAGCCATGGGCTCATTTTGCTTCATCAGCTTCCGGACTCTAGGTGGGCTTTTCTGAGGCGATTTCTGAGGTGTTCTATGAGGAGTCGCCTGCCTCGATGCACTTCCACCTTGCGAGCGCAGCACCCGGGCAGGAGTATCCAAAGTTGTTTGTGTTGGCTCGCCCCCCTGCGATCCCTCCCCAGCTCCCATGTCAAACAAACAGGAAAACATGACACACTGCACGCAAAAAAAAAGGTGTAAAAGGAATAGTGCGTACGGAGTGTTTTACATCCGCGAAGCACGAATCTCTCACTGGTGGGCGATCCGAGTCTCCGGATAACGAGGTCTGCATTTCCTGCATGAGACGGAGCTTAAATCGTTCCCAAAATCCCGCGTCATCCTTCTCTGCGCCGGAGTCGCCTGACCTTCCACAAACTCTATGCTATCACTATGTTATATAAGGAGAGGAAACGCAGGAGAACGTCACTGCACAAGGGCAAGGAGCGAGAGAGCGAAGCGGTGGAACATGCAACCACTGTGCACGAGCAGATGCGTAAGCAGCCACGTCTCCCGAAGCGTTGCCACCGTCCACCACTTTCTGCCGTATGGGTGATGAAGAGATTGTGACCCCTGACACGTTCGCACGGATGAAATCGACTGGAACACGACGCGTGCCTGTTCAAGCCACCAATAGAAGACGCTTTATCCGAATTGCGGCACCGAAATACCGTTCCGTTCACCGGATGCTGTTCCCGGAGCAGCCGACATTGAATGAACTATCCGCACATCATGAAACCCAACCGCCATGAAATTCCCCTGCCTACCGACATTCAACAGTCAGGTCGGTACATTTCATCAGCGGACGGATGAATTTCGGCGTCGAAATTCATCCTATGCAAGTGCTTTCATACACAAACATATGAATTTCGGTGCCGCAATTCATCGCTTCCCCAGTCCTCATCCATCATGAGCAAACCTGTCAGTCGGATATCGGAGCTCGAATTAATTCCGGGACAGTGAAGAACGCTGCGCTTAGGCACATTTCATCCATATTTCGGCGCCGAAATTCATTAAGAATATCTCCGTCCGCGCGTAGACAAGGTGAAATCATCCATATTTCGGCGCCGAAATACATCCAGCGCGAAGACTAAATCGGCACCATGCTATGCTTTGCCGCCATCATTGCCCCTCACGGTTGCTGTCCATGCCTGTTGGACTTGCCATGTCTGGACTGTTTAGTATAATTTCGGCGCCGAAATTATACTTTATGTGCGGCAACGTCCTGTACGAAAAATGACCACTTAATGGATACTGTCAGTTTCAAATGAAAACAACGGCTAAAATGCAATTAATTTTCCCCCAACATGAAAAAATAATCCCCTTTCGTCATTGGATAACGGCCTTTTGAAAGACATAAGGGGTTGAATGTGCCGATTTCTCCATTTAATGCAGAATATTCGTGTTATCTTTGTTTGAATGGGTTATTTGCAACGAATTTCGGAACCTTACATCATCCAGAAGCAAGAAGTAAGTGTCGGGTTCGGACAAATTTCGGCGCCGAAATTCATCCGTCGCATAGAAAATGTAATATTGGAGTTACCTTTGTGGACAGTAAAGATGAATTTCGGCGCCGAAATTCATCCATTTCAAAGAAAAATAAATATTGGAGGGAGGGCATTGGATTAATTTCGGCGCCGAAATCCAGCGCTCAAACCCTTAAAAGAAATTGGAGGGATGACTTCGGATGAATTTCGGCGCCGAAATTCAGCTGACGCAAGGAAAAAAAATGGAAAGAGGACTTCGGATGAATTTCGGCGCCGAAATTCATCCAACGTCGTCCCTCCATTATTTTTTTTCCCATGTGAACGATGAATTTCGGCGCCGAAATTCATCCCTACTGTCGATTCAGGATTACTCTCATTCGGATGTCGGCACCGAAATCCGGACACGTGGTGAATCATGACTCTAATCACGAACACATTCATCCGTATTTCGGCTCCGAAATTCATCCCTTATGTGCAGAAATAATTTCATGAAGAATATGTTCATCCGAATTTCGGCACTGAAATCCATCCGTCGGGTGCTTGCTCAGTTTCATGAGGTGAACAAATTTCGATTTCTGTCGCCGGAATTCATACCGTGGCTTCCAAATCTGTTACATGACAGACATGTTCATCCAGATTTCGGTGCCGAAAGCAAGCAGGATCCTCAACCTGATCTCCAATAGAGGGTAAGATGATGGCTATGTACAGAGCTCAAATGGTGTTGTGACAGGCACTTATTGAATAAGAAATGAAGAGAAACAGCAGAAGAGCATTCATTTTTACTATAGTAAAAGAGCTCTTTATGATGTTCAATGTTAAGCTCTTGTATAAGATGCAAAAGCTTCATAAGATCAGGGGGCGCACAGCCATATGAAAATCAAGCAGCAGGAAAAGGAGGATGATCCAAGGGGCAAACTGAAAAAACCAGAAGCCACGTTTACAAAAAGTACCCAAGGATGGACCTCGCTCTAGATCTAATCTAAACATTGTGATTTACAAGGGCTACTGCAGGCCACAAGACCTCAGTGGAGACAGTAAAACCTGAGGGATAACAACACTCCTATAGACTACACACAATTACTCCCATGAGGAAACAAAGATTGCATGGAACAACTACAGCCATAGATTGATGGAGGATGCTTCAACCAGAGACAAATGATTGTTCTGTCATCCATAGGTAGGCTGACACACTTGCTGAAGGCTACAAGATGGTGCATTGAGAATTCCTTTTCAACTCCGTGTCAATTTTCTTCTTAAACTCCTCTCTCTCCTTCTTCGCCTTGGCAAGCTCCTCCCGTAGCCTCTGAATATCTGTATCAGCCTGATCCTTGGCCTGTCGAGCACGTTCCTCGGCTGCCTCACGGGCATTCTTCTCAGCATTCAACTTCTCCTCTAACTTTTCTGCACTCAACCGCAACTTCTCCTCCACCTACACGCAAGAACAACACTATATCAATTTCAGCTGTCTATATCATTAATCTACTTTCTGGCAAGAACAAAGCCTGTGTGTACTCGGTATGGTGATCAGCACACAATCCAGAAATAGTGCCCGAAGCGTGACCATTGGTACATACCATGCATGGTATACCACTACCCACCAACAAAATTTCAATTCTTTGTTGATCTGAGTTCTATGTGGAGACTAGCCCAGGAAATGTGCTTAATATGTAGGCCCTCAGGAAGACCAGAAGCATGCTGAACCAAAAAGATAGACATGCATTATTCAACTGCAAAGGCCTCGACAGGATTGGAATAATAAAGAAGATTACCCTCGCCACGAATTGATTCAGCTGCTTCTCATACGCCTCAGCCAGCTCTTGCTTTATTTCTTTCAGTTCTTGGAAGTGATATCCACTTGCGCTACTACTACGCTGGTCTTGCTCTGATCTTTTTGCCAGGTCCTACAACAGCCGTAGAGTGTACAACGCCTCAATAGTAAGCCTTTATGGAAAGCATGAGATACTTGGTGATTGCAGTCATAATATCCATTGCCAAGTAACAAGGAGACCCTCTAAATCTAACGAAAGAAACCTCCCAGATGTAGACATAAAGTCCAAAGGTTGGTTGCAAGGCAACAGGTTTTTTGAAGGAACAGCAGCAGGAAGTAGAAAAAATTAGACCTTGAGAAAGGAAAATGATACTGGCAAGCATAATACCTGTACACAGAAGCTCATGGCCGAAACAATGTACACTATTCAAATTGGCTGACAATATCCATATGTTGCTGCATAACTGCTCTCCCACTGCCAACAGTGGAAGCAAGAGACGATCAGAGGGCGAAATGAAAACCTGGGCTTCCTGGAGGAGCTCATTGGAATAGGGGCTGCCACCGTTGGCCAAAAGCATGTCATCAATGACGTTAAGCAAATTCCCAAGTTGTTTCTCTCTGGTGGATTTGTCTTTGGCCTTGTTATCAAATACCACCTTTCGGTTTCCGCATCGCTGTAAAAACTCCTGCATCTCCAAATAGTCATAGGATAAGATCTACCAATAGAGTATATGGTCAACATGTAAGCAAAGTTCAGATGGGAAGCGGAAATAATTGGAAATTCCATACAAAGTGAAGGACTGCCGGAGAGATGTATCAATTCTTTTGTCTTTAAAATCTCCTCTTGAGTACTCCTTGAATTCTAACCCAGTTGTACAGTATATGCGAGTGCAAACTTTGCTGTAGGGCTCATGCAGAGCTCATAACAATCTGGTTAGAGGGAACTGAATAATATTTGATGGTTGTGCTGCCATTGACTTCATACTAAAAATATTAGGTTTACTCCAGCACTGCTGCAGTAGCCTTCTAGCAGGAAAGAGACATGAAAATGCAGCTGCAGTTGCACTTCCTGTCACACAAAACCGAGAGAATGTATTCCTGCCGTCCCCTGCAAACGTTGGCTTGCCATAGCCTTACGGCTGCTAACCCTGCGGGAAACTAACCCTTCCGCCTTTTGTGGGGTTTGCACCTATCAGGGTTTAGCTTATTGCCACAGCTCAGCTGCAGGTCTTAACTTGCTTTCCTGCAACTGTCATTAAGGCACTCACAGGCACTTGTGCAAGCAAACTCAACAGCCCCATTGCAGGGTTATTGATTTTAGATTTTAAAGCCTTACACAGAAATGACATGCCTGGGGAGGTTGGGAGGCTTCTGCCCGTCACTCTGGGTTGTGTGAAGGGCAAAAAAAACATGGAGAGGGAGAGAGAGAGAGGGAGAGAGAGAGAGTCTCTTACACGTAGAAACTCAGGACAATCTTCTCCAAGGTATTCTTCTATGGTTTGCTCATTTTCCTCCAGTTCATCGCCCCCAGTAAATACGACCACCATGTAATTAACCACTTTCTCCCCAAATATAATCTGCAAGCTCTCAACAGCAGCAATTTCTTCTGCAGTGAATCGATTTCTCACAGACAGAACCAACAGCAGCGCATGAACACCGTCCTTTGCAAGATCCAAGCAATTCATGATCTCCTTGCCTATATACTCATGTGACATCGAAGGGTCAAACAATCCTGTTCAAAATTCACATAAAGGAACATATTAGGACGCCAGATCTTCACACAAATTCAGACTGTATAGCTTCGCATCATGTGCCCCGCCATACTAAGAGAGAGGAGGAAATTACGAACCCCCAAGCAGCAGAATCAGGGCCAGGGTCCAGAGCGGCACAAGTCTATCAACGCCCTCATAAAACATTCCATCATATGATCGAAATCATGACTCTGAGTAGGGGAAGACGATCACAACTTTCCGGGTGTAAGACGTACAAAACATTAGTGTGAAAAATCAAAACTAGGAACAGATAACGCAAATGGACCCCGGAGATTGGTGAGATTGAACATTGTCATAAAATTTCTGAACAAGGAGAGAATTTGGGCACTGTACAGGTTTTCAGGGAGGGTGACATTACCCGGGGTATCAATAACTCGAAGGCAGCGGCCATCGGGGCGGATGATGGATCGAAGCTCGCATGTGCTGGTGACGGCGGAGGAGCTTGACCTCGAATTGAATTTCCGTGACCCCAATATGGAATTCCCTGTTGAACTCTTCCCATTCCCAGTGCGCCCCACCAGCACAAGCGTGGTGGGAACGGTGCTCGCCGCCATCTCCCAGTCTTCATAGTCTGACCCCCCCATGGCCACCCCTCACCAAATCACTCCGAAATCTCCAACCTAACCTTATCAAGGAAGCCCAATCCTCAATTCTGTGTCGCAAGCTTCGCGCATCAGCAATCTTCGCGCTTTCTTGCACCTATGATCTCAAACGAGCGAAGGACACAGACACAGAGGAGAGAGACGGTGGGTGCAACCGGAGGGTCCGGTCGAGAGGCGGTCGGGCCTCCACTTCGGCCAAACGGAGGGCGGTTCGCAGTCGTATCCGATAACGTAACGGAGTAGTGATTCGTAACGGAAACCATACTACAGAAAAACATTTTTGGAACCCCGTCCGGCTAGTTACAACTCTTCCCAGCAATACAATAAAAAACAATCTCGGTTGGTTCCCGCAAGATTGCCTGTCGATTCCGCAGCCGCCGGAATAGGGCGTCGGTACCTTTTTGACCTTTGTATGTTACGCCACGCAGTTCGCCCGACTGACACTAGCCGGTCATCACCGCTCCTGCTTCACCGGTAATGACCCGTCGCCAGTTGCCCTTATCCTCCCGAGCACGAAAATTTCCGCACGTGCGCATGCGGCTGCCCGACAGGCAACTGGCGGTGGCCTGTTTTTAATTGTTTATCCCGCAGCATATGAAAATAACAAATTGTCATTTTATTATTTATTAGTTATTGTTTAATCATAATAATGTTGATAGTATATTTTATATTAATGCGATTATCACTTCATGTCGACCGGAAACGGGCCACGGGCAGTGCCCGCTTTTTCCTCCTTATAGTTTCCCACGAGGTTATCTTTTCCTCGTCCTTTTTTTCTTTTTCTTTTTTCTAAAAAGAAAAGGCTGGACAGTCCTCTTATTATAGAATTCGCTCCCAGGTTTCCGTTTCTTAAAAAAAAAACAAAAAGAAAAAATCGGCCCTTCCATCGGCTTTTTCTCTATTAAAAGAAAAAGAAAAACAAGGAAACGGGCTATAAGAGGTCCGGATGGGATCGTCCTGTTCAACAGAGCCCCCTTCAGCTGACACAGTCTTCGCTGCGGATATCCTGTGGTGTTAGGGTGCTCGAGGATTGCAGAATCCACGTGCTGTAGAAGCGATTGAATTCAACACATATATATACGAGATCTTATATGCTAAAGCCTGCGAGATCTTCTATGAGCGTTAGGAAACCATTCAGCTTGATGATGGATATAGGGGGCGGAATCCAGTAGTCTAGTCTAGTCTGTGGATTATCAGAGACCATTGTGCAGTTCCGGAGTGGTTCACCTGCCTGGAGAATCGATCAGGAGCAGGATCGTCTCTGAAGAAGTCCAATAGGATTTCAGAGTGAAATCTGCATCAATGGAGGAAGGCCCACGGGAGGTGGTGTGTAGCTCCGAGTCCCTGCAAGCACGTCGACCCAACTGTGGTCGACGCTCGACCCGGATATCTCGGATGATATCGACAAGCGTTATGGTAGTGATTGCTGTGTGCATGGTTATGGTGATGCCTGCTGTGCATGCAGGTGCGAATGAGTTTTTCAAGAGTAGTGTGTCTGGCACTGCCAATGTGGATCCTTCTCAAAGCAGATTTTTGAATGAGGATAAAGTCTATGGAGAGTCCAAGTCGATAAAAGCGTTGAAGCAGCCGTTTCGGACTGGCTTTCACTTCCAGCCTCGCAAGAATTGGATGAACGGTAAGCTTGACTGCAGATACGAGTGGAGAGAGAATATGATCAATGCTTTTACAATATTAGCTGATGAAGAGATGCAATTGTTTGAGAGGCTATCGGCCCAAAATCCATACTTTCACAGAACCATAAGTCCTCGAATGCCTTATGTCTTTGCATCTTCTCGCCTGCTTCTGTCACTTCCATTGCTCCTGCTCACCATTTACGCAATCAGGGTCTTTATGTATTTCTCTCTCTTTCTCTCTCTCCCTGGGGATTCTCATTCTAACAGAGCACGTGGGTGATGATGGGTGGGCGGGCGATGAACCTGCGACGTACTTCAACATGCAGACCCAAATGGTCAGTCTCTCTACCATAACTATATGTTTTATTCAACTTCCATTCGCTTCCTGGGAAATTAGTTTCAAAGTTCTGAAGAGAGGGGGCACAAGTGTCAAAACCTCACACTTAATGTGTGGCTATTTGCTGCTTGGTCCTTTTCTGAATTGAGAGAGAGAGAGATATTTTCAGTTACAGCTCAATGTAATCACGGAGGCAATGTCCACTGTGATTGTCTATCAAATGCAAATAACTTCACTTCCTTAGCTGCATGATGAGAGGTGAAGACAGATCACTTTCATTCTTTCTCTGGCCAGATGTGAGGGTAAGGTTCCATATTTGTGGTGAAGGAATACTATCCAAAAAAGCTTAGTTTAAGGCCGACAAAGTTTCACAAATGAGAGAACATGTACCAATATCTCTTAACAACATTGAAAGTTGACTTCTTTGCAGGCCCAATGTTTTACAAGGGATACTATCACCTCTTTTATCAATACAACCCATATGCAGCAGTGTGGGGCAATATAGTCTGGGGTCACGTGGTCTCAAAGGACCTCCTTCACTGGCGTTATCTGAAGCAGGCCCTGAAGGGCGACCAGTGGTACGACATAAAGGGTGTCTGGTCAGGCTCAGCCACATTTTTGAAAGATGGGTCGCCAGTGTTGCTGTATACAGGCTGGACAAATGCCTCTGCACAAGTCCAGAACATGGCTGTTCCAGCTAACAAATCTGACCCACTACTGAGACATTGGGTTAAGGTTAGTCTTTGATCCATATCATCCAACACCCATTTGGGGACAGCTCTCTCTCTCTGGGCCTCTTGCGTGCGTGTATACATTTATTTCTTATTTGTGTTGTGTCATTCTCTCTCTTGTGTGCTAGTATTCTTTCCTGTGACACTATATCACCAAGGGCCAGTTTTGGTGGTCTTCATAGAGTAACAAACATCAGTTATACCTCCTCTGGCCTCTAAGTCTCAGTTGCTTTTTTGAGACCAGTTAGAATAAACCCGTGGTAATCTGAGACCAAAATTTGCTTTATAAAAAATAGAAAAACCAGATGGAGTCTCACTTCAGCTGGTCTCAAATAGTGCTCATAATTCCGTATTTACGTTGCCTCCCCATCAAACTCTATTAAGTTTGCAGGCTCTGTCCTCTGTACACATCAAGTACAAAACAAGAATAGTTGAAGCAACTTTGAGATCTAGTTTCAGATTTAAACAGCCTGTCAGGTGTGCATTCTCCCTGTATGAATTGTTTATGCCTGCGATGGGGCTCCAGGTGCTCTCACATGTGAAGGTCAAAGCTTGCATACCTGAATCACAACTTGAATCTTGATAAAGTTGACACAATCATGATTCTAGAATGGTTTGATGGATGATATCTTGTATTGAATTATTTGAGCACATCTTAAGTTGCGAAGTCCTTCTGTGTTTGCTCAGGTTCCGGAGAATCCAATTGCAGTAGCACCCTCTGGATACAACAGCAGCGAATTTCGGGACCCCACAACGGCCTGGCAAGGTCCAGATGGGGTATGGAAGATTCTGGTAGGTGCAAACAGGGGTGTTGGTGGGAGCATTGGAACTGCTCTAGTGTACAAGAGTAAGGATTTTCGCACATGGGATTTGGAGCATCCCTTGCACTCAGTGGCTGGCACTGGAATGTGGGAGTGCCCAGATTTTTATCCAGTGCCAGTTTCCGGGACGCTGGGCTTGGAATCCTCCGTCCATGGGCCTTCAGTGAAACATGTGCTGAAAATTAGCTCTGATAACAAGAAGCACGACTATTACTCTGTGGGAACATACAATGTAGAAACAGACACATACGAGCCGGAAAGTCCGAAACTGGACACTGCAATTGGGCTACGTTATGACTATGGAAAGTACTATGCCTCCAAAACATTCTTTGATCAGCACATGAAGCGGCGCATTCTGTTGGGGTGGGTTAATGAATCGGACAGTGTGCAAGACGACATCAAGAAGGACTGGTCATCTGTCCAGGTACGTGGTAATCTAACCATGATTGAAGACACAATAGGTCGATTCTGCTTTTCTATTACATAAAATGTAACCATGTTTTGGAAGTTTTGACCTTCTAGGCTTTGGAAACTTTGAAAATAGAGGGAATCATGCTTGCTATTCTGACCCAATTCAAGAAAAGAGCTTCTTGAGCCATTATGCTTTGTCAACTCCCATGTCAACTCTCAGTGGGTTGGACGGGATATATATTCTTTCTAGCACTGGACCATATTTGAAAATCCCAATCCTAATGTTCTCAGGTATTGAATCGCTTATGGGTGGCAGGCAATACCCAGGAAAGTATGGCTCGACAGCAGTACCAGTACTGACCTCATACAGTGGCCGATTGAGGAGGTTGAACGTCTTCGCACCACCAAAGTCTCTATGGAGAAAGTGAAATTGAACTCCGGGTCAGCGGTGCTACTCAAGCATGTTCATGGTGTTCAGGTAAAGTCTTCATGATCTCTTTGGCTGTCCCTCTTTATCTCTCTTCTCCCCCCGCCTCCTCCCTTCTGTCTCATTTCAGAGGGCCTTTCTGGCACTCAACAAAGAGTACATGCTGCCTATCTGAGAACTCACGTGGCCCATCTGTGGCAGCTATGATTGTGAGGATAGTGCATTCTCTGAGGCATCAAGTAATGGGTTGCATCTCAAGGAGGGTCCCTCTTGAAGTAGTGAAACAGTGTGGTGAGCAGATGAAAATCCAATGCCATTGAGCCTGTGTCTAATGAATCAATGTCAAATATGTTTCTTTTTTGCTGGTCTACAGCTTGATCTGGAGTTGGTTTTTGACCTCCCGGATGTGAGTCAAGGATCATCGCCGCCAGAATTCATAGCAGAAGAAGGGCAGCTGGCATGTAGCCAAACTGGAGCAGGAACAAAGGGCCTCTATGGGCCCTTTGGAATTTTAGTGCTGGCAACTGATGACCTGCAGGAGCAGACAGCTGTCTACTTCCACTTAGTCCACTCTAAAAAAGAGGGCTGGAAAACTCTTGTTTGCAGTGACCAAAGCAGGTATGTATCAATCTCACTGTCTCTGTGCTTTTTCTAGCCAGTCTATCTCGTCTCTGTCATTGACTGGCCGCTGTCATTCTTCATTTGGTTCCCCACTTTTCCTCTCTATGGTGAAATATCACTCAATTATACACAAGATGAAGCCTGGCTTGAATCTACTCAGCTTCTCGACAGCTTTTGACAAAGAACTGCAACTGACCTAAAATCTAAAACTGTCCCGCCCTGGGCACTAAATGTAACGTTTATTTGTACTTCCACTCGGGTGGGGGGGGCGGGGGCAGGTTCGAGCAATGAGGACATATCTGCTGCAATGTAATGGCTGTTTTTCTGAACAGGGTGCACCATTGACTGTTTATTTGTACTTCCACTCGGGTGGGGGGGGCGGGGGCAGGTTCGAGCAATGAGGACATATCTGCTGCAATGTAATGGCTGTTTTTCTGAACAGGGTGCACCATTGACTGCCGGGTAGTTCAGTGAGCATATGTATGGCAGGCTCTGACATGGGAAGGTGGGCTTGGCCAGGTCCTCGGTGGCATCAGAGTTGGACAAGACCACCTATGGCAGCTATGTCCGTGTACATCGACAGGACAACTTCCTTTCTTTGCGCGTCTTGGTAAGGTTTCTCTTATCCAGCATACTTGAAACACAAGTAGAACCTGCACATTCTAAACTCAGATTTGAGGGGCGAAGGAGCCTATGCCTCACATGGGAAAATTCGAAATAGTTTTGTGCACCTTGAGGAAATGTCGGCCATTCATGCGCAAGGAAGCAAGAGACTTAGACATTATGTAACTGGTAGTCTTTGGTTGCCGTAACCTTGTGTTACCTGCCCCCACACCGAAGGCTCGCTCTTAGTAAGGGGAGACCCTCCTCTAATCTTTGAAATCTCCCTCGGAAAGCTCTTAACCAATACAGCCACCAGTCTTGATCTTGCTGGATAAACCTGACTTAGAGAGTGTAGTGTCCAAAGCCATGTCTGTTACCAGAAAATTGTCCGATGAAAATGAAGTTAGGAAGAAAACTTCCCTGAACCTGTTTCCAGCCTGTGACATGGGGAGGACATCATACATGGGGGAGGACATCATGGATGCGCTCAAGGGTCTATCCCACTCTTGGCACCAGACTAAAATTTAAACTCAGGGCAGGAAGCCTACCTTTGAACAGTAAACAGAAGCAGAGAGGAAAGGGAGAGTGCAATTGCCCGTTGTGTGGGCAACCTGAAGACAGTATTCATTTTCTGATGTCCGGGAACGACTGTTGCTAAGCAATTTTGCACTTTACACGCAGCAGGAAAGATAGTCACAAAGAACGCAACCCATTCTTTCTTGTGAGTTTGTTTTGGGAAAGGTTAGTCGGGGAGTGAGATGATATCATTCAGATCAAGAACAATCAAGTTCTCGACGCAAACCTGCAGTTCAGAACCAGTAAGACGGACAGGGCTGCAAACATTGTGAATATATCCTTCTAACTTCAATTCTTTTGCTTGGTGCAGGTGGACCATTCAGTGGTAGAGACCTTTGCTCAAGGGGGTAGAACAGTCATCACTTCAAGAGTCTATCCAGCGCTTGCGATTGGGAATTCCGCTCGTGTCTTTCTATTCAACAACGGCACTCAAGACATCATCGCGCATAGCGTTACCGTCTGGAATATGCGAACTGCGAAAATCACTTCTTTCGCATGAGATCTGAATGTAATAAAAAATAAGTAAAATCGTCTCATCTCTCATCATCTTGCCCTTGTCTGGAACACTGAATACAAAGCAAGTCTGGGAAACCCATCAGGGATTCACCAACCCCCAGTCTGCGAACCAACTTCAAAGACAGACACGAAAACAGAACAAATCTCTGCAGACTCATCATCAGTCTGTCATCTTCTCCGCGCTTGTCAGCCGCCACACAAACCCCATGTTCATCCATCATACAATCATCCATCAACAGAAATCAGTCCAAAGATGAAAAATTACATCCGTCCAACATCCGTCTATGCCCGTTCTCAATCCATACATGAACGAGTTCACACATCCGTCAGCATTCATCCATGTCCACCACGTACTTCTAAAAACTCGGTACTAGCTCACTTTAGTACCTTCACTCGTAACTTTAGTATCTCGTGGGCGGCTCCACGTCACCCATATCCCGGGCTTGTTCGAGTCTCTAGAACGAGTTCCCGTTGTTTCTCGTGAGAGGAACTCTCTCGGGCCGAGAAGTTCCTAGTGATGGGAATGTAAAGCCGCCACGCGGAATCCCACGCGTTCGGACGCGAGCGCATAGCGTAAATGGGATGCTTTTTGGGCACGTGGCCCTTCATATTCCAACCAAATTGTGGGGCTACCGGGAACTCCCGGTTCCCGGTGCCTCTTTTGACCTGGTGGGCGGGAAGCCGACGTGCCACGTTCTTCAACCCTCGCTGCTGCCACATCGTCTTCCTCCTCGTGCTGGAATCGGCAAGTGAATAATAAGTTGCTGGAGCATCGCTCGATTGCAGATTCGCACTGTGCACGGTTGCGTCAGTCGGTGTTGAACAATCCCGAGGAGTTGAGTCGCTGGTGTGTAGAGTCTTGTGAATTTAGTTTAGTTTCTGGCTTTTTCTTTCTGGTGTTTCGATTTGCCAGAGTTTGCTGCTTGCGAACAGATGTTCTGGTTGAGGCGAGGTGGATCCTGTATGTGATATGAGTGACGGTGTTTTTCTTCTCTGAAGGTTGGAGTTGTTTTCTCGGTGGTTGTTAGTATCCGGTAGATCGCCATCGAGAGAAGGATTTTGGAGTTCCTTACCGTCAGAAGTGAGTGTTGGAGTATTTTTGGCGAATTTTTCTTCGTATGAACTAGAGGGTAGGTTTTGAAGGTTGCGGGACAAGTACTGTTGAATTAAGGATTTCTCGCCTCCTCTGTCCCAGGCTGTATTGGAAATCTATTAGCCTTCTGTAGTTTGTGATCTGGGAGTGAGAGCGCTCATTTATCAGATCTAACGCCTCTGGTAAAGAAAGACGTCATCGGGTATGGAGGCGCTTAGGGCACATAGTGTGGTTGGTATTAGCTTACTGCCGGAGAGGGATGTGTGTCCTTGCTCACGCAGCAGCGTCGTGACAGATCTGTGCATCGTACGAGACTATAGTAGCAGGTTGTTGACAAGAAGACTATCTCTGGCCACGGGCTCAAAGAAGTCAAGTAAGATTTTTTTATCAGGTCACAAAGTTCGAGAGGATAGTCCAAGGTCGAGGATCTCATGCCAAGCAGGAAGCGGAGTTTCGGTTTCGGAAAATGGAGATCCATACAGGTCAGTGCAAGACAGAGTAGGAGAGATCAAAGCGGAAAGAGAACGGCAAGGCTCAGATCCCGCACACATTACGTTTAGCGCGTCAGATACAGAGATGACAACAACTGCTAAATTCAAGAAGATGAGAAACAGCGACAGAGCGATTCTACCTCCGAGGATGTGTACTCTACGGGCGTTCGGGCAGGGGGAAGGAGTGATGACTGGTTTAGAAGGGTCGGTTTACGAGCTTCTGGCGGCCAGTATCGAAGCATCTGCCCAATTGCGCAGTTTTGAGATTTTATCAGGGCGCCTTGCCATGATGGCTTTTTTCGTCGCCATAGGAGTTGAGACGGTTACGGGAAGTAGTGTGTTCAAGGGCATTGACGTGAAGGAGCTTGGGCAGATAGCAGCTCTAAGTGCCCTGGCTGCGGTATCTGCGGCAGGGTTTGCATTAGCCTGGCGCGCGAAAGCTCACGTAGCCTCCACTCTGTCGACAGGCTGTCTCAATTTGGTCGATACAGCAGTCGACACGGTCATCGATGGTCTTTTCTACGATGAAGACAGTCTGACATAGGGACTAGACCGTCTCTATACTCAAGCAGCAGTCTTTGTGATGCCTTCCAGCGGAGCATGTCCTTTGTTACTCCGCTGCTTACGTGCCCATGAGCAGGGTCGTTGGGTTGCGAAATACCTCTTGAGGTATGTACTGGTCGTAAATCATGCCAAAAAGTTGGAATCTTTCCATTTAGTTGACGATGGAAGGGGTCTTTACATGCCTTCCAGTTTTGAGCTTCGTGTGAAGCAGTGTAAAAGTGGATTTCCATCTCATGACTTCATCAATGGAAGGTGGAAGAAGACTCGAATGGGTGAGGCGAAAAGTTTCCAGAAGAGGCGCAAAAGCAGCGATGAACTGAGCATTTCGTTTATGAGATATCGTTCTTCCCCTCAGGAAATTGGCTCTCTGTACATATTAGAGATACTTACACATTGGTAAGGTTTGATTGCCATTATAGCCGCAATTGGGCCACAATCGTGGCCCTTCAGCTGATTAACGAGGATTTGACAAATGCAGCTGATCGATTACCCTAAGTGCCTAATCTCAAGTTGACAGTAATTGCACTCGATAGAGGTATAGCTGTCATTGCAGTGTGCTTAGTAATCTAGTCACTCCGACCCTCCGAATGGCTTCGAGGGAGGGAGGAAGGTAGACAGCGTGTTTGTACTTGTACATAAGATATTGGGTGTTCAACATGTATTTAGCATAGGGTTGATTTACAAAGCCCTACAAATGCGTCTTCACAGCACATTTATGGCCCACACCCTTACAGCTGTTGCTGGTTTAGCTCCTCGTTATGGATTCTGAAAATTTGTAACCTTAATGGCTTTGTGTTTATTGGCTCTCTTGTAGAGAGAGACTTAGCAACTTGTTCAAGTCAATGGAGAAAATATGGTCAAAGGAACTTACACCGTGTTGAGGCTCCGATTGGTGTGTTGTGCTGAGTCATGGCCCTTACTCTCACCTTCCTCTTATGTTTTGCCAAAGCAAGAGAACTCATCTCAGTTTTTTTTCCTTTTTCCAAAATCGCAGGCGGGGCTACATGTACCTTGTGCCCATGTGGCGAGACTAACGAGGTGACACGGTTAGAAAAGTGATTCCATGTGGTACGTTCTAAATGGGTCACCCTGGCAAAATTAGGCTCCTGCTACTCAGCTACTCACTTTTTTGGCGAAATTTTCGGATTTTACCCCCCAAAATGTTTTGTACTTGTAGCTGACCCATTGTCCAGGTCAAATTCTGACGACATTTTGCCAGCCAAAAAAAAAACACTGGAATCTAAGCATACTTTGTCAAAAATATTTCTTATGTAAACATGTAAACCCAATGGTCATCTTATTTTATTTTATTCTATTCTATTAAAAATACTGAACCCCTAAAAGTAAACAGCTTTTTTCTAACCTTAACTGCAAAAATTTCCCAGATTTATTCAACATTCAAAATTTTCTCAAAGATATGCATTGCTACATCTGCATTAAAATCTATACACCTTCACCGGTCAATCACGTTCATAATTGTATGGCTTAATTCCACCTCAAATTTCATGATATATTTCAATAAAAGTTGGAATATAATAACCATTTATTTTTCTTTTTTTAAAGGGAAACACCTGGGAGCGACAGCCGGCTCACAAATCAGGAATCAGGCCCCTTAATTATAGTGTGAGGAAAAAATATCCTCTTTCAAAGTAACCTCGCCCTTAAAGCTTTCGCATGGGACAAAAGCGGGAGAAGAATATACCACAACCATCCATGTAGTAGGATTTGACCTCAGAATCATCTGGGTGACAGTGAGGGCACTACATGGAAATAATCTGCAACCTTTGCAAAATAGAAAAATAAAGTCACAAATCTTAGCCTCTCATTTTTGAATAATTGGGAATTTAAGGCGCACATGGCGCCCGCGACCACCCGGAGGGTCCGGGTCTGCTCGCAGGTTGGGTCTGTTGGCAGGTCGGGTCTCTTGGCGGGTCTTGGGTCCAACTGAATGGTCTGCTTGTCGCGCCGCAGCCCGCCCGCAGGACTTAGAAATTTTTGCGGGAAAACTCGCCCATCAATACACGTGCAACGCCAACCGAAACCATCGTTAATACACATTTGGCACAACAAGATTTGAACCCACAATCTCATAGGTACCACTCAATGCACCCAACCACCACAGTACCCACTGCTTGCTAATAACCTAACATTTTTTTTCTCTCTTAACCTAAAAAACGGCCAGAGTCAGCCCCAACGCCGTCTAGGGTCAAGGGCCTGCGGACCCGACCTCGCGGCAGACCTACCCGAGCTGAGTGTCAGGGCATGTGGACCCTACCTAGCGGACCCTACCTAGCGGCAGACCCACCCGGGCCGAGTCTCGCGGTAAACCATACCTAGGGCAGACCCACCCGGGCCGGGTCATGGGTCGCAGCGGGGCCACCCAAGGGCGCCCGACGTCCGTGCGTGGGGCCCGCTGCCTGGCGTGAGCCTTAAACTCCCAATTATTCAACAATGAGAAGCCAAATCTTATGACATTCCCAAATAGTTGTGATCCAACTAAGCCCAGTTCCCATAACAATCCCTCTCGTAATGTTGGACAGTTTCTCCTAGTTTCTAGATTTTCTAGCCTAGATTTGGATATATCTCCTTTGTAGATTTGGAGGGCAAGCAACACGTTGCACTTCCAGCACTTTGCCACCTTTCTCTTATCTTAAGAAAAATTTGGGTTTGTTGTTCAAAAACGGAATGGTCCTAATGTTTTCAATCAAGTCAAAAAGATCCTCACAAATTTTTGATTGATTCCATCCATGTAATCCCTAGTAGATGGAGTTTACATCTACATTGACCCATTGTTTCTTAATGCTTATCCAATGCGCCACCCATTCTTGCAAGAAACCCCATTCCACTTTGCCCTTCTCATGCTCATCTCTGTCACCTGCCAAACTACTGTTGGCATCGGAATAGACACTCCGGTAGAATAGATCTTCCTGCAAATGCTGCATGTTGGAGCTTTGGTTTCCGTTGAGAAGCCATAGAAAACTTTGCGTTGGAGTGAAACTGCGAGGCCACAAGATGGTCGCGTAGGCGTTTAGGGTTTGAAACAAGAGCCTTGTCGCACAGCACTTTCCTAGTGGAAGGACAAAATATAATTAAATAAATTAAAATTATTGAATGCAGGCTTAATAATACCATATATGCAATATATGTGAACTTAGTGCATTTGTTCAAACGTGAATGGAGAGTCATAAATTGTAGTATTTAGAATTGTAATGTGTGAAAAGAAGTTTTGAATATTTATAGTTATTTGTCGATATGCCATCATGTTGCAAAATATTTACATCTTTTTACACACTCAGTTTGAATGCACCATTGTACCTTTTGCAGATGAATTACATTTGTTAATTCTGCGTAATTATGTCATGTCAGTGCTAAAACAGTTTCATGCTCGACCTATCTGAATTTCAATTTTCTTCGACAAATCTTAATGAGTTTTATCTCTTGCTTATAGGTAATATAAGTTAGTTCCTCACTCACCAAAGAAATTTTATGACATTATGGAACATTTTGATTTTGTACACTTATAATATTGCTTAATGTATGAGAGGACAAATATGATTTTTTCAACGGTCAGGATCACGTCTGGAGGTGTAGATACGACACAGTAATAGTTGGCTTCCATGTAAGAATGGCCCTCTATGTACCTGGCCCACGAATTAAGGGAGGAAACGGACAAAAATGGCCGGGTACACATATCTCTTCCATGTTTGAGACAGCATGGACCGGTCGCCAAGCTAGCGCGTTTGTAGCGAACCCCGATAAAATGGGATGGGAGTTCGACGGATGAGTACAGCGAATTGATTGCAGTGTCCACTTACCTGCATGAGCCGGTTGCAAACCCACCACGACTTGCTAAAGCCATTTGCAACTTGCTTTGGAACATCCATCTATCGACCAACGATTGTTCTCAAACCTGGAGGAGGTTTCTTCTCCATATTGGAAGTAACCAGACCGCAAATGTATTCAAATGTGGAAACAGTGACACAGAAAAAATTATTGAACTAACCAGGATGTCTTTCAAGACAAAATTTGAATATTAATCCCACCATATGCCTGCAACACTATGACTACAATAATATGATTGCACATATAGCGGCGCCAATTGGCCCCATGGACCATGTGGCAGACATAAAATCCAATGAGAGTCAGATGCATGACTCCACTAGGATAGTACCATAATAGTACCATGCAGACACGTGTCATTCATATGTCCAAGTATAGTCATATACATGACTGGCAACGCATTACACGTGCCAGTACATCACTCCACCACATGTGAAATCAACATATCAACACGTGTAGGCTCTGATGCCTCTCATCCACAGTCATATATCACAGTCATAACGTTGTCTAGAAGACCCTACTGACAAAGGAAACCTGACCCGTGCTCCGACCTACACGTGTAATTGATTTCGACTTGATGTACCATGGGCCAAAATCAACACCAACGGTTTCTGTCTTTGTTGTCCTTTTTCACAAGAATTGCATATGTCAATTCATCACAGAGGACCAAGAGAGGGAGTCCACAAGAAATGTTCTGGCATCTGTAGGGATGTGAGGACACTATGTAATTGGTCAGATATAAGGTACAAACTTTAAAGCAATGAGGCATTTCATCAGATTCAAATGGCTACAATATTTTAGTACAACAAAATTTCAGTATTTCAGTATTTCAATCGAAATTTTCAGCAAGTATTTCAAGATTTCAATATTCAGCAAGTATTTCAAGCAAGTATTTTAATATTTCAGCAAGTTTCTCAGCAAAGTATTTCAAGCAAGTATTTTAATATTTCAGCTATTTCTTCAGCAAGTATTTCAGTATTCCAGTTAGTATTTCAACAAGCATTTCAATATTTTAATAATTAGTAAGCCTGAAGATCAGTGTTGCCATAATATTGTACATCAATATATAATTCATACATCAATAAAGTTCCGTCGGAGCCTTTCTATTTTATAAATAAAAATATTTTTCCTATATGCAGAACATGTTTAAAATATATTTTGAATATGTGATTATTTTATTTCAATATAACATTTGAAGGAAATTTTCTACTTCGAGTCTTAGGGTGGAGCCATTACGCGACTAGCTTGTAGACATGTAGTTGGTCTATATTTTTCGAAATTGACAAAGATCTCGTCAAGTTATGCTTGCAATTATAAGTTGGCTAGAGGCCCGTTTCGAGCCGCGCGGGCGCTTAGAGAAAACTTGATAAACTCATTTTGGAGGACACTACAACAAATTGCGGTTTTATGACTATTTTTTAGTCAGATCATTTGTCATTTATGACTACTGGGGCCTGCTGAGATAAAAGTTTTGTCATGTCTAACATCACACTAAAAAGTCAGAAACTGATATCTGTTGTGACTGTCATGTATGACTAGAGTTCTGGCATTACCCGGTATTTTCAGCAGTCTATGTTACTATTATTCGTATGCATATATACTACCTGAACAAGACCTGCATATACTGAGGACTGCGCCAGAAAAGGTTGCCTACCAAGGACAAAGACCCCCCCCACATTTTGCATTGGCCTCACAAGAAGACAACACCAACAAAGACATGAAATAATGAATGCACAAACGACTGTCATGACTCATTTTTGGGATAAAAAACGGTCCAAAATATGTACGGCAAAAAATCGTATGGATGGGTAAGTATCAAAACACCAGGGAAACAAATCTGGTGCTAAATGTGCACGTCCTCACAAAGACCCCCTGTGAAGAATTCTACAGGGCCTAGCGATTGTGAAAACAAATAACCTTATCCCCTGAGCTTCTCTATCTTTACTAATTTGTCGCTCCATAGTGTATTGTTTCCCAAAGCATCCCCCAACTCTGTATGGGGTGGCCTCACATCCACATAATCACCATCTTGTTCCCACAAAGCTTCCCCACGAGACCATCTGGAAAATCCCTATTACTGGCAGCAATATGCACTGACTCACAGAGCAATCCATTTAGATAAAAAATTAGTAAGTGCTTATCACCTCGGACCTTCGGCAGAATGTACTCACCGACAATGGATTAGCGAGTGTTGAAAGGGAGGACAATTTCCCTCCCTTGGCCCTCCCCAGCCCCAACTGACAAGGGAGTGGTCAGAGAGAATAGTGAAGACTAGTCCAGCTAAAATCGGCGTAATTAAGAGCCACTTTGCCTTGTGACTACTCCCCCCTTAATTCGGGGGTGGGCCCTATAATGGGAGTGGTCACAGTTAAGTCAATGTGAGGCGCATTAGCAAGGTTGCTCTCATTCAAGTCCCCCCAGTGACTGCAACGATGATCTGTCGGTGGAGGTTCAGGGACGTTACGATGGGGAGCGCATGACCCCTCCATATTCAGCTTGCATGATGTTGACGGTGGAGCCACACAAGAATTGTTTGGTGATTATGTATTGCCTGCACATGAGACTGACAATGACTATTTGTCAAACTTTCTTGCTATTGCTTTCTGGTAGTCCATCATCTGCTTCATAAAACCTCTTAGCTCACATATATCATTGCCATGCGGCATTCTGCCGTTGCCGCATTTCTTCCACTCACCGGACTACTGCTGTATATCCAAAACTCCATTCCTGCCCTACAGAGGAACATGATAAATGCCGATGTGCATGCTAACACCATGAATGAAAAAAAGACATGTTTGAACCAGTGTTGGATTGGTATCGTGTTTTGGAGATACCAGGAGGGTCTTGGTAACTAGTATAAAAATTTAGAGATGTCCCAAACACGGGTACTATGCAATAATAATAATAAAAACCCAGATTTTGTTACTTGTAGGGTATCGATAATGCCAACATTTCACTTTTGCAGACTTGGTATCAACAAGTGTATGAAAACCTTGATACCCGCTGATATCAACTTCGGGTAAAGTATCAAAAATTTACATTTCAGAGAGAAACACACTTTTTTTTTAATATTTAAAAAAAAAAGCTGAAGTGCGCACTTCAGCGGCTGAAGTGCACCACCTCAGCCGCTGAGTGCACTGAATATTATAACATGCATATGGAAACTTTTGGCCTTGCATTTATAATCATTTTCAGTGCCACTGTTTTTCTTTCCAACCACAAAGACTAATGCTGAATGCGACAGACACTACTACATATTAACGTTTTTATGACTACGGGTGATATAAACCTTGGTAACCATGACTATATATGTGACTACGAAGTGATGAAGCCCATTGATGGGTGCATTTTAATATATTTTAATCTAATGCAGTCATACATTTTACTACATGACTAGGAGCCACGGTCAAACATTGTTGACCAAGTACATAGGCTTGGTTTATATAACTAGTAGTCATACGCAACACTACACGTCGGACACGTGTCATATAAGCTTATGACTAAATGACTACACCACTACTACACATTGATGACATGCCATAGAAGCTTATGACTATATGACTACAAGAGGTTTCACAGCTCTGTTTATATGACTACATCACCACACGTGGCATCTTAAGGTATATACATGAATGGGTTCATCCATTGGATGACCTCATCCATCTATCTTTAATGAAGCACTTGTGTCAATGGAATGACACAAAGTGCAAAAAGTTAAAAAATTGAAAAAATTGCTTTAGGGTTGCCCACATTTAGCCGCGAACACAGAGGGCTGGGACTTAGCCTCCTTTTGTCTCCCTGCTACCATATGTTTTTGTAGTATCGAGCCGAAGTAGCGAGAATGGAATGCGATGATCGCAGGATATGCAATGCAGGGGCGTGGGATTGAGGCTTTGCGACCTATTCTTGAGCAACTAATGTAGCTTTCTTGAGCTTATTCTTGAGCAAATGATGCATTAAGGGCGAGGATATGCAAGGGGGGTGTGGTATAGAGGCTTCGGAGACGTATGAGCAAATAATGCGGGAAGGGGTGAAGCCGGACCGGGTCACGTTCGTTTAAGTTTGCAATGCGTGTGCGAGCCTGGCAGGCCCTGGAGAAGGGTAAAAGGTCCATGGTGCCATTGTCAATTTGGAATTGTACCCGATGTCTGAACAATACCCTCATGGACATTGAGGATACAAAGGGAGTGTTTGAGAATTTGGCTGAACGAAATGTCGTGGGATATTGGCTGTAATTATGTACATGTTCTGTGTATTCTTGGCTGGTGGGTTAATTGGTCCAACAAAGTCTAGTCCCCATTTCTGAAATGGTTCCGTAGGCATTGTAGGATGCAAAGCCATCTTCCCAGATCTCTGCAAAGGCCCTAGCCTCTGACATTCATCACAACTCTCATGTTCGCATGAGGAACTGGGACCAGGCTCCTTAATTGTAAGTGGGTGGCACTCACTGCAACAAATTCCACAACATTATTAGGAAACAGGTAATGATCAGCAAACATTGGTGACTATTCATTGGAAAAGGGCAAAGAGGTCCATGGTGACATTGTCAGAACTGGAATTGTACCCGATGTCATTCTAAACAGTACTCTCATGGACATGTATGCAAAATGTGGGTGCATCAAAGATGCAAAGGGAGTGTTAAACATAATGGCTGAACGAGATGTGGTGTCATGGAGTACGATGATTGCAGGCTATGCACAGCAAGGGCGCGGGATGGAGGCTTTGGAGACCTATGAGCACCTTCTTCAACACATTTCAGACTGTTTCCCCTGTTATCAGAGTCGTCCCTAAATTTTCAGGTTGAATTCTGCAAAGTTAGCTCTTGGTGCAAAAAGGTGAATGCCTGTTGGAAGCTCAAGTCAGCATATGAACTTGTGTGATAAGTAGGGTTGGGGTGTTTGCTGGAACAGAGAGGCAGAGATACCTGAAGGAGCAGGGATAGAGAGTGGGTCCAGATTCATCCAAGAGGGCCAAATTTCAAGCACAAGATTACTTATGATTCCCTGTGGATCAATAGCTATAAGAAACCTGCATGGGTAGATGGTCGACTGGATGCCGCAACAGCAGCAGCACAACTGATAAAATTAGGCACTAGTAATCAAGGCACCTTCTTCAACACATTTCACCTTGTTTTTCCCTCTTATCAGAATCGGCCCTAAATTTCCATGTTGAATTCTGCAAGTTAGCTGGTTGAGTGAATGTAGTTTGGAGTGACTTTGCCATGATACTGCCACTATGACAACAAGAAAGTATCCAAGAACACGTAACAGATATGAGGAGAAACTGTGGAATGAATACTTTTCTGAACCCAGTCAATGGTGGGACACCGAGGCAAAAAGGTGAATGCCTGTTAGATTACAGGAGAGCAACAGATAGTGTAATAAGCTGAGTTGGGTGTTTCCTAGAACAAATCTAGGCTGTCATTATCAGCTGCAAGACAAGGATGTATGCATGATTTGTGTAGAGGCATGGATAGCTGAAGGAGCAGGGATAGAGTGTGGGTCCAGATTCATCCAAGAGGGCTGGACTTCAAGCTCCAGATTACCTTGATTCCTGGTGGATTAGTAGCTACAAGAAACCTGCATGGGTAGATGGTCAACTAAAGGCAACAGCTGCAGCGGCACAATTGATAAAATCAGGCACCTCAACCATGACCACAACTTCTGAAATTAGAGGATCAAGAGAGGGAGTCCACAATGCCTCCTCTGGCACTTCTGGGCATGTGAAGATACTTTGTGCAGTAGGCAGCCTGACAGAGGCTCTATAGACTCTAAACTAAGGAGGCATGTCAGCAGATTCAGATATGTATATCTGTCTCTTGCTTAAGTGCATCAAGATGGAAGGTCTGGAAGCTGGAAAGCAGGTGCACACTCACATTATCCAAAGTGGATTCACGCCAATTTTTTTGATACTCAACACCCTTGTCAACATGTATGTTAAGTGCCGGAGCATCAGGGATGCTCACCAAGTGTTCAACATAATGCCTCCACAATAATTTGCATATTGAGTTTCTGGACTTGTATGATGAAGCCAGGGTGAGGAGGGTGCAGAACATGATTAAAAGGGCTGCACAGATGGACAGGGGCCTTTTGTGGTGTCCGCACCAGATGGACCTATGCCCAGACTAAAGAGCATATTCTTCTTGCACATCAGGTCAGTTCTGTGTGTAAAAAGAATTCCACCCTATATCTGGTCAGATTATGTTGCTTAAATCTTGTTTGATGTTGAAGTTGATACCTAGCTGCTTCAGGAGAAGCACGAATCATGTGGGACTACATATCCTATTCAGGCCAGTGTTGTTCCACTTCATTAGTTCAAACATGCTTCGAGTAACATGAAGATTTTTGGTTTATTGGTGAAGGTTTTACTCAAGTTCGCTCTGTTTTGTGTCTAACTCTTAGCTTGCCGGGGTTTGGGGTGGGCGCGGCACAAGGTAGGTGGGAGTGCCATCCTTGGTGTGCTTTCTCAATAAAGTGGATGCTGTTGAAGATGAGGAGTTATTGGAACTTGTTGAGATGGAATTGCGTGGTATAGTAGCTGCAACCCTTTTCCACCTCAGTTGGATACTGTTCAGCATGCCTTTTACCAACACCTTCATATTACAGCTGTAGGAATCCAAATCTAGTCTACATGACACTTTTATGCAATAGATTTTATGCACTCTTCCCAAGTGACCCTCTAGTTGACTGGGGCGGGTCGCTATGATCAGGGCTCACTAGGGATCTTGGTCTAGGGTCTAACCCACCAACACAGCCATTTATAGAGCATTCTCCTGCATGTAGGTGGGCCTTGAAGTATTAGTACAATGCCCAGCTTGTTTGTGTGTGGTAGTTTACTTAACAATGTCCCGATACACTTAAGATGAAAACCACTCTCTATCTGTCACGGTTGATTGCAGAGTTACTGTCATTTTACAAGTTTTCTAGTGACGACATCCCCATAGTGAGAGGATCTGCCCTATCAGCAACATGGGTAGATGGTCACTGGATGCCGCAGCAGAGCGGCTTAACTGATAAAATCAGGCACTGGTAATCAAGGCACCTTCTCCAACACATTTCACCCTGTTTTTCCCTCTTATCAGAATTGGCCCTAAATTTCCATGTTGAATTCTGCAAGTTAGCTGGTCGAGTGAATGTAGTTTGGAGTGACTTTGACATGATACTACCACTGTGACAACAGTAAAATATCCAAAAACACGTAACAGAATGAGAGAACTGTGGAATGATACTTTTCTGACCCCAGTCAATGGTGGGACACCGAGGCAAAAAGTGAATGCCTGTTAGATTACAGGAGAATAGCAACGCCATTCAGTATAGAACTAGTGTAATAGCTGAGTTGGGTGTTTCCTAGACTAAATCTAGGCTGTCATTATCAGCTGCAAGGCAGGATGTATGCATGATTTGCGCAGAGGCATGGATAGCTGAAGGAGCAGGATAGAGTGTGTGTCCAGATTCATCTAAGAGGCCAGATTTCAAAGCTCAATGATTACCTATGATTCCCTGTGGATCAATATCTACCAGAAACCTACATGGGTAGATTGTCAACTAAAGGCACAGCTTGCAGCGGCAACAGTTGTATAAACCAGGCACCTCAACCATGACCCACACCTTCTCAAGAGGAATCAAGAGAGGGAGTCCAAATGCCTCTTCTGGCATTTCTGGGCATTTGAAGAGCATTTCAAGCAGTCATGTAACGTATGTTTGTCTCTTGTTTAAGTGATTTTGAATGTCGGATGAAGTGATTCGACAAATTTTATCACTGTATTCACATAATGCAGCCAACTCTGTTTGGGATAAGTTATAGATTGGCGCTGGTGGTTTGGGCTTCTTCTTGTAACTCAATTGCACAGTCATAATGGTCGATGTTCTGGCATATGTCTTTGCATTTTTTTTCTTCTCGAAGACATCCTTGAAATCTTGATATTGAACAGGTAATGTTGAGGTACCTTTGTCTGTTGTGGTCTTGATCGGAGTCGCATAAAGTGCAAATGACGCATCCTTTTTTGGTAGCTCTCATGAAAGTTCTAGCTCCAAGGAACAGAGGTTGAATACATTTGATATTTCTACTATTTTTGTCTTGCAGAAAATTTTCGCGATCGCCATTTGATGTCAAGATTGTGAAGTACGAACTAGGGAAGTCCAAGGATCACATGATTCATTGGAGACTGGATGACGTTGAAAACAATATATGATGCTTGATCTTTAAGCTTTATTTCAAGTGGTCGAGTTTTCAATGGTCCACATTTCCTTATGCTAACGTTCGTCCATCGATGACTTCAACGGGGGCCGAAAGTTTCTTCTTTACGAGGGTTAAATTGTGTTGCTTCGCAAAATTTTTGTCCATAAAACAAGCTGAAGCCTCTGAGTCCCAAAGTGCTTATACGGAGATATCTCGATTTTGCACTCTGATTTTTTTACCGGGAACTGTGGAAGCAAGGTGCAGGGTCTGGAGGTAGAAAGAGATTTTTTTTCGGTGATGAATTTGTGGTGTCCAGCTGCATGGTCCCTACTGTGACTGGATATCTTCGTTTTCCGACCTCCTCCATATCGAAACACTTGAATTGCGCCCCGAGCTTTGAATCTTCTCTTGTTGGGCCGTTTAAATAATGCTATGTGATCTTTCTTCTCCACAATAAATCATAATCCATTTCGAGCGCCGTCTTTGTTTTTTTTGTTGGGCGTCAATGACTTGAATTGGACAACATCATCTGCATAGGATCACAACCAGATGTCTGATGGATCGTTGTTTTTAGTGTCGTAGTAGCAGCGGCATGATGCGTCGTCGACCATCCAGATCGCTTCTCTTGATGTCTTTCGAACAAACGATTATCGTATGCATTGACTTGGACGATGAATTCACTCAGTGTGCTCACGTTTGACATTGTCAGTAACAAATCTTTTACATCCTCTTTTAGTCCACATCGAAACTGACTAATGAAGTTCTTTCTCATTCAGTTCGAGGTCGCATGCAAAGTTGTCGAAATTCGGCACATAAACAGAAGCAAGACGTGCTCCCTTGTCGAAGAATTTTGCATCTTTGTTTCTGGCAACTCTCTCTCTATCTTTCTTTCTTCCAAACGTTGCATTGAAACTCGAACATGAATGCTTCAAAATTATATAGTAAATGCGAATTTTTTTTCTAATAGCGGTGCAAACCAAGATAGGGCAGTGCCTGATAGGATGGTGCCCACGAATCCCACTTGAATACCTTCATCGGGATAACGTTGTGGATGTAGTCGTAGGAACAGTCGTAGTTGTTGAACAAAACCGCAAAATCTTGATCTCGTCCATCATTTCTCTCAAATTTCTCGGGCATGCTGATCTTTGGTTCTCTCGTAATCTGTTGAAGATGAACCGTTGCAGTAGGGACTTGTATGGTTGAAGATCCATTGCTCGACTTCTTTAACTCTGAAATTTGTTGTTCCAAATTGTGGAGAGCGTTGTCAAAATCTTGAAACTGATCAGTTTGCAATTGGGCGGTAGAGGTACGAAGTTCTTACAACAAACTTTAGTCTCGCTAAATTGTCAGGAACGAGAACATGACTGAACACAAACAAGAGATCAGACTAGAGGTACAAGACTAGACAAGAAGTCAAGGTCGGCGTGGCCGAATACATGGTGGATAAACATAAATCAAGATGGTCTTTATAACAATGGACAAGAGTACAAGATACTGGAACTCGACTCGAATACTGGAATGCTGGAAACTGAATTGGGGTACCAGATACTAGAAACTGGACTAGAATACTGGAAGCTGGACTTGAGTACTGGAACTGGGAACAAGAGTAGCTTGAACTTGTGTTGGCGAGACTGAAGAGTGTCCAGTCTCGCCTCCTATATATATGGCCTACTAAGAAGTTCCCTAAGAAGCTTCCCCTATAGAGTTTTCTTGATGGAGAAGCTTCCTTAAACAAAAGAGGTATAGATGGAGAAGTTTCTCCAAAATGAAGCTTCCTTTGGAAGAAGCTTCCTGAGCAGTTTCCCAAGTTACTCTTGGTAATTTGATAAACTTCCGATAACTTGACAACTAATGGTAAATCATGCATGGTAAATCACGGTAAGTCATGATAACTTGATAACTTCTCGTATTTTTTCCTGGTAAGTTCTTCTGGGTTATTTACGTGATAGCTGCAATATCATTGCTGTTTCATGTTATTTTGGATCGCATTTGCCTAATGTTTCATAGTTTAGATACAATTAGAGGCGTGCTTAATGACATTCATTTCCATTTCATTTCCATGTACAGTGAGCAATATAATACCCATTACCAATGGCTCATACATATCTCTAGTAAAGGAATACCAAAGGGTATCTTAGAGCAAGGGGGGGAGTTCTTGGGGAGTATTTAGGAGGACACGGGCTTGCAGGGCTGAAAACAAAGTAGTTAGTTGGTCTTGGTAAACATTTCCTAGCAAGTGGCAAGTACAAATAATAGTGTTGGGTGGTGAACTTGCTTATACGGTGTTTGTGTGGAGACCCGTTTACTATAATAAAGACAGGACTGTAACATTTGGTATCAGTTAAGATCAATACCAGTGTTACACATATATTTGATTCAGCCTCAAACCCCCGGCGGATCCCAACCCGGATCTATATATGTGGATCTGCGGAAGGTCAGAAAATCAAATATCCGCCTCCGTTAAGAACCGCCCGATATGGAGAGATGGGATAACCGAATCTTGTCGAGATCCGGTGGTTTTGTATTTGTTTTGATTTTAACCCGGTACTAGTGGTTGAAAAGAAATGGGTTATGAACTCATATATTTGACATTTAAAATCGGATATTATAATCCAGATAATAGTAGGTTATTGCGTTCACTCAACATAAACGAGGCGGGTCATAGTCATGAGAGTATGACCTATCTTCATTTCATTTGTATTCACGACGTTATGAAGGTGCATGCATATTTATAACTTTATATTTTATGATGCATTCCCATTTTCTGAGATTTGAATGGACACTTGCATTTTCTGCATTATCGACAATAGAAAATCTCCTAAGAGCACTCTCTATGTTATACCCTAATAATTGTAACTATTTTTTTATTAGTATTTTTAAAACATTATATTTTGCAGTTTGGGTTATATATATATATATATTTATTTAAGGAACAGGGAATAGAGCCCTGGGAACTTTATTACTTTGATTATTGAAGGGAAAAAAAAATTAAAACCCTTAAGCACGGTAGGCCGTGCTGGATAACTCGGGAACCATAACGCAAGAGTGGTCACTTGGATAAAACGACACTATCGGCCGACGGAGGCTTGAAGCCTCATCGAATACTATGAAGACCTGATTGCTGCATTCATCAGCCGGGCATGGCAATGGATTGCGAGACTCGAGGTCGGGTCTGTTTTGGGAGATGATGCGGGTTTTGCGCCACTTGCAGCTTCATCAAGCTGTATCTCCAGCATACATCTTGGAGAATGTGCCACTGATGGGCGATTCTTGGGCCAGGGTGATGGCCAGTGTGCATCAAGAAAACCTTGACAGGTCAGCAACTAAGCCGAAGCCATGATTGAGGACCTAAATTGGACAGAACGGAAAACGAGGAACCCCGTTAGGGATGCTGAAGGGTAGCAGGAGGTAGAAGGGAGAAGAGGAGAGTGTGAGGGGCGGAGCAGATGGGCAGATGGCCTAGTGGTTAAAAATTGAGCAGTAGGAGGAGGACCGACAGTCTATCTATGGAAATGGAGACGAGTTGCTTGAGGGCCGCACGAACGTGCCTCCAAATGATCTCCGATCTTTCAAATTCCGGGGAGGCTGAAGAGGTATCCCCTGTGCACGTGATAAAATTCCATTCTTTCTTTTTCTTCCTTTCCCTACTGTCAGCTGTTGCATTTTAGAGGATTCGAGGTGGAGCCCACTCATGCTTTGTAGTGTAATAAATGCTCTACTTCACTTTGGCTGTCAAATTCCTATGCCAATTTTGCATGGGCTATGCTACATCTGACAGGCTGAATCTTGGTGATCATGGTCTCAAAGATATGCTATGTCAATGTCACAGGGAACAGCCAATGAGTACATTCTCTTTAGGTAATAGGTATTTGAAGGGATTGTATATGTCCTGAGATTTTCCCAATTTGGGTTAATGAACCTCCCAAGTTATAGATCCCATGCATGACATTGGGTATTCATCTCATCATGGTGACATTGTTTCCAGTGTTGCTCCTCTAGCCTTATACCTTGCATCAAATATGACTTGCATTCTGCCTTTGGGATTTAGTTTTAAAGGTTCACACATTTCAGAGTGACTTGTTCCGTGTCACCTGAGTGTAGATTGAAGAGAGTAGCGTACACACTGGAAGATGGCAGGGTCCTGTAGTTTGAATCTGTATTTAACTAATTGATGGCGGGGATGTACTGGGAAATTTCACGAACCTGTTATGCCAATCTGAACTCAACACATGGAAAGGGGGATTACTGGGAATGTCAAGGTCCAGTTGTTGAGCCTGTATTCATCTAAATGATAGCTCAGGATGCTGAAATAGGAGGAATAGTATTTCCTATTGTTTCCAGACTAGACAGTATATCATTTGAGATGAACTGCCCACCTTTCTGAATTGGTATGCAGTTGGCACCTATAATTGTTGTTGAAACTTGCCCATTTATGACAACTTGACCATCCGCTTGATTCTTCTCAAGTGATGCTGGCTCCTCCGTTTTACGCCAGGGCGCCAGTGCAGCAAATTAAATCTGCAATTGTCTGACATCTCAGTTTCTTTGTATTCTTGAGGGTTGGGGCATTGCTTTCTGCATCCTTGCTTTTTATTCCTTAAGCAAGTAGTCCGGAAGAAAGCAGTCTGCATCTGCCAACGGAACATCAAATCAATGAAGACCAATCAATCAACCACCCAGTGGTATGATCCTTCTCAGCGCTATTCTGGTCTCATGAACAGATTCCGTGCTAGGTCGGGGCCAGCCCAATCTCGACTAATCTGGTTAAAGAGCAAGCTGGCTTGGATGGGTTTCTCAGAATTTTCTATGTTCAGTTTCTAGATGGATGTCATTTGATTCCAGACATGTATTCTGATGAATTTGGTTAGATTTACACTTCTTGCAGAGGACTAGTTTCTCTTCTGAATTTTGCTTAGCAATCAGTACCACAATGTCAGTTAGGGCAGCTCCTACCCTGGAGATATCTAGCATTGGCTGCCTCCACAAAAGCTGTCTGTCTTGGTAGAAACCCTCAATACTGTGGGGCTGCTCAGAACTGTTTTTATGTATTTAGTTTGCAGTTATACTCGGTGAGTCTTTGGTTGATATTGAGTAGGGAGTTATGAAGTAAAACTGAGCGCTGGAAATTCCCCAGCATAGGCATTGGACCGGGATGAGCTGGGAATATGGAGTGTAGAGTTCATTCCTGTCATACTCACAGCCATACATGGAGTCTAGGCAATGCAGAATTTTTAAGAGACATTTAGGGGCACCAGCTGAAGCAGTACTCTCTCTCTTTTGGGCATTGACAGATTGGTAAGATGATGTCGGATGATAGCGGCAGTATGGATAAGCAGGTAGTAAGCTGGATTGGAAGCAACGTGGGATACCTGAGATTTACTTTCATTCTGAGAATGGGACTTGAGCGTCTGGAATGAAGAAAGAGAACGCCCGCAAGTTGGCAAGTAAGTTGTTCTTCCATGTCTCTTTCTGGACGATGTTCTTCTTGTCGTGTATAAGTACATTGTATGACAGTCTGTCTGTCGTGAGGAGTTACATATAGTCATGTGAACTATTATAGATTCATTCAGCACGGTCCATTGTCATGAACCAATAACTAGAGGTATGGGCAACAACCTAATGTGTGTATTCATTGTAGAAAATCATGCCTACGGGCACACCCATGTGGATGATGGTCTATTGGCATTCGACCTGTTTTAGAGCATGGTCTTCAAGGACTGTTACCGTGGGGACAGTTATACATGTAGTTTGGATTCTAACATACTTCTAAAGCATGCACAATCAAGACCAGATTTGCAGTTGTACTCCCAAGTTGGGGATAGGGCACAAGGAGATTGGGGTTAAAAGGAACACTACAAATGCATAGTGGTTAGCCAGAGGCTGGATGTGTTGAGGTGCCAGAATGCGACTGGTGTGGACATTGTGACCCTCTCCTACTGTTGCAGGTAATCAAATACACTTCTCCCATCCATGTGTTCATGATTTATGGCACAGAAGATTCCTCTTCTGACTTGGAACATAGTCTTCACGAGTTTAATGTTTCTGGCCTTACCAAATTAATCTGAGTTTACCCTGCACTTAATAGGACGCACCAAGTGGAATGATGGGTTATTATCTGGACATGCATACCTGCTGTTGTATGCGTTACAACGGCTCAAGATTGTGGACATTTAGCCCCAGTAGCTCAAAGGGACAGTGTCCAATTTCTTTTATCAAACCGTTCCCATGGCCTTTTTGAGAAGAGTGTAAAGCTCACAAAGGGCTTCGTGTTTGGCAGATATGTGATGAGCTGTTAGGGCTTCAGCTCTTGGTATTGGAAGAGCTCTTGAGTGTCTCATGTACTTCCTGCTAAGTGATCTGAATAGGCTTTCCCTGGCTTTCCAACATGATGGCTCCTTCCTATACATGGCAGCAGATTAGGTACTTGACCTCTTCTTTTGATAATGTCTGTATGCTGCAGGATTGAAGTCGATTGCAAGACACACAGCCCTTAGGTTTCTGAAGTTGGGCTTCTGTTTATGATGAGGGACTTGCATACATTGGGGGCAGTTGCTGCAACATACGAGAGCTTGATGTTTACAGGTTTGTGTCCACTCTTCCAAGCATCGGCATGGAGGAGACAGATCTTTTTGTAAATTCCCCTCAGTTTTAAAGTTGTTCCTGAACAGGTGGTTCAGTGTTGAGTATGACAGTATATGGGCAGTGCACAGTATACTGGCTAACACACTTGCAAGAAGGGCACCGGTGATGGAGTTCTGACAAAGTGGTTGGGTGAACTGGCAGGTCTCAGAACATCGGCAATGCCGGGGTAGCAGCAATGCCCCCGTTTGAGAGTGATGAACCTTTCCTATTGTAGGCATGTTACAGATGTCAGCATGCACTCACTAGCGCTGAGTGAGGAAAATTAGATCAGGATCAAAAAGGTAGCTTACCAAAAGTTGTTTTACTCAGTGAGGGTAACCTTTGCTCTTACAGATTGACCTTGATTGCTTTGGTCATCCATATCAAAAGCTCTCTGTACCAGTTCTGATTACTGACAGGGTATGCCCATTCTTGTACTTTACTGTGTACACAGTGCATGACTTTAGTTGTGGGAAGAGGCCACCTTTATACTATTGCACTCTATGACATCACCAGTTTTGGCATTGTTATCATCCCATACACACCAGTGTGCTCCCCCCATACCTACATTGTTGCCAAGTGCCTGGAAGTATCACTACTGCCAGAAAACCTCGCAATGTTTGCTATGGCACAGACAGCATGTACTGAACAATTAAGAAAGTTTAGCTCAAAACTCTGATAGCAGCATCCTCGTACTAATGCTGTGCAAAAGGACATCTTTGTGGAGCCAATGTCCAACTAAAACTAAAAGTATTGCTGCAACTGTATGCAGAGAGTCCTGGGTAGTCTAATGGGTTAGTGCTGTGGGGCTGTGCAACAGAATGTTGAATGAGCAAAGGACATGAGTCAATCTGTTGTCATGTGATCTGTTTATCCGCTCCGCGCACTTCGTCCATTATGAATACATTCGAGTAGGTTCATTGCAACGTCATCCTTCCCAGCACAACTGACATTAGCGTCCGTCACTAAGACGTGTCCCAACAGCCAAGTTGCCAACTTGAAGTAGAAAGATGAATGCTTTTCAGAATCCAACATCAGGCATCTAGCAACACATCCAAGGCTACACACATTCAATACATTTCTACACATTGTCTGTACGGCACATCCCGCATATTTCACAAAAAGTCTGTCAGCAACTGAATATCTGTAGTCTGTACTCTGTACTGACCAAGATGCATGCCCTTAGCGGCAGCTGAGAGGTGGTATATCACCTTACAGCCAGATAGATACGTACTGTCCATATTCTCTTCAGGACAGTGCCTCGAAAGTTGCAAAGCTTACCCCAATCTCGAGACAGTATACTTTTGTGGCACTCTGAAATTACTTTGAAAGTCGCATAAGCTAAACTATAAACAGCGTATCGTAACAGCCATTCATAAAGTACTAACCCCAGCACGAGGTCCTTACACCCGGCTATAACATTCTCAACCCTCATGTACACCTCGAAAACGTAGCATGAAGTGAGCCGTGGAAATTCGGAAATCTAGAAGCCCACGCGGTATCAGAGAAGTGAATCTTTTCGTGGAGAGGCAGTCGGACACCCAAATAAGAAGATGAACAAGAGCGGAAGATCTATACAAAAAATCGCAGACAGATTTTGCAATGACGAAGAGAACCCGCTGTCAAATAATCTTCCATATATGAATCACTTGATACACGAGCTCAACCGCTACAGCAAATCAAAACCCATGTTCATCTTCCCACGAATAGACTTTGCCCTTTCCCACAAGAAGCGAATTCTAAAACAGCCTTTCGAAAAATGCCAAAAGTCTATCAAAGACCATCAGGCTCCTGGCCCACATAGTTTCTTGCAATCCCACACGCTAAATGCCTCACAGGTAGTGGACAGTGAGACGAAGCGGCATTGACTGCTTTCAGCTTGTCGGCCTTATCGGTGTCGACACACACAGCGTGTAGAGGTACTTCTTGCACCGCACTTTGAACTTGACCACATCCTTGCTCCTCTTGATCTTCACCGACCGCGCATCCTTCCAGCGGAAAGTAAGTAAGTATCTAAGTTACTGATCTGCTTCGGCATGGTGCCTGCCCTGAGCTCCAATCTGCGCACGCGCCAGCTATGGTGGCCCAGCACCCACCAGCAAGAAACAGAACTAGGATTCTAACAATTTACCAGAAACAACTGGGCACAAGTGAGGTTCCGCACCCAGTGGCATTGGTGACTCGCTCTACCCTGCCGCATCACAAGAGCGTCATAGAACTTGGCAGATATCTTATCCCCCCAGCGAACCCCTGCACCCTCTACACTCTTCTGTCTGGCTGATTACATCTGCTGCTCAGACCATCAGGCTGCGACCTTGATTTGCACATCTCTATTACAGAGGTTGGGGTCACGCGATCAGGGTGGGATTCCACAGTCCTGATTCAGATCAGCTTCCACTTTCCTGGCCTATGCAATGAATGGACTTATTAATTTGTCCGAGGCCTCATTTGCTCTGCGGTGTTGTTGATCACAGCCTACAGGGCTCTGACAAGTTGGAGGGGTATGCAGATCAAGTTGTCTGACATTGGGTTACTGAAGGTCGCAGGTCATGCAGAGCATGAAGCTGGTGCACCTCAAGGCTCAAGCAGGTCAGTAATGACTGCTATGAAGCTGCCCTTCTTACTGTTGCCTTATTGCCAATTGCACCATCTGCCACAAATTATTCCGAGATCTCATAAACTCCACCTCATTATATTCTGAAACTCCACTCCACTTCAGACAACTCATTATCAATGTCACCACCAGTCGGTAACTCAGTTGGATAGAGCACTGAGTGCCACCCAGGTGACTCTGGGTTCAAATCCTGCTACCCTTGTCGGATGTGGTATAATCTTCTCCCCATTCACTTCTCCACCTCTCTCCATGCCCCTTTAACATAAACGTTGCAATTATCATTTATCAATCATTAGTCCTTATTTATTTAACATAGATGTTACAATTATCATTTATCAATAATTAATTATTATTTATTTAACATAAATGTTGCAATTACCATTTATCAATCATTAATTCTTATTTATTTATCAACAATCATTATCAATCAATTATCAGGAATCATGACACAAAACTAGTGTGGGTCGTGATCTCACATGGGTGTGTCAATAGGCATGATTTTCTATCATGAGTAAGCACATTAGGTTATTGTCCATACCTCCAGTTATTGGTTCATGACAATTCACATGACTATATGTAATTTCTTCCCAGATAATGTCATACAATATACTTATACAAAAAGAAAATTGTCCATAAAGAAACATCCAAGAACAACGACAATACACATTAAGGACGTTTTCATCCTTGTAAGATGAAGTTATTAATGATTTCATCCATTCAAAGGTCTAAAGTCTAAACGCTTGCATTTTCTTCAGGTATGATAATATTATATATATATATATATATGACGCCTCCGGAAGGAGGCATAAATTATGGTGTCTCTTGATCCCTAAGGGCAGCATGAAGGTGGACACCATTGTTCACCAATAGGTGGATTGAACCCACAACCACTTCCGAGGTGGTTTGTGCCCATTACCACTGGGCTACAACTTGGTTGTTTTAGGTACATATTCACTCCCTCCAATCTCATATGAATGGGGTGTAGAGGCATATCGCAGTCGTAGTGGAATACAGAATAGTGCATTGCAGATGGAATCTCGAGCAGGAATGTGACCCTTCAATACGGATAGCTTGGCACAACAAGCGGCTTGTATGGCTCCTCTTTGCGAATAGTGAAATTTATTTTAATCTAGGACAGATATATATATATTTTTCCCCTAGTAATCTACTTTAATCTCCCTGGAAATTCATCCATTTATTTTTCATAAATTATTCAATAAAAAAGATGTTATCTGAGGGAGGTATTACCTTGAGAAACATATCACGAAGTGGTTTTCAGCAAAGGAGAGGAGGTAACACCTAGGGAAGACACAACAGGGGGTTAGCGATTTTTGACATTGATGCCTAGTCTCAGCCTAAAAATATAGGTGGGCAAGAAACTCGTCAGTCCTCGCATACCAACCACATGATACTGCTAAGAAGGTTACATTGAAGACAAATCCACATGTACATTTCAACTTCAAGAGAGAGAGAGAAATAGGTAATGGAGAGGATAACCTGAAACATAGCTCGATCCCATGCCGATGGGCCCTTCCCATTGCCTGGTGCATGCCCTGCCCACCTTGCCGCCAACTAATTGACCATCCCTCTCTTCTTGCACTCCCTCGATCCTATTGGACCCTCCATCTCTTCCCCAGCTCCCTCTTTGGCTTTAGCTTGCCAAATGACCTCGCCACACCTCTAGAACCTCCTCCAAACCTTCCATAGCCAATGACATGGCATGCCGGAAGCGGGTCCCTAACAGCGATTTTTTATTGGCGAATTGTCGCCAGATTTGAACCTGGAAAACCAAAAAGGAATATTCTGTGGAAAATTCCAACTTCACCAAATAAAAAATAAATTATGGATGAACTCGTCAAATACAGATGATATAAATGGATTAAAGTACAAAGGTGGATGATTCTATCCTAATTTCAGTGGATGAACAGAATGTATGGCTAGTTTTGGCAAGACTCTGTAGCCACTCGTGCTGTTTTCCAAATTTCTTAAGAAAAACGGTGGTCCCAATGGCAGGCGGGTCCGGCAGGAGAGCATAACAGAGGGCAGCAGGGCGGGCCCGCCACACTTCGGAGCAGCCAAGCCACTTGCCCTAGTCATATCGAATGCAGTAAGGCGCCTGTACTGACGGGGCACGCTTTATCTGTGGGCGGCTCCTCTTGCCTCGCGGGGCACGCCGTGCAGTCCTCTGTAGCCCACGTTGGTCCCCTGCTGCCCTCGCCATTCGTAAAAACCTAGCTACTGTAGTTTTGGTGCGCTTTGAATAGCATCAAATCCCGCTTGTCCTGATCCGCCGTGGAGCCCATGGGCTCGGGCCTGTAATATCAGATTACGGGCAAATAGGCAAGTAATTTTCTTTTCACACGGTCATAAATGCGGTTTTTACATGAGCTAAAGTCCTGTAACTCGGGCTTTATGGGATTCAAGATTCCCACGCCCTGGGGCTGCCGCCCTGGGGGTGTGCAACCTTGAACCCCGTAAAGCCCTCGTTGCAGGACTTTACCTAATACATAGGCCCACCCGTTTTCCTTTCTTATTTTCTTTATTTGTTTGTTCGTTTTTCTCGTTTCAAACTCTGAGAGAGGACAAGAAGATTCTAATATCCCATGATATATACCTAGAATATTCTGACTGGCTATGGACTAGGTAGCCGAGACTGGCTAATGGGGTGTAGCCGGACACCAGCAGTGCCAATAGGCGGTAGCATCGAGGGATTCCCTGGTGTCAAGCTACACCTCGTAGCCGGTCAAGTCTCCGTAGACATAACCGGTTGTCTCCGTTTCAAACCCCTGCGTGCTGCCTCTCTGTCTGCTTACGGAAACAACACAAAAATAACAAGCCTCAAACAACGACAATGGGCTCTCTTGCTTTGGCAATACATAACAGAGGTAAGGGTGAGGGGCATGACTCAGCATAACACACCAATGAGAGCCTTGACACGGTGTAAGGTCCTTTGACCACATTTTCTCGGTTGACCTCAACATGATGCAAAGTCTCTCTCTACAAGAGAGCCAATAAATAATAAAGAAATGCTTGATAAGTGGCGAGCGACATGGCAGGCTACAGACGGCGAGCGGGCTACAGCAGGGCAGCCGGGCGGACGAAACGCCCGGGAGCAGCCCGGCCACTGCAGTCTGCACTGCACCTAAGGAAAACTCCGAATCTATCCCGGAAGCCCTTGGGGGGCCCACGCCTTAAGTATCTGTTGCGTAGTTTGTCCGAAGATGAGCTCTGCGCAATAAAGGCGCCTGTGATGAATGCTCTTTCGGTGCTGTGCCTGGCTCGCTCCACTACACAACACAAGCACTCTGGAACCATCCCCGAGATCATTCCGCCTTTCCGAGGCCAGAGCCAAGACGCTGCTGACGAGGCGAAATGGTTCCTACAGCGATCGTTGGGCCGTTTATTCTCAAATCGTGGCGAAATCTCCTGCACAGAAACTGTAATAGTCAGTAGGGGGCGGATAATACCGGCAAGGGTCTTGTCGAGTAGCACGGTGGAAGGATGAGTAGGCACTTTAGGATTTCTGTTCACGTACTTACGTGTCAACTCCTGATCGCAACTGAGTAGGCCAGCTACTCACCGTAGCCAGCCACCCGCCACCCTGCATAAGGTCAAATTTTGGATGACAATTTGGAAAGCGTGGATTGCGTACATTGCTGGCGGAGCAATACTGCGATTGGAACAGGGGGGGGTGGTGTTGGGAGATGGGAGGGGTAGAAGGTATGGCGTACAAGGTACAATATGTAGGATTTCTTCAGTTTTTGTCATGGCGTCCAACTTTTCTCCCATCCAGCCTTTTTTTTTCTTTTTTTAATTTTAACAAGGGACGATGGCCCTGGATGAAATTCTATTAAGATTATTTGAAGGGAAAAAAATTAAAACCCTTGAGTGGCACTTGGCTGCCATAAGGCCTGAATACACGAAATCATGACACATGCTCCGAGGAAGAAGACGAATAGCTGAGCTAAGCAAGGAAAGCCTGGTCTCAAATAAGACCTGTATCCTTCAACAAGAACAATTTCAACCTAGTAAAAGCTTCCTAGGGTAGGTGTGCTTCAGACTATGGAACCTAGTCTGAGAATCCTGGAGATTTGATGAACGCCTTACAATACAAATACCTTCACTAATTTATGAGCAATACAAATTAGTTTGCATGGGCATGTGATTGCAATTTATTTTTACCTTTTGTATTTGCCCTCAATATGGTTTTATTTTCAGCTTTGAATACAGTATGATGACTATTGGGGAATACCATATCATTGTACATATTACCCCAGTATGTCATTTGAGTTTTTGCCATACCCATGCCTAGGACCAGGGTATCTCAAAATTGAAAATACCCATACCCATCCTATAACCTACCCTGGCTTGTCCTAATCTCTACACTAGACCCTACCAACAGCCACGTTGGACCTACCAGGACCAGTCTGGTGTGCCAAAATGGACCCAACTGGTACGTTGGACAGCGCAGCGAGTTGGTAGTTGGTATATCCATTTTGGTATGTCCATTTTGAACTGGTCCTCGTCCTTTGTCCAACTGGCAGTACTCGTATGCATACCAGCCTGGTCCATGCACTGGTCCATGTATCGGTATGTCCATTTTGAACTGGTCCTCGTCCTTTGTCCAACTGGTAGTACTCCGTATGCATACCAGCCTGGTCCATGCACTGGTCCATGTATTGGTATGTCCATTTTGGCATACCAGATTGGTCCTGGTAGGTCCGACGTGGACATACCAACTACCAACTCACCGCGACTTGTGTGCCAGTAGCCAGCTGGTCCTCGTCCAATAAAGGAATCTATAACCGATGTTTGAAGCATGTTGCCTACGTGGCAGAATTTAACTTGTCCTGGACAGGCCTGTCACCCACCGTAGCCCACCACCACCTGGGCCACACAGCCCTGTTGTGCTGTTTATTTGTTTTTTGGAACGAGACTTTGGTTAATTGGAATTTATTTATTGGACTGTATTATATTATAGAATATGAATATCTTAACCCTTAAGTTCCCAAGCCCTTTCTTGACTTTTTACCAATTTTGGGTACCCAGCTGCAGTAAATTGCCCCTAGAAACCTACCAAAAATCATCCACAGATTCCAGCCTTATAGCAATGTGCCCAGCTCATTTATGCATGACATACCAAAAAATGAGCCAAGTCCACCTCGGAAATTGTGAGATTATAGCGTTGGCCCGTACCTCAAATATCAGGTCCCAAATAAAAAGTGAGAAAGAAATTGGTTTGACCAAATCAAAACCTAGCTTTATCCAATTTTGCTTGCCCCAAGACCCACCATTTCCAAATCAATAGTGGAGTGGCCATGACCCCACTAAATTGCAGGTCCAACTGATTTTTTCACCTATGGTTGCTATTCATGCAATCACATAGGGGTTGAAATCTCAAAATTGACAACAGAAAATGTGCCTCCAAATGAAGTACTTTTTTTTCTGCAAATTTTTTAAAAGCCAATGGTGGATGTGTGTATGTAATGCTCACACACCACAAGGTGAAGTATTTTTTTCCAAAATTGCTAATTTTCTGCCAAAAATGGCCTTTGGAGTGCAATCTGTTGCCTCTCATTTTAAGATAATAGGGTCTTCAATGGGCACGTGCGATGTGGCCGGTGGGCCCCGCGCACGGACGCCCGGCTCCCCAGCACCTCGCCCAGCCGCGGGCGCGGCCGCAGCAACCGCGCTTGCGCCCCCGTCCGCCGCGCGGCCAGTCCCCCGCCCATGAGTCCGCTGCCCTCCAGTCTGCCAGTCCGCTGTTGGCCAGTCGGCTGCCCAGCAGTCTGCCAGTCCGCCAGTCCGCCTGCCAATCCGGTGCTGGCCAGTCCGGTGCCCAGCAGTCTGTCAGTCCGCCAGTCTCCCCGCCAGTCCGCTGGCCAGTCCCCTGCCATCCAGTCCACTGACGGCGCAGGATCGCCACCGTCCATTCCCATAACCCATCCGAGCCCTCCATTTTTAGGGCTGCAATTCAAACCTGCATCCCTGCCGCCTGCCACTTGCCAGCAGCCGCGAACGTGCGCACTGTTCCCCTGGCACGTTGTCGATCGTGTCCTGTACTGCGGCGCGTTTCTTGCATGTTCTGAAGCGTGTCCTTTGTACTGTATAGGGCATGGACATGGAAGCAAAACCCGATGATATACTGATCATGGAAAGCCCGCTTATACGGCCTCTTCGACAATGTTTGCAAACAGCAAAACCAGGACCCTTCAACAGGAAGGATCTCCATTGGAAGAGTGAGACGCAATATGGGTTTATGGGTGTGCGAGTGAATGTTGAAAAAGCCTGCATACCTTGGGATAGAGTTGGTGACTTCGTCCTGGGAGAGGAGAGTTTGGAGGACTACCCCACTCAGTTTTGGGTGAATATCCATTCTAAAGTGGAACCCGGCTCGCGAAAAACACCCAGAGCCAACACATTTCTGTCCAGTATTATGTGTGCACCATCCTCAGTCCTTTTGACGTTTCATTGCATGTCTGTTGCCATTTTTTGTTTCACGAGTTCTCTGATTTTATGCTTCCTCAAGTCGTTGGATATCGATTTTAGAATTTTCTGTCCAAGTATCAATGCTGCTACGGTCCTGATGACAAGCGCACCAACAAGGCAATAGTGGAGGATCCAAAATAGAAGCGTGGAAGACCTCTTGTGGGTGCTGGAACATCTTGCCCTCATAAAGGCCCAAGAAGAAAGAAGTCGGAGTATGGAGAGTCTTACAAACGTGGTTGCCGATGTTGTTTCAAGGTCCAGCAATGCTATCTCGCCCCTGACATCTGTGTCCTCACGTACTACAACAACATGGAGCATACAGATGCGCAAGGGAAACCCTCGCATGGGAAGTCCGCAGAGTTCAGGAACACCCGCCACGCCTATGCACCACACATTAGCGAGGAATTGAAAGCCTGGGTCGTCGAGTGTTTGTGCCAAGGCCTGTCGGTCGCCCAAATCATGATGGAGCATAAAGAGCACGTGATGAACAACACCGGCTTGGGCGATGCATGGACCCGCGATGATTTCTTGTTGGAGCAAGATGTTCGCAACCTTGCCGAGAAACGTGCGTGGCAAACCTTCAAAAAACACGCCGATGATGTAGAGAGTGTGCGCATGTGGAGAGACCAGAATCATGCGTCCGTTTTTTTCTATCAAGAGAAGAAATTAGAGCCAACATTCGAGCATTTTGATGGAGATTTAACATTCACTATTGGCCTACAGACTCCGTGGCAGAAACGACGAATGTTGGAACTAGGACATGATCGTATCGTTGCATGTGGTGCAACCTTTGGGACAAATCATGACAAGGTACTATTCGAACGATTCCATGGACTTGTACAAGCATGATAGCATAGTACCATGCAACATTCACATAAAATTTGGTGTGCTGACCCTTTCTGTATGTTTTCATGTGTACGTTGCGGAAGACCGAGGGGCAGACCCATTGTGAACCGCTGCAGACCTCATCACTATTATGAAGTCTTCTCGTGCAGAACTGAGCGAAATTTGCATGCTCTGACCATCTTACATTGTGCATTCCAACAGTTCCCATTGTACACGTTGATGGTCTTCGACGAGTGGTTGAACGGTATACCAGTTGCCTATATCCTATCCGCGAGGAATCGGATAAGAGACCTGGTTCCGTGGATGAGAGCCTTGCGCGATTCACTCCTCGCAGATTTGCCAAGCTAGCAACCCAATGCCTTCATTGTGGACGATGCCGAAGCAGAAATCAACGCTATTCGGTAAGTCTGTTGGTCCACAACACCGGTCCATTGTCGAGGTCCACTGCAGCAGTCCATTGCTACAGTCCACTGGCAGACTCCTGTGGCAAAACCCGATGGCAGTTCGTTGGGCAAATCCACTGGTAGTCCGCTGTCAAGTCTGCTCATCAGTCCCCTGGCAAGTCCGCTGGCAGTCCCCGACAATCCGCTGCCAAGTCCGCTGCCAAGTCCACTCAGCAGTCCCTGGGGTCGGCCGTCCCCTGCCAAGTCCATTCGGCAGTCCCTGGCAAGTCCGCTGTGGCAGTCCGCTGATGCAGTCTGCTGCCCCAGTCCTAGCTAGGGGAAGTCCAATGGGGAAGTCCATTGGGTAGTCCAATGGGGTTATTCCAGTACATCAACGTCATGGCATTGTACTGTCCACTGGGCGAGTCTAGTGGCTCTGCCCGCTGATTCAGGTCGCTGTTACAGTCCACTCCGGCAGTCCACCATTGCAGTCCGATCCTAAGACTCTAATGTGTACCATGTGTGTTGTGCATAATTGTTTTTGAAGGAGTACTCATTTTCCTCTGCCTTTGGCATGTCCGCAAGACATGGGTGAAGCAATCATGCAAGAAAACGAAGGATCCGGTGACCGCTGTAAACTTGTTGAAGGATACGAGAGACCTCATGTACTGTAGAGGGGGACCATGCAACGAGAAAAGAGCGCTTCGGTGGGTGGCAAGGAGAATCCGTCGTATGAGGTCAAAATACCTGAAAGGACATGAATTTCTTGACTATATCGAACACTACTGGAAGCCCAAAATAGTAATGTGGTGTACAGCAGCCCGCCATGTCCCTCATGCGAGCCAAGACACAAACGCAAGCATTGAGGCATACCATGGAAATCTGAAGGCAAGATTTGCCATGGGGAAAGGCAAGATGAGTGGTCGTAGAGTGGACTGGCTTATATGGGAACTCACTGGCCGTGTGCTAACACACTACTGGTACGCAATCCATTTGAAGACCCACGGGTTCATAAGAAATGACAAACACGAAAAGTACATATCCAGTTCTATACTTGCGGCACGAGACATTCCTGCTGAGAGTGTTACTCTTCCCTTGGGTCCTGGTGAACCAGCCTACGTTCTCAGCAGCAACCACCCCGGCACAACATACATTGTTTACAATCCTGATTGCGATTGGGGTTGTTGCACGTGCCCATGGGCAATGAAGGGAAACTTATGCAAGCATCAGGTCCGTGTCCTGAAGATGCTTCACCTTGACCTGCATGATGGCCTCCTTGTGCGCGCTTGTGGCACGACGCTGGGAACCATTCATGGAAGATTACCTAATTTGCTCTTGGGCAATGGTGCCGGCCGCAACGACGAATCCAATCAGTTCATGGAAAAACATCCTCCGGATGACTTCCCCTACGACGAGGCACCTCTGGAGGTCTCAGCCTCAATGGAACAAGAATTCGCGGACATACTTCGCATTGTAGGTGATGACAAATACCTGGAGGCACATGCCCGATCTGCTCTTCATATGTGCAGAGGGCAGCTCGTTGATATCCTGGCGAAAAGTGCGGTTGGAATGTTGCATCCTGCGGCAGCGAAGGCTTTCCGTCCTCTGAACGACAACAACAACATGTCTCTGAAAAGGAGACGAGATTTCGTGGAGGCCTGGAAAACCCAGCCTAGGGTTTTGCGGAGAACCAGCAAGAGGGTGTCTGCACCTGCACCTGCACCTGCAACACATATATACTCGAAAATTCGCAAGGTTTTAGGTCGTGTAGATGTCACGAAGAAGACAATATAAGTCTGCAATGCCTCGAAAAGAGACAAGGTTTCACGTCGTGTAGGTGTCACGGAGAAGACAATATAAGTCTGCAATTCCTCGAAAAGAGACAATGTTTCACGTCGTGTAGGTGTCACGAAGAAGACAATATAAGTCGGCAATTCCTCTGGTAGCATTGTCCCTTTCTGAAATACAAGTCCGCAATGGACTAATGCACAGTCTTCCAACGGACTCCTCCAGTCTCCCAACTGACTCCCACACAGTCTCCCAAGCATAGTCTCCCAACGGACTCACGCAGTCTCCCAACAGAGTCACAGTCAACAGACTGCGAGCGCCAGTAAGTCAGTCTGCTGCCCACTCCAAAGGTCTGTTCACCACACTTCCACCTCATCCCTGCAACTCTTCCAGCAGACTGCTGGACAGACTAAGTCTCAAGCAGACTCATCCACAACAGCAGACTCAAAATGGACAGGCTCCAGTGGACTACCTCCTTAACGACTCATGCCAATCCAGCATCCCAGCGGACTCATGGACATGGTGCCTACCAGACTAGGTACCAGACCCACCAGTCCTAGCCTCGGCAGCGTACTGCTCGCACATTCAAGCTCAGCAGACTCGGGTGCATAGTGCATGGAAAAATTGACACCATTGTGTCCATTGAGTTTAGTGACAACATTACAAAATATGCCAGCACCCACAGTACACAAAAGTGCTCATCACCACTGGAATAGTAAGCGAAAAGACTCGCAATTTTTATTTCGGTACGTAGACTTCACAGGACAAGTACATCATACTCATGAGAGCAGTTCGATATATTGGGCACACTGCATTCGCTGCCCAAGTGCAAACTTGAAAGTAAACCAGTCCTTCGTGAAAGGTGTTCCTCTCTCTGGCTTTGTAGTCTTGGAGACATTTGCTCTGACTTTTACCCACTCATAAAACACTTGAATGAATGACATGACGTAAAAGCCACACTCCCAGCTGATTGGTTGTTGGGGCACATCAGACGCATGGAACTGAAATACTTAGACAATCTCATGCCACTCTGGTGAGTCCATCGAGTACCCTAAGCACTCAGCATGAAGCTTCCGAATCCACCCTAGAACAAAGGGACATTTATGCGAGTCCCTGATAGAGTTCAGGTGAGTGTAACAGCCCTAGCGGAGGTCGATGATACAAACACTCCAGTGCCCCCTGCAATGGTATCAAACAACATGGCGTCATTGCACAATCATGATGGGCAGACTCAGCAGACTGACACTCAACAGACTCAGCACTCAGCAGACTCAATCTTCAAACCCAGTCCACTACACAAATACAGAGGTCAACTTAATCGCTCAGAGTCAAGACGACACTGCGAAACCAGACTATGACTCATGAGACAGTCTCAGCAGACTCGGAAGAGTTCTTACTCGTCCCCAATTGGCACCAAAATGAAATCGCACTCTTTCAAGTCCTTGCCCAGTTGTTCAGTGCTGAGGCAACCTTTCAAGACCTCCAAAAGGCTTTCATGTTGCCCCACCCCCAATGACTTCAACACCGTCCACATTGACGTTGGAAGAACAGCAATAGTGTTGGTGAATGCAACCTCAACCGACTTCTCATAGAATCGACACCACAGCTCTAGGAGTCTATCTGTGCACTCCGACTCAACCTTCTGGAGCGCCTTTATGTCATCCGGCGATAGTCCGCATTCAAACCGTGGGTCCCCTTAAAAAAACATCAGCATGGAATTACCCGCCTTCACGTGCAGAGCATGTGCTTTGCCAAACCGAGCACCCATCCTGCACAGAGCGGACCATCCTTCGGGAAGCCTCATGTACTGAACAGACTGACGTCAACATGGTACCAAACACTCTACAGGCTGAACAATTCATCAGACTGACAAAACTAACCACAACAGACAATGATGAAACAAGCAGCAGACTGACCATAATAGAGCACAAAGCACTTAACGACAAAGACAGACGAGGAGACTGAGCACAGTACTCACCTGTGTTGCTCCAAGAAACGACCCACATCTTTGTCCATGTCCAAGGCCAGCTTGCGGTTCTTGTTCATAAAGACGCCAGACTTTTTCTTCGCCGGTCTCTTGGTACTCGGACCCTCCTCGACCTCCTCAGCATGGTCCACAACAGTCCGCTTCTTGGCTTTGTCTCTCCCCTGGGAAGCAGGGACAGCTGTAGACGGACTGGATAGAGCAGACAAACGCAGCGCTGCCACCCTACTTCGCAACAGAGGCTGGTCAGCAGGTTTGTTTACACTTGCTGGACCTGTCTTTGCAGCTTCGTGGGTCGCATGCGTAGAACTGACCCACGCATCGGGGGGCGTGCTCACTCCCACACCTTTCTTGGTTGTCGATCCCACGTTTGCAGCATGGGCGGAAGATGTCATGTCCTCAGAAGTAGACAGTCTGCCGACGGAGGGACGAACATCTTGTGAGGATACCAAGCAAAATGACGAATTAGCCCCATTTCACAATGTGCTAAAACATAAACAACAGTCCTGAAAGAGGAAATGACACAACCTGCCCAAGGGGTGAGGGAGCAGACTCCATGTAATCCAGCGCTATACCAGACGGTGTCTGCGCTGCATGTGGTTCCTTGTCAGTGTGCCTACCAGCATGTTCAGTCTGTTGCTCAATGTGGGCAGTCTGCTCGGCCGCCGGTTCTTCGTCAGTCCTTTCGTCTGTGAACTGTGCAGTCTGCTGGCAACTCTGCGGTTCAGTCTCTTCCTCAATGTGGGCAATGTGCTTGGTGGCAGGTTGGTCGTCAATTCTTCCCTCTGTGAAGTGTGCAGTGTGTTGGTCAGGCCGTGCAGTCTGAACTGTGCAGTCTGCCGCTCCGAGCCATCCTGGTCAGTCCTTCCATCTGTGACCTGTGCAGTCTACTGGTTAGTCTGCGGTTCAGTCTGCTCATCAATGAAGTATGCTGTCCCGTCACAGGTTGCTCGGCAGTCCTTCCATGTATCCACTGTTCAGTGTGCTGGTCAGTCTGGTGGACAGCCGGCTGGGTGTTCGGATCTCCATGGACTTGGGAAACATCAAGAACATGTATGGAAGACCCACCGGCAATTGCTTCCTCAGACTCTTTTGTAAGATCTATGATACGGTTTTGCGTTCCCAGATTGAGTTCGGTCATCACGTAAGACTCATCTATGGCTTTCGCTTTCGCCACTGAGCGCACGAAAACGAGACTAAGCTGGAAGGTCATAGAAGGCAGGCCACGGGGAGCAGGATAAGAATGCTTTACCGGTGACCTAATGACGTCGTCAGTGAATGTGCCTGGGGGAAAAGTGGACTCGGTCAAAACACTCATACTGGCAGATCCAAAAACATGTTGTTGGGAACTCAGCAGAAATTTGTCCACAAGGTCCCGGTGAGGCCAGTGCATCCGAGTCTGTTGCACAATCCAGGGAACAGACTGGCTGTTAGTCTCCTGGATAGTCTGCTCGGCCATCTGCTGAGTGGGTTCGTCAGTGTGCTGCAAAGTCTGTTGAGGGGCAATCTGCTGGCTGGATTCGTCGATCTGCTGCACGGTCTGCTGTACAGTCTGCTGAGGGGCAGTCTGGTGGCCATGTTCGCTGGTCTGCTGCACAGTCGGCTGAGGGGTAGTCTATTGGCCGGTCTGTTCTCCGGTCAGCTGCAAAGTCTGCAAAGTTCGTTGCCCGCTCAGTACTGTTTGCACATATTGAGTATGTGTGTGCGGGGCAGTCTGCTGGGAGTGATCCGGCCTATTACCCGGGACGGTCTGGTGCACATGCTCGGTCTCCATGACTTGGGCAGTCTGCCCACATGTGTCGTGGGGAATATGTTGTTCGACATTCTTGTGGCCAGTCTGCTGGACAGTCTCCCAAACTCCTTGTAAAGCCAGGACAATGTCCCTTGCACCTCTGGCAAAATAGTCAAAAGCTACCTGCACTTGCTTGTCTCCCAGATCAACTCGCCCTGCAACACATGTTTATACAAATGTGAACTTGTAAAAAAGTTGGCAAAAGAAATTGAGCTGAAACACGAAAGTTGCCCATAACATTTTACCTTCCAAGAGATTTTCGACGAGGCCAATGTCCTTGATTTGCCGGCACAGGCATGCTCCATCGAGATGAGCAATGGCGCCGATGCGGTCTTCAGTTGGGATCCCACACCACAGGACTTTGAAGACATTGGGATTCTGCAAAACAATGTCGAATACTGCTCGCTCCATCACCAATGCAAACCAGTGTAATGCGTCATCCACCACAAACTTCTGTGAATGGTCTGTTCCATGGAGTAAGTCCATCCTCAAACTATGCAGATCCTTCATCAACTTGTTGTATGAGCGGAATTGCCAAATTGCATCCATCTGTGTTGTAGGAAGGAAGCTGCCATGCGCTCAAAGTCCTCCTCAGTCAATCCGAACAAGTGCTTTCTTCGCACCCCAAAGGTTGGATGTGCCATAGGCATATGTCTGAGGTCTTCAGGCCGTGGGTCATCCATGAGAATCAGCTGCACAAGTAGAGGCGGCGCATTTTGGTCGCTTGTGGCTTCAATGGCAACAGCAGAGGCGGCTTCTAGAACATGGTTGGCTTCCTCAATAGAAAACTCCATGGAATAATAAAAGGGTACAAATGACCACCGGCGGTCCGCAACAATCCGGTGGAGCTCATTATGCCAATCCAAATATGGATTAATTTCTCCCACCCTAAGCCGGGGAAGTGTGAGGTCTTCAGCTCCGGGTCGAATTACCGGTGATGGCGATCGCCAAACTGCAAAAAGCGCCGTGCTATGTGAGAGAAAGACAGTCTGTTGGTCAGTCTGCTGGTCCGCAGTCTGTTGGATGACAGGACTTCCCATTGGCATGGGCTGCATGATGGGCTCTTGGAGAGGAGTCTGCAGGATGACAGGCTGCTCGTTGGGAGTCTGCTCCGTTGGAGTCTGTTGGATGACAGGCTGCTGAACGGGAGTCTGCTGGATGACGGCCTGCTGAATGGGAGTCTGCTGGATGGCAGACTTGGCTGTCCCAAACGCATTCCCCCCCGACGCGTCTTGAATATGTAATGTCGCTATAGCAGCAGATGACCCAGGATACTTCAATAATATGTACTCTCGCACGCGGTCCACTTCCGCACGCACTGCGGTCGCTTGTAAATGAGCATCATTGCTAGGTATCCGCCAAGCCTGAATGGCCCTACGAATATAAACACGTTCATCCTGGTACACGGCAGAGAACTTGGACGTCAGGAACATGGACGTGGACTCTATATTCACCTCATGCAGCGGACTGGACTCATAGACCAGCAGACTGTAACGTGCGTATGTAGGGTGGAGGCAACTAGTAGACTATACCAGCGGACTGACAAACGGACTCAGTAATTAATGCAGCGATATAAAACAGACTAACTGACGAGCGGAGTGAGCCAGCGGACTGAGGAGAGAACGCAACGGACTGACCAGACTGAATAGGCAACGTGACCACCCGATGATGGACTCAAACAGCACAGAGAACAGACTGGGCGGTCAGACTGACCATTTCCTTTACTTCATCATCGCCATCTTCATCTTCAAAGCTGTTCAACCAATTATGTTCCGCCTGTCGGATGAATGTGCGTAGCAGACCTGACTGGGCAACTCTGTAGAAATAACGGAAGAAGTCTGGATCCCCAATTGGTGGGCACTCAGGTGGGAAAAACCCAACGTCAACGAGGCGCAATGTGCTAGGGCAGACTGGCCCTTCAGTGCTCTGTTGAGTTTTTGGTTTTGACCCTAAACCGATGGCATGGGTTGCGATATTTGTGTGAGTTTGCTGCCGAGTCTAGTCAGGCAAGTCAATGTCCACTGGACTTGTCACCCCTTCCAGGCCCTGAGCAGATTCACTTTCAGTATCAGTACTGATGGTGTGGGTCTGCCGCCCAGGACGGGGTTCAGTCTGTTGCGTGGATTTTGCCCTTGCCTCGCGAGCAGACCTTGCAGCCTTCTCCTTTTTTTGCCTCTCATTTTGGGCCCCATCTCTCAGTTTACGTTTTCTGGGAGCGTCCGGCGTTCCCTGCACTTGCAAATCCTCCATTGACGGGCCACCACAATGGACGCCATACCGTGCACGCACTTCGTCTAATTCCAAAGTGCGGGGGTCAAGCACTGATCCGCGCAAGCGCATTGTGGCCTCTTTGACAATCGACATTTCTTTCAGTATCGGCCAAGGCTTGAAATCCCGTGGAATCATTGCAACAGTCTCCTTGCAACCCGTGTCAACACAATGCCGATTTAGTTGGATTTTGTCCTTGATAACTTCTTCACAGAAGGGACAGAAGAGCTTGTCCTTCTGCCAATTCGAGTTTTTGGGCTTCCGGGCGCGGAGGTCTACAAATGCTTCCACTATTTGATCAAACTCGTCAGGTGAGTACCAGTACCTTCGCTCTTTCTTCAGTCTGGTTTGGTGCACAAAATCCACCCAGTCCGCTCCACCATTTTCACAAGCATCCTCCATCGCTGCAGAATGAAACGAAGGTGCAAGGACAATGAGCGACAAATAGAAGTCCTATGAAAAGACTCACCCTAAGCAAGAAGATGACACAGAATGGAATGGAAACACTGCAGCAAGTGAGAACCTCACCGAGCCGATGAACTTCGAGTTGTTACGAAGGCGAGCGTGTTTGCGACGCTTCGCGGCTCACCGCGACTCTCCACACCTGGGGAAGAATGGTCGTCTTTCGTTACAGTGATGGAAACGCAAAGAGGAAAACAAAACAGTGCAAAACAGTGCGAAGAAACAGGCGCGAAGAGAATGGAGTCGATCGCATATGGAACATGAGAAGAAAGTAGAAGTAGAAGGGGGAAAGCGGGCATGGCATTGCCAACGTGCCGCGATTTCACAGGCGCCAACTATCCGCCGTCATCGCATTGAATATGTCCACCGAACGAACGCATCGTACTAAATTCATCCACGGTCCTCGCAAGTGCAGCAGACTCATTTCTCATCGGGCCGAGAATCCACCGGACCGCCAGTCCAGCGGACTATTCGCTTTGCTGAGGCGAAGCGGCTTCATATAGGAGGCACTTCCCTGCCAGCGGATGAAGACAAAAAAGAGTAAGGGGAGAACAGGAAAGTCGAACACACCCATTGCGAACAGACTCGCGGCACAACAGACTGATGCATGCACAGTGCAACAGACTGATATCCATAGAGGAGAACTGTCCAGCAGACGGACGTTTCGGCAGACTGGCGGGAGAACAAGCCAAAAAACCGGAGGAAAAATAAGAAGTCAAATAGACTTAGTGCAACAGACTTCCGACACAACAGACTGACAAATTCACAAATGCGACAGACTGATATCCCAACAGACGGACTTCCAGCAGACCGCCTCCAAACTGACTGTTATGCACGCGATAAGGGGAATATCCGGAGCATTGATGGGCCAGCGGATCCACTGTGAACAGACTCGCGACACAACGGACCTCAAACATCCACGCGCATTTGCAGATGCAATTGTCTCAGCCTGGTCCGTCTCCTGGCAAATGCGACAATGTACCGATTCTGCACCTACTCTCGTCGTGGCTCAGACATCTGCATTCAGCAGGTGCGTGTGGATGTTTGAGGACCTTATGACTGGATGGTGTTTCTTGACGACTCGAATTGCTTTTTTGTGCTGCCATCCCTTATATAATACCATGTGGATCCATCACAAAGCTGGGTTTCTTCAAATTCTCCACCCTTTTCCACAACTTATGCACGACGGATGCAAGCCGTTATACTTAGTCACATAAATAGTCCCATCGTCCGATACGAAATCTGCAATACACGCCCCCATGTGCATACGCTTCCACCATTTTCGCGCCCATGTTACCCATGGGTTCTTTTAACGAACTAAACTTGTGAAGGCTCTCATGAGGAATGCAGTATGAAGGGGCTAAATGTATCATGACGGATCACAAGCAAATGACGTTATCGACGACAGATGTCCGCATTTTCTATATTTATGACTTGGTACAAACCATAAAATGAAGGTTCCCGAAAGCACAACAAGAAGACAAAAATAGTGGAAGCATATGCACGATGGTGGCTGTAGTGCCCAGAGAGTCTTCTCATGTTCAAGCACACGTTTCATCATCATCATGAATATTGCGCGCAAAAGAGGAACAGTCGCGTGCATGGAAACGCCTACTGCAACATCGGACAACAAACAGCCGTCAAAAGATAGCGGCCGGGATTTGGTGGGAAGATCATTGCCATTTTCGCAGCCCTAAAAATGGAGGGCTCGGATGGGTTATGGGAATGGACGGTGGCGATCCTACGCCGTCAGCGGACTGGATGGCAGGGGACTGGCCAGCGGACTGGCGGACAGACTAGCGGACTGGCAGACTGCTGGGCACCGGACTGGCCAGCACCGGACTGGCGGGCAGACTGGCGGACTGGCAGACTGGAGGGCAGCGGACTCATGGGCGGGGGACTGGCCGCGCGGCGGACGGGGGCGCGGGCACGGTTGTTGTAGCCGCGCCCGCGGCTGGGCGACCGCGCGCAACGGCGGGCGGGGTGCTGGGAAGCCGGGCGTCTGTGCGCGGGGCCCACCGGCCACATCGCACGTGCCCATTGAAGACCCTATTATCTTAAAATGAGAGGCCAATCTGTTTTGGGTTTGTTTACCTGCCACGTCAGCGGTCAACAGCCCTTTTCAGGCCCCAAAACGTAAATGAGAGATCTAAGATATTTTTTGTAAGTCGCAGATTTTGTTTTTTTTTTTTTTTTTCCATCATACTCGAGACAAATCCCTTGTCATTAAAGCTTCAGGAGTAGGCCCCATCAGATTCGATCTGCAAAAATTTGGTCGAACTGCAAATTCAAAGTGACCCGATTCAGGTCGCTTGGGAACTTAAGGGTTAAAGTCTCTTATCAATATCCAATTTGTTATAACTTAAAATCTTTCCTAGCAAATAAAATAAGAAAAACAACTAGGAATGATGTAAGAACGTATGAACTTAATGCATGCGTGCAATGTGGGCTCTCCCGGGCCCCTTTGTCAAATCCTCCTCTTACCCAAAATTTGCTATTAATAAATACTTTAGAATATTTATTCCTTGATGGTTGGGTAGTGTAACTTGTGACCCATACCATGTCACCTTGTGTCCCATGTAACCTCTGTTGATACATTTTATACTTCGTCAAATTTCGAGAAAAAGTGGGAGTTGCACCAAATGTAACGTGTGGAGTGACACTCCCTTCAGTGTCGCATAGATGTCACCTTGTTCCATGTCACTCTTGGGAGGGGGCGGGGAAGATTTGATATGTAGGAAACATGCACATTGACGTGTCAGAGAACACACCTGTGCATTAGGTTTTTACATTATTCATAGCGTTCTTCATAAAATAATCTCTTTTAGTCATAGAATCTCAATATTTTCGGATTTTAAATTTTCTTAAAATAATTGAATAGGTGGAAGTCATTATATATGTATACATATATTAATATTAAGTTGTTTGAAATATTTTAATAGTATAATATGTATATATATATATACATGGAGAAAAAATGCAATATACAAACCTGGAAATAGAAAAAATTAAAGAAAAGGCCAACAAGATATAAAGTTATAAATATGCTTTTTAAAAGCTAGCTTTGATATTATGGGAAAAAAAGGATGAGACTCCAGGAGTATTAAATCACATACGCTCTCGGGAAAAGCTTCAGTTCAGGCTTGATGAGGACCCCCTGGGCATATTCTAGGTTCTACTCTACTTTGCTTTGCAGAATTTCTCGCTTTTTTTTATTTTAGTCATCATCTAGTCTACAATTTAGACTGTGTAAGTCTTCTCTATGGAACTTATCCCATAAAGCAAAGAGTGAAATGAGGTGACTGTACAAGAGTCAACAAGAACCTCTAAGTGGAGAAGTAAAACACCATAAAGAAAGCCACATGTAGAGACAACAAAGCAAAATCAAATCGATCTAGCATCACCTACTGCCTAGAGTAGATCAGACAACAAGAAAGAAGGTGGGTAAAAAAGAGCCAAAGATGAAAATTATAGTGTCCCACTTGCACCTATGCCAGGAACAACCAATTTGCATAAGCCACAATTAAGGTGATGTATCTATGTGCCATCATATGCAATGCCTTAGCATTACAATGCCAAATATGTCATGGTATGATAGACGTTATGAATATATACATATATTTGATATACATTTTTTTTTTAAAAAAATTAAGAGGGGAAGTAGCCCTCAGTAAAACTTTATTGATAAGGGGAAAAAATGAAACCCCGTGGGGCCATGAAGCAAACACCTTGGTACAATGGACGCTATTTGCACGTATTTATTTTTCCAATATATATATTTTTCAAAATATTGGACCAGCTATAGTTGGTCATCCATAGTGTGTAGTCAAAGCATCATAAATATGTACGATTCAAAATACATGCCTAAAATTCATGATGACCCAACCTTGTATATACATATATACACAGATTAGGTTAGATGTTAATGACAGTTCATCTTGCATCTTCCATGTCCAATGGTGGTTGGTAATGATACATGCTTATTTTCATCCGGCTTAGAAGCCATGTTCGTCTTTAAACAACAATCATCATGTTTAATGTGTCTAGAAAATGTTTAACCCCTAAACGTCTCTTTTTGGACTTTTGTTCAAAAAAGGTACATACCCTAACACAATTGGGTAAGTTGCAGGAAACAGTCATCCAAGTGGATGAACTGTACAGCAAGAAAGTTAAGGTCATCATGCAGGTGGTCAAAAATTTGCAGCTGATTTCACCGTCTCAATCAAAAGATCATAGAAAATGAAAATGGTGAATTTTTCAAATCCACCCAAAAATCCAGCTGCATATCAGGGTTGACCAACTGTTTGCTCTATGATTTAATTTTTTTTCCTGCCAAAGCACCACCACAAAGTCATTGCCTACCATGTAGAAAACCTACTCTCCAAATTTGGAACCCAAATTCCATGTTTCTGGGTGGGTCCCTTTGTATGTGAAAAGTAGTGGGTACAAAACCCAAATTTCACCGGATGCATGCCAAAATGCAATGGGGGATTGAATTTCAAAGTGAAATGGAATTTACAACGGTCAATCTGTAGCATGGAAGCATTGAAAGCCACTTGAAAAAAACCTTGATGCAAATATAAAAAACTCCACCTAGGATGGAATATATAGTGAAATTCCAACTCAAGCTAAATTTCCAACCACTGGGAAAAGAAGCCGCAGTGGCCCCCGCCACGTATGCTGGTCAACCCCCATGGAAGTAATCCCGGCACGACCCCTTGCATGCGGATTTTTGTATCCGACAGTGCATTTACTCAATGAAAGACCGCTACCATCTTAATTGACCAAAGAAGCAATCACAATTTATTATATCAAAGCTTTGCAATCAAGTGCAACTTGTAGTATAAAGAGGTTAGGACTAGTACCATGGTCTGGAACGGCGTGAGAAAGGACGTCATCTCGGGGATGCAATGGTTGGCAGCCATGGACGTTCGGGTGGCATGCCGTGATTGCTCTTTGAAGGGGGTGTTACCTGGTGATAAGCCTTTCAAGCTCAGAGGTACAAGAGCCCTACCCAATGTACTTTTGTTGTCTACTCTTTAAACGAAAAGATGCATACAAAAGACAGCTGACTAGCTGTTATTCGTAAGCATTCATGAGAATGGGAACAAAGATACTGAAATTGGGTGGGGGATGTTAAAGCGTGAGCCTGTGAGTCCATGAGCCTGACCACCGAGGAAGACAGACCTATAACTGCGGAAATAGGCCCTACATATGGAAGGACAACACAATTGAAATAGAGAATAGAACCCAAACTGCAACATTGAATAATGTAAAATTACAGGCGTTGAGACGATCCTAACCAAAAAAAATAAAAAATGTATATATATAGTGGGGGGAAGGGGCTAGCCCTCCAAAATGGGCCATTGACGACCGCAATTCAAGACGGCTCCCGGCCCAAAATATTAATAATAATAGTAATAATTTTTTTTAACAGTTTTTGGGGTTGGATAGCCCTCCAAAAATGCGATCGTCGGGACAGCTCCCAGTCATACCCAAAACAAAAATTATTGTTTATTTATTTATTTATTTTTATTTGGTGGGTTGGATAGCCCTAAAAAAATGTGGTTGTTGACGATCGCAATTTATGACGGCTTCCAGCCACCACCACACAAAAAAAAAAAACAAACAAACAAAAACAAACAAATTTTTTTCTATTTTCTTTTTGGTGGGTTGGATAATCCTCTAGTATTGCAGTAGTTGATGACCGCAATTCAAGACGGTTCTCACCTCCCAAAAATCCTATATATATATATATATATCAAATATTTTGTTGCACTTCAAAAATATGGTTGTTGACAGCTGCAATTCAGGACGGCTCCCACCCACCAAAATAATATATATGATGTGATAGCCCTCCGAAAATACGGTCGTTGATGACCGCAATTCAACCCATCAAAATTGTTTTTTTAAGAAAAAACCTTGTAACTTCTTGTGGGTGGGAACCCTCTGAATTGCTCATTTTCCGGATTGAATAGCTTTCCAAAATTACGGTCATTGACAACCACAACTTAGAACGTTTATATTTTTTATTTTTTAAATTTATTAAAATCCATGTTATTGGAACTTGGGAGAGCCGTTCTAACCGGACTTGCTATTATTTTCCATTTTATGATATATTGAAACAGTTTGAATTTCACATTATTAATTCATGCAAACTAGAACTCCTCACAATTTGTATGGACGTAGCGTCGTTGAAAGTGGGTTAAGTCTTAACAGATATAACAAAGTTTTATTTGAATTTGCAGATATCTTTCTTAGTGCTCTGCTTGGACTATCTCCTGATAGTGATGTAGATCATGCCATGAGTTGGTTTCTGAAGCAGTCCCTGTCTGTAAGATTCTTTGTAGGCATTCTCTATTAGAGAATGAAGAGTTAGAGAGACAATTGAGTGATTTGCTACTGAAAGGTTATAGCGAGTCTCCTTGGGGAGCATCGATTTTGTTCAAGAAAAAGAAAGATAGGACTTTAAGATTATGTGTGGACTACAGCTGGCTAAATAAGCTAACTGTAAAGAACAAGTTTCCACTTCATACGATAAAATGATTTATTTAATTATTTGCATGGTGCGCAAGTTTTTCTAAAGATAGACATGCAAAGTGGAGACCATCAAATCTGTGTCAAAGATCCGGACACATTCAAGACGGCTTTCAGAACTAGATTTGGCTATTATGAATTTACAATGATGCCTTTTGGGCTCACAAATGCACCGGCCACTTATGTGTTTGATGAATACCTTGTTCTAGAAAATAACTGGGGAAATTCGTGTTGGTCTTCATAGATGATATCTTGATCTATTCAAGGACATTTTGAGAAGTGTTCTAGAAATCTTAAGAGATAATATACTCTATGCTAAGAAAAGCAAGTGCAAGTTTCTTGTTTCCCAAATTGAATATTTGTTTTACATATTGTCGAAAGATGACATTTTAGTTGATCCCCAGAAAACAAATATTGTGGCTGAATGGCCAATTCTGAAGCATAGAACAAATGTGAGAGCCGCGTTCTTGCAAGGACTAGAGAACTTTTATAGAAGATTTATAAAAATATTTTCCAAGATTGCAGCCCCTCTCACTAGCATGCCGAAAGGCTTAGGAGCAATCACATGGAATGTGAAAGCTTTGAAAAGCTTAACCCTTAAACGACCACGCGACCTGAATCGGGTCGCGTGGTTTTAGAAATTAACGTCGTAATTGATGTGGATGAAGTTAGATGAACATGCATTCTGAATGAAAAAATTTAAGCGCCCTTGTCTTGTACCTGCTCCAACAAATGCCACAGGAAAACCATAAATATCCTGCACGGTACGATTTTTTAAGTGTCAGGGGGTACCAGATTTGGGTGATGTCTAAGCACGTTGACCACTTACGTAGCAGCCTAGGGGGTGTCCACGCACCTTGGCAGGCTGGAAGGTGTTTAAAAAAATATCCCATCCAACCTAGAAATTTGCTCTTTATCATATTGATTTTTATAGTGTACTTTATATTGGGGCAAAGCATAGACTGACCGTAAGAATTTGGATTCCAAGAAAAAATTCTAGACATTTTTAGGAGCCTTGGTTCACTACAGCAAATTGGGGAAATTTACCCCCCAAAATTCACATACAAAGCAGCCCATTGATTTTTTTGGAATTTGGGTCTCACTTTTTGAGGGGGCACTTGGTATGTGCCACATATGGTGGACATTCTCGAGGGAACATTCAACCCGATACAACAAATGTCTGGTCAAACCAAAGTTACCCCTTCTTTTGGAGAGTGAATTTGTAAAATTCATGTTTGCTATAATCTGCAAATTACAATAGTCAAATGGGCTGAAACTTTATGAGTAGATGGATGTGGTAGTTACATAGGGATTTATAAGGTTCAAATCCGTGGATGATTGAAGGTAAGGAGTTACACCCTCATCCATGAGGGTGTGTACCATTTTGGGGGTGGCCCACCAAAACTTAGCTAGTAGGTTAAGGGTTAAAGACGTGTCAACACGTGCTCTTGTCTTGAAATTGTTGGATTATAAGATATGTGGCCTAGTACTTTGCACCCTCGTTATCAGCGTCACTTTAGGTTGTGTCAAACCTGACGTTGACGCGACCAACGTCACGTTAGGTTTACGTTTTTGTTAGTAAAAATAAAAGTAAAGTAAAAATATGTCACTTCAACAGCCATGTCGCAAATATTGTGATAGTGGCAGGTAAATATTGAAAAATAAAATAAAATAAATGCAACCGCCGGTCGCATATTTATGGCGGTCGAATGTAATTACTACATACGGAAAAAATAGGTGCGACCACTGGAAATGGATGGTCGCACATATTTAAAATTTTATATATGTGCGACCGCCAATATTAGTGGTCGCATGTGATTAAAAAATGAAAGAAATACATGCGACCGCCACTTGCGCATCACCACGCCTTTCGTGTTTAAGGAAAAAAAAAACTACATGCAACCGAAAATACAAGCAACCGCCAAAATTCGGCGGTCGTATGTATTTCATAAAAATCAAATAGAAGTGACTGCAGATTTTCGGTGGTTTATTTTTATTTTTATTTTTATTTAATAGTTTGACGGTGGTCGCTTATATTTTATTTCAAAAAAAAAAAAAAAACGACCGCCACTTGTATTTAAGAAAAAAGTGCCCGCCGAATTTCGACGGTCGTTTATTTATTTTTAAACAAAAAAATAAGCGACCACAAATATGCGGCGGTCATTCATATTTAAATAAATAAATAAATACATGCGCCCGCCGACAGTTGCATGTATTTAAAAAAAAACAGGCGGTTGCCGAATTTCGGTGGTCGCTTAGATTTAAAATACAAAACAAATATAGGTGACAACCAAATTTTGGCGGTTGCTTATATTTGTTTTAAACATAAATACGAAAATTGGATATTAAAATTTTGAAACTAATCCACGCGATCCCCCAAAGTTGGTGGTCGTTGATATTTTGAAATAATACTTATTGACAATATAAAATATACACATGTCCACGTGTTGTGTAGACCATGGCTGCCACGTCATAAAGAAGAGTAAAAATAAATAATAAAAGTAAAAATAAAAAATTACAATGAGCAACGTCCGTTTTCGACGTGACCATGTCACGTCCAGATCCATAACTAGGCTTTGCACTGATGCAAATTATTTGCCCATAGGAGCTATGTCAGTGCAAGAAAGACATGTGATAGTTTATGAGTTTAGAATATTGAGCCCAACAGAGCTGAACTACCCAGTACATGAAAAAGAACTGTTGGCTATCATTCATGCTTTGAAGGTTTGATAACATTGCCTATTGGAAAGGGAATTCAAGATTAAAACAGACCATGAAAGTTTAAACTATTTAGCCACATAACCCAACTTCAGTTATAGGCAACGTCGTTGCGTAAGTTGGCCTTACCATTGATCGCAGGTTGTTTGAAAAGGCTATTTTATACGCCTATTGTAGAACTGTATGTAGGTCATATTTTATCATTATAAGTGGGGCACGTGAGAGCCTATGTTTGCAGCTTAATCCTAGACTTATGCTGCATTCTGTCATGCATGAATGTGGCATGTACGCGTGGTGTTCTTGCATTATAGCTACCACCATTGGTGTCGAGGCCTCATAAGGCCAGTGCAAGGTTATATAGCCCATAGTGTTTCATTGCCATTTGCTGGAAACATTTGCATGTAGGGAATTGGGGTTTTGATTTAACACCAATTTGGTATGTTATCATGAGGGTGAAGAAAAATTTGGCCAAAGCCCATCTCTGCACGAGATATAGGAAAACTCTATCAGCAAGCCACAGCCATCAGAAAAGATTGTAAGTACTTACTTGATTGTAATTCCCATAATCTTGCAAAGGTTTTCTTGTTCAGGCCAGTTTTGTTGGAACTACAACTGACTCATCTTTTTATGGAAGAAATACTTGATCTTCAATCTCAAACTCTCTAAGAGATCTTTTCTGATCAGTATAGGTCTTTGTTCTTTAATCCTCAGTCATTCTCATGTTATCTCTTATCAAGAACAATTTTATCAAATTTTGTTCTTGTTGCATCATTTCTATCATATGGTTGACGCTCTCAACCCAAGTATCAGAAACATGTCATGATGCAGGTGTCAAACAGTTCTCCCCTAGACAGCTTTGAATGGGCTTACCCCAACTGTTGTATGCACATTCTGATCGAAGGCAAATTCAACCAGATATAGATATTGTTCTCAAGAACTTTGTCTTTGGCCCACATACATTCTGAGCATATCCTGCAAAGCTTTATTTGTTCTTTTCTGTCTGAGCGTCTGATTCAAGATGGTAAGCATTGCTAAAACACAGTTTTGTATTCAAAGTTTTGAACAATATAGTCCAAAACCCTCCGGTGAACTTTATATCTCTATCAGATATGATCTCTCTTGGCAACCCATACAGTCTAAATATCTCTTTCACAAAGAAATTAGCTGTATCAACAGCAGTAGCAGTCATCTTTGTGGGTATGAAACTTGACAAAGGAAACACCTTTCAACATAATCTCGTATGGTCTTCTTCATATCATGCCAGAAAAATCGTTTCATGACTGCAAGAGATATGTCTTCTGAAAGCCAGGATGGCCTACAATGGGTATGTTGTGACAATCATACAAGATTGATTTAGTCTAAAATCTGCAACTTGAGGAATGCAGAAATTTCCTTTGTAGTACAGTAATCCATCATTTATCAGAACAAGATATTTATCAATCTTATCAGAGTTTTAATCCCATGAGATAGGCTTTCAAAAGATCCAGCAAAAATATGCATCTTCAGCATATTGACCGCTTATCTCATCAACTACATTACTTCTTATCACTGAGACAACATTTGCCCATTTCCTTTTGGACAATATATCCACCACCACATTTTCTTTTCCCTTCACATAGCGCAAATATTCAAAGAAGAATTGCTGACTAGAGAGGAATTGATGATAGGACCACTTTGTTAACATCCACATCATTATCACAAACAATGTAACATGCAAATTGTCTTATACTGTGGAGACATGTATGCACACCCTTTACCTTAATTATTGAACCTGATATATCTTTTGCCACACAATGAAGACACCTCATGCAAATTAATCACAAAAGAGCAATATACATGTCCATTGGAATTGGTGCTCGGACTTCAAACTTGTTTGCAATATGCTACTAGGTCCAATTGCCCCAAGCTATACACACCAATCAACGTGCTAAACAAGAAAGTTAGTTGGACCACATAATACACAAATTAAGATGTTACTTTTGTCCTAACAGTCAAATTAATATGTGGAGCATATAGTCGAGGCACTTCCATTCACAAAGTAACTTATTTAGTGAATGTATGAATTACATGCAGGCCAAAGTGACCACAGTATCATAAACATGTCCAAAACTTGGAACCTTTGACTTCAAAGTATAATCCAAGGCAGTGGCAGCATGTGCTCCAACCTGAACCCACCTAACAGCACCTTCATGATCCCGATCGACCCCCAGATAAATCCCTCATAAACACGATCAAAGGCACATACCTCATAATAGGGGCTGCACGGTGGTTGAGAGGTACTCGGGGATGTTTGGCGCCCTTGTAACCCCTTCCAAATATGGCCACAACTTTGATGTTAGGAAGTCATCATCCGCCCCTGCTGCTTGCATTCTCTATGGCTAAGGAAATATGCCACTGCCTCTTGGGTTGTTTCACCCCTTGCGTGGGCTATCATCAACAAATAATATGTTTTTGTGTGACCATTGTGGCATCGATTGCCAAACAATAGACAAATTCTTAAAATAAACAGGTTTGACAACAGAGCTAATATCTGGCTTAGTTGCACAAAATGATCCATCCCAAGCAAAATAGAACACTTGGATAAAAAATCAATGCAACGAGGCCGCATATCCACAATCTTGTTCCCACAAACCTCCCCCATGAGACCATATGGAAAATCCCTATTACTGGCAGCAATGCACCTACTCACAGAGCAATCCATTTAGATAAAAAATTAGTAAGTGCTTATCACCTCGGACCTCCGGCAAAATATCACTCACCGTCAGTGGATTAGCGGGTATCGAAGGGAGGACAATTTCCCTCCCTTGCCCCTCCCCAGCCCAACTGACAAGGGAGTGGTCAGAGAGAAGAGAGAAGACTAGTCCGGCTGAAACCGGTGTAATTAAGAGCCACTTTGCCTCGCGGCTACTGCCCCTTTTGGGGGTGGGCCCTATAATGGGAGTGGTCACAGTTAAGTCAATGTTAGGCGCATCAGCAGGGTCACTCTCATTCAAGGTCCCCTCAGTGACTACAACGATGATCCGTCGGTGGAGGTTCAGGGACGTTACGATGGGGAGCGCATGACCCCTCCATATTCAGCTTGCATGTTGACGGTGGAGCCACACAAGAATTGTTTGCTGCTGATGTATTGCCTGCACATGAGACAGACAATGATTATTTGTCAAACTTCTCTGCTATTGCTTTCTGGTAGTCCATTATCTGCTTCATAAAACCTCTTACCTCACATATGTCATTCCCATGTGGCATTCTGCTGTTGCCCCATCTCTTCCACTCACCGGACTACTGCTGTATATCCAAAACTCCCTTCTTGCCATACAGAGGAACATGATAAATGTCACTGTGCATGTTAACACCATGAATGGAAAAAAGACAGGCCGGAACGAGCGAATATCAGCTTTCCCCAAGGTACTGTGGATATTTTAGAATTATCAAGAAGATTGGCAAGGGGCCAGCTACCGGCTAGAACTATGGAAGATACACGATGTCTTTCATGTCAGCCTCTTGAGAATATGTTTATGAATCTAGTCATATTTGCCCACAACTGCCAAAGGTCACAGTACAAGGAGAAGTTGTAGCAGAACTAAAAGAGATCCTTAAGGCAGAAGCGAAAACCTTAAGATCTTGTTTTTGGAATGAATTTATATCAAATGGAAGAATGACCCTGTAGAAGAATCTACATAGGAGAAAGATGATGAGCTTCGCAGAAACTTTCCTTACTTCAGTATTGTGGACAATACTCCCTTATAGGAGGAGAGGTAATATAACGTGAATTAATGGATAAAACGTGAATTAACGAATTTGTAATGTGAACTAATGGCTAAAATGATAAATTATAGATCCGTTTTGACAATGTTTTCTAGAAATTCAGCCAAAACCCCCCTAAGAACCATACGTATAAGCTGTAAGCTCTCTGCATGCGGCTCTTGCTAGCCGACCAGCTCATTACACAATGCTTCGAGATGCCCTTATCATGGTCGCACTTAATTTGTTTATTCACCAAATCCTTTTGTTCTCCATCGTTCCTTGTCTCTCCTAGTTTCTACCAAACTGGTCATGGTACTCGACATCTCACAAAACTTTCATACCAGTGTGGTCTACATAATGGTGGATGTATTTTTTGTCTAGATACTGGTATGAGTATGAATATCATGACCACTACTTTGTGTGGACTTCATGAAATCAGGCACTTCCAAGTGTGTTGGGATGCCCCGGATGTGGGGATGTGGGGCATCTTATCAATTTTATGGGGGGTAAAAATGACAAAAATTCACCTACATTGTGATTCCCCATAACACAGCTTGAAATGAGAAGGAAAAATTATCTTAGGTTTTCCATTCAGTATATATTTTAAATTATTAAATTCTAGGACATACATTCACATCGGAGCATTGGAGTGCGCAACAAACACGTGTGAAGAAGAGGAGTTCCTTTGCATAATTTAATCTGCAAAGTCGATTAAGTACATCTTGGGAACTTGGCCCACGTTAGAACGCCCATCACACGTGCGAACTGCAGATTGGCTGCTCCTGCTAGAGATGCAGATGGGCCACATGTGCCCGACGAAAAAATACAAGAAGAGAGACATTGGGCCTGCCAACGCCGTCCCATCCGCTTTGGTTCTTCGAGTATTTGAATCCTTCCAAAGACAAGCTTTAGACTAAGTCTCTAACTTATGCCGGTGAGGACGGGGCCTTCGTAAACTGAAGGGACCTGAGGGGCCGCCCCCGCACGAGGCTCATGTGCTTCCACCCTTCACTACCTGGCTCCACATCAACCCTAGATGCTACATCGTCGAACGGACAGAATGTGTTCCACGAATCTCTTTTGCCATTTCGGGGAGCACGGACTCCATGCCACCCTCGTGGGACCCGGCAGTAAATTTTCAACGCCTGAAAATACAAAGGGCAATGTGGAGCAGCTTTTGTGCAAAAGAATAATGTGCGCTCAGCAACATCCGAGTGGGTGCAGACCATGCAGACCATAATGGGCTGTTTCGGAGTCAGACACGCGCGCCAGCAGTGCGAAGCGATCATATTCTGCTTTATAGTTTCCCCCCCAAAACTTATCTTAGACTAGTACGGAAGGGTGGAGCGGTCCAGGCTGTTGCAACTTGGATTGCGGTGCAGACGTGCTCTCTCTCATCGAGAGAGAGATAAATAGAGGGAGGGCCGACTGATACTGCAGGCTTTCACGGGAACTGTTCCGACTGGAACTGGTGGAAGCCGAGGACCGCGAGAGAGAGAGAGGATGCAGCACGAGATGGTAGTGGCAATGGGTGTGAGGAAGACGCTCTCGATTGTCGTTACGCTCACTACGATCGTGCTGCATCTGGGAACCATACGCACAGTAGCAGGAGTACGCCCGTGCAACAAGACTGGTCTCGGGAGGTGCCTTTTCCCCGAAGGCTTTGTATTTGGGAGTGCCTCTGCTGCTTACCAAGTGCGGATCCTCCGTGCTGTCCCCGTTTGATCACGTTTTTCTCTCTAGCTCGTCTATCTTCGTTAGATGTACATTTTCATTGATCAAACACCACCAGTTGTGCACTAAGCGAAGAAGTTTTCCCTTGAGAAAACTGTCCGATAGAAGTTCCATTCCGAGTGACTTGACTGCACACAACTTGACACCAGACAGTTCGCGCTTGAATTTCTAGCGCTCATAATCTGGGCAATGAAGAATGAGCGCAGAACAGATGTAGACCTGCATGTTAATGATATCCGAGATTCGTCCGGACCGTATTTATTATCCTGGGCTAGTCTGTAGTGGCACAGCTCCTGAGATTCTCGTGGTTGTGAAGTCCAGCTATAGTTGAACAGTACGCTGTTTGATATGCAAAGTTTGCTGTGTGCATGTATATCATTAGTGTATTTAAGTATTGCAGCGATTCACATTGGAGCTGAATTCATTGGATTTACTATGTAGCACAAGTCTTGCATTGTACAATCAGGAATGGACCAAGAATCGGGATGTCGCATGTATGATATTAATTCATTCCCGTTCTCAATGCTTATACCAAGTGGCTCAGAAGACACTAAAATTGTGTGATGCGTGCAGTTTGAAGGTGCAGCAAAAGAGTTTGGAAAAGGACCCAGCATCTGGGATGTGTTTACTCACACTCCAGGTCTGGAAACACCCCCATTCTCCAGTGATACTCGTCGGTCTGGAAATCTAGGACTATGAAGCCGGTATGCAAAACTAAATGTGCAGGGGATTTCCATGTCAGAACTTAGCACGATCTAGGCACCACGCGTCTGAATGCCTTATTAAATTCCATTGATTTGGCACGCATTTTCTGAGACCACCGAAGATGAAAATCAGAGAACCTAGGTAGAGACAGATTCGACAGATCTTCCTTTCAGATACAAGGATCAACATCAACTACTGGACATGATTCAGCATTACCGCACTTTTACATAGAATGTTCAAATCCCGGACGAATCCACTGTGCACCGCCATCAAATGCATGACTGTTTTGTAGTAGTTCCTGATGCAGACTGATGAACAGTTGCGATGGAATTTTCGGCTGAACAGGGAAAATTGCTGACAATTCCAACGGGGATGTTGCTGTGGATCAGTATCACCGCTATCAGGCATGCTCTCACATTGAACTTGACCGCCTACCTGATTTGAGCTAGTTCCTTGCTATCAACTATTGTCCTGGACACATAGTTTGAACATGCAATTTTCTCCGTCAATCATTTTTGGATTTTTGGTGAGTACTAGACAGTAGTTAGCAACCTTGCAAATGTTTTATTGCCTCTATGTACTGAGCGCAGTACATGTGAATGTCCTCGGGACATATGTACAGGAGGATGTTATGCTCATGAAGAAAGCGGGAATGGATGCGTATCGGTTCTCAATCTCTTGGCCGCGCATTCTTCCAAGTATGCAGATCTATGTGCAAGCTTCACATGAATATTCTCATGAAGTGCTACCTACTAGGAGTCAGACCTCGTAGGCACTCGACCCATATATATATTATGTCCAGGCGCTGTGAAAGTTCTCAAATTTCCTGAGTGGAAGCAGCCAAACCTGAGATCATTTAGCTTGCCATGGAGTGTGTGCTGCTCAAAGCCTCATCGTAGCATATAAATAGTCCTGATATACAGTTTGCCTGATTATATGTCAGTGAATGACTGTGGTATGGAGAGGTAATGATAGGTAATCCAAAATTGCATCGCTTCTGATCAGTTTGCATATATACTGCAGCTGGGAGGGGACCAGTGAACAAGGCGGGTGCGGCTTACTACAATCGGCTCATTGATGCTCTCCTGCAGCAAGGTATTGGCTCAAAACAGATCGACAACCAATCGGCATCTCTAAACTGATGGTGCACATTAAACAAACATGGTTGATACAGTGATTGTCACCTCTAGATGTCCACAGTATCAATTGATTCAAGTTTTTCTGCTCTCCAAAAATATGTCTAAACTTGGTGATTTGTAGACCTCAGAATCATAAATCGTTTCTTGCCTTAGCTCATGATTTGTTTGGGGTGTTTGGCCGGGGGCGGGTGTTTCAGGCATCGAGCCATACGTGACACTGTATCATTGGGACTTACCCCAAGCTCTTGAGGAGTCAATATCAGGCTGGCTAAGTGCAGATATTGTGTACGAGTTAACTAGACCTTCTCCGCTTCCTGAACAGACTTCTAATGATAACCATCTCTAAGCCTGCAGTACCTACTGGTAAAAAGGATCATATGTAAAAGGGTCCTTGCAGAGATTCTGGATATAGATACATGAACTTGCTGGCCACTCCGAGGGCTACCGCACAGCTCGTTATGGCAAAAGATGTCCAAAAGGTCACTGCAGAAAATCAGAATAGGTAGACTGAAATTCGAAGTCAGTTGTAACATACATTCATGAAAATATGGAAGCAAGATCACACTTCCTGAAGATATCATGACGAAAGGGAACAGCCACCTGAAGAAATCATGACTCAGGGAAGTATGTACAGTGTAGCGAAACACACCGTTGCATACATACACCTACAGTGCCCTTCGTATACCTTTGGTCAGGACTGGATTGAAAGCAGAATATGCTTGGGAGACATTTTGGACAGCGCATACTTAGTTTTCTGTCTGGCTGTGACCCGACTATATCGTATATATAGATCTATGCAGTTTCATTTATGAGTGTGACTCGGCTGCAGCGAGGCGTTTGCAGAATTTGCACGGACTTCCTTCCAACTGTTTGGCGACAGAGTGAAGTATTGGATAACCTTCAACGAGCCACACCACATTGTTTCAGGAGGATATATCACTGGAACACTCGCACCTGGTCGTTGCTCCCCGTCACGTGGAAACTGCAGTGCTGGGAATTCCCTTACTGAACCTTACATAGTGGCACACAATTTGCTCAACGCCCATGCAGCTGCTGTACAAGTCTACCGTCAATCTTTCCAGGTCAGCTCACTCAGAATCTGCGCGCCCGTGTTTTTTGTATTCCAAAAACTGCTGAGAAAATACCTGCTCACCTCATTGAAAGTTTGTGTTACTCTCTGAACAATATATAATCTTGAAAGTTATGAGGAATTCACTATTTCTTGGATTGGTCAGGCCTACAGATTATTGAAAACTGACCATGTGGGTAAGGGCTTGGCAGGCTAAACAAAAAGGTTTAATAGGTTTCATAGCAGACAGCCCCTGGTTCGAACCTCAAACAGAATCTCCTGAGAATGTGGCAGCTGCACAGAGAGCTCTGGAGTTCTATCTGGGGTGGTAAGTTGGATGGATGCAGGCTCCAGTTTCTTCCCTATCTTCCATTGTATTGTTATATATATCTAGTTTCCCTCCAAAGAATGCCCGGAAATCAATTGACTAGTTCTTAGTTGCATTCTTCTCCAAGTGTAGTTCACCGAGTGCGACGTCCGTTTGAAAAACTCCGGACACTTCACGTTTTGAGGCAAAGTCATGAATCCATTTGTCCAGAGTCACAGCCACCGTGCGTAGATAGTGATAAATTCGGTCGCGCAACATAGAGTCTTCTCCGAAACATATAGATAAGGGATTCCGCAAGGCTCGACGCCAGTCCCAAAATTTATGGAGGGTTCTGTTATATATGCAGGTTCTTTGACCCCATTTTCTTTGGTGATTACCCGGCCGTTATGAAGGAGTTTGTTGGCCCCCGCTTGCCGAACTTCACTGCGGAGCAGTCAGGTCTGTTGAAAGGCTCGACCGATTTTGTTGGCCTCAACCAATACTACTCGAACTATGCAGTTCACAACCTCAGCAGTACTGACGATAGCAAGACTACTGTAACAGGTAACTAGTTCAAGACTTGAATGTGAACTGTTGTTTGGTTCTCTCAAAGTTAAGTGTGAGCACTTCTGATCCGGTTGGTGTCTGGAGCGTACTACTTATGAAGATGTCCTTCAAAGTACTTTACAGACAGACTTTTGCAATTGGAAGCTTGTATTGCGCGAAGCTGACAGATGACTAACAGTTGAAGTATTTGCTGACGATGGCCTTTCTGACCCGTCGCCCACTCATAGATCAATGGTTCCTATGCTTCAGGTGCAGGATATAAAAACGGAACCTTAATTGGAGAACAGGTACTTGTGCCAAATCTCTCTCTTTCGGCCACACTTGATGTATGCTGACTTCAGTAGTTCCACGTTTTACGATGGCCCTCACGCTAGTCTCACGCTAGTCTTGGCCCTCTGTGGCCGTTGTAAAGTTTCAGGTTCTTTCTTTCAACTTTCAGTCTAGGTCTCTCTCGTAAGATGTCAGATAACCTCTTGCAACAAGTTACTGCTTCATCATTTGGTAGGTCTACTGACATTTAAGTCGAGGTGTCTACATTATTTTGTTGCAATGCCCTTTCAGTGATTTACAATGCAATGCAGAGACAATGCAGTTCCTTTGTAAGTATGATCTCAGTTCAATACCCTCCCCCTTGCATCAAATTAAAGATAATTTTGATTTGTTTGTTGTGTTTGAACTTTGCAGGCAGCATCGAGCTGGCTCTATATTGTGCCATGGGGTATGAAAAAAATTCTGAACTGGATAAAGGAGCGCTACAACAACCCCAATATCTACATCACTGAAAATGGTATATAATTAACTGCAATCCGGTTCATGCATGGGGGAGGAGTCTAAAAGAGGCGAGATGGGAGGTCTTACTTAGACTAAATGCATACTGCTAACAAAATTTATGCCATCTCCCACATGAGGTCGCACTTCCAGAACTTGGGAGTGTCCATCCCAAAACCTGAGTCTATGGCAATATTAGACACTACTCTTTGAAGGGAGAGACTGTGTGCAAGTGCAAGTGTCTGAAGGTATACTCTACACACAGTCAAGCCCGTGCTTAACCCCAAATGGATGAACTCGTGCTATCCAAAATATTCCACGAGATTTGATTGCTACAATCCTAGTACATATCGTATGCTGGCTCTCAAAGTATCATGTCATGTCAAAAACCCATCTGTACAAAGTGCAATGTTGAGTAATCGAGTGCTGTGTCCGTATCTCATGCTCGGACCTTCCAAAAGTAGGGTTCTCATTTCAGATTCCAATTGCTGTGCAGGTGTGGACGAGAGCAACAACGCTTCGATTCCTTTGCAGGAGGCTTTGCAAGACCACAAGCGCATTAATTACTACAACGACTACCTTCAAAGTGTGCTTGTGGCCATCAGGTACACATCAGTACCCGGATCTAAACTGTAGCCAATCGATGCTCAAATGTGTACCGAAATGAATGCTTTGTACGATTCTCTGCTTCACGTCAATTAAAGAGTTGGGTTTCTCAACCCAACTGTTGTTGATCAGTACACAATGTAGCAATATTGCAGATGTAATGGTGTTCAAAGTTGTTAATGTTGGAGCTTGAATGCAGAAATGGGACGAATGTGAAAGGCTATTTCGCATGGTCACTGATGGATAACTTTGAATGGTCCTCGGGCTACACTGTGCGATTTGGACTATATTTCGTGGACTACGCAAACAATCTCACGCGATATCCCAAAGCTTCTGTGGGATGGTTCCAAAACCTTCTTCTACCTAAGTAAGAGACTCAGATGGCAGGTGTCCACCGGTTATTGGCTAATGGTAGCCGAACCCCTATGTTGGCACTTCAGTGAAAGTTGCCAGAGGAGCAGAATTTTGTGGTAGAGAGTGCATGTGTGACTCTGAATGTCAACAAGTTACATTTAGTGCAGTGGTAAGAGCGTAAATGTTTGATGTCATAAAGGTGGCCACCTTCTCACGGGAAGGCAGTACCCCTTGGGGGGTTAAAGCGACACCATAATTTTGCTTGCTTGGGCGTTGTTATAAGATAATGTCGTTACAGCCTCCATGGCACCCCCTTCAGAGGTTATTTTTTCCTCTTTGTACTCCTTGGATTGGTTTTGTCCACCTTATTTATAAAGTTCCCTCCCTTTTTCCTAAAAAAAATGAAGAAAGATAATGTCAGTGCGATGAGTCTAAATTCTGATACAGCCTGAGAAGGAAATGGCTAAAGCAGGACTACCTGCTATGGATTGCAAATTCAAAGGTTTGAAATCAAACTAATCCGAGGCTGCAACCTTGTTAGAAATATGCATTCGGTGTTTCAATCTACATCTTTTTCCCACCCCTGCTTAAATCCAAACAAGAAAGAAAGCCAATTTGACAAGTCTTCCCAGTTCCAATGGCAAATATGCCACGAATAGTCAAATCATAGAAAATGATAAGGCTAGAGAAGAAATTGTCATAGGAAACAATGTGCCCCTTCCCCTCAAATCCTTCCATCAATCTTGTTATCATTCTATACTATATACCTTATACTATGCAACTATCTATGTCATCTTCTCTACCTCCATTTTTTGCACGTATTTAAAGGTGTAATTGGCCAAACACCAAAATTATATGCCCCATTTCACCGGCTTCTTAGCTGCCAAGTATTGCTGTAACATATAGTGTTTATTTTTGGGTTTCACCATCATTTCATCAACACTTAGATTTTGCTTTGACATGTAGTACCGCGCGAATATAAGGTTTTTGCTAGCTTGTCAAAGGCAGGGTCAATGCTATCTGTGCAAACCATCCATGTCCACAAGGTGCAGGCACTGCAAGATTCAAAACGGTTACATATGGCTCAAAATGTGCATGATTGAAGAGCATTTTTAAGAATATTTCATCGTTTGTTGTCCAATAGCATCTGGAAGTAGAACTTTTTTAATTCCCATCAGAATATGAATGCCCAACCAAGCCCTCGATTCATGCAAAGACAAAAAGTACCATCACTTATTTCCCTTGGAGATTGTAAAGATAAAAAAATGTTGGATCACATAGTTGATTACCTGAACAAGGTATTTGAGATAATAGCAAGGGCATCAAATTGTTGTGTTGGGATGCATATCATACGGAATCGTGAGCAAAAGATGATCTTCATTCATTAGACCCGGTTTATTTTGTTGAAGTATATTGATCTTGATACAACCCACACTACTGCTACAACGATGGATTCAAATTTAGATGCTCGTCTTGACAACGAAGAGCTGGATTTTCCATATATTCCAAAATTGTATGGAATATTATGTTTGCAATAAAGAGTCGTCCTGATATTGCATTTGTCATAGGAACAATTGCAAAATTATGCACCAAGCCGAAGCAAGTACATTGCAATGTTGTAAGAAGGATTATGAAATATTTGCAAGGCACAATGTCTCATTTCAAGCTATGCTATGCTGCTAGACATAAAGAGAGCCTACGCAAATCTTGAGGTCGCAGGAGCTAATCTAAATCGATGACATGAAGTCATGACAACTATAATTTAAATTATTTACTGATATTATTAAAAAAAATACTATCCATCAACTACTTAAAAGCATAATAGTAGAAATGGAGATGGTAATGAACGGTAGGATAAACAACTATGAAATTGTAAATAAACTTTAGTGTAATCGAACACCATAAAGCTATGTTTGCTCCTACCTAAGTACACTTGAAAAATACAAGCCATATTGTACCATACTCCATTTCCAAAATATTGTTAATCAGTCCCACACACCGTAGTGAATCCCTCAATGGATTAGAGTCTGAATCAGATTTCCTCATATCGTGTTCAAATATTGAGTATACCCCATAGTCAAAGTGACATGTTGTCGTCCATCGACTTGCTTTACCCATACAGTGATCAGCATAGGCCATTATATATGGGTACAACTTCACATGCAAGAAGAGAGGCATGATAAAGCGAAGTACATATGTATGGACTTCCTCACCATAAATTTCTATTGCATTCGCTATATGAATTGCAATCCACTCCTCGAAAGGCGGTAGTAATGCAAGGTGTGATGGGTACTCCAGATATAGTTGTCTACCACCACGATTCCCTCCACAATATTGTTGTAAAAATATTTTTCTCTCTGCAAGTATGTGTTCTTTCTCTGTCTCATATTTTATGCCATTATAACATCTCACATGGCAACACCCTGACCTCCGCGTCCTTGGCCATGTTGAGCTTGCCCTTGGCCTGCACCTCGTGCCTGGCCACCTCGTCCTCTCTGGGCTGCTCCACCTCGCCCCCGGCCACCATTGTTCCCTTGGAACTGGCCTAGGCGCAACTTAGGATGCAAACCATAACACTGGGTCTCTCCATGCCCGTGCTTGCCACAATGCCCACACTGCAACTGTGCAAGCTGTGCATGTGCCGACCTTTTGCCTCCCTCTGGGCAATTTTTCTTGACATGGGGTCCTCCACATGTCCAACACACCACCTTCGCCCGTCGTTGGCCTGCAAATGAAGGGAGAGACCCCTGCATCTGAGGTCCTCTCTGTCCTTCCCTGAGCTGTCTCTTTAGCAAATCCCACCATGACCACTCGTTCCTCCACCATGTTGAGCTCTATCCACTCTGCCAGCAAAAACACATTTGCTAAGGTAGGTTGGGCCACTTGTAGGAGAGTTGCATCCCGCACCTTTCTCCTCAGCTCCTTGTCCAATATCCCATACCAGAATTGGACTGCCTGAGCTTCCGTAACCTCTTGGGTTACATTTATCAAGCGCCTCATGCGAGTGAAATCCTCCCTCAAGCTCTTAGTAGGCTTCCGTTGGAACTCTTGCAAGCTCCGCAACTTCTCTATCCTCACCCCTTGGTAGTTCCCTCTCAACTCTTCGAAGAACTCCACAACAGGGTTGAGGCAGAGATGAAGAATGTTGGGATGAGGGCATGCTGAGGTTAGGCATTTTTTTAGCTTCTCTTCCTTATAGTTTTCCACCCTCGCATTAGGCCAAGACCTTCCCGTAGGTGGAGGCAAGAGTCAGTCGGGGTTTGGGCTGGGGTGTCCTTACATGAGCAACACCGTGGAGTTGTTTTTGGTGTGGGGGAGTTGTCGTTCTGATTTTTTGTGTTTGGATCCCCTCCATACCCGCATGCTTGACTGTGCGTCATGTTAGTTTTGTGTGGGCGCTTGTTTTTATAGGTGATTGGTCCAGATTTGATCACCGGTCAGTCCTAGAGCATGCCGTCGATGGTGAGGCTGGGGTGATGACCAGTCAAACCATCATTGTTTCTCCTGTGGTGAGGTTGGAGGTGATGACCAGCCAACCATATGAGTGCTTGCGGTGGATGCAGGTGCAGGTGTAGGCTATGTTAGGAACCTAGTATTCCAAACCATAAACCGCAACAGGTTCTCTACCCGGTTACCTTGTGGAGAGGGGGTTAGGGACATGTTCATGACTGGTTGAGTGACAGTTTGTCAACACGGAGGTGCCACTAGTTGCTGGGGAGAGTGCCGGTTCGAGCACTAGCAATACTAGTGGATACACGAGACGAGGTGTGCTTAGGTCACCTTCACCTCATGTGTCTTCTACGGAAGGTGCTGATTTGGATTGTGAATCAGGAGGACTCACACCGGCGGTGCAAGTTGTTTCCTTGCCATTGTTGTGGGACACAATGGAGGAGATGTGTGGAGCTACCAAGGAGCCACGAAGATACTCTGGGACGGTGGGCACCATCGAATTGGATGATTTTATCCAAGAGTTTGATAGTTAGTGTGATTTGCAGCAAATGCGCAATCCACAACTATTTACGCCTTTCATGGCATGGAATGGGCTGTTTCAGAGGGACCGCCTATGGATGATTACCATGACTTCAGGCGGGGGCAAGAAGTTGAGATCGATGAGTGGAGGATGTACTGGTCACCCGACTATGTCTCCATCACTATGGGCACTAGAGCCACGAGGGCAGTGGCTACACCTGCCGCTGCACCGGCAGCTTCAACAATCAGTAGTGGGACTAGTGGGACTGGTGGCACCCAAGCCACTACTGCACCAGCACCAGTGCCCGTCTCTCTTCCCTCACTTGTATGACCATGGGAATATCATGAAGATACTCCTCAAACCGCCTTCCACGAGCTTCGAAATTTGGCTTTCAAGACCACATGCCAGTACTCAGGCAGTCCACAAGTGCCTCCACGAGTCAACACAGGCCGTCCACAGGTCAACACGGGCCACCATAGACCAGCACAGGCCCACACACATCATTGGTCACAGCCGTCACAGCCCCACACAGGCCACAGCCCCACAGCCCATCACAGCCCCACAGGCCACAGATCACAGCCCATCACAGCCCCAAAGCCCACAAGGCACAGCCCATCACAGCCTATCACCGCCTGTCACAATCCATTACAGCCAGGTCACAGCCTGTCACAGCCTGTCACAGCCCCAAAGGCCACATGGCACAGCCCATCACAGCCTGTCACAGTCCGTCATAGCCCCAAAGGCCACAGGGCACAGCCTGTCACAGCCCCAAAGGCCACGGGTCACAGCCTGTCACAACCCGCCACAGTCTGTCACAGTCCGTCACAGCCCCTCACAGCCCCTCACAGCCCCAAAGGCCACATGGCACAGCCCATCACAGCCTATCACAGTCCGTCACAGCCCCACAGGCCACAGGTCACAGCCCATCACAACCCCAAAGGCCACAGGGCACAGCCTGTCACAGCCCTACACAGGTCACAGGGTCACAGCCCCACTGGCCACAACCTGTTATAGCCCATCACAGCCCCGTGGGTCACAGCCTATCACAGCCCCAAAGGCCACAGGTCACAGCCCGTCACAGCCCCAAAGGCCATAGGGCACAGCTTGTCACAGCCCTACACAGGTCACAGGGTCACAGCCCACAGCCTGTCACAGCCCGTCACAGCCCCATCCATGGCCGCTCATGGCAGTTTAGCCATTTCTCCAAGGGGTTTAGCTACACCAAGCTAGGGTTTGTGTCTCTTGGACTCTAGGCTTCTTTGCACCGAGCTATGGCGGCTGTGAGGAAATCAGCAAGGTATTCTTGCTCTTTATGACTCCCACACACCACCAATATTAGCTCTAATTCCAAATAAATATGTTTGCAACCAAAACTAAGTACGCAAGCTTCATTTTAACTCACAAAACAGCGCCATTGATCCTTATGGCGACTAACCAAACATGGCTGACTTCCAGCCCTTATAGGCACTCATTCACGCGCTTTTCTTGACCATAGCACGCCCCTTCGCACCTAATCCAGCCCCTGCACGTGCTGCTTCAAGAGTTGTGCTCCCTTCAAGCTTGAAGTTGAAACCCCAACTCACATATGCCCTACAAGTGCTTTTCTTTCACCCCAAGTGGAAACCAGCCCTAGCCCTTCTATTCTAGCTTTCTAAAGCTTGAAAACAAGAACCTCAATGGGCTAAAGGCATGCTCCACACATGCCCCACTCTCACCATAAAAGAATCAGCTTCTTTGCTTCCTTTCTTGCACCCACAAATCTAAAAATATAAGCTTCAACGGGCTGAAAGCATGCTCCACACATGCCCTACAGGGAAACCAACCCCTTCCTTCCTTTCTTGTACTCCCAAACTTGAAAGTACAAGCCTTCAATAGGCTGAAAGCATGTTCCACACATGCATTGCTCTCACATAAGGGAAGTCAACCCTTCCCTCTTCTTTGTTTGCCCTCCAAGCTTGAAGATGGAAGCTTCAATAGGCTGAATGCATGCTCCACGCATGCATCCTCTTCACACAAAGGTAATATCAGCCCCCTATCTTGGCTCCTTGGCTCCTTGATGCTCTCTAAGACACTCCACAACCTTTGTCAAGCTCCTGAAACCCTAAGGCTTACCTTTCCAGCCACAAGACACTCCTCTTGTGGTGCAAGAGCTCTTCTTCCAAGCTCTGAAACCCTAGGTGCACATTCCATGGCCTTGCCGCATCTCTTAGCTCCTGTTCCAGCCTTGCTCTTGCCATGGCAAGAGCCCTTTCAATGCTGAAGCTCGAGATTGAAACCCAATCTCAACATACTCCACAAAGTGTACTGATTTGTCCCAAGCCAAATCAGCCCTTTAGTTTGGTCTTGCAATCCTTCACATAATGAAAGCTCGCATTCCCAAGGCCAGTTCTCAGCTTTGCCACCAAAGCCACTATAACCCGCTCTTGACTGATCATCTTCCCAATCGTGTTTGCTCATGCATGTACACAATCTGAAACCATCAAGGTGCTTTGAAATTACCTGCAGCATGGTGCTTTCATCTCTGAAGTTGAAGATCGAATGCCAAGATCTACCACCTCGTAACCCACATCGCCTGCGCTCCTAACAACCACGAACTTGATGATGCTCCTCGCATCCAAACCTGATTTCAATCATTCTCAAGCAAAAACCACAAGTGCTACAACTAATTCGTATATGGCACTAACAGATACAAGTCGATCTTTCTTGAGTGATAAAGAAGAAGAATACAAGCACAAGCTCATGCGAGCTCACAAAGCTGAAGCATAAACTCATGCATATATAAACTCATCACTCAAATACAAGTCAAGCCAAGTGCACCCCACGCCATGGGGAATCCACCCTACGGTGCCATAGCTAGGCGCCATGAGGCTCAACTCAAGAAAGATGAGCCTCTCGTGCTTGCCGTGAAGATAACCACTCCAGGGCCTAAATCTGCCTTGACCCCCGGATTGACACTTGGGCCAATCCCAAATGTCAATATGTAAAAGCTAGCTATTTCCTAGCTAGTTTCACACTAGTGGTGAAATAACTTGATAGAGTCAATGAGGAGTTGACATAATTTAAGAGCTATAATTTTAATCAAATAAAAACACAGTCAATCAATTAATGATACTGTTGATGGAAAGTGTTAACAAGTGTACTGCAATACATTTGATTAAACACTTAATAATACTTTTTATTTAAATAATGTTTTTTTTAAAGATCTGTTGTAATTTTTATTAAAAATTTAGAATATAGTGTCATTACACTATGTAACGCTACTGTCTTTCATTTGGAAGGTAAACACATTTTAATGGATGTAACAAGGGCAACGTGGGAGGATTAAGAGTTGGTTGTTTCAGTACTTATTTTTTTCAACAAAGCTTTAGGAGCCTACGCAGCCTGAACCAACAAAAGTACCGTCAAATTGCACGCCTAAATTAAGTTCTTACAATGTTCCTATTGTTTTTCGAATAAAATATATTTCCAATCAAAAGGACCATTGCTTTCAAAAGTCGTCACTAGTAGTGCGGAGCAATGCGTGGCCCTAGTTCTACTGACGTCTAAGATCTAGAGCAGGAATAGGGTGTCATAGTGCCATGTCATCGTCAGCCATGTCATCACCGTCATTTGTTTTAAAGCTACCCGGAATGCGCAAAAAGTTTTAAAAAAATAAATAAAATAAAAAGCAACAAAGACAACGTCTTTGCCACATCATTGTCGCACGTTTCGGAGGCCACGTCATCAATGTACATTCTTGAAGCTAAATTGAAACCTGCTAATTACAAAATCAAAATAATATCTAGAAGTGCATGTAAATATGATAATGGTAATAGCTAAGTAAAATGTCACTTTTAATATTAAATTTTTATCTTTTATATATATTTTGGACTGTTAAAAGTGTAGATCTATTAATATAATATAATTACACATCAATAAAATCAAACAAATTCATATTGAGAATGAAATGAATATCAACACCGTTAATAGACCCAAAAATATTATTACTGCAAAAAGACAAAACAACGCATAAAATGGAGAATCCTAAGAATAACTTATGAAGTTAATGCACGGGTGTGATCTCTAAGAAGATCGAAGGCTGATCTCCAACATACTGAATATTTCCCACCCTCTCTTGAGAGTGACATAGAACTGAAGGGAGTGTAACTTCACAATGGGTTACAGTCTATAGAGAGAGGGACTGTAATCTCCAGTGGGGATAACACGGTGGGGAGTGTAACTCCACTTGGGGTTACACTGGGTTACACGGCGGGAAGTGTAACTTCACTCGATGGTAACTCACACTTGATCTTAAAATTTGATTAAGTTCAAATCTGGCAAAGTTTTAAATGGATTACACAATACATGGGGTTGACACGAACCATAGAAGCCTAGGGTGACATTACCACCCATCAAAAATCAACCTTCCACCTCATCGTCTCCATTCATCACCTTACCAATTAGCTACTTATCGCCGATTAAATTATGACCTTGTCAACGCCTTCAATCAATTATCTCACCATGACTAGAAGATTCATTCTCAAAAAAAATAAAAAATCTTAAATTGACGCCGCATGACATAACTCTATGAATTTTTTCAAAGATTCAGTTTGTTGAAACTCCAAGCATCATTAACAATGTAAATTGCCATAAGTTTGAATGACACCTTTAAATGTTTGCAATGACAATTGCCTCCAAGATTTCTCTATCCACCACGAATATTCTTTGTACCTAGGCTTCTTTGTCTAAGAATATCGATAGCTTATGGTGTATTATATTGATGCAAAGGGTTATATATGTAACAATCTTAAGTCGACTCTCATTAGATCTCCCTGGATCGTTTGAGCATTAGCTCTTATACAATGTAGAAATGAGAGAGAGAGAGAGAGAGAGAGAGAGAGTAACTTATAATTTGGTAATTTATCAAGTGACATATGGCTGTTGTGTGGCTTGATTTTACGCATGTGGCTTGATTTGCAACGTCAGACCTTTCCTACCATTATGAGCATAATGCAAATAAAAGATTCATGACAAGTCGTTTGTAATGAAAATGGTTATAAAATCTAACTAGAGGAATTGAATTTTAATTGTATTAGGGTTTACAGTTGGTGTCTCACTGTGGTTACATACTTCAGCAAAAGAGCTCTGACCTCAGGGGCTATTCTAGCAGCTTCAAGAGAAAGACGTTGAATTTTATTGAATGTTTCTACTTCGAGCCGTTTTGCATTGGCTCCCGCATCTCCACTTGTCTCTGCAAGCTTCCTTCGATATTCACCCTCCCGTTGTGCACGATATTCAGCCACTTCTCGACCAGCCTCTTCTTTGGCCTGTTTCAACCTCAACAACTTTGCGGATTTAGCATCAACCACAATTTTCTGGGCTTCTTGCTCTGCTGCAAGTAGCTCCTGAATCCCAACCCTATTAGGATCCCGTGTTTGACTCATGATTGCATCAACACCACGCTACTGTTCCATTAGAGAGAGAGAGTAACTTGTAATTGATTGTGAAGAATATATTACAGTATTGAACAATATGAAATATATATTGTGCTCACTATAAAATATGTAAAGAGTCATGACTATTGACACAACCAATAGGCCTAAGTCACATAACTCACAACTCTTTGTCTAAGAGTTGTGTCTTTTCAAGATTCACCATCTGATACGTTGACCATTTGATACATGGAATATAGAATTTGATGAATGTGCAGTTTTTTTGAGCACAATGGACTCTCTATTGCCACAAAATCCACAAAATCCAGAAGGGGTGGAAATCACATCCAAACAGGATCGCAACAGACTCATTAAAAAAAAACTTATGGAACTACATGTCATAAGAACTTGGAAGCTATCCAATCTCACAACAAATCTCCATTTCTCCGTGATGACAGAATCTTGCGGCCCAGTTACTTTTCGACGTCTTTATCTCCTTTCTTCCTCAGGGCATTGGGGCAGTTCAGGTGGATAGAGACTAGTTGATGGAAAAACCTGCAACAAGAAGATCGCTTGTGCCCAGTTTGTACCAGATCCGTGGGAGATTCGACTGTCTATTCCGTGGAACTCAATCTCTCACTAAAGTCTTATATTGTGAGGATCACAAATGCTTGGCAATGAGGCCGTGACCCTTGGGCAATCCCTTAAGCAATAGCTACTTTTGGGCTGTTTTTTGGCTCTGGTTTTGTTTCATCTCTTGTGTTTTTCCCGTTTCACCCCATAAGCTATTTGAGCTTTCCAGGAACGTTATAAAGTACCACTAGGGTAGCCTCTGTCGTTGGCCGAAGTGTCTAGTGTCATCTAAGCCCAAGGGTAAGATCTTCTATGTATCTCAGTGCGTCTCCTATGTCAAGGCCCAAAAGCAACCTCTAGGATAGCCTGTCCATTTGGCCGTGTGTGAACAATTGAAATCTAAGACCAAGTGCAATTTCCTATGTATCCCAATGTGTCTCCTATGTTGAGGTCCATTTAAGCCCAAGTGCAATCTTCTATTCATGTATCCAAGTGCATCTCCCGCCCATGAAGTGTCCAATGTTACCTAGTAAACCCAAATGCAATCTCCTATGTATCCAAGGACCTCTCCCATGTCAAAGCCCAATTTACGTTTTTTCATGAATTTATTGAGTAGTAATATATCCAATCATTATTGGTATATCTCCCGTCGAGGCTCCAATAATTATCCCAGGAAAGCCCATTTTGCTATTTTTCGCGAATTTCCAGCAACCAAAAGTACTTGAAATTCGACATCACCAACACCGCAGGTCCAAAAATCATGAGACCAAGCCGGTGCACCCCTCCTCATTGAGGGCTTTCCAACGGTACCTGCAAGCATAGGGCTGGGCCTTGCAGTTTGGGACATCTCAAGCTATAAAACAAAATAAAACAAACAAACAAACAAACAAACGTCTCGCTTCATATATTGATTTCATTTCTTTTGTTGGCTCTTTTGTAGAGAGAGACTTTGCAACATGTTGAAATCAATGGAGAAAATGTGGTCAAAGGACCTTACACCGTGTCAAGGCTCCAATTGGTCTGTTGTGCTCAGTCGTGCCCCTTACTCTCACCTTCCTCTTATGTTTTGCCAAAGCAAGAGAGCCCCATCGCCGTTTAGGCTCGTTTTGTTTTCTTGACATGGGTATTCAATTTAAATGTTATAGCCCTTCTAACTATTAATTTTGATAAAACCATCAAACAGAAATCAATGATTTTCCCCAATTCTGAAACCCTCCTAAATAGGGAATCGGGGGTAGGAGGGGCTGGGGAGGATTTGACAAGGGGGCAGCCGGAGGAACCCACCTTACCTGAATCCGGCGAGAGCACAGTCAGATCGCACACGTGCATTATAGTTTTTATATTATTCCTATTTTTTCCTACTATTTATGACTTTTCGTCAGATGGCTTGTGATTTCTACATGCTGCTGACGAGCTACATCCAATCAGAGCTCGGCACGATCAATACTGGAAGGCCCTACATGACATCATGTATTAGGTGATGGCCGCTGGGTGGACCCGGCGATCCGCAGGGCCACCAGCAGGTCACCAAACGTGATGGGGAATGTTCCTGACCAATCATTAGGGCTGGGATCCCAGGTGGCACTGTCGGAGCCATTTTCCAGCCAGGAAAGGCTTGCCACGTGGAAAAGTCCCTTGACACGTGAAGGGGTAAACCCTTTGAAGCGTTGGGTGACAGGTGTAAGGCGACCCTGTCCGATTACGGCGGGTCGGCCCTGGCGCGGATCGAAAAGGGTCGAGCTGTCCATCATGTTGGGTTGCGTCTCTGCCCATCGCCCACGTGGCAATAAGAAAGTGGCTATACAACAGGTGGCACTTTGTCACAGGCCCACGATGGGACTTTTTTTGCGAATTTTGCATAATTCCTTTGCACACGTAAGTTAGCTCACTTGTTTCCAGTAGCTGATCGTGAAGACTTGAAGGGAATTGTTGAGCGGGAACTGAGAATGTAAGGCGAGGACCGCGAGAGAGAGAGAGAGAGAGAATGCAGCACAAGATGGTAGTGGCAATGGGGCTGAGGAAGACGCTGATGGTCGTTACGATTGCTGCGATCGTGCTGCATCTGGGAGCCATACGCACAGTAGCAGGACGCCAGTGCGATGACAATAGTGGTCTCCGGAGGTGCAGTTTCCCCGACGGCTTTGTATTTGGGAGTGCCTCTTCTGCTTACCAGGTGCGGATCCTGCAGCTCAGTGTACTTGGAAGGTTTGATCCGTTCTGTCGTTTGATCACGTTTCTTCCTCTAGCTCGTCTGTCTTCGTTAAATTTGACATTCATTGATCTAACACCAGTTGTGCACTGAGCGAAGAGCTTTTCCCTTGAGCAAATTGTCCGAAAAGTTTTATGAAGAGTTCTATTCTGAGTGAATGATTGACTGTACACAACCTGACACCAAACTGTTCACGCTTAAATTTCTAGCGTTCATTTTATGCGAGATTCGTCCATTCGTCCGTCCGACCATATAATCTATAATCCTGGTCTGTAGTGGCACAGCTCTGCCCATTAGTGAGGTTCTCGTGGTTGTGAAGTCTACAGCTGAACAGAACGCTGTTTGATTATATGAAAAATTTGCTGTGTGCATGTATATCATTACTGTATTTAATTTATTGCAGCATACAAGGGCTCAGCTGAATTCACTGTGCAATGGATTTACTGGATTTACTATGTGGCACAAGTCTTGCATTCTGCAATCAGGAATGGACCAAGAATCGGGATGTCACATGTATGATATTAATTCACTTCGGTCTTCAAAGCTTATACTAAGCGGCTCCTAAGACATAAAAGTGTTGGATGAGTGCAGTATGGAGGTGCAGCAAGAGAGTCTGGAAAAGGAGCTAGCATCTGGGATGTTTTTACTCACACTTCAGGTCTGGAAACACCTCCCTTCTCCAGCGATGTACTCGTCGGTCTGGAAATGTAGGACTATGAAGCTGGTATGCAGAACTAAATGCGCAGGGGATTTCCATGTAAGAGATCACTAATTTCTTCTTTGTCAGAGCTTAGCACGATCTAGGCACCACGACGTGTCCATTGAAATTCATGACTGTTATGTAATAGTTCCTGATGCAGACTGATGAACAGTTCCGATGGAATTGTCGGCTGAACAGGGAAAATTGCAGACAATTCCACGGGGGATGTTGCGGTGGATCAGTATCACCGCTATCAGGCATGCTCCCACATTGAACATGACCGCCTACCTCATTTGAGATAGTTCCTTGCACTATCAACTATTGTCCTGGACACATAGTTTGAACATGTAATTTTGTTCCGTCAATCATTTTGGATTTTAGGTGAGTACTAGACAGTAGTTAGCAACCTTGCAAATGGCCTTTCTGTACTGAGCGCAGTACGTGTGATGTCCTCGGGACACATGTACAGGAGGATGTTATGCTCATGAAGAAAGTGGGACTGGATGCGTATCGCTTCTCAATATCTTGGCCGCGCATTTTTCCAAGTATGCAGATCTATGTGCAAGCTTCAAATTGAATATTCTCAAGTGCTACCTACTTGGGTTTAGACTTTGTAGGCACTGGGACCCATATATACATATATTATGTCCAGGCTCTATGAAAGTGCTGAAATTTCCTGAGTGGAAGCAGCCAAACCTGAAATCATTGAGATTCAAGAACAAAAATTGTATGGAGTGAGCCGCTCAAAGCTTCATCGTAGCATATAATGAGGATACTCTTGCCTGATATGTTGTTGAATTAACTGTGGTACGGAGAGGTACTGAAAAGTAACCTAAAATCGCATCTCTTCTGATCAGTCTACATACAAACTGCAGGTGGGAGGGGACCTGAAGTGAACATGGAGGGTGTCGCTCACTACAATCGGCTCATTGACGCTCTCCTGCAGGAAGGTATTGGCTCAAAACAGATCGACAGCCGATTGGCATCTCTCAACGTATCCATGGTAAACAAGCAGGATTGATATAGTGACACCTCTAGATGTCCACAGGAGGTCCACAGTATCATTTCAAGTTTTCTGCTCTCCAGTTACAAGAGATCTAAACTTGGTGATCATACAGGCCACAAACATACTCTTGATTTGCTTGGGGTGTTGGGTCGCGGGCTGGTGTTTCAGGCATCCAGCCATACGTGACAGTGTATCATTGGGAGTTACCCCAAGCTCTTGAGGAGTCAATGTCAGGCTGGCTAAATCCAGACATTGTGTACGAGTTAACGATACCTTCTGCGCTTTCTGTACATACTTCAATTTTTTTCTTTTTGTGATGGTAGGCATCTCTACGCCTGCAGTACCTACTGGTAAAAAGGATCATATACATGTAAAAGTTCAAGATTCTGCCTTCGTATACCTTTTGGTCAGAACTGGATTGACAAGCAGATGCTTAGAGCCATTTTGGACATCGCATACTGAGTTTTCTGTCTGGCTGTGACCCGACTATAGCGCATATATAGATCTACGTAGTTTTATTCACGAGCGTGACTCGGCTGCAGCCAGGTGTATGCAGAATTTGCACGGACTTGCTTCCAACTGTTTGGCGACAGAGTAAAGTATTGGATAACCTTCAACGAGCCACACCACATTGTTTCAGGAGGATATATCACTGGAACACTCGCACCTGGTCGTTGCTCCCCGTCACATGGAAACTGCAGTGCTGGGAATTCCCTTACTGAACCTTACATTGTGGCACACAATTTGCTCAACGCCCATGCAGCTGCTGTACAAGTCTACCGTCAATCTTTCCAGGTCAGCTCACTCAGAATCTGCGCACCCGTGTTTCTCGTATTCCAAAACTCATACTTACCTCATGCATTGAACGGTTTGTCTAACTCTCCTGACAAAATATAATCTTGAACTGAGAAAATCAATATTTGGATTGATCAGGCCTGCAGATTATTGAAAACTGACATGGGTAAGGGCTTGGCAGGGCGAACAAAAAGGCTTAATAGGTTACATAGCAGACAGCCCCTGGTACGAGCCTCTCACAGATTCTGAGGAGGATAAGGCAGCTGCACAGAGAGCTCTGGAGTTCTATCTGGGGTGGTAAGTTGGATGGATGGCGCAGGCTCCAGTTTTCTATCTCTTCAACTGTATATGTATCTCGTTTCCCTCCAAAGGCTGCCCGGAAACCAATTGACTAGTGCTTAGTTGTATTCTTCTCAAGTGGAGTTCACCGAGTGCTACGTCCGTTTGAAAAACTCCCGGCACTTCAAGGTTTGAGGTTGCAAAGTCATGAATCCATTTGTCCATAGTCACAGCCACCGTGCGTAGATAGTGATAAATTCGGTCGCGCAACATAGAGTCTTCTCCGAAGCATCTAGATAAGGGATTCCGCAAGGTTAGACACCGTTCCCAAAATTTATGGAGGGTTGTGGTATATGCAGGTTCTTGGACCCCATGTTCTTTGGTGATTACCCGGCCAGTATGCGGCAGTATATCGGCTCCCGCTTGCCGAGCTTCACTGAGGAGCAGTCAGGTCTGTTGAAAGGCTCGCTCGATTTTGTTGGCCTCAACCATTACTTCTCGGAGTATGCAACTCACAACAGCAGCAGTCCTGAAGATAGCAAGACTACTCCAACAGGTAGTTCCAGACTTGAAGCAATGAATGTGACCAGTTGCTTGCCAGATTTTGGTAATCTCCAAGTTAAGTGTGAGCAACTCTGATCAATCCGGTTGCTGTCCGAACAACGTAGTACTTCTGAGTTTGTTCTTCAAAGTACTGTGCACACAGATTTTTGCAATTGGAAGCTTGTATTACGAAGCTGACAGATGACTAACAGTTGAAGTATTTGTTGACGATGGCCTTTCTGACCCATGTCTACCACTCATACATCAATGGTTCCTTTGCTTCTGCAGGACTTCGAAACGGAGTCCCAATTGGAGAACAGGTAGTTGATTCTCTCTCTTCAGGCGACACTTGATGTATGATGACTTCCGTAGTTCCTCGGTTTTTCTGCCAAGTTGTCCCATGGCGCTCGTGCTCGTGGCCCTATGTGGCTGTTGTAGAGTTTCAGGATCTTTCTTTCAACTTTCTGTCTAGGTCTTGATCTCCAGATGTTAGATAACCTCTTACGACAATTCACAGGTTCATTATTTGGTAGTTCTACTGACATAAGTCGAGGTGTCTATATTACTTCGTTGCAATGCTCTTTTAGTGCTTTACATTCTGCAATACAGAGACAATGCAGTTCCTTCCTAAGTATGATCTCAGTTCAATACCCTCCTCCTTGCCTTGATCGAATTAGTAATCGAAGATGATTTTGATTTGTTTGTCGTGTTTGCAGGCAGCATCGAGCTGGCTCTATATTGTGCCATGGGGTATGCAGAAAATTCTGAACTGGATAAAGGAGCGCTACAACAACCCCATGATCTACATCACCGAGAATGGTATGTAATTAACTGCAATCTGGTTCATGCATGGGGTAGAGTCTAAAAGAGGCCAGGAGGCAATGGGAGGTTTTACTTAACAGTATATGCATACTGCTAACAAAATTTATGCCGTCTCCCACATGATGTCGCACATTCAGAACTTTGGAGTGTCCATCCCAAAACCAGAGTCTATGGAGAGTCTATGGCAATATTCGACACTACTCTTTGAAGGGAGAGACAGTGTGCAAGTGCAAGTGTCTGTACTGTACACACAGTCAAGCCTGTACTTAACCACAAATGCATGAACTCGTGCTATCCAAAAACAATCCACGACATTTGATTGCTACAGTCCCGAGTACATATCGTATTTGGTCTCTTAAAGTATCATGTCATGTCAAAAACCCATCTGTACATATGGCATATTGAGTAATTTAGAGCTGCGTCCCTATCTCATGCTAGGACTTTCCAAAAGTCGGGTTCCCATTTCACACTCCAATTGTTGTGCAGGTGTGGACGAGGACAACGACTCTTCAATTCCTTTGAAGGAGGCTTTGCAAGACGATCATCGTATTAAGTACTACAATGACTACCTTCAAAGTGTGCTTGTGGCCATCAGGTATCGTATGACCACGTCATCTTTCACGTCAGTACCCGGATTTAAACTGTAGCCAATCGATGTTCAAATGTGTACCAAACGAATGCTTTACAAGTTCGATTCTTTGCATAACTTGACTTTTCCTTACGTCAATTGAGGAGTTTGGGTTCCCCACTGTTGTTGTAGATACAGATTAGTGGTGAAGTTTGTTGATGTTGGAGCTTGAATGCAGAAATGGGACGGATGTGAGAGGCTATTTCGTATGGTCTCTGATGGACAACTTTGAATGGGGCGGGGGTTACACTGAGCGATTTGGACTATTTTTCGTGGACTACGACAACAATCTCAATCGATATCCCAAAGCTTCTGTGGCATGGTTCCAAGAGCTTCTTCAAGAATAAGAGACTCAGATATGAAAGATAAAGGGAGTAGGTATTTAATTTGTAAAGAAGGGGATGTTGGGTGGCAATTCGAGTCACTCCAGGCAGGTGTCCACCGGTTATATTGTCTATTGGTAGCCAAAACCGTAGCTCAAGTTGGTAGCCTGAAAGTATTTCAGTCAAAATTGCCAGAGGAGCAAAGCTTTGCTGTATAGTTAGCCCAGTGGTAACGGCATCAACAGCTTCACCAGTTGTAGTGGGTTCAAACCAGTGTTGTGCGGATCCTGCCTTTTTAAGGAACCCGCTGAGTCCGGGTTCGGGTTTTTTTTTTCGAGCCCAGTCCGTGTCTAGATGTGTTTTTGAAATTTGGAAAATTTGGGTCCGGGTTTGTAAACATAGACTCGGGTTAGGGTCTGGGTAGTTGTTTGGAAATATTAGAGAGTTCACGAGTTTGGATCCGGATCCTAATTAATTCATTAAATAAAATAGAAAAATAAGTTTAATGAAGGATAAATTTATTTTTGGCTGGAAAAAAATTTAAATCTTAATAATGAATTTTATTTTAAGAGATATTTCTTCAAAATAATATCATGAATATGTATCGTTCATTTAACACAACAATTAAAATAAAAGTTTAAGTTCCATTTTCCATTCTTCAATATCAAGTTACGGGGCAAAGCCCCTTTTTCGAGTGTTGAGCGGTTCTCTAGTTTTGGATAGAACTTGCAAGGTAGATTCTATCTTGTGGAAAGTAAATAGAGAACCTCCGGGGCAAATACGAAAAAACATGGACAGTTAGAGAACCTGCGATGTAGGGTATGTCTCCAAGTTTCATTGTCACGGGTATGTTTTATACTGGTTCTTTAATGCAATTATCCGCCAAATCTAGTGCTCGGGTATATGGGTAGAGAACTGTATAGAGAACCGAGAGATGACCCGGTTCCGGGTCCCGGTTCTGAGTTCAAAAGTTATTATGGACAGAATAAATAAAAAATGTGCATGTATGAGATGGCCACAATTGTCAATAATTAAGCTCATTTTCTAGCACAACTAACACTAAGATTGCACTGCTGGCAGGTTGGCATTCAGTTCTAGCATTTTCACTACCCTTCTAGGCTTCCATACTAACCTTAGACAACCTTAGATAAACGCCCTTATACCCAGGGTATGTGTCGGGTGCAGCTACCCTTACCCTCCCCTCTCATTCCAACTTGTAGGTCAGGTTCTTATGGATACTATCGCACTTTGTGCTTTCCAGCCGTGTAAGCCTTTTCTAGTTGTCGAATATGTTGCATCTCTACGACCCGCGAGTACCTTACTTCGGCTGAACCTTATAAGGAGCCTATTTATGACTGACTCAGGCAGGGTTGGGTCTGTCTTCTGAAATCCAATTAGTCTCTGTTATACCTACCAGAAGAACCGATTACGGACCAAGTCGTTACCCGTTGGCTTGGCGAATGCTGTCGTTCAGTAGCTCTAGCTATTAGAGAACCCCCGGTTCGGTGAAGTTCACGGGTAAATAGATTTTGGTATCCGCCGGTTCAATCTTCACTAGGGTATTTGAAATTTTAATACCCGAGGTTAACCCCTAATGGGACGAGGCAATTTTTGGTGGGCCCCTCCAAAACAGGACATACCCTCACGGATGAGGGTATATCTCTCAGGAAACTAACATCCACAGGGATGAACCGTATGAATGGGAGGTTACCTACTTCATCCAGCTTCTGTGAAAATTTCAGCTCATTCCACCGTGTCGTTTAGAAGATTATAAGAAATTAGCCCAAAATTTGGGGTACACTCCAAATTTAGAGTGGAAAAATGGTTTGACCAGGAAATTGGATCGACAAAATATTTTTTCCTCGCAAGATCCCATCCAAATTCCAATTATGTGACACCTAAAGCATGTTGCCCCAAAATTTCAAAGTAGAATTCTAAAATCTTGATAAGGTTGCTTTGTATGGAAAAACAGGGGGGTCAAAAATACACCATGAAGCTCAAATGACATGTAATTCAGGCTTAGGGGGTCGAAATTTCCTTGGAATCACAATTGTTGTAGTGAAAGTGTTCCTTGAATGATGAACTACTACCTCCGAAAAGAAATTCAAAATTCTAATAAAAATTCAGGCAGAGATTTGCATTTGTTTCCATTTGTACTTTTGTCTTGTTGTAACCCCTTCAACCTGCCACATCACTAAGTCAAACCTGCTAGACGACCAATTTTGGGCACCCTTGCACACTAAAAACATTTACCGAAGACAGGGCTTTCATTATTTTAGGATGCCATAAAGATGGGCAGGTGCATGACATCAAGGTGCACAACTTTCGTTCAGAAAGTTTTTTCATCCAAGGTCATCCAACGATTTGCCATCGTGGATGATTTCTGACGTGACCCTGACACGACCCGAAACGGGTCGCCTCGTCCATTAGGGGTTAAGGGGGCATATACCCAGGTCCGGAACCGGCGGTTCTTTCACCCAAAACCAGAGAACCGCCCAACACTGCCTTTTTCCTCCTTATGGATTCCCTCGTGAGGTTATTTTTTCCTCGCTACCTTATGTAATCCGCTTTTTTGAGTAAATTTTCCAGGGCCTTAGTTCCCTGTTCATTCCTGTTTCCCTATATATATATAGCAATTCTTTAAACATGTTAAGAATACTAATATGCCTCGAGGCTCATAGATCACTATAGCATGGATGTGTGGAATCTGGCCTAATAATATGTTTTAAATTGTTAGCACATGGCAAGCTGGGGCTTTGAAGCTTGTAATTCAGTGGTCTGGACTGCTTGTGCTCTGCAATTCCTCTCGTGAACGCTAGCAGATCTTAATCCACTGAGTGGTGTCACCAAGTTGTGCCCTATGGGAACATAATTTACACCTCCCAAAGGAGGCGTCACACCGCTTTTGAGGTGGTATGTGGCCATTACCACTGGGCTACAGCTTGGTGGGGGCTGCGGCCTATTGCTGCTCGTCCCCTCCACACATACGACAAAATTTACCAAATCTAACGTGGACCCACATGCCCTATCTCATATTAAGGACCCTGACCTGCTACATTGGCCCGTGGGTAGCGGGTTTAACGGGTTCTGGACCCAGCAGGCGGGTCCGGGTCCAGTTCGGGCTTCATTTTAGAAATGAACCCGGGTCAGGGTCCGGGTTTTTGGTGATACCACAGGTAACCCGGATCCTACGGTTCGGGGTTCATTTTAGAAACCCGGGTCAAGGTCCGGGTTTTTGGTGATACCACGGGTACGGGTAACCCGGATCCTAACCCGCCGGGTACCCGCGTTCAGAACCCGGACCCACACAACACCGGTTCAAACTGAGGTTGGGTAGCGTGTGAGCATGCTCACGTGAGCACAAGCGAATATTAAGGATATTCCCTAGATGTCTTTTAAATATTCTCCGGCAAAACTAAAATTGAGAAACTAAAAACTTTGCGAAACTTTTTTTAACTGTTCACATAGGCCCTCACAGCATCACTTAAGAAACAAGTAACACCTATACACGATAAACATGTTATCCTATAGGCGTGGGGTTTCCTCACGTTATGCGAACCGGATACCCTAGAAAATCCCAGAAAAACAAAAATCGTGGTTTTCAGTCTGGGTATCAGCAGTTTAAGCCCTAGAAAGTTATTTTCGCACTGTGAAAATAAATCTGAAGGTACTCATATGCACCGTGCCTATTAACATGTAATTCCTATGACCGCGGTTTGAAAATATTTAACCCCTATGACCGCGGGTTGCGCTCACGTGAGCATGCTCAACGCTATGCTCACATGATACCAACCCCCGTTCAAACTGGGTGGATGTCATGATCATGACCTTCCGACTGCGGTAGCCCTTGGGGTCAAGTGCCACCATTATTTATGCTTGCTTCAGCAGTGTATCCACATTTTTTAAGTTGTAGATTGTGCATCTATGACTATCATGAGGGACAACCAATTTGTAGCCCAGTTCTAATGGGCATATACGATCACGGAAGTGGTCGTGAGTTCAATCCACCAATTGGTTCGCAAGAGAGTCCACCTTCCCGAGGGAAGGCAGTAGCCCATGGGGAGACACCATAATTTGCAGTTCCTTTCGAGAGGTGTCATACTTTTCTTAAGAGGTTGGGTAGTGTGAGCATGATGGCATATTTTATCTTCTTGAGATTCCTAAAGAAAATGCCTCCACAAAGCGAAAATGTGTTCATTGGAGTGCATATAGGTTTTATAAGTGTATAACTGTACCAAGCCATTTATCATGGTGGCACAGTAGCACCCTGTACACGCACCAGTGCCCTCTATCCGCTAACGACTTCTATTTGTTTGTAAACATAAAACCCCCATGACCTATCCTCACACAAGAGCAATATGAAAATAAGTTGGACTGCTCAACTTGCTCATGTTGTGACTGAATGAAAAATAAACGCATATCCCATGACAATAAGGGGCCTAGGATTGAAGGGGGGTGCGAGTAGAGAGATTGTTGTTGTTGCATAGTAAGAGATTTTTTAATTAGATGATGGTTCAAGTTCCAGATTTTTATTTTCTAAGGGGGCCTACTTGCAGAGCCTACCAAAGGGAGGCGGAAGAAAGATAATAAAATGTATACGCCTTACCTCATTATATAGTCTTTGGAGGCGGTGGTGGAGCCTTCTAGAAGGAGGGCCACCGCCTCATCCCGCTGCCTCATCCCCCTACTTATGGAAAGCTCTAAAAGTACAAGGAGGGCGTAGAGTATCTCCGCATGTCTTGGGCCCATCGCCCATCCCATGCCGTATTAAAAAAATTGTACAGCTGTCTACCTCCCATCAACCCTCCTACTTCTGCGCTAGCCTAGGCGTATAGGTGTCTGCACCTTGTGGAGCCATTTCCCTCCTCTCCAAGCCTCCCGCGGCCCCACTGATTGGCTCTTCCCACATTGTCGGGTTGCCTGACCTTCCCAAAGTGGCCAAATGAATTGGGTACATAGTGTCCGGTATTGACAAAGTCTAATGTTCGTGTGCTGATGTGAAATAAGTTGTTATTAAAAAAAAATCATTGCAATGAGTGAATTTTGAACTAGCCTGAGAAGCAAATTTGAAGTTACAATAATTATTGGAAGTAAATATAAATAAAACTCTATTTGGTAATGTTTATGGTAGGAGGACGGCCATATCATGCACTAAATAATCCCGGAGGACCACTCCAGGGCTCCCATTATATCTGATAATTACCTCACTTCATGGAGAGAGAGCTCCTGGATGAAATGATCGTCTTCCCGCAATTATACAAGCAGGATAAAATGAGCGTCCTCCTAGATGACGCGCAACGATTAAGAGCGTTATTCCATGTGGGAGGAGCTCGGCCCGCAAACGAGCAATTGCTTAGCGTTTGGAGAAATAACAGAGTCCCCTCGAGCGTTTCCACAATCTTGTGTAGCTCGGCGTTTGGGTGTTCATTTTGGACTTAAGCGTGACGTGGTAGAGGATACCACCTAGTAACCAGTTGAACACATTTTGGCGCAAAGGAGTTGTAAACAACCTTCAGAGTTCGTCTTAGACTACCAACAATGTATAAGAGCCTGGTTGCGATGGCTGAAGGTTGGCGCCTGCACAACGATGAGGGTGTCAGTGAATCACAATATTATGTAGAAGAATTTGTAGGCTATGGAATGCCACAAGGGTTGGATCAAACAAGGAAAATGAACATTGCCTGAGACGATGACATTGGTGGAGTGCAAACAACTATAGACTAGAAAAAACATGTCAGTACTGGAGCAAACAGACGAGCTTTGATGGCCATGGTTGTCAAAAGGTGGGCAGTCATGGAGGACGAGATGGTGAAGTGTGGAGTGTTACGATCCAGAAATCAATGTTAGGAAAAGTGGGGGCAACTAGCATATGATTTCAAAAAGGTGTTTGCTTATAAAAGATGTGTTCCCTCTGGCCGTCAGAGCTACTTTCAGATAAGTCCTCAAGAGAGGAATGAGAGCAGAGGGCCCGAATTTTCCAAAAGCCATGCTTGATGAGACAGTGTACAACCGACTGTGCGAATGGTTTCCTCTGAAATCACAAGCTGTTGATCCGGGCAACCTATCCATTGACACATGATCAAGGAGACCATCAAGTAGAGGTGCATTCATCTTCAACCTAGTTTTAATTAAGCTTCAATGCAAGTTTAGGAAGTTTCTACTACGTAAACACCTTCAACTTCGTCTCATGATGTCCAATTCAGGGGTGCCTTGACATTATAGAATGCTAACAAGAAGTATGACATACATATCAATCATGTTAGGCTTCACATTTATTTCCATAGTTTTAGATGGCCCCCATCAGTGATGGTGTCATTTTGTACAAGTTCCGGGGGTGTTTTTTTCTTGAATACCTTCACTGGTGGTTCTACTTGTCCAATTTAGGACTACCATAGCATTATGGATTGTTAACAAGTAATATGATGCACCTATCAATGTCTTTTAGGGTTCAGATTCTTTGCAAGAGCTTCAGTTGGCCCCTATCAGAGAATATATCATTTCAGTTTTGGGGCTGCTTACTCCTTGAACACCTTATGAATGGTGGCTGTAATTGTCCAATTCTGGTGAGCCATGACATTGTACATTTCTAACAGGGCTTCTGAATTTTTTCAAGAGTGTTACATGGCTCCCTTCAGAGATCATGTCATTTCTGTAACTTTTGGGGCTGCTTCCTTCTTGAACACCTTGAATGGTATCTGTACTTGTCCAATTCTGGTATGCCAAAGCATCATGGATTGCTAACTCAATGCATCTATCAATGCATTTTAGGCTTCTGAATTTTTTCAAGAGTTTTACATGGCCTCCTTCAGAAATCATGCTATTTCTGTAACTTTCGGGGTTGCTTCCTCCTTGAACACCTTGAATGGTGGCTTTACTTGTCCAATTCTGGTGTGTCATCGCAGGATGGATTGCTAACAACTAGCATGATACACCTATCAAAACCTTTTAGGCTTCTGAATTTTCAAGAGTTCATCCATGGCCCCTCCAACGATGATGTTGTTTTTGTTATAAGTTTTCGGAGCTGCTTCCTCCTTGAACACTTTGAATGGTGGCTGTAGAGAGATGACTCCGGTCGAAACCGACGTAACTAAGAGCCACTTCGCCTCGCGCCTATTGCCCCCTTTCGGGGGTGGGCCCTATGAAACTAGAGGGTGCCCGGGGGGCACCCAACAACCAAAGGAGAAAGGGTACCCTGAGTACCTAAGAGATAGTGGATAGACCGGATTCAAGCTGCCTTTTGTTAGTGATAATAGCAGTGAGAAAGAGAGCGTATCGCCGTCAGATGGATTGCTTTAAAATATTTGTGTATGGGGGGAAAAGGGATTTTGAGGTAAATTTCGTGAAGAACAAAGATGCTGGCATTGTGGATGTTGCCTCTGGTGCCGGCAGTAATGACAGTTAGGGGGCCTGTGGATTAGCCACGTCGGCGTATTGCGAGGATGAGCGGGGCGTATTTTTGACGTTTTTCTAGAGTGGAAGAGCCGGGGTAGCGGTCATTACAGTATGTGAATTTGATAAAGTGAATGGTGAGGTTTGGGGATGGGGTGTTAGGCGGTGGTGCGTTTATGGGCAGCCCATGCACTAGTAGAATGTCCAGACAGAGTCTGGCGGGGCATGTACAGGATGGGGGTGATCGGCAGGAGCATGGCAGTAGCCATGAGGGTACAGTGTGGTCAGGGGGCCTGCCTTGGTAGGTTCTAACATTGATGGATGAGAACCAGTGTGTTTCAGGCTGTCATAAGAGAAGTTTATGGATGTGCCAGACGACATGGTTGTGTCGAGTAATACGAAGGCCATAAATGACAGGATGTGTGCATTGGCTAAGCAGATAAAGCCAAGTGTCACCGGTTGAATGGGTGTTAGCACAGAGCAGACAATTTGGGGAGGGAAAAAGGTGGGGCCAGAAGGTGTGTTTCCGCTGGTGTACAATGCATATCTGAGGATTGTGTCCATTTTTGGATGTGTACTTTAGTGTGGCTAGCAGAAGTTGAGGCTTGCTTGCTAGTTTCTCGGGTAAGGGAGATAATGAGGTTTCGGATAGGACGAGGTTCCGGGGGGCCAGGAACGAGGTGGGTGAACCAGAATGGATGGGCATGGGCAACATGGATGGAGTCTAGAGTGGGATCCACCGGGGGCCGGGTGGCCCCGCGTTGGGCAAAGAGGTCAGCCATTTCGTTGCCAGTGATACCAGTGTGCTGTATTTGTCTAATTCTGGTGTGCCATGGCATTATGGATTTCTAACAACTAGAATGATGCACCTATCAATGCCTTTTAGGCTTTTGATTTTTTTTTCAAAATGTTAGATGGCCCTTTCTAGCGATGATGTTGTTTCTGTAGTTTCGGGGTTGCTTCTTCCTTGGACACCTCGAATAGGGGCTGTACTTGTCCAATTCTGGTGTGCCATGGCATAATGGATTTCAAACAACTAGTATGAGGAACATACCAGGGCTCTTTAGGGTTTAGATTTTTTTTTCATAATTTCAGATGACACCCCTCCAATCATGATGTCATTTCTGTGGTTCCTGTCCATTTTAAACTTGAGGACGTTAGGTAGTTTCGTATGAGGGCTTTTCAATTATACCAATGTTTGGGATTGTCACGTCTAGGTGCTCCCGTGGACCAAGAGGGTCAATCTTCAGAGGAGATGGGAGATGATACGTCCACCGATGTCCACAATACCAAAAATCAGCGATTATCTGGAAAAATTGTTGAATGAGCTATTTATGCAATGGAGAAAAACAGAAAGGAGATGGTGGTTGCAATGGCAACCGAGCAAGATCGGGAGGATGCTCGCCATCAAAAGGCAATGGAAAATTGGAGAAAGAACGACTGCTCAAAAGGACATTCGCCATCGGAAAGCTTGGAAGTTGGAAAAAGAACGACTAGTGTAGAACTTCGAACTAGGTCGAGGCTACATAACAGCTCTATGGAGTATTGGGGAGGAGCCAGAAACCATTGGGGACGTAATAAAAAAGCCTAGCAAGTGAAATCAATGAAGTAGTTTCCAATCTATGATACGGATTGGGAGTACCATAGAGGCCGCTCTATTTCGATGGACCCCTGCCGGAAAAATTACAATGCAGGTCGCCAGGTTTGGCAGGCTTAATGACAATATTAATTTTTTCGTCCAACCTTCATCCATTTTTTCTGGAATTCGACACCCCCGGGTACTTTTCATTAAATTAGGTGGGCCATGTCATGATGCACGTACAGTTGACATTCTCTGTCGCAAGTCATAGTTATGATTAGCCATATCTCTCTCTGGCAAGCCATAATCATGGTTAGTGCTAAACGCTGCATTTTTAATAGGTAGGTCTCAAACTTGACGTTTAGGAGTTCACTATCGTATTTTTGTTGCAGTCGGCAGTTGCCACCTTTTCTTTCAAAGTTCATTTTTTTAAATGAAGATTATTCCAATATTTCATCTATTCCCAGGACAAAAAATTTAAATATTCGTCCTCTCTTAAAATGAATTAATTAACGTCGGAATAGAGCGACCTCTACGGTACTCACATATGTATGAACACATGTTTGAATTTGAATTGGAAAAACTTATTGATGGAAACATATTCCATCCAAGAGATACAAATGTTGGCAATGGTCATCTGCAATCGTTGTGCTTCATCTATAGGTGTTACACGAGAGCATTGTTGGTGGTAACCCTCATCATGATGACCCCACATGACATTAATGGACTTATCTATGTCTTGCCTCATGTCTATGATGATGTTGTGAAGGATACAACAAGCCACAATCAAACTAGGGACCTTGGCCAACTCAAGGTTACTCATGGGAATTTTTAGTAGATGCCACATTCCCTTCAAAATACCTAATGCACGTTCAACTACCATTCTGGTGGAAGAATGTTTGTAACTAAACTGATTATAAATCATTGGAAGGTTTTGACCAGGCTAGGCAACAAGCATGTGTGCTCTACCAGTATATCCATCATGTCCAATGATGATTTCTTTGACCTAAACACCTTCCACTTCTCTCCATTGTCCATTCAACCATTGTCCATTAGAAACAAGTTGAAAATGGGTAGAGCGGCTAACGACCCGAGCATCATGGGCAGAAAACTTGTAAAAACATTTGTGAATCTGACTTCTGCATCGATAATTCCATAAAGAATCAAACTGTAATTGTGGTCTCGATCAAAATAGTCAGATGTCCGTATGTTCATAAGGCGCTCTAATGGTATATGTGAGTACAGTTAATAACACCTGCACCTGGCCTTGGGGAATGTCGTGCCAGTTTTTAAACCCAACCTTCACACAAGTCAATTTCTCATCCTCAGGCCAATGTTGACAGGCTCAAGTAAAGATTTGATGAACCTTCCACAAACCTTGGCACATGTTGATTCAACAACCCCAAACATTTCTCCTATTGTCATGAAAGAATCTCCTGTAGTAAGGCGTCTTAAAGACGGTTTGATTAAGATGCAGAGCTCGAGATACTTGATGGGTACTTGGTGATTAATATAGGAAGCAGAGGGCGGAGACAAATCTGAGTATGTTTCCCAACAGTACATCGCTCGGACCTTGATGGTGGTGGCCACTTTCGCATCATATTGAGCGATACCATGAATCACAAACATAAGGCAACCTATGCATCTTTGATCGCAACAAGTGCTACGATTGATATAGCCATGCAATTGGTCACCGCACAAAATGTCAAGGAGAGATAATTAGTCTCTCATATTTCCAGATTGAAGAGGAGAAGCAGTAGAGAAAATGTGGATCCATTGTTGAGCGTATTTCATCACAGTGGACGTTCCTAATTCAAGCAACTGTGTGACCCCTTCCTCCAATTGAGGATCTACCCCTGGAGGTTTCTTGTAACTACCAATCCACAGTGACTCGGTGATTCTCTTTTGCTTGAAGTTTAAAGATCTATTCAGGCCTTCGAAGTTCGTCTGGATAGCAGATATGACATCTATTGTATTTACAAGTACAAGACTAGGTAATAGCAGATCTGACATCTATCATATTTCCAAAGTACAAGACTAAGTAATTGATCTCAGTGTACTTGAAAAGGTGAAAACGTGAGGAGATCTTCTTCTAAAAAAAAAGATTATAAAAAATAAAAAATAAAATAAAAATAAAAACTGTGCTTCATTAGGAAAAAATAAAAGAGAAAAAGGAAAACACTACTAGCAATGATGCAATTGTGCAATGTGACTGTACCTTAGCCAGTTATTAGCAGTGTCAGCGGCTAGTCCGCGACCCTGTCAAATACTCCCCATTGTCTTACCCGGACTCACTATTAATTTATCTAGAATGCTGCTAGTTGTTGTGTAGCGGACAATGGGGCTTTGCACGTTAGCACCCTAGTGTTTGAGTATTTAATTATCTAAAAAGTGTGGTTCGGCAGCCATTTTGAAATGTATTAAGATTTCAGAACTTTCATTATATTGTCGAAAAAACCACCTGTCATAAGCATGCTGCAATTGCAGCGTAGTGACTAGTATTCTGCATTGGTTGGGCGGTTCAAATCTACATAATTATAGGAATTCCGGGTAATGGGAGCTTTCCGTCTTTGCGGCAGTCCATTTTCTCGATTAATAAGTGTCGGAGTGCATAGCCTCCTACTGTGGTCTGCTAGTAAGGCGATGGTGATGGAAGTTGTGAGGTGTTGGGTCCGTCAAATTTCCTGACACCAAGTAGGAGTTACACCAATTGGAGTGACACTCCCTTCCATGTCGCCGTGGTGTTACTTCGCTTACTAGTTTCACACACACTACTACGCTGAGGTCAACCCAGCTTGTGTCATATGAGATGCCCCTCTTTGCCCGGTGGTGGGAAAGATTGTGACAGGACCCAAAATCAGATCGACCTGGAGCCATTCCACAATGGCCCTTTTTGCCCCGCATGTGGCTGAAAATGTGCCGAGACACACATACGAATTAATAAATAAATTTGCCTCCCAGTCGAAGCGCGCCCCTCCTCAAGCCATTCCACAATGTTCATTTAAAAATAGAGTTTCAGAAACATACTTGTCCTGGCTACAAAAAGACCGTAACATAATAAACAAATGAAAAATTGTCCTGGTTTTGGCACAATCCGGTTCCCGAGAAGGAATCGAGTGGAATAAAAATAGAGAAATTGAGAAGGAATAAAAGTAGAAATGTGCACTGGCCGGGAATCGAACCCGGGTCTGTACCGTGGCAGGGTACTATTCTACCACTAGACCACCAGTGCAGTCACACAAATTAGTAGACTTGAAATTTAAAAATAGAGTTTCCAGAAACATAGACTCGGGTCCTTGGCGTGAACCAACAAAGACCGTCAAAGTGCTGCCATAATAAGACCGGCAAGATTTAAAATTAAAAGCAGGTATTACATTTACGGCCTATCACGTGGAGCGTCCAAATGGTACCACATCACACGTTCCTCCGTCGCCGAGGACGGACGATAAGTCATGGACGGGAGCGACGAGCCTTATGATCGCGCAGGGACGACGGACGGAGCCCGTCGGACACCGACGGGCGTTGCGGGAAACTGCGCGCATTCAAAATCGCCGTCATAGTCGGTGTCCGTAGTCGGGCAGCCACTTAACTTTGGCATGTGCCAAAATTTATTGTGGGGGTGGGCAGGCCTGCCCACGACTCACATGGCCTTTACTCCCTCTACTCATGTATTTTTTGACTTTGATGTCCCTGTGGACCAGTTTGACAAGGAAAATTAAGAGAAAAATAATTATTGGAAATAGTTTCTAATATTAATGATGTTTATGGAGAATAAAGTAGGTTAGAGGCACCGCCACAGTTGCGCCAGGTGCGGGCCATACCTGATCCCTGGCTCGGGGAAGCCGCCCGTGCGAAGTTAACTAGACGGATTTGGGGAAGACTGTGGTGTGTTTAAGTAGTCCGTGTACTCGTCTGTGGTTTCTTGCCTTCGGAGCGCTCGGTCTTCTTCTCCTGGTCTTGTTGTGCTTCAGGTGGTTGCGTGCGAGATGGGTTACTATACTGTGGAGAATGCATCGACGATGGTGGCGCTGGTGGTGTTAGTGCTGCTTTCTGGAGCTGCAGTCGGTGAGGCCAAGAGCTTGGTTGTGGGAGGAACTGCAAAGTGGAATTTTGGCATCAACTATACCGACTGGGCACACACATCAGCTCCCTTCCACGTCGGTGACAGTTTGGGTATGGTTTCCTTTCTGTTCCTAAGGCTTGTGGGGGTGGGGAAGAGTCTGGTCTCGTCCCTTTCGACAGGTGTTTCTCATTCTCGTCACATTGAGAAAGAGATTTTGTTGTAGCAGGGGATGGTCTCACCGATGACCCAAGATTGACCTGTACTTTTTGAGACAGGCTTCTTGGCAATGTCAGCTTCCGTCTTGGAACGAATCCGTTCAGCTAGTTAGCAGATTATCCTCTCCAAAGGGGAGTTCAAACTTCATGTTAGAATGTACTCTGCCAGGTTGGAGCCGTGGAGCGACTAACTTTTCAAACTCTGGATGGATCGTTCTAATCGAACGAAGATAGACAGGCCGAGCCTATTCTACTATAAATCTGCCAAACGCCGGGCATGTGACCAGATTAGTATTGAATCGTCTCTGTTTTTGCCTCATTCGCATACCTTCGAATTAGAACTGTAAGTCTTTCAGAAAGAGCAGTGAAGGCCTTAAGCAACATTTTAGGTTGGATCCAAGCTTAGTCAATATGTGCCAAATTGGGCTCTACAGTGTAACTGTAGAATATGCATATATCAACGGCGAATTTGTGGTCGTCGCAGAAAGCATGTCCTGGGAAGAGTAGAACTTTCCTGTTATGTCTCATTTTTAGAGAAGTGAATGGCCAGAACAGAGGCTGCACATCCGTGAATGTCTGACAACGCTTTAGAAGTAGTTGGCACTGCGTAACCCCCACACCCTTCAGTATGTTGGTTCTGAAATGCAAATAGTTTAGCTCGACTCGGCCGTTGCGCAGCAATGCCGTTGAGAGCATTGGAACCATTTGTTCAATAGCATCATCCCACAATGGTCTGGCCACTTGTCTGTTTTTCAAAGTCTGTCACAGCTGCACAAACCACTTAAAGTTTTTCATGGGAGTGTATTGGTTTGTGTATTCGCACTCGTAAGTCCCACCAGACGTCATGTCACTGGTTTCTCATGGGAGTTGGATCCATACGTCCCGAGCTGGATGACTTAAACATCGCTTGGATCTGTTAAAAGACGATCATGTTTTCACAGCTCGAATTTTATAGTCGGCAGTCCATTAATCAGAAGACCAATTGTAGGATACGGGCTGTCCAGAGATGATTTGTGAATATTCTGTTGCCTCTTTCTCCACAAAACTCTTCACTTACTTTAAGCGGTTGGACAACTGTGTGCAGTTTTCTCTTACGAGCCATTCCTGCTGGGGAACGAGACAATATACCACAATGTTTACGTCTTCAAAGACCTGGCCCACTACAAGGCCTGCAACTTCCAAAACGCTACCCTCCTGGCTGGACCCATGCAAGGCAAGCCAGGTTTCGAGTACGTTTTGAAGGACCACGGGTGGTATCACTTCGGGTGTAGCATCAAGAATGGTTTCCACTGCAAAGTTGGGGGGATGCATTTCAAACTGAAGGCGGGCCTTGTCCCCGACTACTAGTTGCAACCACGAGTCGTGGTGTCAGCATGTTGCAGGGAAGAAGCAGTGCAGGCAGCTGGAGCAATAGCAACCCAGGGACACCGACATGATGGCTTAATATTTACACATATATAGTTACAGAGGAGGCTCTTAACTCTTCAAATCTTTTCACTGTCAGTCAATGCAGGCGAGTGAGCTCTAGAGTAAGAAGGGTGATGCAAGAAAGAACCCATGCGGTAAGTTAGACAGTCTTGGTGAATTGGGTCCAGGACACAGTCAGAATTTACTCATGACTACAGCATGACAAGCCTGTATCAGTGCCATCAATTGTATTTATTATGAAAACTTGTGATTGTGTTTTCAATACGTCTCACAGTACGTTGTGCATTGACGACAAGTAGAACTCAGTACCACCTTTGCTTTCACACTGAACACCATTCTTCATTCGTTGAATAAACACCTCTTCTGAGATTTTCGGAGCAAGAAAGTAATAAGGCTCGTTTCGTTTCGCGATCAGTTCAGGTATGCGTTTGTAGTCCAACGGTTAGGATAATTGCCTTCCAAGCAATAGACCCGGGTTCGACTCCCGGCAGACGCATTTGGTAGGAGATAGATGCAGTATCTTCAGCCCAAGTTTTGCTGATGTTGCATCCTCGCAAAGAGAGTGGCACGATAAGGAACACAGATATGCAGAGCCCACGTGTTGTATGTAGCCATGGCAGGCCGGCTGGAGGCCCACAAGAGGAGCCTTCCTTGCATAATAAAGAAACTAAATTTTTTTGCTATCTTTCTGCTCTCTCCCTTATCAATATATGCAATATGCAACAAGGTAATTTGTTTGTTGGTTGCGTCCCGCAAGGGAGGGGGTTGGTAGAAGGTGAGCATAAATGGTGTGAGCACAAACATACGGTCATGGGGGTTTTATGTTTTTAAACCGCGGTCATAGGAGCTATATGTTTTCAAAACGCAATAAAACCCCAAAACCCTAATGCGAAATAAGCACCCATAATGTATATCTACAAGCTCCAAGTTCCATATATCTACAGCTTTGGTATTCTACAAAAGAATAACACGTTAGAGAAAAACAAAGTCACAATAACCAACACCATCCAAAACACACAAATACCAAACAATAGTTGAACAATTTAATATAATGAGACAAACAACAGGTTTCGTTAACGAAATAAATCAAGGTGTCGAGTTTCGCTTGCGAAATAATGGGTTCCGCCAGAGAAATAGAAGGTTACTCCAGCGAAATAGTGCATTTCGTTGGCAAAATAGTGGATTTCCTTGGCGAAATAGTTTCGTGGGCAAAACAAAATGTATTGTGTTTGGTTTAACCTAACCTAGAGTAACCTAAACCTAACGAATTAGGGTGATAGGGTGACTAACCCATCTACGTGTGGTTTGTGCTCACGTGAGCACAAATGTGAGCACAAGTCTACTCATGTGTGCACAATTTGGTCCCCGTGAGCACAAATTTTCAATTTTAGTTAGTAGGCCTTCGGGGTCAAGTGACACCATAAGTTACGCTCCCTTCGGGAGGCGTCAAACTTCTTCTTCAATTTTAGTTTCGCCACATCATCTTTTCGAGAACATTCGCAAATTTTCGGGCATTTTTCTTTTTTGCTCATGCGAGCACGCGCACAGTGTGGCGTGAGTGTGCTCACGCGCTACCCAACCTCGCAAGGGATAGAGCCATTGTGGAGACATTTTGCCTAGGCGGAGGATGGAGAACTAGGCTTATCCATTCAACCTAGTCTATGGAGGCTTGATGGGACCCGCAAGGGATAGAGGCATTGTGGAGAGATCTTGCCTAGGGGGAGAACTAGGCTTATCCATTAAGCCTAGTCTATGGAGGGTCGATGGGCATGATTCATGAAGCTATGAAAATAGTATAAAACAACAATCCCCAATCACTGAAGGAAAGAGCAAGGACATAGCCTCTTGTGGCGGAGCCGTTTCTTGTTTGTTTGTTTGTTGGTTGTGTCCCTTCAGGGCAGAGACTTTGCATCGTGTTGAAGTCAATGGAGAAAATGTGATCAACATACCTTACACCATGTCAAGAGTGTGATTGGTCTAAAAACGCTCTCCAGTATAAACAAGAGTTGGACTGGTATCATGATTTTTGATACCACTGGGGTAATGGTATCGGGGTAGAGTTGGGGGGGTGCTATTCCGTGAGCCCGGAGGCGTGAGCCTGTGAGCCCAGGAAACCGTGAGCCCAGCACAGGCTCACGCCACGTCAGCATGCATACAGGGCCTATTTCCGCGGGTGTCACCTATTACCGCGGGTTGAACAGCCATTTCCCGGGAATGCAGACTGGATGTATTACATCCATTGTATCCATCCTTTGTATCCATTGCATCCATCTAGACGTTATCAAAGACTTTCCTTCATATAAAGAATTAATCCGGGTTTTCCAGATATCCTCTAGAAATCCCTTCACACAAGCATCAATCTGCTGTGTGTAATTTGCCCAAAAACTAGGCCTCAGGAGGGCCTGGGCTTTTGGCTCAGCCTCGAGACTGTCGGGAGCTTAAGGACGGAAAGCCAAACTCTGCATTGGAATGTGGGTACGTCGTGAGGAGGTGCACACTGACATCATCTAAAGCGGATCCCTGCGAAATCTTTTCTTACTCACCACCTTTGCGAACATGCCAAGTATGTGCGGGAGCATCATGGATGCTCACCAGATTTGAGAATGCCTGAACGATCTTTGATCACGTGGACTTCACCTCGATGGATTCACCAAGCATTCTTCTAGCAGGAATGGTTTGGAGACAAGCGAGCAAATGATGCGAGAATGCTGTAAACGAACCAAAGTCGATTGTTTGTTTTTGAAATGCACTCAAGCCTGTGAGGTCCACAAAACTCTAAATAGATTGAAGGAACAATCCGGGCAGTCCATGCAACCCCCATCTCCAATAATAGTTTGTTCCCATGAAGTTGCATCCCACGCACACATTGCAAACAGGACAACAAGGACACACAACCATCCCATTTCAAATTTGGCCCCAAATAAAACCAAAAGAAAACTTCATATCAAGTGTCACAGTCATCAGAATCAGTCTCGACCTCCTATCTATGTCATCCACAAAGATTCTGGCCCCAACACCACGTCTTCTACCACGGCCGTCAATGGGCGGACAGCGAGTGCCATGAATGGACATGCTTGCTGCGAGTGCCTCCGCATAGACAGGTAGCACGTAAGACCGAGGAGGACTTGAAAGAAGTCCAAATAGGTGTGATAGCCCTAGAGGGTAGTGGAAGCACGCGGACTCCTGCACATGTCGACAAAAACCCATTTTGAACACAATGATGCAATACACAAGTCCAACGAAGAGGATGTTTCCCATGTGCACTTTGCCTCAAGAACAGTGATTCTGGATATTGAAACAACAATGCAAGCATCCACAGGTTTAACTTACTCAGAGGCAAAGTCGGAGTCCAGCTCCTTGTCGGAAGTCTCCCCTGTATCAATATCACCGAGAAGGGGCTTCGGAAGGATTTGAGAAGTGTGTCCACCCAAACCCATCAGGAGGTTCTTGTAAATCTCGGCATCCCCTTCAATCCCAAAGAGATGTTGCGCACTGGCCTTGCAAGCGTGGTACAAAGCATCTGCAGTGGAACAGAATGAAGAAAACAGACATTGAAGACACATTTGGAACGGTGGGAAGTTCTGAAAGTGCAAGCTCAAACAAAAACCTCATGAAATGTGAATGTTGAAGAGACGAACCTGTGCCCTTTGACAAATCCAGAACTCTGGCGTCTATGTAGGTGCAGCACTCCACAATTGTTTGAATGAAAGCCAAGCTCTTCTCCCTCGCCCCTCTCCAAGGAACTCCATTCCCCCTTCGCAAGCACACGTTGCTATCGACGTAGTTGTGGTGCATGTCATCCGTGGGAGGATCTGTCCTCTCGTCTATGAACTTGCCCCCATGAGTGATGGCGAACTCCGGAATGATGGCCGGAGTCGTAGGTGGATGCACTCGGACGAGACAAACAGTTTCAAACAAACGAGTCTGCGAACAGGACATGCACGAGGAACTAAGAAGCTCCAAAACCAGGCCCCAACATATGAGTTTGAGCGACCTATACAACTCCATCCGAGAACCAGCAAGAAGAGGAACAAGAAGGCAAATTTACCATCTCTCCCGGACGATCCCCCTTCATCAGGTACATGCTGTTCACACAATTCCATGTCTTCACGACCCTCATACCGGAGGCTTTCAAATAGCTGGCAAGTGCACGGCCACAACGAAGGTCGATGGACTGGATGAGCACCAAAACACCTGCATCGCATAGATATAAATTGCAAAAGGAGAAAACCCACCGCCAGTAGCGCTCATCAAAAGCATTCCAATCCGGACAAGCACCCGATGGAGGGACATCCGGAACTGGCAAACCCATCAGGGATGTCCAAGATGATGAGTTCGGCTGCATATGGCTTCTCCTTCCCGTTCACCCAGGATTTGGTCATTTTAGCCTGCAAACAAGAATACAATGGAATGCTCAAGAGGATTGAAATGATCCATGCCCACAACAAACAAGAAGCAAAAGACAACACGCACCGTGCCGAGGAACTCCACAATCCTCTCCCACACTGGTGATGGCTTGCCCTTGTAATCAGATTTCCTGGACTCCATCATGGCAAGGAACCCGACGTTGGCCATCTCCAACCTGGTAGGGCGAATGACCCTCGTGGGATGTTCCACTGCATGGTACGGGTCCTTGGGATCAACCACCCCCTTGTTCTTTCTCCCGGATCCCTACCATGCGGTGGAGTCTGCTGGACATGCACCACAGGGCCAGGTTCTGCAACACTTCCCTGCCCACCTACCTGCCCTTGTGCCCCCTTCCCCTGCCCCTTCCTTTCCCCACACCACCAGCAACTTCTTTTCCCTTTGCCTTCTACCTCTACCCGGGGTATCCTGAGCGGGAGGCTCCTTCTCTGCAAGAGTCCTCAAATTTCTATCATGAATGTCGAGGTCGGCTGCTGCGGCGGTGGCTGCTATACGCCATTCTCTCTCCTCAAAGACACCTCCTGAGCAGGGGTCTCAGAAGGAGGGCAATCCGAATACCACGGGAGTTTTGACAATTATGGGAGTTTTGAGCATGCATACTGGCCCTGTTAGGCCCAATTTCACATAGAAAAACAAGCACAGAAGGGGGCTCAAAACAGTGTGCGTTGCCGCACAGGTTTGAGATTCCAATAAGGGTTGGATTCAACCTGCCAGAATTGGCCCCAGGGGACCGATTTTAAAATCAAAAGCAATCACATAAGGAAGCTCAAACAGGTGCGTTGCCGCACACTGTTTGAGCTTCCAATAAAGGTTGGATTCAACTGCCAGAGTGGCCCCAGGAGACCGATTTTCACATCAAAATCAATAATAAGGAAGCTCAAACAGTGTGCGTTGCCGCACACTGTTTGAGCTTGCAATAAGGGTGTGATTTTAATATGGCATAGTGGCCATAAGTTGCCAATTTGAAATAAAAGAACAAAGCAGTGAAGGGGGCCCAAACAGTGTAGTCGGCGCACACTGTTTGAGCTTCCATTTTGGAGTCGAAATGAACCTGCCAGACTAGCCGTAGGTGCACAATTTCCATATCCATAAACAAGCAAATCAGGGGCTCAAACCGTGTGCGTTGACGCACACCGTTTGGGCTGCCAGGTAAGTGTGAATTGAACCTGACAGAGACAACCTTTGTGGTCGATTCTAAAATGCCAGCTGCCAAGGTAAGTAAGTGGGCATTGACGCTCAAAGAGATGCCCTATGTGGCCGATTTCAGATAAAAAACAATGACATGGGGGGTGGATTGTGGAACAGTGTGCATTGACCGCACCACTGTTTGAGCTGCCGGTAAGTCTGCATTGAACAGCAAAATACATGCCCTATGTGGGGGGGGCCCGATTTTCACATTGAAAAAACAATGAAGTGGGCTCAAACAGTGTGCGTTGACGCACACTATTTGAGCTGTCACGTAAGGGTGCATTGAAGCTCAAAGAGATGCCATATGTGGCCAATTTTCACATTAAAAAATTAATGACATGGTGGGCTCGAACAGTGTGCGTTGACGCACACTGCTGGAGCTGCCATGTATGTGTGCATTGAAGCTCAAAGAGATGCCCTATGTGGCCGATTTCAAAACAAAAAAAAAAAAAAAAAAAAAAAGGTTGGCTCGAACAGTGTGCGTTGACGCACACTGTTTGATCTGCTAGGTAAGTCTGCATTGAACCTCAAATACATGCCCTATGTGGCCAATTTTCACATGAAAAAAACAATGAATAAGTTGGGCTCAAACAGTGTGCGTTGACGCACACTGTTTGAGCTGCCACATAAGTAATGTATTGAAGCTCAAATAGATGCCCTATGTGGCTGATTTTCAGATAAAAAGAACAATGACATGGTGGGCTGGAACAGTGTGCGTTGACGCACAATGTTTGAGCTGCCAGATAAGTCTGCATGGAACCTCAAATCCATGCCCTATGTGGCCTATTTTCACATGAAAAAACCAATGAAAAGTTTGGGCTCAAAAAGTGTGCGTTGACGCACACTATTTGAGCTGCCACGTAAGTGTGCATTGAAGCTCAAAGAGATGCCTTATATGGCTGATTTTCACATAAAAAAAATAATGACATGGTGTGCTCAAACAGTGTGGCGTTGACGCACACTGATGGAGCTGCCTTGTAAGTGTGCATTGAAGCTCAAAGAGATGCCCTATGTGGCCGATTTTCAGAACCAAAAAAAAAAAAAAAAAAAAAAAAAAAAAACGTGGATGGCTATAACAGTGTGCGTTGACGCACACTGTTTGAGCTGCCACCTAAGTGGGCATTGAAGCTCAAAGAGATGCCTTATATGGTCGATTTTCACATTAAAAAAAATAATGACATGGGTGTGCTCAAAAGTGTGCGTTGACGCACACTGCTGGAGTGCCTTGTAAGTGTGCATTGAAGCTCAAAGAGATGCCCTATGTGGCCGATTTTCAAAAAAAAAAAAAAAAAAAAAAAAAAAAAAAAAAAAAAAAAAACGTGGATGACTATAACAGTGTGCGTTGACGCACACTGTTTGAGCTGCCACCTAAGTCTGCATTGAACCTCAAATACATGCCCTATGTGGCCGATTTTCACACGAAAAAAATAAAGACATGTTGGGCTCAAACAGTGTGCGTTGACGCACACTGTTTGAGCTGCCACGTAAGTGTGTATTGAAGCTCAAAGAGATGCCCTATGTGGCCGATTTTCATATAAAAAAAACAATGACATGGTGGGTTGGAACAGTGTGCGTTGACGCACACTGTTTGATGTGCCAAGTAAGTCTGCATTGAACCTCAAAATACATGCCCTATGTGGCCAATTTTCACATGAAAAAAAAAAACAATGACAAGTTGGGCTCAAACAGTGTGCATTGACGCAACACTATTTGAGCTGCCACGTAAGTATGCATTGAAGCTCAAAGAGATGCCCTATGTGGCCGATTTTCACATGAAAAAAAACAATGACAAGGTGGGCTCAAACAGTGTGCGTGACCGCACCTGCTGGACTGCCAGGTAAGTGTGCATTGAAGCTCAAATAGATGCCCTATGTGGCCGATTTTCACATGAAAAAAACAATGACAAGGTGGGCTCAAACAGTGTGCGTTGACGTACACTGCTGGAGCTGCCAGGTAAGTGTGCATTGAACAACAAAGAGATGCCCTATGAGGCCGATTTCCAAATGAAAAAAACAATGACAAGGTGGGCTCAAACAGTGTGCGTTGACGCACACTGCTAGAGCTGCCAGGTAAGTGTGCATTGAAGCTCAAAGAGACCCTATGAGGCCGATTCCAAATGAAAAAAACAATGACAAGGTGCACAACACAACCTCATTACATTCGGGGTCTTCTTGTTACTGCTCTCCAGTGTTGTGTTGTCGTCTTTTCATAATCGATGGTTTCATGTCATGTTCAGGGTTTGTTTTTCATCCAAATACAACACGGCTTCTTGTGGCTTCTTGTCACCCTAAACAATTTTTCTTGTTGGTGTCTCTTAGTGTGGTTGTCTACGATGTTCGGTGCTTGTCATTCCTAGATCCTTTGCAGGCATCGTCCGCAGTCTTTGGGTTAGTGATAACCTTACTGACCTCAGTTGTTTTGTGGTGGATCCCCTTCGAGAATTACGGGCTATCAGTTCAGGGATTCCGTTGTGAATCGCAACTTTTGGTCAGAGGAGGAAAACATGTCGAGGGAGCAAGATAGACTCGCTCGATTTCATTCCAATGCAGGTAGTCTTCCACTGACTACCACTACAGACGACAATGGGTTTGCAGTTGTTCATGAGGATGAGCTGGTTACAGTGTTCCGCTGGAATTGGGTTCTCTGCTTGTTCAAAAAGAGGTGTATGACGAGGATGGGAATTTGGATTCTGGGCACTTGGAGAAACCATTGGTTGGCGAGTGTGGAAGGAAGTGGAGAGTCCTTCTAGGCACATCCTGTGTCCTTGGAAAAGAGAGAAGACAATCAGCAGGATTAGTAGTTACCCCTGGCACTGTAGCATCAGTCGTGCAGCAGAAGGGCACAGTTCATGTGAAACAAAAAGTGAGCACATCCACTACATTCGTGACTCTTTCAGACTCGTCCTCGGAGGATGTTCTGAGATTCCTCCGCCAGTGCAGACTCCCATCTTGGATGATGACGAATTGCAGGAGATAACGAGTGTCATTCCGAAATTGAAAGCCCTCGCAGGGGTGCCTGGGTGCAAGAGCGAGCTGCGTTTTGTTGATTGGGAGTCCCTTCGTGTGCAGCGGGTTCAATACGTGCCAACAAAGTTTGATGGGGACATCTTGTTTGAGCTCAACCCTCCCACGTCTTCCAGTGGACTGGCTAGGCTTCTGCAGGGCATGGACAAGAAACATGACAGACACCCTTGGTGCATGACAAAAACATCAAACATCCACAACGACATTGGATTGAAATTTCGAAGGTCGGTTTGCATTGGGCATTGCAAGTGCGTGAATATTTCTTGCCCTCGGCTGAGAAACAACGCTAATCGGCTGATGACGAATCGGGTGCAGATCACAAATGCAAGATGGAATCGGCTAGAATTTTGCAGGCTCGGGTGACTCGTATCACCGAAGTCCCTGCCCCGGGGTATGGACGGATTTACACACTGCTGTCTATTGGCTCAATTCTTCATGGCAAAGAATATCAGGTTACCGTGGGGAATTTCCCTAAATGCACTTGTCCGGATTTTGTAACGATGTGTGAGGGCGCTCTCGGCATGAGAGGGAATTGGATCCTCTACAAGCATCAATATTACATATACCTTGTAATTATGTGTTGCGACGGTAAGAGAGACCAATTCATTCACCAAGCCACACTAGGCTACGGAGAAGTCATCACCCTTCTGCAGCGGGACCTCACGTGGGGCTCCGCCAAATTCTCTTTGAACACATACGAGCCACATACGAGCCATGCCCGCTTCCCATGCTGGTTTCCACGTTACCGTGTGAAGACTTTGCATTTATGACAAACACATACATTTCGTTCACGGAACCAGGGCAAATGCACATGCCATTCATTGTAAGCGTCTATCTGTGAATTGAAATAAAGTGTGTCAATCATTCTGAGCTCAAATCTGCCATATTTTCATATTCCTCTTTTTGTGCAGGCATTGCAGACACGGTGCATGGTGGCCCCCTTTGTTTTGTCCACGGTAATAGGCCCTCTTCCTGCAATCCTCGCCTATAGGACCTGCTTCTCCAGCAGATTTGTGCCGCTCACGCTTCCCTGAAGTGTGAGCTTAGCTCACGCTTTGCAGCTTCAACGTGAGCTCAGCTCCCAGGCTCACGGGGCTGGGCTCACGCCGTAGCTACGCTGGTAGAGTTGGATTATTCAAGCCGGTATGGTACTGGTATTAAATGATGTGCAAATTTGATAGCTTGGTATGGTATATGATATGGTATCAAACTGAAAATCTGACTGGTATGGTATAAACCAAAATTTTAAAAGTCATACCAGCCTGGTATGTGCCAGGGTGTGATATCAGCTTCAAGTACATCAAAATTACATTCTGCCCGTTCTTTCTAACTAGCAGCTGTGATAGTTCAAAAAGCGAAACTAGTGCTTCAAAGAACACATTGCATTTCATCTACTCCTATTCAAACATATTAGCATGATCCCTAATTAGTATCCCTAATGAAAACTACCCTAAACCATACCCCTGCATCATCTCCCTCAACTGCGCATGCATGGTATTGGAGTGGTAGCGCGAAGAAGAAGACCAGACTAGTCTGGTTTGCGCTAGGGTTTTAGAAGTCCATGTACCCTGCCCCACTAGGGTATTGTCGGGTCTTGCCCTTGCACATACCCGCCTGGTATGAACCTTCATACCATTTACCTTTACCCTAGTTGATACCCGCCCTAGACCTATATACCAGTCCAACACTGGTATAAATTATAAACCAGTGTTGGACTCGTTATTGGGTCTAGCCGGGTATCAACCAAGGTATTCAATAACCGACCCGACTGGTATTGGCTATTGCAATGCTAGGGTTGATAACTGAACCGCCTGGTATTGAAAATTCCCAATACTTAGGTCAATACCCTGCATAGAACACCATTTTAACTAAATCCGGACTTGCAAGGAGTCCAGATTTAATGAAATACGGAGCTAATATGAAGCTAATACAGAGATCAAAATTTAAAATTAGTGTAATTATGTATATTTATATTATATAATAATCGTATCATATGAAGTTAATTATTTAAAAATACTAGATCCATTTTTATATTCAATTTCCACTTCGAATGTGAATTCGAACTCATTCATATCTATGTTTTGTAGAAAAGATTGCCGTATATTTAATCTTCGAACACTTAGAGCAATGATATAACATTCCGTCAACACAATATTATGAGAAATATCCCAAAGTAGAACCAAACACAAAAGAATATCATTCAATCACAAAAGATGTTTATATTTTATTTAAAAAATGAAGCCATGGTTGGTACTAACACATTAATATGTCTTGTACCACGTAGTAATACATATGAATATCATCTTATCAAAATAGAAAGTCTATTTTCGACATAAGGCTGATTTGAACCATACTGTACTAGATTCTTTTTGTTTATATTACAAGACAATGTTCGGGCGTGACCAAGATTCGTAAGATGCTGAATCAGATTCTCCTTGCAATGACGATTCATTTGCAAGACGACTACCATGCAAAAGAGGCATAACTTTGTGTCGTCGTTTACTTATAATACCATGTTTCGATGTACACTTGCCGGTGTGAAGACGGTCAAGAAAAATCTCAATATGACTTCTGACGCCTGTAGAGATAGTTCTATTCTCGCTATGGTGGAACATAGTACCATCCGAATTAACACTAGCAACAACACTGCGTGAAATTGAAGATGCACATGTGCGCGATTCCGATTTCAACAATTGAATTGACCCTTCTTCTGTCGAATGATGCTTCGCAATTCCACCTCATGATCCACTGAACACCAAAAAAACAAATGAGACACTTCTAAATCGAATTTGAAGTACCATGAAGCCACAAATAAAGAATAATTTAGGAATTAAAGAAAAATAAAATTTGAAAAAATTAGCATGATCACCAAGGAAAATTTGTATACCAAGATAGTCAAGTTGAAGAAGACGAGGGTGACGAACAGAAAGATCATCATATCTCCCGAACCAAGACCAGTGTGGATGGTTCCGACTGATGGAAGGTCGCGCTATCTTGATACAGTTTTCACTTACATAGTCCACCACACTCGAAGCTGTAATCATGTTGTGCATGAACGGCCAAACTGTCTTGATCATACTTAAATTGTTGTGAATTTGATCCGTGGAGGCACTCTCTCTTGTAGATAATACTTTGAAAGGAAGAGAGAAAAATCTTGTATTCTCTGGGTTCCTCAGTGTTTTGGACGGCTCATCATCAACTAAGAGAATCTGACCTTGTTTCGCAAAAGGCTTGTTTGCAAACTTTACTAAAACTTTGTCAAGATCTTTGACTAGGTACTTCATCCCAAACATAATGTAGCCGGACGTAATTGAACAGTGCTCAGCTGACCAAATGAAACAAAACTGTTCAATGATCTCCGTTGGAATAAAAGCCTCCAACATTATGAAAAGAACATCATTTTGGGCGCATGACCAAATAGCGACGTAAAATTTGCCATCAACAACTTCAAAAAATCGATTACACCTGGACGAGGAATTACAAATGGTGTTTCTGGCACTTGGAGTTTTATGCGTCGTCCGGGATATTTAGTTCTCAACAGCTCCAACCCACTTGGAGGAGGTCTGAAGCACAAAAGACCGTGAACGCTTAATATGATAAGCATTCATTTTTTTTGGCCCGAGAGCATTTGGGTAGTTGTGCTCTTGGTGGCGGTCATCTAGATATGAAAACAAAATATCATTAGTACTGGAAGAAGAACAAAAAAAAAAATGAAAACAAGAAAGCTTCTTTCGGATGACGGACCCTGTGTCGAAGTGTGCATCTGGACATGACACGTGCAATGACAAAAAAAATAAAACTTACATTCTTCAAGAAAATATAGAAAGATAATTAGAAATGAGAATAATGTGGATTGAGTTAATACCCTTTCAGGCTGAGGGCTTAAAGACAACTTAGTCTTTTGGATTTTGGGAGTAAGGAGAACGACGAATCAGCTTCCCGATCTCCATCACTTGTGGAGTGCTTCAATTCCATCCTCCTTGACATGTCAGGTCTCTCATCTCGAGAAGTACACATTTCAGCACTTGAATTCAATGACTTTGATCTCGTTGACCTGCAAACCGAACTATCTGAAAATCTTCGAGAAACTCCACTAGAGAATTCTGTTGTAGGCCGAGTCACTATGCATGGTGCTTTTTTAGAAATTTGAGAGGATGTTGTAGTAAAAGAATTGTCCCGATGTGGATGTGATCTAATCTCTCTTGAGACCACGAAACAATCAGACAGATGCTTGGACATACTCGGCTCAGCAGAAAGTACCCGATCCAGGATATGGTCGGGTATTCACAATCATCACTTCCACATCTGCTGTTCATGACAGGACCTACGACATCACGGTTTCCAATTTCCCCAATTGCACATGTCCTGATTTTGTGAATATGCTATCAACCAGTTTGGGCAAGAGAGGTAAATTCATACCCTGCAAACATTTGTATTTCATATTTTTGAGGAGGATGGTTTGCGATCCCAAACGTGAACATCTTGTGTCCAAAATTCATTTTCAAAACATTACTTTAACCAGAAACACAAAGAACATTTATATAAAGTCACCTTGTATATGTTACAATAGTTACCTTTGCTTCCCGTACTCTCGGCACGGATGAATCCATAAACTGACTTTGCCTCACAATGAAGTGTGGATTCATCCATTCCAAAAGGCTACATTTTGGACCCTTTGTGATTTGTAAATCAAGTAATGCATCTCCACCAGAGGAACAAGATTTGGGTGGAATACTCTCCATTACGAGACGTCTTCGTGTGCGTTGATCCATTTTTTCCTTCTCTGGTATCTAGAAAAAAGAAAAAGAAAAAAGAATTCTTCAACTTCACATGCAACCAATCCAATATGAGGAGCTCAATGGGCATGAATCAAAACAACTTCAAATATAGCACCTCCCCTTGCGAGATCCGTTGTCGATTGTAAGAAGCAAAGATAACATCATTGTCTAAAATTGGGGCAACCATTGACGATCGCGGAAGACCGGTAACAAAGGGCACCGCTTGTACAACCTCCACAGATGATTCCAACAACGGAGCAATCATTGTCGATTGTGGAAGAACATTGTCAACTGACACTGAATCTTTAACCTCCAAAGATTGATCCGAGATCGGAACAACCTGTGAAATGCATGAGATGTACAAGTTAGAGACAAGACATGTGGATACTTTGGACCCGGGTCCAAAATGAAGTAAACATAAGATGATGATCGTGGACTAGTGGGGAGATGTGGCACATACTCTCTGAAAGAGATTGAACAGATAACTCGACCTATATTGTCTAGTCAAAGAATGATTAGATTCATTTACCTTGACTTCAACATGACTCGGAGAATGCCACTGTAAATCCAAATCAAGAATAGAATAAAAAATACGTGGCAATCCATCACTACGAAAGCTCTCCACGTCCATATCGATAACATGACCAAAAGTCTTCCTCTCAATGGAGCAAGGGAGACTCGACAGGTCTTCAAAATCCTTCATCGTCAACATATAGTGAAGCATCATTATATACATGTCAATTTGAACCGCAATTGTCTGTTTGATAGATCGATGGGAATATAAACTTTGGGGATTGAACAGTGAGATTGAGTAGACCAACTTATGAACTCAAGATGTTTATAGCACAAGATAATATCATATCTTTTATAAATAAATAACAGACCTCCCACTATCTCATGTAAAAGATACCTAAGTTCACTCAAACAAGAGTACATTGTTATCCAAAGGAAGCTTTTGAGTGAACTTGGGTATCCTTTATATTACAAAGTGAGGTGGTTGTTCTCTTAGGGAGGATGTGGTCAATGTCTATGTAAACCTCTTGTCATGCCAAGTCCTACTACATTTCACTTTCATGACAATGATAGTGATATTATCTAACAATTATCGAGACATGTATAGAACTTATCAGAAAACAATACGTTGAAACCTCACGTACAAGACCTACATGAGAATTCAATACAGACCAGTTGGACTTGAATACCTCTATGCCCACTTCAGAAGCCACCGCATCATGTGGAAATATATGACCATGACAACTTTGGTGTTACATGTCATGTGTGAAAGTTGGGACCAGATTCTCTTTTAATTCCTCCATGCCAGCCTGCAGACAGTCATGTATGCACACCTAAAAACTGAAACAAGAAAAATGAACACACTTCGTACATTGTTCTAAGTGTATCAACGATGAACTCAAGATGTTTATAGCAATATATAACTAGATAATGGTCATATCTTCTCTAAATAAAGAACGGACCTCCCACTATCGAGCATGTAAAAGATACCTAAGTTCACTCAAACAATAGTACCTTGTTATCCAAAGGAAGCTTTTGAGTGAACTTGGATATCCTTTACATTACAAAGTGAGGTGGTTGTTCTCTTAAGGAGGATGTGGTCATTGTCCTATGTAAACCTCTTGCCATGCCAAGTCCTACTACACTTCACTCTCATGATAATGATAATGATATTATCCAACAATGGTTCAAACTTGCATAGAACTTATTAGAAAATAATACGTGGGAACCTCACGTACAAGACCTACATGAGAATTCAATACAGACCAGTTGGACTTGAATACCTCTATGTCCACTTCAGAAGCCACCTCACGTGGAAATATATGACCATGACAACTTTGGTGTTCCATGTCCTGTGTGAAAGTTGGGACCAAATTCTCTTTCATTTCCTCCATGCCAGCCTGCAGACAGTCATGTATGCACACCTAAAACTGAAACAATGAAAAGAAATACAATACGTACATTGTTCTAAGTGTATCAACGATGAACTCAAGATGTTTATAGCATAACTAGATAGGCCAAATCTTCTCTAAATAAAGAAGAGACCTCCAACTATCTCATGTAACAGATACCTAAGTTTACTCAAACTTGAGTACCTTGCTATCCAAGAGAAGTTTTCAAGTGAACTCGGGTATCCGTGATAGTATAAAGTGAGGTGGTTGTTCTCTTTAGGAAGGATGTTGTCACCGTCCTATGTAAACCTCTTGCCATGCCAAGTCCTAGTAGACTTCATTCTCATGACGGTATTAGTGATATTATGTAACAACCATGGTCCAAACTTGCATACTAGTACTTATCAGAAAATAATACGTGGAAACCTCACGTACGAGACCTACATGAGAATTCATTACAGACCGGTTGGACTTGAATACCTCTATGCCCACTTCAGAAGCCACGTCATGTGGAAATATATGACCATGACAACTTTGGAGTTCCATGTCTAGAATGTAAAAGTTGGGGACACATTCTCCTTTAATTCCTCCATGGCTTGCAAACAATCATGTATGCACACCTAAAACTGACACAATAAAAGGGAAGACAATTCGTACATTGTTTCTGACACATGGAATGCATAAATCTATCGAATATTTGTAAGACAATGTGGATGATGATACCAGTCTATTGTTGATGAGGTCATGAGACTGTGGGGACACATTCAATGAAGCCCTTCCCCCGCTAAGATGGAATTTACCATCTCCGGATGGATAAGGAGAAAATATGATTGATGATCTCTTCATTACCACATTGGAGTTGATTTGAATGGATTCAGCCTCCTTTGCAGTGTCACAGAATGAGACAAAGTCTAGTACATGACTATGCGGGGGGGTCAAAATCAAGTGATTTCCTCCTCTGGCGACGACAGGATATATGCCAACGCAACGATGTACCACTTCGAGATGCCCCGGACATTGGATGAATGTCGACTCGCTTGCAGCTGATAAAATATCAATTTCAGACTGATAAAATCCAATGCAAAAAACCGATGATAGGATCAATATCAATTGTGAGATATGAACTTGAAACCACTACTCATCTGGTTAAGAGCATATGCAAAACAAAAGACATAAAATCATGCTACTTCGACCTTAGGTCCAAACGTATCAAATTGATCGATTGATCATTATATTTATCAATAGTCTGGTCTCGGAACACCATAATTAATAGTATCATTTTTTCGTTTGAGTTTGAAGATACGCAAGAAGTCTCCAAAATTTTGGATCGTCCAAATTTTCATGTGGATCCCTAAACCTGTTCCTCTCAACATATTTCGCCACAGACGGAGCTTCCAACAATCCAAGGAGGTATTTCTCAAGCTTTCTAGGCAAACATTTGTCCTTTGCAAATGTTTCGAAGGGTGGAGGGTAAATGCATGACCCCACGGGATTGATGACACACTTGTATGGGCTATCATCAACAAGGAAAGTGTTTTCCTCATCATATCGACCTTTGCATTTGTCCCACACTCTCCTAAGAGGCTTAAAAAAAAAAGGGCGAGAAGATTCTGTAGAACTTTTTGCTACGTTGAAGTTTCTGGGAGCAATATTGGCTGGACAAACAATGCAATCGTCCTGCGACATAACAAAAATATGCTATGGCAAACCTTCAAAAAGCCTCTTGACAATTGGCATGAGGTTCTGGGGTATCATACAACTCCAGATAGCTAGATCGAAGGAATCACTCAGAGAACGCCATAATTTATCATAGTGCTCGCGTCGGTATACCATCCTATTGCCAATAACTAGGGAATATCTGAAATCCTTTTTCGCCTTGGAATTTTTCTTCGTGTGGTGACCACTATCAAATCTCTGAGTGTGGCAAAGCACACCATTCAGGTCAAATACAATCAGTATTCTTTTCGGGACACTTTGCACTTCGTCAAGTGGTCGCTGAGGCTCATTCTGGTAAAAGGTGAAACCCCAAATAAACAAGTTAGTGAGAAGCTTAGGTTAATATAGAATATTCAACAACAAATCATCGCATCAGAAGAAAATGAACAAAAAGAATGAAATCACATGGGGACATTGTACATGTAATTTCAAATTTGGAGATGTCTAATTCGTGAAATAGCCTTCGCAGCATCTGCCATTGCCTCTAGATTCTTTACCCATTCATCAAACTCGTTCGGCTTCGGCCACTTGAAATCCCACAACTTCAAGAACTTAAAGTTGAGGATCGCTCCAGTATAATGACTCTGAGAGCCCGATCCGGTTATGCTTGTTATAAACACAAGCATCCAACCCAGACCTTCGAAGGTTCCTCAAGAATGGCTTGAATTCTCCAATGAGGAAATTGTCTCGAGAAAGATCATTCTGTAGCCTCAAACTTAATATCTAGAAACACAACCAAAGCTGTGGGATTTAAGTATTACTTGTACACGCAGTCTCAAGAGTTTGACCTATAGACATCGGGCTTTTCCTCTGAAAATATACCGTATAACTTCTTTAGATATATCGGGGAAAATTGTCCCATTTCACCGCGAAGGTTAACCGATGCTTAACGCAATTTTCACTGATGTACGTCCTTACCCTATCAAAGTCCTTTCCAAATATTGCTTTAGTTAAAGTTACAACATTATTTTCAGGACCAATGTTCCAACCTATAACAAAGAACCTTCTCAGTAGCCAATGCAAGAACTCGAAGAGACAATGTCAAATCACCATTTTGAACTTCCATAAGTAACACATGGAGCCGTTGCAGGGGGATGTCGAGACCCATTGACACGGAATCTATCGCATAAGAACCCAAAATTGAGAACTACAGCATAGTATAGAGGTCTTGAACCATTGGGACCTAGTGACAAAGCAAAAAATCCTCGGGCATCACAACCCTGTCAAGATCATTGGGCTCAGGAAATATCATGTCATCTTGTCTATTGAACACAAAGGCTTATTACTTAGCATCAATAAGGTCTATCAATAGTGTAGAACACCAAGGGCCTCTACACTACACGTACGTATGATACAATGATGAAATTGACTTTTTACTTCCATCAAAAAATTTAATAGTTTTAAAGAAGGGCCGGCGTATGATTCCTAAATGTCAGATAAGGGTGTAGCGCTTTACCAGCTTTGGAGTTGTTCGACACTGCTGCCCAGTTTGCTCATTTATCTGTTGTTCTGGAGGTTGTTGCGCATGTTGTTGTGCCACTTCGTCTGGAATGCCAGGGGGAGATCCTTTCTCCACAAGAGATACTGTTTCTGTCTCGTCGATATGCTGCTGCGACATCAATTGCAGCACTCGTGCAACAGATGTATTACGTGTCTGGATTGGTTGTGGATTGAGGTTGATTTCCGGCCTACATGATTGTCCTCCAACAACTAAACCTTGAGAATCTGATGGTGTTGCTACCTATAGTTCGGTCTCACTTTTCCGCCCTATCTCTGAGGGTGACTCATTTGAATCTGTGAGGTGCACCTATAATACACAATCTCAGCTGTATGGCTTAACAAATATTTTGCCAACGATGGGCTTAAAAAAGATAAGTGGGAAAACCCCCGACAAGATAATATTTTGCAATGTGTAGAAATTGTACTCATAAATAACAATCTATCTTATCAATGTGGCTCTTGATTAGAGATCTCACATACTTCAGTAACTAGCGTTACAGCATTATCTGCATGAGCCACTCCATGGCTTGTAGGGGACCCTTCCCTCCGCCACTTCAATGGCATGGGAGATCGAAATTCCACAGGACCATCTCCGTCAGCTGGAGTAAAACCCTCATCGGCCACTTGCCCAAAATCAATGTCTTCATCCTCATTGTTGTCCTCTATGACAGTAAATTCCTTTGGGGTGGAGGACAATGCTAGTGGCCCGGCTTCCTCTGCAGTATCTTGAGTAACATCATCTGGCATAGAAAACAAAGCCAGAGGAAGACCAGTTGGCGTAGGTGGGATCGTATTGCCAACAATGCTGTCAAAATCCATGTTCAAATCGGTGCTCAACTGCCTTAACGGATACATCCAGGTCCCCTCGTTAAGCCTGCCATGAGCCCCCATTTCTTCTAGATCTCCTCGAGCTACAGCGCCACCACTCCAACCGTTATGAACATCGATCAGTCTAGCTCGGGTGGCACTACCTTCTGTAACTTGAGGTGAGGTACTCCTAGCTTGGACCTCAAGAGCTTTGTCTCACCGTCGTCACTATCCTCGGCTCCGGAGTCGCTGGAGTCACTTGTATTGTAGCTGGCGACCAACTCCCTACCACCCTCCTCTGGTGGGTTGTGCACGCCATGCTGACTCCCAGCGGAGCTCGGTTCCCCTTCGAGTGGACCCATCTCTTTGTCATGTATCGATAAGTGTCGGAACTTGGCTTCAACCCTCTGTCTACAGAGGTCTTTCCGGTCGTTGACGTTGAAGTCAACGACGCAAACTTGAAAGGCCTGAGGGATAAACACAACTTATTAATGTGTGAGCATAAAACAAGCAAGTATTAGACATCGAACAAGATGACTCTCTACTAACTTCGGACCAGGGTCCGAACTGGTGAATACTAAAAAATTAAGCTGAAGTGAGGAATGGCGTACAATGGATGGGGAAGCAAATAGTGAGCTCTTAGGGATATTGCAACAATATATGCAAATTATGGCTATGAATCTTACGTGGAGATGGCAAGAAAGTGCAGGACCCCCAAAAATATTGACAGCTGCCATTCCAGTCGTTCAGAACAAAGAGGCAATGTAAGCGGAAGCGGAGCTTCTCAGTTCTTGAGGATACGTCTTCAAACTCAGCTCAAAATTTGTCATGGCCTCATCTGTACCCCTCAATATGGTCTGAATGGGTGTGGTTCTTAGGCACCGCGCAATATGCTCGTCTGGTCGCTCAAACTCGGTGGGTGTGATAGGAAACACATAGTCTAAACAGAGGAAAGGGTTGGACAATCCAAAGGAACATAACTTGTAACCCGGCTCCTTCGCACCAGGGAAATATAACCCTTGAACACAAAGAAATCTCTTGGCTCCCTCTCCACTCCTAAATGTAGTATCTGAGATGGGCGGAAGATGTTGGGTTTGACATGAATACAAAGGCAGTGCAATTAATCGGCTTGGATTTAAATGCGTTTAGGATTGTTGAGTAATCCATGGTAGACCAGACCACAGAATCGTCATCCGCAAGAGTGTTCACGAAGACAAGGCTTACGCTTGAAAACTCATCCTTGTGGAGATATGAGAGTTTTGCCTTGAGGTCACTTGCTTTCTCCTCGACACCCCGCATGAAATAAACCTTCTTAAAATTTGTCATCATTGCATTTGTTCTCCCATCATTCTCCTCAATGCTCTTCTTCAAAGCCTTAACCTCCGTTATAAATGCTCCGGGAATGTCCTTTCAAAGATTGTTCTTGTGTCCCTTGCTAGAGAGATAATCCGACCCAAGCTTCCCTCGGAGTAAATCAAACTGTACTTTGTCAATCTTGTTTTTTAACGTCAAGCCACAACTCTCTAGCATAAGGGTTGGGATTAATTTTTGTTCTTAAAGGAAATCCGAAGACTGTCATGATGTTGTCAATCACAAACCTCTTGTCCTTCATATGCGCCATATAACTCACTATGCTCTCAATTGAAGGGTCTTTCCCTTTGTATGGACATTTGACGGTTAGCTGACAATTGAGGATCTTCTCGGCCAGCTTGAGAAGTTGCCGCTCGGAGAGCCCCTGAATAATCCTCAGCTAACTCTAGTTAAGTGGTGTATGTTCACCTTTGCAAGGTTTACCATGTTGGTCAATTAGATGACCAGCCTCCCATTTTTTGAAAACCGCTTGCCACTTGTCCCAAATGTTTTATGTGGCTAGAATAAGAACCATAGCTTCCTTCACACTCGACGACTCCAGGATAATGTGGACAGCTTGCATAAATTCCTATAAGATGCATTTATGTATTAGTACTCGTTTCAGCCAAGCTAATGACCAAATCAGCATGAGACATTAAAAAAAATGTAGGTCAAGTCCTGGGATCCTACCACCCATTGAGTGGTCTCTTCTTTTGAGTTACGCTCGTTATGTTTTGTTGGCCGGCTCTATAGCTCGTAAAAAAGTTGGCAATGTGCGACCTCCTCAGGAAATGTAATATTAAATTTCTGGGCCTTGTTTGGATCGTTTAGAAGTTTTGAAATCTTCATAAGGCGAAGCGCGTCATCTGACCAGACGATCTTGGTCGGCCAATTGTTGTAATAGTTCTTCAGCTCCTCGTTGTCCACCTCCAAGATTAGCTCTTGCAACCAACTCAAAATATGAGGAAGCAATGGACTTCGAAATAGGGTCCGAAGAGGTACTACTGTATATTTGATTTAGCTACAACAATAGCAAATGACATATTCAAGCGTGGGACTGCATGAATTGGTACCTTCGCAGCAATTATGGTGTGTTGCCCACCAATAACAAAGAATTTGGCATCCTTCACTTCATCCCACCTCTCTGGCTTTTCCGGCCACACTAGACTATTGTCATTGGGATGCATTGGTGCTACGTAGACATGGTGTTTTGAATCAAGGACCCGGAGCTTTAAAAGCCTAGCTTTGATCTCATCCTTGTGTTTGTTATTTAGGGGCCTGTAGACCATCTGTCAGGGTGCTTGCTCCATACTCAAAATAGGAATGGAATGGGTCTCTTCAAACCCAAAGGGAAATAAGTCCCCATATTTTTGAGAGCTCCTTCTCAATTGCCTCACATTTAGCTTTGTCATATATCTCCCCAGTTTTCGGTTTCTTGTCGCTTGAGAATACTGGGTCAAGCGGGGGCTTAGAGTTTCTCTTCGGCTTCGGAGGTGGAGTAATTTCGGCCCGTCCACACTGTCCATAATTGACGAGAGCATTAGATACAAGGCTAGGAAGATTAGCTTTGAATATTATATGGTTACAAATCATGTTACAAATCATATTATTAATATCCAAGATAAACAACTATTGATGACATTCCGAATCAAATGAAAGCTTACCATCCACTTTGAAGTCAATCTATCATAGGTCAGCTGAGTCACTTGGATTTAAAGGTTCCGTGCTAACTATCCTAACGCAAACACTGACAACTAGATGTTATACTTTTGATTTCGTCCAGCTCTAGACACATTTCTCTTTAAATGTTTGTGCTAAACTGAAGACAATTTGGACCTGGGTTTCATGCAGGCCATCGGACCCAGGTCCGAAACACACTATTCTTAGTGATGAACTAAAAAAATTCATTGCACGGACTCTATGTCGGCACAACTACTCTAGTGGATTATAGTTGTTTTGGTTACATGATCCGTTACACTTCTCAAGGCTGATTGTTTCGTCCCATGGTCCACAATCTATTATCATTTAATGAGCCTGATCGTTCCTAGGTTTAGTGACAGTACCTTACAACACTCTGGGCACTGATATGATTATTCAGGTCATCGGACCCGGGTCCGAAACCTAGCAATGTTTAGAGACAGTTCAACGTTCGTGGTAATCTTACCATCTATTGACACACATGACACAACTTCTATGTCTCCAACGAACATTTGACCCCGTCAGGCTTATTTCTTTGGAACTCGGTCCAGACTCAATGACATGTTAGTATAACAATACTACCTACAATTTGGGGCTTCTTGGACGCACAGATGTGATCAATCTGTTTGTCGGATTTGGTTCCAAATCCGACTTTCTTGTTTCATCAGATTTTGGATCCGGATCCCAAACCCACTTCCACCGTTCCTATCTACCATGTTGTTGGACCCTAGTACGACACCCACTATATTTGATGGATTAGGCATTCAGACCTAGGTCTGAAACCCAGTACCATCATTCTTAATTTTTTCCACGTACCAAATCTTTTTATCCTTTCCGAAACCCACCATCGAACGAACCACTGTCACACCGCGACTTACAAGAGACTTTACGATCTCACACTAGCCCTCCTAGAACTTGTATTACCTAGGATTCTTGATCGGTGTTGTTGGTCTCGGACCCATGGCCTCTTTAGGATTTTCTGAGACCACATTTGCACTCTCAGGACATGGATGCATGGAGACATTATCAGGATTGTGGGCTCCAATAACCACATGTTGAGCGAGGCACTACTATATTGTCCTTTTTTGTTAGGATTTTTTTTAGCACACACAGACACTGTTTGAGCATGGATGTTTGGATACTTAATCAGGATTGTCGGTTTCGGACCTGGGTCCAAAACACACTTCCTGGTAGAGGCATTTTTAAACCTCGCCTCTATATGGTCAATATGAGCTCCTACTATTACTCTGAGAAGATAGACACTTGAATGTATGATCAAGATTGTGTGTCTCGGACCTAGGTCCGAAACCCACCTTTCGTAGCTTGGCACTCTTAAACTGTTGCGGCCTCTATTAGGTTTTTGTCCGAAACACACATTTCGTAGCTTGGCACTTTTGAACTGTTGCCTCTATTAGGTTTTTGTGAGCTACACAAACACTCTAAGAACATGGATACACATAGACATGACCAAGACCGTGAGTTTTGGACCCACGTCCAAAATCCACCATCCTTAGCGAGGCACTAATACACAGTGGCCTCTATTATGTATATGTGAGCTCATATTGATATTCTGAGAACATGGACACATGTTCTCTTCTCAGAGGATGCTGGGTTTCGGACCTGGGTCTGAAACCCAACATCGTGAGAGGTGTACAGTTATACCGTGGCCTCTATTAGGTCTTTATGAGTTCACATTGGTATGCTGAGAACATGAATATATAGGGGACATGGCACATGATCCATACATACATGGATACATGAGGCATGCATACTTGAAACATAGATACATGAGACATAGATACATAGCGCATTAATACATGAGACATGGATACATGAAACATGGATACATTGCTCATGGGTGCTAATATTTGGTCTTAGGACGGACCTAGGTCCACAATATAATTTAAACAAAAATATTTTACAAAATTTCTTTAATAAAAAGCTGAAGTTGTCACTTGAGCCGCTGAGTGCACAACTTGAGCTGCTAAGTGCTCAACTTCAGGTTTTTGTTAATTATTAGAAAAATTAAATTTAAAAAAAAATAAAAAATGGGACCTAGGTCCAAAATATAATTCAAACAAAAATATTTTACTATTTTTCTCTTAACAAAAAGCTGAAGTTGTCAACTTGTGCTGTTGAGTGTTCAACTTCAGTTTTATTATTATTATTATTATTATTTTAAATTTACTTTAAAGAATGAGGGATGGAGGCCTTTAGAGTTTTATAAATAAAAACATGTTATAAATAAAAGAAGAGCAGATCCACCTGGTTGGTGGTGCATTGCATGAGAGTAGAAGTGGGTTATCAGGGAAGGAATGAGATCATGTGTACCTGCTGCTTGACCCCGCCATGGCTGCCGCTTGCCGGCTCTCGCTCCTTCCCTGCAGCTCTCCCTCCCAACAGAAAAACAACTTAATCAAAGACAACCCTTACATCTGCCCAAATGATAATCTGGACCAAATCCATGATGGTCTACCAAATTTTACATCACGTTGCTAGGGTTCCTAATTTCCTCATTTTGTGCTTCATAGTGACTGTTTCATGTTGCGATGTGTCGGTGGCATTGGTCGGCAAAGCTCGTTCCGTTGGTTAAAAATGAAGCAACCAAGAGCTTAAGACAGTAACGAAAGGAAAATAGACAACGATCTGTTGGCGTTCAAATGAGAGGTCTCTGAGTGTGAGGAAGAAATAACAATTATTGGACATAAGGAGACAATGAGAGATATAGGCCTTGCGAGCAACCATATTCAGATAGAATCGATGAGAGACGGAGGTAGGGACGAAACGCAGGACAGGGACAGGGAACGTTCGGTGTGGTGGTAGCCATGCCTCAGTTCATGGCAGTGCAATGCTATAAATGTAGCATGCTGCAGGTCTATTTTGTTATCATCTTACTCTACCTCTGTTTTGTTGAATCGCAACACGCATTTGAGTAGAATCCTACATCACTTGGTATGGAAACTACTGGCACAAACTTGATCTGTCTGAAGATATAGATAATCGAGAAAACAAGTGGAAGCCCTACATGCCTGTACAAGTACAGGTAGAGATCTAATTTCTATGGAAAATCCGACCAAGTGCCTGAAAACTTCAACGAATTCACTGGTTGCTACGGGCGGGTTTTCCTGTACACGAAGAACAAAAGAACTCACATGATACTTGGAGTATGGCTTGTGACACTTGACAAGGCTCCACCAAGTTATGATGATCCCTCTTTTCCTGCTTCAAGGCACTCCGTCTGTTTCAAATACGAAATCCCCTCTCCAAAAATTGCCCTGCACGTACATATAATTTGCTTATGTGAGTGCTTAGGGATGTGTAGAGACAGATAACACGACATCTTTCATTGAAAAGATATTCAACAAACATTGACCCACTACTCTCTCTTCGTCGCCATCTGCATTGCAAGCGAAGAAGGAGCCTGACACTGGAAAAACAAAAACAAAAGACAAAACAAAAACAAAATTGAAAAGAACGCACTCCGTGCTGGCCTTGTGACACTTGCAAAGGCTCCTTGCCAAGCTACCCCTTTTTCCCTGCTTCAAGGCACTGCAGTGGGCCGTTGGTTTGCTCGCCGCAGCTGCTCCGTCGGGCTCTCTCTTCGAGTCTTCTCTCTCACACACAATGCACAAGTTTCGGGTTATCTCTCACACCCACACTCTTTCTCTCTTTCCCTGTGTTGTTATCTCACACACACACGTTGCTCTCTCTTACACATACACATGGTGTCCCTCTCTCTCTCTCCCAACGTTGACAGCCTAGTTGCAGAGCCTGAATCAACTCAAGGTGGTAAACAAAAAAGAATCGGAGAGTATGCATCCTCCCTGTATGTAGTCTCTTGTGTCACAACCGTCGGATCAAACCTCTGATCCGACGGCTGTGGCAATGGGGATGGAATTCATTAATTCCATCCATCTACATTTTCATCCATCTCCCATGCAAATTAATCCATCCAACATTAGGGCCGATATGCCGGCGCCTTGAAAAATATTAATGACATTAATACCGTATTTACAACCTAGGGGCGATGGCTCCTATCAGGGCTCGTGGGCTCCACATGTGGGATCCCCACGTGGGCTCCCTACATCAACTCCAATTTATTTTATTAATCCTAGGTCCAAGGTTCGAACTAGTGTTGTGCGGGTATATTGATTTCAATATACCCATAGGGTATAAGTAAGTTATTTTTGTCAAATCATTTACCCTCCGGGTATGGGTAAATTAACTTTCTAGATTTCTATATAACCCCCAGGTATGGATATATATGCCAAAATATACCCTGAGGGTATGAATAGTTTCCGGGTATGGATAGTTATTTCCATTAATATATAATTTAATGGTTTTAAATGATGTTCTTCAATATGTACAAAACACAAAAAAAAACAATCTATGGTGAAAGAGAAAATTGATAAGATATTGCATAATATTTTGGTGTTAATTTCCAATGCAAGATGGAGGAGGTTTGAGATTAAAAAAAAAACACATCGGCTGGTAGTTCAACTGGTAAGTGCACAGTCTGTGTCACTCAGGTGGTTCGGGGTTCGAACCCGCTGCCCTGCCCCGTGTGTGGGATTGTTCGTGTGACGGTATGTCTGGGTGTTGATCGTCCCGTAGGTCTCATGGCCCATAAATGAAAGGGGGTTAATCTTTCCCCCTCCTCAAGGGCCTAAATTGTGGCCTGTCGCTCCCATATTTCCTTAAATAAATAAATAAATAAAAACCCCTCAAGGACCTAAATTGTGGGCTGTCAGGTTTCTTTTTATGTATATATATATATGCGAGATCTAAAGAGGTATGGTTTGGGTTATATGACATTTAAGGAATGATATATATGTAACAGTTGTTTTAGCTGTGATTGGAGCTTTCTTATAGCTCAAGGCCCCTAACAACACAACAAAAAGAGAAAAGACCTCCATATTCGAACCTCCATATTCTTTGCATTCTTTTTGCATCCAGCTATAAATATTGAATTGGACACAAGTTTATCTTGCAAGATATAAAAATAAAAAGCTCCGGAGAGGATGGGACGTGGGTTCAAACTTGGAACCAATATCAATGCTAACTAACTAACTAACTATATATACTAGTTAGTATTTATATATATACACTATATATATAATTAGTTAGTTAGTTAGTTAGGATTTTGGGAGAAGAAAGTGGGTCATCCAATCAGAGATGGTGGTGGGTCTCCCAAAATGGTGGCGGATCTTTCTTTTTTTGCTTTTTACAATCGCAAGGACAAATCAAACGACAAAGGCCATGGTAGCAGGATTTGATCCCCAAACCAGTGGGGAGACACAATGTGCACAATCCAACTGAGCTACTGGTTGTTGGTGGCGGATCTAGGGAGTATTTATAAGCTGAAGCTATGCAGGGATAACTCTTGTGAGGGCCCCGCACTTGCCATTATGGGGGATATTCAGATAGCTAGCTGACCTTCTAGCTTCGTCCCACACCCTTATCCTCCATAATGACTTTGGTAGGGCCTCTCCATCATCTGTTCCGAATTCCAATGTGATGGGAAGCTAGCTCATCTGCAATCTCAACCGCACGATCGCGACTCTCCAAAATCTGACGGCTTCACTAGATCGATCCCCGTCGTAGTGTTTGCACCTCTCTTCAGCGACCACGTCCTAACACACAATGCATCTGAGATGTATAAATATGAGGCCTCACCTCATTCTCACTCTTTTCGTGCTTATTGCACCTCATTAGTCATTTCCATCCTTTCGCTTGCTCTCTCCTTCCCCCCTATCTATCTTCTCTCATCTTGGTCATCTCCGCCTCTGGAGATGCCTTTCTCAATGACTGTCTTTCCATCTCATTTTCTGTCTATATACTAGATCTTTATCCCATTGAAAGTCTTAACCATTAGTCCCAAATCATGCACCTATCCACATCCGCACTCATCACACTTCACCAAAACATCCATTTTTTTATCCACTTTTTGATGTGCTTAGGTTGGTTCGGACCTTTGGCCGAAGTGTTGCACTGTTGCAAAATTTCTCTCAAACCTCCTTCATCTAGACTCATACATTTCATTGATTACAGAAACATCATCCATTCACTTCTCATCCATCCAGTCATAATTCATCCAATTATCATCCCTTCATCCATTACATTCTTTAACCTCATGAAGTCATGATCTGACTCTCATCCAATTTTTCCATTATTTTAACATTAGACTTCACGAGGTGGGATTTTGAAACAGGGTCCGAAATCAGTGTCTGTGAGAGTTATATATTCTGACTCAATCTTGATATTATCTTGTGATGAAATTACAAACCATGTGTCCACAGTCAAGGAGTTTCTAAATGAGGAGGCCCAGGTGGGATTCACAACTTGGCACGGAGATCATCAGTTGCCTATGAGTTAAACGTTTCATTGGGAATTCAAATCATGACTCGGTGATACATTGGACCTAGGTCCGAAAGCATTGTTCATCAGTTCCTGTGACTATAGATTCCAAGAGTTTATTACATGAGGAGGCCCGGGCGGGGTTCGCAATTTTGGCATGGAGATCGTCTCATTGGGAAGTCAAATCTTGATTGGCTGATACTTATGACCCAGGTCTGAAATCATCGTTCATCAGTTCTTGTGACTATAGTTGCTTACAAATCTAGGAGTTTACTGCATGAGGAGGTTCAGGCAGGGTTTACAACTTGACACGGAGATTGTCTCATTGGGAAGTCAAATCCTGACTAGGTGGTGTTTAGGACCCAGGTCCGAAAGCATCATTCCTCAGTTCTTGTGACTATAGTTGCTCACATCAACATGACTAGATTGAAAAGTGGAGATAGAGTGTTTCTATATCTTCGCGGGGGTGCTGAGGCCGTCGCCCTTGGTGATTGTCTAAATGTCTCTGGAGGTGGGACATGCCATGGTCTCCAGCTTACTTCTGCAACAATAAGTGTGGTAGTAAGCAGCTATTCAAATGCAAAGGAGAAGACCAATTTCCCATACCCTCACATGGGAGCGGACACTATGGGGGAGGCGATTGGAATGCCAGTCTGCTGGGATGTTCAAGATGTCAAGTTGATCCAAGTCGACAATGCTTCTGTATCTGAGACTGGAGTGAGAGACTATGAGAGCTCTCAGACGCATGAGGTAGACACAAATGAGGTTGAAGTGGCCGTGGACCATGATGAGGATCTAACTTGCGCTAATCAGCAATCATTTCCAGAAGATTTTCCCGGAAGAGATAAGTGGAGAGATTTGATGTGCTCTCTTTTTTGAGGTGAATTTGAACATCTGTATGAAGGGAGAATTCAAGCATCTTTTCTTGAAGAAGTATTCTCGATGAGAAATTGGGAGATGACCATGTTGGTGTTATTTATTACGCGAGTTGTAGAAGGGGATTCTAGAATGCTCATGTCATAAAGTGATATTTGAATCGGACGAATGAGATCACTCTCAGTGAGGTTCTTGAGCAATATTACCGCTCAAACATTGATACTATGAATGATGATGATGAATCCGCTCCGGAATCCAGAAAGGTCCCTACAGACTCTTCACTAGAGTTGCTAGAAACCCCGAGCTGGATAACTTGAGAAAATCCAAACGCTTGTTGTCCCTTGAATCTGTTAGACAAATCAGTAGTGTGCCATGCTGTAGGCTTAAGTGTTGCCAGATGTTTGATTGGAAAAGAGCACTTGCATTAAGGACAGCTTTCTGGGCATCAATGTTGATTCTAGGAGAGAGCTTGGGTTGCACATTCCGAGGCGTCTTCATGTTGTTGAGGGCTGCAAAAGAAGAAGCTAAATAACAATTGAAGGTGTCGACATTTGCGAGAAAGCTTGGTGGACTATTTTTGGGGTTGGCCGTTCAATGTACATGGAGTATAAAAAGTAGAGCAAAGAAGGTGTTGTTACATCCATTCATGGGAATTCGGGGAAAAAAAGGCCACGACCAAACATACTTCAGGCAGAGGGAAACAACATTTCAATTGTCAACGGGAATAGTGATTGTATGCCCCCACAAATTGAGGGACATTGGCGATGGGAGGCGAGATACTGTGAGGCTACTACCCGCTGAGTTGAATTGGAAGAAAGTTCGTGTTGAGTGCAATGAGGTAATTTGTACAGTTTTCCTCTTTCTTAACTACTGTGACCCATTTTCTATTTGTTTGAGTCACTTGACTACCATGCATCAATTAATTATTGTGTTGGCTCGGTATTTACAGTCACATTGGACCCAGGTTCGAAGTTGTGTATCCCACTCCATCAATTGATTCGCTCTCATTTTGGATGCAGGCCAATAGTATCCTCGGTCTAGAACCTGTTTCCAGCTCAGCCATAAGCCGGATTCGGAAACGAGTTTTTTCAACATTCAAATGTTGAAGTACGTAAGTCTGGAAGTACTTTTACAAAATGCACTGAGTGTGAGATATTGAAGGATCTTATTAAAAAGTCTGTAAATGGAAGTCAATATCAACTTAACCATAAAAAGACTTTAGACAAGCATTTGAAGCATCAAGAATCTTGTCGAAGACTTTATCACAGTTGGAGAAATGAATCCGCTATGATGGGAAATGAATTCCTCTGTATCATCCATGATAAGATAGATCACCGGAAGACGGCTCTTCCACGTCTACAAACGACAAACAAGATGATTTCAGGATTAGGTCAGCTTCCAATTTCTTTGACAGGAATGGTAACTCATGGACACGGAGATGGAGCATATGCTCAGTACTTAGTCGATTTGTGGCCGGGAGACCCAAATTTCACTATTGGTTCTTTAGCAAGAAGTATCCGTCAACTTAAGAAACCTACTTGCAAAGAATCAAGGATTATTTTTTATCATCCATTCCAGAATGATTTTTTTGAGCAGCTAATGTGGGGGAAGTCTAGGTGTGTGGATGTGTTGAAGCCATTACATCCAAAAGCTCAAAAGGGACCGCGACCATTACCTCGAAGATTATATTTGCAGATGGATAATTGTGTGAAGGACAACAAGAATAGGTGGATGTTGGCATTTCTTTCTTTGCTCACAACAAGAGGTGTGTTTGAAGAGATTCAGTTGGGATTTTTGATGGTTGGTCATACGCACGAAGATATTGATGGATGTTTCAGCTATCTTTCAAAGAAATTGAAGGAGAACAACACCTATGTGCTCTCAGATCTAATGAAATATTTCATGGTTTCTCAAGAGTTACAGTTCATCCCACAAATCATTCAGGAAGTTCCAGACTTCAAGAAGTTTGTAGATGGACATATTATTGATGGAAAAGAGGCTCTCGTCGGAGCGACAGATATGCATGTTTTCTGATTCTACGTGGATCATTCCTCAAATTGGCTTGTCATGCAATACAAGAAATCTGCGACTGATTGTGACTGGCTTCCAAAACAAGGTTCAGTTAGAATGTGGAAGACTCTTGATGATGGATCCCCTTCACTTCCGGTGGGTGAATCCAAGCGTGTTCCCATTACACCAATTTGGGGAGACAAAGAAGACGTTGTGCAGAAGCAATCTTCATCAAAACTGGAATTTAAAAGTATATGGATTTTTGGAGAAAAAGAATGAATATTGATGCGCATTATGGAACTATCATGAAAAAATATGATGAATACTGGAGCAATATTTTGAAAGAGCTAGATCTGGAGCTCGAGAATACTATAGATAGTCTTTTGGAAGGATTTTGGCCCTCAACAAAATGGCGGGAAAATCACATGAGAGATGGATTTAATGTTTGGTCTGACGAATCAAGTGACAGTGAGGCTGAGGAAGTTGTTCCTTATTGTGGGCCAAGATATGATCGTCCAAAAGAAGGCTTAAATCTGTACAAAGACATTGAAAAATGATTTTTCGTCCTTGTTCGTCCTAAGGATCCTTATACGTATCCGGTTTGGTTGGGAATGGTCTTGTCAAGTTAAATAAGCACAGTGTGAAAACAGCTAGAATAAAACTAGTTATTTGTATTTAACACTTGGATTTAGGTCAAGTGTTAAATCAGGTGTCAAGTTTAGTTTGACACCTGGTCCGTCTTATCTTCACGAGAGCGGCAGTCGCGCAGCTCATCTCTCTCGAGTTGAGCCTGCGCGACCAAGCTCCTGCATCGTTTAGGTTTGAGTGTGCTTATGTAGGGGTACAGGTTGTTGTGGGGTGGAGTCCCCATAGCTTGGGGTGCCCCTGGCTCGACTTCTGTTTCAATGAGTGATAGCGATGGATTTCATATTTCTTGTGTTGGGAGTGTGTGTCCTTTTTAGCTTTGTTTATCACTCGAGAGAGATCAGTTTGCATCTGTGAGTGCAAGATGTGAGCTTAATTAGTTTTTAGCACTTGTGGATTTTGTGTGTGTTGAAAGCGGTAACACAAAAGTGCATGGGTATTCTCCCTTTATAACGGTCACTGGCTGAGCGGCAGATTGAGAGCCGAGCATGGTGAAACGATCAGCATTATTGTTGTCTCGCAAGGCTGGGATGCAAGCCTTCATTGTCTTGGTGGTTAGAAGCGGAGGTGCAGCTGGTTACGCGAGTAGGTGGACCGTGGTCTTCGACTTCAGCTGCAGAGATAAAAATACCATGCTATAGGTAATTCCTGAGCAGACTGATGGTTTCAGACCTGCACATAGTGAGCAGCCAAGGTGTTGGACTGGTTGATGGGCTCATGTCTACAAGTCGTCGTGCCAATGGTATATCGGTACTGATGACAAACGATTTGGTGAAGTTGTTCATGGCATATATCATGGTGTGCAATCAGTAAAGGCCGAGTTGAGAAGTTGGCTGGCTATCGTTGGTTTTCTTGGTCAGCGAGGAGGGACAGGCTGGCATGAAGGCAGATTGTGCCGTCGTTGGCTTTCATGTGGAATGGTTACTAGCAATGGGTGGGAAGTCGGTGTGCGACTATAGTCTAGCCACCATGAAGGAGTGGTTGTGGGCTGGTTGATGTGAGGTTGTCTGGCTGCACATTGCAAGGAAGCAAGCAAATGGATGGACGGGGTCAGGCTAGATTTTCTAGCAAGTGCGTAATTAAGGTGCTGTCCATCACCTCCCTCGCCCCCGCCTCCTGATCCACCAGGACTTCCTTAAGCTCCTTATTACGGTTAGTCGAGTATGTATGAGTACTGCAGGTTACTTAACGAGAAAACTGGAATGTAAAGTACTTAGGATCTGCCAAATTCAGCTTTTCAGGTGTTACTCTTGACCGGAGTATCAATGGGCACATGCCTGTTGTCAGCTAGCCGAAGAGGCCCCTCGAACCCTCTTGAACTCTAAGAAAAGAGTTGGATCTATTACAATCCGTGGGAAAATTGAGTTAGCGTAGGAGCTGATCATGAAGCAGGGCAAAGGGGCGATGAAACAGACCAGAATGGAGGCCATTACGAATTCCAACTTCTGATTGAAGATATTCGGATTTTATGGTGGGCTTTCATACATTGTCAGGTGCCTGTCATGGCAAATACCCACTAGCATTTTTTGGACGGAAATTCGACAGTCTCGGTTTTAATGAAACAGGTTCGGGCCTATTGGCAGTCAATTTGAAGGCAGCCCCAATATCAGCAGCAATATGCACGCCTAGGATATGGAGAGCCTGACCCGAGACCTGCAATGCGGCAGCCATACTTCCTACACCAACGAGAGTTGTGGCGTGGTTTGGGCAGTGCTAGATTAGCACGATGAATGCACCAAAGAGGGAGCATTGTGGAAGCAGCCGCTTCAAGTGTCATCTCGGCTTCAGTGCAGATTACCCTGGTTGGGATGAAGCGCGCCCTAAGGGCAGCCACTCTATACTGATCCATTGAGTACAGATCCGGAATGGGAGTTGCCAGTATTTATGGAATCAGTAGCCGGTTGGTAGATTTCTAGTAGATTTCTGCTTGGACAATTGAACTCGGATATTGGTTGACAGACAATCTACGGCAGGCTGATGCGAATGGCATAACAGGAGATGAAGCATTGATCGTTTCAAACTTTCGATCTGCCAGGCTCTTTACATTAACGGACACATTGTCTACCTGCTGCTGAGCTTCAGCGTGCCATTGTATTCATCGTAATTCCCCAAGACCCGCCCATGTGTGGAGAACTCGAGACGGGCTGTTCAGATGGAAAATCGGGAACCTGCAGGGAACGGAGGGCACAAGTGTGGATATCACTTATCCGACAGATCAACCCGTAGATAACATGGGAACAGTTTTTAATGGCGAGAACGTTTTGGTGTTAAAAAAAAAAAAAAAAAAAGCCTTTTTGATCTAATTCGAATGATTTAGAGCCTAATTGGTCATATCTTTGTCATATGGGCTCTGTTTGACTCAGTTTTTGGGGGGATAGCTGCAGAAAGGGGATATCTACCTATTTAGACCTGGTTTTTGTTTTTAGGACTCTGTTAAAAATCTATGGAATTTTTAGAGTGTGAGTGTGTCATGAAAGATCCACAATCCTGTTTCTAGAACCTGTTCTGGTCTACATGAGAGATAAATCTGGGGATGTACTCCTTGTATGGCTGGGGGAAATGAGGACGTAATTGAAGGGCAGGTCTCATCTCTTAGCCTGTGCACACAAGGGGAGAAGATTTATGTTTCCTAATGAACTCAGACTGATTTGAGTGGAGAACAGTTAGACGAGTTGATTGCATACTGGGAGTCAGGCATTAGCAGTAGACAACAGTCTACTGTAGTTGGCGTTGAGGGCCTCAATAGCGCTTTGGACAGTCAGAACTCTATTGGAGCCAGCAGTTCTGCAGTTGTAGGTGAAATACCAAAGTGGGTGAAAACTAGGCTTGGAACACAGCCAAAGACAGCCCCGGGGACCAAGGTGTTCAGCCACAAGGCCGTGGTGTACTGGAGTAGAGGAGCAGGAGCTACACAAGTTTGTGCAATCAGACAGCGTTGCAGCCGGACACGCTCTGCACAAGGCAACCACGAGCGGGGGTTCATTAGCGAGGACAAGTTTGTTCTGTTTGAAGGAGATGCAATCATTCGCAATGAGGACACCCGCAACCGTCTCAAAGCTTTCGAGTTGAGAGACTATCAGACCCTACCTTTGTTTTCTTTAGTGTTCAGTGAGTGGGAGATAGCAGAGTGTTGCTTTGTCTCTACCTGGCAGAAAGAGGAGGAGGGTTGGTTAGAGCGAGCTACTGTAGCTTGGGACAAGGTTAGTGGCAGGTTTCTGGACATAGATATACCTCCTACACCTTACCATCAAGCAGAGCGAGGCACTTTGAGAGAAGTCTGGAAGTTGATAGCATAGATCAGGATTAGATCTTGCTTGGGCGGGCTTCTATTCTTCCCCTCCATCTCTGTACTATTTTCATTACCTTGTACTCGTAGTTGCCAAAGCCTCTCTTGGTGCAGGCCAGTCAGTCCGGGGTTTTGGGCTGGGATATTCTGTAGGATCAGCATTGCAGCTGGATTTTGGTGTGGGGGTGTTGATGTTTTGATTTCTTGTGTTTGGATCCCCCCCAACACCTGCATGCTTGACTGTGCGCCATGTTGGTTTCGTGTGGGCGCTTGCTTTCATAGGGATTAGGCCGGATTTGATCACCGGTCAATCCTAGAGTATGCTGTCGGTGGTGAGGCTGGAGTGATGACCAGCAAGACCACCAGTGTTTCTTCTATGGTGAGGCTGGGTTGATGACCAGCCAACCATAGGAGTTCTTGCGGTGGATGCAGGTGCAGGTGCCCTGAGCCATTGGGATATGACCCTTAGACTGCAACAGGTGCCCACCCGTGTCACTATTAGATTAGTACTAGAGCCTTATAGTGTCAAGTGGAGGAGGTGCACATTGTGAGTGTCATTACGGAGTTACCCAAGGGTTTTGAGGGGAGTACGGCTACTGGCAGTAACAGTGAGAGTGGGTTCACAAGACGAGGTATTCGGTTCAGACCACCTTCACCGCCACCCTCAATTACTGTAGAGTCAGACACAGACTCGGAGGCTTCATCAACAGGTGTGCACTTTCATTCGCCATTGTTGTGGGACGACATGGAGGAGATGTATGGAGCTACCAAGGGGCCTCGTAGGTACTCTGGAGCTGTGGGCACAATCGAGTTGGATGACTTTATCTAGGAGTTCGACAGCTGGTGTGATTTGCAGTAGATGCGCAATCCACAGCTATTCACCCCATTCATGGCGTGGAAGGGACTGTTCCAACATTTGGAAGGCCCGCCTATGGACGATTACCACGAGTTCAGGCGAGGACATGAAGCAGAGATTGAGGAGTGGAGGATGTATTGGTCACCTGACTACGTCTCCATTACTCGAGGCACGACGCGACCAGTAGCTGCATCAGTACCAATAGCTCCCACTGCCAGCACTAGTAGTGGAGCAAGTAGTGCTGGTACTTCTGCAGGTGGTACCAGTTCAAAAGGTGCTACTACTCCTCCTGCCACGACTACAACACATGTGCCTAGATTCAACCCGGTGGTGGAGTTCTTCCAGGAGTTGCGGAGGAACTACCAAGGTGTACGGACAGAGAAGCTGCGAAGTTTGCAAGACTTCCAGCGCAAACCCAGTGAGAGCCTGCGAGAGGCGTACACTCGTATGAGGCGCTTGATAAGTGTGACCCAAGGGGTTACTGAAGCTCAGGCAATCCAGTTTTGGTATGGAATTTTGGACAAGGAGCTCAAGAGAAGGGTGCGAGATGCAACCCTGTTACAAGCAGCCCAACCCACATTAGCAGATGTGTTTCTGCTGGCTGAGCGGATTGAGCTCAACATGGTGGAGGAGCGAGTTGTTACAATTGGATTTGGCAAGGACATGCCTGCACGGGGCACAGCTATCAGCCCACAAGCACAAGGGACTGCCCAACAGCGTGGTCAGGGGGGCAAGGTTGCCCAGCCCAAGTTCTATGGAGCTTATAGGGGACCTCAGGTGCAGAGGCCCATGGCATCTTTTGCAGGCCAACAGCAACCAGGGGTGATATGTTGGACATGTGGAGGACCCCATGTCAAGAGAGATTGCCCAGAAGTGGCAGAAGGCCGGCACAAGCACAGCCTGCACAGTTGCAGTGTGGGCATTGTGGCAAGTATGGGCATGGAGATGTCCAGTGTTATGACTTGCATCCCGAGTTGCGCCCAGGCCAGTTCCAAGGGAACAATGGTGGTCGGGGGCAAGGTGGACCAGCCCAGAGAGGACGAGGTGGTCGGGCACGAGGTGCAGGCCAAGGGCAAGCTCAACATGGCCAAGGACGCGGAGGTCAGGGTGTTGACCAAGGCATGGCCAACCGGCTTCAGCAGCTAGAGCAGAGGCTCGCTGCCATGGCTACAGCTCAGGCGGTACCGGCTCCCAGGCGGGATGGTCCACCTCCTGCTCCGAGGGAGGAGATATGGGAGGCATGGGATTTATGTGCGGAGCAGCACTACCACTAGAGCAGGTGGAGTCTGCTGCAGCCGTGACTCGAGGAGCAGCACGAGTTCCTGAGCCACAAGGTGCAGAGGTGGAATTGGATCCACAGCGTGGGGAGGCAAGCCGTCAGGCAAGGCTTCCTCAGTCATTCACATTGGCGGAGACTGTGTCGACGCCATCCATGGCACCTAGTTCTCGCCCGACTGTTACCGAGGCGGAGGTTACTATGCCATTGGGGAGAGCTACACGTGTAGCATTGACTCCTGCTGCCAAGGCTAGTGCGGCCGATGTGTTATTGGGGGCAGCCACCTCTGTGTGTCAGGCCCCACTGTTCTCGGCAACAATGATTGCGACGTCGGGGGTGAGACCAGCTGCAGTGTTCAGACTAGCAGCAACACTCTGTGAAAGTGGGGAGGTCACTTCATCTTCTGCGGAGTTAGTGGAAGGTGTAGTGGCAGAGGGATCCTCGGATTTGAGGGTCAAGACTGCCACGGCTGCGCCATGGCAAGCTGCAGCTGCCAGGTTGACAGAGCTGCCAGCTAGGCCAGCCTTTGAGCGCGCCACGGTGACACCTGGAGTTGTCTTGTTAGACAACCAGAGAGGCATTTTCACTTTGAGTGGACCGGCAGGCAAGAAGTACCGGCCATTTCGGGTCTTGTTGGACTCGGGAGCTCAGCCACTGATGTTGGGCAGAGCTGCTATTGCAGGTTTGGGCCTCATGGAGGCGGATATGGAGCCTTGTCCTTTCCAGATACAGACATCTCTGGGAGGATCAGAGCAGGCTCGGGGCATGACACGGCATCAGTTGGCCATTAGACTGCAGCCGGATCATCCTAGAGATGGCTCAGTGATGCGAGCCAAGGCCATTGTGACAGACGCGGTCTCTTACGATGTCCTTGTTGGTGGGGCAGTGTTATACCCCATGGGCTTCACCCTGGACTTTTGGGAGGAGTCAGCATCCTACAGGCCTGGATGGCAGTCAGGCGATGGTCGTCGTGCACAGCTCCCTGTGACATTCATTGGGGGTATAGCAGCTGCCCAGCGGGGCAAGATGCCAACACTAGCCGCCTTTACAGCTGCAGTTAGTTGGCCTGGAGAGTTGCTGGAAGGCAATGCCCATGCAGAAGATGTGCCACCTCCAGCAGAGCAGGATGACATACATGGTATGGCGGAGTTGCCTGCCATGGTTGCTCACACTCCATTGTGGGATACGAGCAAGGATTTGCAGCAGGTTGCTGATCGACGGGTGCAACAAGCCTGGGTAGAGGCTTTTGTACCGTCAGGAGAGGAGGAGAATGCGGGTATTGCACCAGGACCACCTCAGTTGTCACCATTGGATACCACACCTATTGTGTGGCAGTATTCGGATAAAGACATTTGCCTTCTGGACTTGTTTGGCGGGATCAGCACTGGATTGGCTGCTGTGCTACAGGCAGGTGTGCGGGTAAGGCGTTACCTGTATGTGGAGAGGGATGAGACTGCATGACGCGTCTCACTGCGCCATGTTGCTCAGTTGGTACAGCAGTACCCTGCTTTGTTGCCAGTGTCTGCAGTTCGTGGATACCAACAAGCCTTGCCAGCAGACATTTCGTTGCTGGGGGCGCCGGATTTGGAGCAGGTTGGCTCCATTGATCTGGTAGTGGCAGGTTGGCCCTGCCAAGGGCATTCATCAGCCGGGCATGGCAATGGATTGCGAGACTCGAGGACGGGTCTGTTTTTGGAGATGGTGCGGGTTTTGTGCCACTTGCAGCTTTATCAAGCTGTATCTCCAGCATACATCTTGGAGAATATGCCACTGATGGGTGATTCTCGGGCCAGGGTGATGGCCAGTGTGCATCAAGTCCGGTCGTGGCTTGGGTCAGCAGTGTTGCTGGATGCAGCTGCAGTGGGATCACGGGCTCATCGTCCACGGCTTTGGTGGACTAACTTGATGCCACCCGCACTGCTTAAGCGTGCATTTGATGGGGTGCAACGGCCACCACACCTCACCGTGGATGGCATTTTGGACACAGGGAGGCAGTCTCAACGTGTGAGACACGATGACCGTTCGCCTTTGGCAGTGGTCAACAGGGTGGGTCAACCACGAGCAGCATTACCTACACTCCTCAGCTTCCCAGGATCACATGCTTTTCGGGATGGTAAACCTGGCCTCCTGTGGGGTGCTCAGTTGCAGCAGTTAGTGGAGCCTAATGCTGACGAGCGAGAGCGGGCTATGGGGTTTTCCACTGGGACCACGGCGGTGCCTTCTCTTTCTGAGGCATCACGACGTCAGGTGTTGGGGCAAGCAATGGATCTCAATTGCTTGACCTGGATTATCAGCTTGGCTATGGCTGAGCAACGTAGAGTGCGGAGTGCACTCCCCTTCATGGTCTCTCTGCCTACCGAGACGGTACAGGCAGCGAGTGGGGGCGAGCCGGTGAGGACCACGGGGTGTAGACATCCATGGCACACGTGGGAGGTGCTCGAGGTTCAGAGGGAGTTGGCAGCCAAGGCAGCTGTGATGGATGAGGTTGGGGATTCTTCTCGGGTTGAGGAGGTTCTCAATGATGAGATGATGGGGCAGGATGAGGCCTTGTCATTGACTGAGCAGGAAGGGGGTACTGCTCAAGAGGTTGCAGCATAGCAACCACGGGACGCGTCCTCTACCTCTAAGCCCACTGGACTTAAGGTTGCAGTTACGGAGGACAATTAGGAGCCTGACATTGGACCCATTGTCACCGGAGGAGAGAGACGACGTATACGGCGGTTCCTGAGGGCTTACAGGAATTGCTTTGCCTTCAGTTTGAAGGACTTGGGAGCACTGAAGGGTCAAGAGATCCGTATTGAGTTGGCCACTGACACGCCAATCTTTCGGAGACCCTATAGATACAGTGACATGGAGAGGTCTTTGATTCAGATGAGGACTCAAGATCTCTGGAAGGCAGGTTTGGTGGAGCTCTCTGGTGGAGAGTATGCTTCAGCCACAGTGATGCCAGCTAAGAAGGATGTCTACGGCAATTGGACGGAGAGACGTATGTGCGGTGATTACCGGCCTGTAAATCGTCAGACCAAGTCCGATAGGTATGCCATGCCAACACCAGAGGAGATCTTTGATGCCATTGGGCATTCCAAGGTCTTTAGCACGTTGGATTTACGATCCGGATATCACCAGTTGCCGATCAAGGAGGCGGATAAGCAAAAGACGGCATTCTGGGGGATCAATGAGCACGGGAAGGATTGTCTATACTAGTGGCGGTTCTTACCATTTGGGCTTAAAAACGCTCCCGCTGAGTTTCAAAGAGTCATGGACAGGATTCTAGCAGGGGTGGAGTTTGCTCGGTGCTACATAGATGACATCATCATCTTTAGTGCTACGGTGGAGGAGCATGAGAGACACCTTCAGGGGGTATTTGAGCGCTTAAGGACGCACGGATTGAAGTTACATCCGGGCAAGTGCAAGTTTTTCCACAACCAGATTGAGTATCTGGGTCACATGATATATCCTGGAGGATTGGGGGTACAACAGACTAAGGTAGAGTCCATTGCACAGGTTCCACGCCCCACGGATGTGAGCCGAGTTCGAGCTTTCATGGGGTTAGCAAACTATTATAGACGGTTTGTTAAGGGATTTAGTGCCATTGCAAAGGCTCTAACCAAGCTGACCAAGGTGGACTAGGAGTGGCAGTGGGAAGATGAGCAAGAACAAGCTTTTCAAGAGCTCAAGGCGAGGTTGACCTCGGCGCCCATCTTGAGACGACCTATCGGGGGGCGTCTTTTTCAGCTGCATACAGATTGGAGCATGCTGGGGCTTGGAGCAGTGCTCACACAGGTGGATGATGAGGGGAGAGAGTTCGTAGTGGCTTATGCTAGCCGCTCGAACAATGCTGCAGAGTCTAAGTATAGCTCATATGAGGGAGAATGCTTAGCTGCAGTGTGGGCCGTGGCACACTTTAGGTGCTATCTATACGGCAATCTCTTCACCCTTGTCACGGATCACCAACCACTCAAGTGGTTGATGGAGTCAGACAAGCTTACGGGGAAGCTTGCACGGTGGGCACTCATCCTTCAAGAGTATGACTTTCAGGTGGTGCATCGATCGGGTTTGGTCAATCGCAATGCAGATGGGTTGAGTCGCAATCCATGCACGAGCCAACAGGATGACACTGGAGCTCGGTGGCATGGTGAGACGGACGAGGAGATGGTGCCCGGATGGCATGCATCTGCATTTCTGTGTATCTTGGCAGCGGAAGGCCAGGTTGGACCTGCAACTGGGATGACTGTGGATCAAGTGTCTGGGACCCTGAGGCCAGCAATGAGCAAGGTGGCGCCAAAGATATACATGAGGATTCAGTTGTGTTGGACTACCTCCGCACTGGAGACACGGTAGCCACTGTGACTGCCAAGGAGAGGGATCGGATCCTACAACGAGCCAAGAGGTTCAGGTGGGAGGGGACACACCTGCTCCGAGTGTGGGAGGATGGTCGAGTGAGGATTGTGCTTCACCCAACACAGCGGGCACGGTTAGTGCGGCATGCCCATGAGGAGTTGGGGCATTTTGGGGTGCGACGCACTCATAGTCTACTGCAGGGGCAGTATTGGTGGCGTGGTATGCACACAGAGGTGCAACAATTTGTGGCTAGGTGCATGGTGTGTGACAGGGTGCGTGCTTCATTCAACGCCCCTACTCCACAATTGCACCCTCTTCCGATCATGGGATTGGGCTACAGGTGGAGTCTTGACTTCACAAGGCCGTTGCCACTGACCATGCGCCACAACAAGTACGTGTTGGTGATGGTGGAGCACTTCTCCAAGTGGATTGAATTGGTTCCATTGCCTGATAAGGCTAGTGAGGGAGCTGCGTATGCATTCCTGGATTGTGTGCTTAGCCGATTCGGTGCTCCAGCTGAGGTACTCACGGACCAAGGGAGAGAGTTCTTGGGGGAGTTTCAGGCTTTGTGTGACAAGGCCTTGATAGACCACCGCACCACTTCTCGGGATCATCCTGAGGCCGATGGCTTGGCAGAGAGAGTTGTTCAGACAGTAAAGAGGGGTTTGCGCAAGTATGGCTTGCAGAAGGGACACCTAGGAGATTGGGACCTTCAGTTACCCTGGTTAGCCATGGGCTACAGGTTCAGCAAGCAAGCATCACTTGCCTCCTTCTCACCATACTTTCTTCTCTTTGGCCGAGAGCCGGATTTGCCTACATCCATTCGCAGAGAAGCTGCTACAGTTCTTAACCTTGACAATCCGGACGTGTGGGCACGTGCATGTGAGCAGCGTGCAGAGTTGTTCAAGAGAGTCATGCCCATGGCTTTCGAGAACCTTGCCATTGCACAACACCGTGATTCGTTGAGGTATGCTACCATACGTGGTGGGGGCTATCGTCCTGGGGTTCGGAGATTCAACCCTGGTGACTATGTCTATCTGCAGCAGACTGCTCCTACGACCCTGGATGTGACTGCAGGACGTGTTATTTTGAGGGTTCGAGAGGTCTTGCCCTCAGGCATCTTGGTCTTGGAGGGTCGGGATGGCATAATTTGGAAGGACCATGTGCGTAATTGTGCGCCATGTCACCTTCCGAATGTCGATGGCAGGATTGACCCAAACCTGGTAGTGGTATCTGCAGGTTTGAGGTGCATGTTGTGTGGGTCTGCTAAAGGGGCAGCCACCATGCTGGTGTGCGATCGATGCTCTAGAGGTTGGCATATGGGATGCTTGACTCCACCTCTTGAGATGGTTCCGGATGGGGATTGGTTATGTCCACATTGCATTGGATAGTGGGAGTGGATACAACCATGGAAGGCTAACAAGAAACGCAAGGCCCAGCTACTAGGAGACCTTGAACACACGAGGTCCTGGCTCAAGTTCACAGATTGCAAGATGACGACTAACGATGGGGCTACTCTTGTACCCGGCCTCTTGGTCTATAGAGTTTGAGTACAATAGGGACAGTGATAGAGGACTTAGTACGGCTGTGGCTATTACATCTTGTAGCTATCTGGAGGTAGAGGGACCTATCCACCAGCTAGGGGGGCGATTGTGGCAGACTACTTTATTGTGCATATATGTGTGGTGTGGTTTGGACAGCAATGTAGTTGTGTAGCGATATGTATGCGCACGACAGCTGTCAAGTTAAATAAGCACAGTGTGAAAACAGCTAGAATAAAACTAGTTATTTGTATTTAACACTTGGATTTAGGTCAAGTGTTAAATCAGGTGTCAAGTTTAGTTTGACACCTGGTCCGTCTTATCTTCACGAGAGCGGCAGTCGCGCAGCTCATCTCTCTCGAGTTGAGCCTGCGCGACCGAGCTCCTGCATCGTTTAGGTTTGAGTGTGCTTATGTAGGGGTACAGGTTGTTGTGGGGTGGAGTCCCCATAGCTTGGGGTGCCCCTGGCTCGACTTCTGTTTCAATGAGTGATAGCGATGGATTTCATATTTCTTGTGTTGGGAGTGTGTGTCCTTTTTAGCTTTGTTTATCATTGTGGCAGACTACTTTATTGTGCATATATGTGTGGTGTGGTTTGGACAGCAATGTAGTTGTGTAGCGATATGTATGCGCACGACAGTCTCATCCGATGTAATTCGAGATAGAAAAAATATCAATTACAAAAAAGTCCTTGTTGAGTGGTGGAGATCAAGGAAGGGAGGAAATCCATCTGATTTGAAAAGGTACAAGGATTATTGGACAAAGACCTGGGAATTCAACCCCAATGATACTCCGCAGTGGATTCATGTCAATACCATTGCTTGGACCATGCCCGCGAGAAAGAATACCACAAGATCAAGTACAAAACGAATAAGTGTTAAAGAGGCGGAGAAGACGAAAGCTAATATCGATGAAGCGAATCTCCAAACCGATGCGGATGCAAGTTCTTTGGGGTAATTATGTCAATCAATCTTAAGACATTGACCAATGTGATGTAAGATGTCATATTAACAATGACAGTGCGTCAGCGTCATCTCATTGAAAATTTGGTTTGGATAGTATGATTCATAACTTTGTCAAAAAAATATTTTTGACATTAGATTCAAGTCTACTTATATTTTATTGGTTGTTCAACTTTGGGGGTATGTTCTACATACTCACTTACATGTTATGACAAAGTATGACACATAACAAAAATTGTTCAAAAGTTGAATAGATTGTTCGTCATCTAAATATATTTGTTTTGTTTGGAACTTTGTGAATATGTTCTGCATGGATATTTATGTTTTATGGTCAAGTATGTGATTTTAAATTTTTTGTTCAAAGATGTGTAGATTTGATACCATATCGTTTGTTGAGTAAGACTTCTATATGTTGGCAATGTTTGTCAAGAATAGATGAGTCATGTGTTATATTAACAGTTGATCAATTGTAGGAACAATAAGACTCTACTAGCTTCATACTATTGATATAAATTAGGTCGTCATTATGTGTAGGTTTGTATGTGTAGGTTTGGTTGCTAAGGGTGTGTTGAATACACGACTTCGAACTAGGGTCCAAAGTGACAATAAGCACCCTTACTTAATAGTTTATGCATATGTAGGTGGTGATTGTGTGTGGATTAGATTGAGCACTAAGGGTGTTGACAACGTGTGTCAAGAATACACTCACAAAAATGTGTGTTTACTAGTTAATTGCAATAAAAACTTGCTAGCTTAATATGCATATTTAGGTGGTTATTGTGTGTGGACTAAATTGAGCACTAAGGGTGTTGACAATGTGTGTCAAGATACACTCACAAAAAAGTACGTTAACTAGTTAATTGTAGGAACAATAAATTTAACTTGCTAGCTTAATATGTATCAATGTGCACGGGTTAGGTTGCTAAAGGTGTTGACAATGCCTATCAATAACACACTCATGTCTTAATTATATTTCATAGAGGTCATAACAAAAGAGCTTATTATTAGTGGGCATATTTAGTTGGACCTCATTGTGTGTAGGTTTAATAGCAAAAACTTTGGGGTAGTACAATAAATTAGGATGTTTGATTGAAAGTTTTATAGGTTCTATACGCACTTGCATTTTTTTTTCCATTGACATTTATGCTTATCATAAACCCTATACCGTAGAAGCTCATATCCATGTTTGAAGCTCATTGAAAAAAACCAAAGTTTCTTGCTTTGGGATACAGTAGATTGATTGGGATATTTGAATAATAGTTCCTATCGACATGTCACGAATAGTTACAAGAAGACGGAGCACACAAGCAATATCATCGATTTGTCTTCTGATGTCGATTAATACTCTAACAAATTTGAGTATTTGGAAAGATGTCTCATGGTGTTGAAGCTTTTGGTATATTGAATCTGGTATCAATCTGTCTGATGACTGCTGCTAGCTAGCCATGTTTATTGGATTCCAAACGAGTATAGCCGTAAAAAGGCAAGGTTGGTAAGTTTGTTGTAGCAAGAACTTTGTCCATTACTAGGATAGTATACCCCAAAATCCTCATATCCATGTTTGAAGCTCATTACAAAAACAACTTCTATATGATACAATCATAGTTGTGACATTTAATTGAATGATTCTATAGGTCCTAAACACTCTTCCATAAATTTTAGTTCTTGTGGATTTTTTGCTTAGTACCGTAAACCCTTTTACCCCAAAAACCACGTTCTAATGTTGAAGCTCATTCAAATTTGTTTTCTCGAGCTTTGGGGTAGAATAGAGTATATTAGAGTCACGGTTGAGATCCTCAATTGATTATTTTTATACTCTATCCCAAATCTGTTTTTCATCCAAGTAGCTTTTGAAGACCTAAACGAGGGTAGTATATCCTAAAACTTAATCCAAATGTTTCAAGCGTATCAATTAAATTTAGTTTTCAGCTTAGATGTAGGATATAACTTTGGGTAGTACAATAGATTGGTTGGGATATTGATTGAAAGTATTTATAGGTTAAATACAAACTTGCATATATATTTTTCGTTGACATTAAATGTTTATCATAAATCATATCAGTAGTAGCTTATATCCATGTTTGAAGCTCATTGAAGAAAAACAATTCTTGCTTTTGGATACAATAGATTGATTGGGATATTTGATTGATAGTTCCTATCGGCATGTGAATAATTTTTTGTCATCGACACTTTTTCTTGTTCTAAATCCTATATCTGCTTGCTAAGTGTTTGATTCAATAAAATTACAATTTAATGATCAAACTTGTCAATATTGACACTTTGACTCGAACTATAACATCAACCATGTTACAAATACAATGATAACTCAATTGTATCAGGCTAGACCCCGTTGACAATTAAATTGACTATAACTAATATGTCATCCAAATTTGTATAATGATAACTTCTTAAAAGTCTTGCTACATTTAACTCTCAATAATCAACAGTTTTTTAAGCCCTTTGATTTTGTTTCTAAGTTAAATGATTAAATATGATTAGATATATTTGTTTTTAAACATTATTTATTGATTGATTTAATTTAATTCAAATTTTGTCGTATATCAAGTTTGGTCTGGATTTAAGCGAAAAGTCCGGATTTAATTAAAATGGTGTTATAGTCTGGAATTGACAAAGGAAATACCCGTGCAATACCCATATTATGGGAAAAAACAAGGACTATACACATGGTATAGATATGAAGTTGGGCTAGGGTCAAGGCATGTCCAACCAAAGGGTGCAACAGAACATTTACTTTGTGAAGTATGTTTCTAAATTAAAGCCATATTAAAGATTTGGTGGTTATTTTAATTTTAATTATTTATATCCGGATTTATAACCGGTTGGTATTATGATTGGAATACCCGTCCTATTGATACCCTTCCACAAATAAATAATCATACTACTATTGAGAATCGGCGGATATTAGAATTAAGTAAATATTCCAATACTATGGAACCGGCTAGTATTTGATTTTTTTTTTTTTTCAATACCAGGACGTCCTGGCTTTAAGAATATATACCCGCCCAACATTGCTATAAACCACGCGGTAGCTTGTCAAAATTGTTATTGGTCTAAAAGCTTTCACATGCGTAAGGAAACCATACGTCATGTTAACAATGGATAATGGACAGAGCACCTTGCGGTTTGCGGCTTGTTTGTTTTGCGCGTTGAGATGTCCCAAACCGCGGGCATAGCCCTAGTGCTTGGTAACATTAGAAAGCCCTCAATGGGGAGGGGTGCACCGGCTTGGTCTAATGATTTTTGGACTTACGGTGTGGAGATATCAAATTCCAAGTACTTTTGGTCGCCGAAAAATCGTGAAAATAGCAAAGTGGGCCTTCCTCGAAGAGGTTGGGTAGCACGTGAGCGGGTTCCGTGAGCATGAGCCTGCATACGTGAGTAGAAGAGGATATACCGGAAATTCCTAAAATATTCTTGAAAAAATGCGATAGCGAAACTAAAATGTGCAATTTGTGCGCATGTGAGCACAAGCCACACGAAGATGGGTTAGTCACCTTATTTCCGTGGTTTGTGCTCGATTCCATTTTCATGTATGCACAAGCACATAACAATTCGTTAGCGAAATAAAACAATCTTACGCCGTCTCTTATATGCAAAAACAAAAAAAAAACACATTTTGTTTCGCCCACGAAACTATAGGATAATGACCTACGGAACGAATTCCATTCTTTCTCTGGCAAAACCTATTATTTCGTTGGCGAAACCCGATACCTTGATTTATTTCGTTAACAAAACCCGTTGTTTGCCTCATTATATTAAATTGTTCAACTATTGTTTGGTATTTGTGTGTTTTGGATGGTGTTGGTTATTGTGACTTTGTTATTCCATAATGTGTTCTTCTTTTGTAGGATCCCAAAGGTGTAGATATGGAGAACTTGGAGCTTGTAGATATACATTATGGGTGCCTATTTCGCATTAGGGTTTTGTGTTTAGGGACAGAAATAGGCATAGAAACCCTATAAATGCACAGTGTCTCTATATCCGCCAATGGTTTTATTCCGTTTTAAAAACATATAACTCCTATGTCCGCGGTTTTAAAACTGAAAACCCCCATGACCGTGGGTTTGTGCTCATGTGAGCAGCTCTGCACACAGATGTGCTCGCGTTCTACCAACCCCCTCTTGGAACAATGTTGGCCTTTCATTTGCCTTTTGTGCACGCGTACGTAAATGTAAATTGGGTTTTTCCTAAATATTGGTGTTCACAATATTGTTTGTAATGTTGATGAGATCTCCCAAACCACGGGGCCTTTGGCGACGATTTTAGTACCCTTGGAAGCCCCGGATGAATAGGGGTGCACCGATGTTTCACAAAATTTGGCCGCACGGGCTGAGACTTATGGACATATAAACAATTTTGATTGCTGAAAATTCAACTAAATTACAAAACCAAGTGTTGGAAGGACACTGGAGGTTGCACTTGGGCTCAGATAGAGGATTTTGGTACCGTTGGAAAGCCCTCGATGAGTAGGGGTGCACCGCGTAGTTTCTTCAGACAGCGGTTGCTGCCAAGAAGAAACTTTCCATCTACTTAAGACATGAGGTCGACTTTATCACCTCAGAACATAGGGGTAAACATAAGAACTAGCAGCCCAAGACATAGTTTGATCATTCTACGGGACTCATAAGAGGTAAAAAATACAGGTATAAACTTAATCATAAGATTCACTGAAGAGGAAGAAGGGATAACTATGGTACAGTGAGCCCATGACTGGAATGGCAACCGAAGCACAAGATTATCTCAGGGTGCCATTGTGGTGACCATGGGAACCACTCTTAGGGCTCTGCAAAAGCTTGCAGAGCACAGAACTCATTTCTCCTAAAGATATGGGCTTCAAAACGACACCGTCCATGCCGATCTGTAAACAGCGTTCCCGAGTCCCTTTGTCAGTGTTTGCCGTCAGAGCAACCACCAGAGGCCGGTCCTCTGGCCGGAATTTCTGCCTGATTCGCATGGCAACCTCATATCCATCCATTTCTGGCATGCACAAATCAAGTAGAAGAACCTCAAAGCCGCTTCCAGGCTGAGACAGTGTTGCAAGACATTGGTGTCCAGATTCCACCACTGTGGTGTGGCAACCCAACCTGTCAAGTAACCTTCGGGTTACAATGCGGTTGACACTGTTGTCGTCTGTGACTAAGACTTTCAGGCCTTTCAAATCTGCTTTGTTCTGGAGATCCTCTCGAGAAGGCTTTTCTCTCTCACTTGAGGCAGGAGACTGTATCTGCAGCCTCACAATGAAGGTCACCACAGAGCCTTTCCCTAAGCCCTCACTTTCAATCCAGATGTGCCCATTCATAAGCTGCACCAAACCACCCCCATAAATATGTCAGCCTGTACCGTAGGTGAGAACTGAGAGACAACTTGCCTAAATCGAGAATGTGTCTACTAGCGAGCATCCACAGCACCCCTTCATCTATTGCCTCTTCCACCTCCTGCTTCATCTACAATGGGCATGTGACCCTAACTCAACACTGAACAAACAAGATATTTCTTCCACTCTCACCACCACCTTCTTGCACTCAGAAACCGTATTAGTGCGAGAGGATTGACCGTACTGGATGAAGCTGACCTGGAGGACATTGTGTCCAAAGCCATCTCTGATGCCCAAAGACTGTCCGATGAAAAAGGCATAAGACTTCCCTGAACTCATTCCCAGTCTGTGACATGGGCGAGGACCTTAAGGATGATCTCAAGGGCCTACCTACCCTCGGCACTAGACTTACGTTTAATCTCAGGGCGGGAAGCCTACCTTTGAACAATAAACAGATGCAGAGAGAAAGAGGAGATTGTAATTGCCCGTTATGCGGGCAGCCTCAAGACAATATCCATTTTCTGATACATTGTCCAGGATACTCTCCCTCTTCAGGACGATCAAGAACATCGTCCCTGCACCTCTGTTCACCAACTTCCCAAATCTTGAGGCTGAGGTTTAAGCCCTGGGCCTGTTGGGGTCTAATTGCTGGGCAGTTCACACACAGCAAGTTAACGCTTGTGTGAAGGGCTTTCTAGAGGATATCTGGAAAACCCGAACTAGTTGTCTCAATCAAGGTAAATCACACTACCGGAGTGAGCCCCTCACAAAGGTAATATCTGTTCCCTTTTTTTTCGCCCAAACTGGGCGGAGGGTCTACGGCCACAAGGCTAAGGCAAATGTCGTCTAATGAGTACATTCTATTAATGCCGCCTTCATCATACCAGTATTCCCCCTCCCCCAAAAAGTGCATTACAACTATAAAAGAGTGCATTAGCACACACCTGCACAAATTTTTTGCAGATAGCCAACCCTAGTCCACTGCCCCCATAGCGACGTGTTGTAGTGCTGTCAGCTTGGACAAACTTGTGAAATAGCCGCGGTATGTCATTTTCCCGCACTCCCAAGCCTGTGTCCTTCACCATAATACGTATGTATACAAAGCCATCACAAGGTATGGGACGCCAACTGGGGTTCCTGGGGTCACGTCTTGATCCATCAGGCTTCTCCACTGTCACTGACACTTGAACATAACCTACTTTGGTGAACTTCACTGCATTGCCTATGACATTCAATGTGGTTTGAAGAAGCCGTTTTTCATCGCCTATGACATGCAAAGGCACATCTGCTGCGACATCAAAGAAAAACTCCAGGCCCTTCCCTTTGGCCATAGGTTTAGCAAGGTTTCCTGCCTCTCTGAGCACTGTTTGAAGTTCAAATGGCCGCAGATCCAAATGAAGGCTGCCATCTTCAAGACGGGAAAAGTCAAGAACATCATTTATGAGGGTGGAGAGCAGGCTGCTGCTTTTGACCACAGTGTCAACCATACCCCGTTGCTCCAAAGCGAGGTTCCCTTCCTGTAGAAGAGAAGAAAGAGCAATAATTGCATGCATGGGGGTTCGCATTTCATGGTTCATGACTGCCAAAAAATCGTTACGGGCCCGGATTGCTGTCTCTGCCTCCTGCCGGGCCTGTTGTAATGCTTTGTTCTGTTCCACCAGTTTATCTCTTGTCCGCTGCGAGTCCTCAAGCACTGCTGCATGGGAGAGAGCCACTGCCACCTGCCTCCCACCCCGATCTCTTATAGCTTGGACTAGACATGCAACTTTCTTTAGCATACAGTTCACATAACAGTCCCAGAAGGGCTGGACCTGAACTTCCCAGATGAATAGGGTAACATGCAGGCCCAGTGTCCTCAGGCAGTTATCCAGAAGATAAGTGGCCTGAAACCTAGCCCTTACAGCTGCAGATGATTTCGGAAGACTGCACAATTGAGGACTTGGCTAGATCTCCCACCCTCCGAGCTAATACCTCCTAGATCAACTTCCTTTTGCCAGTAAGGGAAGACATACATCACAAAGGACAAATGCTGCTGATTCCCATAGATTTATGTTGTTCCAGCAAATATGATTACCTGGTCAGCGACGACTACCACCATCTCAATCTCATGCGGTCTCCATTGTCTCCCACTTTCACTGGGTAAGACCAAGACCAAAATAGCATAGGATGCGCTCACCACTTCAGGAGTTCCTCCCTTGAAATTGGAAACATGCAGCAAAGGCAGACGTACTGCAGCCATGGCCCCTGCAAGCAACCTATGGTTGCTTGCCTTACCCAAGGCACAGATTGGAGGAATAACGACAGGCTCACTAGTTCGGACTATGGTCTGCACTGTCGGGTCGGTTGCAGGTACTGTAACGGGCACCTGCAAAGCAAATATTCCACACAAATTCCAGCTTTGCTTCCAAAATTGCGAGCAACCTCACTAAGATGTATGGTATATCAGTAGCCAAGAAATATTCTCAGTAAAGTAAAAGTCCACAAAGCTCCAAGGAACAAGGAAGTTGATAAGCATATAAAGATGGACTCCTGCACCCAGAACATGACATTGACATGGCTAATTGAGAGTGCTTTGGCCAGCTCCACAACACTGGTGTCTACAACATTTCCTACCAAAAACCTAAGAACTTCCTTGGTTTGCAGCATGCCTCAGAACTGTGTGTTTTGACAACAGACATAAACAGTGGAGTACACTCTCTCCCTACACTTGTGCATAAGGCTAGAGATCAGCCTTCAGTTTGGGAACGGCAATTCTTCAGTGGAACAACACATCCAAAATGAGGAGTCTTCACACTACTGACATCATCGGATGTACCACTCTGACTCCACACATATGACTGGGCCCTGTAATATCAGAGTTTGCAGAGAAGAAAATAAGGTATAGGGGAAATTGTTTCTAATCCACTATTGCTCTTGTTTGCAGCCTAAAATGCAACTCCAAGACATGCATGGTTCACCACGTAGAATAACCAAAATAAACCTGCAACTATACACTTGCAGAAGTGCAGGAGGGTTGGAAAAAGAGACCTGGACAAGGCGCCTCTCTAGCTCATGTGTGAGCTCCAGAGCGTTACCCGCAGAATTAGGCATCCAAATGGTACAATTCTCTAGGTTCAGAGTCTTGGCAAGTTCCACCAGTGTAGTATTAAGAATTGTATGACGGTCCAGTGTGCTCCGAATCTCGTGAGTGAGCATCCGTACATGCCGCCCTGCCTCTTCTTGAGTTTTTATGATCCCCATCTCTCTATCCAGCTCAGCTGCCTTATGCTTCAAGAACAGCTCCCTCACCTTAATGCAATCAACAGAGAAAATTGAAAACATATGAATTATCGAGCTCAATGCTGAAAGGAAGACATGATTGTCTCAGAAAGCTCCATAAATTCACAATGCATGAAAGCTACAAGCTTCAACACAACTACCAAGGAGAAGCTAGTCCCAGCAGCCATAATACTCAGCCTGTTCATCAGCATACATAATTTCGAAAACCAAGTGAAGATATTTTCTGAATGGGAATAACAAGGTATGAGCTTTCCAGAGCCACAAAAGCGACTTTGGCTATAGAACATGCTGACCTTGACATGGAGAAGCTCGGGGATAATGTGAACCAGAGTGATGGCAGTAGCACAGGAGACAAGTGCTGTCGCAATCTTGAGAACGGTTTGTATCAACATGATAAGAAACGAGTGGGGACCGTAGGTCCATATTTGTATGAAATGTGTGAGACCACATAACACTATGAATGCTCCAAACTGAATGACGATCCACCGGAATGGAAAGACATGTGAGCAGCTGACAAAGTAGACAAGTTCAAGGGGAATGGAGAAATAAGCTAGTGCTATTAGGAAATCACTTGCCAACTGGCAACGTGTCACTATTTCGTCGAACGCCCACCCGTCATCGCAATTACATGAAGGGACTCGGTCAGGAGCTGTCGTTACTGTCCCTGCCACTGCAGCTGTCACCACTGCAAGCATGCAGACTGCCACCAACCCCGTCCTCCATAGCTTGGCCATCAGAGCCACTCCTTCTACTACCATGAACTTGAGAAGAACTCTGACTTGGTGGCCATCCGGCCGTGTATGTATCAAATTTCAGGTAATCCTCTATAACTCATAAAACCCCCTGCACAAAACAGGTCATTCTCGAATCAGGTGACACTTAGCCAGGGAAACACAAAAGCCTTCTGCCTTCTATAATTAGAACAGCCAGGCATGGGGCAAGTGAAGTGCAACAGCCAGCATCAACCAAATACTCTACTTTTCTGCGCAACACACATACTCTACCGATAATTACATACACCATATGACGAAGTAGCCTGAGCTAAAGAAGCTTCCCTGCTGAGCAAACCAGGGCAGGGCACAAACCTGTCAGAAGAAGCTCCTGCTCCCAGGAGCACCGGGCCGTGCTCGATGCAGCCACTCCGATTTCGGACAAGACTTTTCCCACACAAATCAGCCAACGTCATCCACGCTGTAGTGCGGCACGACTGTCCTTTCCCTTCCTCTACCAACATATCCTTGCCTCATGTCCAGCTTCTTTCTCCTGCCTGTTTGAGCACTGACCAGCAAACCGGCACACCAGAGGCTCACCGAGTCCTCAAACGACCAAGATCACTCTGACATCGATCAGCTCCAGTCCGCTGCTCCCAACCCCTGGATTTCGCTTCAAGATCCTCCAACTACAGCCCTCCCAGCTGAGGCAGTCGAAGCCACTCCCCCACACACAACTCCAAAGACTGGCGACGCAGTTAGTACCTACAGATTACCCTTTCTCCTCTACCATTTCTACCGATCCCTCGCAAACTCAAACCAAGATCCTGATGCAACAAACTGCAAAACACTCTCACAACATGATGAGAACAATCCAAGGAAAGTATGATTGCGGAATCGAAGAGCTAGGGCACGGCCAGCAAGGGCCTGATGAGACGGAAGAGTGCTCGGGGCACGCCATGTCACACACGCTGATTCGGTCCCCCCGAGCTTTATCGTTCATCTGCGGACACCGCGTTCATCCGTACAAATCATTCATCCCCGAAGCCCAACACATTCATCCGTTCACACATGCAAGCTCAGCTTGAAGCGTTCTTCCTTTTGGTGAGATGGAGTTTCTTTGCAGGAGTGATGGAGGCTCTGGTCCGAACGCTCCAGTGTGAGAGTTGGGTTGAGTGCTCCTTTGCAGTCGAAGTATCATGATCTGTTATTCGTTTGTTAGAACTTCTGGATTGACAGTAATGAGCAGAGGATTCCTTTTGGGTTGCATGTGATGAAATGCTATTCAGGTTGAGAGTACTACCGTTGTGTATGGTGTATTTTTTTTACCTCTTGCCTTGTCTGCTGGAGTATCCCTTCAGCTCACCACGAGGGGAGGCGATTTCAGGTGTTTTATTCTCTTTGTGTAGAGTGAATGAGCGACGCCAGGATTTCGTCGTTGCTCATTCATGACTTGACGGTCAGACTCGAGTCATCTACAACAGAGACTATTCGGGTGGTTAGTGGGTGTGCTACAATGCCCATGTATGAAGTTGGTCAGTGGCTCAGCTTTAGTCAATTTTGGTTGTCAGAGTGTCCTGAGTGACCTCTCATGTCGTCTCTCACATTTAGGTCTGGACACATGTTTTAAAGACATTATTTGATCTTGTACCTTACTTTTCAAGCAGCCTCAGATGGTATGATCTTTTTCCTCCTACTGGACCTGCAGCATAACTAGCCAATCTTACCTACATTCACTGTACCTTGTCTCACTGTTCGGCTTTACAAGAAGGCTATATTACTGGAATCAACATATTACGTTTTCAGAAATTTGTCAATGTGTGCCTTCTTTCAACATTCAATGAACCTTGATGCAAATCGTTGGTGCACACAGTGACAATGTTGGGTGCTACCCTGGCAGTGGTAAGTTCTGAGGTTGTTTATCTACCCACGGTTCTTTGCATGCATGAACTTCTCCTTTTTCCATTGGGTGGAGCACACTGCTTTTGGATTGGAAAAAAGCTTGGCAGATTGGGGGCAACATTGATAATTTGAGGTTACGTAGACAATATTGTTTGTGTGTGAGAGAAAAGGTATTGGCAGAGTTTGCTTGCTGTGTCCCTGCGTCCAGTAGGCCCTTCATACTGCCTTCATGCCGACTCTGGCCAGCTAGAGAGGGAGAGAGAGGTAAGGGATGTAGCCATTGATTATCCCTGCAAACAGTAGATTTGACATACTCGTAAGGCCATAGTTCCTGTGGGATACTAACCAGGCTACCCAAGCTGCCTGCAGGGTTCAGGATTGGAGTTATTAATGCATCTCTGATTCTGGTGAGTGAATGTATCCGATTTTATAAGTGCCATGACCACATTGATAGGAGGTGGCTCACCAACCACAATTTTTCTCTTGGAAACACTATTGGGATAACTGACCGAAGCATATTTTGCTCCGTCCTCTCCCTCCGTCCTCTCCCTGGAGAGACTCCGCCACCACCCCCCTGCACCCACCGGCTCTGCCTGCTGCACCTCCAGTCCAAGTCAAGACTGAGGGTTCAACCCAAGCAGGAGCTGGAGAGTGAAGGAAAATATCGCATGCAAATAAACGAGCTGCACCATAGATCTTCTAGTTCCAACCTGTGTCAGAAGATATAAACAATTGAGTTGGCTGCAGACTATAGGAACCTGAAGTTTGGTCACGTTTAGATTTGGCCTCAAAGACCAACAGCTTACACAGGTATGAATGTTTCGGAAGAGTGCTTGCGTGTTGCAAACCTTCTTTTGCTTGCACATGACTGTTTTTGTTAGTTTGGATGAAGGGAAGTTGCCTAAAGGAATCTATAGAGAAACTTGAAATTTGGAACTTGTTTTGAAATTTGAAAGGTTCAGCGGAACTGTCCAACTTACTCTTGTATTTTGACACAGACAAGCTGGAACTAGGATGATAGCTGGCAAAAAGGAGAATACTATCAGCTCTGCATGATTAGTTCCAATACTCCAGACAGTCCCAGGTCCTCCTCCTTATCTGGTAGACAAGCCAGGCTCTGATTGTTGTTTCATTACTAGGTACTCTTGTTGGAGGTGTTGAGGCAGTTGTTGGAGGTCCTATGGTAACAGAGGAGGGTTGTTTCAACCAGTGTAGATTTCAACCAGTGTTGGACTGGTTTCAAGTATATTACATAACAGTCTGGTCCTGGTATATATGTCTTAAGCAATGAGATACCAGACTAGAACTGGTACCAGGCATATTAGTTTGAGATTGATCCACCAGTCTGGTCTAAGTAATTGTTGCATTACAGTTTCATGATGCATTGATATCAATATAAGTATGCTTAACTTGATACCAGCAAGTATATATAATGAACACTGGTATTGATGAGAAGCCACAAAATGAAGGCAGCCATGTTCAAAAAAGACAATCTGTATATAAGTAGAAGGCAGCCATTCAAACTAATGTTTCCAATAAAAGTAACCTCCTGTGATCTACCTCAAGCCCAAAACAATGCCTTGAAACTACATATAGCAACACCTTATAGACAACAGATTTATACCTGGCAAGAGAGGAGGTTGGCTTGCAGGAAACCGGTATGAATACTGTAATACCAGACCGGTGTGGTATCTACGCACATCTTTATGTGGGTACCCTGGTATGGGCATGGGTGTTGCCCAACCATAGACCAGGCTGGTCTGTTATCAAATACCAGTATTGATTCTAGTATATACTCATATACCAGGCCTCAGACCATATACCAGCCCAACACTGCTTTCAACCAAGCCAAGCCGTCTTTAATTTGGACCGTATACTTGTTGCAAATCCAACGCACCAGAGGGTGGCATCTACATGCAGGCCTGTATTATGAACAAGTCCAAGATCCCGCAGATTACTCTTCACAATATCGAATTATGCTCATCCTCTCCAAGAGTTGCTAAACTGGGCAGGCCATCCCCCCGTTTCTTTCGACCTCACGATCCTATGTCGAATGCCAAAAATAAAGACAAGCTCTAACCAGCCCAAAAATCCAGAGCGATCATGTCTTCCCCGATCTCTTCCCCCACCAACCTTCAACAGATCAATCACAGTTTCCCACCAATGGATACAAAGATCGCAGTGCCTTTTCACGCTATCGTCGCACTTCGAAGCTGCTGATCAGCATCACGTCAAGCCACCGCGAAGAGGCGCAGCGAGAGTAGGCCGCCGCCCCGCACCGAGCGTGCGCTGTGAAGTTGCCTCTCGGCGCCCATGCCCCCAGTACCCCACCCTCGCCTGTCGCATCACCCCCCTATCCTCTTCCACGTGCTGCCCTCACTCACTCTTTACTGCTACCGCGGTTGGGTGGTGGGGGACACAGACCGATTCGGTACATCTCGACGGTGACAGACTCGATTGGAATACTTTGCATTGCAGATTTTGGTCAGGCCCCGTTACCCAAGATTGCTATATCTCGGCCTTCTTGGCATCTCAACTTCAAAATTAATATAATGTTGTGGCTCCCAAATGTAACCCCAATGGGGACCAAACCACGGGCCAAAACCTTAAAAAATATACAAACTATTTCTTTACGCAAATGGCAGAGGAGTTGCTGCCGGGACTCTTATCGACCCAAGCTGTCCGATGATAATTATCTCCAGAAAGTGGCTTCCGGAAAATTTTAAATTGGGGCAGGTCTTGGGTCGATTATTCATCACACTAGCCATGTACACATGCAATGTTAGGGTTTTTTGTTATCTATCATGATCAATGTCGGAGCTGCAGAAATTCCAAAAAGCCTGCCGGACCCTTTCTTCAAGCAAAATTAATTAGTTCGGCAGGTCCTGACGAATAGCATAGGCAAGTAGGGTATGCCCTAGCTACCTATTGGATGTTCCATGTGGTCTTGGCCTAGGTGATTGCCATACCGTAGTACCTTGGCAATTTCGACAATTATAATATCTCAAAGATTGTTGAAAATTTTGGAAATTAATTTTGTGAAATTAAATAACTTTGTGAATGATAATAAAGCATCTTTAAGAATATCCCATATGTTGAAATGAGATTCTTAAAATAAAGTAAATATTCGACAGGTGATTGTTGAACTTGCCAAGGTACTATGGTAGAGGATTGAACTGCTTGTGCGCATAAGGTAAAGGGTCATCCGATGTGTAACATTTGGGAGCGGCATGAATGGTTGAGCATCTTTCATGGACTTGTGTGGTTCTTCTTACAACAATTTGGTTTGCTATTGTTAACATCTAACTGGTCTGGTTTAAACCCACGTGACATCAAGCACTGTGGCGATGGGGCCCCTATGGTGGCCCCATCAAGAGCAGACCATGCAAAATAATGTCCAAGTGGCTGGTTTCTGACCATGCAAATGGCTGGTTTTTATTGTTTTATTTGGTTTATTTTTTGAATGTTTTGAATTTTGAATTTTGAATTTATTATTTATTATTAATTTTAATAAGGGGAAACACCTGGGAGCGACAGCTCACAAATCAGGCCCCTTTGTAGTGAGAGGAGAAAATAACCTCTTTCATTTATGCGCCATGGAGGCGAATGAGTGGGACACCGCCCAGGAACCATACCACACCTGTCAGTACCAAGATTTGACCCCAGAATCATCTGGGTGGCACTTAACCAACTGAGCTACTGACTGTTGGTTTGAATTGGAATAGTGGCAAGTGGTGGCCCGTATGTTTCACATTTTCTGATATCCCTCGGTCTGCGTACATCCGAACATGGACCGCGTATTACGCCTGCTATCAATTTGTTTGTGCACCTTTAGGTTACATTTTTGAGAACCGTACGGGCGGCTCTTTGATACCCTACACAGACTATGAGAACTGGAAATAAAAGTTCGGCTTTCTGGAACCTCCTTTCCTTGAGTAGGGCACCATGATTTGAACCCCTGCCCTCACAAAGGTTTTAATTTGATAATTATATAATCTAATTTATTTAACCAAATTGAGAGTAGGGAATAATTTTTTGCTCACAATTCAGGTCTTTGAGGAAGGGGAAAAATTAACCCCATGGGCACACAAGAGGGGAACGTCACCCCCAGACCAACAAGTCACAAAACAAACCATACTGGCAGGACAGAGTAGCAGGATTTGAACTCCGAACCACCAGGGTGACACAGTACACTTATCCAACTGAGCCACAAGCCGCAGCTTTTCTTCATCTGAAAGGGAACGGGGGACAGAATTGTGTTTATAGTTTATACGTCAAAAATATACAGAGTAATAAGTGGGGCCATCTACTACACATTTTGGCTGTCATTTATATATTATACTACACAATTTGTTCTAATATACAAACAATATATGATTTAGAATATCATATAAGCGAATCGGATGATGGGGAGTAAAATAAAATAAATAAAATAAAAAACAGAAGTACGATTAGAAAATACAGTTAGTACAGTAAATACATGATCCGGGCCCCGGGGAGCGGAAAAGTAGCCAGAAAGAATCACCGGCCGGGTCAGACGGAAGGGAAGGCTGGGAGTCTGGCGTCCCGCTACGCTCGTCTACAACCACACGCACTTGTGCGGGATGTTCCTGTAGCGGTGCTGTTGATCTGGCGGACGATTGTGGATGCTTCCATGGCTGGTCGCTTTGGGGATTTGAGGCACATGTCTTGAACTTTTCTCTGCTCAGGGCGATGTGTGCTTACGAGCCTTCTGAGGCAGCTTACCAGGATGACACATGGATAAGACTGAGCCATTTGCGGTCTCTTAAAGCTCTCTGGCTTCACAAAATGCTTGCTCAAATAGGCGGTGACGGGACATCGTAGACCTGGATTCGAGCGTTTTCCTTCGTTCTAGTGATAAGCAAAATTTTCTTGGTTATATGAATTGCAGAAGTTCGGGTTTCCTTTCCGAAATGCAACGCAACACTGCAGGTGCGTAGAAGTGTGACCCTGCAGGTTTTCTTTTGAGACGGTAGCAGCTCAAGCGGTTAGCCTCGGATAGGAGCTTATGTAGCAGTTTGTAGAGCTCATGTTTTTGGCGATGCTTGTTGATTGTCAAGTGAGCAACTTTCTAGCCAGAAACCTAACCTCCCTCGCAAGGTTGGTACTATGGGGTTCTATGCATGCTTCACAATGTTTTTGTTATGGAATAATAAGCTGTCCGAGCGCCAGCCTTCGCTGAGAGTCTGATATGCGATGGGAGATACTGATTCTAGCAGGTTAATTAAGTTGAGAAGTTGATGACTGACTAGCATGTGAAATGGCAGTCACTAAATTAAGTGTGTCACCTGCAGGAGAGCACATTATCGCTGGTGGGAAGATTCCTAGGAACTTGAAAAGGAACGTTGGAACTCAAAAAGGTTTGACCTTGATTAGGAAGTAGGAGGCAGATCAGGGTTAGGAGCAGAGATGGACTGGGTGTGTAACTGTGTGGAGCCACTATGGCCATCGGACGACCTGTTAATGCAGTATCAGTACATATCAGATTTTTTCATTTCTCTGGCTTACTTTTCAATCCCTCTGGAGTTGATCTACTTTGTCAAGAAATCCGCCCTCTTCCCATACCGATGGGTGCTGGTGCAGTTTGGGGCTTTCATCGTCCTCTGTGGGGCAACACATCTTATCAGTCTGTGGACATTTACTCCGCACACAAGGACAGTTGCAGTGGTCTTGACTACCGCGAAGATTTTAACTGCGGGTGTGTCATGTGCTACTGCGCTCATGCTAGTTCATATAATTCCGGACCTCCTCAGTGTGAAGACCCGCGAGCTTTTCTTGAAGAACAAGGCTGCTGAGTTGGACAGGGAGATGGGGTTAATTCGCACACAGGAGGAGACTGGACGCCATGTGCGCATGTTGACCCACGAGATTCGAAGTACTTTGGACCGGCACACAATTTTGAACACTACTCTGGTCGAGTTGGGCAAGACACTTGCCCTAGAAGAGTGTACTCTGTGGATGCCTACCAGGAATGGGCTGGAATTACAGCTCTCTCGGGCTCTCCGACAACCTGACCCAGTACCTGTGACAGTCCCAATTCATCACTCAACAATAAAGCAGGTGTTTAACAGTAATAGGGCGGTAGTAATTTCACCCAATAGTCCAGTTTGCATCACTCGGCCTAGGTCAAGCAAGTACATGATAGGGGATGTAGTGGCAGTGCGCGTGCCCCTAATCCATCTTCCCAATTTTGGCGTTGGGGATTGGCCAGAGTCTTCAAAGCGGCCCTTTGCGCTCATGGTCCTTATGCTTCCATCTGACAGTGCACGCAGATGGCATGTTCATGAATTGGAAATCGTTGAGGTTGTGGCGGACCAGGTAGGCTCCTTTGTTAACTTCCAGCTGTCTTCTGTTTTGCTGCTACCCTCTCCACCCTCATCACACTTGTGAGTCCTGCTACCATTGGAGCATCTCGAGTAGGCCAGGAGTTCAGACCTGACTGGCGTGTCCCTTTGGTTGCCTCCATCTCTGTTTTCGTCTGGTTTTCTTTTGGTCTATCTAGTCTTTGCAATCCTTCTTTCCTCTTGCACATCCAGGGAGGCACCTCCCTGTGAAAGCACTAGTAAAATGGGTCAAAAGAAAGTACTTTTAGGATCTAGATATCTGCAATTGTGCTGGAAGGGAAGGGGGGGGGGGGATTGTCTGGAGTGAAAGTAGGATGGGGGCTGGGGGAGAGGGGTTATAATCTCGGGATACCTCAGGAATTTTCTTGAATGATCAGTTTAAAATGTTGCTTCAAGCAGGTTGCTGTGGCATTATCCCATGCGGCAATACTAGAAGAATCAATGCAAGCCCGTGATCTTCTTATGGAGCAGAATGTGGCTTTGGATACAGCGCGTAGGGACGCGGAGACAGCTATTCGTGCCCGGAATGATTTCTTGGCAGTCATGAACCATGAGATGCGAACTCCCATGCATGCAATCATTGCATTGTCTTCCCTCCTGCAGGAAACAGAAATGACGCCTGAACAGCGATCTATGGTGGAAACTATACTGAAAAGTAGTAACCTTCTGGCCACTTTAATTAATGATGTGTTGGACCTCTCTCGCCTGGAAGATGGGAGCTTGGAACTTGACATACGCACATTCAACCTCACTGCTGTGTTCAAAGAGGTAATCCCATGGCCTTGTGTTTTTGACCACTTGAGCCAAATGCATTCTCATGGCTCTTTGATGTATCTTACCAACTACCTTCAGGTCGATTCTAGATAGTTTCAGATTGTTCATAAAAGGAAGCAAGCCTTTCCCTTCCAGTTTTTGGGGGAGAGGGTGGGGGAGAAGACGCGGTTCAAATTTTTGAACTTCGGGCCTTGTATGAGGAAGAGGTAGTTAGACCATGCACACGTAGGGGCCCTAGAGTGGCATAGCCTCGTACATGTTGCACTTCTGCTGGGAGGGAGGTAATGTCTCAGCAAACAGTGGAGGCAGGGATGTGTGGCCCTGTTCGTGTTGAGCCTGCCAAAGCTGGTGGGACACTAGTGGTGGAGGGGACGTTTGTTGCATTGAGATAGGGGGTTAGACATTAGTGGTCTACCTCTTTTATTTTAGAAACCTCCTCAAATGTATTCAAAGGCTACTTATGACCAGGTAACGTTTATTTTCTTCTCTTTGATTGATATTTTGTGGAATCATTCTTCAGGTACTGAATCTGGTGAAGCCAATAGCCTCAGTGAAAAAGCTTCAAGTTGGTTTGATCTTAGCTCCAGAACTTCCAGAGTATACAGTTGGCGACGACAAACGGCTCATGCAGACAGCTCTCAATGTGGTTGGCAATGCTGTTAAGTTCACCAAGGATGGCAGTGTCAGTGTTGCTGTTTGTTTGGAAAGGCCTGAGTATACAAGAGACGCTCGCCAGCCTGATTTCTGTCCAGTGCAGGGTAAACAACATTGTTACATCAGAGTCCAGGTGCACTTTTTGTTCCTAGTATCTCTGCATCTTTGCACTGTTAAAGGTGGTAGCGGGGCAAATGGGCTTTGGGTCACCACAAGGACAACCATTGGAGTCTTTCCCTACCTCTTCTCTATAGCAACTCCCGCCTCGTATGATGGGAGTGGTGCCCATTCTCCTGTCCTCCTTTCTCCCTCCTTCTCATCAGATCTTTCCACCCTCTCCCACTGTTCCTTTTCCCCCTTCCATGCCGTTTGTTTACTGGTCTTCCACACATACATTGATGTTTGGCTTTTGTATAGATTCAAACTAAGGCATAAAGAATTTGGTCTTTAAGGTATATATAATTGCTGGGTTGGCTGTGACATTTCCTATGTTTGAGTTGGCTGTTGTAGTTGGTTTGCTCACCCTGAACTTGAAGTGATGTCCAGCTGGGTTTATCAACTATCTGAGGTTGTATGTTTGAGCTTGCAGGTGCGTGACACAGGATTGGGTCTCAATCCACCAGACATTCCAAAGCTGTTCAACAAGTTTGTGCAAGCTGATTCCACAACTACTAGAAACTATGGTGGGACTGGGCTTGGCTTAGCTATCTGCAAGAGGTATCATCTCAGTGTCTAACTCTCATCATTAGAGGGTAGACAACCTGTTGTTTGTTGACCAAGCAATGTGAAACTACATGCTGCAAGGAGACTGAGAGGAATTGGTAATGCCTTTGGCCAGGAGGGAAAATGGTTTGTTGATAGTGATCTAGTTCCCCTCCATTGGCTTTATCATTGGCACATCTGTAAAGTGAGAATCCTCATTTACTGTAGTATCTCCACGACATAATGTTAAAATTCAATGCATGGTTGCAGGTTAAATTGCTCATATACCCATTGCAGAACTAGAGAGTGTGTGAGAGGGAGGAGAGGGAGGGAGGGAGGGAGAGGATCTTGCAAGAGATCATTGTTATCTTATTTACGAGAAACATTAAATCGAATGCATGGTAGTTTGCCAGATATTAAGACCCCATGGAATGGATGTGGCAGGTTTGTAAACTTGATGCAGGGTCATATCTGGATAGAGAGCGAGGGTTTGGGTAAGGGGTCTGTGGTCACATTCATTGTGAAGTTGGCTCTGCCTGAGCATACGAACGACTTGGACCGCCAGATCGTGCTGCCAGCTCAATCAAGCCACCTTCGCACTGACTTTACTGGGGTCAGAGTCCTGGTTACAGATGACAATGGGTACGTGATGCCACAGATGTACTTCCCAATATTCAGGGCGTTTGTTCACATTACCCCGGACCCTTTTTTCTCTGTCCCTGAACTTGTTTCCAGTCTGTGACATGGGGGAGGCCATCATGGATGACCTCAAGGGTTTACCCACTCTCAGCACGAGACTGAAATTTAAACTCAGGGTGGGAAGCCTACCTTTGAACACAGCAAACAGATGGAGACTTTTCAGTTTCTGATTCGTTGTCCTGGGTACTCTCACCGGAGAGACGCCCTCTTCAAATCCATCAAGGGGTTTGTTCCTGGATCTCTGTTTACCAACTTGGAAAATGTCGAGGCTGAGCCAAAAGCCCAGGCCCTTTTGGGGCATAGTTATTGGGCAAATCACACACAGCAGATTGGTGCTACGTGTAAAGGAATTTCTAGAGGATATCTGGAAAACACGGATCAATTGTCTGTTCCAAGGTAAGTGATACTGCCGACGTCAGCCCCTGACAAAGGTAGTTTCTGTCCCTTTGTGTGCCGCTCAAACTGGGCCTGGGGTCAATGGCCACAAGGCTACGGCAAACAATGTCTTATGAGTACATTCTGTCCCTCTTGACCCATAACTGGTCCTTGTGGTTCTGTTGTGCTTTCTCTTGTTTTCCCCTTACCTTTTACTCCCTCTCCTGCCCCTCTCCTCAAGAGGCTTGGACTCCATGGAAGTCAAGCAAAGTTCAATGCAGTGTTTCCACTTTCTTTCACTAAGCCACTTTCAGTATCCATCATGAAATTAGTGTGCAAACATGGAAAGCTGAATATGAACAGGCTAGGCGCTCTTTGAGGCCGGGACTGTTGCCCTTGCTGTATGAGCTGTCGTGCAACGGAATTGCTTGCACACCGTTGGGCTTTGTTTGTAGGGAGGAAAATAGTTATCTGGGCCTCTCTGAAGCCTCAAGGTCGTATGCAAAACTTCTGGACTGACCTTGCTGTTTGGTGGACAGGGTGAACCGGATGGTGACAAGGGGTTTGCTTTTGAGGCTTGGATGTGATGTCACTGTCGTGAGCTCCGGGCGGGAGTGCTTGCAAACTATATCACAGCCTGGTCAGATGTTCAAAGTTCTGTTGCTAGACGTGTGCATGCCTGACATGGATGGGTATGAGGTTGCCATCCGCATTCAAGAGAAGTTTGCACGACATGAGCGCCCACTGTTGGTGGCCCTCACGGCAAACACTGACTTGGGTACTAGGGACCGATGCCTGAGCCTAGGCATGGATGGGGTCATTTTGAAGCCTATTTCATTGGAGAAGATGCGGCTGGTTTTGACCCAGCTTTTGGAGCAGGGGTCAATTTTGGATAGTCAACGGAGGAGTTGACTGAACACAACCTTGGTGGGATGATCATGGTGGTTGCCACTGCTGATGGGTCTGTTGAATGTCTTTCACAGAGCTGAACAGCTCAGGTGCCTTTGAAATGTAGGTTTGGTTGACTGGTCTTTCTGGACGAAATCAGATGAAACAGTCAAGCGGTTAATTTGGAACGGACATGGCCGTGCTAGTTGTGACTTCGGAAGACGAAAGTGAGGCCACAGGTTCCCTCTGGAATGGAAATGTCCGTAGGGAGCTTCCAGCATAGTGGGTTGACTATCACAGGGCGTCAATCAGTGAGGCCAGTGATCAAAACCTAACAAGAATCCCCAACATATGAACTCAGCAACAATTTGGATCTGGGGCCGTTGGTTTGGAGTTTTCTCGTCATTTGGCAGGAATTGAGATGCTTTCTCAAAAGCTACAGGTGCTATAATCACATGGAAGAGAAAAGCGCATAGCTCACAGCATCCTAGACATTAAGGAGAGATGGCCTCCACCTACTGGAGATGGTGTATCGTATTCAATATTAATGTCAAGGATAAAGCTGGTGAGTCACTAAAGGGGATGTGACTGTCCTTTGTAATCTGCCCGTCATTTTTAAATGACTTGTGTTTTTACTCTAGTGACAAGAGTTTATGCGAATTCTAGTTATGATCATGCTAGAACTTGTTCTTTTCAAGAGCGTTGAGCTTTTATGAACACTCCTTGGGGATTGGGGTAAGAGGGATGTTCTGAATAGCACTAAGCTTGGTTACCAAGGAGTCTCCATGGAAATAACTCAAGCTCTGCATGGGGTGTGAATAACTGTAGGGATGTATAATAGCATTGATCTTTTCAAGTCTTGGATTTTCTTAAGAGTAGAAGAGGTAGGGTATCCAACAGTCTTGGCAACTCACTTGGTTATTCAGTGTATAGCAGTTGTAAAACCTGGCTTAACTTGCAGGGATCGGGGAGAGTGAAACAAGGTTCCTCTACTATCAGATCATGACACAGGACCAGCAGCTTAATGCTGAAAGATTGAGGCATCTTTTCTGAAAGCACTGGGAGGAATTATGCGGGAGTGCACCGATGATATTTTGCAAAAACAGTCTAACAGTGATTCACGACATCAACCTCCTCCATCTAGCACTGATCCAAGACAGATTATTTGTGAGCATCAGCATTATAGCAAGGTACTCAAAGTTGTAAGACAGCCGGGAAGTATTTTTACCATTTTCTTTGTAACAATTGGAACTCCTACATGTAGTTCTTGCTCTTGAGTAGGCAACTTGCAGGATGATATGGGGAGCTTACTGAATCCCAATTAAGGGTGCGAGAGCGATCTGTTGAGGATCTCAATGTATGATGGTTTATCTTTGAAGGTACAGTGCCAACCTCACTCACGTTTGCTAGTACAAATTGTTGGGTTGGCATGCCAATGGAGGCCCTTACCTTCTCTCTGTCTTTCCGCAAGTTGCACCCTCAGAAATCGTCAGCCAAGGACTAGAATTGATATCCAAATCCAGAATACACAGCCCATACTTTGAGTTCACCAAAGATCGATGCTGCTGCCCCCATCCGCCTCCCCTTTTCTTTCTGGCTACGGATGCACTCTACCATACCCAGCAGACCCCATGGAAAAATTTGCACATCGAGTTCTTCAGTCCGACCTCAGATCCAGGCTTATTTGAGCAGTAAGTCAGAAAGTTTTCATTCAAAGACAAACCGATCTGCTGCACACCTGCACTGCACCTCTCCAGAGAGAGACGGGAGAGACGGGCATGACGACCAACATGGTTGTTTCAGAGGCTTTCAAGGAACCAAGCCAAAAAAGGAATCTGCTTTAATGCGTCTGCCGGGAGTCGAACCCGGGTCTATTGCTTGGAAGGCAATTATCCTAACCGTTGGACTACAAACGCTCTCATGATTACGATAGTGTTCATAAATGATTTTAATGTTTGTATTTTGAATAGGTAGTTCTTTTCTGAACCAGATTTCGGTCATTTATGGCTCCACATTAAGTTTTTGTCCTTACACGAGAAAAACAGGTACGGTCGAAAACAAGAAGAAAAACAAAACCCTGGCTGCGAGAGAGACCAGTCATCGCCATAGCTCCGAGCTCCTGTGTCCTCTCTCGTTCTCGCTTGTGTCTCCCTCCCGTCAGTTCTTGCCACACACTGGCAATGTAATACAGGTTTTCGCCTATTCTGCATTGCTTTGGCTCCAATGTTTTCGTCTCTTTCACTGCCTCTTGTGCTCTTTGTGCGTACCACTTTCGTGGTTGTGGCTGCCGCCTGTGCGTGACTTTCACGTTAAGTCGTCTCACTTTCCGTCTCCCAATCTCAGTTTTCGTATCTTCCTCTGCCCGTTTGGAAATATTCCGTCTTGTTTCAGGTTTTTGCCCGCAAATTGTACGAGGTGGGGTTTTTTTTTTCCCTCAACTCTTGGGTAATGGGCCCGCCCTGAAGTCTCTCTCATTCCCCCGATTCCGTACTTTTCTGTAAATCTGTGGGTCCGATCTTCTGTGTCTACCTCTGGCACAGAGGCGTGTCATTGTCGTGTATCTGGTCAATTTCTAAGATGATGTATGGTCGTACATGATTGCTTTGTACGAAGGTCTGTCTAAATTTTACTCACGGATAGCAACCTGAACCTCTCATTCCTAGAATCTCCCGTTTCCTTGCAGATTCTAGCCCAATGCAGTATGATCGCTTTTCATCTCTCTATTCAGGTAGGACATCTCTCTGTTTTTTTGTTGAGTCATTGTCTCCCTTTCTTCTAGGGGTGTATGATACCCGTGTCTGAACCAAATTATAAAAGCTACTTCCTTTTGTGAGTGATGTACCCACATGCGGAACGAGAGCTTGTCATCGTATTCTAACTGCTTCATATGCTGCTCACGTTTTAAGTCGTTCCTCTGTCTTTCTGTATCCTCTCTTGAATCCAAGGAGTGTCAACCGTAATGAAGTGCATTACTCTTTGAGCTTTTGACCTCCACGCATGAGAGCACACCAAGATGCTGAGCATAAGGATGAGCCAGTGGGCTCCTTAGATTTAAGTCATTCCAAAAAGTCGGAGATAGAAATAGAAAGCCAAACCTAGAGCCACAGTTTGTCAGCACTTTTGAGAGAAACACAAAAGATAGAAGGTCTGAAGCATGCACAACAGAATCAAAGACAGAGACAATTGAAGAAATTGCGGAAGCAATCTGGCTATGGCCCCTGCACCCTAGACGTCGTAGTGAGATCCATCAGAGAGATGAGGGGGTAGGCAGCATGATGTCTGAGGATGTGAACACTCACAGTACCTCAAATCTGGGTTTCTCCAAGCAGAGACGACTGGTTGGAGGAGTTGGGGGTGGAACTGCAGACATGGTGGGTAGACTATCTTCTTGTTCTACTTCGATGCAGCATCGATACGGTCCTTGCAGGTATGTTCTCCTTGTCCAGATCTTATGAACATTGTCTAGTAACCTGGAAACCCCATTTGTGGCCCACATGGCTATGGGTTGTACTGTGCACTTTCAAATGGTATGTACAGGGACTGCAGAACTGAAACACTAATAATTATGGAAGATGTGAGGGCTACATTGATACTTGTGTCCATGTGCCTTGCTCTTGGGCCCAGCCTCTCACTCTGTTCCTTCAACAAGTGAGGTGACTTACCAGGAGGAAGTGTGGACACCTCCAAGTGATGTTCAGTCTGTCCGACGTCTGCGGCGTCACGACTCCTTGGTGAACGAGGAGTAATAGGTGCAGTCAAGATGACAAGTTGATAGATAACTAATATGTCAAATGACACTCCCTTACCACAAGGTATTTTGAGTCACAGGTACTTCTTTCTTTGTCTCTCTTTCTCGTCACACACTCTCTCACTATCTCAAGTAAAAGCTCATGCATCAAGTATGGATGCAGGCGCAATCATGCAGTGGGATCAGGGGGCATGGCCCTCGATGGATGTCAAGAATTCGATGCAGACTGTGACTCATCCAAAACCTGTGCTGGGTGCGGATGCCATCGCAGCTTCCACGCCCGAATCACAGAGAATCAAAAGCCTGAGAATAGTCCTCCCTTGGTCACACAGGTTGCTCCCCCAGCCCTGGCTACATGTGCACAGTTTCTCTCACCACCAAGTGGCATCCTCACGTCACTGTCACCTGATGATAGCTGGTACGCGTCCAATTTCATGACTGAACTTGGACCTCATTGTATTTGTAGAGAACACATAGTAAGGCTATTGTCTACATCAGGTGTTAAAGCTTTAAATCGAGTGATATTACCCTCTTCCATATGATGAGAAGGTAACACAAGTAATATTGATTCACATAGTTCCCAGGTGAAGCTCAAGGCATTGTTGCTTGGCTTGGAGTGTGATAGTTGTCTATGCCTCAAATTTTTAATTGGTGGAAGTTCTGAAATCCTCTCATCAATGAAACCCTTATCTATTCATAAGACTGTAATATTATTCTAAACTCTTGCAGTCAGTCAACTAAGGATCAGGCATTGTGCAGGGCCTCAGGCACTGACTTTGCCTGATCAGCAGGCAGGATAAATGGATAGTTAGATGGACATAGTTAAACTGAATAATCTCAAAAGGCAATCCAAGTGATAGGTCAGACTTATTTGACCATCTCACCAAGCGTTTGCATGACATTTTCTTCCTCCAGACAGAGCACTTATGCGTCAAGGGTTTCGCACGCTACTTCTTACTACTTCTCTTGTCATTTGGGGATTGAAGATCATGGTCTCATCTCGTCCTGTCGTCATGTTCCATGGTGTGTTACACCTCTTCTGCTACATTGGGGAACCCTGCGGAAATACAAGGGATGTGTGTAGAGGACACTTCCAACCGTTTGTGGGCACCTCTGCCTGTATGCTCTATTCACTAAGAGGTTTATTTCTTGCTTTGGCTCAAGTGTGTCATGCTGTTCGGAAGCAATGGATTCATATTGATTGGACTTGGATGTTTTTCCTGTTACTTTATGCTGGTTCCAGCAGAGAGAATATGGGCTTGGAGAAGCACGCAGGGGGGCCGTCAGGATTGTCAAACTATTTGAGGGGACGGAAACCATGTCGGTCACGGCAGCTGCGAACGAAAGCGTGCCAGATATGGGGGGAGTATGTGCGTCCACTGGCAGCAAATGAGGGCATCAATATTCGTTTTTGTGACAGCAAAGATGTGAGTTCTCCATAACCCCTAAGGTATCTTGATGTTAGACTTCCTGTTGTGTTAAGACAATCATGGAGATGATTGGATATGGAAAGTCTTACACTGAGTGTATGTTCAACAGCGTCTCGGGCAACCTTTCAAATTGCATTTTTCTGTCTTTTTAACAGGTGATGATTATGACCATCTGTACAAGGTTACAACTGTTACTTAGTAACCTGGTGCACAGTGTAGTTTTCAGCCCTTTCTGAAAGCTAAAGATAATCAGTAGGTGAAAAATTAGGACCTACTTCTAATGGTCCTGTACGATGGCAGGTGTGTGTGACGGAGATGCAAAAAGGAGGGCACCCCTCTTGCATGGCAAAGCGCTTACAGCTGAAGTGGCCTGACCGTGTGCCTTTCACCCACCCAAAGGACTTCACTAGCAAGGAGCTTCAAGCTTTCATCAACACATATGAGCCTAGTTGGCAAGATTTTCGGCTACGCCCCCCCAATGCACATTCCTTGGTGTCCAGCCACTCGGCTGCTTCCACTGCTGTTCTTCCTCGGATCCCAAAGAGAGGTACTCAATTCCAGATGCCCTTGTGAGTGCACATGAATGAACCTTCAAGTGTGTCGGTCTGTCTCCTTGCCTGTCCGCCCATCCACATATTTTTTGGTCTCTCTCTCCCGTGGGCCCTGATAATCCCTTGTGGATACTGTAGATTGCTTTCTCTTGCTTGCTCTATTGTGGATGGACATATCCGGAACCCATAACGCACATGGTTGTTCTTTGGATCCAAAACCTCTACCGGTGAGCCTTTGGTGCTTTTTGTCCCAGTACGAGCATTAGATGTCACGCCTTGATGCGTTACCCCTTTCTTTTCCGTGTTTCATCTAGTTACTTGTGCAGATCTCCGTTCTCAGTCCCTCATGTGTGCCCTGCGTATATTTTGGTCTGGTTTATTTGGGGTTGCAATGCCACAAACACCAACCTTCAGGAGAGCGTAGGATCGCACCAATTGCTGCATTGGAAATGACCTAGCATAATGAGTGTATGGATCGAGAGAAGTCACATGATGGAACTGAACATGATCAGACCAAGTGAATATGGCAGATGTGGACCCGTGTAAGGTGTCAACAAAAGAGTTGAGATACTGGCTTCGAGAGAATGAGAAACCCGTCTTCTGCGTGCATCCAAAGGCTGCAAACCAGTTTGTAAATATGGGCAAACTCGCCACTATGATCCTTCGCAAAGGTGGTAAATGCAAGGTGTGGCTTACTTTTCACCCCTGTTTAGTACCCTTAGTTACAATAAAGCATTTGCTCTATCCAACACCGGCAAACACTACAAAATGTTTGACATCAAGTTTCTAATATTGTACAGAATAATAGATTTATGATTGGCCACCATTCTCTGACTGTAGAAGCAGAAGGACTTCAATTTAGTTTGAAGCCGATGTGGGGGGGGTGTGGAGGCCGCCTTTAAAATGCTCAACTGTTGATAAATCTTGCGAACAGGTCTGAGAAGTAGAAGGGAAACGTGACCAGTCTGGGCAGGAGGTCCATGAACCGTTGACATCTAGAAACATCCATTACCATGGACACTGATTTGTGTCAGAGCGCAGGATTTGTCTCTTATCTGAAGTCTGGGAAAAGTGCATAAAAGCATGTGACTAGCATGACAGTAGGGGTTCTAGATGTTCGAAGGGCTTGAGGGATAGTCACTTAAAAGATGCTCACAACCTGTTTCTTTCTTAACAGTTTGAGGTGGCCAGTGGTTGGGATGCATTTGTGACGAGCCATGAGGGTATGAACAAACCCACTCTCTCCTCACTGGAACGGCGTAAATGCACCCGCACATTGAAAAGACTCTATAACAAGTATATGATGGAGTTCATCCAGGAAACGCTAAAAGAGATGGGCCTGGAGAATGATGGTAACTTGGCCATGGCTGAAATCTCTGATGGCGGAGGCAATGACGACGATGAGGGCGATGACAACGGGCATTGTGATGCAAATAGCGGTGCCAGTGGAGGTGGTCACGGGGGTGTTTACTTAGGGCCTAGCAACCTAAATGGGAACATCTCGCACCAAAGCCTTGGGCCCCTTGGTTCCCTTTGAAGAGAATACTACCTGAACAATTTTGGAGCCTCACAGTGGCTATGCTGTGGTGCTAAGTCACTGTCGCTTACAGTTAAACAAGCTAGGAAGTTGAGGTTGCACTAACAGCTTCTGTGTCTGCCCTGATGCCACTAAGTGACTCAGTGTTGGCCGTTAGGTGAGGCCACAGTAGAGAGTATTAAGTAACATGCTGCTTGGAAATGCAAGTAAGCAACAGTCCTAAGTCAAGACATTTCTAGTTAGGTAGACCAAACCCTTCAGTGTAGGTGCGGGAGAGATGCTTGTATATATGCTCTATTTCAACTCAGCAAAACCTGAGACTGGTAACTAAGGATCATGACATGGAATTGGGGGCCAATGAAATGTGTGTTTCCTAGGGTAGTTTCAGTTTGCTGTTGTGCTCTGGTTCTTATATTCTCTGTAGTTCTCTCCTTCCCCCATTCTGAGCATCCCCTTCTCTATTTTCACAGATCAGCCCTCCCTCAGGACATCCCTCTCAGCAATGTATTGGGATAAGGTATAGCATGTTGATATGCAGGTTATCAAGCACATTACAAGAATGTCCACTCTCCGCAAAGCGGCAACTTTGGCCCACTCGGTACTAGGATTTGGCAGCATCCATGAATTGATGTTATAGACAAGGAAAGCGCCTAGCAAGTGACCAGATTACTAGCAGTCATTGTGTAATTAGTTCTATATTATGTACTGGATGAAGCTCAGCAGAAGTACGGTTGCAAACAGTGGCACATCATCACTAAGATGGTTTTGATGGTTTCTGAGTGGATCTGCGGTGGTGAAGTAGGTGAAGGTAACTTGAGGGGCGACTGACCTGTGGGCATGGCAAGTGGAGCTAGAAAGCAACCATGTCTTTGGGCTTTGCCAAAACTGCAATCACCCTTGCCCCACCAGCTTGTCCACAACCCCATATTTTCTCTCTACTGTAGGAAGTAAGAACCCATTTGGAAACTGAGGTGGTCTGGCATGACCATGGATCTTGAGCTAAACCTCTACAGGATGTTCATCTAGGTGCTCCTAGCAACCACAGTCGTTGAGTGACAAACACATGGTGAGCATGGGCAGCTTATCTTTGGGTTTCCCAGTGCAATGCAACTCTCGAACAGGTGATAAGATGAAAAGGTGTAGCCCACGCCATGCTTTTCCCCCAATCCGTTCGAGATCCTCCCATGTGGACTCATTTCCAAGGAGTGCGCTCTACCGGATGCCTCTTCTCTCCAATCTTCATCTTTGAATTCTTGGGTGCCGACAAGGAACCAGATAGCTGCTCCCTCTTCTCGCTCGAAGTATTCAGGGAGTCTTTGAAGATTTGATTGGTTGCATCCTGCTGCTCCTGGTAGGCCATCTCACGAGACTTTTCTTTCTTGGGCGCCATTCCAATATTTCTGTACAGATTTGCGAGAAATTCAGTTAGCTCTCTCGCCCTCCCCCTGTCCTGCTGCGCGTCTCGTTTCCGGACTTTTTCTTCACCAATTGTTTTCTTCCTTTAACTACTTTTCGCCGCCTTCTGGTTGGTGGATCCAGGGTGCTGCGACCTCTACCAGGGAGAAGCCTGATCCCTACAGAGAATTCCACGAGTTTGAAAATTAGAGAGCGTTTACTGAGAGGCAACAATGTTTCTTAGTTCCCTCTCAACTTCATATTGCTTTCCCCCTCTCGATAGCGAATGTTCGTGGAACGGTCAATGAGTGCGTCTATCTCCTACTCTCTCTCTCTCTCTCTCTCTCTAGCTGAATGTAGGGCTTGTCAAAGACATCAAGCAAAGAAAACGTTCCAGTTTTACAAGTACATTAAGTATACGGGGAACTTGCAGTCACAGAAGGAAATGTCCACACAACGCCCAACGGTCCCGCTGCGAATGAGAAGATCCAGGAGCTGCAGGAGAAGGATGACGAAGGCGTTCCAGTGGATAACGATGCAGACTGTTCCATAGAAATGTAGGGCCCTAGAAGCGAATATAGAAGAGGACACAGAAGCAGGAGGAAAGAGATTCGCTATCAAAGTAAGCGGGACCGTTAAGAAGAAGAAAGACCTGTAGGACCGTACAAGAAACAGAAAAAGTAGGAGAAGACTGAGATTCTGAAGAAGGAAAAAAAGAGCTTCAGAAACTCAGAAAACAGATGGGCGAGAGAAAGATTCCAGGAAGAAGCAACCCACCCGAGAAGCATAATCACCAGGCCTTCGAAGACGGCGAGCAGCGAACGGTCGCGGCCAGCTGAAATCGTTGGTCCACGGAGCGCCATCGCTGGCGCCGCGTGGCGGGACCAACCGACGGCGCTCCGTCCGGCGGTTACAACCGCCGCACGTCAAATGCAAGGACCGTCTGGTAACGGACGGTTAGAGGCTCACTCTACCTACTTTGTGGGGCCCCAGGGAGGGAGCTAAATGGAAGACTAGGGAAGAAGAAAGAGAAGAAGAAGAAGACCCGCATGTGTTGCATCTTCCGACTTTCGATCATCAGAACTGCTTTGGAGTATGCACTGTATCTGTCTCAGATATTTCCGAGAGACACAAATCCTGGAGAGATGTGAAGATAAGCATGGAAATTCAGAGAACTCTTGCAACTTCTAATAATTAGCTTGAGATTGTGAGGATGATACCCCTTGAAAACTGAAGCAACCGGGTTTCAGGTGCGACCAGTGCAAAAAGAGATGTCTTCCGCAACAGGACTGAACCATGTTTCTTAATGCTGGGGGAACAAGTTTCAGACCCTTTCTCGCTCAAACCTTGACGAGTTGATATGGCCAGACTCCCAGATATATCTGCTGCAACATCATGTAGAATCCACAAGCTATCTTCCGCACTATCACAAAGTCTACGAGTTTCATGAAGAGAAATCTTCATGGTTTGAAACCTTTTTTTATTGACAATCTGTCTCAATCTATGCTCCAATCTGGACAGTAATGCTTACTTGTGCCGACAAGGCAGTGGAGTCTAGTGCCCATGAATTAGAATGAATTTTCATGTAGGGAGCAAAAGTATTTGGGTGATGGATACCATGCAGAACATCACTCATTGCTGCAACCCTCTACATCGCAAGCTGTAAAAAATGATTCTATGAATGAATACAATTCCTGGATAACTAGCCCCAGACTAGAGCTTAGATGCGATAGGCACGCGTGCACTCTTCATGAACTGACAGGGTATATAAACGGAGGTAGTGCCTCTCCGGATAGAAAAGTTTTGAAGAGGGTGAGGGCGAGTGCTGGTTGATCAGCTGGGACCAAATGGCCAGCAGCTCTCACTGACACAAAGCTGAAGTTATCGCCATAAACTTCTGCAAACCCACCGACCTGTATTTTGGGCCACAGAAAAAGTGAACGCCTGTCAGAAATATTTTCATTTTCCTTTCGATATGAGCTTACTGTGAAATTTTAAACCGAGACAGGGACTCCTGGACTGAGACAAGAGCTCCTTGTTCCTTTTCGGAGCTTGGTTATCATCCTTGGTCAATTGTGCTCCAGGAAAACTGTCAGTTATTGTCACTCGGTATGTGAGTATAATGGTGATTGGCAAAATTTACAGTCATTCACTACGAGTGAGTTACGTCACAGATATTTCGTGCGGGAAACTCAGACTTGTGATTCAATAAGTTTTACCTGTTCTCCTTCCTCCTTCACTTCTGCCTTTCCGCCGTGTTGCCATGGATACCAGGCCTTCACAATAGGAAGGTGCAGCTCTTGTATCCAATCCCGTGTACCAGTTGTTGGAACTCTTCCATCAAAATCTCCACTGTAAGATGTCATTCCTCTCCTTGCTTTAGATGATTATTTCAGCCCACCAACAATTTACTTCATCTCTTCTCTAGTTATGGGTCTTGATTCATCGGTAAAATTTTGTCTATTAACGAAATGACTCTAAATTGCAGTCTCCCGTCACTCTCTCGCAGCCATCAACACAATCTTCGACCGCACACTATAAAGTCTGAAAGCAGAACATTTATTAAATGATTCCCCTTTCATTGTTATGCAGCTAGTCCGTATTCAAATATGAATTTGTATTACCTGCCTTCCAAACAAACTCAGATCTCTCCCTCTTCCACCCAAAACAGGCAGGCAGGTTAAGTGGTAGATGGATGATTTATAAGTACCTGTAAATCCAAATCCTGAGACCTGTCTTAACAAGCTCCCGGTAGATTGGGACCATTGAAGTGAGGATGTCCGATGTGCTGTAATTGTCGAACACAGGATTGCTACAGTGGGTCACACAGGTTACACATACTTAGCATTATCGCCATTTTTGAATCACACAAGCCTCAATCTCCATGGCAAAGTTGTTAGGGAGGGCTAAAGACTTTCAGGCATCAAGAAAGGTGACTAGAGAAAGTTGATATGGTAGCCCTAGTCTGCAGCAAGCCAGCAGAAATCATCAAGAAAGTCAAAAAAGGTATCAGATTACAACCAACACAGAAATCCTTTAATTTCTGGATTCTACATAAACCTCTTCAGTGGAGGTCTCATTGCAAAGATTATCAGTTGTCACAGTTTACAACATGTCACAGCATTACATCTCTGTTTTTACAGAAGTGATGGGTTGTTCTGAACCTGCACTCGGACCATTCGATGTCGGCCCGGACATGCAGGGCAGCTTTCACTTCTGGCTTATTCAAGTATGGAGTAACATTGTCAGCGCATGCGTCTATCGCTGCTGATGCTGGAAATTGCCGAATTTTCTGTCGAACGAGAGAAATAAAAAAATGGATTCAGTATAGCTCGTTGGACTCATCTAGTTTACTGCATGCCAGAAATTTGAAATTGTAAGAACTCAGATCTGTCAACAAAAGCAGAAGAAGCTAGAATTTCCAGTTTTAGGGTCCACCTGGCATTACGACAAAAAACAATCCACATACCTGAAAGTATCTACCTTTTGAAAAGATGGTTTGGGACTCACAGCTTTCATCGATGTCCGGACTGAGCTGTTGATTGGTAGATTGCAAGAGGGGGTATAAACATTGTAGACATTCACACCGGAGAGGTCTACATTGAGAGCAGTGGCCGCCTCCTTGCAAAGGGGGTTGGTATCTGGGTTGTCAATAGGGAACTCATGAGCAAAATCACAGTTCTTAATCAAACCTTTGTAAGTCTCATCTGAGATGAAAGAGTGTGAGAGGAACCAATCAACCGATCCCTTGTTGTCCCAGTATGCATCAGTCCAGGCATTTCCAACCTGTCAAAATACGGAACAAGTGGTTATTGAGCTTTGTTCAACAAGCTGAATGCATACGATGTAATGTTCAACAGGGTCCGGCGGTAACGAAGCACCAGCCAGGAAATATAGGGCTGTTGAGGCTTTCATGACCAGCTAGCGCACAATAAGGTCCAAGACAACCTATCTTTGGCCCAGAGTTTAAGAGACTTCTCATTTTCGACTTTGTAGTTCCACAATAACTCTCATTCTGTATCATGAGATGGGATGCCAGGAACTAGTGGTTGATTTGAAATCCCAGGCACAAAATAGGTTGGAATTGCAGTGATAACAACCCTTCCATTTCCAGGCTGCTGTATGACATGCATGAAGAGAGAGAGGACTCCGGCCGTGGACAGCATAACTAAGAGCCACTTCATCTTGCAGGGCTACTGCCCCCTGTCAGGGGGTGGGCTCTACCAGGGAAGGGGAGGGAGGGGGGGGATGAATGGAAAGTGATCAAGTGTACCGCAAAACCCTTCAGATTGAGGTTATAGACCCCCTCCTTGTTGTGACGCACCACTTCCTGCACCAGGGTTGGCACGTAGTGCCCTGCAGCCAATAACAGCATCACAAAGTCTATCAGAGAATTTCAAGACCTACAAGGGAAGTGCTTTCTGAAGATAACAGGTCCTAACAGATGGAGTCATAGAGCATACAGAATTTGCAAAATTCCTCAGATGACAATGGTGCTGCACTGGAATTTCTCAAAGCCCAGGACAAGTAACTATCAGACCTCCGACGGAGATAAAAACAGTGAAAGCCAACTCATGACAGGTGGGCCAATTGGCCTGAGGAGCAGTGACAGGCCTAATTGCATTCAAAGTACAGGGAAGGGGTTCTCAGAGCACGTAACATACCCCCATAGCTTTCACCCACGATGTACAAGTCATTTTTCGAGTATTCTGGATACCCCTTGAACCAGTTCACTAGAAAAGTATAGGCATCTGCCGCTGCACACGTCCTTAAAATAGGTCAATGGGCCGCACATGTTAGAAGCTAAACAGAGCAAAGGCTGCATTACGTCAAACCCAACAACCATCTCGTCAGATTTCATTCAATTAGAGTGAAATCGATGGAAGCTTAAGACCTCTATATTACATCAAGATATCTTAGCTCGAAACCCTAGAGTCCAGAAGTGGTAACCAATTGACTGTGCGGTGCTGATATCGACCATCGTTCAACGGGGTGTTTTGCTGTGCGTTGTAAGCTAGTGGTAAAGCTCACCAGATCGCTTAAGGTTAATTGGATAAAACAGATTTGCATCACGTTTTCAAATGGAGGGAAAATCTGCGTTGGCAGTTCTTGGCGTCGGTATCAGATCAGAATGCTTGATAGGATATCTGCATGATGGTCCAAATGAGAGTAAAGTTCACAAACCCGTAGATCCATCAGTAAACACACTGTTGTTGGAAAAAGCATCCGAGTAGGAGAATCCGACTTCGACGGGGGACTCCACGAAGATCATGTTAGCCTCTGCTCATGCACATGCAACGAAAGATGACCTTAGAATCTGTTCCGCTCACAACTGACTCAAATTGAGTTCAATTTGCGAACAATATCACTCGCTGTCAACTGACCTTACTCAGAGTTAATTAGACAAACTTGTAGGACTGCAGAGGGACGAGGAATATCCAACTGCAAAAAGCTCGAGTGAAGTTACAATTCAAATACAGCCAATGGTGCTCAAGCATGTGCTGCGAACACCTTTCTTTGAAGCCAAGTACAGGCTGGCGAACACGAGCCAGGGAGATTGGACAAAGTCATTGGCGGCGTAGTCGTTCATTCACCTGGAACGACCACAATGGTGAAGGAAAGAGGTGCAACTGACAAGTAAACACGTTCGATTGCATCTCAAAGCTCCAGCAGAGGGCTCTTTGGGACTTCTGGAAGGGACGTGCGAGATACTGCAGCTCCCTAAAAATACGCAATCATGTGATCGTCTCCTTGCAGTAGCACGAGGATAGATATATTTCTCTCTCTCAGACTCTCCACTGCACGTAATAGACTTTCTTCTACTCGTTTCTTTATGAAATTGCGGGCAAGCTTAGGGCTCAGAGCAACTGTAATACCTTTGTTCCAGGAAAATTTGTTGAGCCCAAGATCTCCAGAAATGTTGGGATAGAAAGGGCCCAGCTCAGAGAGAAATCCATCTCCCACTGATGAGCATCCTGGTCCTGCAACTCAAACCGTTACCCCGGCACTGTAGATATTCATTACTCACATAGGCGCGTGAAAGGAATGAATTAAATCTCCGAGAAATCTCCCCGTCTCCAGAACTCCCTCTTCCTCTACATCACTGACAATTATGCATCTACTGCAAATTACCAACGACTTGCTACATCCAACTGCAACTGTGTCAATGTACTCATTGCCTATGGAAAAGAAACTCGGAAGAGTCGGAAGAGAAAGGAGGGGCTGATAGTGAAGACTATGATAAATCCACAACTCCCGACGAGTAAAGAGGCCCACCTCCGTTAAACCAGACAGCCACCGGGAGAGATGAAGCATGTTCATGGTCGGCTTCTACAAACCAGTAGAAGATATGATTGCCAAGCGCTTCATTCACGTTGATGTAGCCTGCATACTGTTTGAAATTAACACTTGGCTGCCCCGGTAACCCCACTACCAAATGCTCAGGAATAGCACCGTGCACGATTGCTGCGAGCATGGAGACAAGTACCACCAGGGCCCACAACCCCCTCATCATCCCGCCTTTCTTGTTTTAGACGCTATCCCCGCACCTCAGCAAAACCTACACAAATGAAGAAGAGGGAACGGGTGATTGATAGTGAACTGCCTCCGATCGACTGTATAGCAGTAGGTATGCTTCCGGCCCTCTCCACACCTGCAGTGCCCAGAACATAAGTGTGGATCCCTCTCTCTCTCTACGCACTAGACAAATGCGGTGGGACCAGGGCGTTCACTCAACAACCGACCGCCGGTATCCAGCCTCAGATCCACTTATCACCTCACCCTCTTTCTTCTTTCTTCCTTCCAAGTTCTTCCCTCCCTCACACCCTGTCTGCAGCACGGCGAGAGGGAGAGTCAATGAGGACTCGCAATAAGTGTCGAAGGTGTAATGAGATGGCGGCCCGATGTGGCCTTGCTTCTGAACACGTGGTACGTACCTTTGGAGATCCAGATTCAGAGCTCTCCTCCCGAGACAGCAACAACAACCGTCGCCACCACCATCATACTTACGACCATTCAATCATCGCATCCCTTTTATACCCCCTCTCTCTCTCCCCCCCAGACTCGAGTCCCGTCCTCATCGCCGGCCACCTTTTTCCCTACAAATCCGCCCACACATCATGCTCGCATTTCTTTGTCTTCTTTGCCGGTTGAATTCCTCTCCTGCCCGTCCTTGCAACATTGCATTACATGTTGTGATATCCGGATCAGGTCAGCTGTTCAATTACTTTAGATGGCTGCCCAGAATCATGTGGGTGGCACAGTTTTGATTCTTTCGAGGCAAAGCTTGTAGAATGTGACTGGGGTATAGTTGACCAAACAGTAACCAGTAAACAGTAAGCAGTTGGTCCCTACTTGTAGGTGTCTAACCGTCATAAATGACTCAGTGCGGTTATTTTGGGATGTAATTTAATTAATGTATTTTTTAATGTTTTATTTACATGTGTTGGTGAACAAATTTGGGTGGATTAATTTGAACTTACGGCAGATGATTCGATGAGGGCAATCTGAAAATCCGCCCTTCGAAAAGTGGGAACTGGTGTAGGGTTCAACCCTACACCATGAGGGGCAACACACAAATAGTGTTGCACTGCTTTTCAAAGATACCGGTGTTGGGAGGTTCTTTGTTTCAGCGACCAACCCCTGGAGGTTATCAAGAAGGTTATATGGATATATACCCGCGGTTCTCAAAAAAACAAAGAACCGACAAAGGCTCAATAACCGCTGATTATGTAGTTTTGAAATAACCAGCCTGAAAACCGTCAAAGATCCACCAAAGACCCACCGGTTATTTGATGAAAACCGCTGTTTCTTTGAGGTTCTTACAATTAACCGGAACCGGAGGTTCTTTGATAGTAGGATTTTGTAAAAACCAGAACTGGAGGTTATAAAGGAAATCAAATAACCGCCCAACACTGAGAGATACCCTCCATGTCTGCAAATTACTGACTTCGTGATCTTCCGCTTTCTTAAATATAATAAATAATAAATAAATTAAGGGTCCCAAATCCTGGCAGGGCTGTTACTGAAGGTTGAAAAATGGGATAGCATTGGAGCAGCCAATGGGGAGGGAGGGCACGGACGTTGGAATGGGTGAAATGTGAGGCCACGTAGAGGCGAGCATAGAAGTAGGAGGTCGGCCCTCCTTCTACTTCTAGAGCTTTCCAGCAGGATGAGGCGGTGGCCCTTTCTAGAAGGCTCACCACCCACCTTGCGAGACAATATAATGCGGGTGAGGGCTACATTTTACAGGTTTCTTCCGCCTCCACCTCACTTTGGTGGGCTCTGCAAGCATGCCCCCATCAGAAAAAGTAAATTTGGAACCTGAACCATCTTCAAATGAATAGAAATGACTAAACTTAGGTTAATTTTACATTAAAGGTGGGTTGGCAATACAATTTGGAATATATATGCCCATCTGTGAAGGCATCTTTGATGTTTATGATGGTGCTATATTCATCCCCAAAGAGGCAGATCCCACCAAAAAGACAGGGGAGAATCCTAATAAACCCCCCTTACCCTCCTTATATAGTTTTTGGAGGCGGGGGCGGAGCCTTCTAGACGGGGCCCACCGCCTGCTCCTGGAAAGCTCTAGAAGGGCGGGGCCCACCGCCCACCCCAAGCCCTATGAAAAAAAAACACCCTCCAGGTGTCTACCTCCCATCGCCCCCTCCTACTACGCTGGCTCCTCCTGCGGGCCCACTGATTGGCTCTTCCCACAGTGTCGGGTTGCCTGACCTTCCCAAACTGGGCAAATGAGTTGGCGGTATACATATCGAAGACTTGTCTAATTTGGACAATGAAGCAAAAAAGAGCCAAATTCAGGGGCCAGTTTGTCAAATGTGGGCTTGACATCAACCATTTCCCCACTAAAATTTTCACGTTAAAAGCAGGTGTGGCAGATTCTGCCACTTTTTCAGCCTAATTCTCAGGCCGAATCGGCAACCCAGGGCAGAATCGGCAGGGATGGCCGAAAACGCACAGAGGATGGCAAACCTACCACCCAGGCCCGTGTCATCAGCCATGAACCCACCCCCCTTTCCCCCAAACTGGGCAAATGAGTTGGGGTACATACCGAAGACTTGTCTAATTTGGACAATGAAGCAAAAAAGAGCCAAATTCAGGGGCCAGTTTGTCAAATGTGGGCTTGACATCAACCATTTCCCCACTAAAATTTTCACGTTAAAAGCAGGTGTGGCGGATTCTGCCACTTTTTCAGCCTAATTCTCAGGCCGAATCGGCAACCCAGGGCAGAATCGGCAGGGATGGCCGATAACGCACAGAGGACGGCAAACCTACCACCCAAGGCCCGTGTCATCAGCCATGAACCCACCCCCTTTTCCCCCAAACTGGGCAAATGAGTTCGGGAACATATCGAAGACTTGTCTAATTTGGACAATGAAGCAAAAAAGAGCCAAATTCAGGGGCCAGTTTGTCAAATGTGGGCTTGACATCAACCATTTCCCCACTAAAATTTTCACGTTAAAAGCAGGTGTGGCAGATTCTGCCACTTTTTCAGCCTAATTCTCAGGCCGACTCGGCAACCCAGGGCAGAATCGGCAGGGATGGCCAGTAAGCATAGATGACGGCAAACCTACTAACTCAGGCCAGTGTCATTATCTATGAAACCCCCCCCACGCCCCCAGGCTCGCCCCGTTTATATCCTCTCCGGGGCTCTGAATCTGGGCAATCGATATGGGATACGAAAATCAATCATATTGTGCCACGTAGTGGCAATTATCCGCCACACCTTTTAACGCCAGTGAACGGGCCGCGTTGGCCGACTCTGCCCTGTGCGCGGCCATAGGGCTCGCCCGTCTAAGTACATCTGCCATTTAGATGGGACGAGGAAACATTGACCATATCTGAGGATAGGGTAGACAGGCCTACCCTACATAGCCTAGAAGAAAGTGGAAATTTGACAGCTGGGTGGAGAGTTGGGCTCTCCACGTTTGTGCGATGAGATTGGTGGGCTCCTATGGCCAAGACCCATTCCAAAAGCAGAAACAAACAAATCCCTTGGAAAACGCAGGAGCCATGAGCAGGGTGTATGGGATGTTTGGCACGTCAGCACAGCCGCACATGTCTTGTAATTGGATGCCTACAAACAAGGCGGATATTCCAAAATACGGAAGGTGAGAATTGTTGATAATGCGAATTTTTGCGTTTAGCCCTGGGGTCCCGTCTGCAGACAGAGTCTGTTAGTTAGTCGTAAGACTTCGAGAAACTCTGACCGTAAGACGAAAGAGAGATTATAATGTTTTAATTGGATGAAAATCTATTTTCTGATGTTTGGTGGCTAAACTTTCTTTTGGATAGTTTTCCATTATCCGCTAGCAACTTTTTAGAGGATAAAGTACACCTACAGGAGCCCCTCCTACTCATCCAATTTGGATGAAATGTTAATGCCTATTCATCTGAAGGACCTGTTGTGGGTCAAAAGCATTAAATGCATTTTGTTCTTTTTAACTTTTTATTTGCGAGAGGGAAAGATTTCTTGGATGCGAAATCCCTACGGTCAGATGTTTCCAAACGCATTCATATACTGACACCTGCCAGTTTTGTTCCTTTTTAATGCCGTTTCCATGGTGGTCAGATTGGGCCTTGGCCTAGAGAGGGTCACCACCCCAAGAATTTGCCTGGGTGGCCCGTCGTATTGAGGGGCCACGTCCTCCACCCTCTGGCGGGCCCCACAAGCAGCCAGTGCGCGTTGGGATCCTTTCGGGGCCACGTATGCAGATTTGGGCAGCTGGGCAGCGACAGGATACTGCCCGGAACCCAAAATAGCTACGTTGAAATTCAGATGACATCAAGTCTTGATCTGTAATTAGCATGCTAGGGGTCGTTGGAGAGCTGGGATTTTGGGCTACATTTCTTCTTTCAACATCGGAGCAAGGCACAAAAACAGAAAAAAAAAAGTATGACGCCTCCTAAAGGAAGTGTAAATTATGGTGTCTCTTGAGCCCCAAGGGCTACTTGCCTTCTTGTGGAAAGGCGGTCACCATTTTGAAGCCAATTGGTGGATTGTTAGCCGTAATAGTTAGCCCTCAGTTTCTGAGGTACTTGAAAATCCCCTTCACCTTTTTCCCCATACTCGGCCTCGTTAACTGGGTGTCTTGCTTCCATCATAGAGTTGATTATCTTAGGGTATCCGGTTTGAGGCATGCAATTCCTTTCTTTACATGGGGTCCTCCACAATCCCAACATGACACACCCAAATGTTGCTGGCCTAACTGACCTCACCGTGTGAACTTGAACTCCTCACGGTGAGAGCTCAAGGGGGGAGAGAGAGAAGAACTATCCCGTCCAGAAGGCCTTCCTATTTGGATGGAGATGGTGAAAAATAATAAACCATATCTACAACCAAACTGTTATTTAAATGCCTTAGTGTACAGAGTAATAACTTCTTCAGATCACATGGTAAGCCTGCAGCTGGGAAATGTAAGGTCAAATTTCACATACCCCTCATAGAGCTGCATTATTGACCGGGTTCATTTGTTGATCACTGTATGTATTTAGCAGCAATTGGGTAAATGCTACACACAGAATGGTCCAGAGGCTGTCACCCAGAACAAACAGCTTTCATGCTCTGGGGACGGGAAAGGCTTAGGAACTGTCTAGACAGACATTCCCAAAGGAAATGACAGCTGACTTGGTTTCAATTGAAGACGGGAGTTTAATTTCAACAACCGGAGTTCACAAGCACGTGAAATACTCATTCCCCAGACATTAATGCAGTACAGCATTCGACATCCCCGACCAAGTGCTAACAGCCCAGTTTCGGTCACATGGCGGCATCCCCACAGAATGAGAACCTGCAACCCACAGGCACACCATTAGGTTAATTAGCAGAAGAACTAGCATACAGTAATGGCGACTTGTATTTGTAGAACTCAAAGAACCAGATACCACAGATGAATACAAAATGCCCACCTTCTGCCGAATTGGGGCACCATATGTTTTGCATGGTAGTTTCTAATAGTTCAGCATTCCTTCTATGGCTGTTGATAATCCCGTGTGTCCACCAACAATAGCCCACTAAAATTGGGCAGATTTCTGCACATTGACAAACCTTCAAGCAGGAGCAATGGGTCGCAATAGCCAACACAGAGACATCAGTGATGAAGGTGCCCCCCACATTCAAATGCTCCAATGCTCGCGCCCTTGACACCTGCACCAGCAGTGGCAATGCCCATTTAGACTGCTTCATGCCGGACAATATGTGGTTGGATAGAAAGATGTCACTACTGCAAATTTATCTGTGTGTGTGTGTGTGTAGGTGGAGCTGGCTCTCCTTTTTCTCCGAACTGGACCAAAATTTTACTAAACCAAAGTGTAAGCTTGCAAAATTCCAAATATTTGTGAATGGCTCTAGCCGTCGTCTCTTCCTATCTCCAGCTTGCTATCAGGAATTGCCCTTTTACATTTGCTTGATCCGGCATGCATGAGACTTCTGGAGCTTTAAATGAGATCACCAGGAGATAAAATCTTACCAAAGGGCCGGTAATCATCTCAATGGCTTTTCATTCTATAATCAGGCAGCCTGGAAAGATACTGGCAACCAGCAGCAAAACTGATTGCTGGTGCCCAAACCGAACTTCCACCCTGTTTGAAAATGAAATTCTCCTTCCACAACCCTAATGTCCGCCAAGTCAGATCGTCTCCATTCTAACAGAATAAGAACATCAAAGACTGTTGGAATCACCATACCAGATGCACTACACCTTCATCGGTGATGCCTGTCACACCCCACAGTGAGAAAGATGTTAGATTTGAGCAGCAGCCTGCAAATGAGATTCGATGGAGCCCAACATCAGTAATGCGACAGCCCCACCTGCCCAGAGAGCTGCACAAGTAAACAAAATTCAATCAATGCGAGTCTCAGGTTGGAATTTATATTGCCTGAAGATGGAACAAGGAAAGTGGCGCAATTCTAAGCAGGTCTCAATGTTTAAGGATCTTCCTGTTACTATCCATTCACGTCTTTATGGAACAAAGACGGAACCAAAATACCAGGCCTAAATAGCTGCTTGCTGAAGGTAGGCAGCCTTAGTATTTCTAGTCTTCATAACTAAATGCCTCTGCCAAGGACGAGCAGCCTCTGAAAAGACCCTAACATCTCCAGGCTTCAATCCCAGAACATACAAGACAGGAGATGAGAAAAGTTTCCTGTCTCCACTTCCTGCATGTTCCAGACTGTGAGTGGAGAGGGAAAAACAATACAAGTGGATGTAATATCCCTGAAAGTACTTGCAACATTTTCTCAATTTGTGTGCATGGGTGCAGCTCCAGACTACTGCGAAACATGAAGCTCCAACCACAGTTCAAATTAATTTTTTTGGACAACGATGATTATACATGTCCAGAGCGAAGCTCGAGATGTAAAGCAGAGCTGAGGTTTATTAAAAGAAAGCCTAACATATTAAGTTCCCGAAGGTTGCAAGCACCATCCACCAGACTAGAAACAGCAGCGTCATCTGCACGCCAGCCTGCAAAGCTCAACTTGTCCCGACATGCCAGGGCTTGCCTCATACCCTCTCTCCATTTCCTGCAAACTCTGCTAGCCCTGCCAGTCATCACCCACAAATGAACTCTTAGACAAGGCCTCAATGCAAATTCATCCTGCAGCTTTGAAGGATAGGTATTTAAGAATGAGCTGGGGTGAGGCACTCCAAACCACATTCTGTCTTGGGTCGGTGGGTTGTTCTTCCTTCCCTGTCTCATTGTTCCAGATATCACAACATGAAAAACTTAACCAACAATTCTTAAAAAGCCCAACACAGTCCGCATCCCAACTATTCTATCTGAGACTGGCTTGGCGAGTGCATTCAAAAGTGCTGGATCACCAGACAGAGAGAAAGAGAATGTGAAAACAAAGGGGCTCACAAGCATGATCCCCGCAATGTTTCTCTCTACAACATGGCAGGTGAGAGATAAGCCCAGTAAGTGCGGTGGGATTTCCAAAAAATGCAAGGAGGAATTCACCCGATTTTTGGTAAAATTCAACAAGAACTACTTGAATTTCGGTCAAATTCCGCTCAGGGATCATTGAGCAACTTTTTGTCAATTGTGGCAGAAATCTTACGAGGCCATGTCTCGGAATGATGACAGATGTAAGAAGCAATGGGCCAAGACATCCACCGGAACGTCACTCACACAAGACACCTCTCCATCCTTGCTGCGATCCAATGCTTCACACCAAACGCGGCTATGGAAGTCTTGCACAACAGACGCCGTAGTCGAGCTCACCATCTGTAAGCTTAGCAGGGCTGCTGCTGCCGAATTGGGAACGATTATGGCACTCATGACTACCGCTTACCGAAGATTAATCAATGGAATGTACAATTGTGAGAAATCTGACGGGGTCTGGTCCTGGCCCGCCCTTTCATCCTCAAAATCCTAGGAATTCGACATCAGAAGAGGGAATACAACCGGGGAAAACTCCTCAATTTCTTTCGAACTACTTCGCTCGGAGATACTTGTATTTGGAGGGCTAAGTTACGGGAGAGACAGAGAAAGGAGATGAGAGAAGGAGAAAGCAAGACTATCTCGAAGAATTAGATAATGGTAACGCCCATAAGACGAAGATTATGTCGAACAATTAGAAAATGGGTAACGTTGAGAAGACAGAAAACCATAGATCTCAGAGGATTCCTCACCTGCAGCTACACAAGGAGATTCAACGATCATGTGGCGAGCCAAGGAGATTCTCAGCGCATACAGAACTGGAGAGACGAACACGTATTACCTCCACACGTGCGGGAAGGGCTGTACTTTTAACTTGTTCATTCCCTTTACTTGTTTATTATTTTTCTGGACTCGAGTCCCACTTTTCGTTATACTTTTTATTTTTTGTTTTGTTAACAGGATCACTTTTGCCTTTTCTTTAATATGTCCACCATAATAATTGAAACTTAAATAGAATAGAAATGATATTCTATTCGTTTATCCATTTTATTGAACTTTATGTAATAGGAAATAGGATTTTCTTTTCTTTTCTTTTCTTTTTTTTAGAAAAGGGGATTGTTCCATTTGTCTGTTACAAGATGACCGTGCCACCTCTAGTTTTGTTTTTTTGTTGTTTTTATACTAAGGGAACACAAGAACACACAACACACCCACTTTATTTTTTAATATCTTTTATGTAGATCATAAATTAATATTTAGAGATACCATAGATTCTTCTTTTCTTTTGTTTCTTTTTTTTCTTCCTTTTTTTTCTTGAGCAGTAGGCTCTGTAAATTCACTGGATGTTAAAAAACTTTACTTAACCTTACCCTCTTTTGAGAGTTGACTCTGGCACTGGATTGGTTGTAGGGCGTGAGATACAACCAAAAACATTTTAATCGATTATTTAGAGACAACTGGAGCATGCTGGTTGGTGGAAAGTGTCTACTTTACAGCTGGTAAAGTGCCGGCTTATGTGCTTTTACTCGCTTTTACTCGATGCTCGTTCTGCGTTCATCCATATTCACATATGCATCCAAACTCTTAGAGAACACGTTCCCAAGCACGACTCTGGATGTACGGGGTGAGACATTAAATTGGTGCACTTTACGCTACTCCGGCTAGTGAAATATTGCCACTTGTCAAATAGGATTCATATACGACATGATACGAATGGCCAGCTAGCACATAGGAATTAGATGTATTATTTTAATTTATTATATTATATTATTTAGATATAAGCAAAATATTTCCCTCGATCGGCGGTTAGGATTAGATGGGGTGGCAGAGCCGGATTGCAATGGACGGCTGTTGCAAGCTCTCTCTCTCTCTCTCTCTCTCCTGTGGCCTTCCTTGCTCGTCTCCGCAGCTGCCTCTCTCTCTCTCTCTCTCTCTCTCCACTTTGGCATCACATTTTACGCCTCCCGTCTCCAGGGGCAGCTTCTGATCAACACTTTGGCTACTCTTTCTTCCTGTATTGGGCCCCTCTTGGGCACACGATGTACTACTTGAGTATGAAGACAAGATTGCGGATGATCATGAAAACAGTCATTCACAACATTTGGAAACCTGAGAACTATAAGTCTACCGACGACTACTCCATTGCAAAACGATGTGAAATATTCTATGCTGACTCTTTTGAGTTCTCTCAGCAGTCCTGGTAGATAGTACGCTTTCTAAGCAAGTGGGAATGATCAACTCGAAGGAGGTCGCAAGTACTAATGCAAAATGCCCGGTGTAAAATATAGTGACAAAAGTCGTGATTCTCCCTCAAGTATCTTGCAATGCATATTTTGGAATGTTCAATCGATTAGCGGGAAGAAACATGTGAGACATGTACAAGAGTACATTGCACGAAGGCAGGTAATCATGCATGCACCCCATTCAATGCTTGAGGTAATCAACATCCAAATTTATGGCATAGACTTTATCTTGATCTAGTTAGGTCTTGGTAAAGCATAGTATGGTTGCCCAAGGAGGAATTGTTTTCTTTAAGTACCGCGGTCGTCATCTACAAAGTTATTGAACGCATGAACCAGAATTTAGAAGCATATACCTTTCGCTAATTAATTACAGTATGGAGAAGGCCCAAGGTATTGCAGTTTTGAATTATTGACACTGATTCAATTGATTTTTGTATATATCACCTCTTGACTCTTGCAGTCATATAGGCTCTCTCTCTCTCATGTTTCCATCCCTATTCCGAACAGTGTATCAACTCAGATCAGTATCTTGACTCAGAGACATGTTACTATTTCGTGAGGTAGCATAGCAATGTAATTATCAAGTGTGGTGGTGTTACTGATGTGTGGAAATAATTTTCAGGTGGATCTACTCTTTCTATCTGAAACATGGCAGCACAAGGGTCAACCTCTTCCTCAATTACCGGTGCAAACCCATTATTGTTATGATTGTTATCTATCGTGAAAAGATTAAAATCATGTTACTTCCAATCAGCTAAATGAATCTGTGAACCGTGGGCGCAATTAAATACTTATATCTCAATTCTGGACTCTTACAAACTTTGTTTATAAATTTGCTCAATATTGAAAAACATTATGTAACGTTGGTGTATGATGATGATAGTTATAGATTGCATTTGAATTGCTACAGGGCTATGACCTCATTTCTTGTACGAGTGAACCAACTGGGGGCAGTGGAGGAGTTGCTTGCTACTTCAAGAAAGAGTATGAACCTTATATCTCATTGTACAAAAAAGACCCTCATGGGCATTATCTATGGTTAAAAATCGACCAGGAATTCGGATTCGAGAAGGACTTGTTTGTAGCAATTTGTTACTATCCTCCAAAATCTTCAACTGCTTATAAGGACCGCGACAAATTAGACCAAGGGTTTCCATTTGAGAATTTGCACCAAGACATTAGTTTCTTCACAAAGACTGAAAATAACAACGATTTCTTTGTGGTTGGAGATTTCAATAGTCGGATAGGGGATGCACAAACCCAAGAAGCTTGTCGACATGGGCTTTCCCGAGAGTCTGCAGACAAAAAGACCAACACATTTGGATATCTGTCGGTTAAACGACTTGATCATTTGCAATGGCGTTACACAGGTGCCAACTTTTATACCACTTTCTATCCACATGTGCTTAGTTTTTATTTAGGATGTTGTCTTCTGCAAGCAATGAACCACATGAAGGTACCTGTGTAGGAGTTCTAAACTTCTGTTCTGGTGGCTTAATGTACAATTTGGCATTCATGATTCTTGTGCATCCACGCGGTGCATCATAGGTGTGGCCCAACTCAGGAGATACCACTTGCCGAAACAGGAGTGTAGTGGATTATATATTAGCACCAGTTTCCAAGGCCCGCTACCTAGTAAGAGACATTGACATTCTCCCATTAGAGAAAAAGTCAGATCACAATGCATTGAACTTCACATTGAGACGACAACTTAAAAATCCCAACATTAAGATACCACATGAAGATGGACCAAAACCACATGGCCCACCTCAACATCGGGACGAGGCTTTACCTGCAAGCATCATAGAAGTTGATGAAGTAAACCTTAAATGCCAAGCTCATGCAGAAGAACTTATCTTGAAGAAAAATAAAGACAACCATGTCGTCAAAAAGAATCAAGATGGGGGTGTTTCAGTAAGGGTTGAAACCTTAGGATATATCTCAGATATATATATGGAACGTTTAAACAATCACAGTGGCTTGATGCTGAATTTACTACGGTCCCAATTCACCGGCATTGACAAATTATTTTACAATATTATCTCAACAATGCAAGAAAAGTGTGTAGCTTGGAAAGAGCAGGATGCACATTTACATGGAAGTATTGTAGTGAGATCTAGGCTTACTTCCTTCAGTAATCTCAACAGTGATATGTTTGGTCGACAGCTCAACACGGTTCAACCTTTCCCAGTTCTCGAGTTGGGAGCAGCAGCATTGGTAGAGGCAAGAACAACTCGGTTGCTCAACAAGATATTGACTAACAGTTTGGGCCTCAAAGACCAAAACATGAAAATCAATCATGGAAATATTGGTAGCCACCCTAACTTTTTATCGTACAGAAAGGGATACATGACTCGAAATTTTGAACCTCGTCGTGCAACTTCTAAGGCCACTCCGTTACCTGATAAGAAGGTACTTGGAGATGGTTTAGGTTGCAAAGAATGGAACCCAACAGTCGAAGAAATTATCAGCCATGATCCCATTTATCGCTCGGACAAAAGAGAACTAATGACAATCAATTCCCGTCCTGCATCGGTGGCCTCTCCAGGGCTGGTACAAGTAGCTAGGTAATTTTACTCATGAATCCTTTGTAGCAGGTATATTGGAATTGACTGAACTGTCTAATAGTAGGATGAATCATTCAGATGATTATAGTCAATAACTACTCACTAGATTTTTTCGAAGCATTGCAAACATGAAACATCCCGATCAACATATCTCGAAACACATCAGTTCAATTTTAACACTCACTAATCGTGGTGGGTGGTTCCATAGACTGTATGTGCGAGCTGATACCTCATGTCGGGGAGCGAGTAGTGACGGCTCAAGAATGACTACAGGATTTTCCACACCCAAGGGACTCCAAATTGGGGCTGGATTTCGATGCACTTGTATGTCTCCTGGACGAGAATTCCAAGTATATCAGCCCACATTGAGCAAGGTGGGCGGTGCCATGACTGTAGTTGAAGACACTAACAGCTTCTTCTCTCTCATACGAAATCTAAAATCGGCCTATGCATCTGGAAAGCTTTGGAAAACCATAGCTCAGTTTAAGATTGCTCGTGACCTTGTGAAGGCTATTCGTTGACATGATCATGATCTATCATCCATTCAAGTTTAATATTATTGAAATTACATTTGATCACTTCTAATGTTGCACTGGTAATTGCCTTCAAAATGTTAGAACAAAGGCAAGGCCCACAGAGGTTTGAGTTGCAACCATGGTCTGAGCAAGTCCTCAAGCATCATTGTCAAGAGGTCCAGAGGAGTCCCTCCAAAGTCAGCGTAACTAAGAGCCCCTGCCTCTCTGTTTGGGGTGAGGGCCTGTATCATGATCAAGTAAACTTGAGCAATTATCAAGGTTAGGTATGTATAGTGTCACAATAACATGAATTTGAATTTTTCCTATACTTCAATTTCATTATATATAATTAGTTCTATTGGCATCTGTGAGTGACCTATCCTTTAATTTAATACAAATCATATAAACCAGGGCCTCTGTCCCCCTGTTTATTTATTTCAAAAACAAATCCCATAAATTGATAGAGAAAAAAGTGAGAGAGGGATAATGTCAAATCCAGTGCAACCAGCAAAATTTCTTTTTGATTGATCATGGGTACTTACCAGTGTTGTACTGGTATGTGCCGGTAGGCTGGGGTATGTGCACTGGTATGAGTAAGGGTATTGTAGAACATACCAGTTGGGTATGTCTTGGGGCATATACCATGGACGCTATACCATGGACCCGGGTTTTGAACACTAGACCTACCCCCTACCTACCATGCCAGTCTACGTATGAACTACTTTCATACTCTGCTCGAGACCAGTATTGAGGATTGAGGAACTCAAGCTAGCATGGGTAAGTGTAATGATACAATAGGGGTAGAAGGTATGCCGTACAATGATCAGCATACAAGGTACAATATGCAGGATTTCTTCAGTTTTTGTCACGGCATCGAGCTTTTCTCCCATTTGTTACAATCCAGCCTTACAATACAAAGACTTTCACTAATTTATGAGCAATTCAAATTAGTTTGCATGGGCAGGTGTGATTGCAATTTTCTTTTCTTTTTTTCCAAAACTTATCTTGCATTTTATTATGTGAGGGGAAAAAATAAACCCCTGCGGGGCCATAAGGCAAACACACATGACGGTGAGGGACGAACCCAGAGTACTTTATCGGAGAGAATCCATCTTTTTATTTTTTACCCTTTGTATGTTGCCCTCAATCTGGTTTTAATTTCAGCTTTGAATACAATATGATGACTGTTAGGGTATACCATTGCACATGCTCCCCCCATATGTCATTTGAGTTTTTGCCATACCTAGGACCAGGGTATCTCAAAATTGGAAATACCCATACCCATACTATAACCTATCCTAATCTAACCCCGGGCCATACCAGTTGGACCCAAGAGCCAAGTTGGAGCTACCAGTACCAATCTGGTATGTCAAAAATGGACATACCAGTACACTGGTACGTACCACTGTTGGCCGGGTATGGCATCTTGACATGCATATCCGGCGGTTATTTGCGAGTTATGCACATGTGCATAACCGGAAAGTGTAGGGTGTTATACCCGGAGCAAGATCCGGAGCAAGATCCGGAGCAAATGTGGCTAGCGTAGAGGCGGTTCTAGATAATACAAGTGTAAGGGTTAGTGATGGTAGTTATGAAATTACAATGTTGGGGAGATTAGGTGCACAACATTAATGAGAATGTCCAAGTAGGAAATTAATTAGTTGGGCATTTGGCATTTGGCATTTGGCTAAGACAATAGTTGTAACTTGTAAGTTTAGTGTATCAGAGGGGTAGAGAGATAGATGACAGGGTTGAACGTTTGAACTTTGAACCCGGAGACCCACAACCAATACTCTAGTGGCTTATCACCATGCCACCGCCCTTTTGTGTATAGTTTTACACACATACACAAAAATGCTAGAAAAAAGTAAAAATAAATAAAAGTGGATGAATCCCATAACCGGTACCATGGAACCGGCATTTTTTAAGATGGCATAACCGGTAGATTGAGAACCGGACAAAAAAAAATCCATATGTTTATTGAGAACCTGTAACCGAGATGTTTTTCAAACCTATTGGTATACCTTGCCCTGGCCATCCATTTTTTTCAAAGAGTACACCATAACCGGGACCGGGAGAGGGCTCAAAACATGGTACCCAGCCAACACTGGTACTTACCAAGAATGCTATTTATAAAATTTCGCCTGGACTCTGAAATTGTTCTTTTTGGAGTAGATAATTTTCAATATGGTGTGTACAAATCTTAAATTCTCTATACATCAATTTCATTTATTCCAGAAATAGCTTGTTAATGAAAATATAAAACCATCTCGTTACTTTGATGGCTTTAAAATTTTCTCTTTTTTTCTTGCATATAATATGTTGATACATGTAGGCGCAATTAAAATAAGTTCTATTTCCTTGGGTGTTCATTGATCATGTTCTTGTCTATGCCATTGGTTGCTTCTTGCTTGGTCCCTTCGCAATTCGGTTACATATGTTATCGTATCTCTAATGATTTTTGAAGTTAAAATTTTGATGGCGATGGCGATGGCGGAGTTGCGAAGGAGCATCCAACGGTCGCTTCACCTCTCACTTGTAGCTTTCCCCAACTCTATCTGTTTTTATCAGTCTGCTTTAGTATGCATAATGATCCCCTTTCTATTAGCTTTTTTTTCATATTCATTTTGATGTGTTTGGTATCTCTTGTCAAGCTCTGCAGTATGTTCATCGATCCTTCTTTCAAACTTCTCCTTTCAGCTCGTGCTTGCTAATAGTGTATCCCTAAATCGCCCTCTAGAGCCGTCTCTAATTAAGACTGTTGTCACTGTCTCGTTTTCCCGCTAGTTCTAGCTCCTTCCTCTCTCCTCTTGTTTTCTATAGCACACAGTTCTCAGCTCTATCTCCCCCCTCTTTGTTGTGCTGTAATCGCCGTCATTGTATCCGTTCCTAGTTCCTGCTGTTCCGGAGAGTTTCAATTTCTAGTTCCTTATTCTTTCCTCTTCTTTCTGCATCTCTTAGCTCCAGCCCTCACCAGCCCTCTAGCTAGCGTCGTCTCTATTTGTTGCGTCAATTATTGTTTCGTTTCTCGCTACATCCATATTTTTCCTCATCCTTTCTCTTCCGGAGTGCTATCCGCAGTTTATCTTGTTTCTCTTCAAAATCTCCATTAGAGTGTTACTTCAGTGCCAAGTGCTGTTCATTGAGTTTTCTATGGTGCATTATGGCCCCTGGAAGTAGTAAGCCTCGGCTCAAGGAGCCAGTCGAGACTCAGATTCCCAGGAGCATGTTGCTGCCAATGCAAAGAAGAATACAACCAGCCTCTAGAACCGGGTTCTTTATGGCGCATCAAGCCCGTTCAAGGATGGGCTCGGCCAATGGGTCAGTAAGGCCCCTCTCTCCTCCCTTCACATTCAATCCCCTCACTCCCCCCCAACCACCACCACTACGTTTGGGGGGGGGGTTAGCGATGCCTCAGCGACCTCCAAACGCCGCGCGTAGCGACGGAAATACACTACAGCTCGCCCGGGGCATGCCGGGGGCAAATGGCGACGTCGGGAAGTCGCCGCCACGTCAGTCCGACGTCGCTCTCGGAACGTCGCAGATTAGCGACCTCCGGGAATCGCTAATCCCCTGGGCCCCCTGGCCACCAGGTCAGCGACGGCGGAATGTTGCCGACTCTCCGGGCAGTTGCAATATTGCGACTCCCGGGCGACGCAACAATGGGGAAGGAGGGGGGGTCCATCCCTCACCCTGCGTCCTAGGGCAGTCGCAAGGACGTCGCCCATGGCGAGAAATAGCCACGCGCCGGCGACGCCGGCACATCGCACCCTGGGACATTAAAGCCCCCGCTTTGCGATGCCTGGACATCGCAAATGGGGTCTATTCTGCCTAGGGGACTGGCGACGCCCTGGAATCGCGATGACGTCGCTGCAATCTGGGGGCGTCGCTAGACCCCCATGGGTAGGGAGGTTTGCTGGCGACGCCCGGGAATCGCAAGGACGTCGCAACCCCCGGGGGCCGTCGCTAGCTCCATGGGAGGGCACATTTGTATGTAACTCCCTGGAGTCGCAACAACGACGCCACCCGCATGTTGCGACGCCTACGAATCGCAAGAGCGTCACTGGTCGCGCCGACGTCGCTGGGGGGGGTGGGTGGGAGGGTAGCCAGCTGGTATTTGGGGTGGGGTTTTGGGGGTTTTTTTTCGTTTGGGGGGGGGGGGGGGTTGGGTGTGGGGTTTTCTTGGGGGTTGGGGTGGGCCTCGTGCTTGCAAGAATTGCATGCATTCTAATCTATAGGTCGGTACATCAAATCCACATGTCCATTAAGTTTAGAATGAGGATCGAAATGGCAACTAAAAATATATATACATAAAGCGAGTACCACATGTACATGTCTCTAACTGGGAACTATCCCTCACTCCTCATCACCTGAGTCATAGGTGTACTCGTCCGAGGAATGCAAGCTACGTTGGGCCTCCAATAGGATGATGAGGCCGAGTCCGAGATTACATCATCCTTCGAACCACCCCCTACTACTGGCTCTCCCCCATCCAGCCAAGCCACTGAACTACCCATCCCCACCCCTACAGATGCACTATCCTCCGTCAATTGTGGCGTCTTGGCCATTGAGGCTACAAGGACCTTCCACCCCTGAGTCTTGCAAAAGTTGTGCTTGACGGCGGAGAGAGGCCTCTGAAACTTCTTTTTCTGCACAGGACATACAAATGCAATGACAGGTCAGAATTCATTTAATGGAAGGGAGAAGCTAAAAAAGAAGAATAGGTATGACAAGAGAAAGAACACTTACGAATCGGGTGACAAAACTCTTGCTTCCACCGGGGCCCCACTTGTGTATTGCGAAGATCTCTGCCTTCAGCTCTTCCCTCTCCCTTGCGATGAGAGCCTCCCAAGATTCCTGTCCAGCCCCAACAAAGATACTATAAATGTTAATGAACTCCATACCGCAATGAACATGCATTCAAAGACGTCAATGACAAAGTGAAGTGCGTCTTACCTTGGCTATTCTATGTGGCATGGTCGTTGGTTCGGCGAATGGTTTGTCGCGCACGGTACCTCTTGTCCTTGAGGTTCTTTCCCACCAGCTCCAATAGCTTCCCCTCATTCCACTCACCCGGAAATGTGCCCTCAAGTGCTTGCACGAATGCTCGCCTATGGCGATGTGATTGGCGTGGCCAATCAACATGCCAAGGGAACCACCTCGCCGCCAAGTCGAAGGCTACTTTTTTCATGGCCTCCCAATACTCACCAATGGGGTCACCGACCTTATTGGTCTCTAAGGGCGGCACCTTCATCTTTGGCAAATCAAGGTTGCGGGGACCCGAGGTCTTTACCTCATCCATGCTCTTCTGAACTATCTCTCCCTTGTCTTTTGTAGCTTGTATCTTCAATTGCTATGATGACCAATGTGCTCCTTGTCATGGAAACATACAGACAAATAATCTGTCTATTCCTATCAGGAGCTTGTTATCCTTGTTAGCAGGGCAGACAAGCACGTTGCTCAAGGCTGTTTCAAAGATGCTTGGAGCTAAGGTGGTTGTAGCGTGGCATAGGAGGCTGTCATTGAAGCTATAGCTACTCAGCTGGCCAATGGTTTTCACAGAAGCGTCGGATATCACGAGCCTAAATAGGCAAACAGAGGCCCTTGGGATTGAGGGTTGGTCTAACCATCCTTGGTGGAAAGCAGGACCTCCACTTGCTATGGTACAACGTAGAGTACATTTTCAAAATCTTCCTGATTATGAGTCTGGTCAAAGTTGGGTTATAGACAAATTCAATTATCACCAATAATTGGCTTGTCTTATGGGAGTCTCCAGGGGGAGTTGACAAGAACCCCGCTAGTGCCCTCCACCGGTTGCACGCTCATCTGAACTAGCTCCCCCTTGTCTTTTGTTCCCCATTAGTGCCCTCCCCTGGCTGCACCTCTCTCCTTCTACGCCTCTTTCTCTTACGCTCCCTCTCCTGGGCTTGTCCTTTCCCCCTCCCCTCAACTACTTCCCTCCCCCCCTCCAGTCATTCCCTACCCTCCTTGATGATTAGGGGAACCTCGGGGACACGACGTCATTTCCTCTTCCTCTTACCATCCCCAAGGGTAGGCACCGCCACTATCCCTACTTTGTCGGTGGCAATCCCACTGCCTGCCACAAGCTTAGCCACGAATTAGCCAAGCTCCTGAACACAAAACCCACAAAATTAGAAGCAAACCAGAAACAAAATGAAAGGCAAAGGAAAGAAAAAAGGTGAAGGAAAGAGGCTCACATTTGCGTCCATGACCTCAATGTTGCCATTGGTCCCCGCTTGTGGTGCACCCCCCATAAGGCCCTCTCGGAATAAGGGTGGAAGCCTGTCCCATGCACCCTATAGACTCGCAAGCGGCGCCCCAAAGTCCAGGGTCTTCTTCATTGACCGTTTAAGCGACGGACTTGGCAAGGGGCCCTCCAAAGCTAGTGTCCCCCTCTCCTCTTCCCCCTCTCTTTCCCGTGCCCCCTTATTTCCCTCTTCCCTCTTCTTGTCTTCCTCCCTCTTCCTTTCCTCCTCCTTCCACCTCATTGTGGCCTCCTTTGAAGCCTCCCTCTTCTCCCAAGGTGAGGAGGAACCCACCCCCTTCTGAGCCCCCCCTTTATAAGCCCTTTTGGCTGTAGAAGAAGGGGAAAAGGCATTGGCGGTGGGGCTAAGATCAAGTTGCCCATACCTGGCGCCAGATCTAAGAATGCGCTTCCCCGCGTAAAAGTCAGGGCCCTCCATCAGCCCGTGGGGTGGCGTCCTAGCCTAAACATTAGGTGCACCACCCTCAAGTGGAGGCTCATCCCCAGCCTCTTTTGAGGGCGTGGAGGCCTCGACGGCCTTACGGCTTGGTCCTCTCACATAGCCGCCTATAGGGCTAGTGAGTTTGGACCAAGTGGACCATGTCACACGGCCGTCAATGACGGGAGCGTTGTCAGGCTTCCCTACCTTAGTGGTAGGCGATTTCTACTCCTTCGTCGGCGCCTTCTCCTTTTCCTTTGCCATACTACGAGCTTATCCCTGCGCCCACAACACTACTACCGTGTCATTTCACACGCCAAAAACAAACAAGGTCTGACCCTCCCCCTTCCCCTCTCTCCCTCTCCCTCTATCTTTATGAAAGATTACGTAAAATTACACTCTTGGTCAAAGCTTGCGTTAACGCAAGCCTGAACCCTAGTCTGAAACCAGTCTAGGTCAGGTTTGGGTTAACTCAAGCTTGAACCCTGGTCTGAAACTAGTCCCCTTTTGTTAAAATAAAACAAAAATAAATAAAACCACTCTTGGTCAGGCTTGCGTTAACCCAAGCCTGAACCCTGGTCTGAAACCAGTCCCCTTTCGTAAAACATTTAAATAAAAAAATAAAAAAATAACACTTTTGGTCAGGCTTGCGTCCTTTCCTACACTCCGTGCACTTGTGCAAATCCAAGAAAGCAACTATGTGTGCACAGAAACGTCTGTGATACGAAGGTACGTAGTCACATCAAAAACTGTAATCAGGCTTGCGATAGAGTGCAATCGGGTCTAAAAGGAAGCAAATGCAAATGGGAATGCAGTTCCATTCTAACCTGTAAATGACTCGCTTCATTGCCTGCTCCCAATTGTATTGCGCATTGAACAGGTTAGAGCGCAAAATTTCCCCCTCTACTGCAAATTCACGGAAGAAGGCATACTTCCAAACAATCTCTTTCCACCTCCGAATGAAAGTGCCGAAAGATTATCGGGCTCAGCCACCCTCGATTTTGAAGTCATGAAGAGTTTGCTCTATAACTTCTAACCTCGTGTGCCTGTGCCCCCCCACCTTCGTGGGTGCCACCCCTTTTGTGGGTGAATCTTCTTCAGCATCGTTCCCTCTCGAGTCTCCAACCACTACTGTCTAGGGAGAAGGGGAGAACATGTTGTCGGTAGAGGAGTTTGACTGTACAGAGGCAATGTTGGATATAGAACGGGCTCCCCAAGGATCAAAAGTCAAGTGTTTCGCTATTAGGGCACCCTCGTTTCAGAAGTGCACTGCCCAAATTTTGAAAGGGACACGCGGAACTCTTGCCTCGGCAGTCACCGGCTTGTTCAAGCATTACATGTCGAGTCTAGGCCTCACAAGTTTTGGTTCTGCCCGGATGACATTGTGCGATGTGTCATGGGGACTGTTTGGAATTTTGTGATAATGAAGCCTAAAAGCCTGGCCTCACCAGCCGTGTGGCCAGTAAAATAGGAACTGCACTCTCCAAATGGAAATTGACATGCTGGAGGAGGCCGGATTTCGCCTTCCGAGAGGCCCAACTGTCGTAACGCCGGTTTTTCCAATGGCTTTCCCTTCCAACTTTCCTGCACGTCCTCGACATGGCAACGATTGGCCCACAAAAAGGAATGGAAAGGCAATACGTGTCGGGTTGAGGCTGGTGCAGATAATGAGTGCAAGATAGAGTCTGCTAGAACCCTGCAGTGTCACGTCACCCAAATTGTGAGAGTCCCCTTGACAGGCCATGGGCGGGTGTACACCTTGGCGACCTCTGGATTGGTTGTTCATGACAGGACCTATGAGATTATTATTAGCAATTTTCCTAATTGCACTTGTCCGGACTTTCAGAATGCGCTCTCAAGCTCTCTTGGTAAGAGAGACAAATTTGTCCTATGCAAGCATCTTTACTACATCTACATTCAGAGGATGTTTTGCGATCCTAAACGAGACACTTACATTCACCAATGTACGTTAGGACCACCCAGTGACGTTCATACATTACTGCAGCGAGATAGTTCGGGTTCAATTTGAGATGTAGTCGGGATTTGCATTGCAACTCTGCCGGTTATTATGTCATGTCATTGTTATGAAAATCTGAAGTGTATCCAACTTTGGAGATGGCTTCGTGCTGGTTAATGGCAACATTTTCCTAAATGAAATCAATCTTGTTTTGCAATCAATATTTTATTTCAATCTTGTTTTGCAATGCATGTTTGTGTTCCAATCATGTGGACTTGCAGATGGCTTCGTGCTGGTTATTGGCAACACCTTCTTGAATTAGATCAATCTTGTTTTGCACAATTGGTTTATGAAGTCCTACACTTTCTGTGAGATGAATGAATGAGATGAATGAGATGAATCCGATGAATGTCATGAATGTTCTTTTACAAGCAATCTTATTTCAGTCATTCATTGTACATTCATCCAATCATTTTTCATCCCACATTCATCCTGCATTCATCCATTCATCTTTGCCATTCATCCTTGCTTACTTCATCGAGAAGTTTTTCATTCACATTCATCTCAGATTTTCTTGCATAGAGGTCGACGTCTTCGGTCCCGACATGGTATGTTACCCTCCAATTTCGCACAAGTTTGCGTCCACGACAATAGGCCCTGCTTCTTCCACGGTTATACGCTCCACTTCTATTTTCTGCTCACGCTTAAAATGTGCTCACGCTTAAGGGAATCTGCTCACGCTTAGTGCATTCACGTGAGCACGCTCACGCGTTAGCTGCCCTCTCTCCAATGGATGTCGTTATGATGATACACTAAAGGCCACAAAGGGCTTCTATCAATATACCTATATCCTGAGACAAGATTGCACTTAAAGTCCTCATATTTGATTTTGGGCCAGTCAAGCCTGGAAACAAGATAAAGACAAATTTTCGCGATAAGATCTAGTCGTCAATAGAGGCTCAAATTCAAGTGGTCTATCCTCTGCTTGGGAAGGCTGAGGGATGGGACTCGGGAGAGAATGAGGTTGAGAAAGGCAAACTTCCCAAAGGTGAAAAAGAAAAGAGTATTTGTAAAACGCCTCGAAGGTCCCAGAACACTTTTTATTATCATCTCCCAATTAAAACGGTGAAATCAGCTACCCAGATTTTGTGAGAGTCAATAGGGATGAGTTTGTACAATTCATCCATGTGGATGGATGGGGGTGAAAAGATATAGCTAGGTACATCAGGGTATATACAATTTTGATCCAAAAATGCTAAAAGTTACCTCGTCCTTTAAGGGTTAATAAACTTGATAGTTTCTAAATAATATTGAAGAGAATGGGGGGCTTCGGCGCAGATGCTGCCAAGACGCTGGATATCTGATTCAACATAAGTGGGCTCTATGCCCCAAGGTAGAGCAACGTGCAGAGGCGGTCTTGCAACCCTAACATTTTTAATTGTTTTGAAAGTTGATTTATATTTGGTGGTTGAAAGTTATACTCAGAAGAATTAGCAAGTCTGAAACCAACATGGTTTTTAAATTTGTTTGGTATAACCTGGTGACTTATGGTGTAACTTCCCCTTAAATTACCACTGCCTTTCATTTGGAAGATAAGCACAATTTAACTATCGTAGGAAATGTGAGAGGATTAAGAGTGGGTTGTTTTAGTACCCTTTTATTCTCCACAAAGCTACAAAACTCCTACTGTTCATCGAATGAAATATATTTTTGATATAAAAGAACATTGTTCTCAAAAGTCATCACTAGAAGTGTGGAGCAACATCCTTGTATCTTGATGTGCCTCACAAACAAGCAAATTGTAGCCCAATGGTAACAGGCACATACCACCTCGAAAGTGGTTGTAGGTTAAATCCACCGATTGGCTTCAAAATGGTGACCACCTTCCTACCTGAAGGTGTTTCCCATTCAAAATCCTATTAGCGACCATCTGTACCACTTGCCCAGGTGGCCGATCCTCCCATAGTGTCATCTTGTAAATAGCAGCAAGTGACAAGGTTTCCATCATTCTGAATTATCAGGAATGAAAGGAAGTAGTCTCCACATGCATAGTCACCAGGGCTCGAGGCCCACAAAGGCTGGTCATTGCCATCATAGACCACAAAATTCCCATCCAGTTGTATGGCCGCATGACAATTTGTCCCCTTGTCATTTGTGTCTGTAGCCCACAATGGCTCATAGCCAGGATGAGCTGAGATGAACTTATAGAGTACCAAATTGCAATCATTTTGCATCATCACAACATATAACTTATTACCACTTATAAGTGTGTCCCCTGTTACGAGGTTGTTGGGCGCCCGAATCCAAGAGGTGCCAACTGCATCAACTTGAGTTGTAGTACAGATCAAAACTTGTAAGGTCACTAGTAATGCTGCAAGCATGAGGCGCCTCATCGTCGTCATTGAAGCTGGTGTTGCAGAGTGTATGTATATATGTGTGACAACAAAAGTAGAACGAGACAACTTTTACACATGTTTTGTTCAAGGAGACAAAAGTTGGGGACATATCATTTGACGTCTAATGTCATTAGTTAGTAATTTCCTGGCCCTTCCATAATATACTATTCAATTGCTTGACCCTTAAACGCTCAGTGCCCTAATTTGACTTTTTCAAAAAATACACCATTTATACCAGTTACACCATTTTTCACTGTAGGTATCCTATTTTTTTTCATGAAAAATAAGACACCTACAGTGGAAAATGGTGTAACTTCTAGAAATTGACTTTTCAGAACTTGACCGCACATTATGTGCGTATTTTCCTCTTGCACCCACCTGCCAAATTCTATGGCAATCAGCCCCAGATCTAGCAAACACCACCGTTGAATGTGGGGATCAACCGCCGGTAGTCAAGGTTTTCCTGACTTTGAGGCTAACTACCCCCTATTGGTAGGCCCAATGGGACCGTCCGTGGTCATGCATATGACTATAGTTATATGAAAGACTTTAGGAGGGACGTTGCATTAATTACTACATGACTCCACACTAGGCTAATCAACGGAATCAATCGTTGACCATCTTTCGCTCAGCGCTGATAGTTGTATGCACAACTTCAACATGTACATAATACTTTTCACAGTCATGCATGTTACTGGAGATTCCACGACGAATGTTTAATTCAGTAATTCATCTCCACTTAATATTTTTATTAGGAAGAATAAACTTTGTACACATTTAATTTTACAGTTTATAGAACCAACAAAGAATCTCATGATGTTCTGTTCTAGTATCCTAGTATTCACATGTATATGTAGCAATGCTCGAAAGACTTTGTTATATTAAAAATCAGATCATGTATGGAATTTGATTTATTTAATTTATTTGATTTTAAAAATATAACCATAGATGTTTTGCAAGAGCCCATAAATGAAACCTAGGTGGATCTAGATCAGTAGTTTTGTGTCCCATGGGGCTATCTCCTAAAACATCGCATCAATCCAATTTCTACCAATACAAAGTAGATGTCAACGCTATACTTAGTACAATAATTTGAAATCCACGAGTTTGGTACTATACAACGTAGTAGGTACTAGGATTGAACACTAAAATATTGGAGTGATACAAAAGGTCAAAAGGTTCAAAAGTGCAAAAGATTGCTTAGGTGAAATGACACATTTGGCCATGAGTAGAGCGTTTTTGCGCCTACAATTGTAACTTTAAATATGGATGTGTTCAAGTTTGCGTTTGTTGGTGATGATGGTTGTGAGGGATCAGATGGCGGTAATATCCACATGTCTTCATCCCACGAAATGAGGTTGATCTCAACGAGGGGGGACAAGACAAATGAACGAGATCATCCCTATCCTCAACAGTATGCTCATTGACATGGCCCTGGACTGCACGGCGTATCCATACCCGGAGGGGTGGAAACTCCAACAAATGGTTTGGGTATTGCACCGGAAGGTTGCGCTGACTTTGATTGGCATGTCATCCACAAGTGCGTGAGCAGCAGCGTCCTTCTGCGGAGGTGGAGCAATCGCAACAGGAGAAGGAGCGTACAGCAGTGCTTTTGATGGTGGCGCTGGCAATCCAGTATGGTGTGCAACCCTTGATAACCAAGCGCTTCACAGGGTACAAATCTAATCGCATACTTGCGGTAGTGAACGTGGATAGCTGCTATGGAGTCGGCCTTTCACCCAGAAACAGATGCCCAAACAGAAAGGACCAACCGTACAATTGAAGATATGTTGAGAATGTACGTTGGTGAAAGACAGTCCTCTTGGGAACAATATCTGTATATGGTGGAATTTGCTTATAACAAGCATTTCCACAGTGCCATTGGCATGAGCCCATTTGAAGCTTTATATGGACGAGATTGCTTAGCTCCTGCTTCGCTTATCACACCACCATCAAATGTGCAAAGCGTGAATGACAGAATCAAAGAGATCCACTCTGTCCTAGATCTGGTGAAGCGTAGTATGCAGGCTGCACAAGAACGGGCCAAGTTCTTTGCTGATAAGCGTATGACTTTTCGTGAATTTGCCATTGGTGATATGGTGTTTTTGAAAGTTACACCTAAAAGAAGCAATCTAACACTAAGCAAGTGTTATAAGTTGTCACCAAGATTTTGTGGTCCGTTTAAAATCCTGGAACGCCATGGCACAGTGGCCTATGAGTTGGATCTGCCTCCAACATGGAAGATCCATAAAACTTTCCATGTCAGTCTTCTTCGGAGGTATACGTCGGACTCATCACACATCTTGCCGACGTTGCCTCAAGCCATGAATGATGGTCAGCTGATGACTGAACCCGAAAAGATTCTAGAAACGCGAGTAAAGCACCTGTGCAACCGTTCATGGAAAGAACATTTGATTAAGTGGTTGCATTACCCAGAGACACAAGCTACTTGGGAGAAGGAAAATGAATTGACATTGAGTTACCCCTCATTTTCTGTCATTGAGGACAATGACCTGTCTTTGGGAGGGGGAGTTTGTTAGGTGCCTTGAACAAAGATCGAGACCTGTCGACCAGTTTGGCAAAGCAAGTGACTGCTAGAAGACCGCCGAACTGACAGTTGCAGGTCGAATGGAGCAGGCTCGCGTTCACGAACAGATCCACGATTAGGGATTTAAAAAAAGTGGGCTTGGAGATGACAAGAGTGGAGAAGAGAAAAGAATGATGGTGTACAGGCATCTAGAGCAGATCTGTATTGACAGGAAACCAGTGTAGCATGGCATGGTGGCTGGGCGGACCGGCCGTAGCCGGTGCTGTGCTTTTTGGTGAGCAGAAAAAGAGGTCGTGAGAAGAAGAAAAAGGATCGATCTACACTGGTCTATGGTGATAGAATGTGTTGATGCACGGTGTGGTGGAGGGGCGGACTGGACATCGTGGTCCAGTACTGTGCATAGATAGAATGGCATGAGATGAGTACATAGGTTGACAGGGAGATCTTTTGAACAAGGAATCAGGCCAGAGTAGGAGTGACGATCACTTGATCGATCTGTGAATTTGTAAATGAGGGAAGTGGAATAAGAATAGGGCCTTGGCTGGAATTCAGATATAGATGAGAGTCCGGTTGAAACAAAATCCCGAGCAATCAGTTTTCCTTGGAGTTTTGGTAAATTCCCTGTGAACAGCAAACCAAGCAAAGCGCCTGAAATTTTGTCATAGTTGGACAAAGAAAAGAGAATTAGATCCTTTACAGATCCACAAAGATATCCTCTGGTTTGGGAAGCCTGTGCAGTGCTGCTAGCTCGGGATCTACATCATCCAGTGTATGTTCTACTGGCTGATTCCTAATCTCAGATTCGTCGTTCAAAATGGACTGATCGGACATGACTGGTGTGATTTATAGCATTATGACCAGCCTCAATCCAAATGTCTCTATCATGGCACAGTATCCATGCCTTAGCATATGTTCCTCCACCAGTGTGCACAATACGAATCACTATATCTCTCGGCATACAATAGAAAGACAGTGGATTCAAACCTGCAAGTGAGATGCGACCAAAGCTTTCTATACGTAACACCAAGTCACCTATGTCTGGCACTTACATTGTATAGTTAGAACTGTGCATCCATTGTGCTACTAAATCGCCATCTCTCTCTTGCGCCAGCTTGAACTTGAAATGGCCACGATCAGCAGCTCTAATACCAAAAATGGGGGCCTTGTTTCACCACCCGGGGTAAATCATCCGTTCCCTCTTGATCAGACAACCCGTCAGTCCAGTTTCGATGCTACATGAGCCCGCAGCGGAAGCAGGAAAACATCGTGACACCTCGACTGGACCGTTCTACTGCTCGTTCGTTTGTTAAACATCATGTTATCATTCCGTTTGTGGCATGGCAAATGCTCAGAAAAGATATGTCAACCCCTCGTAGGGCTCCTGCTTGCAGCACCCGCACTCCGTTATCTCTTATGCTTGGTTCACCATGTGCACGGGTAGTCACTTAACTTACATTCCGTGGGCATCCTTCATGGCAGTGACCCTTGGCTGCTATGCTTACTTGTGCGATTTGTCCCTCAATACATGCTACACATCGTTACATCTCTACCTATCATCTCGATCTGTCACAGAACTTGCACGGATCCGTTTTGCTTGCGATCCACATCAGCTAACCTCTTCTTGTCTCTTTTCGTTCTCTCTACACATATTGCAGTGCAAACGTTCTAAAGTATTGCTCTCTTGATCATTGGTTTTCAACTTGTACATGCTTTTCCTTGTAAAATCCATTCTATCTCCTTTACATCACGCGGCTTACTACGAAGGCAGCCTGGTATCAACACGTTCTGTACACTGTACAAGCATCTCACTAATCGCTTCACTAACCCTACTTAGTCTAATCCATATTTCTTCTCCTCTGTCTCCATCGCCTCTCTAACTTGAAAGTTTGAATCGTCTCCCTATCTGATCATTCATTCTTTCATGATCGTCTGTCTGCTACCTTGTACCCTGCAGCAGTCTTCAGAATTCGCTTCTTTCCCAAGTTCCTACTTTCTAATCACTGCCCCAGCATATACTAATCAGCTGAGCCTTCCCTGGTCGTGCCTGCTGACTAAGCACTAAGTTATGGACCGATCCACGTCTTGATAAGATCTTAAGAGCCCAAAACTTAATTACATGGGTACGCTTAGTCATGCGCCTTAGTGTCACAAGACGGCGTCCCCTCGTCCGTTGATCAACATTAGATCAATGGTGTGCATGCTTTTCATCATGTGCATCCATTCTGTTCATGCGCAGTGCATCCAGTGTCCTCAATCATCGTGGCATGGCGCTCAAGCAACGTCTTACTTGATGAATGTTCTTCTCATGCTGACTGTTCATACTACATCCATCCTGAACCAAGACGAACATCCTTTGCTTCGTTCATCCGCGTTCATCCTCCTTTACTTACGTTCACCCTTCTACTGTTCATCCAGTTCGCCTTGCCTCTTCGCTTGTTGTCTCCTTCCCCCGCACACTCTATACTCTACATGCGAAATCCAAGTGTGTTTCTGATAACCTGTTTTCCCCTTACAGGAGCTCATGAAGCCAGTATCAAGGAGGAAGAACAAACAATGGCGGTGCCTCATCTAGACCTTCATTAACCTATGAGCAACGCCAAGAATGTTATCAGAAACTAAGAGAGCTCAAGAGACGCACCAGGTGCAAATCTGTGTGGCAAATACAACATTGGGTGAGGGAGTGCACTGAACCAGAAGGAAAGAGGCCATACGTTGCAGTTAAACTAGAACATGAGCCAGTTACACGAGCCTTCATGGCTAGCGTCACAAGCACAACTTGTCACGAACCACATGTTGACGGTGAAGCCTAGTCTTGGTATGCCGATAGTGGAGCATCTCAGCATATGATTGACAATCGACATTGGTTCAAGAATTTTACAGTCATACCAATCGGTCAATTACCGGTGCAAGCTGTTGGGAATCACACCGTATGGGTGACTGGACGTGGTGACATTAAGATACTCACACTCGTGGAGGGACAGTGGGAGCCAGGCATTTTGCAGGATGTCTTGTATATGCCAGGATTGAAGCGCAACCTGTTCTCTATAGCACGTATCACTCATAAGGATGTGGAAACTGTTTACAACAAACATGGTTGTGAAATGAGGAGTGGCAACACTGTCGTGATGGAGGGAGTTCTAACGAACATGATGTTTGAGCTCAAGATCAAGGTCATAATACCACAAGTGCTACAAGCAAATTTTGCTGCATCACTGGGCACCAGTTCAACTGCAGATGGGACCCAAAGCTTGGAACTATGGCATTGTAGACTCGAACACCTCAGTACTGCCATGATCAAGAAAATGGAAACCATTGCCATGGTTGTTGGTCTGCGAGTTAAAAATAGCACTGCAGGTACTACCCTTTGTCATGGCTGTGCCTACGGCAAGAATCGTTGAAGAAGCTTCCCAACGAATATGGACCACAAAGAGGGACAAAACCAGGAGAAATTTTGCACACAGACGTGTGTGGCCCCATGAACGTCGATTCTGTTGGAGGAGCAAATTTGTACATAGTCGACAGTACTTTAAGGTACTATGTACTATTCAAGGATGATAGCACAGCCTATTGCTTTGTTTTTGGTACTCAAAGGAAGTCAGAGGTTCTTTCAGAAACTACTTCGACAAATTCACACACTCAACATCGCATTCGCATATTGAGAAGCGACCATGGTGGAGAATACTTAAACAAGGCATTTGAGCCGTTTATCAACAATGAGAACATTCGATACGAACTATCTGTTGCCTACACCCCTGAGCAGAATGGAACTGCAGAAAAGGAGAACCGTACCATTGTGGAGTGCATCAGGAGCATGCTTCATCATAAGAATGCTCCCCTAAAGTTTTGGGGTGAAGTGGTGAACACAGCCGTTTACATCCTTAACAGGACCAGCACCAAAAAGCAGCTTGAAGGAATGACGCCATTTGAGCATGGACCGGAGTAAAGTCATCAGTGGAGCACATGAGGACATTCGGGTGTGATGCCTACGTTCATATTCCTAAAGCTCTACGCAAGAAACTGGATGCAAAGAGTAAGAAAATAATCTTTCTTGGATACTCAGACGAGAGCAAAACATACCGTGTTTGTGACATAGAGAGAAATTGTGTCATCACAGTGAGAGACGTGATTTTTGATGAATCATCTCCACAAGAGCCACGCTATCATACTGAAACAAAGTTTGTTGGCAATCAAGTTACACTCCTATATCCAACAAATGCGGAGATTGTGAACAATCACAGTGATGCCCTAGAGGAGGAATCTCGAGTTGATACTACCAATCCTCCAGCATCACCTGAATTGATAGTTGACCTACAAGTTGACCTACGGATGAAGCTGTAACGCCACAACAAAGTCCTACACTTCTGGACATGGCCATGGTGCCATCGCTGCCACATCGCAGCAAGAAGCCACCAGCTCGATACGGAGAATGGATCTATCATAATCAAGAGGCTCCAAGTGCATTTGCTACTGAATCCATTGAGATGCCCGATGAACCACAGATGTACCATCAGGCCACACAATCTACGCACGCTGCATAGCGGCCAATGGCCATGACCGATGAGTTCGATTATTTGATTAAGAGTGAAACCTGGACGTTGACAGATTTGCCGCCAAGACACCATGCTGTAAATTGCAAATGGGTGTATAAACTGAAATTGAAGTCTGATGGCTCAATCGATCGGTTCAAAGCGAGAGTTTTGGCTAAAGACTTTACACAGCGAGAGGGAATCGACTACCATGAAACATATGCACCAGTGGCACGTTTTGATTCCATCCGTGTTGTTTAGCAATTGCTGCCATCGAGGATATGCACATGGTGCAATTTGATGTCGAGACTGCATTTCTCTATGGCGAAGTCGATGATGAGATTTACATGGACCTAGCTCCAGGATTCATCGACGACTTCCTGGTCACACATCATCTCACACATAGTACAACTCACACATAGTACAACAGACCCTTGCGATATATATTTCAATGCAACATAGTCGTGAGCCGCAATTGATATAGCCGCAATTGATTGTCACTATTTTTGTTGATGACAGTATCAGTACTTCCCGCATTCAGAACACCATTGCGTCAATGGATGATGTCTTTGAGATAAAGACGGGAGTTCCTGATTGTTATGTTGGTTTACGCATCATCAGAAACCGAGCTCTTCGTCTGCTTTTCTTAGATCAACAAGTATACATCGAGCGCACAATACAGCCAAAAGACCGGATGGGTTTCCGTGGAGAGGTGCAAGGGAGAGAACCCCAGCGTTCATGCAGACGCTCTTGGAGTCATGCAGCCACCATTCTGCAAGGGTGGTCGACCTCACACTATCCACACGTTCGTTGGTTCAATACTGTTCCCATTTTTGAGTTCTTCCGGTTTGCATCCGATTTGGAATCCTCTACAACATTCTTGATGCTTTCTGTCTTGGCAGGTGCGACTTATCGACTTATCGTGTTTGCAAGGTTGGCGGGAGAAGCCTTTTTGGCATGGAGGGCGACACCGAACTATTCAAAAGTGTCCTCCTCCCTCTTGTGTCTGGCTCTACGTCTGGCACACAGACTGAACAAATTCAAATCAGAAATGATGAGGATACCGAGGATAAGCAGGTCGACAACGACATTTCATGTGAGTAAGTTTGTCATGGAACTGTGATTCCAGTTTGGGTGCATGTTCAATTGCTGCCTTTGGTGATGCAACCATGCACCTCTTTGCATCTGGTAGTCTGACAAGCATTCACCTTGGTACGATTCCAGCTCTGAAGATGTCGCCATGTGGACCTCTTTCCCCTTTTCCAAAGCTGCCAGGGCAGTGTTCAGATTGACATTTGGTACAATTCCAGCTTTGATGATATCCCCATGCACCTTTTTGCCCTTCTCCAGGCCAGCTGCCAGGCATGCACAAGCATTGCAAATGCACACAAACATGTTGTGCTTCCCCCATCATTTGCTCATAGCTCTCCAAAGCCTCCATTCCACATCCCTGCTGTGCATACCTGGCTTTGAGGATGCTAATCTAGTCATTGTACCTGTTGACCCCAATGTTCAGCTCTGCCTTTCATCCACAACCGAAGAAAATGTTGAGACAAATTTTCCCTATCAGTAGATTCTGGGGAGCATTGCATTTGCCAGTCTTGGCACTCAGCTAGATATTGCATACGCGGTCCCTAATGTTGCCAAGTACTTCGCCGCTCCTACACGAGCTCATTGTGTTGTTTTGAAGCGGATCTTGAAATATCTTAAGGGTACATCGCATCTCTCCATTTGCTATGGAGGAACTGCCAACAACAATGTCCTCACTGCCTATTGTGATGTAGATTATGGAGCAGACCTTGATGATCGAAAATGTCGAAGTGGCTACATTCTTTTCCTCAACAATGGTCCCATTGCCTGGGGGTCTCAAAAACAATGGTGTACAGCAGACAGTACCACTGAGGCCGAGTATGTGGCTAGCTTTGTAGCCACTAAAGAAATTACTTGGCTTTGCCGTCTACTCGCAAGTGTTGGATATCCACAGCGTTCATCTACCTTGCTTCTATCCGATAGCCAATGTTGCATCAAGCTCGCTCACAACCCAAAGTTCCCCAAGCGTACAAAACACATAGATATTCAACATCACATTGTGCGAGAGAAGCTGAGCGAAGGGGAGATTTATATTTCATATGTGCCCACAGGTGAGCCAATATCTTTACTAAGGGTTTGAGTACAAAGAAATTTCAGCGTTTGCATGGCTTACTTGGTCTTGCACCAGTGATCCGTATCATTGCCCGATCATTGAGTGGGAGTAGCATGCATCATGATGAGTGCAATGCTCACTGGCTCATTGAGTGGGAGTGTTGGATATTTTGAATCGAGTTCACCAATGAGCAGTACGAGTAGTGTTTGAATTAGTAGCTACTTACCTACAGGTTATAGTCACCACCAAGATTACTTAGATAGTGACTTACCATTCTTTCCGCCTTACTATTCAAGATCGTCTTCCACTCTATTTTGCTGGTTGTAGTTCTTGTTACGTTTGTCAGATGTTGTAGAGTGCCATCTGGACTCTCTTTAGTTCTGTGTGATAGAGTAGTCACATACAGTGATCAGATTCACTTGCTACCAAGGGATCATTGACTACTAGCCGAGAAGCTGACGATATAAAATTCCGGTGCTTGCTGCAAAGGCCGTTTTGCATTGATGGTCTGGTAATTGCAAGAGTAAGTTGATCTTAGCATAAGGTCTGATTACCTGTGATAACTACAAGTATGTTTAATACTACCCGATTGTCATGGTTAACCTTTAATATGATACAAGGGCCTTCATCCCCTTCCTCATAATTTAAAAAGCAAAAACAAAAAAGAACGAGTTGTTCCTCTTCCGGAGCCCTGGCTCGCGCCTAGCAGACTCCCTAGATCCTTCTCTCCACATTTGAGGCTGCTACAGGGTTTCAGGTCTCATCTCGTGCTGAAAGCTGTGGTGGTCAGTTTGAGGTTCGCTCACATGCCTTTGTTCCACACTGAATATGTAGAGCATGTCGAAGAGTATAACTCCATGGAGCCTCTTGGCACTTGTGACTACCCTAGGAAATTGGGGCACACTTTTTCTTGTGCCGTTCATGTTTCACAGGCAGACTACTTAGGGGCAGTCTGGTCCTCCAAGGTTTGCTTGCAAACACTAAAAGTTATGATGGATTTGAGGTCTCTCATTAGAATGAGTAAACTGTTAAACCTGGTTTGGCCAAAATATCACCCCAGGCGCTAATGAAGCCTATAACTTTTCTCAGCCAAACTATGATAGGTATACTCATGTGAGTCCTGTGCTGAACTTCAAACAATGCTCCAGATCAAAGCTGCATTCATACAAAGTCCTACAGTCATGAGAGGTGGAAACAGATAGAAAACTCCTGACATGAGAACGCACAAAATCCACACTAGAACAATTCCAAAAAGTTATGCGGGGGAAACCTCCCAGGCTGCAAAATTTCCTGACTAAGGGTATACTGGCTTCATGTGGGAAATAATAGATGGCACCTGATTTTGGGCCTCTAACTGACATACTGTGAGAGCAAACACCTATTCCATCTACCCAAAAAACCGCTGAATTCGGTGTTTCAATACTTGAGCAAGCCTGCCTCTGCGGGAGTACCCACTGCCAGAAAGAGAAGCATGTAAATTGTGGGGAGGGAGAGCGAGAGACTACTCTCCCCTCATAATTTCTGATGACTCGGCTTTCGTCCCAGGCGAAGAATCTTGCGGCAGAAATGAACCACGCCTTTCTTCTTCTTAGGCGCAGATAGCTTGGAGGTCGGGTACGTCCAGCCATGGGCGGGGGGACGACAAGCCTGACAGAAAGAGGCGTCAGTGCCTGGGTTTCCCTGGACAATTACTCCCAAGCCACGCCCGCAAGCTACGCATTCGAGCACCGCATGTTGAACCCCGTGCCTCTCAGTATAGGCGCGGGCCATCTCCTTTATTGCCTCAGAATGAGCTCCCCCTTCTCTCATGGATGATGCTTTCTGCATTACTGGAACCTGGGTTCCGATGTTGTAGCCATAGCCTTCCTCTCTGGAGAATCCTCTCTCCTCTGCAAAACTAGAACCCATGCGATCATATCGCATTGACTGTGCTTTCTGTACAGGTGCCCCAGACCAGTTGTAGTCACTGGGATCTTCCCATCTGCCACTATCGTCCCCCTGTCCAGAACTCTGTCTGAACACTGGCATAGAATGCTGCCCAGATGCCCGCACCGACGGCGTTCGCTGGATCGATGCTACCCACCCATGCGTTTCTTTCATGGAAATATTTCTTGGCACAGCAGCTTCCATGGATGTTGGCACACCATTGAAGGCATTCTCCCTCACAGGCACGGATCGCTGGACGGCGGCCACTGCCATCCAGCTATTCCCGTCCCTAACCGACGAGCTTCTTTGCACTGCAGGTGCCCACTGCCCACCAGCTTCATGCATTGAAAGGCATCGCGGCCCTCCTGTTGCCCAGTCCCCATCTTGCAGCCTGCCCGACTCTCGATAAGACCCTCCTCGTTGCAGTGATGCTGGCACATGCCCGTATTCTTGCATAACTCCTGCACCTCCCCATGCCTCAGTGCTGGGGCCCCAGCGACCACTTGCAGATTCGGAGTCCTGGATCCCCATCCCCCATCGCCCACTCGCTGACCCGCTCTCTTGAGTTGGAGGACCCCAGCGCCCACTTACCGACCCAGGATCTTGTGTTCCTGAGGCCCATCGGCCACTTGCAGACCTTGAACGCGGCTCATTGGACATGGAGGAAACTCCCGGCCACCGCCCACTGCCAGGTCGAGACCCTCCCTCTCTGAAAGATGACACCTTAAGGGCATCACCCCACTCAGTCTGCCTCTCTCTTTGGTTGAAGTTTTGGGATCCAGGTTTCGAATTTCCATTTGACGACTCGGGCGCCTCTCTTCGTGTTTCCCCCACAGAGCTAAGTCGTCCAGAGTCCGGTGCATCCTTTCGAGGGGATGCTGAGCTTGCTCTTTGAGTATCTGCCCCCGACACAGGCCTGGCTTGTGTTCGTCCATTCTCCTTTTCAGAGAATTCTTCTGGTGCAACATCAAATAAGCAGTTTTCTCTCTCATCAAACTTCTCAGATCCGACAGGCCTAAGCCTGGCATACTTTTTCATTATGTTGCTATGAGCACCAAGTAGATAACGGAGAATTTATCAGGCGCAGCTCCCACACTCAATCGTAGTCTAGATCCTTCATCTAGCACCAATTTCAACTGGCAACTACCAGGAGAGGCTCAGAGATCATCAGAAAACATCGTCGTGGCGGCTGACCCTCTCTCAGGTTAATATTCTCTGATGCACCCATGGATTATGCAAAGGAATGTCGTATGTAACTTAGATCATCAATCATGGACAACCAAAATGATCGACACTGCAGGATTACTGACATTGTGGGGCTAACCACTGGGACTAAAGAAAGAAGTCGTGAGAATTCGCACTGTAAGCACTGTGAAGGGAAAAGAAGGCATTGTTTCCATCTGCTTTAGTGCTCCTTACGAGGAGCAATCTAGTATGAACCGAGGATTTCCACCAGATTGACAAACTTCCTGGTCATATCCAATGCTACCCTTCCAAAGCTGCGTAAGTCAAGACAGGGAATCAGAATCTAGGAAGCAGGGAAACTCGAGTCAAGCGATTCCGATAGACTACAAGGTGCTACCAGCAGAAATGAAGAGTCAGAAACACCCTCGCAAACAACTAAACATGTCACCCACAACAAGCTGATCGGCGAGAGTATGGAATTAGAAGAAGATAACCGAAGATAAAGGAAAGGAGGCGTCAGCGGCCGAGCAATCCAACGAAGCAGTCACAGTACCCCTGGCCGTCACCAGCTGCTGGATGCAGCAACCGGAAGAGATGCAGAGACACAGATGATCATTAGCACCGTCGTTTGAGAACCCAAAGAGGAAATGGGGGGTCCGCAGTTGATAAGGAAGCACTGCTCTTGCGAACTCCCAGAGTATGCCACAAGCAACCACACCTTTCGGCTCCCAGCAGCCGCCAAACAGTCCAGAAGCAGGGAGAGAGATCGGGGAGGGAGAGGCGGGCCCGCACAAGGACAGAGTAGTAAAGCCATCGCTCTGACCAATCCCCGGACAGGCTGCTTGTCTTTACTATCCTAATCATTTTTGCACAGTGTCTACTCAACACTGCCTGCACACTCCCTAGGATTTGACTGCTCTCTGTACCATCCCCTTCTTTGCTTATGACATGATATGGCTATTATTGTCCTTCTTGCAAAGAATTACTCTACACCCCAGCTCGGATCCCCACCAAGCAAAGATCACATCTGAAACTTGCTGGCTACTTGAATCGTAGTTAAAGCTACGTAGTCTCAATCATTATAAAAAACAAAATTAAATATTTATTTTAATGTCGTCGTATTTATGTATATTCAATTATTGATGATGCAATGCTAACAAAGCAAGGGATCCTTGATTATAAGATCAACACTAATTCAATCTAGTTTCAACATTTCACCTACAACATAGCCAATTCAAGAGTGGCACAATGTAAAATCAACCTAACAATTAAATTGGAATATCATATGTATTGTAGCAGTTTAAAATGGATAGTTACTAATTCTATATTGAATCAATGCAATGTGTAGATACTAAACTAAGCCTATGTTGTTACGTCTGTGTAAGATGCGCTTACATAGATTCAACATCACTTTCCACTAACATCGATTAGCATTGAATGGACAGTTTTTGGACGAGATAATGCAGTAGAGACGTCCCTACAGCGCCTGGTCGCTCGTTCCCACTCAGGCTGGTAGTGTTGATCACGTTGTGACGAGCTTAAATTCGAATTCATAACGAATTTTTAGTGCAATAGCTTGCAATGTGTGTAGGAACTGTTCGTTGGAAGTTGAACTCCCTCGCACATGTACTCTTTCTGTGATAACATAGTGTTTTTCTGCAAGTTGAAGAGGAGGAGAGGCTGTGGACGGAGGTAATTGACAACTTGTACCAAAAGGCTGATGCTGAGCAGTGGGTTCCAGACATTGTGGCAAGAGCATGGGGTAACCGCGGAAACACTCGCAGTCGCCAGGTCAACCTTTCTTTACTGTCATCATAACCCAAAACGTCAGGCTTTTGTTGTCAAAAATGTCTATTCAGTAGTCTTCTGTCTAGACTTGAGTTTGGGTGGAAATACATGTGATACAAACGAGTATGCATAGGAAGAGATCCAGGCAGGGAAAGTGATTGAAGTCTCTTTAAGTCTGAATGCCACCTAGTTCCATGTCCAGCCCCCCAAAAGCTTTCTCGCGAGCAGTGGATGTGGAGCCTCTACAGGCACTGGGGAGATTTTGAAGCACTCCATTCAATTGGCTCCGTCTGTACATACTAAGCCCCTCTCCTTCTATGAGGCGGCACCCTTTTCTAACTAACACATTGCACGTCTTTGTAATATATTAGTCTGAGCTCCAGTGAACCAAGGTGCTGATAGAAGCAAGGAGTGTGGTCCATATAGAAGTTTAAAATCAGAGAGGGGTGCTCCACCCTAGCTGGTTGGAGGTTGGGAACCGCCTATACCATGGGGGATAGTTCTGTCTTGAGGCTGTATTTTACGTGTCTTTCATACAAACTGGACGCTGAAATAGGTTGGGCTATGGATTATGCAGGCGCCCTTAAATTGCTCCCCGATGTGGAGCCATCAACTTTGCTCACAAATCTGCACTAACGGCACCAAAAAAGCATAGCCTGTCGATCCCATGAGCTTGTGAGAGAGAAGAGGCCGGCTATTGACTTAGCAAGGGCTCACCATAGGTCTTTCATACCACTTGACCAACCTTCTGGTGGTCATGACCTTCTTGAAGAGCTTGAATATTTGTCACCGCCCATTGAAGAAGTTCCCATTGAAGATTTCCGCCCCCAATACAATCCCACGTTCTCTCTTGTGCATTGGATCAGAAATTGCAAAACAAGACAGGATTGTCAATCAAGGATATCATTCACTCTTTAGCCAGGTTTTGTTCCATCCCTCATTCAAACACTGGCGGAGGTTTACTGAGGGTTGCGGCTGACATAGAAAAATACGAGGAAACACTATTCAAAAATGAGGATGGTTGGTTTGAGCACGCGGTGCATATCGAGGACGGAGATATTGGACAAAGAATCTACTATCGAGATCTTCTTGAGGCTCTAGCGTCTCTTTTCTCGTCCCCACAAGTTGCAGAGGGCTTTCAAATGGCTCCAAGGATAGTACGCCATGACTCGGATTCTCTACACCCCGACACTGGCCGATGGTGGCAAACAATGCAGGTATGTTTGTCAATGGGAGTGGTATATCACAGAAATTGTCCAATCCCCTAGCTTAATGGAGATTGTTTGACTCATTCTGAATCCAACTTGTTGCTTGAAGACCAGCCACTCTTTCTTGTATGATGACAAACTCCCCTTAGTTCTTCACCAATACCTTGTGAGCTAGATCTTCACATCTTTTTTGTCCATAATGCAGGAACACATTAAATGTGATGGAGCAGTGGTAGCACCATTGATCTTGCATAGTGATCAAACAACTTTATCCAACGATGGAAGGGCGTCTGGCTATCCACTTGTTATGACGATTGGAAACATTGCATGCAAAAATAGATATATGGACGAGGGACATTTGTTACTTGCAGTTCTACCTATTTTTTCGTCATCTGAGGTGTCACACGAACGAAGGCTACAGATTTTTCATGAATGCCTCAGCCACATGTTGGAGCCACTGAAGAAAGCTAGTTATAGGTTAAATCATCACCAATCTTTCATTTCCACTAAATGTTGAATGTTGAATGTTTGTATGAGCAATAATCAATTGAGAAACTCCATTTCTAACTTTTTGCCTTTGTTTGCAGTGGCATAGTTTTATCAGACCCTTTCGACAATGAGCAGTGGGTATTTCCACTTCTTTATGCGTACATTTGCGATCATCCCGAAGGATGCAAGGTGAAATGATATAAACATATGACCTAATTAGGTTTTGGGAGGTTTCTTGCAACATTCTTGTCTAATGAGTATCTTGTTTTGGACAGGTCACTGCAACTTACGACACGAACCAGTGTCAATTACCTTGCAGTATGTGCCTTTGCCCTAAGGAAATGCTAAGGGAAGTTGGAGAGAAGTTCCCATATCGAACTGAAGTTGGAATGAAAAGGGTTGTGGAATGGATGCTCAAAGCATCAAAGCAAGTTACCAAGGACTTGTCCAGAAAACATTCATTGCATCCTGTCAAGGTTGGTAACTCACTCTTAAATTACCTTTGAATTGCTTACTAACACATGGTAAGCATTACTGAATTCAAATATATGTGATATTTTGTTTGTCTTCTTGACAGTGGGCGCATACGTGCAAGTACTTGCTGACATAATCTTTGACTACTAGTTCTGGTATGTTGTCTGCAGTGTGTTTTGTGGGGTTTTAATGGGGGCGACACAGAGTTTGGGAATCCCTACAGAGCAGTCAATGTGGACATGCTCCACCAATCGGACTTGGGGGTTTTCAAAACTTTAGTGGACATTCTACGGAACATTGCAATGTCCGTGCCACGACAAAAGATCCTCTTGGAGTTGGATCAACGGCTTTTGGCAATCAAGCGTGTATCTAGATTTTCAGAATTCAGAGTGCCAGGCACTGACAAAGGAGGATACTTCTCCTCAAATGCAAATTTTGCTGTGTTCGAACATCGCTCTGTTGTGCAGGTAATTTCTCATTCCATGTTTGCAAGTGACTCAAGTACCTGAAGTGCATAAGAAATTCCTCATGACATTGTGACCTCAAAATTGCAGGTTATTGTACTTTCTATGGTGGGTCTCTTTTCTCCAGACATTGTGGGAGCGGTTGTGAAATATTTGCGGTGGTATGAGGTTGCTTGTCGCACCAAAGAACATCATGATGAGTCACTTGCACGAATGGATTCGTTGATGCTGGAGTAAGAATCTCATAACTATACATTGGGACATCATTCTTGAGCAAACATTGAATTGAACTTTTACTGGTAAGCAAGTCATATATATCATGTGCCTCACTGAACTCGTGTTGGATGTTGTATGTGGAGTCAGAGCAATCAATACATTCAAGGTTACTTTCTCAACGTGGCAGAAATCCAACTTTAACCTGGTCAAAGTGCATGCAATGATGCATTTTGCCGATGCCATCCAAAGATCCGGGGCACCTTTTGAGTACAGCTCAAACATGTACGAGCATCTGCACATAGTGCTCATGAAGACTGCTTACAGAGGAAGCAACCGCAAAGATTTTTCAAGTTACATTGTCAAACATAACCAACGACGTCAAGCTCTTCGAGAGGGTGCTAAAGATTTGGAAGGGTCTCCTCCTTCCTTTGAGAAGGTCACAACACTAGATATGGTACAATTTGAACCTTATGCTTTCAAGTTTTATTTGGTTTCTTGTGTCCCACACTCAAATTTCAAATTTTGTGGATGAAGGTTCTAAGTCAGTTGGACATCGCTTCTTGTTGATTGATGAGGTAGTATAATGGTGGTATTCGCAGGCAGTGCAAAGCGGAATGAATGTACTAGTAGGAGCTAAGGCCAACCTACGATTGTCCTGGCTGTCTTCTTCCGAATCAGAGACTGGATCACATTCAAATGTTTGTTATCCCAAACGGTTGCAAGAGATTCTCTCACAACAACCAGAGATCATGCAGAGGCTTTTGGATGCTCTTGAGAGCTATGTTTCACAGACAGATTTCACGAGGATTTGTGAGGTATGATGCTAGTCTTTTTTGGCTTCAATCCATGCACGTTTAAAGTAAATCATAGTTGTTGAGTCTTTTGCAGTATGCTGATCGAAGTGTGTGTTTGTTGAAGAGCAGGTTCTCAAGATTTACAATTCTCTAGTCATACCTATGGGAGCAACTGAACGGTTTGCAGACTGGCCTATGTATAGGAGGGCTACTTCTAACTTTCATGGTGGGGCATGGTTCAGCAATGTTGCATTGCAAATGGAAACAACAGGGGAAGAAGAGAGAACACACTATGGGCAAGTACGCCTCTTCTTTCAAGCAAGCTTTGTGACACTCAACAATGAGAGTTTTTCTAAAGACCTTGCTTTCTTGCGCATGTATCGAAATGTTTCTGCAAATGCTACCAATCATTTAGTACAATGTCCAGAGTTGCAATGGCCGAGCACAGTTATCTACACGGTCATGGGCACAAGTCACATCCTACGGGCTGTCCACTTGGTGCCAAATTTTCTGAAAGATGGACATTTTTTTGTCAATACATTCAAGTTTTGAGATTGGAAGTACGAGGATTGAAATCCCACCTCCAAGTCGATGGGAGAACGTTTTATGAAAGAATGATAGATCTTGCACCAGAGTTCAGGGTCGCCGGCTTCACCTATATTTTATTTCCACCTTGCACAAGGGGCAAGAGATCCACAAGGGATTTGCAGGTTTTGCTCTTCTGGCCCCCAACCTCATTATCTGTCTTCTTCATTTGTTCCTCCAGCCCTTTCTTTGTTTGGCTGTGTCTGTGTGTGTATGTCTGTTTGTGTCTGTGTGCTTTCAGTGTCTATGTCAGTAAAGCCTCTCGATATGCCGCAGCTGGCAGGTGGGATGACACAGCATAGGTGAGGAAACGATTTGACTTTGAATGGGCTCAGTCAGCAGACGGAGGGGCCAGATTCCCACAGTATCTGAAAGGGAAGGGATTTACCATAACACAGGGAGGGAATCTGGTGGCAACAACTGCAGGGTTGTCATCAAATGAGCAGCTTGTTCAATCTGAGGGCCACAGAAAGAGAAATTTAATGCTGCTAGAGAGCTTCAAGAACTCTCACTTTTTGGTTCATATTGGAAGTAAGGGGGTTGAGCATTCTGGGAGGCAGCGGAGCTGGGAGGGACTGACACACATTGGGTCCTCAGACGAAGAGGAATCAGATGGTGAGAAGAATGCAGGGGCTCATGGTTGCAAGCCTATCGTGATGGAACATGGGCAGTTTGACCCAACGGCTGCAGGTGGTGTTGCTAGGGCAGCCATAACATGTCGTTATTTGGGAAATGGAGGTGTTGCGGTACATCCTCACTATGTTGCTTTCCTTTATTTTTGGGTAAAACAAATGGAAGACTGTTGTTTGTGTGATATGTCATACTGAAAAGTAATGAAGGGTGACTGTCAGAGTAACTGTTCAGACACGGTGTGTATCCAATGCATGCTGCTACAGGTTTGGAATGAAGGCTGTGTAGTAATTCCCTGATTTCTGTATTGGAGCTACCATGGTTAGAAGCTAGGCACTTGTGTATTGCCAGTTCACTTGTAATTTATTGAAGCATCCCATAAGAATTCATGGTGGATGCGCTTCTTCATTGGGCAGGTCATCATAGGTCTTGACAATGGCATGGAAGTGAGGGGCTTCTCTCCTTCAGGGGGGCTGTCCTGGAGCCCCAGCGATTCTCTGCTCACTGTGGGCTGCAATGGCCCTATGTTCTTGGGAAGCGATGGAAGCGCAAGTTGGCCATCCTGCAACCCATTAGATTGGAATCTTATTTTGCAAATTGCAACACCCAGGATCTCATATGTGTCCTTGTTGAGGTGCCTCTCTTCCTTATCTGGTCTCCCTCTTGTCTGTTGTTTGCTGTATATTTCCATTTGCCCTACATGTCTGCTGCTGTCGTCTCTCCCTCACTCCCTCTCTCTAGGGTACCCCAAGCCAAGCTTAACAAGTACTGCTCTCTTCCTTGCAGTCCCTTCTAAAGTTACTAAGCAACCTAGATTTTTGTGGGGCCTGTGACTGAGAGCAGAATATACTTCCAGCTACAGGTATAACAACAAATGTAGTCATGTACATGGATTCTGTCAGCATTGTGTGCCAGTCTGCAGCCCCTGGCAGCCCACCTTTGTCTGCTCCTATTGCTTGTGTTGAGGTTAGAGAGGATCACAGTTTGCCAGGTCTTGCTCTCAAGTTAGTTTTCCCACTCTCTCCCTCTTTTTCGCTCTTTTTGTACATTCATGCACTTGCAACAACTGACTAGCCTTTATACCTTCTCTATCAGTTTTCTTGGGCTTCAACTAAATGTTCCTCCATTCATGCGACCTGGCAATGTCAGAATTGTTTGTGGTTTTTTGTTCTCTTTGTCATACTTATCTTTCATCTCAGAATACCAATTGGAGTGGAGATTTTGACAGGGTGGGAGAACAACACTCCTTCATTCTGAGGCCCATCAATCAGGCATGGGAGCACTTTGCTGTTGAGGAGAGCAGGAATCCTACCAGGTCTCGGCCCCCAAGGGAGGCATATTCTTTGCAAGTATATTGCACATCCAGCATTGCAAATGGAATCTCCTAATCTTCCTCACTCGCTCATACCTCGGTCTCACCTCTCCCCAAACTACAAGAAAGAGCACATGCAGGGTATTGTTTTGCAATTTGTGCAGCATTTTCTGGTAGATTGGTTGTAGAATTGTATCACATACAGAACGCTGTAGAAGTTCTGTGGATGCAGCCATTGTTCCGTAAGCCTCTGCATGGCTGCCAGATATCTGCTGGACGGATTACACTAAAATGTAGGCATTGAAGTTTCAGTAACATGAGTAGTTGAGAATATACCCCTCAAGGTACCTGTGCCACTTTGCTAAATATTTGATAGAAAGTTAAAAGTTTCATCATGGAGACACTTTGGGAGCATTTGGACTTGCACTCTTGTTTGAGCCCCAATTACTGCTGCCATTACCCCCCTGCCCCTGTTCAAGTCTTGATCTGAATTTAGCTGTTATTAGCTATAGAAGGGGGCATTTGTTCAATGGGGATTATCACCATTAGCAGCATGTGAACTCCGCATTTGGTTTTTAAAAATAAGGACACATTGTGACTTCATGCACAAATTTAGAAGAACAAATTTTCATGTTTGTAACAAGGATGATGTGTAGCTTAAGACCTGTGGTGACTTGGACTGCAAATATGGTTGCATGTGGCAGCCCCCACTAAAATTTCCTCTACTTAATGGTCTTGAAGGAATAGGTTTTTCGAAGGCAATTGGTGACATAAAATTGCCCAAGTATATAGAGGCGGGTTGAGAACTGATAATGACCATGCACAACCATCCTTGAAGTACATGATAGAATTCCTGCACACCTAGAGTTGGATGTCCCATGAAGTAAGGCCTTGGGTCAATACAAAGCGACTCAGAAGGGAATGTGACTTGTTCAAGAGGCCTTGAAATAGCCCTCAAGTCAAGCCAATGTATTCACCCCCTGCTGCATTACTGCAACCTAAACAAGAATGACAATCCATGAGGCTCATCACTGTCACTCAGCAGGCCCCAGCTGAGTGAGGCTGAGGCTGAGTACTGAGTATGAGGAGTTCATCTTTGCATCCATCTTTTTATTCATATATAAAGAGATCTACATTACCTATTAATCTTTTCATCCATATTTTCGTACACACTGTCTTATATTTTCGTACACACTTTCAAGTTTTATTTGGTTTCTTGTATGCTAAGACAAAGGCCATGGCAGACGTCAAGGGTGCTCATGCCTACATCATCAAAAGTAGATTTGAGCTAAGCATGTCTCTAGGAAACACCCTTCTCAGTTTGTATTGCAAGTGTGGGAGTGTTATGGAGGCAAACCAAGTGCTTAATAAAATTCATAAATGGAATGTTATCTCCTGGACTGCAATGATTGCAGAATTAGCTAAGCAAGGGCATGCTGAAGATGCACTTGAACTATGCGATGTGCCCTATGCCGCTATGGGAAAGTAAAAATCTTTTTGAACCTGGTTTCCTTAAACACATGTGGGTACTCTCTTACCTTGGCCCTGCAAGAGTTGGGAACTATTGCTCTATTCTAGCCTTCCCTTTTCCGATAAGACTCAACATATTGTGCAAATGGGATTGTAAACAAAACTGGATGGAGCTTCTACAGAGGCCACATTGTAATGACTTGGTCTGTTATAAGATCTTTTAGTTTTTGGCCCATGTGACATATCAGTGAAGAATGAAAGTCTACAGACATGATTGCCTTCTCATGAGCAGGAATAACAAATCTAGAGCCTGAATAAACCTCATGGGCGGTTACAAAATGCATTTTCATGTTTCTCCTCACTTTGCCAGCCAACTTAGTGATCTGCACCCAACTCCTCACTGGTGTTGTCTAGGCTAATTAAAAAAAATTGCATCAGAGATAATTGCATCCATCAACAGTGGCTATCCACCCTCTGAGCAACTGCTCAAGTGCTCCCATGCTGTGTAGCCCTCATTTCTGGTCGCGCTCCATTTCTAGCTCAATCGATATCAAATTCCCCAAGACATGAATGACCAAACTTGTTACTGAAACAACTTGAACATGGTGCTTTTGGTTTTGCACATCATGTGGAGTTGGGGGGGGGAAGACAAGGTGGGGAGAGGGGCCAAAAGGGGTACAGAGGGGAGGGTGGAGGTGGCGGTGGGGGGGGGTAGACAAGGTGGGGAGAGGGGGCAGAAGAGGACAGAAGGGAGGGTGGAGGTGGAGGTGGAGGTGGGGAGGGAGGCAAGGCGGGGGGCGGAGGAGGCGAAGGTCTCCGCGTCCTCCGCCTGGGAATATACACAGGGAACCTACATTCACACAGTAGGGTTGGTCTTCTATGCACCCTACCGTTCGCGCTACAATTCCTAAGCCATCTAAGTGATTCACAATTTTCACTGTCACATCCTACACACCTATGCGACCTAAACTCTTCATCTGACATGATTCGTACAGGGGCCATAAGATGGATTGGTAGACCTCTCTCAATATCCCCTGCTATCCAGCTACTCAGTTGTGACAGCCTCCAGCCATTAGCACCTTCCTTTTGGATGACTGCAAGTGGCTTGTCCAACGAAGTTGCTCTAGTTAGATGGAACTGCCATATCTGTAAGGCACATCCCCAAATTGTTATCAGTTCCACAGTCTAAGTCCCAACAAGAATACCAGTGTGGGTCAGAGCCTCATCTTTGTTGTCACATTCTGGAGCGAAGAGAGACTGGAATTTCTTTGGCATCATATTCTTTATTGCTAACCTCAATAAAGAAAACCTCAAATAAATTAAAATTCATTTGGTTGTAGACAACTGCAAAACCAGACAACTGCAGTGGAGGATCTCAAAACTCACAGAACTGAATATGTGCATAATGATTTTCTCAGATTTAAGAAAAAAACAGGAAATATGGTACTTACAAAGCAAAATCAGAGTTCGATCGTGCAGTCTTGCCCCCATTCAGGTTACCAAGCTCAGTCTTGTACTCCCTTTTCCCAAGTATAATTGCAATCACATTTTTTTTTAGTGCAATCTCTCTCTCTCTACGAGCTTTCCGTGGACGTTGTAAAGCACCATTTCATTTCATTTCTCTCTCTCCCTCTTTCATAGAATTGCGAAAGAACACCCATGTACCTCATCTGTAGACATGACTCTGATGTAGTGCAGCTGATGTAGTGCATACTGAGTAAGAGATTATAAATTTAGACAAAAGGGCCCACCATAGCAAGAACGAGAAGTTTGAAAAGGGGGGACCCACAAATAGAGATAAAAGTGCATTGATCGAGGCACTACGAGGGCATCGGCCACCACCCAGCAACGGAGAGAAGGACTACTTCCACAAGACACACAATAGGATTAAACAACCAGACATTATAGACAAGGGGTAGAGAGAAGACGACATTTACATACCCCAAGGCGACGATTCAATGTTGACTTTAAGTTTATTTCACAATGAATTTTCCGATTCAAAATTTGAGATGCATGTTACAAGACTAGCAGGAACTCCCTTGCAATGTGTAAGTGGTATGTACATACCAGTGTTGTGCGGGTACCCGCTTAGGCGGGTTGGAACCGGAACCGGAACCGGGGAGTAGCGACAAGCCGGTTCCAAAACCGGACCCGGCGGGTATGGGTTCGTCTTCCTATTACTAAGTCCCTTTCGGCTTCTCGGTGTAGGCAATATATGAGAAATAGATGCTCAGCCAGCGATGTCCAATAACAGCGCTAAAGTGGTAAATCTATCGGCACCACAGGCAGTGGCATACGACTCCGAATCTAACAGGCCTGGCCCCGTCACCTCTCGCTCGAGCGCAGGAAGCTAGCATCGCAGGCAACAGTTTTTTTTGTTTTTTTTGTTTTTTTTGTTTTTTTTTTTTTCACGATCGTCTCTCACGTCTGTTTTTGAATAGTGAGGAAGTCCACTTAGATGACAATGAGGAGTTGATTGCAGAGGCCGAGTTGTTTGAGATAAAATGATTTCTTTGTGTACTCTACACACATTAATTTATACTCGCTTACATTGCATTATTATTATTTCATAAATTTGTATACGAATGTTGTGTTGTTTCTTTTCAACATGGTCAAAAAAATTGATATAACTAATGGGGATTCACAAATCATTTTCAGATTTATAAAAAACGATCAAAAAATTAATATATATTTTTAAATTCAAAAAATAGAGAACCGGAACCGGAAACTGGAACCGGCGGTTCCTTCCCAAAAAATACCCGGAACCGGAACCGGAATCTGCTCAGGAATTTTGGAACCGGAACCGCAACCGCTTCATAAAACAGAACCGGATCCGGAACCGGAACCGTCTCTTTAAATATACCAAGGAACCGGAACCGGCGGTTCCTTCCCAAAAAATACCCGGAACTGGAATCTGCTCAGGAATTTTGGAACCGCAACCGCAACCGCTTCATAAAACAGAACCGGATCTGGAACCGGAACCGTCTCTTTAAATATACCAAGGAACCGGAACCGGAGGTTCCTTCAATATGGCAAGAACCGCACAACACTGGTACATACGTTCTCTCTAACTTTTACCCACCAAAATGTTGTAGATTTTTGCTGAGAAATCAAAAACCCACTTTCTGAAGAGATACCTAAACACACCTTTTGGTTTTGCATTATGGATTTTCTGAGGCCCTACACGCCGCCCATGGCACCATTACATGGCCCACATTCCCTTTTATAAATGATACACTCCCTGTCCCTATCAGGACAGGATACCTGATGTAACCAACCCCCCCTTTTAAGCTCATCTGCCTCCCGAACTTGCGGCTGGGACATTGTACACCCCTATTATTATTGTTATTAAAAAAGAATATATGTCATTGTTTTTTATTAACTTCAATAACTTAACTTCCTCCCCTTTTGTCAAAAAAAAAAAATAGAGGGGCCCTTGAAATGTATAAACTTAACGGTATTTTCATACATGGAGATGTACAGCTTTGTATTTTTATTTTCTTAAGCGCCAATTTCACTAGTAGAATTTTACGCCTCTCATTTTTGAATAATTGGGAATTTAAGGCGCACGTGTGCGCCAGGCAACGGCCCATGCACGGACGTCGGGAGCCCCCACAACCACCCGGGATGGTCTAGGTCTGCTCGCAGGTTGGGTCTGTTGGCAGGTCGGGTCGGGTCCGCTCACTCTCGCAGGTCGAGTCTCCTCGCGGGTCTTGGGTCCAACTTATTGGTCTGCTCGTCGCGCCGCAGCCCGCCCGCGGGACTTAGAAATTTTTGCGGGAAAACTCGTCCATCAAAAGGAGGGTCAATACACGTGTAGCACCAGCCAAAACCATCATTAATACATATTTGGCACAACCAAATTCGAACCTACGATCCCGTAAGTGTCACTCAATGCACCCAACCACCACACTACCGACTGCTTGCTAATACCCAACATTTTTTTTTCTCTCTTAACCTAGAAAACAGCCGCAGTCAGCCCCAACGCCGCCTAGGGTCAGGGCCTGCGGACCCTACCTCGCAGCACACCCATCCTCGAGGCAGACTCACTCGAGTCTGAGCCTAACCTAGGGTCAGGGCTTGTGGACCCTACCTAGCGGTAGACCATACCTGGCAGACCCACCGTCTTGCGGTAGACCATACCTGGAGTAGACCCATCCTCGCAGCAGACCCACCCGGGCCGGGTAATGGGTCGCGGCGGGGCCACCCAAGGGCGCCCGACGTCCGTGTGTGGGCCCGCTGCCTGGCGCCGGCTGGCTGAGCCTTAAACTCCCAATTATTCAACAATGAGAAGCGAATTTTAGCAGGCTGAAATTTTACATATTCACTAAGACGTTCCCTAGTACTTTTAAGGAAAAAAATAAAAATTGTTTGATCAAAACTGGCAACTGCAAGCCTGCATGCTATATTCTAGGGCTAATGAAAGCTTCCACCAGATTGCCCAGTGGTCAGGTACCCAGCCCCAACTGGCAAGGGAAGAGGCCCATGTATAATTTTTATTTTTTTAATATTTTAAAAGCATGTGCTAGAGTAGGACAGACGGCCCCTAATTTGTGTTATTTTATTTTATTTAAAAAGGGACATAACTTAGAAGCCCTAAAATGAATAAAATGAAATAAAATTACTACTATTATTATTATTATTGTCAACTTTTGGAGCAATTGGCATCATATAAGAAGTTACACTGAGCAATATAGTCTAATAGATACCCAGAAATCTCATCCGATTTTTATTTCACTTATCCTTAGTGAAATATATTTCACAGAAAAAATAAAATAAATAAGAGATATTTGATAATAATATTTACCGCAAATGTAGGAGTAACTGACTTGTCAGTTGAGTTACGATTCTGTTACTAGCAAGTCGCCAACATTAAGTACTTACCAGGGCCCACTAAACCGTATTAAATACTGTATCGTATCGTATCGTATCTCTGTCGGATGCCGTTATATAGTAAATACCTGATCGGCAATCTGTTCAGTAGCACGCGATTGGCCAGTGCAGGAATTTATTGACCGTCGACTGTCAGAAGCTCCGACGGCAGAGATGTGTTTCAAGCTACCCTCCAATGAATGCATCCGATCAGTCTGAGGCTGTTATGTAACGGTGCTACTCAATAGGCATAGCATGAACGAAGCTCCGTTAAAGGACCCTCGTTCGTGGACGGAAACATTTGGCGTTAGTTAGTTAGAGCTAATCATTCGTTGATCATTAGCAGCGTTTTAGTTGGTTAGCTAGTGCTAGTTAGTGATTGTGTAATCATGGTTACCAATGGGGTTTATTATATATAATCTCACTATTTATTTATTTTAGAAAGAACATCGTATTCATTACTAGTTACTACTATATTTACTACACATTAGAGGGTATATGGTAATTTTTAGTCGTCCATTTGGATATACTTTGGTTTTTTCGTTTTTTCCTTGTTAGTAGTAGGCACCTACTATTAGCCTTACGATTTATGAATTATTGTGGTACTCTGAAGTATTAAAATAAAGATAATAATGATAATAAAGCCCTCAACGGCTTCCTCCCATTTCTCTAGAAAACTAAATATATATATATTATACAACAAATTGCTCTCAAATAAGAGCATATCCTTTATCTACAAATGCAGGCCAAATGCAGATGGCAATCTCATGTATATAAGAGCAACACAGTGTTAAAGAGAGCCATTATCATGAGCTAAGGATTCAGCAAAGCAACAACATTGAGCTGATCATGAGAGAGAGAGAGGGAGAGAGAGAGGTGCACCAAACAATATAATTCACTACTCAGATGGGTAAGCTACGTATGTTCAGTTGCTGGCCACTAGTAGGTTAGAATTAGCTTTGCTTTCAAGATCCAGGAGAGAATTTGATTGACAAGTACCCAGTGCCCACCTGAGTCTGAAACTACTATTGCATTCATGGTTCATTCTTCCTTTAAAGGAACTAATATACTCTGGACACTGTTAGATTACGGATAGTGTGACAAAAGCTATGGGCATTTGGGCGCTCCTTGATTTTCACATGCTTCTTGGTGCCCCATCCAAACAAGAGAATGTCCCCTTCATTAAAGGCCGGAACACCCTCTCCTTTAGACAATCCAGTCATACAGCAACAAATTGGGGGTTGTACCTCAACTCAAAAATCCCGAAAGGCACTCTAAACTGGGAAAGAAATGGCAGGTGTACTATATGCCCCTGAAGTAGCTAGGAAGGTACCTTCACATCTTACCTGCTGCAAGATCACAACAGAATAGAAGTCGCTTTGATATGAGTACCCTACACCAAAACGAGAATAATATACTATATAGTGCTCCTGCATGCAGTTGTCAAGATAGCTCCCTAAAAGCAGTGTAGCCTAATAATCATGTGCAAAAAAGAACGGTCTGAGAAGCAAGTGTGTGACTGAATTTCAGTTATTACAGCCTTCCACTAAAGTCCTTTCCAAAAAGACCAAGACCACTTGGTCAAAACTCCGCTGCAGTGCTGTCTTCGTGCCTTACACACGAAGCTGACGTGCAGAATGCTAGAAAAAAAAAGATGGGAAAGAAAGAGATGCAGTGTGTAGGTAAGTTATTAGTCTCCTTCCATCCAGCTGGTGACACACATGGATGCAGTAGGTTACTGCAAATTGATGGCGTTTGTCTTGACTTGGAGGACTGGTAGATAGCTCGAGAGTTGCGCAATCCCTGCAGACAGCCTAGGTGGTACTCACACGTGAATACTGCGCAGCAGCCAGGAGTCATAAAGTATGCAGTGGCTGGCGTTGGCCTCCAACACTTTGTTGCACGCATTGGAGAGGGCGAGAGAGAGGTTTGACCTCCGTATTGCGTGTGTCTGTGTGTAAGGCGGAAAGGTGTCCTTTGCATGCCAAGAGAGTCTTTCCACCTGTATACTACCCGAGCATCAAAAGCATGCGGCCCCGCTTACCCAAGCACCCATCTCGCTCACTGATGATGGGGGTTTGATGATGGACGGCGGCCATACTCTGACTTCCAACATAGGGGTGTGGCTGTCATGAAGTATCGAGTTTCAAAATTTAAACTTCCGCTTTCATGAGGCTAAGTAGATATTTGCAATGCAGACCAGAGTAATTAACCCACAAATGCTCACTAATTGCCCACAAATGCTGTGTAAAGTGTAAACTTTAAAACATTGCCTAATCTAGTAAGTAGAGCTGCATCTTAATTTAATTAATTCATCTTAATTCAACATCTGATCAAGTCGCATTAACTTCTAATTCTGTCTTTGTCCACAAGTAATGAGAGCGATTAGCACTCGTGACTCCACAACTCAGGACTGATGTACATCCCAAGAGGGCATTAGGGCAATTAGTGAACACTTTCCGTGTTGTCCAATGATTAGTGAACTATGTTCCTGCTGTACAATGTGATTTGTGGGTTTAGTACCGCAATTGTATGTTTCCTCCATCACAGTGATTAGTGTGGGCAACTAAGTTATTACTAGCCTGGTCCTTTCAATAATATCAAATCCTAATTGGGCGGTTATTGTTAGCCACCCCTAAATAGTAAAGAGAGCAATAAACCCTAATTTAATTGCCAAACGCTTACATTACATTGCGTTGTAAATACTCTGCCTGCAAGCGAAATATGCCCAAGAAAGATTAAGTTATACAATGCTGTTCATAGTCTATCTTAGAAATCTACTTTCCCTCTTTCCACACCTCTAAATTGATTGTAGTGCCAAAGTCTTGGGGGCTGGCCCAAGGGAAAGGGAGGCATTTGAAATAGAGACCGGACTCCCTAGTAGGGTAGGGAGTCCCTACCCTCCAGCCCAAGAAGTTCAGCATTTAAAAGCCACCCTCCAGCCCAAGACGGGCCCAAGATTTCCTCCGGGTTAGTTTTGTTGGAAGCTGGCCCATAAACCGTGGCCGCTCGCAGGGGACGTCGGGGAATTCCGGCGGAAACTCAAGGGTCACGGAGAATTGACCTACGGTGGAAATGCGAATATTAAGTCTATTTGACCCAAAGATCTACGAAACAGTGTAAAGCGACGCTTACCAAACACTCTAACAATGAACAAATTAACATCATCATCAATGACATTGCCGATGTGCATGAGGGATTGGGGTGAGATCTAGTGCTAGATATGCTAATCAAGGTGTTTAGGGACAAGCATCAATTTCACCTCTCAACGTGTTGCATTCTGGACATAAAACTGTACATGCAAAATAGTAAGTGCCAAGCTTCATGTTGACACCGTACTGGATCCAATTCCTAGAGGCCCGAGGGTCCACCAGAAGAGTGAGCAACACATTTCAAATGGAAGCTCAACAATGATCTTGTACTTTTAGAATACAGTTGGGAGGATTTTTTGAATGGGAGTGAGAATTTGGGATTTCAGGATAGAGCTTTGCCGAGAATGTGGGTGGCAGTCCGCATTTCTAAGCATACACTGAATCCCTGGCTCATGCAAAACAAAGTGTTCCGAGTCCCCCAGTCGGGCTAGTCCCTGGGATTGGTAGCCTGAAGCGAGAGTCCCACAAGGTAGCTATGTCGTGTCACCCTTACACACAGCCAAAAACTTTATGGAGAAATTGTTAGTACCCAGCATTAGCTTATGCATTGAATGCATAGTAATTTTTAGCATGAATGCTTTAAATCGTTTTTTGATTACTGTGAGTGAGGACGTTTAATAACACCAACACCATCATGATTTTGTTCTTAATACATTCTCAACGTCTTCTATCGTTTAAGCCTGTAAGGGGTGCTATTTGTTTTTTGTGCATAGACACGGACGACCATGGACCGCTGGAAATGGGTAATGGTTAAAGAAGGCCATAAGGTCGATGTCGTGGGTCCCTTCGCTCTAGCACATGTGTCGCAAGATTTTATAAAAAAATTCACGAGTTTTCACATCTGCGGCCACCAATAGTCCCTGGATATCAATTCCATTGTTTTGTTGAAGCCGAAATGTCCTGCAGCCGGAAAATCATGACATGCTTAAAGAATTCGAAGTCGTGTAAATCTTGGAGTTACGTAGAAAAGTCCCTTGAAATAAAGTAAGTCATCTTTGAATTCGAAGTCGTTTGTAACATGTGGGTTGTCTCGAGGTCGATTTAGTTGACTTCGTAGTGTCGTAGCAAATTGGTCGTTCTTTAGTGTTTCCTGAATCTCCTTTATGATCTCTGCATCATCATAGGTGGACATAGATAGCATATTCAATTGGAGATTTGCTGGTTTCAAGATGATGGATTTATGTTGGTCGAAAGCTGTCTCCTCTTTTTTCGGCGCAAGATACGATCGTTGAGAAAGAGCATCGAGTTTCCCTTGAAGATGTCCGGGGCGATAGGTAATAACAAAATCAAACTTTGCTAGTGACATACCTCATCTGGCTTGACGTCGATTCAAAACACGAGCACTCATAAAATACTTAAGGTTTTTGTTATCGGTGTAGACAGTGACCTGATGTTTAGCTCCCTCCAGTAGATGACGTCACTCCTCAAAAACATCGATAATCGCTAGAATTTCTTTGTCATGGATTTCATAATTGATCTCTGCAGCGGAAAATTTGCGAGAACGAAAACCAACAGGGTGAAGTCAGTCATCCGTACCGTATTGAGAGAGTATAACGCCAAGTGTAAAGTCCGATGCATCTGCTTCCAAGAAGAATGGCTTAGATGGGTCTACATGTACCAGTATTGGAGCCGTTGTAAATGCCTGCTTCAGCCTATCAAATGTCTGGTCAGCCTCCTCGTCCCATACAAATTTGTCCTTCCATGTGATTCATGTCAATGGTGCAACAATTTTGGAGTAGTCCTTGATGAAGATTTTATAGAAATTTGCAAATCCCAGAAAACATTGTACATCTCGGACCGAAGTTGGTTTAATCCACTCGATGATGGTTTGTATTTTCTTCTGATCCATAAAGACGTCTTTGTCGGAAATAATGTAGCCCAAAAATTCGACCTAAGATTGATGGAAAATACATTTTTCTAACTTGGCATATAGTCATCTTTCTCTTAATTTATCAAAGACAAGGCATACATGGCGGCCATGTTCTTCTTCATTCTCTGAAAATATCAAAATGTCGTCCAAATAGATGACTACAAAGTCATCTAAAAATTCTCGAAAGATGTCATTCATCATTTGTTGGAAAATTGCTGGAGCATTTGTAAGACCGAAAGACATAACACTGTATTTAAAATGTTCATACATTGTTCGAAAAGTTGTTTTCCATTTGTCTCTTTCTTTTATCTGTACAAGGTTATAAGTGTCACGGACATAGCCTAGATGAACTTACCAGGAGTATATATCAGAAGTTACCAAGTTACCATGTTATCGGAAGTTACCATGATTTACCGCAATTTACCATAATTTACCATTAGTTACAAAGTTATCCGGAGTTTACCAAATTATCAAGAGTAACTCAGGAAACTGCTCAGGAAACTTCCTTTGGAAGAAACTTCTCCATCAAGATACCTCTTTTGTTTAAGGAAGCTTCTCCATCAAGAAACCTTTGTTTAACCTTGGAAACTTCTCCATCAAGAAACCTCCATATGGAAGCTTCTTAGGAAACTTCTTAAAAGCCAGTATATATAGGAGGCGAGACTGGACACTCTTCAGTCTCGCCAACACAAGTTCAAAGCTACTCTTGTTTCCAGTTCCCAGTACTCTAGCCCAGTTTCCAGTATCTAGTACTCTAGTCCAGTTTCCAGCATTCCAGTATTCAAGTCGCGTTCCAATATCTTGTACTCTTGTTCATTGTTATAAAGATCGTCTTGATTCCTATTTACTCATCATGCATTCGGTCACCTTGACTTCTTGTCTAGTCTTGTACCTCTAGTCTGATCTCTTGGTTGTGTTCAGTCATGTTCTCATTCTTGACAGTTTGACGACTCTAAAGTTTGTTCATTAGTTAGTTAAGATGGAAGACACATTTGCGGAAATGGTCGCCACATTGCAGAGTCTTCAGCTCCATATGCAAGAACTTCAAACCTCTACTGCCCAACTACAAACTGATCAGTCTCCAGATCTTGGCAACGCTCTCAACAATTTGCAACAACAAATTTCAGAGTTGAAGGAGTCGAACAATGGATCTTCAACCTTACGAGTCTCTAACTCCTACTGCAACGGTTCCTCCAAATCTTCAACAGATTACAAGGGAACCAAAGGTCAGCCTGCCCGAGAAATTTGATGGGACGAGATCAAGATTTCGCGGTTTTGTTCAACAAGTACGATTGTTCCTACGACTACATCCACAACGCTACCCTGATGAAGGTATTCAAGTGGGATTCGTGGGCACCCTTCTATTATTGTCATATCTTGGTTTGCACCGCTATTAGAGAAAAATTCACATTTACTATATAATTTTGAAGCGTTCATGTTCAAGTTCACTGCAACATTTGGAGAGAATGATAAAGAGAGAGTTGCAGAGACAAAGATGCGAAATCTTCAACAAAGAGCACGTCGAGCTTCCGTTTATACTGCCGAATTTCGACAACTTATGTGCGACCTCAACTGGAATGAGAAGAGCCTTATTAGTCAATTTCGATGTGGCCTAAAAGATGATGTAAAAGATTTGTTGCTGACAATGCCAAATGTGAGTACACTGAACGAATTCATCACCTAAGTCATTCCATGCGATAATCGTTTGTTCGAAAGACGTCAAGAAAAACGATCCGGATGGTCGACGACACACCATGTCACTGTTACTACGGCACCAAACACAACAATCCATCAGACATCCGGTAATGATCATATGCAGATTGATGCTGTCCGATTCGAGCCATTGATGTAACAAGAAAAACAAAGACGGCGCTCGAATGGATTATGCCTTTATTGCGGAGAAGATGATCACATAGCATTAAACTACCCCAACAAGAGAAGATTCAAAGCTCGGGGCACAACTCAAGTGTTCGATACGAGGAGGTCGGAAACGAAGATGTCCAGTCACAATAGGGGCCATGCGACTGGACACCCAAATTCATCACCAAAAAAATGTCTTTTTCTACCTCTAGACCCTGTACCTTGTTTCACAGTTCCAGTAAAGATCAGGATGTAAAATCGAGATATCTCCATAGAAGCACTTTTGAACTCGGGCGCTTCAGCGTGTTTTATTGACAAAGACTTTGCGAAGCAACACAATTTAACACTCATAAGAAAAAAATTCCCGGCCCCTGTTGAAGTTATCGATGGACGACTGTTAGCAACCAGGAAATATTGATCATGAAACTTGACCCTTTGAAGTGAAGCTTAAAAATCAAGCATCACATATTGTTTTCAATGTCATCCAGTCTTCAACGAATCATGTGATCCTTGGACTTCCCTAGTTTGTATTTCATAATCCTGACATCGACTGGCGATCACGAAAAAATTTGGCAAGACAAAAATGCAAAAGTACCAAAGGTATTCACCCCTGTTTCTTGGAACTGGAGCCTTCGTGAGAGCTACGAAGAAAGACGCGACATTTGCACTTTATGCAACTCCGATCAAGACCACAACCGACCTAGGTACTTCGACAGTACCCACTCAATATCAAGATTTCAATGATGTCTTCAAGAAGAAAAATGCAAACATGTTGCCAGAACATCGACCTTATGATTGTGCAATTGAGTTGCAAGAAAGAACTCAACCACCAGTCGGCCCAATCTACAATTTATATCAGACGGAGCTGGTTGTTTTACGCGAATACATTGATGAAAATTTGTCAAAGAATTTCATTCGACAATCGAAATCACCCGCGGGAGCACCTATCTTATTTGTGAAGAAGAAGGACGGATTATTACGCATATGTGTGGACTATTGTGGGCTCAACAAAGTCACTATAAAAATCCTTACCCACTACTGCTGATTTCCGGACTCCTCGAACAACTTGGATGAGAAATTTTTTTTCACAAAGATCAACTTGAGATGAGCTTACAACCTGGTACGAATAAAAGAAGGAGACGAATGGAAGACTGCTTTTCGCACAAGGTACGGATATTTCGAATACAGTGTTATGCCTTTCGGTCTTACAAATGCTCCAGCAATTTTTCAACACATGATGAATGACATCTTTCGAGAATTTTTAGATGACTTTGTAGTCATCTATTTGGACGACATTTGAATATTTTCACAGAATGAAGAAGAACATGGTCGCCATGTACGCCTTGTCCTTGACAAATTGAGGGAAAAATGACTATATGCCAAGTTGGAAAAATGTTTTTCTTCACCAATCTGAAGTCGAATTTTTGGGCTACATTATTTCCGACAAATGAGTCTTTATGGATCAGAAGAAAATACAAACCATCATCGAGTTGATTAAACCAACTTCGGTCCGAGCTGTATAATGTTTTCTAGGATTTGCAAATTTCTATAGAATCTTCATCAAGGACTACTCCAAAATTGCTGCACCATTGACACGACTCTCAGGGAAGGACATTGTACGGGACGAGAAGGTTGACCAAGCATTTGAAAGGCTGAAGCAGACATTTACAACGGCTCCAATACTGGTACATGCAGACCCATCTAAACCATTTTTTTTTTAAGCAGATGCATCGGACTTTGCACTTGGCGCGGTACTCTCTCTATACAGTACAGATGGCCGACTTCATTCTGTTGGTTTTCGTTTTCGCAAATTTTCTGCTGCGGAGATCAATTATGAAATCCATGACAAAGAACTTTTAGCGATTATTGATGTTTTTGAGGGGTGACGTCATCTATTAGAGGGAGCTAAACATCAGGTCGCTATCTATACCAATTACAAAAACCTCGAGTATTTTATGAGTGCTCGTATTTTGAGTCGACGTCAAGCGAGATGAAGTATGTCACTAGCAAGGTTTGATTTTGTTATTACCTACCGTCCCGGACATCTCCAAGGAAAACTATATGTTTTTTCTCGACGATCGTATCTTGCACCAAAAGAAGGAGATGCAGCTTTTGACCAACAAAAATCCATCATCTTGAAACCAGCAAATCTCCAATTGAATATGTTATCTATGTCCACCTATGACGATGTAGAGATCATAAAAGAGATTCAAGAAACATTAAAAAGTGACCAATTTGCTAAAACACTACGAAGTCAACTGAATCAACTTCAAGACCATCCACATGTTACAAACGATTATGAATTTCAATATGACTTACTTTACTTCAAAGGACTTCTCTATGTACCTCCAGGACCTACACGACTTTGAATTCTTCAAACATGTCATAATCTTCCGGCTGCATGACATTTCGGCTTCAACAAAACAATGGAATTGATATCCAAAGACTATTGGTGGCCGTAGGTGTGGAAACTCGTGAAAGAATTTATAAAATCTTATGACACCTTTGTTAGGGCAAAGGGACCACGACATCGACCTTACGGCCTTCTTCAACCATTATCCATTCCCAATGGTCCATGGTCGTCCTTGTCTATGGACTTTATTACGGACATTCCAATTTCCAAGACCACCGACTCAATCCTTGTTATTATGGATCGTTTTACGAAAATGACACATTTCATTCCATGTAATAAGACGGTTACAGACGAGGAAACTGCAAGACTCTTCCTCAATAATATCTACCGCATTCATGGACTTCCAAAGGACATCGTATCTGATCGAGGACCACATTTCATATCAAATTTCTGGAGGGGATTATTTCACATATTGGATACTAAGATCAACCTCTCTACAGCTAATCATCCACAGACTGATGGTCAAACTGAATGCGTAAACCAGATTTTGGAGCAATATTTTCGTTGTACGATAAATATATATATATATATATATATCATCAAGATAATTGGACGGACCTTCTGTCATTAGCTGAGTTTGCCTACAACAACACTATACATTCTTCAACCAAACAAACTCCATTTTTCTCTAATTATGGTCATCATCCTCGAGCAAACCCTTTCCACATGAAAACTGTTGGAAGCCTTGCTATAGAAAACCTTGCTACTCATCTTGCTACGATTCACAATGAGCTTACATTCCGCCTCGCGGAAGCTCAAAAATAATACAAGGAGTATACAGATCAACATCGTCAACTCCAACCCCAGTTCAAGGTCGGAGATCGTGTGTGGCTTCTTCGACGGGACATACAAACCTCCCGACCATCAAGGAAGTTAGATTATCAACGCCTGAGACCATTCAAAATTATTCGACAAATAAATCAGGTGAGTTTTCGGCTTGAACTCCCATCCAGTCTTTCATGTTTCATTATTGGAGTTGTATCATCCGTCGAATATTCCAGGAAGAGTCTTCGTACCACCTCCACCAATGGACGTCAATCAGAAAATCGACTATGAAGTCGACGAAGTCATAGACTCTCGCATCAAGTATAAATGTCTTGGGTATTTCGTACATTGGAAAGGCTACGACATCAGCGAACGAACGTGAGAACCTTCATCCAACCTCGCCAATGCATCTGACAAAGTCCAAGAGTTTCATCAACCATATCCAATTAAGCCCCAAGCTACACGTTGATAAGATGTCACAACGATGATGTCAGTCAAGTTAGCTTCAAGGTGAAGACTCCACATTCAATGTACCTGATACACACTAAGGAAGGAAGAGCACCACATATCAGTATATATAGCTACACTTCCAGCATTCTTGCATCTTGTATTGGCAGCATAGAGTCACAGGAACCAGATACATTGAAGTTGTCGCTTACCCAACTGTCAAATCAGCCGTTCCGACTCTCACGACCTTCAATATCACGCGGACGCTCTCGAGACGATGGGCCACCAACCCGGTTATCAGCGCCACGTCCGTCCGTCAGCGTCAGGTCACGTCAGACCTGACGCTGACGGGACCTCCGTCACGTCAGGTTCGGGGAATATTCTGGTAAAAATAGTACCAGGTAAAATACTACCACTTAAGCAGCCACGTCGCCGACATGGAAGCAGTGGCAAATACATTTTGAAAATTAACAAAATGAACACGATTGCAATTCGCTTTGTTTTTCGAAATTTAAAAAAAATAGTGACCGCCGTATTGGCGGTCGCTTCAATTTTTTATTTTTTTTAAGCAAGATTGGCGGTCGCCTTATATTTCGAAATAGAAAAAAAAATAGCGACCGTCATATTGACGGTCGCTCAAATGTTTTTTTTTTTAAGCAAGATTGGCGGTCGCACTAGCAGTCGCGTTATTTTTCGAATTAAAAAAACAAATAGCGACCGCTATGTTGGCGGTCGCTTCAATTTATTTAAAAAAAAAAACAAGATTGGCAGTATTGGCGGTCGCCTAATTTAAAAAAGAAAACAAGCGACTGCCGTATTGACGGTCGCACGGTGGCAAATATATTTTTGAAAATTAACAAAATGAACGCGACCGCCAATTATGGCGGTCGCTTTGTTTTTCGAAATTAAAAAAGAAATAGCGACCGCCGTATTGGCGGTCGCTTCAAAAAAAAAAAAATTAAAGCAAGATTGGCGCTTGCACTAGCAGTCGCCTTATTTTCGAATTAAGAAAACAAATTTCGACCGCTATGCTGGCGGTCACTTCAATTTATTGTTTTAAAAAAACAAGATTGGCGGTCGTATTGGCGGTCGCCTAATTTAAAAAAGAAAACAAGCGACTGCCGTATTGGTGGTCGCACGGTGGCAAATACATTTATGAAAATTAACAAAATGAACGCGACCGCCAATTATGGCGGTGCTTTGTTTTTTGAAATTAAAAAAGAAATAACGACCGTTGTATTGGCGGTCGCTTCAATTGTTTTTTTTTTAAAGCAAGATTGGCGGTCGCACTGGCGGTCGCTTTATTTTTTGAAATAGAAAAAGAAATAGCGACCGCCATATTGGCGGTCGCTTCAAATTTATTTTTAATAAAAGCAAGATTGGCGGTCGCTTTATTTTTCGAATTAAAAAAAAAATAGCGACCGCTATCTTGGCGGTCGCTTAAATTTAAAAATATACAAAATAGAAGTGACCGCAATATTGCACAAAATGAAAGGAAATAAAAGCGATCGCAGTAGTGGCGGTCGCTTGTTTTTTTCATAAAAAATAAAAATACGGACCGTAGTATTAGTTGTCGCTTAATTTCAAAATTACAACAAATATGGTTGTACAGCTTTTTTTGGGTGGGCGCTATTGGTTCGTTATTTATTCATTTCACTTTCATTTCACTTTCATCCCTCTTGGATGATATATAAGGGAGGAGGGTCACCAAGCTCCTCACTTCTTTTGGCGTAAACACTTGAGGTTGTTTTGGATGTTCTCTTCCATTGAACGAGAGTGTAGCCCAAGAGGAGGGTGCGCATCTTTTGCCGTTGTGGCTTCCACCAAAGTCACTTCAGCAAATTGTGTATAAGCTCAACACTACAATCCACATCGACCCACTTGGGTTGCTGACAGGTGTAGAAGTATTAGGCTATCGCATTGCATTCTACATTCACAACACGTTCATTTATAGGTGACTGTTTTTTGTTGCTTGCATCGCTAGGTCCCAGGGGAGTGGATATTGGGTGAAGATGAGGGAGGAATTGAGCCCTTGGTATACGGCAATCTCGAACACTGTCAGTGCCACTGGTAGTGTTGAGTGCAACCTATGTGGATTAAAGCTTTCTTATCGTAAGGATCGGTTGCTCGCTCACCTCGGCTATAAAGGTGTGAAGAGCGCTGGGGTGGGTTTATGTCCCAAAGCATCTATGCGGGTAAAAAGCCACTTTGCCCAGTGTGGAGGCAATATTCCAATGTCTTTGGATCTGGACATGACCTTTTAACAGAACACTTCATCTTCCCGTCAGGATGCCCCGATTAGTACCCAGGGTGACTCTTATGAGGCTTCGGGTGTCCTTTGACAAGTGGGTTGTGCCGGAGCAACACCTGCTTCAACACCTCTTTGTACCCCTACACTTCAACGGAGTAGAGGATTACGGCAACAATCCATGCAAGAAGGTCTTAACTTGTCTGTGAAAAGACAGTTGGATAAAAAATGGACGCAGTTTTTCTTCGAGGCCAACATACCATTTAATGTGGCAAGGCTTCCGACATTTGTTTCTGTTGTTAGAGCAACCTCGGAGTCCAGATCCACGTACGTGCCTCCGACTTATCACAATCTCTGCACAGGATTGCTAGAAGACGTCATGACCGAGCTTACCCAAAAGGTCAACGATAGGACGGACAAGTGCATCAGAAAATATGGAAGCACTATATGTGCCGATGGTTGGAATTCTGTCACAAACAGACCGTTGTTCAATGTCATGCTCGTATGTTCAGCTGGGAAACAATTCTTGGGATCGATCGACACTAGCGGCAAGAAGAAATATGGACGTTATCAATGTCATGCTCGTATGTTCAGCTGGGAAACAATTCTTGGGATCGATCGACACTAGCGGCAAGAAGAAATATGGACGTTATCAATGCCAACTATTGACGGACTTCATCGAACAGGTCGGAAGTGATAGAATCGTGCAAATATGCACAGACAATGTCGCTAACATGGAAACACTGCAGACATGTTGTTGGCACGTTATCCCCATATGTACTATCAAGGTTGTGCTGCTCATATCCTTGACCTCTTTTGGAAGATTGGGGAAAAGAACAGTGGGTGAAACAACTTGTCAAGCGAGCGAAGACTGTTGTGTCGTTCATCCGCACACACCACATCCCTTTGGCAATATATAGGAGGCACGAACCCAAATACAGCCTCCGCAATCCAGACGAAACTCGTTTTGTCACTAACTTCTTGATGGTGGATCGGTTGGTGACTGTGAAGAGCAGTCTGGAGCACACCATCATCGATCCTCAATGGGATGCGGAGGATGCATTTTTTTTAACGACCGTCATTTCGATGGTTCGAAGGACTTACACTTATGTGGGTGTTTTTTGCTTAATTCCATTCTTGCTGCGACATACCCATGCTCCAAGACGACGTTTTTGATGCAAGGCCGGCCTCGTGCGAGTGCTCATGCGTTGGCATCCGCCGAACCATGCAGAGAGAGTATACAAAAGAGGATGCATTTTTTTTAACGACCGTCATTTCGATGGTTCGAAGGACTTACACTTATGTGGGTGTTTTTTGCTTAATTCCATTCTTGCTGCGACATACCCATGCTCCAAGACGACGTTTTTGATGCAAGGCCGGCCTCGTGCGAGTGCTCATGCGTTGGCATCCGCCGAACCATGCAGAGAGAGTATACAAAAAAATCCGAGTACCAATGCTTATCAGATCGCCGCGACCCTTTTGAGGACATGTCGGATCCAAAAAAGCTCAATATGCTGCCACATCATGAATGGTGGATCTTGAATTGAGACTGGAGTCAAGAACCTTGGCTCCCATTGCGAGCGTAATTCTTGCTCCAACAAAGTTTGTGCTCTGCCTTCATCTTGCGACAGCAATTGGAGCAGTTACTCATTTGTTCACAACAAGATTCGCAACAAGGTGGAATTCCGCGAGGGCTGACAAATTGGTGTAAATGTTTATACAATTGCCGACCTGCTACGTGAGAGGGCAGCGATGATGCTGCAGACAATGGTAGAGAGGAATTTGCATTGCCGAAGACTTTGTCTTCTGATGCGAATTCGATGAGTGACGGATATTGAGCCTTAGAGAGAATCATCTCAAGCGGCAATCAATCTGCCTCTGATAGTGAAGATGGATCCGATGATGCTCCCAAAATGCGTATGACCCGTTTACATTCACAGACGAGGATGCTTATATCCAGCCGACCTTTTGATAACCTTCTTGAAGAAGTGCGTATCTCAGATGAAGGTTGAAGCTGCAAATTGTGTCATCCCCCCAGAACTGGTCCTCAAAATGAAGTTGGGGTCGACCCTCGCCTCCCACTACACTCTGAAGCCACTGGTAGTGCCCCAATGGAGCTTAGGGGTGATGTACTGCCAGGACGGATCGACGTACGCAACCCTGTTCATACAAAATGATGGTGTCGACCCATTGTACAGTTGACGGGACGGGGATCATGACTCACCGAATACGATCAGCTCTACCACAATGCCAAAATCGATCCATCTCTCCCATCACACAGAGGGCATTAAGGAGCAACAGGGTTGATCTGTTTTCCACACGCATGCCATCATTCCTGCGGGCATTGGACCGGGCAGAAGTTGAGCCCTCGGATGATGACAACCTGTCACTACAATTTCACCTTAAACCGATGTGTTGCGCAGCAGACCCGTGGTTCCTCACATGCCGGACCATCTATTGTCGATCCATCTCCGGCAGTCCCCCCCTCCAGTACCTCCTTCGAGACCACCTTCGATTGCGTCCCAAGTCCATAAACGACAGAGAACTCCAACTTTTGTAGGCAATCGCCCACATTAAGGCCAGATACCGTGGATGTATTCAGACCGGAGCGGGAGTCGACCTCAGAGAGAACTAAATTGTGGTTCGAGGTGCTTGCAGATTCAAAGGTCTGGACATATGAGGTCGGATAGGGAGGACGATTCCATTCCGCACTATCATATCCATGTCAACGGTGGTGAGTTCGAGGGTGACCCTGATTTTCAATCCATTCGGAGAATTGGATTAGGATCTTCTTCGTCCCGCCGTCGAAGCAGTAGAAGGAATTGAAGCAAAACAGCTGTAGGGCATGCATCAGCACTTTTAGTGGACATGTTTATATTTCTGTACTGAAGTAATACCAATGTGATCATTGTCACTATGAGTATTTGTATTGCTGTGTGTCTGTGTTGGAAAATAAAAGATGTTTTGCCCATGTTGTATATACCAGCCAAAATGTCGGCCAAAGGCACCGTCACTTGCTCATGTTTTTATGTTCGGTGATTTTGCTTGTTGGACTAAAGAACAATTGTGTCACGCTTTCAACTGTGCATTCATTTTTATTTAAATGGAGCGACCAACCAAGGTTGGCGGTCGCTTCTACGAAGTGTGACCTGCGCATGGAGCGAGGAGTGAGGCGGGGGGGAGGGGGGCATATAAGCTCCAGGACATTCTCTCCCCCCTCACTTCGCTTGAAGTTTTTTTTTTGTTTTTTATAATGCAGCGACCGCCATTACTGGCGGTCGTTTTTTTTGTCTTTTTTTTTGGCGAAATGGAGCAACCGCCATTTGTGTGGCGGTCGTTTTTATTTGTTTTTAAATGGAACGACCACCATGGTGGCGGTCGCTTCTACGAGGTCTGCCCTGCGCGTGGAGTGAGGAGGGGCATATAAGCCCCCAGTCATTCTCCCCCACTTCCATTACTCTGCAGTTTTTTGTTTTTTTAAAAATGCAGCTACCGCCATTTCTAGCGGTCGCTGTGATGGTTATTTTTTAAGATGCAGCGACCACCATTACTGGCGATCGCTTTTATTTTTCTATTTTTGGAAATGGGGCAACCGCCATTACTGGCAGTCGCTTTTTTTTATTTTAATTATTTTGGAAATTAAGCGACCGCCATTACTTGCGGTTGCTTTTTATTTTAATTATTTTTGGAAATGAAGCGACCGCCTATCTTGGCGGTCGCTTATTTTTTTTTTAAGTTTTTTGAAATGAAGCGACCGCCAACATAGGCGGTCGCTTCATTTTCCAAATAATTAAAATAAAAGTGATCGCCAGTAATGGCGGTCGCTTATTTTTTTTTTTAAGTTTTTGAAAATGAAGCGACCGCCTATGTTGGCGGTCGCTTATTTATTTGAAATGTTTTAAAAATGAAGCGACCGCCTATGCTGGCGGTCGCTTATTTTTATTTCAAATGTTTTGAAAATGAAGCGACCCACCAATGATGCTGGCGGTCGCTTATTTTTTTTTTTAATTTTTTTAAAAAAATGAAGCGACTGCCTATGCTGGCGGTCGCTTATATTTTTTTTAAGTTTTTTGAAAATGAAGCGACCGCCGATGTTGGCGGTCGTTTTATATATTTATTTAAATTAAATGTTTTCAAATGAAGCAACCGCATATTCTGGCGGTCGCTTATTTTTTTATTTTAAATGTTTTCAAAATGAAGCGACCGCCTATGCTGGCGGTCGCTTATTTATTTTAAATGTTTTTTAAATGAAGCGACTGCCTATGTTGGCGGTCACTTATTTATTTTAAAGTTTTTGAAAATGAAGCGACCGCCTATTTTTGGCGGTCGCTAACTTATTTTAAATGTTTTGAAAATGAAGCGACCACCTATGCTGGCGGTCGCTTATTTTTTTTAATTTTTTTTTAATGAAGAGACCGCCTATGTTTGCGGTCGCTTATTTCTTTTTAAGTTTTTGAAAATGAAGCGACCGCGCTTATTGCTGGCGGTCGCTTATTTTTTTTAAAGTTTTTGAAAATGAAGCGACCACCGATGTTGGCGGTCGGTTTTTTATTTTAAATGTTTTGAAAATGAAGCGACCGCCTATACTGGCGGTCGCTTATTTATTTTAAATGTTTTCGAAATGAAGCGACCACCTATGCTAGCGGTCGCTTATTTTTTTTAAATGTTTTCAAAATGAAGAGACCGCCTATGCTGGCGGTCGCTTATTTATTCTCAATGTTTTCTAAATGAAGCGACCGCCTATGGTGGCAGTCTCTTATTTATTTTAAAGTTTTTGAAAATGAAGCGACCGCCTATGCTGGCGGTCGCTAATTTTTTTTTAAATTTTTCAAATGATGCGACCGTCTATGTTGGTGGTCGCTTATTTATTTTAAAGTTTTTGAAAATGAAGCGACCGCCTACGTTGGCGGTAGCTTATTTATCTTAAATGTTTTGAAAATGAAACGACCGCCTATGCTGGCGGTCGCTTATTTATTTTAAATGTTTTGAAAATGAAGCGACCGCCTATGTTGGCGGTCGCTTTTTTTTTTCAAATGCTTTTAAATGAAGCGACCGCCTATGTTGGCGGTCGCTTATTTTTTTCAAATGTTTTGAAAATGAAGCGACCGCCTATGCTGGCGGTCATTTTTTTTAAAAATAAATAAATGAAGCTACCGCCTTTGTTGGCGGTCGCTTATATATTTTAAATTTTTTTTAAATGAAGCGACCGCCTATGTTGGCAGTCGCTTATTTATTTGGTCGCTTATTCTTTTAAAAAAAATTTAAAAAATGAAGCGACCGCCTATTTGGCGGTCGTTATTTTTTTTTTGAAGTCTTTAAATGAAGCGGTCGCTTATTCTTTTAAAAAAAATTTAAAAAATGAAGCGACCGCCTATGTTGGCGGTCGCTTATTTTTTTTTTGAAGTCTTTAAATGAAGCGAATGCCTATTTTGGCGGTCTCTTTGTTTTGAAAGTTTTTGAAAATGAAGCGACGCCTATGTTGGCGGTCGCTTATTTTTCTAAATGTTTTGAAAATGGACGGGTACAGTGATAAATTATGAGTGGTTAAAGACACCTCAATGATGGGAAGTGGTTGAAACCACATTCTACTCCCGTTGTTTTTTAATTTTTTTTAAGATTTTTATCTTTCAAATTATATTATTCACGTGGATGAGGGAGTATGCGTAGATCTGGAGTGGTTAAAGACCCCCAGTGATTGGTACCACTTGCACAGTGGTGGAATGTGAGTGGTTAAGACCCTTTTGTAACTGGAACCACTCTTCAAGTGGGCACTTGTGAGTGGTTACATACACGTGAGTGATTGGTACCACTTCTGTGGTGGGTTGTGAGTGGTTTGAAGACACCTGAGTGATGGGGGTGATTGAAACCAACTTGCTACTCCATTCGTGTAATAATTCAATTTTTTATTTAAGATTTATCATTTCAAAATATATTTTAATTATGAATTATATTATTCCACGTGGACGGGGGACAGTATATCGTAGATCTGGAGTGGTTAAAGGCCCCATTGATGGGTACCACTTTGAGAGTGGTATAGAGTGAGTGGTTACAGACCATTTAGTAACTGGAACCACTCGACCAGTGGTTACGCGTGAGTGATTACATACACACCAGTGATTGGTATTACTTTTGTGATGATACATGAAAAACTTTAGTGGTTTGTGTGTTGATGCAAAACCCAAAATCCATCCATCTATCGCTACATTCATCCATTCAGTCATGAGTGAGGGGACTTAGCGTTTTTTTTTTCTTCCCTGCCACTGTGGCATCTGTTTGTTTTCTTTGTGTTGTAGTGTGAATGCAGGGGAGTGACATTGAAATTTTGTTATTACTCACTGAGATTCTACATTTCTACAAAGGAAGGGCCCTGGTACCAATGTGAAAATAGGTTGAGTTGTCCCTGCAATTTATTCCATACATGTTTCTAGGTTAAATCATGGGAACGATGGGAAACTCTTGGCTAGAATGAAAATGCTCAAGTACCTGTGATTTATTTCATCCACCAGATGGACGGATTTCATCCCTGATTTTCCATATTACTCTATGAGCGCAATGAAAGTCCGTGGCCTGGATGAAAGTCGATCAAACTCATCATCTACCTATTTTTATCCCGACGATGAACGGACTTCATCCATGCAAGGAAGTATGATGGCGGGGAAGCCCTACGGGTGCTGTGGGAAGTAGAATGGTGTGGTGTGTGCAACATGGAGCTTGGCGCGTGTGCATTGAGGTATATCGATTGAGGAGCATGGTGTGGCATGAGGTGCGGCTGACAGAGGAGGAGCAATGCTTGGAAAGGTGTGCATCTGCGATAACAGGGAAGCTGGTTGCCGTCTTTTGATTGATCTATTTCTGAAAGATCCACTCACGAGGGAAGGACTTGCTTTGAAGAAAGGGAGTGCTGCAGGACGATTCATTAGGGCAAGGGAGGGCTTGATGCCATGTGCTACTGACAGAAGTGATGGAGGCTTAGAGGCGGTGCGCCTTTGATTTAATCTCTGAAGGTGTGGGAGTTGCGGGGAAAGCAGCTCGGTGTCATGGTGCAGCTACCAATAGAGGGGCAGCAGTACCGCCGTTGCTTTCATGACCACGATCCCGGGAGGATGGGCTTCAAGGCAGGCAGCTTGGCATCATGTGCAACCGCCAGATGAGGGGAACAGATCCGTTGTGTGTTTATGCTTCCTTCTTGCCAATTTCTGACGGTTGACCTTACAGTAGAGGAGCAGAGTTGGTAAATAAGTTGGTAAATGACTCGGATCACCTGTAGATAGGGTTAATGAAGGATGCATGTACAGAGTAGAGAAATATCTGAGATGCGGACTAGCTTTTGTGTTAGCATGTGTTTTGCTTTAGGGTAGGTTGGTAGGAATGCTGGCGGATGATCAAGCCACGATGGTGAGTGTTGGGAAGCGCCAGTACAGAAGCACGATAAATCGAGCTATGGGAGGCATTGCCAAGAGCTACGGCAGCAGTTGATTACGGGCAGGGCAACCCGAGCAGGCCGATTCTGTTTATGACAAGGCAAGAAAGACGGCGGAGGAACCGGCATATGAGATCTTTGATTTTGGAAAAGCGCAGGTGAGGGCCAGTGACAGCAGGCAGTGTGGAGCTGCTGACAAGAAGGGTGGGTGTCAGTTCATGCAAGCAACCCACCACTTCAGTTTGAGTATAAATCAGTTAAGTTAGAGGTCGGGGCTTCTTCTTCTTCTTCTTCTTCTTTCACTTAGGAATAGTTGCTGTGGAATTTTAGTAGAGACACTGTCAATGGAAATGAGAGAGACAGAAAAGGGATTTTGGAAAATGGAATGGGGATTCTGGACTTCAATCTCCAGGAGATTGTGGAGATGAATGGATCTGATGCATATGTCTGTGGGAGTGCTGATTGAGGGCAGATGTAGTTCACCCACAATGACAGAATGGTTGCTATTTGTTTTGTTTTTGTTCCTCTGGCTTCAGCATTATGAATCTGAACCACAATGCGGCTCTGGGATTTTGATGGTTAGATGTACATGCAATCCAATATAGTTGATGTGAGCACTAGTGAGGGTTAGCTATGATTTTTTTGTAAACAGAGAGAGGAAGGTGTGGATGGCTAGATGCAAGGAGTAGGGCACATTGAATCATAATGCTTGCACACTGTAAGGCAATTAGATTTCAAGAGGGCAGTGTACCTACTATGGGGGTAGGCTGTAGCTTTTCTGAAAGAAGATATCAAGTGGCATGCATTTGTTCCCTACTGCTTTTATCAATCAGCTTAGGAACATTCATGGACTGAGATCTGCAATCAGTGGGGCATAAGGGTCTTTTAAATAGTTAAAATGCAGTTTTAAGGAGGAGTTAAAAGTGGGGGCTTTGTGATATCATGCCCTCTTCATGCAAAGGGAAAGAGAAGAGAAATCTGAAATAGAGAAGCTAGGGTTTTTCATTTTGATTTAAGTAGATGTGAATGATGTCAAAACACCATGCATCAGTGTACAATCCATGGGCGGGATATGAAGGGGTAGCAATGTCATGCCAAAGGGGATCTGTTTCTTAGATAGTTGTAGTATTAATAAAGAAGGTTGCGGCGTGGATAAGGGTATAAAGTCTCTGGTCATAAATAGATTTAGAATGAATTAAGTAGGGTCTGAGTCATTTTAGAAAGAGCAAGTAGGTTGATGTCATAGGGCAGGGGCATGGATCACTGCTCAAGAAACAGTTAACTATAGTTTACCAGAAGGGTTTCATGCCCTTTTTTTTCACACTACAGTGTGGCTTTTCCTTAATGTAGGATGTGAAGAAGTTTGTCCATCCTGCAAATGTGGGCTTTTGGCTCCTGTTAGTACGGTATTCTTCCTGATGTTTGCAAGGTTCTTGGGAGAATCAGCTTGGTCTTAGCAGCCCGTTGATTCATTTCCTGATTCAACCTATTTCAGCCTGTTTTGCCCTCTTATCAGACTCGGGCCTGATATGAATATTGAAATCTATAAGTTAGCTCGTTGGTGCAAGAGAGAGAGTAAGCTTGGTCTTAGCAGGCCGTGCCATGTTCAAAGCTAGAATTGTACCTAATGTCATTCTGAACACTGTCTGGCAGCTTTGGAAAAGGGGAAAGAGGTCCAGATTCATCCAAGAGGGCGGGACTTCAAGCTCACAATTACCTATAATTCCCTGTGGATCAATAGCTGCAAGAAACCTGCATGGGTAGATGGTCAATTGGAAGCCGCAACAGCAGCGACACAATTGATAAAATCAAGCACTGCTAATGAAGGCACCTTCTTCAACACACTTTCATCATGTTTTTCCCTCTTATCAGAATTGGCCCTAAATTTTCATGTTGAATTTTGTAAGTTAGCTGGTTGAGTGAACCTTTGATAGTTTGGAGTGACTTTGACATGGTACTGCCAATGTGACAACAGGGAAGTATCCAGTTCTAAACAGGTAACAGCTGAGACGAGGAGAAGCTGTGGAATGAATATTTTTTCTGACCCCAGTCAATGGTGCGACAATCGAGGCAAAAAGGTGAAATGTCTGTTGGATTACAGAGAGTAGCAGATGCAATTGACCATAGTGATAAGTTGAGTTGGGTGTTCCCTAGAACAAATCTAGGTTGTCATTGTCAGGTGTTAGCAGCAAGGCAAGGATGTATGCATGATTTGTGCAGCGGCATGGATAGCTGAAGGAGCAGGGATAGAGTTTGGGTCCATATTCATCCAAGAAGGCCGGACTTCAAGCTCCACATTACCTATGATTCCATGTGGATCAATAGCTACAAGAAACCTGCTGCATGGGTAGATGGTCAACTAAAGGTACCAGCTGCAGTGGCACTGTTGATAAAATCAGGCACCTCAACCATGACCACAACTTCTGAAAGAGGATCAAGAGAGGTGGCTGAACGAGATGTGGTCTTTTGGAGTGCCATGATTACAAGGTATGTGCAACATGGGTATGGGATTAAGGCTTTGGAAACCTAGGAGCAAATGATGTGGGATGGGATGAAGCAAGACCAGGTCATGTTCATTTGAGTTTGTAATATGCATATGGGAGCCTAGCAGCCCTGGGAAGGGGCAAAGAGGTTCATGTGACATTATCAAAGCTGGAATTGTACCAGATGTCATTCTGAACATTCCCTTGGTGTACATCTACATCAAATGTGAGCTTGGCAGCCCTGGCCAGATAAGAACATGAAGAGGGCTTACAATTTCGTTCGCCCGGGCGTAGACATTGCTGGCAATGAGAAGAAGGTAGGAAAGCAGTTCAGTGTTTCTAGCATGCATGCGGAGACGCCGTGTAGAAGTTAGGCTCAGACTTTTATCATGGCTGGATTTTGTTGACCGTGTTCCAGCACTTACTCTCTGGGATTTTATTTTATTTTGTGGAGCTTGAATCGCCAATGGTACCTTTTTCACTACAATAGTGGTATGTATTCCTCTAGTCATGTTCCTAATCACTTGCACGCCACTGTAATAGTGGTAAATTTAAAACTGTAAGAGTAGCCAAATACACACAATTGCCTCCATTACCACTCCTGTAGTGGTATACGTAATCACCTATATATTATTGTATTAGTGGTATGAATTCCTCCAGTGGTATTCCTAATCACTTACACACCACTCTGTTAGTAATCATTCCAATCCATAGGTCCCACTCAGAGAGACACCATGGATGATTCAAACAGCTTACATACCACTATGTGGGTAATCATTCCAATGACCTGTTAAGAGACGTCATCCACTCACATAACCACGGTTTGAGTGATATTTGTTATTCTCAGTTTTCATAGAATGACTCTGTGAGTCATTTCCCGATCACTCAACGAGTGGTTTCGGAAGTCATTGAATTTTTCACTCCATCCATTTCGTAGCACCGACACAGGACACGTGTCCATGCTGAGAGTGTCGCCACGTGTCAACATAATATCCAATATCATCCACGGACCACCGACTTCCACGTGTCCACTAGAAAATGGAAGTGGTTACTTTACCACTATGACACGTCAGTTTACCACTGTGACACGTCAGGAGTGGTTGGTTTACCTCAGTGACACATCATTGACACGTCACAGTGGTGAGGTTACACGTCACAGTGGTTAATTTACCACTGTGACATGTTAGCGAACAGGTGGACCCGGACGTGAGTGGCTCGAACCACTGTCCTTAACCACTGATGCCACGTAATGTCTAGTGTCTTTTATCTCAAAATGAGTGGTTAACAAAGTGGTTATTCCGCGTTTTTCTTCTAGTGAACAAAGGTGTCGGCTCAGGGGGATCAGGCGGGCAGCTTGGATCTGGCTCTGGGGGGACAGGGAGTGTGGGAAGTAGTGCAATTGGAGCTGGGGATACTGTAAGTACAGAGGGGCCAGTAGCAAGGAGTGCTCAAGGGCCAACACTTGGTGGGAGTTCCACCACTACAACAGCAAGTCCTCAAGGACCAGCACCTGTCAGTGGGCAGGGTGTAGGGCCACAGATGGCGATACCTCCAACATGGGCAAAATCACATTTTCCGATATATGCAGGAAAAGGGGATCCTGATGTACACATCAGCCAATTTGAGCACATGTGTATTGTGAACAATAAGAATGGCGATGATGCCAAGATGAGACTGTTTCCTTGTTCACTTATCAAGAAAGCAAGTGAATGGTATGCAAAGTTTCCTAATAATCATTTCCTAACCTGGAATGGCCTTAGTACGGCATTCCAAAACAGGTTCAGGACAAGCAAAACTGAGGATGAAGTGTATGGAAGTTTACAACAGTTAAGACAAAAGAAGCATGAAACTGTTGAGGAGTACATGGAAAAGATGGAGTTAATGATGAAAAAGCTGGCTGTTGTACCAGCACCAGGTTTGTGAGTGGACTAAGACCTGAATTATAAAAGAAAGTGGATATGCTACCCTATAATACAGTGGAAGAGGCATTCGAAACAGCCAACAGAATTGAGCAACTGGGAATGCTCAGGAGAGATAAAAGGGATGATGAGGACTCTGAAGATGAGTCAGATGAGGAAGAAGAGCAAGAGCTCAAGAAGAAGAGTAAGAAGAAGGAAAAGTTGAAGAGGGATAACTATGAGAAAAGACTGGAAGAAATCTTTGAAAAAGTATGCCACAGAGGCTGCAACACATTGGAGGAAGGGTGTTTGGTGTGCAAAATGCCAAAATGAAGGCCATACCACGGCTGAATGTCACATGAAGGAGAAACACTGTACTATCTGTAAAATGGATAACCATTCTACTGAGAATTGTTACTACAACGAAAGGACAGCTGCAAGAGAACCTAGGCAAGTGAGGGTGCATCAAGTGCAGCCCCAAGCAAGAAGAAACAATGATCAGGACCACTACGGTAGGCCTGGAGGATATAACAATGGTGTGGCAGGGAGAGGTAATCCAAGAGGAAATTACCAAGGCAATCCCAAAGGCAACTATCAGGGTAATCCAAGGGGGAATTACCAGTCAGGGAATCAGGATTATAGAACTAATCCCAGAATAGACCAAAGGCGGGGACCCAATGGTGAAGAACTGTGTTACTATTGTAACCAGGCAGGACACCGGAAAGCAGCCTGTCCATTTTGGATCAGACATCAAAATGAGATGAGAGCTCCTGTGAATGAAGGCCCAGTAGTGGCAGCTCACATGGTTAGGCCATGTTTTGTACCAGAAGTAAGTACAATGATAGTTACCAGAAGCAAAGCTAAATTAATATCTCCAGTGGATAAGGAAGAAGATGTTAATGAAGATGGCAGTGATGTGCCTGAAGATGATGAGGCTTGGAGGGATGAGAAGGAACTGCACAAGGAAGTGGCTGATACCATAAGGGAAATGTAGAAGGATAGTGATATCCTATGGCAGATTCTTCAGACTCTGAAGGAGAAGATGAAGAAGGTGAAGAGAAAGTGAAGCAGTCCTAGGCTTCACAAGTGCAGGGTAATGAAGGGACTTTGGCCGAAGTAATATGCCAATCCAAAGCTGAGATTACCATTGGACAGCTATTGGCTGTGGCACCTCATTGTAGGCACAGGTTGTATCAAGCAATCAATCAGATTGCTCATGTGACAGAGAACACAGACCTGAGCAGTAAGGTGACAAGTTATAATGTGAAGCCTGAAGGGCCGAAAACAGTCATGGACTTTAATGATGATTCTATGTCAGTAATCCAATTGAGAATTGGAAGCACAAACTTGACTGATGTACTGATAGATGGGGGCTCAGGAGTGAATATTATAATAGATCAATTAAGGCAGAAGCTTGGTCTAAGTAACATGAAACCAGCCCCATTCACAGTAACAATGGCAGATCAAAGGAGTGTACAGCCATTAGGCTTGATAAGAGGAGTTAAGATACAGATTCAGAAGATGATATTTAAGATCACAGTGACTGTGTTGAAAATGGATGATGTCATGGAAGCTTACTCCTTATTGCTGGGTCGGCCATGGCTGAAACAGGCCAAGATATTCCATGACTGGAATTCCCAGTTACTAACTGTGCATGATGGGAAGCACAAGATACAAGTCACCACTAAGAAATCTAGTAGGCTACCTGCTACCAGAAGACCTCGTGGAGTCAGAGAGTATGACTGGAGGGGAAGACTTGATGAGGAGCAGGAAGCTACCATGTTTGCTGCACACCCAGAGTGGGAGCAGGTTGCAGAAATGCAACTGGGAGGTCTGAGTTGCTTTAAAGGTATCTGTTGTGGTGCAGTAACAGCAACACCAATTGAGGGGAAAACAAGTAGTTACCCACCACATTTCTATGAAGAAAAAGAGGGAGAAATAGAAATCCTAGAAGAACCAGCCACTGTGAGTTTACAAGATGAAGTAGTGGTTGGATGGATAATCACAGCTGAAGAGCAGGTGATAGAAGTGAATGTGGGAACTGAGGAGGAACCAAGAATGGTGAAGTAGGGGCTGACGATGATGTATTGCTTGGAGCTATGAAGATCTGAAAGGGATACCACCTGAGATCTGCCAGCATAAGATTGAACTGGAACCAGGGTCAATACCAATCAAACAGGCAAGGTACAGGATGAATCCCAACTATACACAGAAGGTTGGGGAAGAGATCAAGAAGTTGGCTGAGGCTACGTTCATATACCCGATAGAGTATACAACTTGGCTATCACCCATTGTGATAGTTCCCAAGAAGAATGACAAACTGAGAGTTTGTGTGAACTATAAGAAGTTGAATGCTTGTACGAAGAAAGATCCCTTTCCTTTGCCATTCACAGAAGCTGTACTGGACACTGTGGCAGGCCATGAGATGTATTCATTCATAGATGGCTTCAGTGGGTATAACCATGTGTAAGTAGCGGAAGAAGACCAGGGGAAGACAGCTTTCATCACAGACTGGGGTACTTATGCATACAAAGTCATGCCATTTGGACTTTGTAATGCACCAACAACTTTCCAGAGAGTGATAAATGAATCTTTCCATGAGTATTTGGATGATTTCATGCAAGTGTTTTTAAATGACTTTAGTGTGTACAGCTCTAAGAATGAGCACTTGCAAAAGTTGGAATTAAAGTTTGGCCAGATGCAGGATGAGAGGTCTTGGTCTGAATCCAGAAAATTTATGGTATGGAAGCTTTACTTCCAGTGGAATTCTTGTTACCTACCATGAGAACTGAATGGGGAAGGAGAATGGAATTGGAGGATTCAATCAAAGTGCTGATGCAGCGGATAACATGACCAGAATTCAGATGAAGAGAAATGATCAGTTTGATGAAGGTAAATTGAAGACTTTTAAGACAGGTGATTTGGTACTGTGGTTGCAGAAGAAGGGAAAGATTAAAGCTTCTAAGCTTAAGTCACCATGGAAAGGACCTTATGTCATACAGAAGATGTATGATAACAACACAACCATGTTACAAACCATTAACAAAGAGATGCTTGGAAGAGTCAATGCCAGTAAGTTGAAGGGATACAATGGTATCCATGATAAACCATTGCAGCATGATTTGCATCTTGACAAATTCCCCTTGTTATGGATTTGGCTTGGAAAGAATTCAGTCCTCCAGAGTCTTTGGCACATTATTACCAAATCATGCGCATCTGGTTGCCAGTGGCAACTCGGACTAAGGTTCTTCCGACTAACTGACCCATTGAAGATCACCATTTTGCGAGGTACTGGTTTGAGGCAGGCACCGTGCTGAAGGAATTAATTGTCTTCCAGATTGTTCATGAGTACATCTACACCAAGACCAAGGAGGTACCTAGTTTGGTCATGGGTTGTGGGCTATACTATGCTGCTTGTTTCATTTCACGCTATCACGTTGAGCAGCAAAAGATGCAGATGCGATTTCAGAATTATTCCAAGTCTGAGGATCATTGGGTGTTACCTTCAGTTCCATCCCATACATATTTGTATGATGTGAAGATCATGCTGCAGAAGGATCCCCAACTTCGTTCTTGGTTCAATTTTGCTTTCGACAACTTGGCCAAGGAAAATTTGGGTCTTGATCACATTTTTTCTAAGGGACATGAAGCCAGGAAATGGTTACACTGTTCTAATGTCATTGGCACACCCCTCACCTATACAGACAAGGAACCTGCATGTCGCGCACCTCACTTCGGTAAGCTCACCTTCAAGTCATAGTTACTCGTTTTGATGCGCGCGCCTAATTCCCAAACTGGCCATCGGGCCAACTCGGAGCTTCGGCTGCTCACCGGGACATAACGGTCCTCCTTTACTCCTCCACGAGACCCTCTCTCAATTTGGGCCAAGTGGAAATTCCCTTTGGTCGATGGCAGTCCAGAACAGCTCCCCACACCTTGGTCGCTTTCCGGCTCGCACGCTTACTCACTAGTTTTTGGTCACCCACGGGCTTGCACCGTTCTCGGGTTTACTACTCCCTATATATACTTCTGTGACTATCTGCGGGGGTTTCACAAACAACCCAGTCATTTTATGGCGAAGCACCACGACACCCGGTGATGAGTCGCGGTGAGTCTTGGCCACCCACCACGGCCCCAATGGACCGTGATTAGTCCCAAGACTCCCCACGACTCCCACCACAAGGTCTCCGCCCCATGGTGAGTCCTATGCCACCCCCACTAAGACCCACTAAGCTACCACCACTCCTCGTGGACCCACCCCCACCGCATGAACCCGGTGTGCGGGGCTCCACCTAGTGAGCGCCTCCGCCTCCTTGAGTGCCTTGGGCACTCAAGGGTGCTTCAGCCCCCGTACCTATTGTTGTCACTGCCCCCACAGGGGCAACCCCTCTTGTGTCCCGACCCCTGCCCCCAAGGCAAAGGGCCGCGACACACACCCCTACCAACAGGGAGTCGATGTCCTCATCGACTTGTCCATTTTGTAGAAACGAACATCCAAGTTGTGGCGTCCCACATCAAGGAGTTTGTTCCCGTACCATGGCGTCCCATGGCAAAGAACCAAACCCCCACTTGACTCTACTCTCCACTAGCTAGTTCGGCCGACTTCCTCCAAGTCCCGGCCAAGGGTGGAGCCTCTCAAGCTCCACCCAGTGCACTCTTCTTGGCCTACTTCAAGGCCAAGGAATGATCCTCCCCGAGGATCGAATCGCCTTACTGCAACAACATTGCTTGCGACCGCTCATGATGCCACTGTTGGCATCACCTTGAGCAAGGGTTCACCTTGAACCCTTTTTTACTAGGAAGATAACCTTGAACCAACCGTGCGCCCCAATCACTACAATTGGGTCCGCGTTGGAATGCTGGCCTGAGGTACGGGAACACGCCGAAGCCGCACTACGACTTCGTCCCGAGGCTACACGATTATAGTACGTGAACGGAAGCACGTAGCTTCCGGGTTAGCCCGCACTACAAGGCAACCCCCTCGGTAGTGCAGTTATAGTATGCACACGCGTCAGGTGCGCACTAGCACGTGAACTCCCAAAGAAGGCGCAAGTTTCCTTGCCCCTTGGATGGGAGTCACCCGATTTCGGCACTACGCAAACACACGATTAATCCAATTTACCTCTCCCACTTTTGTAAGCTAGCATGCATTCTACACACTAGCCAACCATACCATGCATCACCATTCCAAACAAAATAGGAAACACAACATTTGGAAACCATTTCATTTATAACAAAATTTGTACAACACAAGTTTTTGCAATCGGATTCCTGAGCTAGCTAAGTCGGACTAAGCATGCATTTCCTCCCCCACGCTCCAAGGTTGATGTCCCCATCAACGCTTCTTCCGCTTTTGAGATCGCCCTTCGAAAGCTGCAACCGCCTCGGATGCGTTTCCCATTTCTGAGGCACGCACCCAAGTTGCCTCCACTTGATGATAGCCCTTCCATTTCACGAGATACTCCGTTTCTTGATTCTTGAACCTCCTCGACTTAAGCACTGCCTCCACCTTGTACTCAGGTTCATTTTCATGATCCAACAGCACAGGTGGTGGACGCAACATTTGATGCCGATTCGGACGCGCTTTATCTTTGAAGTAAGGCTTCAAAAGGGAGACGTGGAATACCGGATGCACCTTGCTGTTTGCCAGCAGCTCCAATTCATACACATCCTCATTCATAACCTTCCGGATGCAAAAGGGTCCCGCATACAAAGATACGAACATCGGACTCACTTCCGGAGGTAGTCAAAAATTCTTGATGTTCAACCAGACCTCCGTGCCTGCCTCAAACTTAACTTCCCTCCGCTTCTGATTCGTCTGTCGTTCATACTGTTTCCTAGCTTTGGCAATGTTGTACTTTGCGAGCTTCAACAAACGCTCGTGTTCTTCCAGCACCGCCGCTGCTGCTGGTTCCTCAATATCCTGGGCAGCCCAACTTGTTGGCACCAGAAGTGCTTTTCCATAGACCAATACGAAAGGGGAAACTCCCGTTACGGAGTGTTTTGTGTTATTATAACAAAACTTTGCCGCATCCAAGTGCTCCACCCAGTCTGATTGGTCTGCCGACACATAATTCCGCAAGATCTGCTTCACCACGGAATTCAATCTTTCCGTTTGGCCGTCCGTCGTAGGTCGGAAGGCGGTGCTCATCTTGAACCTCGTCCCCATTTTCTTCCAAAGTGCCCTCCAAAATTTACTTGTAAACTTTGGATCGCGGTCCGAGACAATATCCTTCGAGAGTCCATGATGCTTGAAGACATGGGCGAGGTAAAGTCGCCCAGTCTCCTGCGCCGTTGTCGTCTCCTTGGTGGGGATGAAATGGCCCATTTTACTGAACCTATCCACCACCACCATGATTGCATCGAATCCTTTTGACAGCGGCATAGCAGTCATGAAATCCATTGAGACACTTTCCCAAGACCCCTCTGGCATCGGTAAGGGTTGTAACAGCCCCGCTTGCTTTTTGTACTCGCTCCGGTTTTGTTGGCATGTGGTGTATGTTTTGACATACTCCTCGGCCTCCTCCCTCAGTTTGGGCCAAAAATACTTTTATTTCAAGAGTGCCGCGGTGCGCTTGGCTCCGCCGTGGCCCACAAGCGGGCCATCATGGCATTCTCTCAAGAGACTATCTCTGATCCCTCCCTTCGGCACGTAGAGACGCTTTTGCTTGTACCGGAGCAGTCCATTTTGCAAGTGGAACTGCAATTTAACCTCCATCCTCAAGTCCCGCATCACGGACTTCGCCATCTCATCCTTCCGGTAAACCTTTCGGATCTTCCTTTGGAGCGCCGTCTCGCCCCTGTACACCAACATGAGCTGTTGCTTTCTACTTAAAGCATCGGCCCACCACATTGTCCCGTCCTGGTTTGTACTGGATATCCACGTCAAACACTGCCAAAGTGTCTTGCCACCTAAGTTGTTTTGGGGACAACTTAGGCTGTGTGGCAAAATACTTCACCGTGACATTGTCTGTGAACACCTTCACCGGGTTGGAACCAACATAGTGGCGCCCACCGTCACTCCACTTCATTCAGTTTCTTACTTTCGTAAGCCACCGAACATCCATCCTGCATGAACACACCTCCAATTGCAAAGTCCGACGCATTTGTATGAATCTCAAATGGACGGTCGAACTCCGGGATTTTGAGGACTGGAGCTTCCGCCATCCGCTGCTTCAACTTGGCAAAAGCTTGGCCACAAAAGGTGTTCCATACCCATACCTTGGACTTAAACAGAAGGTCTAACAGCGGCCCCGTGATCTTGGCGAAATTTCTCACATACTTTCGGTAATAGGAGGCGAGTCCTAGGAAGGATCGCACTCCTGGGAAGTCGGAGGCTCCCAGTCAAAGATCGCCCTCACCTTTCTGTCATCCATTTTGATCCCATCCTATGTAATCACATGCCCTAGGAACTCCACTTTTGCACTTTTGTGACCCCGAATTCGTATTTTGAAGCTTTGGCATACAGCTTCCCTTCCCGCAATTTCTGGAACACCCTTTTGAGGTGCTCCAGGTGCTCTTCCTTTGTTTTTGAGTACACCAAGATGTCGTCGATGAACACGATCACAAAGTCATCCAACCACTCCTGGAAAAGGTTGTTCATTAGCGTGCTAAAGGTTGCAGGTGCGTTGGTGAGCCCAAAAGGCATCACCAGGAACTCATATGAACCATATCTTGTCTAGCAGGCGGTCTTCTCCTCATCTCCTTCCGCCACTCGGATTTGATGGTAGCCGAAGCGCAAATCGATCCGGCTAAAATACTTCGCTCCTGCCAACCGATCGAAGAGGTCGTTGATCCTTGGCAAAGGGTACCGGTTCTTGATAGTCACCTTATTCAGAGCCCTGTAATCGACACACATCCGCAGCGTCCCATCCTTCTTGTCTGCGAATAGCACCGGGGCACCGTAAGGTGACTTACTCGGCCGGATGTACCCCTTTGACATTAGATCCTTGAGCTGAGCCTTCAGCTCGACCAACTCTCTGTGGCTCAACTGGTAGGGCGCCTTGGCAGACGGCTCCGATCCCAGTATCACCTCAATCTTGTGGTCAACTCTTCTTCGCGGTGGCAAGACTCTTGGTAAATCCTCCGGCATCACATCCTGGTATTTCTCCAAGATCCCCTTGATCCAATCTGGGCTCGGCTCCCTATCGCCTTCTCCCTCCACTTGTCTTACGTAAAGCAAAAACTGGGGCTCGTGTGGCTCCTCCACGGCCCACTCCTTTGCTGACAGCAGGTTTATTTGCCCTCCCACTGGGTTGGGCATTTCTGACACTCGTAAAATTTTGCCACCATTCCCACACGGTAGCGTGACTACTCTCTTGCGGCCATCTATAACCGCTCCTGATTTGCTCCAAAAGGTCATCCCCAAAATGAGATCCACTCCATCGATCTCGCAAATGGTGAAGTTCTCACGTCCCTCCTAACCCCCCAGCTGAAGAGGAACATCGAACACCAACCTCGTCGCCAATTGTGATTCTCCTTTGGCAGAACGCACTTCAATGGAGCCGACACACTTGTCGGGAGCCCCAGCTTCCGTGTCGTTGCCGGTGTCATGAAGGAGTGCGACGCTCCTGTGTCCACCAACAATGACACGTTAGTTCCGGAAATTATCCCACTCACGAACATTAACTGACTCCCTTTTTGCAAGGCACCAATTTTTTTATACAACTCACAAGAGTAGTTGCCTACCTTGCAAGTCTTGGCGACCACTGCCTCCACCAAGCGGCTGATGGAATCTTCGGACAACTCCATGGTCGACCGAGTTATGTTCAATTGTCGGGGTTTCGCGCACTTCTTAGCCATGTGCCCGGGCTCCCCGCAATTAAAGCACACTCCATCGAAGGTCGCTTTCTGTCCGCCATAAGCCGCCGCACCTGATTTTCCTTTCGGAGCACCGGGTGCCGCCTTGACATGTGAAGGCCCTCCCTTCGATGTCCATGTGCCATTGTTGCCGTGTGGCCTATCCCACTTCTTTTCCGGTCGGAAAGAGTCACCCTCCCGCCGGGTCTTCTTGTGGTTCAGCTCCGTATGGCCTTGTCTTTCGCCCCTAGGGACATCCGAGAAACATTCAGCCCTTTCAATTGCCTCATTCAAAGTCTTAGGTGGCTTCTGAACCTCCAACTTCCACCTGGCCCATGGGGCTAGTCTCGTCACAAAGTTGAAGACCATTTCTGATTCTGCCATGTCCGCGACTTCGAGCAACAGCACATTGAAAGCCTGAACATATCCCCGAATATCATCCATTTGCTTCAAATTCCTCATCTTGTCCCGGGCGAGCCAAGATGCGTTAAGGGGCTCAAATTGTCTTTTCATAAGTTCCTTGAACCTACTCCAGCTCAATGTTTATGGGATTGGACCTTGGTCGTGAAGGCGTTTCTGCCACCATTGTTGAGCATAGCCCCTCAAATAGGTGGGAGCCACTTCCACTCGATCCTCGTCACTCAACTTGGTCGCCCGGAAGTACTGCTCTAGCTCCAAGAGCCAGGTGTTGAGTGCCTTCCGATTTCGGACGCCCTCGAAGGTGCCGGGTTCTTTAGGCTTCACATTAAACTTTGCCTAAGTGGAAGTGGCATTGGCCGCCTTCAACACATCTTTCAACGTCCCGCCAAATTGCGCCAACAACCCTACCCAAAAGGATGCTGGCATGGGAGGCATCTGTTGGTCTGCCGGAGCCTCCGGGAAGTCCTCGGGCTCCGACTCCCCTGATTCCTCCCGTTCTTGAGCGGCCTCGCTTTCAAAAGCATGAATCGCTTCCTCAAATTGCCGCTTCGGTGACATGTCGCCTCCACCGAGCTCACTAGGATCATCATCTTTCGGGCCGTTCCGCTTTCGCTTTCGCTTGCCCGACCTCATGATGAGGCCGATCTCAAAGACGATCGTGTACTAAACTCTAAGCTCTGATACCAAGTGTCGCGCACCTCACTTTGGTAAGCTCCCCTACAAGTCATAGTTACTCGCTTTGATACGCGCGCCTAACTCCCAAACTAGCCGCCGGGCCAACTCGGAGCTTCGACTGCTCACCGGGACATAACGGCCCCCCTTTATTCCTCCACGAGACCCTCTCTCAATTTGGGCCAAGTGGAAATTCCCTTTGGTCGATGGCAGTCCGGAACAGCTCCCCACACCTTGGTTGCTTTCCGGCTCGCACGCTTACTCACTAGTTTTTGGTCACCAACGGGCTTGCACCGTTCTCGGGGTTACTACTCCCTATATATACTTCTGTGACTGTCCACGGGGGTTTCACAAACAACCCAGTCATTTTATGGCGAACCACCACGAAAACCCTCGACTCCCGGTGATGAGTCGCGGTGAGTCTTGGCCCACCCACCACGGCCCCAATGGACCGTGATGAGTCCCAAGACTCCCCACGACTCCCACCACAAGGTCTCCGCCCCAGGGTGAGTCCTATGTTACCCCCACTAAGACCCACTATGCTACCACCACTCCTCGTGGACCCACCCCCACCGCAACCCCGTGTGCGGGGCTCCACCTAGTGGGCGCCTCCGCCTCCTTGAGTGCCTTGGGCACTCAAGGGAGCTTCAGCCCCCGTACCTATTGTTGTCACTGCCCCCACAGGGACAGCCCATCTTGTGTCCCGACCCCCTGTCCCCAAGGCAAAGGGCCGCGACACTGCACCTTGCTTCACAGTTCCGGTAAAAATCAGAGTGCAAAATCGAGATATCTCTGTAGAAGCACTTTTGGACTCAGGGGCTTCAGCTTGTTTTATGGACAAAAACTTTGCGAAGCAATACAATTTAACGCTCGTAAAGAAGAAACTCTCGACCCCCGTTGAAGTCATCGATGGACGACCGTTAGAAATGTGGACCATGAAACTCAACCACTTGAAGTGAAGCTTAAAGATCAAGCATCACATATTGTTTTCAACGTCATCCAACCTCCAACGAATCATGTGATCCTTGGACTTCCCTGGTTCGTACTTCACAATCCTGACATCGACTGACGATCGCAAAAAATTTCTACAAGACAAAAATGTAGAAATATCAAAAGTATTCAACCCCTATTCCTTGGAGCTAGAGCTTTCATGAGAGCTACCAAAAAAGATGCGACATTTGCACTTTATGCGACTCCGATCAAGACCACAACAAACAAATGTACTTCAACATTACCCGCTCAATATCAAGATTTCAAGGATGTTTCGAAAAGAAAAATGCAGACATATTGCCAGAATATCGACTTTATGACTGTGCAATTGAGTTACAAGGAGGAGCCCACCATTCGGCCTAATTTATAACTTATCCCAGACGGAGTTGGCTGCATTGCGTGAATATATTGATGAAAATTTGTCGAAGCACTTCATCCGACATTCAAAATCACCACGAGAAAGCAATGAAGGCGGTGGTGCATTGCCTTGTCCCAGTATTCAAGTCGCGTTCTAATATCTTGTACTCTTGTTCATTGTTATAAAGATCGTCTTGATTCTTATTTACTCATCATGCATTCAGCCACGCCGACCTTGACTTCTTGTCTAGTCTTGTACCTCTGTCTGATCTCTTATTTATGTTCAGTCATGTTCTCGTCCTTGACAATAAGCTCCTCTCAGGTCAATTTTGGTGAAAATCTTCGCTCGTCTCAGCTGGTCGAGAAGCCTAGAAATCAACGGCAACGGATAACAATTCTTAATTGTGACTTTATTTAGACCGCAATAGTCGACACACATGCGTAATGATCCGTCCTTCTTCTTCACAAACAAGATAGGCGCCCTGGAAACTGGACTAGAGTACCAGATACTGGAAACTAGGCTAGAGTATTAGGAACTGGACTGGAGTACTGGAAACTGGAAACAAGAGTAACTTGAACTTGTGTTGGCGAGACTGAAGAGTGTCCAGTCTCGCCTCATATATATACTGACTACTAAGAAGTTCCCTAAGCTGAAGATTCCCCTATGGAGGTTTCTTGACACTACTACGTTTAGGGGGGATTAGCGACGCCAGGACCCCGGGCGCGCCGGACGCGCCGACCCGGACGCGCCGACCCCCCTGCGACTGCAGCGTCACACAGGCGCCCGGCTCGGGATTTACGACGTCAGGGCGTCGTAACGCCGGCGCTCGAACGATGTTGTGGCATCTTGCGATGTCATGCCGTTGCCGGAAAGGGGCCTGACCCCATTTCCCCGCCAACGCATTGGGGGGTTGCGACGCCCCTGGATGCTGCGATGTCGGGGAATCGCAACGAGATGTCACAGCGCCGCAGCCCAGCGACGCTTTTGCGCCGGCCGGGCGCTCTTGCGACGGCGGGGAATCGCAATGCCTGGAGAAAAAAAAAAAAAAAAAAAAAAAAAAAACAACTTGTTTTTTTTTTTTTTCGATTCCCCAGTGTCGCAAAAGCGTCGCTGGGGCTGCGGCGCTGCGATTCCCCGGCATCACGGAAAATTAATTCTGGGAGTAGATTGTAGAGCATAATGGGCTTGGCATCCTCAGACTATAACCATTGTCCAACAATAAATTGCAATGCAGCTTTGCAAAACTTAGGCCATTGATAGATATTTGTTCTTGAAGAACTCTGGGGACAAGTCTCGGTGCAAGTTCCAGCTGTGAGAGCTCCTGTAGAGTACGCATAATTGCTCTGGCAATTGGCAGTGCAAATCAGGCCACAACATCAAATTCCACATCCACGGACAGTGACGACTAGGCTTTGAATGACTGGCAGCATAGTACATATACAATATGCATTTTTGTTGTACCTTGAATATTGTTGGAAAACACAGTGATGACATTCCGCCAAGTTTGTATATCACCAATTTTGTTAATACAGAATGCACATGTGCGGCACCTGCCAATTTCAATTGCATGAGCAGCGTTTTCTTCACGTTTACACTCGTGTGATGGGGAAGAAGTAGTTCACCCTGTAAACAAATTTACAATGGTGTCATATTTTGTCGCGGCCCTTCGCCTTGAGGGACATAACTCAATATTGATCGTGCATGTAATAAATAAAGTCCCATTGTAAATACTACATTGCATATGCTCGACCCTGGTACCTGTCATCACAACATAAATGTGTAGAGGTCGCATGTACACTTATTACTTTTTTATCCATGTCACTCATGGTAGTATCGCACAGTTGAATGAGATATGGAACGTTTGTTGTCCAACTCCTATGGATCCAATATATCATTTTCTCAGTACCCTATCAGAAACATTGAAACATTCGCAGTTACAAACAGTGCCACAATACACGGCCGATTTTGTTGAAATGACATTTGTGAGGTTCGAGCGTATGCAATTTATTATTTACAAAGGAATTTTATTTACTCGGGGGACCGGTACTGCTGTTGGAACGCAACTGATGGTGCGAGTTCTCTATTGATTGGAGCTGTCACAACCAATGTCAACAATCATATTTACGGTAAGGTGTTTCATGTTATTGTTGTTCCTCTAGCTGAATTCTGTAGTACTCTTTTTGCTATTCCTATGCCAACGTCCTCTGAGACTGTCATGTTCAAACGGACGTATCAGCCACCCCGGCCAGCTTGCAGGCTGCAGCCATGGCCCACCATAAATTGAATGAATTGGAGATTTTGTGTGAAGTTCCTGGTTTCATGTCCGTGGTGGCTGATACGGAATTCGGAATATGGCAGTCGCAGTGGACCTGATGTTGTTGGCATGAGAGTAGCAAAATGATTCCTAAATAATTCTGCTACATGAACATCGGCAGTATGAAACACCTTGCAGTACATATGATTCTTGATATTGTTTGCACGGATTATTTGTGTTTGATAATCGAAGACGAAACCCCATTCATTCAATGGGCGAATGAATGGTTGCCCATCCAAATGATTTTCGTTTGCTTTCAATCTTTGCCACTATGTTCAACATACCATGTATCAAGTCCCGGACTAATATCAGATCAATCGAAATTCATTCGATGGCTCAACGGATGGTTGGCCATCGAAATGATTTTGGTTCGCTTTGAGACTTGGCCACTATGTTCAATGTGCTATGTAAGAGGCCCCAAAGTACTATGAGATCAATCGAAATTCGTTCAATGGGCCAACGGATGGTCGCCCATCCAAATGATTTTCGTTCGCTTTGAAACTTGGCCAGTGTGTTCAATGTACCCTCTGATACGTCCCATTGTAATATGAGATCAATCAAAATTCGATCGATTGTCCAATGAGGCGTTCACTTGTCATCTGGTTTTTGTTCAATGCGAAGAAGAAAAAAATCCTGCAATGCGTGCACGGCTATTGCATCCATTGAACGGATGTGGTTGAAGCCCCTCTTTTGCCCCCATGTGTTGGAACATGTGTGGAGAGACATTAGACAAATAAATCATTTGCCTCCCCATCGACGCGCTCCTCCCTCAAGCCATTCCACAATTTAATTGAATTTAAATTTATTTTAAGCTAATAAATAGGTTTGCACTGCCTTACAGTGGGGGTTTCTGGCACGTATCGATTTTGTTTTTGGCTCAATTTTGTTCTGCGGCTTCCAGCATCCCATGGCTACTTCCCCCCCAAAATTTGGACCAATCAAAAATGCCCCAAAAAAAAAGTATTCTCTTCGCTCACTATTGCAGAACTCTCTGTAAAGAGTGCATGAAGTGGAACACAAATCAAGTTTGGAGTGCAAAACAGGGAAGAAACTGTGGTTTTGGGTCCAAATGAATTTTGATCGCTCCCAAATTTGGCACGCACGTTGCATATGGCTACATTACACGCCCCATTCAAAAACAGAAAGAAAAAACAATCGTGAGCACGCGAAACACAGTCCAGCAGGTCCCAAAGCAATAGCAGCTCCAACAAAATACATTCAACGGGTGAACGGATGGTTGCCCATCCAAATCATTTTTGTTAGCTTCCAAACTTTCCCAACACGTTTCAGACACCCTCTCACAGGTCCCGGACTAATATCAGATCAATCGAAATTCATTCGATGGCTCAACGGATAGTTGGCCATCGAAATGATTTTGGTTCCCTTTGAGACTTGGCCACTATGTTCAATGTGCCATGTAAGAGGCCCCAGAATAATATGAGATCAATCGAAATTCGTTCAATGGGCCAACGGATGGTCGCCCATCCAAATGATTTTCGTTCGCTTTGAAACTTGGCCAGTGTGTTCAATGTACCATCTGATACGTCCCAGTGTAATACGAGATCAATCGAAAATCATTCAATTGTCCAATGAGGCGTTCACTTGTCATCTGGTTTTTGTTCAATGCGAAAAAGAAATCCTGCAATGCGTGCACGGCTATTGCACCCATTAAACGGATGTGGTTGAAGCCCCTCTTTTGCCCGCATGTGCTTGAACATGTGTGCGACACATGTGCAGAGACACAACAGACGAATAAATCATTTGCCTCCGCATCGACGCGCTCCCCCCCAAGTCATTCCACAATTTAATTGAATTTAAATTTATTTTAAGCCAATAAATAGGTTTGCACTGCCTTACAGTGGGGGGTTCTGGCACGTATCGATTTTTGTATTGGCTCAATTTTGTTCTGCGGCTTCCAGCATCCCACGGCTACTTCCCCCGCCAAAATTTGGACCAATCAAAAATGCCCCAAAAAAAAAGTGTTCTCTTCGCTCACTATTGCATAACTCTCTGTAAAGAGTGCATGAAGTGGAACACAAATCAAGTTTGGAGTGCAAAACGGGGAAGAAACTGTGGTTTTGGGTCCAAATGAATTTTGATCGCTCCCTTATTTGGCACGCACGTTGTATATGGCTACATTACACGCCCCATTCAAAAACAGAATGAAAAAAAAATCGTGAGCACGCGAAACACAGTCCAAAAGGTCCCAAAGCAATAGCAGCTCCAACAAAATACATTCAACGGGTGAACGGATGGTTGCCCATCCAAATCATTTTTGTTAGCTTCCAAACTTTTCCAGCACGTTTCAGACACCCTCTCACATGTCCCGGACTAATATCAGATCAATCGAAATTCATTCGATGGCTCAACGGATGGTTGGCCATCGAAATGATTTTGGTTCGCTTTGAGACTTGGCCACTATGTTCAATGTGCCATGTAAGAGGCCCCAGAGTAATATGAGATCAATCGAAATTCGTTCAATGGGCCAACGGATGGTCGCCCATCCAAATGATTTTCATTCGCTTTGAAACTTGGCCAGTGTGTTCAATGTACCATCTGATACGTCCCAGTGTAATACGAGATCAATCAAAAATCATTCGATTGTCCAATGAGGCGTTCACTTGTCATCTGGTTTTTGTTCAATGTGAAAAATAAATCCTGCAATGCGTGCACTGCTATTGCACCCATTAAACGGAAGTGGTTGAAGCCCTCTTTTGCCCGCATGTGCTTGAACATGTGTGCGACACATGTGCGGAGACACAAGAGACGAATAAATCATTTGCCTCCCCATCGACGCGCTCCCCCCTCAAGCCATTCCACAATTTAATTGAATTTAAATTTATTTTAAGCCAATAAATAGGTTTGCACTGCCTTACAGTGGGGGTTTCTGGCACGTATCGATTTTGTTTTTGGCTCAATTTTGTTCTGCGGCTTCCAGCATCCCACGGCTACTTCCCCGCCAAAATTTGGACCAATCAAAAATGCCCCAAAAAACAAGTATTCTCTTCGCTCACTATTGCAGAACTCTCTGTAAAGAGTGCATGAAGAGGAACACAAATCAAGTTTGGATTTCAAAACAGGGAAGAAACTGTGGTTTTGGGTCCAAATGAATTTTGATCGCTCCCAAATTTGGCACGCACGTTGTATATGGCTACATTACACGCCCCATTCAAAACCAGAATGAAAAAAACAATCGTCAGCACGCGAAACACAGTCCAACAGGTCCCAAAGCAATAGCAGCTCCAACAAAATACATTCAACGGGTGAACGCATGGTTGCCCATCCAAATCATTTTTGTTAGCTTCCAAACTTTCCCAGCACGTTTCAGACACCCTCTCACAGGTCCCGGACTAATATCAGATCAATCGAAATTCATTCGATGGCTCAACGGATGGTTGGCCATCGAAATGATTTTGGTTCGCTTTGAGACTTGGCCACTATGCTCAATGTGCCATGTAAGAGGTCCCAGAGTAATATGAGATCAATCGAAATTCGTTCAATGGGCCAACGGATGGTTGCCCATCCAAATGATTTTCGTTCGCTTTGAAACTTGGCCAGTGTGTTCAATGTACCCTCTGATACGTCCCATTGTAATATGAGATCAATCGACATTCGTTCGATTGTCCAATGAGGCGTTCACTTGTCATCTGGTTTTTGTTCAATGCGAAGAAGAAATCCTGCAATGCGTGCACGACTATTGCACCCATTGAACGGATGTGGTTGAAGCCCCTCTTTTGCCCGCATGTGCTTGAATATGTGTGCGACACATGTGCAGAGACACAACAGACGAATAAATCATTTGGCTCCCCATCGACATGCTCCCCCCTCAAGCCATTCCACAATTTAATTGAATTTAAATTTATTTTAAGCCAATAAATAGGTTTGCACTACCTTGCAGTGGGGGTTTCTGGCACGTATCGATTTTTGTATTTGCTCAATTGTGTTCTGCGGCTTCCAGCATCCCACGGCTACTTCCCCGCCAAAATTTGGACCAATCAAAAATGCCCCAAAAAAGAAGTGTTCTCTTTGCTCACTATTGCATAACTCTCTGTAAAGAGTGCATGAAGTGGAACACAAATCAAGTTTGGATTTCAAAACAGGGAAGAAACTGTGGTTTTGGGTCCAAATGAATTTTGATCGCTCCCTTATTTGGCACGCACGTTGTATATGGCTACAGTACACGCCCCATTCAAAACCAGAATGAAAAAACAATCGTGAGCACGCGAAACACAGTCCAACAGGTCCCAAAGCAATAGCAGCTCCAACAAAATACATTCAACGGGTGAACGGATGGTTGCCCATCCAAATCATTTTTGTTAGCTTCCAAACTTTTCCAGCACGTTTCAGACACCCTCTCACAGGTCCCGGACTAATATCAGATCAATCGAAATTCATTCGATGGCTCAACGGATGGTTGGCCATTGAAATGATTTTGGTTCGCTTTGAGACTTGGCCACTATGTTCAATGTGCCATGTAAGAGGCCCCAGAGTAATATGAAATCAATCGAAATTCGTTCAATGGGCCAACGGATGGTTGCCCATCCAAATGATTTTCGTTCGCTTTGAAACTTGGCCAGTGTGTTCAATGTACCATCTGATACGTCCCAGTGTAATACGAGATCAATCGAAAATCGTTCGATTGTCCAATGAGGCGTTCACTTGTCATCTGGTTTTTGTTCAATGCGAAAAAGAAATCCTGCAATGCGTGCACGACTATTGCACCCATTGAACGGATGTGGTTGAAGCCCCTCTTTTGCCCGCATGTGCTTGAACATGTGTGCGACACATGTGCAGAGACACAACAGACGAATAAATCATTTGGCTCCCCATCGACATGCTCCCCCTCAAGCCATTCCACAATTTAATTGAATTTAAATTTATTTTAAGCCAATAAATAGGTTTGCACTGCCTTGCAGTGGGGGTTTTTGGCACGTATCGATTTTTGTATTTGCTCAATTTTGTTCTGCGGCTTCCAGCATCCCACGGCTACTTCCCCGCCAAAATTTGGACCAATCAAAAATGCCCCAAAAAAGAAGTGTTCTCTTCGCTCACTATTGCATAACTCTCTGTAAAGAGGGCATGAAATGGAACACAAATCAAGTTTGGAGTGCAAAACAGGGAAGAAACTGTGGTTTTGGGTCCAAATGAATTTTGATCGCTCCCTTATTTGGCACGCACGTTGTATATGGCTACATTACACGCCCCATTCAAAGCAGAATGAAAAAAAAATCGTGAGCACGCGAAACACAGTCCAACAGGTCCCAAAGCAATAGCAGCTCCAACAAAATACATTCAACGGGTGAACGGATGGTTGCCCATCCAAATCATTTTTGTTAGCTTCCAAACTTTTCCAGCACGTTTCAGACACCCTCTCACAGGTCTCGGACTAATATCAGATCAATCGAAATTCGTTCGATGGCTCAATGGATGGTTGGCCATTGAAATGATTTTGGTTCGCTTTGAGACTTGGCCACTATGTTCAATGTGCCATGTAAGAGGCCCCAGAATAATATGAGATCAATCGAAATTCGTTCAATGGGCCAACGGATGGTTGCCCATCCAAATGATTTTCGTTCGCTTTGAAACTTGGCCAGTGTGTTCAATGTACCATCTGATACGTCCCAGTGTAATACGAGATCAATCGAAAATCGTTCGATTGTCCAATGAGGCGTTCACTTGTCATCTGGTTTTTGTTCAATGCGAAAAAGAAATCCTGCAATGCGTGCACGACTATTGCACCCATTGAACGGATGTGGTTGAAGCCCCTCTTTTGCCCGCATGTGCTTGAACATGTGTGCGACACATGTGCAGAGACACAACAGACGAATAAATCATTTGGCTCCCCATCGACATGCTCCCCCCTCAAGCCATTCCACAATTTAATTGAATTTAAATTTATTTTAAGCCAATAAATAGGTTTGCACTGCCTTGCAGTGGGGGATTCTGGCACGTATCGATTTTTGTATTTGCTCAATTTTGTTCTGCGGCTTCCAGCATCCCACGGCTACTTCCCCGCCAAAATTTGGACCAATCAAAAGTGCCCCAAAAAAGAAGTGTTCTCTTCGCTCACTATTGCATAACTCTCTGTAAAGAGTGCATGAAGTGGAACACAAATCAAGTTTGGAGTGCAAAACAGGGAAGAAACTGTGGTTTTGGGTCCAAATGAATTTTGATCGCTCCCTAATTTGGCACGCACGTTGTATATGGCTACATTACACGCCCCATTCAAAGCAGAATGAAAAAAAAATCGTGAGCACGCGAAACACAGTCCAACAGGTCCCAAAGCAATAGCAGCTCCAACAAAATACATTCAACGGGTGAACGGATGGTTGCCCATCCAAATCATTTTTGTTAGCTTCCAAACTTTGTCAGCACGTTTCAGACACCCTCTCACAGGTCCCGGACTAATATCAGATCAATCGAAATTCATTCGATGGCTCAACGGATGGTTGGCCATTGAAATGATTTTGGTTCGCTTTGAGACTTGGCCACTATGTTCAATGTGCCATGTAAGAGGCCCCAGAGTAATATGAGATCAATCGAAATTCGTTCAATGGGCCAATGGATGGTTGCCCATCCAAATGATTTTTGTTCGCTTTGAAACTTGGCCAATGTGTTCAATGTACCCTCTGATACATCCTAGTGTAATATGAGATCAATTTAAATTATTTTGTGCTTTGAAAACTTTGTGTGTATGTTCGTAGAAAGATCATAGATTTTGCGAAATGATTATGAAATACACAGGGACTAGGCGAAATTTGTTTGGAAGATGACCGTTCGTAACTCGTTATAATTTATTTGTTAACATCAATTTTCCTTGTTCTCCAGCTTTCGGAGCTCATTGCAAATACCCATATACACGTCATGACCAAATATGTCGCGCACCTCACTTCGGTAAGCTCCCCTTCAAGTCACAGTTACTCGCTCTGATGCGCGCGCCCAACTCCCTAACTGGCCGCCGGGCCAACTCGGAGCTTCGGCTGCTCAATGGGACATAACGGTCCCCCTTTACTCCTCCATAAGACCCTCTCCCAATTTGGGCCTAGTGGAAATTCCCTTTGGTCGATGACAATCCGGAATAGCTCCCCACACCTTGGTCGCTTTCCGGCTCGCACGCTTACTCACTAGTTTTTGGTCACCAACGGGCTTGCACCGTTCTCGAGGTTACTACTCCCTATATATACTTCTGTGACTGTCCGCGGGGGTTTCACAAACAACCATGCCATTTTATGGCGAACCACCACGAAAACCCTCGATTCCCGGTGATGAGTCGCGGTGAGTCTTGGCCCACTCACCATGGTCCCATTGGACCGTGATGAGTCCCAAGACTCCCCACGACTCCCACCACAAGGTCTCCGCCCCCATGGTGAGTCCTATGCCACCCCCACTAAGTCCCACTAAGCTACCACCACCCCTCGTGGAACCACCCCCACCGCAACCCGGTGTGCGGGGCTCCACCTAGTGAGCACCTCCGCCTCCTTGAGTGCCTTGGGCACTCAAGGGTGCTTTAGCCCCCGCATCTATTGTCGCCACTGCCCCCACCACAGGGGCAGCCCCTCTCGTGTCTTGACCTCCTGTCCTTAAGGCGAAGGGCCGCGACACACACCCCTACCAGCAGGGAGTCGATGTCCTCATCGACTTGTCTATTTTGTAGAAACGAACATCCAAGTTGTGACGTCCCACATCAAGGAGTTTGTTTCCGCACCAGGGCGTCCTATGGCTAAGAACAAACCCCCACTTGACTCTACTCTCCACTAGCTAGTTTGGCCGACTTCCTCCAAGTCCCGGCCAAGGGTGGAGCCTCTCAAGCTCCTCCCAGTGCACTCTTCTTGACCCACTTCAGGGCCAAGGAACGATCCTCCCCGATGATCGAACCGCCTTACTACAACAACATTTGCTTGCGACCACTCGTGATGTCGCCTTTGGCATCACCTTGAGCAAGGGTTCGCCTTGAACCCTTTTTTACTAGGAAAATAACCTTGAACCAACCGTGCGCCCCAATCACTACAATTGGGTCCGCCTTGGAATGCTGGCCTGAGGTACGGGAACACGCCGAAGCCGCACTATGACTTCGTTCCGAGGCTACACGATTATAATACGTGAACGGAAGCACGTAGCTTCTGCGTTAGCCCGCATTACAAGGCAACCCCCTCGGTAGCGCAGTTATAGTATGCGCACACGCCAGGTGCGCACTAGCACGTGAACTCCCAACGAAGGCGCAAGTTTCCTTGCCCCTTGGATAGGAGTCATCCGATTTCGGCACTACACAAACACACGATTAATCCAATTTACCTCTCCCACTTTGTAAGCTTAGCATGCATTCTAGCCAACCATACCATGCATCATCATTCCAAACAAAATAGGACGCACAACATTTGGAAACCATTTCATTTATAACAAAATTTATACAATACAAGTTTTTGCTACCTCCAAGGTTGATGTCCCCATCAACGTTTCTTGCGCTTTTGAGGTCGCCCTTCGAGAACTGCAGCCGCCTCGGATGCGTTCCTCATTTCTGAGGCACGCACCCAAGATGCCTCCACATGATGATAGCCCTTCCATTTCACGAGATACTCCGTTTCTCGATTCTTGAACCTCCTCGACTTAAGCACTGCCTCCACCTCATACTCAGGTTCATTTTTATGATCCAACAGCATAGGTGGCGGACGCAACACTTGAGGCCGATTCAGACGCGCTTCATCTTTGAAGTAAGGCTTCAAAAGGGAAACGTGGAATACCGGATGCACCTTGCTGTTTGCCGGCAGCTCCAATTCATACACATCCTCATTCATAACCTTCCGGATGCGAAAGGGTCCCGCATACGGAGATACGAACTTCGGACTCACTTCCAGAGGTAGTCGAAAATTCTTGATGTTCAACCAGACCTCCGTGCCTGCCTCGAACTTAAACTCCCTCCGCTTCCGATTTGCCTGCCATTCATACCGTTTCCTAGCTTTGGCAATGTTGTACTATGTTGTCTCAATGCCTTTTCTTGATTTTTGGACTTGGGTTTTTTTCTCGCTAGCTCCCAACGCCCCGGTATTCTAGAATCGTCAACAATCCTACAGTGACGGACCTTAGCATACCCTCATTCTTTGTAAGGGCCAATCTCTACCACCTTCGCATTAGAGTTCAGGTAATAAAGACCAGTTGTGCCTCCCCCACCCAATGACCCCGTCTTCCAAGGGACAACCCTAGTCCGTCGATGTGAATTCTGACTTGCCGAGCTAGCCCAATACTCAACACGCCGCATTAACTCGGCTTCGGCGGAGGGCACTCGACCCTCAGTTCTTCTACCCTTTCATGTCTTCATTAGCTGCCTCAAATTCCACGTGGCGTCTTTCGCCCTGCTTTGGATCCATCGATTGAACTTCGGCTTGTCCCTGTCCGCCGTCCACTTAGCCCCCGCCAAAGCGTTTGTCATTTTCCTCTCCATATTTTGCTGAAAAATCTGAAACCTCTCCCATCCATGCCTAACTTAAGCACTCTCCAGCCTCATCATGTCCCTACCCTTGAAATAATCCGCTACCACTTCTTTCACCCTATCCAAGGCATTCAGTCCCGGGTAGTCTGGCTTGTTAACCTGGCTATCCCGCTCGTGGGCACGTTTTCTCTTCCTCCACCCCCCAGACGATCCCGCCCCAGAACTTGAATTCACAACCCCCGACATTGTATAAACCTTTGTCCACTACAGGGTCCAAAACCTCAGAAAAATGACAATGAATGCGTGTGGATGGTGTCTTCGTAGTTTTCTGCAAAAAAAACAGGCCGCCGGAGATCCGGAAACGACAAAATGGTGATACGATGATTGTACCGTGAACAAGTGTGTGGGACTGACCAATAGAAAACCGAAAAAACCTTCCCCCCCCCAAATAATCACCTTTGTACCTCCCGTTGGCAGTGCCAAACAACGAAGTCCAAAAAGACTACAGGATGCCAAGGAACCACACCACAAGAGGGGCAAAAGTGATCAGAAAAGGAAGGGGGGAATGGTTTATATAGGCGCCCACCGGCCCCCCCCAAAAAAAAAATGGCATTATGCTTGAAAAGGCGCGACAGGCCAGTGGCGCCTCGCTACGTGTCAACGCGGCGCGACAGGCCAGTCGTACCTCGCCACGACTGGGAGAGGTCAAGGGTTCAAAACCACCTCCCCCCATCCCATTTGTTTCGTTTTTCCTGACTCGTGGCACCTCGCCACATGGCTGGCCGAGGCATCGCTTCATGATTAAAAATAAAAAACAAAATGCCACACGGCGGGTCCCTGGATTTCTAAGAAAAAAAAAAACACGCAACCGCTTATCTTAAAATGTAATGAAATACAAGCGACCGCCAATACGGGCGGTTGCTTCATTTAAAAATAAATAAATTACGGGCGACTGCCAATATTGGCGGTCGCTTCATTTAAAAATAAATAAATTACGGGCAACTGCCAATATGGGAGGTTGCCTCATTTAAAAATAAATAAATTACGGGCGACCGCCAATATGGGCGGTGGCTTCATTTAAAAATAAATAAATTACGGGCGATCGCCAATTTCGGCGGTCGTTTCATTTAAAAATAAATAAATTACCGACGACCGCCAATATTGGTGGTCGCTTAATTTAACAAAATATTAAATTACAAACGACCGCCAATATGAGCGGTCGCTTTTATTAAAAATAATAAATTATATGCGACCGCCAATATAGGCGAACTCATTTTTTAAAACAAATTAATAAATACTAATAATTGGCCACGTCTGTTTTACACCGTGGCTGCCATGTCATTACAAATGGTAGAAGTAAATTGTAAAAGTAAAATGTAAAAAATATTATGTGGATAATCGTCCGGATTCGACGTGACATGACGCACGTCGGACGTGACGGCCAACGTATCAGCGCCACGTCATGTCAGGAATGAAAACTAGGGCCACCAATGCGACGCGTACTTTCTCGTCTGGACCCCGTACGACGACAAGTGGAGCGTACTCGAAGTCTGATAATTCTGTTGGAGGTTGAGGCTTCGGACCCAGACGGCAACGAAATCATGTTTGAAGGCAGCTTCGAAAATCAGAATGCTCAAATTACTGCGTGGTCCCAAGTTCAAGGTGTTGGACACTATCGATGGTTGTACGGACCTATAAATCATTTGAGTCAAGAACAAAAAGCCGAATACTTGGCAAGTACCATTCGTCGGATTTTGGATTTTCTCCAACTTTAAGCAAGTCCATGATTTTATCGCTCCTCGAGGAACTCGGCGCTAGAAGAGGGGGTGATGTCACGGACATAGCCCAGAAGAACTTACCAAGAGTAAATACCAGAAGTTAATAAGTTACGGAAAGTTACCATGACTTACCATGATTTACTATGATCTACCATGATTTACCATTACTTATCAAGTTACCGGAAGTTCATCAAATTACCAAGAGTAACTTGGAAAACTACTTCGGAAGCTTCTTTGGAGGAAACTTCTCCATCAAGATACCTCTTTTGTTTAAGGAAGCTTCTCCATCAAGAAACCTTTGTTTAATCTTGGAAACTTCTCCATCACACTACTAAGTTTGGGGGGGTTAGCGATGGCCCAACGACCTCCAACCGCCGCGATTAGCGATAGAAATACTGTACGGCGCCCGGGGCATTTTACGACGTCGGGAAATCGCAGCGACGTCGCTCCAACGTCGCTAATTAGCGTCGTCGGGGAATCGCAAACCCCTCGGGACCCTCGGCCGAGGCACCGGCGCGACTTGCGACGTTCGGGCATCGCAAAAAAAAAAAAAAAAAAAAAAACAAACGTTTTTTTCTGCGACGTTTTTTCTGTGATGTCGCATTATGGACGTCCGGGGGTCGTAAATGCGACCCCCAGACGTCACAGTAGGGGGGTACATTTGAATTTAGGTGGGAAGATTTGAATTTGAATTTGAATTTCAAAAACTAGTTGACCATTGACTCCGGTTTTGTCCAATGGCAGTTCATGCATTGTTCCACATATATTAGGCAATGCATATTTGAACCTAGGACCTCCACATTATAACATTTCTAAGACATTGCACACTAACCAACAAATCTACAATACATCTATGTATCACAAAAGCAGTCCAAGTATATATATACATATCAAGAGTTAGCTCCTAGTGAATACCACTATCTCAATCCTATCATTGTGATCTCGTGGTCAATGAGGGGCCCAATGGCATGTGATCAATTCTGGCCTGCATCCGCCTACTTCGCGGTGAAAGTTGACTTTCTTCTTCACTCTCACGACGTGGCGGTGGTGGATCGAGAACAAGTGTTCGGACTGCATGCAAATCGGCAACGAGGCTGTCCACATCCGGCAATACAGCCCCTGAAACACGATGATAACGGTCTGTCCATAATCGCCTCCATTTCTCTACAACTGCCTTGATGGTACTTTTGAAACTTTCCAACTGCCTCTCGCGGGCCCTCTCCCTAATCATTGTGTCGTTTCGACGATAAGCCGCCTCGTACGCATCATTCATTTAGCGTTGACATATTATAACATCTTCGAGTTCGGACAGCAACAAATGTCTCCCAATCGGTTGTCAGTCATACAATTCGTTCTCCTCCGACACCCATGGAATCTGTGGGAGCCGAATAAACCTGGACCTTGTTTGACTCCAATGCCCTCCCAGATTGCGGCAAAACTGCTCTCTCTCCCACCAATCTCGAATACCTCCCGCACGTATGGTTATCTCCCAATCAGATATGACCCAAAAATACTGGGGATCTTTGATGTATGTCGGGTTTCCGGCATGTATGCCGTGCATCTCTTTGTCTGCATCCCATACCAAGTTATTGCCCCAATGCGCACAATTCAGAAATGTGTATGGTAGCCCATCCAATGGGAGGTTGTGTCGATTGTATTCAAAACCTATGGGCATCCGATCCTCCAAGCCCACCAGCTCATAGAAACGGCGATGGATTGATATACGGCATCCTGGGCAAGCGCTCGTCCGCAAGGCTTGCGGGATAAGACATGTGAGATGGAATATATGTCCACATGATCCAAGCACATGACATCCCTTTAGGCCGTATGGATTCCTACACATCAAAGAATCCATACGGTCCAGAGGGATGTCATGTGCTTGGATCATGTGGCCATATATTCCATCTCACATGTCTTATCCCGCAAGCCTTGCAGACGAGCGCTTGCCCAGGATGCCGTATATCAATCCATCGCCGTTTCTATGAGCTGGTGGGCTTGGAGGATCGGATGCCCATAGGTTTTGAATACAATCGACACAACCTCCCATTGGATGGGCTACCATACACATTTCTGAATTGTGCGCATTGGGGCAATAACTTGGTATGGGATGCAGACAAAGAGATGCATGGCATACATGCCGGAAACCCGACATACATCAAAGATCCCCAATATTTTTGGGTCACATCTGATTGGGAGATAACCATACGTGCGGGAGGTATTCGAGATTGGTGGGAGAGAGAGCAGTTTTGCCGCAGTCTGGGAGGGCATTGGAGTCAAAGAAGGTCCAGGTTTATCAGGCTCCCACAAATTCCATGGGTGCCGGAGGAGAACGAATTGTATGACCGACAACCGATTGGGAGACATTTGTTGCTGTCCGAACTCGAAGATGTTATAATATGTCAACGCCAAATGAATGATGCGTATGAGGCGGCTTATCGTCGAAACAACACAATGATTAGGGACAGGGCCCGCGAGAGGCAGTTGGAAAGTTTCAAAAGTACCATCAAGGCAGTTGTAGAGAAATAGAGGAGATTTTGGACAGACTGTTATCATCGTGTTTCGGGGGCTGTATTGCCGGATGTGGACAGCCTCGTTGCCGATTTGCATGCAGCCCGAACACTTGTTCTCGATCCACCACCGCCACATCGTGAGAGTGAAGAAGAAAGTCAACTTTCGCTGCGAAGTAGGCGGATGCAGGCCAAAATTGATCACATGCCATTGGGCCCCTCATTGACCACGAGATCACGGTCGCAAGCTCTGGCAATTGGCAGTGCAAATCAGGCCACAACATCAAATTCCACATCCACGGACAGTGACGACTAGGCTTTGAATGACTGGCAGCATAATACATATACAGTATGCATTTTTGTTGTACCTTGAATATTGTTGGAAAACACAGTGATGACATTCCGCCAAGTTTGTATATCACCAGTTTTGTTAATACAGAATGCACATGTGCGGCACCTGCCAATTGCATGAGCAGCGTTTTCTTCACGTTTACACTCGTGTGATAGGGAAGAAATAGTTCACCCTGTAAACAAATTTACAATGGTGTCATATTTTGTCGCGGCCCTTCGCCTTGAGGACAGGGGGTCGGGACACGCGAGGGGCTGCCCCTGTGGTGGGGGCAGTGGCGACAATAGATGCGGGGACTAAAACACCCTTGAGTGCCTTGGCGGAGGTGCTCACTAGGTGGAGCCCCGCACACCGGGTTGCGGTGGGGGTGGTTTCACGAGGGGTGGTGGTAGCTTAGTGGGACTTAGTGGGGGTGGCATAGGACTCGCTACGGAGTTTACTCTCTGCGACTCTCCCCCTCTAGTTTGCTTCGATCGTGTAGAAAAGGTGGACAACAGGGCTAGGATCTTTATGGACATTAGTGCGTCGGAGTCCGGTGATACCACCAGTTCCAGTGCATAGACATTTTCCGACTGGTTGCACTTGTTTAGGAATATCTAGGGAATCAACTATGAGGAGATTGCTTCTCTTGCGTCAAGTGTGTGTCTCCCTTCCCAACATTGTCTACATAAGACATTTCCTGGATATAAATTTTTTCATCTTCACTTGCAAGTCCATTCATACAATCTGTGTGGGTCCACAATACTTCCAATCTTTACACATACGCACGTAAATTGTTTATGCATCCAAAACATATGTCCATCCATCAACTATCCGAAATTCTACCATTCCAAATTTGTCCCTCCGTCATTCATCCAGTATTCCAGCATATATCATCCATCATTTGCCCCACACTTAGCCATCATGCATCCAACATCTAACCAACATTCATCCATCATCCATCATTTTTCATCCATCCACCATTCATCTAACGTTCATCCAGCTTCACATCCAGGTACGCATTATATTTTCACTCGTTCCCACGGGAATAGGTCCCCTGGGTTATCACCGTCCGCGGATGTGGGCCCCTACACCCTCTGGTGTGAGCATCTTTCCGCTCACTGATTGACATCTTCTCGCTTACGCATCTTCCCGCTCACGTGAGCCGCTCAAGGACTTGCAATCCCCGTATCTGATCAATGACCACAGTTCATATCAAATTTCTGGAGGGGATTATTTCACATATTGGATACTAAGATCAACCTCTCTACAACTAATCATCCACAGACTAACGGTCAAACCGACCGCGTAAACCAAATTTTGGAGCAGTATCGTCGCTGTACGATAAATTATCACCAAGATAATTGGACGGACCTTCTGCCATTGGCTGAGTTTGCCTACAACAATACTATACATTTTTCGACCAACCAAACTCTATTTTTCTCCAATTATGGTCATCATCCTCGAGCAAACCCTTTCCACATGAAGACTGTTGGAAGCCATGCTGCGGAAAACCTTGCTACTCATCTTGCTACGATTCACAAGAAGCTTACATTCCACATTGCAGAAGCTCAAAAACAATACGAGGAGTATGCAGATCAACATCGACAACTTCAACCCCAGTTCAAGGTTGGAGATCGTGTATGGCTTCTTCGACGTGACATACAAACCTCGCGACCATCAAGGAAGTTGGATTATCAACGATTGGAACCATTCAAAATTATTCGTCAAATAAATCCGGTCAGTTTTCGGCTTGAACTCCCACGAAGTATGCGGATCCATCCAGTCTTTCATGTTTTATTATTGGAGTTGTATCATCCATCGAATATTCCAGGGAGAGTTTCCGTACCACCTCCACCAATCGAAGTCAATCAGGAAATTGAGTATTAAATCGACGAAGTCCTAGACTCTCACATCAAAGTATAAATGTCTTGAGTATTTCGTACATTGGAAAGGTTACGACCAGTGTTGGGCGGTTACCCGCCGAGACCCAGGTTAACCGCCGGTTCAGGTTCAGGTTCACCGGAACCGGACCGGAACCGGGCCCATTCCTACAGAACCTGACCCGGAACCGGAACCTGCCAATGGGGATCGGCGCAGAACCGAACCGACGGTTCCTGCTGGCTGTGAGAACCGGAGAACCGGGGCGCAGGGGGATAAAAACAGGTTCCGGTTCTTGACCCCTTGGTGGGCTGATGGGCCCAGGGCAAAACTTATTTAATGCTCTCAAGCCTTGGGTTCAATCTCCAGCTCCATGATATCCTGGCTAAGTTCATTAATAAAATGTTTGAAGATGCCAACACTTGTCAGGTAGCTGAATAGTACTTTCAACCCATAAAATTTTACCCATTTTCTTCTACCAGTTTATTTAGAGTATTTTTGTTTGTTTTTTTGTGTTTAGTGAAAACTAACAAAATCGTTGGATTTTAGTTCAAATATGTGAATACACTGCTATTTAATCTACCGGACTGATAAAATATTTTAAATCTAATTAAATTAAACAAATATATTTTAAAAATAGAACCGGAACCTAACCGGAACCGATGGTTTTTATTAGCAACTAACCGGTAACCGGAACCGCCCCCATGTTTAAAAGTTGGATCCGGAACCAGACCGGAACCGGCTCAATAAAAAAAAACCGGAACCGGATCCGGAACCGTCTCTTGAAATAATTGTGGAACCGGAACCGAAGGTTCCTTCACAAATGCAAGAACCGCCCAACACTGGTTACGATATCAACGAACGAACGTGAGAACCTTCATCCAATCTTGCCAATACATCTGACAAACTCCAAGAGTTTCATCAATGATATCCAGCTAAACCCCGAGCTACACGTCAATAAGACATCGCAACGATGATGTCAGCCAAGTTAGCTTCAAGGTGAAGACTCCACATTCAGTGTACCTGATACACGCTAAGGAGGGATGAACACCACACATTAGTATATATAGTTACACATCCAGCACTTTTGCATCTTGTATTGACAGCATGGAGTCACATAAACCAGATACATTGGAGCTGTCACTTACCCAATTACCAGACCAGCCGTTCCGACTCTCACGACCTTTAACATCATGCCGACGCTCTCGAGACGATAGCCCACCAATGCGACGCGTACTTCCTCGTCTGGACCCCGTATGACGACAAGTGGAGTATACTCGAAGTCTGATAATATTGTTGGAGGTTGAGGTTTCGGACCCATAGAGCAACGAAATCATGTTTGAAGGCAGCTTCGAAAATCCGAATGCTCGAATTACTGCGTGGTCCCAAGTTTAAGGTGTTGGATACTATCGATGGTTGTAGGGACCCATAAATCATTTGAGTCAAGAACAAAGAGCCGAGTACTTGGCAAGTACCATTCGCCGGATTTTGGATTTTCTCCAGCTCTAAGCAAGTCTAAGATTTTACCGCTCCTCGAGAAACTCAGCGCTAGAAGAGGGGGTGATGTCATGGCCATAGCCCAGATGAACTTACCAAGAGTAAATACAAAAAATTATCAAGTTATCATATTATCGAAAGTTACCATGACTTACCGTGATTTACCATGATCTACCATTAGTTACCAAGTTACCGGGAGTTTATCAAATTACCAAAAATAACTTGGGAAACTGCTCATGAAGCTTCTTTTGGAGGAAACTTCTCCATCAAGATACCTCCTTTGTTTAAGGAAGCTTCTCGATCAAGAAACCTCTATTGGGGAAGCTTTTTAGAGAACATCCTAGTAGCCAGTATATATAGGAGGCGGGACTGGACACTCTTCAGTCTCGCCAACACAAGTTCAAGCTACTTTTGTTTCCAGTTCCAGTACTCCAGTCCAACTTCCCGTACTTTAGTCCAGTTTCCAGTATCTAGTACTCCAGTCCAATTTCGAGTATTCCAGTATTCCAGTCGAGTTCCAGTATCTTATACTCTTGTCCATTGTTATAAAGATCATCTTGATTCATGTTTACCCATCATGCATTCGGCCACGCCGACCTTGATTTCTTGTCTAGTCGTGTACCTCTAGTCGTGTCTCTCTAGTCGGATCTCTTGTTTGTATTTAGTCATGTTCTCGTCATTGACAGTATCCAGCACTTCAGTTTTCTCTCCTAGCTCACTACAACAGATTGCGGCTTTTATGACTCCCATGGGTGCGCAGTCATGACAGATTTGTGGCAGAAATGCCATTTGTAGTCGTAAATGCCTTTGAAGTCATAACGCTGGTCTGGGGAAAGGCGTATATGCGACTGCATGACTTCGGACTGTGCGCAACACAGGTCAAATATGTTTGACCACGAATATTGGCATGGCGGATATGACTACCAGTCACGGTCATGGCTACACTGGAATGAAGTGTGCATATTGCTAGACGGACATATGACTTTATGACTCTCACTCTAATGCATTCTGCCAAATCATCACATGGAAGAATCACTACGTGACTGCACGTGTATGTTTTTTTGGTTATATATAATATATGAGTATTTATATTTGGAAAAACGGAGACTCTGATCACTAGAATGAATAATAATAATAATAATAATCAAAGTACAAAAGATTAAAAAAAAACACATCGGCTGGTAAGTGCACAGTGTGTTACCCTGGTGGTTCGGGTTTCAAACCCGCTGCCCTACCACGTGTGTGGGATTGTTCACGACGGTATGTCTGGGCTGATCGTCCTGTAGGTCTCATGGCCCATAAATGAAAGGGGGTTAATTTTTCCCCCTCCTCAAGGGCCTGAGGTTTCCTTTAAAAAAAGAAAAGAAAAAAAAGAAAAAAAAGAAATCAAAAAATTGTGTAAAAAGGTTAAAAAACTTAAAAAGTTGCCCATCGCGATAGCCGTGAACAAACTTAGAGCGAGCGGGAGGGAGGGAGAGAGAGAGAGAGGGCTGGGACTTAGAGCGTAAGAGCGGGAGGGAGGGAGAGCAAACATGCATGGGAGGCCCGCAGTTGAAGCAACCTTCGCATCTGAAGCAAGCAACCCTAGAAACGCTAGGGTCTGTGTGGAGGAGGTTTCGGCTGGGAGCTCGCCATTCTTGGGAGAGTCAGCTTCGTCTTAGCAGGCCGTGTTTCAATCTCTACCCGCTCGGCCCTGAATTTGTAGCACGGAGCAGAGCTGACATGAGTTTCTTAAAGATCCTTCACGATGGTGGGACAACCAATACTCCTACAGACACACAACCCGATCCCCCATATCAAGTCCGAACCTAACCACAACCTGCTTACGCCACTCACTCCATCACCTAGTATGCAAGGCTCCCCCACCCCCTCCCAACTAACCATTGCACTGTCCCCCCCATCCTCACCACATAGTGACGATAATAACAATGCTTACATCATTGATGCCATACTAGGAGTTAAAACCCAAATGTCCATTGATGCCTTTGGGGCCACCTGCATTGATACATACTATCACTGTCAATGGGCTGGGTACTCCTCATCAGACAATACATGGCAGATAGAAGATGACATATTTGGCCCACATGACGATTGCGACCCTGAACACAATCTTGCCCTACTCACCACCTTCCACAAAAAGACTAACACCGATTATCTAACACACACCCACCAACAACACGCCACTCCCACCCAACCTACAGATAACAGATACATACACCAACCCATCTATGCTCCCAACGTACACATCTGCATAACTGAATGTAATCCCGACAAAGATGTCAAGCATGATCAACCACTCATCCGCATGGGCCCCCGCCTCTTCAATATCTACGCTAAACATGACCGCTTCATTGGACTCATTCCTAATGCACGATTAACATGGTTGTGGGAGAAATACTCTGCTGCAAGCTCATCTCCACAATCACTACAACCCCCGAAACAAGACTTTGCTACCGAATTATATTGGCTGGTTGACCGCTACCTCAAAGACACTCCCCCCAAGAAACCCCGGTCCCTCACTAGATTGGAAACAACATGTGCACACCACACCATACCCCAAGATATTCTCACCTTATTATCAATACATTCTAGCTTACTCACTCATACTACTCCAACCCACTGACATGCCCAATGACATTGCACACATTTTCTAGCAAAAAAAAACGTCGCATTTTTTATACGACGCCCTGGGCGTTGCATTTGAGTTTTTTTTTTTTTTTTTTTATAAGTCATTTGTAGCAACGCCTGAGGCGTCGCTACAAATGACTTGATCATTTTTTGGTTTCTGCAGTAGAGGATGTAGGAAAAACGATGCCTTTAGCGTCGCTTATATTTGAGTGACGCTAGAGTGTCGCTTTGAGGTCGCGACAAACAACGCTCGCATGAACTACCTTATGTACAATTAAATCATGAGCTTGTGTGTATGTTTGATAGCCGATATGTTGCCAGTTAGTATGAAGTGTCTTAGTATGTGTATAATCTAGAGGTCTTGAGTTCAAATTTGTCTAACAATACATTGAATGAATTGGGAACTTGATATGTATCGGCAACTTGCAAAATCATGTTGAAGGGTTAGGTTTGACACTACGGGGCAAGTGTGTGTCCCGCCATTTTTGGAACCATGGGCAATCCCGTTTTTTTTTTAACTGTGTGGATCCCGCCATTTTTCAAAATTCAAAATTCCAAAAAACCTCAAAAGTGTCGTCCATGGCGTCGCTCCCAAACAGCGACCCCTATGGCGTCTTAAAAGCGACATTTTATTTATTTATTTATTCCTTGGCCTTGTATGGCTATAGTGACGCCCGGAGCGGCGCAGTCATTTTGCGCCGCCTAGGCGTCGCAAGTGGGAATTTTCAGGGGGGTTGGATCTGCGACCCCCCTGACATCGTATTAAGTCCGAAAATCTGCGACGGCCCTATAGCGAAGCGATGCGACGCAGATTTGCGATCTCTGCGGGGCCGAATAATTGCGATTAGCGATGCCAGGGGTGTCACTAGAGCGTCGCTAACCCCCCCCCCAACCCAAATGGTGTAGTGTTCCAACATGCATTCACCTTTTTGCCTCGGTTGTCCCATCATTGACTGGGGTCAGAAAAATATTCATTCCACAGCTTCTCCTCGTCTCTGCTACCTATTTTTGGATACTTTCATGTTGTCACATTGGCAGTATCATGTCAAAGTCACTCCAAACTATCAAAGATTCACTCAATCAGCTAACTTGCAGAATTCAAGATGAAAATTTAAGGCCGACTCTGATAAGAGAGGAAAAAATGGCGAAATGTGTTGAAGAAGGTGCCTTGAGTAACAGTGCCTCAATTGTGCCGCTGCTGCTGTGGCTTCCAGTTGACCATCTACCCATGCAGGTTTCTTGTAGCTATCCTTCCACAGGGAATCATAGATAATCTGGAAATTCAAATCCGGCCCTCTTGGATGAATCTGGACCCACACTCTATCCCCGCTCCTTCAGCACGGCGTGATGTTCTTCCAGCAAGCACCCTAACCCTACTTATTACAGTAGAGTCCAATTCTGAATTGCATCTGCTTTTCTGCAAGCCAACAGGCATGCACCGCTTTTCGTCTCCATTGTCCCACCATTGGCTGGGGTCGGAAAGGTGTTCATTCCAAAGCTTCTCTTCATCTCTGTTATTTGTTATCTGTTTTTGGGTATTATCCTGCTGCCACATCGGCAGTAACTTATCAAAATCACTCCAAACCACCACAGATCTACCCAACAGTTTGAGTGAAATTCATATGTCAGGAAGAGGTCATATAAATTCCTCCTACAACTGTTCGTTCCCCTTTCCATTCAAGTTAAGATATTAATCACCTAGTTGTCGAAGTCCCTAAGAATATGAATTCCCTCTTTAGTTCCTTAGGATATAATTTCGCTCTTTGAAGTCCCAAGCTGGAAATGCCTCTCATTTTTGAATAATTGGGAGTTTAAGGCTCACGTGTGAGCCAAGCAGCGGGCCCTATGTACGGATGTTCGGGCGCCCCGCGACCACCCGGCGGGTCCGGGTCTGCTCAAGTTGGGTCTGCTAAGGGTCTGTTGGCAGGTTGGGTCTGCTCAGGGTTTGCTGGCAGGTCGGGTCTGCTCAGGGTCTGCTGACACGTTAGGTCGGGTCTTCTCGAGGGTAGGGTCTACTCAGAGGTCGGGTCTGCTCGCGGGTGCTCGTCGCGCAACAGCCTGCCCGCGGGACTTAGGAATTTTTGGATGAAAACTCGCCCATCAAAAGGAGGGTCATTAATACACGTGCAGCGCCAGCCGGAACCATCATTAATGCACATTTGGCACAGCCGGTCTGCTCAGAGGTTGGGTATGCTCGCGGGTCTAAATGGTCTGCTTGTCGCGCGGCAGCCTGCCCGCGGGACTCAGGAATTTTTGGGGGAAAACTCGCCCATCAAAAAGAGAGTCATTAATACACGTGCAACACCGGCCATTACCATCATTAAGTGATATTTGGCACAACCAAAGTTGAACCCACAACCTCGTAGACACCACTCAATGCACCCAACCACCACACTACCCCGATATTTGTTATTATCCTAATTTTTTTTTATGTCTTAACCTAGAAAACAGCCGCAATCAACCCCAATGTCACCCTACCTCGCGGCAAAGCATACCTCGGGGCGTACCCACCCGGGCCGAGTCTCGCGGCAGATCCACCCGAGCCAGGTCATGGGTCGTGGCGGGGCCACCCGATGTCCGTGCATGGGCCCGTTGCCTGGCTCACGTGTGAGCCTTAAACTCCCAATTATTCAACAATGAGAAGCGCTGGAAATACATTAACTCCCCCTTTATTTCACTTTGCATTCAAGTCCCTGGGATATGAACAAGATAAACTGGGTAGCTGCTTAAATAACATCACTCACATATCATCTAGTGCTTAGACAACTAGCATGTAGCCCAGTGGTAATGGGCACGTATCATGTTGAATTTGGTTGAGGGATCAAACAGTGGCTGGTGTGTCATGAAGGTGTCCACCTTTCAGCTGAAAGGCAGTAGCCCTTGTGGTGAAGACACCACACCATAAGTTACGTCTATCTTGGGGAGGCGTCATATATATATATATATATATTTCTAGTGCAAACAATTTCTGCACTGTCCTAGGGAACAAGATAAACTGGGTAGCACTGCTTAAATAACGTCACCCACACATCATCTAGTGCTTAGCTTTTTACTAGTAAGTGGAAACAATTTCTGCACTGCCTCCTCTTCTTGACCTTGCGGTGCCCTCCTTTCTGTTTTGAGCAAGTTTCACTGACAGTTTCCCTGCAAAGCTAAATTACTAACTTGGTTGCAAAGAATGGCCGTCATTGAAAGGTCTATTTGGGATCATTTGTCCGGACATTGTTCGTCAACCTGCAGCTTCTATTGCAGAGCCCCACACCGAAGCTGCATTCATTTTCTCGGCAATCAACGGGACTCAATCGAAGTACTATGGACCTTCGTCTACGATCCACGATAGCCCGCATTCCGAACGCTTTGAACAAGATTTGAACAATCAAAATGTGCAGCGCATCTTTGATCAGTAGAATGTTATAGTAAGTGAACTAACATAACATATCCAGAAATGTAGAGGTCTACCTACAATCACGCAATTCACCACAGATGCAGGAACACGCAACGAGCAATATTGTAAGAGCCACTGAATGGGTCTTGATGCATCATCCCATCTGATAAGTGTTGGCATATTTTATTCGCTCAGAAGACCAATAGATCTCCAAGTTACGTCCTGCCTCAGCCATGGGAGCAACAACATGCCTGCTCGTTCAGAGAGTTTGATTCTCTACTCCTTGCACTGGCCTTGTTCCAAAGTGTTCCAACTAGTCCCGTCAAATATCCACAAGAGTTTGATTGCTCAACACGGCTCTAACTTGGGTAGAAAGTCATGGAGGTCATATCATCTCTCACCCATCGTGCGACAATTTATTCACAACTCAGTATATTTAGCTTGTATAAATATGACTTAGGGTCACGATTCACCATGGTTTCTTCAAACCGATGCGCTTTAGAAAAGTACGATCTTCAGATTTTCATCCTCGTTCATATATTGATAGCCACCAGAACGAGATGCCCCATTGATTGACGCTGCGCAGTTGTTTGTTAAAATATCCACATACCTGGCTACTGTGCTACAGGGTTGACAGGCCTCACTTCCACAAATCCCAACGGCGCAAGTACCATAGTTATAGATGGTGGTGCATTGGCTTCCGCCTTCATTTGCGTTACAGCAAGCCGTTAAACCAAGATTCTCTAGATAGCTAAATACTGGCGTGCAGTCTGTAACGAGTCCGCTAGCTTCAGAAGTCTGACAGATAGGCTCTGTTACCTGGGCATTTCCTCCTGATACAACCACCCCACCCACACACACCGCAGTGATGAAATTTCAGCTGTGAACATGTTGTAGATAAGAAAGTTAGTGGGATGGGTATGTTCATCAGGACAGAACAACCTTGGACATTGAAATCGGGACCAAATCTTTGACTCTTTTTTGATGGTCGGAACAAGGAATCACTCAAACTTGTGCTATGTAATACAATATCGAATTAAGCTAGGTGCTTGCGCGAGAAAAAGGCAAGTCACATGTGACTCGTTCCAATAGGCCTGCGAGATGTATCCAAACCAACATCCAGTATGAGAAGGTAGAAGACACACCGGGACAAAGGATCTAGTTTATGCCAATCGACATCAGAGCAGCCATAACGAGACCTGCAAAAGCAGCGCCTTGAAAGAGGCTAGTGCTAGACTGCATCAGTATATAGTATCCAGTAGAAATATTGAATATGCGTCGAGAGAATTCAAACCAGTAGCCAGAAGAAGCAACAGAACGACGCCAAAGCTGATCAAAGCGACTCCGGGTAGCGCCATCATCGTTTTCATCAAGAACTTCGAATAAATGCACCTGCAAGAAAATGTAGGTATCAGCTCGAATATTGGAATGATGTATATCAGCTAGAATCTTAGCTGTACCTAGACAAGACCTCTGGACACTAACAGACGCTGTCGACCGGTATAGTCGCCATAATACTCACGAACCATTGCCCACATACCGTCTCAACGGAAAGAGACGCAAGAACTTAATTTGGTCTTGCGGGTAGAGCTAATAGTGCAAATACTACAAAGAGATTGAAGACTTGGATAGGAGGTCTCACGTATATATAGCAGTGCTTCTAGCCTTGCCTCATGCATGCCAGCCCACAGTCATACATCTGCATGCAAGAATTGACTCTGAGATGGATCCATGGCTTCCTATGTTAGAATATAAGATAGTATAAGTCAAGGATAGACACTCTGTGAATAGTCACACTAGGATAGTAAGGGTTGTTAGCAAATCCTTTCACATGAGGTAACTGAGAAGGGAGGGTGAAGCACACATATAGTGTGTTTTCTTGCACCATCTATAGGCATTATCACAGGATCATCATCATGAATCTCTGGTATGACAACACTTGATCCTCCAGCATACTTTTGTTCATGTAGTACCAACTGGGATTGACATTTCACCAAACAAAACATCTATGTAACTACACAATGTTTGATGTCAATCGATAGGCTTGGACTTGGTGTTGTATCCAAGGAAGATACGTTTTGGACTCTTGGATGTAGCTTGTGTCTTAGTTCCTTTGGAACATGATATAGCAAATGCTTGCAAGTACCTCAAATAGCCAATATCTGGCTTCACTGGGCACCATGCCTCAAGTGAAGTCATCTTATTTCAAGAACTCTTGTTCATATACGATTTAACACATCCACTGCAGTATGAGCACCCTCTGCCTAAAGCTTAGGGTCCATTTTTTTTAAAACATCATACACCCTACACTCTCCACGATTGTTCTGTTATTCATTTCTACTACACCATTTTGCTCTGGATATTATGAACACATATAAGAGAGAAAACAGGATGCCCAAGGGCCACAACTCAAATGACATTGTTCCAATGTAATGGTTTGTGGTGTCTCACAGTAATTTGATCTGTCACCATAACATTGTCCTCTTCTTGTGTCAAGGGGTTCTCTCAAAAGAAAAACACACTTTAAAAAAACATACAGACATGGTTGCAAAAGTCTCTCCTGTCGATCTAGGTTTGAAGCTCTTCAATCCATCGCTACTCAATTAAACTTCTTACACCGGTCTCTATTCTCTGTACATTAATAACATTTCCTGAGAGGAAATATTCATGGAGCAGCCCCAGGGCTTCCAAGCAGCTGGCCAAGAAATTACAGTGTGCAAGTTACTTGAGAGTCTGTATGGGCCAAAGCAAGCATCTGGAGCGTCCAAGACGAGTTCAACACATTTATGGTAAAATGTGGATTATAAGCAGGTTGTGCTGACTCATGCATTTACTATTGTCCCAATCCTCCAAAGCTTGTTACAACCATTTTTGATGAGCAGAAAAAAATGAAAGACATGGTTGACTACTTGAACCAAGATTTTGAGGTGACAACACACTTCACAATGCAACAGGCAATTGAGGATGAACTACACCAGATTCTGAAGATTTTAGCCCAATTCGGCTTGACATATGCAAATCCAGTGTCAACACTGACTGACCCTAATGTTCACTTACAGTTTCCATGAGACGACAATATTGAGGAGAGAGAAGATGACTTTCCCTGCGAAGTGGCAGTTGGCAGCTTATGTTTGCTATGCTCAGATCAAGACAGCGCGTATACGGTCAATACAATTGTAAAGTTCGCACAAAATCCTACACGGATTCTTTGTACATCCGTTGTAAGATTAGAAGATAATACTACTGTGATTCAGAGATTGCTTGAGGAGTACATCTCTTCTATTTCTGCTGAGTCCATAGATGGCGTGGGCTTCCTGTGGAGGTGATCATTACTTCTTCTTTCTCAACATAATCAAACACAAAAGAAGAGGGGAAAAGAAAGATGTACCTGTTCACGGGTATGTCTTTCCAACTTTCACCACCATGCATGGATTGAGGAAGCTACCTTTGCCATGTGTTTTAGTCCCAGGCTGATTTAACTCTGCTTGGGGTTAACTAGTATCTTATTATAGTGACGTGCCCGGCTGGGCAAAATGGGCAGCCCCGGATCTAGGGGAGAGGCCAGGAGAAAAGACACAGTTCCTGAGCATTCATCCCGTCCTGACCTCCTGTCATCACGCCTCTCTCACCTCATAAGCAGGGTAGTGATTTGTCAACTCCCTGTTTTTATCGTTGCAAGGAATGCTGTGAGAGCTTTGCTTTTGCAGCTTGAGCAGGGATTGTTGTATAGTGTAAAGCAGCTGCCCCAGGAGTTTCCACAATTTTCAGGACCCACCAGAGGGCAGGTCCAAAAAGCGCAGAATCTCCTCAGGGACAGGACCCAGGTGCTTTACACTGCCGTGAAACCAGCTGATATTTTTTTTTCCAGTATTTTCATTTGCTGAGTTGCCTTGGAACACTGTTATGTTCGATCTCTTACCAAGGGCAATCACCCATAACCCACAGTTCCATTTGGAAGTCATGGAGGTCATGGTGTGGACTAATGCCCTCAAAATACCTGGAAAATGAAGTTTGGTACATAGTCATTGCCGGATATGTAGATGCAACAGTGCCTGCCTCCAGGGAAGGAATGGGGAGGGTTTGGTGCAGAAACCCAAGTCTTCTACAGTTACAGACACCGTATGCCTGCCAAAACGTGCAACTGAATTGGTTGGAAGATCAACACTTGTTGACTTTGGATTTGCATCTCAGAATGAGAGAGGAGGTCTCACCTACAATCGGACTCCAAAGTCTGGCCACAGAACTGACTTGGAAGACCCTTCACAGCTCCTTTCAAGCCTGTGCCAACAGAAATGGTGCACCGATGATGCCGTTAAACACGCTCCGTTTGCTGACACAACAAGAGCCACAGCAGACGGTGAATTCACATCCCTTAACTCCTGGATCAAGCATTCTGCCACATATGTGTCAACCCCTTTGATGGCCTCTTGCAATCCTTCCCACCTACTCATAATATAAGAATCGTGTTGGAGTGCAAGAATGCAAGTTGCTAGAGGCTGCTTGCGAGGCTGCGGTGGGAGCAGCAGCCAAATTTGAGGGACATGGCAGACAGGAGGATGTGGAAGGGCAAGATGAAGACAGAAAAAAGTTTTTCTGCTGAAGAAACTATTAAATTCGAACTAGAAATATTTGAGGATGTGGTGGCCGAGAAAATTGAAGAGGGAACTGAGGAAGGAAGGGGCTATCAACTTGGAAGATGGGCCTGCTGTTACAGGCGTGGCAATCAACACGGATGGTGAGGATGGAGTACGAAGCTAGGGAGGAAGAGATAGAGGTGGAGAGAGCCGGACAGGAGCCAGAGAGAAGGGAACCATTGGATGTAGAGAGGTAGTCCAGTGTGCCTACCTAAAACTGGATATGAAGTTTTGAACCCAACACTAATATGGACAGACTTTCCCATTACAAGGATTAAGTTCCTCACAAAACTTGGAAAACTTACCAAGAGAGAAAACATAAGTACTGAAAATAAGGTTTTAATAACAATTACCAATACTTTACTTTGTTGTTGGGGTTGCAGGATCGATGGCGAGAGAGTGGTTTTAGGGAGGGTAGGGTGGCACGATTTGGGCTGTGCAATGCTGACCACAGTGAAGAAAGAGGAATATACCTCAGCAAATACTGAGCCTGGAACAATGATGATACCGGTGGCATAAAACAATCTTCATAAGCCCTAGCAGTAAAAAAGCCTGTGGAAAGAGCCCTGCGTGCCAAAGTGCCTGCACGAATGCAGTGTGAAGAAAGCTCCATCTCTGGCACTTCATGATACTGACCCCTAGCTGCATCCAGCTTCTCCATATGACCATCCACCCACTCAGGTTTCTTGTACAGCTATTCATCCATGGTCTCTTGAGTTTATCCGTACCAACTCCATCCCTGCCTTCATCTGGCATCAAAAAATATGGATGGATCTTTGCACCTTAGAACTAGGGTTGCACAAATTGCAGCGTCTTTTTCAATCTTGTGAGGCCACAGTTTCCACTTCACTCTTTACAAACAAAAAACATGGAGTGGTATATGACTAAACAACAGTCTCTTTCATGAATGTTGCTCGTTTCACCAGTAATCCCCGCAAGAACAAGCCCCATCTTGAAAGTGATGAAAGCGGTTGGCATCCCGCACAACAATTGATCGCTCAACAATCTTTGAGATGAACTTGGTGGCTGTGTGGCAGTCGCCACACACCCTAAGGTTTTTGATAAGGCGAAGAGGTCTCCCAGGGGGTGTGCTGATGAGCCCAAACGCAATGGCCAGCTTCTCACTGTGATGGCAAAGTGAAAATTCTTTCTGCTGCTCCTCCGCATCATACAATACATAGTGTGTGTCAGGCACGTACCCAGCTGCCTTCATCTGCTCAGACAATTTCTTCAGCTTGGCATGGATTTCCTCAATTTGTGGATGCAATTTTTCGTCTACCACAAATGTATGCATCCTATTGTTGACCTCAATGCAGGAGCGACCGGGCTCCTGTCTGATACCTTTGACATTCATCATCTTTCTCACCTTTGCAGTGTCTTCCCACCTGCCAGCTGCAGCATAGATGTTTGATAGCAGCACATAAGTTGCAGCATCCTGAGCATCCCACTTGAGAAGGCATGTTGCTGCATGCTCTGCCACCTCCACATTGCCATGAATTCTGCAGGCACCAAGCAAGGCCCCCCACACTGCAGTGTTTGGCTTAACTGGCATCTTTATAATGAAATCATGTGCCTCATCCAATTGCCCTGCACGGCCAAGAAGGTCAACCATGCAGCCAAAATGTTCGACTGTAGGAGTGAGGTCATGATCTCGACTCATGGTATCAAAGTAGTGACGGGCTTCATCCACTAGGCCCACATGGCTACAAGCAGAAAGAAGAGATATAAAGGTGATACCATTCGGCTTCAAACCTTCCTGTTGCATTTGTTTGAATAGTTGAAGTGCCTCCTCACCACACCCATGCTGAGCATACCCTGCGATCATTGCGTTCCATGAGACAACATCTCGTTGAGGCATATTCTCGAATACTTGGCGCGCATCCTTAATATTCCCACATTTGGCAAACATGTCCACGAGGGCATTCTGCAGGATGACATTTGGCACGATTCCAGCATTGATGATGTCAATCTGGATCTCTTTGCCCTTGTCTAGGGCTGCCAGGCTGGCACAAGCATTCAGAACGCAAACGAATGTGACCTGGTCGGGCATCACTCCTTCCTGTAACATTTGCTCAAAGGTCTCCAAAGCCTCCCTACCGCACCCATGCTGAGCGTATCCTGCAATCATCGCATTCCACGAGACAATATCTCGTTCACCCATACTATTAAACACTTGATTAGCATACTTCACACTCCCGCATTTGGCATACATAGCAATAAGTGCAGTGTAAAGAATGATATTTGGCACAATTCCAGCTTTGATGATGTCAGCGTGCACCTCTTTGCCCTTTTCCAGGGCTGCAAGGCTGCCACATGCATTGAGAACGGAAATGTACGTAACATTGGTGGGCCTCACCCCTTCCAGTACCATTTGCTTGAAGCTCTCCAAAGCCTCCCCACCACACCTGTGCTTAGCATATCCGGCAATCATCGTGTTCCAGGAGATCACATCTCGTTGAGACATACTGTGGAACACTCGACTCGCATCCTTTATGTCCCCACATTTGGCATACATGTCAACAAGGGTATTCTCCAGAATGATATCTGGTACAATCCCAGCCTGAATGACGTCAGCATGGACCTCTTTGCCCTTGTCTAGGGCTCCAATGCTAGCACATGCATTGAGAATGCAGATGAAGGTAACCTTGTCAGGTGTCACCCTTTCCAGTAGCATATGCTCATAGATCTCTAGAGCCTCCCTACCACACCCATGCTGGGCATATCCTGCGATCATTGCATTCCATGAGACCACATTCCGTTGAGCCATGTTGTCAAACACTCGGCTTGCATCATTTATGCTCCCACATTTGGCATACATGGCCACAAGTGCAGTGTCCAGAATGATACTTGATTCAATTCCAGCTTTGATGATCTGAGTGTGTACATCTCTGCCCTTTTCCAGGTCGGCCAGGCCGGCACATGCATTGAGAATGCAAACAAAAGTGACTTGGTCAGGCATCACCCCTTCCCGTCTCATTTGCTCATAAATTTCAAAGGCCCCACTACCATACCCATGCTTGGCATATCCTGTCATCATTATAGTCCATGTAAAAATATTCCGTGCACGCATCTTGTCAAACACTAGGCGTGCATCCACAACACTCCCGCACTTGGCATACATGTTGATGAGGGTGTTATGTAAGAAGATGTTTGGCTTGAATCCACTTTCGAAGATGTGGGCGTGCACCTTCTTTCCCTCTGCTAGGCCTTTCATCTTGATGCATTCCTGTAAGAGACAGACATAAGTACTTGAGTTTGCCAACATGCCTCCTTGATTTAGAATGTGCAGTGCCTCTTTCAGTTTTCCTGCCTTGCATAGTGTCCTCACATCCCCACCAGAGCCAAAAGAGTTTTTGTGGTCTCCCTCTCTTTGCCCTCGTTCAGAAGCAGTTGTTATCATGGAGGTTCCAGATTCAAGCACCTGTGCTGCTGCCACTTCCAGTTGATCATCTACCCGTATAGGTTTCTTGTAGTTATTACTCCACAGTGCCTTGTGGGTACTCTGGTGCCTGAAATCCGGTCCTCTAGGATTAATCTGCACCCATAACACCCTCAGTATGATGCATGCCATAGCTTTACAAACATAGATTGAGACCATTCAAGGCAAAGGGGAATTGCACACCACTTTTTTGACACGCTCGTTGGCACCAGCAGGACCACCAGTGACATTATCGGGAAGGTAGGGATGGCTCACACACACTTCATTCATCACCAATATTGCAGTCTTCTCCCACCGTACTGGTAACCTGATCCATCACACATATTCCATTACCAGAAGCTCCCTCTCCACACTGAATCTACACTACTCTGCGACAGTTGATGGTCAAAATCTCAAGGAGGCACCCGGTGAGTCAGCTTAGATTAATACTCTCTCTATCATGTGGAACCATGAAGAGGTGTGTACTCCAGAGCACCCTGTAGTACACTAGATGCCTGTGAGTGCTCCAACCACACTGGGCAATTCTTGGCCCCAAAGGTATGGCAGCAAAGCCTCTCTCCTCCATCTATGACCATCAAAATGCATTGTGCACAAGATGAGGACGGCTGACCAGTTTGAATAGTTTACTTTAGCTTGCTTCCCTTTCCTCCCTTCTTTGTTCTTTCCAAGGATTTGGGGTTTTTCTATCATATGTTAAGCTGTACAGGATATCATCAACTACAAAGGAGCTACAAGGGAAAAGAACAGAAATACTCTGAAAATGATGAAAATCTGTGGGAAGGCGGGTTACCTGGTGCTGAATGTGCTCCCAAAAATTAGTAGCTTAAGTAAAACGCTTCCTTTCCGGCACTATATGACATAGTATAGTGCTGAGGGCAGGCCCGGGGGGGGGCGGAGGGCTGCAGTCTCAATATTGTGAGATCGAGGTTGGGGACGGTGCAATGTGTGTGCTCATGGAGAAGAGGTGAAACAAAGACGATGAGGACAGCGTTTTCTGTAATCGCAAGCCACAACAGAAGCCAACCAGCAGAGGGAGCGATGTCTAAGGGCAGAAACGGAGGTAGTGGAGCAAGCCAAATTCATTGTGGACCTCAAAGATACAATATGTCACAATGAGGGTGCTTTACAGCAATACAAACAGGTTGAGGCTAACCAGGAGAAGTACATTGTGGAGTTACAACAGACCCATATGTCGAATAGGAATCAACTCTCTGTAGCTAACAAGGCAGCGAGGGAAGCCAATAATCTGGCTGCAGCTTATGCCAATTTAGTTGAACCTCATGAGAAGCGCATGCAAGGATTACAACAGCAGTTAGATGCCTACAGACTTAAGGAGGAGCAGAGTCTCAGAGATGTTACACAGGACAGAGTGGATGACCAACTTTTAAAAGTATGGTTAACACAAGGGCCAATGGAAGGGAAAGCACCCAGAAAGCTCAACCAGGGGGAGATGAATGACCTGAGGCTGCAAGTGCAGAATATTGCCACCACTACTATAGACAATGTCTATAGTAGAATAGGAGAGCTCCAAGAGGATGTGGATACACTGCAGACTCAAGTGGAGGACTTGAGTTCAAACATAGACCAAAGGCTCATGATTCCTGAAGAACATCTCATGGAGGCGTATTTGAGGGCCAGAACTCTAGTTTTCGGGTCTTCTTCGCAAGAAGTGCAAGGGATGCCAATGGTGGAAACACCAATAGAACCCGTTTCACAGCAGATGGTTGTACAGGTTACTGAATCTCCTATGACAGCAGATGCGCGGCCTGAGGTATGGGGAAATGCTGCTTTCAAACCACCCAAGACTCATGCTGCACAGGAATACAACCGAGCAATGATCATGCCCTTCAATGAAATTCCACATAGCTTGGATTTGGCGTGGAATCAATTTGGTCCTCCACAATCCTTTCCACACTACTACCAAATAATGCGCATTTGGTTGCCAGTGGCCACTCGGACTAAGATTCTAGCAATGAATCAGCTCATTGAGGATCATCATTTTTCAAGGTACTGGTCTAAGGCAGGCACCATGTTGAAGGAGTTAATAGCTTTCCAGGTTGTTCATGGGCACATTCACACCAAAACAAAGGAAGTAGCGAGTTTGGTCATGGGCTGTGGAATTTATTATACAGCTTGTTTCATTGCATGTTACCACATTGAGCAGCAGAAGATGCAGTCCAGATTTCTGACTTATTCCACTACAGATCATTGGACCTTACCTGTGGTGCCGCATCATACGTATTTATATGATGTGAAAATCATGTTACAGAGGGATTCACAACTCCGTTCATGGTTTAACGGGTCCTGGAACAACTTGAACAACGAAAAACAGCATATTGACGACATTTTTAATAAGGAACAGACAGCTTGGCAATACCTATACTGCTCCAAAGTTACTGGCACACCTCTCACCTACACTGAGAAGGAATTGTTGAAGTTCAATCAACTTGCTTTCAACAGGTTACACAACGTTGTGAAGCTTAAGGTTCCTGACATGGTGGGGCCACACTGTATGTCAATTTTCATTCCAGAGAAACCAAAAAAGGCAAGAAAACCAAAAAACTGCAGGACTGAAACAGATTCGGACACAACAGCTGAATCTTCAGAACAAACTCTTGACGTATGGGAGGAATATGATCAAGCACTGCACGACAAAAAACGACGGGGATCTCCCACACCAGAGCCATTACAGCCGGTTCAGTCAAAGGGCAACAAATCAGGTACAAGTACAGCTCAAGCATCTCCAGCAAGCAGTCATAGAACTCGGGCACGTACAGAGAGCCCTCCAAGGCACTCTCACAAACAGACAGGACCACGTTCACAAAGATTTACTGATCCTAAGCAGTAAACCGTGAGGACACGGCTTTTAAAGAGGGGAAGGGGTTTATGGGTTCTGAGGGGTACCCTTAATTTTTTAAGACAGCCCGTCACAGCCATACATAGCCCATCACAGCCCGTCACAGCCAGTCACAGCCCGTCACAGTCATAGCCCGTCACAGCCATACACAGCCAGTCACAGCCCGACACAGCCCGAAACCGCCGTCACAGTCTGACACAGCTGTCACAGTCGTAGGGAACGGTTATCATGACAGGGAACGACTGTGGGGAACAACATCTGCCGGGGAACATGTAATACACGGAAGACGGTTAGTGAAGGAAAACAGTTAGAACAGGGGGAAGGGATAAAGCGGGCAACGGAGACATTGGGAATTATCCCATATCGTTTGCACATAGTGAGGGTGCTTTTCTAGTATATAAGGATAGGCTTGGCTCTTAGGACTTCGTCTCTTGGTGTTCCACTGATGGGCTTGAGCAATCAAGCGAAACTTGTTTGGAATAAAACACCTTAACTCTTTTTGTGTCTCCACACTTAGAGAAGTCGAGAGTCTAGTCCTTGCCCGCCCGGGCAACTTGGATCGAAGGGGTGCTCGGCTCCAAGGGGAATCCCAACCCTTGGTTACTTCTGAGGCCTTTTTTCTTTCCAAAGCATGGGCGTATAGAGTCTTCCGTTTGACGCCATCTTAGCCACCGCTTACAATGGGGAAGGCGGCTGGGGATATATGGTAATCGTGTCGGGAAAGCTAATTTATCCCCGACTACACGGTTCCCCCTGTCGTACGCCCGATGGTCGGAGAGAAGGGACTTGGTTGATCCTCCCTCGAGTTCATCTCGAGCGATCAGAGGACTATGGGCATGCACAAGCCTCTGCCGACCTAACCTTCTCGTCGATGACCTTATGCGGTAATCCCTCCCATTCTTCCTTAGAGGTACGAACCTTTTTTTGAAGGTGGGGCATATAAGTTTTCCAACTAGGGGGTGAGACTTGACCCTATGTTTGTGAGTGCCTTGAGCGCATGCTTGCCCATAGTGAGCAAGATTTTTGTCGCTAAACAAGGAGAAGCAAACATAAAAAAGCTTACGGTTGGAGCGAAAGTGGTCCTAGCCTCTGACATTCATCACAACTCTGACAATACTTGTGTACATCTTTGAACAAAGTAGGCCACCAGTAACCTGCAAGTAGTATCTTCCTACTGGTAGTCTCTTCTCCAAAATGACCTCCAGCCACTCCTTTATGAACTTCCTCCAAAACTTTATTTACTTCATGGTGGTACAAGCATCGTTTAAGTACTCCATCATGTCCTAGCTTATACATTCTGCCCCCTACCATAGTATAAGGTAAAGCCTTGATAGCGATTCTCTTCCTCTGCTCCTTACCATAACTAGGTGGGCACTGACCATGAATAAGGTAGTATCTGATTGGCCACTGCCAATCTAACCATTCATCTGCACTTCCTTGCACCTCCATTGCAAATAAACTCGCATCAGGCAATTGGTCGTCTATTCCTGTGGCGGGCTCTCCTGTTGTTAGGCGTGACAAATGATCTGCCACAAGATGCAGACGGCCAGGCTTGTAAACAACTTCGAACTCAAACTCGTGCAAGATTATTAACCACCTTGCTATCCTTCCACTTATCAAAGGTTTGTTCACCAGATATATTAGAGCCTGGTGATCCACATAAAACATAAACTTTCTTCCCAATAGGTAATGCCTGAATTTCTTGACTGCATAAATCATTGCCAGTGCTTCTCTTTCAGTTGTGCTATAGTTCCTCTCAGCACTGTTCATCAACCTGCTAGCATAGTACACATGTGAATCTATATTTCCTGTAACATTTGGGGCTAACACCGCTCCCAACGCTTCTCCTGAGGCATCACAGTGAACATGAAATACTACATGCCAGTGAGGGTTAATCAGCACAGGTGTAGTTGTTACTGACAATGTAAGTTCCTCAAAAGCCTGTTGACATTCAGCTGTCCATGCAAACACTGCATCTTTCTTCAGAAGTTTGCTTAATGGTGCTGCTATCTGTGCATACCTTTTGACAAATCTTCTGTAATAACTGGTTTGTCCAAGGAATCTCCTTAGACTCTTAACATTTACTGGTGGTGGAGAGGCTTTAATGACCTCTATCTTCCTGGGATCCACAAGAAGTCCCCTCTTACACACAATGTGTCCCAAAAGCACCCCTGAGTTCACACAGAAAGTACATTTCTATGGATTCAGGCCCAGACCTCTCATCCTGCATCTGGCCAAACATAACTCCAATTTATGCAAGTGCTCATTCTTAGAGCTGTACACATTGAAATCATCCAAGAACACCTGCATGAAATCATCCAGATACTCATGAAAAGATTCACTTATCACTCTCTGAAAGGTTGCTGGTGCATTACAAAGTCCAAAAGGCATGACTTTGTATACATAAGCACCCCAGTCTGTGATGAAAGCTGTCTTTCCCTGGTCTTCTTCTGCCACTTGCACTTGATTATAACCACTGAAGTCATCCATGAATGAGTACATCTCATGGCATGCCACAGTGTTCAACACCGCTTCTGTGAATGGCAAAGGGAAATGATCTTTCTTCGTGCACGCATTCAACTTCTTATAGTTCACACAAACTCTCAGTTTACCATTCTTCTTGGGAACTATCACAATGGATGACAACCAAGTTGTATACTCTATCGGGTATATAAACTTAGCCTCAGCCAACTTCTTGATCTCTTCTCCAACCTTCTGTGCATAGTTGGGATTCATTCTGTACCTTGCCTGTTTGATTGGTACTGACCCTCGTTCCAATTCAATCTTATGCTGACAGATCTCAGGTGGTATCCCTTTTAGATCCTTGTAGCTCCAAGCAAATACATCTCTGTATTTGTGTCGCGCGGCTTTTACTCACCCATCCCTTCGCTATCCGAGGCGGAAACTCCAAGATAGAAGAGTTGGAAATCTCTAAGCACTCAGCCCGCTCAGAACAATCAGTCATGACCTATAACTAGTGTATCTTGGGGGTGTTTCCTATTTGTTTTCCTTCCCGCATTCATGTTAGCTAGTTACCTTATTGTTGGTAATTAAGTATCAGTTTGCTTCAGCAATTTATCGGATTCCATCAACTCATCCATTCGTTCCACAGCTTCACTCATATCTCTCTACACAGTGTGAGTATGAAGTATGTATCAGATTAATGTCTATCAAGTATCAGGCTGAAGCCATGGTATCTCTATTCTGCTCTACATTACAACTCTACGTCTTGCATTCAGCAAGTATCAACAGATCGTTCTCCTCCTACTCCGTGCTCTCCCTCTTTCTGCTCAGAGATCCGCTCTCCTCTTCATTTCCTAGTTCTCATTTCCCCAAGTGATGTCCGAAGTCCCCCCAAGAAGTGCCCCCCAACTCTTTCCAGCAGTGATTCCCCAAGTGATCCAAGAATTCATCATTTTCCAGTCCTTGCTCCTGGCTTTATCTTCCTACCCGTTGTTCTAACCGTTTCCCTCACTAACCGTCATCCGTGAACTAACATGTTCCGTTCGCAGGTGTTGTTCCCCACAGTCGTTCCCTGTCCTGCTATCCGTTCCCTATGGTCGTGACAGCTGTGTCAAGCTGTGACTGGCTGTGTGAAACTGTGACCGGCTGTGACCGGCTCTGTCGGGCTGTGACTGGCTGTGCGACTGTGTTGGGCTGTGTCGGGCTGTGACGGGCTGTGACTGGCTGTGTGGCTGTGTGGCTGTGTCGGGCTGTGTCGGTTGTGCGAAGCTGTGACGGGCTGTGTTGGCTGTGACTGGTTGTGTTGGACTGTGACGGCTGTGTTGGCTGTGACGGGCTGTGTAACCCCCCCCTAAAGTGCGCTGCTGTCACCCCTAAGGCTCCTGTTGGTCTCAGTCTGTGCAAAAATTAAGGGTACCCCACAGATCCCGTAAAAGTGTCTAAGTCCCAGACAGTCCTCTAACATTACCCCTTCCCCTCTCAAAAAGCCGTGTCCTCACGGTTTATTGTTTGGGATTTGTAAACCTTTGTGAGCAAGCACCCTTGTGACGTTGAGAGTCTCGTGAAGGACTCCGTGTGCGAGCTCGTGTTCTGTCACTGGTTGAGGGAGATGATTGAACACTACCTGGATATGTCAGTCCCTCTGGAGGCTGATATCGAGGTAATCTTTCAAGCATGGGAGACCCCCGTCGCTTCTTCTCTGCCATCTGTATTGCATAGTCCTCTGCCATGTCAAAAGAGTCCGCTGAAGAAACAGTTGTATCAGAATCCTCGTCCCCCTTGAGGTGTTGTAACTGTCGAACTTTAACTGGAATTCTCTGGGGCATACAATGTTGTCCCACCATGTCTGGAAGTTTAAATTGTAAAACTTGTTGTAAGCGCTGAATTGCAAAATTGGTGAAGACCCTGAGCTCCTTGTCTGTCCATGTGAGTTGTGTACCAATGACTTGTGAATTGTGCAAATATTTCCATGCCTCATGTCTCTTAAAGAAAATATCGTCAAGCCCGAATTTCTGTGTTGACAAATTGTTCCAGGCCGCATGAAACCATGAACGAATCTGAGAATCCTTTTGCATCATAACTTTTGCCTCATATAGGTACATATGAGGTGGCACTGAAGGTAAGACCCAATGATCCCCACTGGAATAATTCAGAAAGCGCGTTTGCATCTTCTGTTGCTCAATGTGATAACGTACCAGAAAACAAGCAGCGTAGTATAACCCGCAGCCCATGACAATACTTGCTACCTCCTTGGTCTTGGTATAAATGAATCCATGTACAACTTGGAAGGCAATTAATTCCTTCAACATGGTACTTGCCTCATGCCAGTACTGGGCAAAGTGATGATCCTCAATTGGTCGATTATTCGGAAGAACTTTAGTCCTAGTGGCCACTGGCAGCCAAATGCGCATGATTTGATAGTAATGTGCCAATGATTGTGGAGGACTAAATTCTTTCCAAGCTAAATCCAACACAATGGGAATTTGGTTGAAGGGCATAATCATAGCCCTACTGTACTCCCTTGCAGCTGGAGTTTTAGGTGGGTTAAAAGCAGCATTTCCCCATACCTCAGGCTGTGGTGGCTGTGGTGTGGCTGTAGTAACAACAGGGTCAGCTACTGGCACAGTGATTTGTTGTGGTGTTGGTGGCACTGGCTCTTGTACCATTGGCATCTCCTGCACCTCCTGTGAAGAAGACTGAAAAGCCAAAGTTCTGGCTTGTAAATAAGAAGCCATTAGCTGTTTCTCAGGTATACAGACTCTCTTGTCGATATTTGAAGTGAGGTCCTCCACTTGAGTCTGCAGGCCGTCTACATCCTCCTGTAACTCCGCTATCCTACTATAGACATTGTCTATAGTAGTTGTGGCAATGTTCTGCACTTGCAGCCTGAGCTCATTCATCTCGCTTTGGGTGAGCTTTCGTGGTGCTTTGCCCTCCACTGGCCCTTGTGCTAACCAGACCTGCATAAGGTGGTTATCCACCAAGTTGCTTGTGGTTCCTCTGAGAGTGTGCTCCTCTCTGAGTTTGTACACATCTAATTGCTGTTGTAAAGCCTCCATGCGCTTCGCATGAGGTTCAACCAAACTCGCATAGGCAGCAGCCAGATTATTGGCTTCCTTCCAAGCTTTGTTAGCCACCGAGAGTTCATTTCTATTGGACATGAGTGTTTGTTGCAACTCAAGGATGTACATCTCTTGGTCAGCTTCCACCTGCCTGTATTGCTTGAAGGTATTCTCATTGCGACAGATTGTATTCTTCATATCGACAATGAGTTTCGTTTGCTCGACATTCTCTGCCTCTGCCTTCGTACATCTTTCCGCTTGACTGTTTATTTCTATTGTACTTTGTTCAAGCATAGTTGTGAGTGTAGCACATTGTATGGCCATCCTGTCATGCACTGTCTGCAACTCCATATGTAGTGCATTCACTTCTTGCAACTTGCTTTCATGCTTCACCTGCATTTGGTATAGCTGTTGCTTATGTGCTTCGTGCAACTGGTCTTGGGCGAGGCCTGCCTCAATCAATTGTTCCTTGGCCAATTGCAAAGCCGCTTCTGTAGTCTCTAAGTCTTGCTGCATCTTGAGAGTGACCTCTTCATCGACCTTGTTTGCACACTCTGTGGCAAGTCGAGCCTCAAACTCCTTCCTGAGTTCCTTCCTCAAAGCTGCCAATTGGGAAGTTGGAACATGGGATTTGACATAAGTGCCCAACAAATTAAGTGTCCTGCTTATGGAACTCATAAGCATGGCTCGTTGAGGGTCATCATGGTGAGCTTGCTGCTGTTCTCCCTGATCCTCAACAGTGTGATGCCTCACGAACCACTCAGGCCATTGCCCCACCAGATTTTCTTCCTGAACATTCTACCTGTGGTACCTCCGTCACAGGTGTGTGTATTATATGCACCGCAGGGTTTCCCCTAGACAACCGTTGCACCTCCGGAATCATTGTGTCCTTGACCATACCAGAATATTCATAGAGAAGGTCCCCCTTCTCAATTTCTGCCACCACCTGTTCTGTAGTGGGAATATCTAACCCTTCTTTTTCCAAATCAATTATTTCTGGTGGCACTACATGGACAACTTGTGGTAACTCTGTGACAAGCCGATCATATGGTTGTGATGGCTGTGATACTGAAGTAACTTCCTCTTCCCTCTCTGAAGGTTCTGCTCCCAATAATAGCAGTTCTCTGTGCTGCTGTGCCCCTTCCTGCACAAGAGCTTGGGGAACATTATCATGCGGATTCCGTGAAGCCAGTGGATCCGCCACTACAGTCTTTCCCCGCCTCTGTCTCTTATTCTCGGGTTGCCCTGCTTGTCCACCCTCACTGTGTGAAGAGCCTTGCTCTTCCATTGCAGTGGTTTTTTGCTCAAACACTCCCATCTCCTTTCTTTCTCGAGCATCAAGTATGCCAGAATCAAGAATTATTTGAGCAATGATTGGGCCAGACACTATGATAGGAGACTTTGCGGCAGTACCCTGTAATCTTTTCATCTCCTCTACCAGTGCGTTGTACATTATGTCCGCCCATTCTACCTCTTCTCCTCTCAGGGCTTTGAGTATTTCCTCTGTGAAGGATCTGCTCAAATACTGTTGGTTCTGTTTCATGGCAAACAGAACGTTCAATACCTGGCCTACCTCCCTTAGCCCTGGGTACACGGCCTTGGTACAAGCATAACCCTGAGTTTTAAAGAAACTCCCTTCTTGGAATAAGTCCCGTATTTGCAGTCTTGCCCTGTGCTCCTCCACATGCACCTGACCTGCTGGCAATCGAAACAATTGCTGTAGGTATAGGGGAGTAATTACTAATTCAACTCCCTTCACCGTTGTTGCTCCTGTCCTAGGCTCAAAGTTCTGCAAGAATTGTAACATGTACTGTCTATGGTGCAATGTCCAATCTTTGCTTTGCAATCCTTCCAATCGCAGCTCCTTCAGTAACTTTACCGCCTGTGGAGTAGCAATCATTTGTTTCTGCAGGATTGTGGTGCTCTTCACCCTGATGTCCTCCATTCCTCTCACTCTCTTCATTCTAGACCCACAGAAATGTTTTGGCTGTAACAATTGAAGAAATCCAGCTTGATGTTTGACTGCAAAGAACAAGATGCAGTAGCATTACATTCGACACATTTGGACAGATGACTGGAAATTGGGGAAGGATCAGGAGAGGAAAATAGGAGGACGACTTACTTCGTATACTACCTCTACCATTCCATCCATGTGAGCCGATACCATGTCCGGTCTGTTTTAGCCATGGATTTTTGAATGAGCTCGGGATCCAGGAGTTTGGCGAACATGTGCGGGTCTTTCCAGGCTGCAGCGGAAGAGAAAACCAGGCATAAATGGTAAGTTTGTTATTCATTCAGCATGTTCTCTAGTCTCTTTCTTTTTTATCAGCATAAACGTATGGTTGCCACAAAAAGCTATGGGTAATTTCTTGTAAGCATGCGGGGCTTGCAAGCATCGATGAAGAGAAAAGATCCGCTCTATTCTTCCGTCCTTATGCCACTGCGTAAGTAATATTGCGAGCGTATAGTCTGTTAGTTCCTCCATAGCTTCAAAGCTATAGTATTGATGGTTTGTCCCGTCAAGACGCCCGTTACTTAGAACGACGCCGACTCTTGCGCTTAAATTCCCTCCAATTTCTTGATCCCTTTTCTGGCTTTCGATTGGCTGTAACCGCTGTGACTGGATTTTAGATTTAATTTTCTTTAGTGGACTTTCCCTGATGGACTGTCCACTAGGATAACACATGTGACAAGAATTTCGCTTTTCTGTACTTGCCGTTTGTTCTGTTGCCCCTTTTCCGTATTCATTAATGGGCCCGCCATTCATCCGAATTGACGTGCTAATTAGGTATTTTGACGGCCATTCTTGTCCTCTTTCTTGATGACATCTGTTCTTGCACTTCCTTCTCAGCTGTGTGTTGCGCCCTGACTTCCACGTGTCCCTTTCTAAATTGGCTTCCATCCTTTCTTCCGCCGACCATTTTCCTGAAGTTAGCCTACGTCCACCTGTCACTGATTCTATGGATTGTGTAACCCTAGTAGGCTGTGTTGAGCTGTGACAGGCTATGTCATACTGTGGTACGCTGTGATAGGCTGTGTGGCACTGTGGTAAGCTGTGATAGGTGTCACGCGGCTTTTACTCACCCATCCCTTCGCTATCCGAGGCGGAAACTCCAAGATAGAAGAGTTGGAAATCTCTAAGTACTCAGCCCGCTCAGAACAATCAGTCATGACCTACAGCTAGTGAATCATGGGGGTGTTTCCTATTTGTTTTCCTTTCCGCATTCATGTTAGCTAGTTACCTTACTGTTGGTAATTAAGTATCAGTTTGCTTCAGTAATCTATCGGATTCCATCATCTCATCCATTCATTCCACAGCTTCACTCAGATCTCTCTACACAGTGTGAGTATGAAGTGTGTATCAGATTAATATCTATCAAGTATCAGGCTGAAGCCGAGGAGTCTCTAATCTGCTCTACATTACAATTCTACTGCTTGCATTCATTAAGCATTACAGATCATCCTCCTCCTACTCCGTGCTCTCCTTCTTTCTGGTCAGAGATACGCTCTCTGTCTCATTCCCCCCACTCCTTCCAGCAGTGATTCCCCAAGAAGTGATCATTTTCCAGTCCTCGCTCCTCGCTTTATCTTCCTACCCGTTGTTCTAACCGTTTCCCTCACTAACCGTCACCCGTGAACTAACATGTTCCATTCGCAGATGTTGTTCCCCACAGTCGTTCCATGTCCTGCTATCCGTTCCCTATGGTCGTGACAGCTGTGTCAAGCTGTGACTGGCTATGCGACTGTGTTGGACCGTGTCAGTTGTGTCAAGCTGTGACTGGCTATGCGACTGTGTGGGACTGTGTCAGCTGTGTCGGCTGTGTCGGGCTATGACGAGCTGTGTCGGACTGTGACGGGCTGTGTTGGCTGTGACGGGCTGTGTCGACTGTGACGGGTGTGTTGGCTGTGACGGGCTGTGTCGGCTGTGACGGCTGTGTCGGACTGTGACGAGCTGTGTTGGCTGTGACGGGCTGTGTAACCCCCCCCCCCCTAAAGTGCGCTGTTGTCATCCCTAAGGCTCCTGTTGGTCTCAGTCTTTGCAAAAATTAAGGGTACCCCACAGATCCCGTAAAAGTGTCTAAGTCCCAGACAGTCCTCTAACATTACCCCTTCCCCTCTCAAAAAGCCGTGTCCTCACGGTTTACTGTTTGGGATTAGCAAACCTTTGTGAGTGAGCACCCTTCTGACGTTGAGAGTCTCGTGAAGGACTCTGTGTGCGAGCCCGAGGTCTGTCACTGGTTGACGGAGATGATTGAACACTACCTGGATATATAAGCCCTCTGGAGGCTGATATCGAGGTAATCTTTCAGGCATAGGAGACCCCCGTCGTTTCTTCTTTGCCATCTGAATTGCATAGTCCTCTCCCATGTCAAAAGAGTCCGCTGAAGAAACAGTTGTATCAGAATCCTCATCGCCTCTCAGGTGTTTTTAATTGTCGAACTTTTTGTGGAATCCTCTGGGGCATACAATGTTGTCCCACCATGTCTGGAAGTTTAAACTGTAAAACTTGTTGTAAACGCTGAATGGCAAAATTGGTGAAGACCCTGAGCTCCTTGTCTGTCCAGGTGAGTGGGTACCAATGACTTGTGAATTGTGCAAGTATTTCCATGCCTCATGTCCCTTAAAGAAAATATCGTCAGGGCCGAATTTCTGTGTTGACAAATTGTTCCAGGCCGCATGAAACCATGAACGAATTTGAGAATCCTTTTGCATCATAACTTTTGCCTCATATAGGTACATATGAGGTGGCACTGAAGGTAAGACCCAATGATCCCCACTGGAATAACTCAGAAAGCGCGATTGCATCTGTGCTGCTCAATGTGATAACGTACCAGAAAACAAGCAGCGTAGTATAACCCGCAGCCCATGACAATACTTGCTACCTCCTTGGTCTTGGTATAAATGAATCCATGTACAACTTGGAAGGCAATTAATTCCTTCAACATGGTACTTGCCTCATGCCAGTATTGTGCAAAGTGATGATCCTCAATGGTCGATTGTTCGGAAGAACTTTAGTCCTAGTTGCCACTGGCAGCCAAATGCGCATGATTTGATAGTAATGTGCCAATGACTGCGGAGGACTAAATTCTTTCCAAGCCAAATCCAACACAATGGGAATTTGGTTGAAGGGCATAATCATAGCCCTACTGTACTCCCTTGCAGCTGGAGTTTTAGGTGGGTTAAAAGCAGCATTTCCCCATACCTCAGGCTGTGGTGGCTGTGGTGTGGCTGTAGTAACAACAGGGTCAGCTACTGGCACAGTGACTTGTTGTGGTGTTGGTGGCACTGGCTCTTGTACCATGGCATCTCCTGCACCTCTTGTGAAGAAGACTGAAAAGCCAAAGTTCTGGCTTGTAAATAAGAAGCCATTAGCTGTTCCTCAGGTATACAGACTCTCTTGTCGATATTTGAAGTGAGGTCCTCCACTTGAGTCTGCAGGCCGTCTACATCCTCCTGTAACTCCGCTATCCTACTATAGACATTGTCTATAGTAGTTGTGGCAATGTTCTGCACTTGCAGTCTGAGCTCATTCATCTCGCTTTGGGTGAGCTTTCGTGGTGCTTTGCCCTCCACTGGCCCTTGTGCTAACCAGACCTGCATAAGGTGGTTATCCACCAAGTTGCTTGTGGTCCCCTCTGAGAGTGTGCTCCTCTCTGAGTTTGTACACATCTAATTGCTGTTGTAAAGCCTCCATGCGCTTCGCATGAGGTTCAACCAAACTCGCATAGGCAGCAAGCAGATTATTGGCTTCCTTCCAAGCCTTGTTAGTGACCGAGATTTCATTTCTATTGGCCATGACCGTTTGTTGCAACTCCAGGATGTGCCTCTCTTGGTCAGCTTCAACCTGCCTGTATTGCTTGAAGTATTCTCATTGCGACAGATTGTATTCTTCATATCGACAATGAGTTTCGTTTGCTCGACATTCTCTGCCTCTGCCTCGTACATCTTTCCGCTTGACTGTTTATTTCTATTGTACTTTGTTCAAGCATAGTTGTGAGTGTAGCACATTGTATGGCCATCCTGTCATGCACTGTCTGCAACTCCGTATGTAGTGCATTCACTTCTTGCAACTTGCTTTCATGCTTCACCTGCATTTGGTATAGCTGTTGCTTATGTGCTTCGTGCAACTGGTCTTGCGCGAGGCCTGCCTCAATCAATTGTTCCTTGGCCAATTGCAAAGCCGCTTTGTACTCTCTAAGTCTTGCTGCATCTTGAGAGTGACCTCTTCATCACCTTGTTTGCACACTCCAAGTGCCTCAAACTCCTTCCTGCCAAGTTCCTCCCTCAAAGCTGCATTGGGTAGTGGGAACATGATTTTGACATAAGTCCGCAACAAATCCAGTGTCCTGCTTTGTGAACCCATAAAGCATAAGCCTGTTGAGGGTCATCTGGTGACTTGCTGTTGTTCTCCCCTGATCCCTAATAGTGTTATGCCTTACGAACCACATCAGGCCTTGCCCCCACCCTTGCCCCCCCACCAGATTTTCTTCTGAACCACTTCATCGTCCACTTGGTGCTGCAGTGTCTTGACATTCTAAATGTGGTACCCGGTACCTCCGTCACAGGGTGTGTGTATATATGCACCGCAGGGTTTTCCCTGGACAACCGTTGCACCCTCCGGAATCACTTTGTCCTTGACCATACCAGAAATATTTCATAGAGAAGGTCCCTCTTCTCATTTCTGCCACCACCTGTTCTGTAGTGGGAATATCTAATCTTCTTTTTCTAAATCAATTATTCGGTTGAACTGCATCGACAACTTGTGGTAACCTTGTGACAAGCCCGATCATCTGGCTGTGATGGCTGTGATACTGAAGTAACTTCCTCTTCCTCTCTGAAGGTCCTGCTTTCAGTAATAGCAGTTCTCTGTGCTGCTGTGCTTCTTCCTGCACAAAAACTTGGGAAACATTATCATGCGGATTCCGTGAAGCCAGTGGATCCGCCACTACAGTCTTTCCTCCCCGCCTCTGTCTCTTATTCTCAGGTTGCCCTGCCAGTCCACCCTCACACTGTGTTAAGAGCCTTGCTCTTCCATGCAGGGGTTTTTGGCTCAAACACTCCCATCTCTCTCTTCCTTTCTTTCTCGAGCATCAAGTATGCCAGAATCAAGAATTATTTGAGCAATGATTGGGCCAGACACTATGATAGGAGACTTTGCGGCAGTACCCTACCCCGTAATCTTTTCATCTCCCTCTACCAGTGCGTTGTACATATGTCCGCTCCATTCTACCTCTTCTCCTCTCCTCTTCTCCTCTCAGGCTTTGATATTTCCTTCCTGTGAAGGATCTGCTCAAATACTGTTGGTTCTGTTTCATGGCAAACAGAACGTTCAATACCTGGCCTACCTCCCCTTGCCCTGGTACAAGCATAACCCTGAGTTTTAAAGAAACTCCCTTCTTGGAATAAGTCCCCTATTTGCAAGTCTTGCCCTGTGCTCCTCCACATGCACCTGACCTTTGGCAATGAAACAATTGCTGTGGTATAGGGGAGTAATTTCTAATTCAACTCCCTTCACCGTTGTTGCTCTTGTCTTAGGCTCAAAGTTCTGCAAGAATTGTAACATGTACTGTCTATGGTGCAATGTCCAATCTTTGTTTTGCAATCCTTGCAATCGCAGCTCCTTCAGTAACTGTACCGCCTGTGGAGTAGCAAATCGTTTGTTTCTGCAAGGATTGTGGTGCTCTCACTTGATTTCCTCCTCCATTCCTCTCACTCTCTTCATTCTAGACGACCACAGAAATGTTTGGCTGTAACAATTGAAGAAATGCCTGCAGGGCACAACGCATAAACGTATGGTTGCACAAAAAGCTATATGTAATTTCTTGTAAGCCAGCGGGCTTGCAAGCATCGATTAAGAGAAAAGATTCGCTCTGTTCTTTCGTCCCTATGCCACTGCGTAAGTAATATTGCGCATGTATAGTCTGTTAGTTCCTCCATAGCTTCAAAGCTATAGCATTGATGGTTTGTCCCGTCGAGACCCCTTACTTAGAACGACGCCGACTCTTGCGCTTAATTCCCTCCAATTTCTTGATCTCTTCTCTTTTCTGGCTTTCGATTGGCTGTAACCGTTGTGATATGGATTTTTGATTTAATTTTCTTTAGTGAAGCTTTCCTCCTGCTGTCCTGTCCACTAGGATAACACATGTGACAAGAATTTCGCTTTTCTGTACTTGCCGTTTGTTCCGTTGCCCTGTTTCCGTATTCATTAATGGGCCCGCCATTCATCCGAATTGACGCGCTAAGTAGGTACTTTGACGGCCATTCTTGTCCTCTCTTCTCTTGATGACACATGTTCTTTCTTGCACTTCTCCAGCTGTGTGTCGCGCCCTGACTTCCACGTGTCCATTTCTAAACTGACTTCCGTCCTTTCTTTCGCCGGCCATTTCCCTGAAGTTATCCTGCGTCCACCTGTCACTGATTCTATGGATTGTGTAACCCTAGTAGGCTGTGTTGAGCTGTGACAGGCTGTGTCATACTGTGGTACGCTGTGATAGGCTGTGATGCACTGTGGTAAGCTGTGATAGGCTGTGACACTTGTTGTATTTCGTGATAGGCTGTGTTGCGCCGTGCTGGGCTGTGATAGGCTGTGTGGCGCCGTGCTGGGCTGTGTAGGCTTGTGTAAGGTTGTGTCCCGTCGTGATGGGCTGTGATAGGCTGTGTCTCGTCGTGATGGGCTGTGATAGGCTGTGTCACGCTTGTTCTGCCCGCCCTGGTCATATATGCTCGGCCTAGCGTAAGTGCTCCATACTCCGTTGGTAACACTGGCGCAGCCCGTGACTACTCTTGCGTTTCAACATGTAAATCATGCTGCAATGGTTTTGTCATGGATACCACTGTAACCCTTCAACTTATTGGCATTGACTCTTCCCAGCTTTCTTTGTTAATGGTTTGTAACATGGCGGTGTTGTTATCATACATCTTTGTTGACATAAGGTCCTTTCCCATGGTGATTTAAGCTTAGAAGCTTTAATCTTTCCCTTCTTCTGCAACCATGAGAACCAATCTCCCCGTCTTAAAAGTCTTTAACTTGCCTTCATCAAACTGTTCCTTCTTCCTCTTCATCTGAATTCTGGTCATATTATCAGCTGCATCAGCACGTACTTCTTTCACATGGTATAATTCATGTTTCCTGACCTTAATGGAATCTTGCAATTCCATTCTCTTTCCCCATTCCGTTCTCATGGTAGGTAACAGGAATTCCACTGGAAGTAAAGCTTCCATACCATAAACTAATTGGAATGGTGTATACTTAGTGGTGACTTTATATGAAGTCCTGTATGACCACAAGCTGTCAGCAGCTTTGTATCCCAATCCGTTCTGTTTGCATTGACTATCTTAGCCAAGATAGTACATAGTATTTTGTTGGTAGCCTCTGCCTTCCCATTAACCCTGTGGTAATATGTTGTACTCTTCCTATGCACAATCATGAACTCTTTAGTCAATAATTCAATGGTCTCATTAATGAAGTGACTTCCCTGATCACTGATAAATTCCAAGGGACAGCCAAATCGTGTAAGTATGTTCTCATACAGGAACCTTGCTGTGGACTTGGCTGTGTTGTCCCTCAAAGCTTTAGCTTCCACCACCACCCACTTCGTAGTATAATCAGTGGCTGTAATTATGTACCTTTTTCCGTGTATTCTTGGCTGGTGGGTTAATTGGTCCAACAAAGTCTAGTCCCCATTTCTGAAATGGTTCCGTAGGCATTGTAGGATGCAAGGCCATCCTTCCAGATCTCTGCAAAGGTCCTAGCCTCTGACATTCATCACAACTCTGACAATACTTGTGTACATCTTTGAACAAAGTAGGCCACCAGTAACCTGCGAGTAGTATCTTCCTACTGGTAGTCTCTTCTCCAAAATGACCTCCAGCCACTCCTTTATGAACTTCCTCCAAAACTTTATTTACTTCATGGTGGTACAAGCATCGTTTTAGTACTCCATCAGGTCCTAGCTTATACATTCTCTGCTCCTACCATAGTATGGTAAAGCTTTGATAGCGATTCTCTTCCTCTGCTCCTTACCATAACTAGGTGGGCATTGACCATGAGTAAGGTAGTATCTGATTGGCCACTGCCAATCTAACCATTCATCTGCACTTTCCTTGCACCTTCCATTAAAATAAACTCGCATCAGGTAACTGATCGTCTACTCCTGTGGCGGCCTCTCCTGTTGTTAGTCGTGACAAATGATCTGCCACAAGATGCAAACGGCCAGGCTTGTAAACAACTTCGAACTCAAACTCATGCAAGATTATTAACCACTTCGCTATCCTTCCACTTATCAAAGGTTTGCACCAGATATATCAGAGCCTGGTGATCCACATAAAACATAAACTTTCTTCGCCAATAGGTAATGCCTGAATTTCTTGACTGCATAAATCATTGCCAGTGCTTCTCTTTTCAGTTGTGCTATAGTTCCTTTCAGCACTGTTCATCAACCTGCTAGCATAGTACACAGGTGAATCTATATTTCCTGTAACATTCTGGGCTAACACCGCTCCCAACGCTTCTCCTGAGGCATCACAGTGAACATGAAATACTACATGCCAGTGAGGGTTAATCAGCACAGGTGTAGTTGTTACTGACTGACATGTAAGTTTCTCAAAAGCCTGTTGACATTCAGCTGTCCATGCAAACACTGCATCTTTCTTCAGAAGCTTGCTCAATGGTGCTGCTATTTGTGCATACCTTTTGACAAATCTTCTGTAATAACTGGTTTGCCCAAGGAATCTCCTTAGACTCTTTAACATTCACTGGTGGTGGAGAGGCTTTAATGGCCTCTGTCTTCCTGGGATCCACAAGAAGTCCCTTCTTACACACAATGTGTCCCAGAAGCACCCCTGAGTTCACACAGAAAGTACACTTCTCTGGATTCAGGCCCAGACCTCTCATCCTGCATCTGGCCAAACATAACTCCAATTTATGCAAGTGCTCATTCTTAGAGCTGTACACACTGAAATCATCCAAGAACACCTGCATGAAATCATCCAGATACTCATCAAAAAGATTCACTTATCACTCTCTGAAAGGTTGCTGGTGCATTACAAAGTCCAAAGGCATGACTTTGTATGCATAAGCACCCCAGTCTGTGATGAAAGCTGTCTTTCCTTGATCTTCTTCTGCCACTTGCACTTGATTATAACCACTGAAGCCATCCATGAATGAGTACATCTCATGCCTGCCACAGTGTCCAATACTGCTTCTGTGAATGGCAAAGGGAAAAGATCTTTCTTCGTACAAGCATTCAGCTTCTTGTAGTTCACACAACTCTTAGTTTACCATTCTTCTTGGGAACTATCACAATGGGTGACAACCAAGTTGTATACTCTATTGGGTATATAAACTTAGCCTCAGCCAACTTCTTGATCTCTTCTCCAACCTTCTGTGCGTAGTTGGGATTCATTCTGTACCTGCCTGCTTGATTGGTATGTCTGACCCTGGTTCCAGTTCAATCTTATGCTGACAGATTTCAGGTGGTATCCCTTTTAGATCCTCATAGCTCCAAGCAAATACATCTCTGTATTTGATGAACAAACTCTTAGCTTCTTCAAAGAATTCTGGCTCCAAATCAGCTCCTACCTTCACCATCCTCGGTTCCTCTTTAGTTCCCACATTCACTTCCCTCACCTGCTCATCAGCTGTGATTGTCCAACCAGTCACCACTTCATCCTGTAAACTCACAGTGTTGGTTCCTCTAGGATTTCCATTTCTCCTCCTTCTCTTTCTTCATAGAAATGTGATGGGTAACTGCTGGTTTCCTTTCAATTTGGTGTTGCTGACACTACACCACAACAGATACCTCTTAAACAACTTAGGCTTTCCAGCCGCATCTCTGCAACCTGCTCCCACTCTGGGTGTGCAGCAAACAGGTAGCTTCCTGCTCCTCATCCAGTCCTCCTCTCCAGTCATACTTCTCTGACCCCTCGAGGTCTTCTCGTAGCAGGTAATCTACTAGATTTTCTTTGTGGTAATTTGTATCTCGTGTATCCCATTATGCACGGTTAGTAACTGAGAATTCCAGTCATGGAATACCCTGGCCTGTTTCAGCCACGGACGTCCCAATAATAAGGAGTAAGCCTCCATGACTTCATCCATCTTCAACACAGTTACTGTGATCATAAAGATCATCTTCTGTATCTGTATCTTAACTCCTCTTATTAATCCCAATGGCTGTACACTTCTTTGATCTGCCATTGTTACTGTAAATGGGGCTGGTTTCATGTTACTTAGACCAAGCTTCTTCTTAATTGGTCTGTCATGATATTTACTCCAGAACCTCCATCTATCAGTACATCAGTTAGTTCTGTGCTTCCAATTCTCAATTGGATTACTGGCATAGAATCATCAAAGTCCACTGTTCTGTTTCTTGCCCTTCCGGCTTCACATTATAACTGGTCACCTTGCTGTTCAGGTCTGTGTTTCCTGTCTCCTGGGCAATTCGATTGATTGCTTGATACAGCCTGTGCCTACAATAAGGTGCCACAGCCAATAGCTGTCCAATGGTAATCTCTGCTTTGGTCTGGCATATTACTTCAGCCAAAGTCCCTTCATTACTCTGCATGTCTGCATCTTCTTTCTTCCTTTCATCCTCACTCACTTCTTCTTCTCCATCAGAATCAGAGGAATCTGCCACAGGAATATCAGTACTCTTCTGCATTTCCCTTATGGTATCTGTCACTTCCTTGTGCAGTTCCTTCTCATCTCTCCAAGCCTCATCATCTTCAGGCATATCACTGCCACCTTCATTATCATCATCTTCCTCAACTACTGGAGGTATTATTGGCTTTGCTTCTTGTTACTATCATTGTACTTACTTCTGGTACAATACATGGCCTAACCATGTGAGCTGCCACCACTGAGCCCTCATTCACAGGAGCTCTCATCTCATTCTGGTGTCTAATCCAGAATGAACAGGCTGCCTTGCGATGTCCTGGCTGATTACAATAGTAACATAGTTCTTCACCATTGGGTCCTCGCCCTGGTCTGCTCTTGGATTATTTCTGTAATCCTGATTCCCGGGCTGGTAATTCCCCTTGGATTACCCTGATAGTTGCCTCTGGAATTTCCTTGGTAATTCCCTCTTGAATTACCTCTCCCTTCCATGCCATTGTTATAACCACCAGACCTACCATAGTGGTCCTGATCATTGTTTCTTCTTGGCTGGGGCTGCACCTGATGCACCCTTACTTGCCTAGGTTCTCTTGCAGCTGTCCTTCTGTTGTAGTAACAATTATCAGTAGAATGGTTATCCATTTTACAGATAGTACAGTGTTTCTCCTTCATGTGGCATTCAATGGTGGTATGGCCTTCATTCTGGCACTTTGCACACCATACACCCTTCCTCCAATGTGTTGCAGCCTCTGTGGCATACTTCTTCAAGATTTCTTCCAATCTTTTCTCATAGTTATCCCTCTTCAACTTCTCCTTTCTCTTACTCTTCCTTTTAGTTCTTGCTCTTCTTCTATCATCTGACTCATCCTCAGAGTCCTCATCATCCCTTTTCTCTCTCCTGAGCATTCCCAATTGCTCAATTCTGTTTGCAGTTTCAAATGCCTCCTCCACTGTATTATGGGGTAACATATCCACTTTCTTTTGCAACTCTGGTCTTAGTCCACTCACAAACCAAGTCTTCTGTAAACCTGGTGCTGGTACTGCAGCCAGCTTTTTCATCATCAATTCCATCTTTTCCATATACTCCTCAACAATTTCATGCTTCTTTTGCTTTAACTGTTGTAAACTTCCATACACTTCATCCTCAGTTTTACTTGTCCTGAACCTATTTCGGAATGCTGTATTCAAGCCATTCCAGGTTAGGAAATGATTATCAGGGAATCTTGCATACCATTCACTTGCTTTCTTGATAAGTGAACAAGGAAACAATCTCATCTTGGCATCATCGCCATTCTCATTGTTCACTATACACATGTGCTCAAATTGGCTAATGTGTACATCGGGATCCCCTTTTCCTGAATATATTGGAAAATGTGGTTTTGCCCGTGTTGGTTGTAACGCCATCTGTGGCCCTACCTTCTGCCCACTGACAGGTGCTGGCACCCTTGCTGGTGCTGGTCCTTCAGGACCTATTGTTGTTGTGGTGGATCTTCCACCAAGTGGCGGCCCTTGAGCACTCCTTGCTACTGGCCCCACGATATTCACAGTATTCCCAGCTCCAGTTGCACTACTTCCCACACTCCCTGTCCCCCCAGAGCCAGATCGAGGCAGCCCGCCTGATCCCCCTGAGCCGACATCTTCGTTGGCCTGTGATCCAAGTGCTCCACTTGATCCAGGTCCAACGGGTTGGGATGTCCTGGTTGTAGTCTCAACCTCAGCTGTTGGGTCTACTTCTTCATACTCTTCCTCTTCCAATTTCTTCTCTCTGATTTCATCCTCCAAGTTCTGCCCTTGGGTTTCTTCTTCACTCATGTAACTCAACTGCAATGGTGTTGGAGAGTCTGAACTCTCCGTTGGCTCTGCCACATCCTCTCCTCCTTCTTCACCTTCCGCTTCAGAAACTGGAGTTCCTGCTTTTGGTGTTCCATGCCAACTCTTATCAAAGATTTCTGTCAAATCTTTTATCCAGGGATGTACCTCAGATCTTTCACCTCGTGATTGATCTTCTTCCCGTACCAATTCCCTTAATCTTTCTTGCAAAGAACAGAAGAAGTGGCATCCAACTCTAGTTCTTCCGGTATGGATGATGTACTCTCTGATCTTAATGGTGTGAGAGGTCCAGATGATTCCCCTATGTCTATTCCTCTCTCCCAAAGACATGGATAATTAGCTTTCAGATAGCTTTCTCTTTTTGCTGAATATCTCTGGCGTCTAGCTTCTCTTTCATCACTCATGTCCCATGTCTTTCATTTTTTTAATGTGGCAATAACCAAAACTCTCTTCTGTAATATCTCTCGTATATGCCTGGGTTTCTTTCAAGCTTCAATGCACCCTTGGCTATACTTGAAGTCTCCGTTACCATATAACCATATGGCAAACAAGTCTGGAAAGCTGTTCTTGGTGTGGGTTTGATCCACAAAATATCCTTTGGAATCCAATTCTTTACCAGTACAAGCTCTTCATGCATATGAGTATAAACATTCACCTTTCTTTCCTCCCAGCCTTCAAACTCTACTCGCTTAATGGATAGCAATGCTATCACATAAACCAATGTTGGTAACCAACGTGCTCTTCCTCTACAGGCCACCTGATAAATCTTTATCACTCCTTTCTCCAGACCCCACTCAGGGTCAGCATCATGCACTCTCTTAAGAATGTTTTCTTTACAACCGTCTGATAATTCCAAAAACCTCTGGAAGAATCGTTTGGACAATCTTTCCTTCTCAGTTTCACAAGGAATTTGATTCACATCAAATTCTTTAATTCTCCAACCACCATGATCCCACCAGATGCCTAACACATCTGGTTGTTCATGACCCTGTTCCCCAGTATGGTCGCCAAATGTCGCGCGGCTTTTACTCACCCATCCCTTCGCTATCCGAGGTGAAAACTCCAAGATAGAAGAGTTGGAAATCTCTAAGCACTCAGCCCGCTTAGAACAATCAGTCATGACCTACAGCTAGTGTATCATGGGGGTGTTTCCTATTTGTTTTCCTTCCCGCATTCATGTTAGCTAGTTACCTTACTGTTGGTAATTAAGTATCAGTTTGTTTCAGCAATCTATCGCATTCCATCAACTCATCCATTCATTCCACAGCTTCACTCAAATCTCTCTACACAGTGTGAGTATGAAGTGTGTATCAGATTAATATCTATCAAGTATCAGGCTGAAGCCAAGGAGTCTCTAATCTGCTCTACATTACAATTCTACTGCTTGCATTCATTAAGCATCACAGATCATCCTCCTCCTACTCCGTGCTCTCCTTCTTTCTGCTCAGAGATACGCTCTTTGCCTCATTTCCCCCAGTGATGACCGAAGTCCCTCCAAGAAGTTCTCCCTCCCCTCCTTCCAGCCGTGATTTCCCAAGAAGTGATCCTTTTCCAGTCTTTGTTCCCTGCTTTATCTTCCTACCCGTTGTTCTAACCGTTTCCTCACTAACCGTCACCCGTGAACTAATATGTTCCATTCGCAGATGTTGTTCCCCACAGTCGTTCCCTGTCCACTACAACAAATTGCGGCTTTTACGTCTCTGTGTTATGACTCTAAATGCAGTCATGGAAGCCATTTACGACTTCCTGACTCTGCAGACGTAAAGACCTAGTCAGTTGTGACATGGCAGATATGACTCTCCAGGCTGGCTGTCACGTGGCGCCAGAGCAGCTGTGGGGGTAGTCATACACGCTGGCTTTACTGAATGACTGAACGGACAGTGTAGTCCATGTCAGCGGCTGTGCAAGAGTGGCACGTGCTCGATGCAGGAAATGACACGTGGCAGAGTGTTTAGCTCTCCATGACTGCGAACTATGACTACGGGTGTGCTAATCCGGTTGCAACACGTGGCGCATTGCAGTTTTTACACGTGGTCCATCAGCAGATTGACATGTGTCATGATGGGTGTTTTTTTTGGGTGTATTGCTATTTTTTCACATATTTGTATTTCTGCCACGTGGTGTAGTACTATTGGAGAGTGAAAATAGATGTAGTCATTATTATGACTATGATAGCAGTCATGTACATGTCTTTTACAACAATGAAATATAATATATAATACAAAGAGAACAAGGCAGCAAGACATAACTGCAACAAGCTGAGCAAAACCAAGAGATTGCACACCATCTCTATTTACCAATCTATTTATCATTATCATTTTTGTTGCGATCTAAAAATACATTAAATAGTCGCATGTTCTCATGTGAATTATTTGTCTAACTATAACACTTTGAAAAGTGTTCTCCCATAATCTTCTAACTACTCATGTATTCCATCAATCTGCAACCCATCAAAAACGGCTTGCATGGCTTTAAGAATTACTACAGCAAGGACATTTGTTTGTTTTCCAAGTTCTTGCATAAGATGCACCAACCAATATTGCATTGTGAGACACTCACTTGCTATACTCCAAAGCGTCCAGGGAAGGTCACTGAGCAACCTGCCAAGGCGGAAACAATTAAGAGAATTATCTAATACCATATATGAAAAACCAATGCCAGTGTTGTTTATGGTAACTTCTATCCCATGTCCTAAACAAACCAAAGCAAAAAGGTTGGTGTGTATTGGCGAAGTCGTAAGATACTTCACAAAGAAACATGCACTAAAAATGAAACCCAGGATGATAGGAAGGTCACTCACGTTTATACAAAGACATCTTGCCCATTGCCCAGCACCCTGCGTCACCCACACTCTATCTCTATTCCTTCAGCTATCCATGCCTCTGCACAAATCAAGCATTCATCCTTGCCTTGCTGCTAGCAGCTGACAATGACGGCCTACATTTGTTCTAGGAAACACCCAACTCAGCGTAGCACACTAGTTCCTATGCTGAATTGCGTCTGCTACTCTCTGAAATGTAGCAGGCATTCACCTTTCTGCCCCGGTTGACCCATCAGTGACTGGGCTCAGATGAGTATTCATTCCACAGCTTCTCCTCATCTCTGTTACCTATTTTTTGACACTTTCCTGTTGTCACATTGGCAGTATCATGTCAAAGTCACTCCAAACTAGATTCACTCAACCAGCTAACTTGCAGAATTGAACATGTAAATTTAGGGCCGATTCTGATAAGAGGGAAAAACAGGGTGAAATGTGTTGAAGAAGATGTCTTCATTAGCAGTGCCTGATTTTATCACTTGTGCCGCTGCTCCCAGTTGACCATCTACCCATGCAGGTTTCTTGTAGCTATTGATCCACAGGGAATCAAAGGTAATCTTGTGCTTGAAATCTGGCCTTCTTGGATGAATCTGGACCCACACGAAATCCCTGCTCCTTCAGCTATCCATGCCTCTGCACAAATCATGCATACATCCTCGTCTTACTGCTAGCAGCTGACAATGACAGCCTAGAATTGTCAAAGCAAACACTAGCAGGGAAAACAGGGTGAAATATGTTGAAGAAGGTACCTTCATCCTTTTCTCCATCATTTGCTTTCAGGTGTCCAAAGCCCCATCCCGCGCTCCTGCTCTGCACACCCTTCAAGCATCGCATTCCACGACACCACATCTAGTTCAGCCATAGTGTTGAACACTCCCTTGGCATCCTCAATGCTCCCACATTTAGCATACATGGCCACCAAGCCATGTTCAGGATGACATCTGGTACAATTGCAGATTTGATGATGTCACCAGGGATCTCTTTGCCCTTTTCCAGGGCTGCAGACGCACTGCAAACGCACACAAACGTTATGTCGGCGGCCTTCACCCCTTCCCCCATCATTTTCTCAAAAGTTGGAGCCTCCATCCCGCACCCCAGCTGTGCATACCCAGCAAGCATCGCACTCCACGACACCACATCTCGTTCAGCCAGTGTTGAACACTCCCTTTGCATCCTCAATGCACCCACAATTGGCGTACATGTCCACCAGGGCAGGGGCAGTGTTCAAAAGGACATGTGGTAATTTGACAGGCATTCACCTCCTGACTTGGCTATTCCCAACCCATCCTGCCATTGGCAAGAGATTCCACAGAAACTGATAGTTGTCTGTTTGACTGTATAACTATGTATCTCTTGCTTTCTAACAGCTTGTACTGTGACACGCGTAATGCTCTTGTTGTGTTGAATCATTTCACGCCTTCAGGTTTCAGAACAAACATTACCGTCTTTCTTTATCAGACATGTGCACCAAGATAGAATCTCACCAAAAGATTGTTGGTGTTCAACAGTACCATACATGAAGATAACTAGCACCAAAAGGGCATATGAAGCTTATTCTACTCTCCACTAGTATTAACTTGCACCAGGACTTTCAATGGCTGTCTTCCAGTCCACCCACGGCCCGCTGTAAATGGCTTGCAACCTACAGATTTTCAAGAGAGTTGATTACCATGAAAATTTCAAAACTGGCTTTACAAACCTAATAATTCAAGCATAATCAGCATTCAAGCTAAGGAAGCTTTACAAGCATCATGTTGCGAGTAAAGCCTTGGCAACGTCACCAGGAAATCCCCGGCTGAATGGATGACACTGAAATAATGGAGCTTGAAATCCGGCCCTCTTGGACGAATTTGGGCCCACACTCTATCCCTGCTCCTTCAGCTATCTATGCCTCTGCACAAAATCCTTCAGCTATCTATGCATACATCCTTGCCTTCCTGCTAACAGCTGACAATGACAGCCTAGAATTGTTCCAGCAAACACCCCCAACCCTACTTATCAACGAGCAATGAGCTAACTTACAAAATTCAATATGCATCTCAGGGCGTCTGATGAGAGGGCAAAACATGCTGAAATAGGTCGAAGAAGAAGGTGCCCTCACCACACTGTCCTTGACCTTGTGTCATGACCCATGGAGGATTTGACCTTGTGTGTGATGCTTGTGTCTGTAGTCAGGTAATGTCGGATTGGTCAGTGAGAACCTGCACCACGGTGCAGCTGAGCAGACAGACTTTGAAACACGGTCTGCTAAGAATCCTGGGCAATTCGATTGATTGCTTGATACAGCCTGTGCCTACAATAAGGTGCCACAGCCAATAGCTGTCCAATGGTAATCTCTGCTTTGGTCTGGCATATTACTTCAGCCAAAGTCCCTTCATTACTCTGCATGTCTGCATCTTCTTTCTTCCTTTCATCCTCACTCACTTCTTCTTCTCCATCAGAATCAGAGGAATCTGCCACAGGAATATCAGTACTCTTCTGCATTTCCCTTATGGTATCTGCCACTTCCTTGTGCAGTTCCTTCTCATCTCTCCAAGCCTCATCATCTTCAGGCATATCACTGCCACCTTCATTATCATCATCTTCCTCAACTACTGGAGGTATTATTTTGGCTTTGCTTCTTGTTACTATCATTGTACTTACTTCTGGTACAACACATGGCCTAACCATGTGAGCTGCCACCACTGAGCCCTCATTCACAGGAGCTCTCATCTCATTCTGGTGTCTAATCCAGAATGAACAGGCTGCCTTGCGATGTCCTGGCTGATTACAATAGTAACATAGTTCTTCACCATTGGGTCCTCGCCCTTGGTCTGCTCTTGGATTATTTCTGTAATCCTGATTCCCGGGCTGGTAATTCCCCCTTGGATTACCCTGATAGTTGCCTCTGGAATTTCCTTGGTAATTCCCTCTTGAATTACCTCTCCCTTGCATGCCATTGTTATAACCACCAGACCTACCATAGTGGTCCTGATCATTGTTTCTTCTTGGCTGGGGCTGCACCTGATGCACCCTTACTTGCCTAGGTTCTCTTGCAGCTGTCCTTCTGTTGTAGTAACAATTATCAGTAGAATGGTTATCCATTTTACAGATAGTACAATGTTTCTCCTTCATGTGGCATTCTGTGGTGGTATGGCCTTTATTCTGGCACTTTGCACACCATACACCCTTCCTCTAGTGTGTTGTAGCCTCTGTGGCATACTTCTTCAAGATTTCTTCCAATCTTTTCTCATAGTTATCCCTCTTCAACTTCTCCTTTCTCTTACTCTTCCTTTTTAGTTCTTGCTCTTCTTTTTCATCTGACTCATCCTTAGAGTCCTCATCATCCTTAGCAGTCTGCTGCAGATAAACATAGTCACCAGGGTTAAATCTCCAAACCCCAGGACGATAGCCCCCACCACGTATGGTAGCATACCTCAACGTATCACGATGTTGTGCAATGGCAAGGTTATGGAAAGCCATGGGCATGACTTTCTTAAACAACTCTGCACGCTGATCACATGCACATGCCCACATGTCCGGATCGTCAAGGTTGAGAACTGTAGCAGCTTCTCTACGAATGGATGCAGGCAAATCCGGCTCTCGGCCAAAGAGAAGAAAGTATGGTGAGAAGGAGGCAAGTGATGCTTGCTTGCTGAACCTGTAGCCCCTGGCTAACCAAGGTAACCGAAGGTCCCAATCTCCTAGGTGTCCCTTCTGCAAGCCATACTTGCGCAAACCCCTCTTTACTGTCTGGACAACCCTCTCTGCCAAGCCATCGGCCTCAGGATGATCCCGAGAAGTGGTGCGGTGGTCTACCAAGGCCTTGACACACAACGCCTGAAACTCCCCCAAGAACTCTCTCCCTTGGTCCGTGAGTACCTCAGCTGGAGCACCGAATCGGCCAAGTACACAATCCAAGAATGCATACGCAACTCCCTCACTAGCCTTATCAGGCAATGGAACCAACTCGATCCACTTGGAGAAGTGCTCCACCATCACCAACACGTACTTGTTGCGGCGCATGGTCAGTGACAACGGCCCTGCGAAGTCAAGACTCCACCTGTAGCCCAATCCCATGATTGGAAGAGGGTGCAATTGTGGAGTAGGGGCGTTGAATGAAGCACGCACCCTGTCACACACCATGCACCTAGCCACAAATTGTTGCACCTTTGTGTGCATACCACGCCACCAATACTGCCCCTGTAGTAGACTATGAGTGCGTCGCATCCCAAAATGCCCCAACTCCTCATGGGCATGCCGCACTAACCATGCCCGCTGTGTTGGGTGAGGCACAATCCTCACTCGACCATCCTCCCACACTCGGAGCAGGTGTGTTCCCTCCCACTTGAACCTCTTGGCTCGTTGTAGGATCCGATCCCTCTCCTTGGCAGTCATAGTGGCTGCTGTGTCTCCATTGCAGAGGTAGTCCAACACAGCTGAATCCTCATGTATATCTTTGGCGCCACCTTGCTCATTGCTGGCCTCAGGGTCCTCAGACACTCGGTCTACAGTCATCCCTGTTGTAGGTCCAACCTGGCCTTCTGCTGCCAAGATATACAGAAATGCAGATGCATGCCATCCGGGCACCATCTCCTCGTCCGTCTCCCCATGCCACCAAGCTCCAGTATCATCCTGTTGGCTCGTGCATGGATTGCGACTCAACCCATCTGCATCCCGATTGACCAAACCCGGTCGATGCACAACCTGAAAGTCATACTCTTGAAGGATGAGTGCCCACCGTGCAAGCTTCCCCGTAAGCTTGTCTGACTCCATCAACCACTTGAGTGGTTGGTGATCCGTGACAAGGGTGAAGAGGGGGCTGCTATTTCATGAGTGGCATGAGCATGAGCGGCATGAGCATGAGCGGACAAAAAAAAAGCATGAGCGGGCCATTGTGTGTCCACGGAAATAGGGTTAGGAGGCACGGAAATAGGGTCATGTGGACTCGTCATAGCAATGAAATGCAACATTTTATTGCAAATTTTGTGGCAAGCCACGTCTATACAAGTGTGTCCTAACTGACATAGCAAGAATGGGAACTACTCTCCTACACCTTCCGAGGAACTTGGCCCTCCTTCTTCCTCATCCCCCTCATCCCCCCCATCCTCCGAGCTCTATGATGCATCGGTTGCACTATGCCTCTCAAAAATTCCGTCCTCTCATTGGGGGACTGTCCACCTCACCTCCTGGGAATCTTCTGCCTCTTCCTCAGCAGAATCCAAGACAAATCTACGAGCCCGACGGGCTCTAATATCTGCTGCCTCCTCCCTCATCTTCATTTTCTTGAGGCTTGCCTCGTCTAAAATCTGCTGTACACGACTAGGTTCGGAACACCTCCTAATGGACACCGAAGCAAGCCGGGTAGCATAAGTAGGAAGGATGGAGTCCCTTTCTGGACTAGGCATGAAATCCCCCTTGGCAAAAAAAGGCACGTTCCTCCTGCCCATGAACTCCGGTGTAGACGTCCCTCCTGCAGTACTTGGCATCCTACAGTAAGAACAAATCCACTTCAAGAATGTCAATACCAGCAGAAGCAGAAAGGGTTTTCAATGAAATAAGAGAGCAAAGGGAGGCGCCTCACAAAATCTGGAGGCAACTTACAATGCGACCACTCACTCGTAAACCGGGGGCTCCTCGACCTCAATCCCAACTTGTTCCTCCCCCTGCTCCTTCTCGGATTTTTCCTCATCCTCCAAGGGTGCCTCTTCCTCTTTGGGCAGATGTTCAGCCGCTGCAAGTTCCGAGTTGTGGAGGGCAGTATCTGGCTCGAAGGCGAACACATGCCTGTCGGACAACGTCCCTGCCCACATTGAAGCACCTGAGGAACAACGCAGGCGGTTAATAGCTTGGGGCATGCAATTGCAATCGGGCCAGGGGACAAACTGAGCACGTGAAGGCTTACCCGTGCCACATCTGAGGTCAAGAATCCGCCCTTGGACATCCGAGCACGTCTCCATGAGGGTTTGGATGAAAGCAGGGCTTCGGATCCGGCTGTACCGCCACGGTTTGCCTATCTTTGTGTCCTTCGGCATACTGGAGTGGGGCACATAGTTGTAGAGGACATCGTAGGTAACAGGGTCTACAGCGGCATCAACAAGACGACCGTCGTTGAGGAATTTGAACGTAAACCCTTTCTTCACAAAGCAATATGCCTCAAACACCAATGTCTGCACATCCAACAAAAGAGGGATCAACTCCGGGATCTAGTTTAGATACACCACAATATGAGGTGAATGCAATAGATTGATAACTTACACTTTGGCCCTCTGTTCGCAACCCCTGTGTATTGATGCAGAACCATTTTCTGAGGAGGACCGGGGTGACACTTTTCGGTGTCCATCGCGCATTCCATTCGGAGCGCGTCCGGATGGAAATCCGGCGCCGAATTTCCATCCTGCAGGTAATTCGGAGCGCGGCCGGATGGAAAAACGGCGCCCAATTTTCATCCTGCAGGTAATTCGGAGCGCGGCCGGATGGAAATCCGGCGCCGAATTTCCATCCGCCAGGTAAGTCGAAGCGCGGAATTACCATCCTGCAGGTAATTCTGAGCGAGGCCCCTTGTTTTTTTGGTCTTAAAAGACAAAACCTTATGTTTTAGACACGGTTTTCAGGGAATTCTCGACTGGTTGAGAGAAATTCCTTGCTTCTTTTCCATCCCTCGTAGTTCCTAAATGGAAATTCGTTGCCGAAATTCCATCTGGCCGCGATTGCGATTGAAATTCGGCGCCGGTTTTCCATCCCCTCCGCCCAAGTCGACTTTATTCCGGTGCCCCCTGTTGGATATTCGGTGCCGAATTTCCGTCCGGGGGTTGTATTGTGACGGCCAGGTGCCGGCCTCTCCCCCCGAGCCGACTACAGCCGAACGGCCCCGGATGTAAATTCGGCGCCGTTTTTCCATCCGGGGAGGTTTTTATGTCGGCCACTTTTCGGCCTGACCCCCCGACACGACTTCTTTTGGGGGGGCCCGGAGCGAAATTCGGCGCCGAATTTCCATCCGGGGGATGTTCTCTGTCGGACAGGTGCCGGCCTCTCCGCCCGAGGCGACTTCATCCGGGCGGCCCCTGTTGGATATTCGGTGCCGAATTCCCGTCTGGGGGTTGTAATGTGACGGCCATGTGCCGGCCTCTCCCCTCGAGCCGGCTGCATCCGAACGGCCCCGGATGTAAATTCGGCGCCGTTTTTCCATCCGGGGAGGTTTCTATGTCGGCTACTTTTCGGCCTGACCCCCCAACACGACTTCCTTTGGGGGGGCCTGGATGGAAGTTCTGCGCTGAATTTCCATCCGGGGGATGTTCTCTGTCAGACAGGTGCCGGCCTCTCCACCCTAGTCGACTTCATCCGGGCGGCCCCTGTTGGATATTCGGTGCCGAATTTCCATCCGGGGGTTGTAATGTGACGGCCCGGTGCCGGCTTCTCCCCTTCAGCCGACATCATCCGGGCGGCCCCCCACTTTCTGACTGCATATCGTTGGCAGTTATTGCGCAAAGACCAGGGGCGGCATTCCGGAGACAATGTTCATTAACACTCTGACTGTGGATTTTTGAGATAGTTGGCTCCCTGGATTTGGATCAGGCTTCGTCGCTCGGACAAATCGGCACCGCATTCCTTCCCATCGGTGCATCCCCCTTCTACCAGGGAGCTTGCCCGCACGCCATCCTGGCAGTCTTGTGTGCACATCTCCCATGGCGGAAAACCCGAGCGCTACAGTGTACTGCCCTCCTCACGAGCATAGAGCTTCATTTCCGTGCAGAGGGGACATCTGCCGTGTGATGGAGAAATATCTGTGCGTTCGATACCACCTGAAACCGGGGTCGGTTTTTTTGGAGGAGGAAAGGAAGGACTCAAACGGCGTTGTTGTCGAGAGTATTGTTGTGCTCCACGATGATTTCGGCGATGGCAGGGAATGGCGAGTTCCACAATCGGACAGCGTCATATACAGGGCGGTTGGGGACTTCATTTGCCCACCAAATGCACCTTTTATCCTGGCGCCTTCCACGAAACAATCCGCGAATCAGAGAGTGGGTACCTCAAAGAGAGAAGTCCGCAACGAAGTAAATCCAGAGCCCAACCCATCAATGAAGACGAGTGAGAACCGGGTTGTTCACAACCTGTCCGACTCTTACGAGGTCATGGAAGTTCCGAGATCGTCCTGGAGATCAGGCAAGTCCTCAATGGATGTCAGTGGATGAGGGAGTCATATTCCCAGCACCAGCACCGCAGTTCGATCCATTCTTGAAATTCTGCGAGGGCTTCACATGGATGGACACCGCTCGGAGCTGGCCGGGCTGGACTACAGCAAGTTCGCAATTAAATCGGTTACAAGCCTTCCCGCAGACGTCGATGGTAATATCTTCTTTGAGTTCCCTCCTCGGACGGACTACTCGAGGGCGTCCGGAATGTTGATAGATATGGATAGAAAACATGACGGTCATCCTTGGTGCGTCACCAAAACCACCAGCATGAAGATGCTCGATGGTGTGCGGGTGTGCTACGTTGTTTGTGCGGGCGCGTTGCGGTGTTTCTCCCCAACTTGCTTCCATTTTAAATCCAGAGGTCACAGGAACGAGACGGATTGGACAGGCACAGCTCATCAACCATTTCGAGCTCAGGAGAAGGTTTTGAACTCCACATTTAAGTGTGCGCATTGCAAAGAACCACCACACTGCATGTCTGTTTGTAATGCCAAGCAGTTCTATGTGTTGCACTGTTTCCCTGACCTCACCCGAACTTGCATACACGTTGGTTCCCAGTGTCACAAATTGGCGAGGGGGAACTCGCGGGAGGCTGCCCACGAGGCAAAGCAGCTCGTTCAGGAGGAGGTTAAGTTGAGACCGGGTGCCAAACCCAAACAGATACAGCTCCAAGCCGCCCATAAGATGGCATTGGCCAGAATTATGTCGGAAGACGGCTCTAATAGAGTTCCTCTCGATGACAAGGAAATGGAGGCATTGCTGGAGTCGGTGTCCCACGTCTGTTCACCGAATGTCCGAAACCACATTGTCTCATGCAAACAGAAAATTGGGCGTGGCTCGGATATGCACTCCATTCTGAAGGTGAAGCGACGATGTGGATATGACTACATTCATGGAAGTAGGTTTCCAGGACAAGGGACTGAGGCAGATCGTTGTTTCGTATTCAAAATGTCCACGTGTGGGCCTGGCAGCGGTGTCGAACTGGTTGACAGGATGACGAGTGGGGACTTGTCAAACAGTTGGGTCATGTTCGACCATATCAAGCGAATTACAAATCACTAGTGGGTGACATGGCCCAGAACTGCCCAACATCTGTGCAATCCCCGGCACCATGTACCAAAATTCGGCGCCACATTTCCAAATTTTGGGCTTACACACCTGTCCTAAGGGGACCTATAGCCGCGGAATTCGGCACCATTTTTCGCCAGAGAGACCTATTACCGCGAAATACGTCGCGGTTCTTTCCGGTTACGGACCCCATTACCGCGAAATTCGGCGCCATTTTTGCACATGTCGCTGGGAATTGGCATGAGCGGAAGACGAAATATCATGAGCACAACTCTCAAAACTACAATTTTCCCTTCAAGGTGCCGAATAATATATTAGTTTTTTCTGACACATTTGCATTAAATTAATGTTTTTAATGTTTTTTATTTTTGAAATTTGTACTTCTGCTCATGAAAACCGATTGTCTTGCTACTCCGCTCATGCCGCTCATGCTCATGAAATAGCTAACCTCGATGAAGAGATTGTCGTATAGATAGCACCTGAAGTGTGCCACGGCCCCACTGCAGCTAAGCATTCTCCCTCATATGAGCTATACTTAGACTCTGCAGCGTTGTTCGAGAGGCTAGCATAAGCCACTACGAACTCTCTTCCCTCATCATCCACCTGTGTGAGCACCGCTCCAAGCCCCAGCATGCTCCAATCTGTATGCAGCTGAAAAGGACGCCCTCTGATAGGTCGTCTCAAGATGGGCGCCGAGGTCAACCTTGCCTTGAGCTCTTGAAAAGCTTGTTCTTGCTCATCTTCCCATTGCCACTCCTGGTCCACCTTGGTCAGTTTGGTTAGAGCCTTTGCAATGGCACTAAATCCCTTAACAAACCGTCTATAATAGTTTGCTAACCCCATGAAAGCTCGAACTCGGCTCACATCCATGGGGCGTGGAATCTGTGCAATGGACTCTACCTTAGTCTGCTGTACCCCCAATCTTCCAGGATATATCATGTGACCCAGATACTCAATTTGGTTGTGGAAAAACTTGCACTTCCCCGGATGTAACTTCAATCCGTGCGCCCTCAAGCGCTCAAATATCACCTGAAGGTGTCTCTCATGCTCCTCCACCGTAGCACTAAAGATGATGATGTCATCTATGTAGCACCGAGCAAACTCCACCCCTGCTAGAATCCTGTCCATGACTCTCTGAAACTCTACCGGAGCGTTCTTAAGCCCAAATGGTAAGAACCGCCACTGGTATAGGCAATCCTTCCCGTGCTCATTGATCCCCCAGAATGCCGTCTTCTGCTTATCCGCCTCCTTGATCGGCAACTGGTGATATCCGGATCGTAAATCCAAAGTGCTAAAGACGTTGGCATTACCAATGGCATCAAAGATCTCCTCTGGTGTCGGCATGGCATACCTATCGGACTTGGTCTGACGATTTACAGGCCGGTAATCACCGCACATACGTCTCTCCGTCCAATTGCCATAGACATCATTCTTGGCTGGCATCACTGTGGCTGAAGCATACTCTCCCCCAGATAGCTCCACCAAACCAGCCTCCCAAAGGTCCTGAGTTCTCATCTGAATCAAGGACCTCTCCATGTCACTATATCTATAGGGTCTCCAAAAGATTGGCGTGTCAGTGGCCAATTCAATGCGAATCTCTTGACTCTTCAGTGCTCCTAAGTCCTTCAAACTGAAGGCAAAGCAGTTCCTGTAAGCCCTCAAGAACCGCCGTATACATCGTCTTTCTCCTCCGGTGACTATAGGTCCAACATCAGGCTCCCAGTTGTCCTCCGTGACTGCAACCTTGAGTCCAGCAGGCTTAGAGGTAGAAGACGCATCCCGTGGTTGCTATGCTGCAACCTCTTGAGTAGTGATCACTGCCTCCTCTGTCAGTGACAATGTCTCATCCTGCCCCATCATCCCATCCTTGAGGACCTCCTCAACCCGAGAAAAATCCCCAACCTCATCCATCACGGCCGCCTTGGCTGCCAACTCCTTTTGAACCTCGAGCACCTCCCACGTGTGCCATGGATGCGGCCTGCACCTCATGGTCCTCACCTGTTCGCCCCCACTCACTGCCTGTACCGTCTCGGTAGGCAGGGAGACCATCAAGGGAAGTGTACTCCGTACTCTGCGCTGCTCAGCCATAGCCAAGCTGATAATCCAAGTCAAGCAATTGAGATCCATTGCTTTCCCCAACACCTGACGACGTGATGCCTCAGAAAGAGATGGCACCACCATGATACCAGTGGTGAAACCCATTGCCCGCTCGCACTCGTCAGCATTGGGCTCCACTAACTGCTGCAACTGGCTATCCCACAAGAGGCCAGGTCCACCATCCCGGAAAGCATGAGATCCTGGAAAGCTGAGCAGTGTAGGCAATGCTGCTCGTTGGTGACCCACCTTATTGACCACTGCCAAAGGTGATCGGTCATCGTGTCTCACACGCTGAGACTGCCTCCCTATGTCCAAAATGCTATCCACCATCAGGTTTGGTGGCCGCTGCACTCCATCAAATGCACGCTTGAGCAATGCAGGTGGTATCAAGTTGGTCCACCATAGTCATGGGCGATGAGTCCGTGACCCCACTGCAGCTGCATCCAGCAACACTGCTGACCCAAGCCAAGACCGCACTTGATGTACACTGGCCATCACCTTGGCCCAAGAATCACCCATCAATGGCACATTCTCCAAGATATATGCCGGAGAGTCTGTCTGCTGAAGCTGTAAATAGCGCATGACCCTCAACATCTCCCAAAATAGGCGTGATCTTGAGTCTTGTAACCCATTGCCATACCCAGCTGATGAAAGCCCTTGGCAGGGCCAACCTGCCACTACTAAGTGAATAGGGCCAACCCGCTCCAAATCATGTGCCCCAAGCAAGGAGATGTGTGCTGGCAAGGCTTGTTGGTATCCACGAACTGCAGACACTCGCAACAAATCAGGGTATTGCTGCACCAACTGAGCAACATGGCGCAGTCGTGCAGTCTCATCCCTCTCCACATATAGGTAACGTCAAACTCGTACATCTGCCTGCAGCACTGCAGCCAATCCAGTGTTAATCCCGCCAAACAAGTCCAAAAGGCATATGCCTTCATCCGGGCACTGCCACACAAGAGGTGTGGTGTCCAATGGCGACAACTGAGGTGGTCCTGGTGCAATCACCGCACTCTCCTCCTCTCCTGACGGTACAAAGGCCTCTACCTAGGCTTGTTGCACCCGTCTATCAGCAGTTTGCTGCAAATCCTTGCTCGTACCCCACAATGGAGTGTGAGCAACCATGACAGACAACTCCACCGTACCATGCATGTCATCCTGCTCTGCTGGAGGTGGCACATCCGCTGCATGGGCATTGCCCTCCAACAACTCTTCAGGCCAATTAACTGCAGCTGTGAAGGCTGCTAGTGTTGGCATCTTGCCCCGTTGGGCAGTAGCAACACCCCCAATGAACGTCACAAGGAGCTATACACATCAACCATCCCTTGACTGCCATCCAGGCCTGTAGGATACTGACTCCTCCCAAAAATCCAGGGTGAAGCCCATGAGATATAACACTGCCCCACCAACGAGGACATTGTAAGAGACCGCGTCTGTCACAATGGCCTTGGCTCGCATCACTGAGCCATCTATAGGATGATCCGGCTGTATTCTAATGGCCAATTCACGCCGTGTCATGCCCCGAGCCTGCTCTGATCCTCCCAGAGATGTTTGTATCTGGAAGGGACAAGGCTCCATATCCGCCTCTATGAGGCCCAAACCTGCAATAGCGGCTTTGCCCAACATCAGTGGCTGAGCTCCCGAGTCCAACAAGACCCGCAGTGGCCGGTACCTCTTGCCTGCCGGTCCATTCAAAGAGAAAATGTCATCCTGGTTGTCTAACAAAACAACTCCAGGTGTCACCATGGCGCGCTCAAAGGCTGGCCTAGCTGGCAGTTCCGTCAACTTGACAGCTGCAGCTTGCCATGGCGCAGCCGTGGCAGTCTTCACCCTCAAATCCGAAGATCCCTCTGCCACTACACCTTCCACTAACTCCACAGAAGATGAAGTAACCTCCCCACTCTCACAGAGTGTTGCTGCTAGTCTGAACACTGCAGCTGGTCTTACCCCCGGCGTCGCAATCATGGTTGCCGAGAACAGTGGGGCCTGACACACAGAGGTGGCCGCCCCCAACAACACACTGGCTGCACTAGCCTTGGCAGCAGGTGTCAATGCTGCACGTGTAGCTCTTCCCAATGGCACAATAACCTCCGCCTCGGTATCCGTGGGGCAAGAATTAGGTGCCATGGATGTCGTCGACACTATCTCCGCCAAGATGAATGATTGAGGCAACTTAGCATGACGGCTTGCCTCCCCACGTTGTGAATCCAACTCCACATCTGCACCTCGTGGCTCAAGAACTCGTGCTGCTCCTCGGGTGACGGCTGCAGCAGACTCCACCTGCACTAGTGGTAGTGCTGCCCCACACATAAATCCCATGCCTCCCATGTCTCCTTCGTTAGGATGATGTTGCTGAGGAAGAACAGGAGGTGGACCCTCAGGTCTTGGAGCTGGTACCACCTGAGCTGTGGCCATGGCAGCGAGCCTTTGCTCTAGCTACTGAAGCCGGTTGGCCATACCTTGGTCAACGCCCTGACCTCCACGTCCTTGGCCATACTGTGCTTGCCCTCGTCTTGCACCTCGTGCCTGAGCACCTCGTCCTCTCTGAGGTGCTCCACCTCGCCCTCGGCCACCATTGTTCCCTTGGAACTGGCCTCGCCGCAACTCAGGGTGCAAGTCATAACAGTGGGCATCTCCATGCCCATACTTGCCACATTGCCCACACTGCAACTGTGCAGGCTGTGCTTGTGCCGGCCCTTTGCCACTTTCTGGGCAATCTTTTTTGACATGGGGTCCTCTACATGTCCAACATACCACCCCTGGTTGCTGTTGGCCTACAAAAGAAGCTACTGGCCTCTGCACTTGAGGTCCCTTGTAAGCTCCATGGAATTTGGGTTGGGCAACCTTGCCCCCCTAACCACGCTGTTGGGCAGTCCCTTGTACCTCTTGGATGGCAGCTGCTCCTCGTGCAGGCATGTCTTTGCCAAATCCAATGGTAACAACTCGCTCCTCCACCATGTTGAGCTCAATCCGCTCAGCCAGCAGAAACACATCCGCTAATGTGGGTTGGGCCGCTTGTAACAAGGTTGCATCCCACACCCTTCTCCTGAGCTCTTTGTCCAAAATTCCATACCAGAACTGGACTGCCTGAGCTTCAGTAACCCCTTGGGTCACACTTATCAAGCGCCTCATACAAGTGTAGGCCTCTCGCAAGCTCTCACTGGATTTGCGCTGGAAGTCTTGCAAACTTCACAGCTTCTCTGTCTATACACCTTGGTAGTTCCTCCGCAACTCCTGGAAGAACTCCACCACCGGGTTGAATCTAGGCACATGAGTTGTAGTCGTGGCAGGAGGAGTAGTAGCACCTTTTGAACTGGTACCACCTGCAGAAGTACCGGCACTACTTGTTCCACTACTAGTGCTTGTAGTTGGAGATGTTTGTGTAACTGCTGGTGTCACCGCTGCCCTTGTGCCGAGACATAGTTAGGTGACCAATACTCTCGGCACTCCTCAATCTCCACCGCATGTCCCCGCCTAAATTCATGGTATCATCCATGGGCGGCCCCTCAAGGTGCTGGAATAGCCCCTTCCATGCCATAAAGGGCGTAAACAGTTGTGGATTGCGCATTTGCTGCAAATCACACCAACTGTCAAACTCTTGTATAAAGTCATCAAGCTTGATGGTGCCCACAGCTCCAGAGTACCTACGTGGCCCTTTGGTAACTCCATACATCTCCTCCATCGTGTCCCACAACAATGGCACGAAAATGACTTGCACCCTCGGCGAGAATCCTCCTGACTCCAAGTCTGAACCTTCCTCAGAAGACACTGAAGGTGAAAGTGGCCTAAACCGCACACCTCGTCTTGTGTACCCACTAGTATCGCTGGTGCTCGTATTGGCACTCCCTTCAGCAGCTGGTGGCACCTCCGTGATGAAAACTCACAACCACACCTGTTGTAAACCTGTCTCTAATCCCCCTTTCCACAAGGTAACCGGGTAGAGAACCTGTTGCAGCTTATGGCTTAGACTACTAGGTTCGTAACATAAACCTGCACCTGCATCCACTGCAAGCACTCATATGGTTTGCTAGTCATCAATCCAGCCTCACCATAAGAGAAACAATGATGGTCTGACTGGTCATCACCCCAGCCTCACCACCGACAGCATGCTCTATGATTGGCTGGTGATCAAATCTGGACCGACCTCCTATGAAAACAAGCGCCCACACAAAACTGACATGACGCACAGTCAAGCATGCAGGTGTGGGGGGGATCCAAATACAAGAAAATCAAGACAGTAACTCCCCCACACAAAAAAAAAACACTCCACAATGTTGCTCCTGCAAGGACACCCCAGCCCAAACCCGGACTGACTCTTGCCTCCACCTACGGAAAGGTTTTGGCCTACATAGAGGGTGGAAGACTACGGGGAAGAGAGAGTAAAGCAATTCCTAATCCCAGAATGCTCTCATCCCACTAGTCTCCCCCTATCTCTAAACGCTCTTGCTCATGACCAATAGACATAACTACCTTCCAGGGTCTCTCAAATAACTCTCCAAGAGCCCTCAAGATGTCTCTCAAACAATCTCACTAAGGCCCCCAAAGCCTGCCAAATCTTGGCCCTCAAGGACCCCAAAAAGTCCTTCAGACAAGTTGCCAAAGACTCCTTAAGCTCGCCAGATAAAAGCCTCCAAGGACCTCAAAATAGTCCTCCGAATAGCCCTCCAAAGCTCCAAATGTTTGCCAAATATTGGTCTTCAAGGACCCCCAATAGTCCTCCAAACAGTCTTCCAAACACCCCTTCAAGAGCTCTTCAAGTGTCTTACAAAACCTCCTCAAAGGACCCCCCAAAGATCCTCCAAAGGCAATACTCCTCCAGATACACCCTAGATGTCATACACTTTTAATGGAAACGTATGGTAGGCAAAGTCTCTCCACTTGTATCCATACAGTTCTCTCAAAAGGGTATGGTAGGGCAGATGGAGCCCATACTCTGTTCAGAAAAACGTATGTTGGGCATAGGGGGCCATACTCTGTTCACAAAAGTGTATGTTGGGCAGAGGGGTTCCATACACTTTTCACAAAAGTGTATGATGGGCAGAGGGTGCCCATACACAGTTTCTTGAAGAGTATGGAGACTAGGGTTTGTAGAGTATAGTAAGAAACACCTTCTTCATGGTATCTTCCCCCCTAACATGCATGCAAGATTGCATTATCTTACTTTGCAATGCATTCATCCCAAATTGACAAGTTCCTCTTGATCTCCTTGGAACTCATAGCAAGCTAATGTGCCCAATGACAAGCGCCAAGCCTTGCTTGAATTTGAATTTTGTATGCCATAGCTTTCCCTTGCATGGGCTAGTCACACACACTTCCACCTCTTGACCTAGGTGTTCTCTTCATTCATCATAATGTGTATCCAACCTCTATTCAAGAGCTCATCTTCTCAAACTTGAAGTCACAAGCCCTAAAGAGCATGCTCCACATAAGCATCACTTGCTTGATCAACCATCCACCACAAAACTTAAGCAAAAAGGGAATGAATACATGAGCTTCCCCTTCCCCTTCCTTGTCTTGTCACATGCTAATGTATGGTTGAAGTTGCTATGCATGCCGTTAGCCACAATCTCCTTTCTACATGAAGACCACCTCCAATGATCTCCCACATGTGCTCCAAGCTCTTCAATACTCTAGGCTTGGTTTCACATCATCATGGATCTCACCCACATGCTTCCCTTTGGAGTCATCTTGAGCTTCTTGATGCTCTCCAAGTGGTTGCTTTTGTTGTCTTCAAGCCCTAGCCTATGTAGCTCCTTGGCTTTTCTTCCACAACATGCACCACCTCATACACAAAGAATGAACTTGCTCACTTCACCTTCTAGCTCTCCTCAAGCTTGAATTGGAAGCCACACTTGGAAAACATGCCCAAACACATGCGCCACTTGCTTGGTCAACCACTTGCTTCACCAAGAGCAATCCAAGAACTCATAGAACTAACAAAAGCACTCCCTTCTAGCGCCGCCTTTGCTTGTTTGTTTGTCAACCAAATAAAACCCCACTTGGCTTCATTTCACCATGGATAGAACAACCACTTCTTAGCTTCTCTTGAGCTACTCAATGCTCCTCAAGCTACCCTTGTTGTACTCCTTCTATTCCAACCCAAGCATGTGCGGCTCTTTGGCTTCTCTTTCACACCATGAACAACTAGAGCTTGCTCTTGAAACCCTAGTGTTTAACTTCTCCACACACAAGACGCTTCTCTTGTGATGCAAGAGCTCTTTTCAAAAGCTCTCTACCTCTATAGAGCAAAGTAATGCTTCTCAAACCCTAACATCAATGTTCTCCACGCCACAAGGATTTTCCTTTGCAAAACCTGCAACACCTTGCAATACAAGAGCTCTTTACCAAGCTCTCTCCAACACACAAGTGCTAAACTAACCCTTACACTCCGCACTCACAAGCATAAGGAGATCTTCTTGTACTGATAATGGAAGTGAACACACAATGGAAACACTCCACTCATGAATCCACTCGATCACATAAACTAAGTGCACCTTTGTTAAATGAATCCACCCTACAAAGCCCTCACCACACTCCATCTCAACCCCTAGAGCTATGGAGGTGGGAGAGGCTCATGGAGGCTCAACTACAAGAAGATGAGCCTCCTCAACACTCACAAGGGGAAAACCTATCTCCATGTCTCAAGTGAGGCTCGACACCTCACTTGGCATGTGAGACCAAATGAAGTCCCAACACAGAAAATATAAATATAAATATCTAAAATGTCATAGTTAACTAGAAGTAGGTAATTCTAGATATGTATATTTATATTTTGTGTGTTGGGAATTCATTTGGTCTCACATGCCAAGTGAGGTGTCGAGCCTCACTTGAGACATGGAGATAGGTTTTCCCCTTGTGAGTGTTGAGGAGGCTCATCTTCTTGTAGTTGAGCCTCCATGAGCCTCTCCTACCTCCATAGCTCTAGGTATTGAGATGGAGTGTGGTGAGGGCTTTGTAGGGTGGATTCATTTAGCAAAGGTGCCCTTGGCTTGACTTAGTTTATATGATTGAGTGGATTCATGAGTGGAGTGTTTCCATTGTATGTTCACTTCCATTATCACTACAAGAAGATCTCATTATACTTGTGAGTGCGGAGTGTAAGGGTTAGTTTAGCACTTGTGTGTTGGAGAGAGTTTGGTAAAGAGCTCTTGTGTTGCAAGGTGTTGCAGGTTTTGCAAAGGAAAATCCTTGTGGCGTGGAGAACATGGATGTTAGGGTTTGAGAAGCATTACTTGAGTCAGGATCTCGCGTGTTGGTCTTCTAGTAGCTTGGCCTTGCATTTCTTGCTAGCCTTCCATGGTTGTATCCACTCCCACTATCCAATGCAATGCGGACATAACCAATCCCCATCAGGAACCATCTCAAGAGGTGGAGTCAAGCATCCCATATGCCAACCTCTAGAGCATTGATCACACACCAGCATGGTGGCTGCCCCTCTAGCAGACCCACACAACATGCACCTCAAACTTGCAGGTACCACTGCCAGGTTTGGGTCAACCCTTCCATCAACATTTGGAAGGTGACATGGCGCGCAATTATGCACATGGTCCTTCCAAATCATGCCATCCCGACCCTCCAAGATCAGGACTCCTGAGGGCAACACCTCTCGAACCCTCAAAATAGTACGTCATGCAGTCACATCCAAGGTCGTAGGAGCAGTCTGCTGCAGATAAACATAGTCACCAGGGTTAAATCTCCGAACCCCAGGACGTTAGCCCCCACCACGTATGGTAGCATACCTCAACGTATCACGATGTTGTGCAATGGCAAGGTTCTCGAAAGCCATGGGCATGACTTTCTTGAACAACTTTGCACGCTGATCACATGCATGTGCCCATATGTCCGAATCGTCAAGGTTGAGAACTGTAGCAGCTTTAGGGTTTAGGGTTTAGGGTGGTCAACAAAGGCTCGCAAATGTAACAAAAAGTAGAAAAAATACTAGAAAAAAACAAAGTAAATTTTAAGGGAGGCCGGTTCGGACCCAAATACAAATGCCATGGAAACCAAGACAAATGCATACAAAGTGTGCCTATCGTGCCTAAAGGGATGCTATAAGACTATTATGTCTTATCCAAGGACTCCCGCCCTCACGAGATAAGGTTCTCTAATTGAAGAATGAGACACTTTCGCTCCAACCGTAAGTTTTTTTATGTTTGCTTCTCCTTGTTTAGCGACAAAAATCTTGCTCACTATGGGCAAGCATGCGCTCAAGGCACTCACAAACATAGGGTCAAGTCTCAACCCCTAGTTGGAAAACTTATATGCCCACATTCAAAAAGAGGTTCGTACCTCTAAGGAAGAATGGGAGGGATTACCGCATAAGGTCATCGACGAGAAGGTTAGGTCGGCAGAGGCTTGTGCATGCCCATAGTCCTCTGATCGCTCGAGATGAACTCGAGGGAGGATCAACCAAGTCCCTTCTCTCCGACCATCGAGCGTACGACAAGGGGAACTGTGTAGTCGGGGCTAAATTAGCTTACCCGACACGATTACCATATACCCCCAGCTGCCTTCCCCATTGTAAGCGGTGGCTAAGATGGCGTCAAACGGAAGGCTCTATACGCCCGTGCTTCGGAAAGAAAAAAGGCCTCGGAAGTATCCAAGGGTTGGGATTCCCCTTGGAGCCAAGCACCCCTTCGATCCAAGTTGCCCGGGCGGGCTTCTCTAAGTGTGGAGACACAAAAAGAGTTAAGGTGTTTTATTCCAAGCAAGTTTCGCTTGATTGCTCAAGCTCATCAGTGGAACACCAAGAGACGAAGTCCTAAGAGCCAAGCCTATCCTTATATACTAGAAAAGCACCCTCACTATGTGGAAACGATATGGGATAATTCCCAAGGCAATAATAATGCCACTAAAGCACTAATTTAGCCTCCAAGTCAAGACTGCATTAATTAGTCAATGGTCCAAATTAATTGTTGGAACCCTTTGACTTTAACATCAACACTAGGGCTATCAAAGAGGCAAAATTAATAATGCTAGGGACATTTGCACTACAAAATCATCCTATCATTCTAGATTTAACTAGGAATGAACTCAGCTTTTGCGGATTCCTCCAACAAATCATCGCTCGAGGAAGAAACCGAAGCTCCGGGACTTGCTGAAGCAACTCGTGGAGTCTAGGGTTTAGGGTGGCCCCCAAGTTCAAGGCTCAAGTGTACGAAGAGTAGTCGAGCTTAAGAACAAGGGGGGCCCGTTTACCCTCAACTGCGCGTTGCGTCTGTTGGTCGAGTAGAGCGGATCTGAGGTCGTAGGAGATCTTGGTGAAGCAACTCCGGATGAACGCCGCCGGATAACCTCGGGCTCGAAGACGTTTGTAAAACAAAAGTCGCAAATGGTTGAACCCTTGGATGGTGCTTTCTCGTATTACGTACCGTTGGAGCTCGCCGATGACGAAAGCTTTCTTTTGGTGATGTGGATGCCACGAGGACCAAGGCAAGTATTGATACTTGTTTTGGGCCTTTTGATGACATCTAGTAGAGAGCCGTCGAGTTTGGATGAAGTCGTCTCCTTTGAAGAAGGTGATATCCAAGATGTCAGCGGACGTCGGGCTTATGGCAATCGTGATTTTGATGCCATCGAACATGGAACCGTAGTTCCGTAACCAGGACCGGAGGCTCTTTTCGGAGCCTACCCAGATGCCAAAGCCGTCGTCGGTATAGCGCTTAAGATAAAGCAGCTCTTGCTCCGATGGGCACACGTACTCCATGCACATCTCCAACCGACAAAGGAACAAACAAGCATAAACAACTGCAAAATTGCTCCCCAACGCCGTCCCGCGAATTTGGTGCCAAAAACTACCATTGAACTCAAGGTAATGGTGTTTCAAGACTAACCCAGCGAGGGTCATGATCAGGTCTTTTTTGTGTTTGGTGAAATTACCTCCAATAGCACATTCGAGCTCATACAAGCCAAGCTCGGTGATGATGCTGGGATATAGAGATTCCACATCAAACGTAAAAAGAAGAGCATGCGAGGGGACCTCGAGTTGGGAAACCTCTCGAAGAAGCGTGAGAGAATCAACCAAATGAGTGGGTTCCTTGAGAAGTACCGGAAGGAGTTGGTGATGGAGCCAAATTGGATGTGACTGCAGGACGTACTATTTTGAGGGTTCGAGAGGTGTTGCCCTCATGAGTCTTGATCTTGGAGGGTCGGGATGGCATGATTTGGAAGGACCAATTGCGCGCCATGTCACCTTCCAAATGTTGATGGAAGGGTTGACCCAAACCTGGCAGTGGTACCTGCAAGTTTGAGGTGCATGTTGTGTGGGGTCTGCTAGAGGGGCAGCCACCATGCTGGTGTGTGATCAATGCTCTAGAGGTTGGCATATGGGATGCTTGACTCCACCTCTTGAGATGGTTCATGATGGGGATTGGTTTTGTCCGCATTGCATTGGATAGTGGGAGTGGATACAACCATGGAAGGCTAACAAGAAATGCAAGGCCAAGCTACTAGGAGACCAACACACGAGATCCTGACTCAAGTTCACAGATTGCAAGACGGCGACTAACGATGGGGTTGCTCTTGTACCCGGCCTCTTGGTCTATAGAGTTTGAGTACAATAGGGACAGTGATAGAGGAGGTTTACTATTTCATGAGCAAAAACCATGAGCCATGAGCCATGAGCCGCATGAGCCGCATGAGCCGCATGAGCGGTGAGCCGAAGTCTAAGACACGCGGATTTCATGAGCGTCCTCCTCCAAATTTGGAAATGCGGCAGATTAAACAAGTATTAAAATAATAGTTTTATATTTGACCTTGCCGTTTTTGGAAGTTACAGATCTTGTAATGCGGCGAAGATATGTCGTCAGTAACAACTCCGCTCATGGTTTTTTAGATCCGCTCATGGAAATGAGTGACCGTGCAACGAGAAATCCAGTATACCACGGCAAAAGGACGTCACATACTGGCCTGTATAGAGTATTCCGCGGTTTTACATGCCTTAACATTGGAATGAAGCTGACCCTTTTGCCGCGACTGAACCAATAAAGTCTGCACAATTCTGTCATCTTCCAGTATTCGGCGGGAAAGTTTTGCAAGTGAACTAGGAAATGCGGTGCCGCATTAGGGTTCGCACGTGCGAAATTTCGGGGCGGTTTGCTGTTGCTGACTGCCGCATCTACCAGTACCTACGACGTTCCTTGGAAATGCGGCGCCGCATTTCCTTGCCGGGGGTCGAATGAGGAAAGCAAAGTTTGGGAGAGCACAAAAACAGGAACCCTCCAACACACAAAAATACATGCACGTGGAAATGAGTGAATGACATAGTATTATTGACGTTCAAGCAAAACAGGTTACTAGTAGGCAAGACATAAGTCGGACCTTTCTGTGGCCAGAGTCAGAGCTACTTGCAGCAGTACAGTTCTACTATCCGAAAAGGATGGGCGTACCATTGTGTTGGGACCGCAAGCCAAGGTCACTGGTCCCCTGGATCCATATTCAGAAGAGTGTGCACCTCTTGGGGGCTCAACCCTGGTGCATGTATGAAGTGATGAGTTGTGGAATTACACCGGAGTCTCTTTAGGTACACGTAGTACAGATGCTTGCAAGGGCAGTATGATGCCCCCTTGTTCGCCATGATCTGAAAGTCGGTGTAATTGCAGGTGGGTAATTCTGAAATGGTGATGGTGTACACCTCATTGCGAACAGCTGAGCCTGCCGTGGCCATCTGATACACACGCCCGAAGCCTGGTGGGGGCACTTCTGTCGAGCTCTGGATTGTACAGTTTATCCGAAGTGCATTCCCCATCATTGTCTCGTTCGCTTTTGAGGGAGGTCGCCGCCTCTTCGGTTTCCCCCAACGGTGTGTAGGATGCTTAGAGCTGTCGGGTCCCATTGTTCTTGCTCTCACAGGGGTCGGTGGTGGAGGCTGTGGAAGCGGAAATGGTTGTCTGGGGACGTCAGTGCGCTGCACCATCCGAAATCCTGCGGCGGTAAGGGCGTCGGCCTCGACCTGACTCAGATCGCAGCCTGGTTCCACCGGCCACACCGGGGGAGCCTCTGGCATTGTTTGTATGCCGTACTTGGGCTTTCCATACACGCAAGTCATAATGTCGTGCCTGCAGAACCAGAACTGGGTGGTTGTCGCCTCCGCAAACTTTGCATGGACAAATCTTCCTGTAAAAGTAGGAGCAGGGACAACACCATCTGGATTCCTCCTTATCATCTCTAAACAACATTGCCGTGTATCCACTCGAATTGCGGAACACCTGCCTCGAAACGACAGCTTTGTGCGAGCAATTCTCCACTGTGACGCAGACACAGTCGTCTCCACAATGGCTTAGCCATACTGCATAACAGGGGGCGGAATCTGGGGCAAGCGAGCGGTGGGAATTTCTCGCCCGGAATCCCCGCTTGAAGGCGATGGCGATCTGGAATTTCTTGGGCTTCCACTGCTGGAAGACACATTGTGCGGCAACATGACGGGCCCTCAAGGTGCTGTCCGAATGTTCCTGTCGGATCTCTAGGAATCCTCTTCGCACCCGGGTTCCTCTTCAATCCTCCGCCTCAAGGGCGAGTACGGACGTCCCCCTCTAGGTGCTCACCTCTGCGGTGCAGAGGCGTCCCTTTGATCTTCTCTCGCAATGCTGTCGCCCATTTCAGTGGATTCTTCGACCTCGAAGCTGTTCGCACCAACAATTCCTCCCTGTCCGGCCCAAATCCCCATTGTTTCCCGCTCAGGAACTTGTAGTACGTGGCTTGCTGCATGATTGCTCTGTCGATGTCCTCCGTTGTGGCCGTCACTACGTCCACCAGATGTGCGGCAGAAGACGCTCGCCAGGAGGAGTGCACTGATTCTGCCATATTCGTGTTCGGCATGTCCGTGTCGGAATCCAAGCACTGCTCCTACAAGGACACAGACAATGGTGAGGAACCAATGGAAAGGTCCGTAATAGAAAGACAATTGCACGAAAATGACAGCATCATACCTCCCGCATGTACTGTCCGAACTGTCGATACCGGAAATGCCACCACCCCAACCAGCTGTGCAAGGCTCCCAGATTGGTTGTCTCCACTGCACCTGACGTGTTCCACCAAGCCTCGATGATAGCAAACTTAACCTCCGCGTCATCAAATGTGGGTGCATCCTTCCACGCCGTACAAAGGACACGGTGTTCAGCATGGAATGAGCTAGCAACAAATTTGGTAGTGTAGTGGGATAGACTCTGCATCCAATGGAATCCACAGAATCTCTCTTTCCCCTCCATTGGCACATTGGGGTCCTCACCGTACACACGCCGCACCACTGCCCAGTTGGCCTGAGCGTTGTCTGCCATGAATCCCCTGAAATTGGGCTCTGGCAATCCCGCCCTTGCCATCTGCTCGTTTATGCCCTCCCACAGATGCATCTCCGACTGTGTGTCCTCCCCTTTCATCTCGCAGATTGCAATCGTCATGAGCCTCTTGGAGTGATAGTCATAAACATGCGCACCCATAGTCACCCACTGATGGTTTGTAATTCGCTTGATGTGATCAAACATCACCCAAGCATTCGACAGGTTTCCAGTTGTCATGCGAGTGACCAAGTTGACTCCACTCCCAGGCCCACACGTCGACATTTTAAAAATGTAACAACGATCGGATTCGCTGCCTTGCCCTGGAAACCTGCTACCTTGGATGTAGTCATATCCAGTCATTTCACCTACAGGATTGAGTGCATGTCCGACCCCCGGCCGAACTCCTGCTTGCAAGATACGATGTGATTCCGCACATTTGGACTACAAACGTGCGAGACGGACTCCAACAGGTCAAGCATCTCCTTTTCGTTCAAGGGCACTCGGTCAGAACCATCTTCAGACATGATTTTTCCAAGAGCAATCTTGTGGGCTGCCTTCAGCTGAATCTGCTTTGGTCTTGCTCCGGGGCTCAATTTCACCTCCTCTTTTATGATGTCCTGTGCTTCCTGCACAGCCTCACGCATGTTGCCTCTCGCCAAGGGGTGGCAGTGGACCCCAACGTGTATGCAAGCTCTAGTCAAGTCCGGGAACAAATGGATAACGTAATATTGCTTGGCTCTGCACATGGACATGCACGTCGGTGGTTCTTTGCAATGTGCGCACTTGAAAGTATCCGCAGGAGCTTGGCTGGAGACAATGAATGGATGATGCGTTGTGCCAGTCCAATCCGTCTCGTTTCTCCGCCCTCCTTTGGAAAGAAAGTGGAAGCAGGCGGGATTGAGGCACCTCAGCTTCCCCGCACAGAGGACGTATCGTACACAAACACCATCAGCAATTTTCGTGCTACTGGTCTTCGTCACACACCAGGGGTGTCCGTCATGCTTTCGATCCATGTCTGTTAACATCCCCGAGGCTTTGTTTGAGGAAGTGACAGGTGGAAACTCAAAGATGACATTGTCATCGACTTCGGGAGGCAGATACGTTACCTTCCTGACCGGAAATTTGGCATAGTCGAGAGCAGCCAGCTCGGAGCGAGAACCATCGAGGTGATGTTGCCGTAGGAGCTGCACAATGGACCGGGTTGGAGTTATGCTCGAGAGTACATGCGTAGCACCTGCAGAGACGTCCATGTCGGATTTGAACGACCATGTGGAGGACATGGGGACCATAATGCACTCATCTTCATCGTCGGAAATGTCGAATACGTCCACACGAGAAGCTATGGAGGGTCTTGACGGTCCAGGTCGGGAATGATTATCGTTGCATACCTCTCTGTTGGCAGTGGCCGCCTGTCGGTTTCCGGACTCCTTTGTGGATGGTGTGGACAGCGACTGATTCGGAAAGGGAATGGGCATTCCCACAGCTCGGTACAGGATGGTGTCTGATGGGGGTACGTGCCATTCGATTCCGCAACCTCCGTCGTTACCTAGCACGACAATGGTCTCGTCAACCTGTCCAGGAACATCCTTCCTTTCTTCTTCCAAGTAAACTGTGCCCGGTTTGAGCTTGAATTTAGAACAAAGGTAAGTTTCAGTCACTCTGCAAAGTCCTCCCTCGTTTGGGATCCAGGCTCTCCCAAGTTGTGGAGGACAACAAACTATAGCGTAGGAATTCGTAGCCATCGAACACCGCACGAAGTTGGCAAGTGCGAGGTTCAGTACAGCGACAGACAAAGGCTCACAGGCACTATGCGGAGTCCATCGACGATTGGAAGTCGCACATTGAAGTGGAAAGTATAGTTTAAAGATACATGCATGAAGGTGGGAGGTGTGATTCCATAGCCAGTAAGTTAGACAATGATGGCCGAATCGGCGACGAAATAACATCTCCTGACAGTTTCTCCTGAGGGTAGATCCAGCAGTATTCTCGGAACGGACAGGAGCGTTCGCACTGACAAGTGCCAGGACTGTTAGTTAAAACGGTCAGACAACGTAGTTGTGCTCATCAAGATGGCCGCAAATCTGTTGTTTCGGAACAATGCAACCCATTCAAGTTCAGCATGCGGAAATAAGGTTTCAGATTTCCGTCCGGAGTGTTTCTTTCGATTGCTGCTGGACGGAAATACGGCGCCGCATTTCCGGATTGCGTCTTGGTCATGCACCAGAGCGACGGAAATGCGGCACCGAGTTTCCGTCCGGGGGAAACCTTTACACTCTCCAGAACGGAAATGCGGTAACTCATTTCCATCCAGCAAGCACAGTATGTGAAGGTGGAACGGAAATGCGGTACCGCATCTGATGAAGAATTATGAACAAAGGGAAGAGAAATGCGGCGCCGCATTTCCGTTCAAGTCGCACTTTCTGACATTCCAGAACGGAAATGCGGCACCGCATTTCCGCCCGGGTGAGACCTTCATACTCTCCAGAACGGAAATGCGGTAACGCATTTCCATCCAGCAAGCACGGTATGTGAAGGTGGAACGGAAATGCGGTACCCCATTTCTGTTCTGATGAGAAATTATGAACAAAGGGAAGAGAAATTCGGCGCCGCATTTCCGTCCGAGTCGCACTTTCCGACATTCCAGAACGGAAATGCGGCACCGCATTTCCGCCCAGGTGAGACCTTTATACTCTCCAGAACGGAAATGCGGTAACGCATTTCTATCCAGCAAGCACGGTATGTGAAGGTGGAACGGAAATGCGGTACCGCATTTCCGTTCTGATTGAGAATTATGAACAACGGGAACAGAAATGCGGCACCACATTTCCGTCTGAGTGGCACTTTCCGACATTCCAGAACGGAAATGCGGAGCCGCATTTCCGTTTTGTATCTGATGCTTGGAGCCGAGTGCAATTCCGATCGCTTGAGAAGGCGCATTTCCGACCGCTTCAGACATTCATACTATCCAGAACGGAAATGCGGTACCGCATTTCCGTTCTGACTCTAAATCGTGAACCATCGGAACTGAAATGCGGCAGCACATTTCCATCCGAGTCGCACCTCCCTCACAAGCTAGAACGGAAATGGGGCACCGCATTTCCGCCCGGGTGAGACCTTCATACTCTCGAGAACGGAAATGCGGCACCGCATTTCCGTTCTTATGAAAAATCGTGAAACATCGGAACTGAAATGCTTTACAGCATTTCCGTCGGAGTCGCACCTTCCGACATTCTAGAACGGAAATGCGGCGCCGCATTTCCGTTTTGTATATGAGGCCTGGAGCTGTGGGACGGAAATGCGGTGCCGCATTTCCATCCATGTGAGACCTTCAAACTTTCCAGACCGGAAATGCGGCACCGCATTTCCGTTCAGCTCAGACCTCTATACTTTCCCGAACAGAAATGTGGCACGGCATTTCCGTTCATCAACTAAGGTATGTGAAGGGGGAACGGAAATGCGGTACCGCATTTCCGTTCAGATTGTAAATCATGAACCACGGGAACTGAAATGCTGTACCGCATTTCCGTCTGGATCGCACGTTTCGACATTCCAGAACGGAAATGCGGCGCCGCATTTCCCTTTTGTATCTCAGGCATGGAGCTGTGGGACGGAAATGCGGCACCGTTTTTCGTTTCAACAACTAAGGTATGTGAAGGTGGAACGGAAATGCGGTGCCGCATTTTCTTCCAACAAGCACGGATGTGTAGCTTCGTGATGGTACTTAACGGAAATGCGGCGCCGCATTCGCATTTTCACTCCAACTCCAAATTTGAACACGTGGAGCAGTGGAATTGCGGCACATGTCTGCACTCTATCTGACTGAAGTGGCATGAGGCGGCGCGGCCTGACCGTTGGATAATGATGTTTGTTTTTCGGACGGCAGGCGTATCCTGAACGATTTGAATTTCGTAATGACGCAAAGTCCACGAGGAGACACTTTCCTCCAACCCTTTCGAACCCAAGTGCTGCATCACTGCCGTTTCATCTGCTTTTGTCGTGTCTCCTCAGTCACCCCTCTCGCGCCCTTTCCATCTGCACTCTTCGCCCCTTTTCCCTGTCTCTTTTCTTCTTATGCTCGAACCTGAGAGGGAGGGAGTGCGTGTACCAGAGAAAAGACATCGTCGCAAGCTCCGAAAATTGTACTTCGGACGAAGGCCAATGCCGAAGGGGAGGAAGCAGATGCGTCTACAAGAGGAGATTGCCATCTCGCAGCATCAGGCCACGCAGACAACCCAGCCACCAGTGAGAGCTCCATGCTATCGGGATTCGCCAGCTGGTCGAGCACCGAAACCTGCCTCATTTTCCTTCTGCAATTCTTAGACTGTATGCTGGGAGACTTGACTGTAGAAGATGTTTGCATGCCTAACCGGAAAGGTGGACGTGCTGGAGGGATCGCAGGAATCCGAAGAGCCGCAGGCAGAGTCCGTGGAGCTAGCTGCAGCACGCACACCCAGCCGATCCACAAGCACGGGCCTTCCTGCCGGTCCTAGCCCTGTGCGTTTCAAGGACGCGGCTTCCAAGGGCAAGTCTTTGCAGTTCAAAGCCCCAGAGAGTGACTCGCCTTCAAAGGTCATGGAGAATCGCCAGCAGGGGTCTAGCCCTTCTTCAGCAAAGACGAAGAAGAAGCAGCCCGTCCTTCAACTTGTTTCTGAACCGGACCAGGCCGTTTCCCCCCCACCCAGGCGAATGAAGCAGATTCAATTGCAGCAGACACCTTCACCTGGAAGAATGAGGAAGCACAAGGCAATCAGGGGGAGGGCGGAGCAGTCTCCCGCAAAACCGATTCCACGAGCTGAAGCCCAGTTCCTGCTTGATTTCCAACCTGCTGCAGCGAAGCCAATGGGATCGACCGTCGATCTGGCACCGGAGGAGGGTGCTGCCTCTCAACGTTCTCAGCAAGAGATGACCACAATTGAGGAAGACCTGACCACTGAACGCACGGAGGAGGCCTCTGCAATTGCACAATTGTCCGCAAAGATTCCCCAGAGTGCAGCTCCAGTTGGGGATGCTCCAGCTGCTCAGCCCCTGCCGCCACCAGCAGAAATGTCCCCAGAGGAATTCCAAAGTGCAGCGGATACAATGTTGGAGGAGACACATAGTAGCATTGGCAGAGTTCTGGGCAGCAGGGTATTCCAGCGAACTCTTCGAATCCCACTCTGTCGCATGGTCTCCCTTCCCATCGTCAGGCAGGCACTTCCCGGAGATGTGGATAAGCTCAAGTTCGCATTTCAAGAAGGGTACCGTCTAGGTTCGCCAGCCTTCTACGTTTCCCTTGAGAATGAGGACGGCGAATCTCGTGGACCCACTTCGAAGGAATTGTCAACATGGGATACCCACTGGCACACTCGCAACGACGAATTCGAGGCAACCCTGAAGGGTGATCCCGACTTCGGCCATGTGTCGGGTAAAATGTTCATATGTGATTCAGCGGATGAGAGCGATGGAGACAGGGAGGACGACGAGCCAACGGAGGTGAGATGGTCGGTTCCGCAAGGTGAAGATGGGATTTTTGAAAGCCTGGCCATCGACCAGTCCGCTGGAGATGAGAAAGGCAATGACGGGGTGGAGGCGGAGCAGGACAGTCAAGAACAGGCCGACAGTAGTGATGATTTTCAAGATTAATACAATTTTAATGAACTCTCTGTACATTTAAAATCAATTCTAGAGTATATAAAATGGAATTCTCCCCGTCCTTCATGTCCCCTCTCCCATGTGCTTCTAAACGACAACATCGTCCAAAGCTGGTCCCTCCCAAAATCTGAAATACGGCACCGCATTTCCAAAACCGGGGCAAGAACAAATTTTCGATTCATCAGAAACTGTTCGGACAAACGGACATGCGGTGCCGCATTTCCGTTTCCGACACGGCAGTTTTGCCGATTGGCAGCCCCTTCCATGGATGTGAATCGTAATGTGGAGGTCGAACATGGAAATGCGGTGCCGCATTTACCTTTTGGAGATGGACATTTCTCCAACTGCAGACCCATCGACGTTCTTGGGCTCCCAATTCCATGATGCTAAACGGGAATGCGGCACCGCATTCCATTGTCCAATAAGAAATTTCGATGACGTACAAGGAAATGCGGCGCCGCATTTCCAAAAGGGACATCGTTGTTTGCCCAATTCTAGACCCTTTGATGGAAATGCGGCACCGCATTCCATCGTCCTATAAAAACTTGCATTGTCCTATAAAAACTTTCAATTGACCAACATGGGAAATGCGGCGCCGCATTTCCAAAACAGACATCGTTGTTTGTCCAATTCCAGACCCGTTGGGGCATTCCGTCTTGATGGACGGAAATGCGGAACCGCATTCCATTGTCCGATTCGATATTTTGATGACAGACATGGAAATGCGATGCCGCATTTCCAGAACTTCCATCGTTGTTTGTCCTATTCCAGACCCTTCGACGGAAATGCGGCACCGCATTCCATTCTGCTCTCCGGAAATGCTGTGTTGCATTTCATTGTCCGGTACGAAATTTCGATGACGGACATGGAAATGCGGTGCCGCATTTCAAGTATGGACATGGACAAGCATTAGCGACTGGACATGCTTGGATAGTTCAAGGTCGAATATGGTGTTGCGGCGCCGCATTTCAAATTCGAAGTATGGTAATGCCATGTCAGGAAATGAAATGTTGTACAGCATTTCCGTTACGACGACAACGGAGGAAAGGGAGCTGCCAGAAAAAGCTTCATGGAGAAAATGGAATGCGGTGCCGAATTTCCGAGCTTCGGCGTGTACATGTTTCCTACAACTCATACATGGATTTTCTTCACCTCAGGACTGTGATATTGCTGACTCTGGTATATTCATATGGACAGACACATTGTAGAAATGAGACCACAAATTGTAAACAGTGGGCCAATTACGGCAGTTCTTGAACACGATGAAACACAAGCACACAGAAGTGAGGTACGATGGGTGTTTTATTGATCGAACACGGTGTCACATTTAGCAGCTCCAGACAAATCTAATCCCTTCCTCCTTCTACATGGGTGTCACCAAGTCGACGGAACTTCGATAGCCCTCAAAACAAGCTCATTACTGATGCGGCATCTCGAGGTAAACTGCAATGCGGTCGATGTGGTGCCCTTGGTGGAGCTGACGACAATGTCATGCCCATCAATCATACCACCATCATACATCGACAAGGTCACTGTGGGCCTCCTGTGCCCGTGCGATTCGTCTTTGCAACTCAGCCGAATGTGTCCATACACTGGAAAAGCGGAGTGAACTCCACGAATATAGTTTTCCCCGGTGCTGTCCTCCCTGGTCCACTGGCAGCAGTTCCAGCGTCAAAGTGAGGCCGTGCGTGATCTGTCCGGCATCCCATTCCACCTTGGTATATCGAGGTCAACAATTTTCAGGACCCACGGACCGCATTGACCCTCGCCCTCACCTCGCTCAAAGCGGTAATAGCCCTCCAGATACTCCATTGCGCGCAAAGACTCCCGCTTGATTCCAGATGCGTATGTGAAAAGTGAAAGCCAGACAATGATGTCTCCTGATTCTGGTTTCAACATAGCATAATCGTGGCCATGATAAGGGCAGTTAGCAGGATTTTGGCGGCACGGCATCCCTGAAAAAGAGTAGCGCAGTACGCTCAATGACAGCAGCTCCCGGATGGAGGAGGTAGTAGCGCGGTGGCTGGAAGAAATTCAAGCAAACGCTGCAATTCCTCACAAATACTCTAGGGCACATTTAAATTTCCCCCCGACTGGAACCTGCAGGGATGAAGATTGCCTCATCCATGGATGGAGCCGATTCAGTTTCCTTCCCTGCCATGCAAACTATGGGCAGTAAGTGCCAGGTGGGCCTATAGCCACTCGAGACGACGAAGTCCATCCTCCCTTCGATGTAAATGCGGCGCCAAATTTCCATCCGGGGGATGGACTTTGGTGGCAGATTTCAAACTATACCCCGTGGATGAGAAAGACGTATCGGTTCATCCACCGCTGGCTTGTTGAACACGTTACACGATGATTGGTGGGTACTTGTGACCCAGATGGTCCATAATTGGAGCCCGCACTGCACTTCCGCTTCTCATCATTTCGAAAATCTAAGGGCTTCGTTGCTGTCCGCAAGGTGATTTTCATCGGCATCAAAGACGTCCTCAGGTCCTCCCTTGCAAGGATGCCGTGCTTCCGGAACCGGGACGACTGCCCTTATGGAGGCATCGATTATGCAATGTATTCGGCCACATCGGGAGACATCGTTATCTGGTACACAGATTACACAGAAGATACTGGTTCGAATGTGGAAACATTGTCCGCTTTTGAGTATCTCCCAGGCCAGTACACCTCGAGCGGGGTGACGATCTTGGTCTGAGGAGTCCGTGGCTCCTGCGCATCCTTGATTCCGATTTTCCAGCTACGACGGGCACCCATGCAGAAGAATGCGCACTGCTATGCTGTTGCGGTGGAACTGCTGCCAGTGGACGTGGGTGGACTCCATCGGAGAGACTTATACTCCTGAAGGAGTGCGCTCATCTTCTCCATTGTATGGGGACATTCGCATTGGTGTGGACGGCGAAAACGTGAAGCTTTCCATATTCGATGGTGGTATGATTGAAGGGCAAGACATTGTGGTGAACATCAACAGGGGGGTACAACGGCTGCAATCCAGTTTACCTGGAGGAGCCCGAAGACTCATGAGCTAGTTCTCAGAGCAGTCGAAGTCCATTGACAACGTGACTTGGGGGGGGGGGGGAGTGACTGAGCCCGTGGTGCACAGGGCTAAAGATTTGTTTGCACAATCAGCATAGTAGACGTGCTTCAAATGCATGTGGATCAATAAAAACCCCATTGTGCCCTCTTTTTGTTCTATTCTGTATCCATCGTTCCCAAAATGCGTCATTCCTCATTTCGTTTGGGATTGGGAGTGTGGGTGGATTTTGCAAGTGGCTGGTGGTAGGCTGAAATGGGCCCCCATTGTACAGATCAGTACCACCCTACCATTCGCGAAACATTGCCTTTCAATATGTAATTCTAAAAAACATGGCCGATCCTCCTTCATCGGGAGGTCCTTCTCCCCCTATGACCGTGACACCCTAAACCCTATTCCCGCGGACACTCATTTCCGGAAAATAGTCCTGCTCATGTTTTTTTCGACACTTACGACTCTGCTCATGGCTCATGGCTCATGGCTCATGAAATAGCAGCCCCCGTGATAGAGGACTTAGTACGGCTGTGGCTATTACATCTTGTAGCTATCTGGAGTTAGAGGGACCTAACCACCAGCTAAGGGGGCGATTGTGGTATAGCTTTCTAGGATTGTGTGCTTAGATTGTGTGGTGGACATCGATGTATGTTGTGGCACGATGCTTAGGTGCACGACAGCTGTCATGGTTTTAGTCATGGTTATCTAGAATTACCTACTTCTAGTTAACTAGGACATTTTAGATATTTATATTTATATTTTGTGTGTTGGGACTTCATTTGGTCTCACATGCCAAGTGAGGTGTCGAGCCTCACTTGAGACATGGAAATAGGTTTTCCCCTTGTGAGTGTTGAGAGGCTCATCTTCTTGTAGTTGAGCCTCCTTGAGCCTCTCCCACCTCCACAGCTCTAGGTATTGAGATGGAGTGGTGTGAGGGCTTTGTAGGGTGGATTCCTTTAGCAAAGATGCCCTTGGCTTGACTTAGTTTATGTGATTGAGTGGATTCATGAGTGGAGTGTTTCCATTGTGTGTTCACTTCCATTATCTATTGTGGTATAGCTTTCTAGGATTGTGTGCTTAGATTGTGTGGTGGACAACGATGTATGTTGTGGCACGATGCTTAGGTACACGACAAGGGCTGAAACCACTTCGAAATGAACGCAAAACTCGTAAGAGCGTTGCACGCGCAGACCATCGCACAATCTAGAGGCTAGTTGTATTTGAGACATGCAGTTAGCTTCTAGTTTGGTTGATTATCCATTTTGGAGAGAACATTATGATGTTTTTCATATAGAATTTCATGCGTTGGATATTTCTCCCCTGCCGAGAAAACCTTGGATGTTTTTCATCTAAGTTTTCATGTGTTGGACGATCTCTCCAGCCAAGACAATTTTGGATGTTTCCCATCCATTAGGTATTTTCTTTCTCCCCCCGAGACAAGTTCACTTTCCGCAGTATATAAGCGGGGTGAGGGGTGCACATTGTATTTCTTTTCCTTCTCTTTCCCACTGATGAGCTCACGCGCTGAGCGAAACTAGTTTGGGGATTATAGAGATTCGATTTGCTGCATCTTGTGTTCTTGTCTCTTTGTCTCATTGGCGGCGTTGTTGTTGTTGTTGAGTTTTAGATTTGATCTTCTGCATAGTTCATTGCATTCATTTGCTTTGTGTCTATTGTAGTGCATGTTTTAAACTCTTTTTCGAGTGTTGCATGTCAGATCTCCTTCTAAGACTGTTCTTTAGTGTGTCTATTCTCTTACTTAGAGATAGGTTATTATCCTGTCCTTACAATGAATTAGTTTCATCACACACACTTGCCTCTTGCATATCTTTGCATTTGCACTTTAGAACGTTGCAACATCACTCCCACTCTTTTCTATTCTAGTTTTATGTGTCTCAGGATCGATTCTTTTAGTTTTGATTCACAGGCTAGATATTTCTACAAGTTTTCTAAGGTGTCCATAACTAAGGGGTGCACATTGTATTTCTTTTCCTTCTCTTTCCCACTGATGAGCTCACGCGCTGAGCGAAACTAGTTTTGGGATTATAGAGATTCGCTTTGCTGCATCTTGTGTTCTTGTCTCTTTGTCTCATTGGCGGCGTTGTTGTTGTTGTTGAGTTTTAGATTTGATCTTCTGCATAGTTCATTGCATTCATTTGCTTTGTGTCTATTGTAGTGCATGTTTTAAACTCTTTTTCGAGTGTTGCATGTTAGATCTCCTTCTAAGACTGTTCTTTCGTGTGTCTATTCTCTTACTTAGAGATAGGTTATTATTCTTCCGACCTTACAGTGAATTAGTTTCATCACACACACTTGCCTCTTGCATATCTTTGCATTTGCACTTTAGAACGTTGCAACATCACTCCCACTCTGTTCTATTCTAGTTTTCTGTGTCTCAGGATCGATTCTTTTAGTTTTGATTCACAGGCTAGATATTTCTACAAGTTTTCTAAGGTGTCTATAACTGGCCCCCCCTAAAAGCTTGTTTGCACTTTGCTACTAATGCACCCGGTGCATTCGCGGTTCGAACTCTGTTGCATTGCTACATGTATTTGTTTCCACTCTTTTGTAAACCCTAAACATTTGTTATGATGTTAGGTGCAACTTCTGAACCTTCTTCTTCCAAGCATCCTAGGATAGAGATGAATAGTGATGGTGCTCCTGCAGAAGATCGACCGTCTTATTCGTCTCCAAGGGATTATTCTCCTACTCCAAGGCCACACGTTGGGATCTTTTTCAACCAGAATGATCATTCTCCAGACTTTGTGGATGCTATTCACAAGTTGTTGGACAACTCTTTGGCTCAGTATAAGAAGGATTTCAAGAGACTTCAATGTCTCAAGGCAACTTTCGACAAACTCAGATCTCAAGAAGTTGCCGGTGAAATTCCTCATGCTTGTAGAGTTGCTTGTCCGAAGTTGGTCATCTCTTCTGCCTCTGTCCAGACATCTTTGGATGCTACTGTCCTAGCAGCTACTGTTACTTACCATTCAGCTTTGCAAACAGCTTTTATTCAAGCTCATTCCGATCTGGTACAAGAAGCTGAAGCTGTTTTGAGCAAATCCTCTGATGTTTTCATTGCTCGACTCAGGGAGATCAACTTGCATGTGAATGTATCTTCTTGCACAGACCAGATTGAGGATTCTTCTTGGCTCTTTGATGATCTTGACTTTGTGTGCACTCAAGCCATTACAGCCTGGCTTGTTGGAATTTCTTGTTTTCGCGCCAATCACAACCTCGGTACTGCAGTGAGGGAAAAGGCGTTTCATGAAGGAACCGAGCTAGAGAAGGATGGAGAAATATGTCGGGTGATGGAGAAATATCTCTGCGTTCAATACCACCTGAAACCGGGGTTGGTATTTTTGGAGAAGGAAAGGAAGGATTCAAACGGAGTTGTAGTCGAAAGTATTGTTGTGTTCCACGATGATATCGGCGACGGCAGGGAATGACATGTTTCACCATCGGACATTGTCATATACAGGGCTGTTGGGGACTTCATTTGCCCGCCAAATGCACCTTCTATCCTGGCGCCTTCCACAAAACAATCCGTGAATCAGAGAGTGGGTACCTCAAAGAGAGAAGTCCGCAACGAAGTAAATCCAAAGCCGAACCCATCAATGAAGACGAGCGAGAACCGGGTTGTTCACAACCTGTCCTACTCAGACGAGGTCATGGAAGTTCCGAGATCATCCTGGAGATCAGGCAAGTCCTCAATGGACATCAGCGGACGAGGGAGTCATATTCCCAGCACGAGCACAACAATTCGATCCATTCTTGAAATTCTACGAGGGCTTCACATGGAGGACACCGCTTGGAGCTGGCTGGGTTGGACTACATCAAGTTTGCAATTATATCCGTTACATGCCTTCCCATAGACGTCGACGGTAATATCTTCTGTGAGATCCTTCCTCGAACGGACTATTCAAGGGCGTCCGGAATATTGACAGATATGGATAGAAAACATGACGGTCATCCTTGGTGCGTCACCAAAACCACCAGCATGAAGATGCTCGATGGTGTGCGGGTGCGCTACGTTGTTTGTGCGGGCGCGTTGTGGTGTTTCTCCCCAGCTTGCTTCCACTTTAAATCCAGTCACAGGAACGAGACGGATTGGACAGGCACAGCTCATCAACCATTTCGAGCTCAAGAGAAGGTTCCAAACTCCACATTTAAGTGTGCGCATTGCAAAGAACCAGCTCATTGCATGTCTGTTTGTAATGCCAAGCAGTTCTATGTGTTGCACCATTTCCCTGACCTCACACGAGCTTGCATACACGTTGGTTCCCATTGTCACAAATTGGCGAGGGGGAACTCGCGGGAGGCTGCCCATGAGGCAGAGCAGCTCGTTCAGGAGGAGGTTAAGTTGAGACCCGGTGCCAAACCCAAGCAGATACAGCTGCAGGCCACCCATAAGATGGCATTGGCCAGAATTATGTCGGAAGACGGCTCCGACAGAGTTCCTCTCGATGACAAGGAAATGGAGGCATTGTTGGAGTCGGTGTCCCACGTCTGTTCACCGAATGTCCGAAACCACATTGTCTCCTGCAAACAGAAAACTGGGTGTGGCTCGGATATGCACCCCATTCTGGAGGTGAAGCGACGATGTGGATATGACTACATTCATGGAAGTAGGTTTCCAAGACAAGGGACTGAGGTAGATCGTTGTTTCGTATTCAAAATGTCTACGTGTGGGCCTGGCAGCGGTGTCGAACTGGTCGACCGGATGACGAGTGGGGACTTGTCAAACAGTTGGGTCATGTTCGACCATATCAAGCGAATTACAAATCACCAGTGGGTGACAATAGGTGCACATGTCTACGACACCCACTCTAGGATGCTAATAACAATTGCTATTTGTGAGATGAAAGGAGAGGACACACAATCGGAGATGCTTCTTTGGCAGGGAATAAACGAACACATGGCCAGGGCGGGATTGCCCCCTCCCAATTTCCGTGGTTTCATGGCGGACAACGCACAAGCAAATTGGGCTGCCATCCGAAGGGTGTATGGGCAAGACCCCAATGGTCCGATGGAAGGCAAGGAGAGATCTTGTGGGTTCCATTTTTTGCAGAGCTTGTCGCAGTACACAACCAGGCTCGTGGCACCAGATTTCAGAGAGGAGCACCGTTCCATGTGTCTTGCGTGGAAGCGCGCTCTCACCTTGGATGATGGAGAGACACAGTTTGCATGTATACGGGCTTGGTGGACATCGTCAGGTGTTGTAAGGAAATCAGACGAGGGAGCAATGGTCAGTTGACTAGCATGGTGGCATTATCATTTCCTCCAGTTCGGCGACTATATGCGGGAGGTGAGTTGGATGAATTCGCGTCCCGTTGAATATTATGCTAGTCATTATTTGTAACTTGCTTGTAACCTCAACATGTGCATGTGCAGGAAATGTGTCTCAACTCCGACACCGACATGCCGACAATAAACATGGCCGAATCAGTGCATTCTTCCTGGGGTGCCTCCTCTACGGCGCATTTGGTGGACAACCTCACTGCCACAACGGAGGACATTGTGAGGTCAATTATGCAGCAATGCAGGTACAACGAGTTCTTGAAAGGGAAAGAGTGGGGCTTGGGGCCGGACAGGCAGGAAATGCTGATGCAGACTGCCTCCAGATTGAAGAATCCTCGGAAGTGGGCGGCAGCCTTGCGAGAGGGTCTTCGGGACACGCCATTCCTTCGAAGAGGCCAACACTTGGAAGGAGATGTTCACACCCGTCCAGTGAGACAAAGACATGACGAGGCACCTGTCCGAGAAGAGGATTCATGGCGAGCTGACAAGAATATTCGCACGCTCCCTCGTGGTCCCGTGATGTTGCCCAAGGAGGTTTCGTCAAGCACCGCAAGTCCTGCACGTTTAAGATCGCCATCTCATTTGAGCACATGGCACGTGTCTGGGGAACTTAACGAGCCATCTGTAGTAACGCAGTACAATATACCCATTGTGGAGACAAGAGTGTCGGAGTCACAGTGGAGAATTGCAAGGACATTGTCGGCATTTTGAAGGAAGTGCTGCGCCATCCGGATGGATACGAGAGCATACTGTGGTGAGATGATTCAGAGGAACCCACACGGTGCTGTACCTGCACCTTATGTCAGCGGCAGATTTTTGACTCCCACATTTGCTCACGCCACAACGCAGACGTTTTGGTTCTGTAGGCACGATATAATGACCTGTGTATTTGGCAAGCCCAAGTACGGGATTCAGGGAATGCCGGAGCCTCCGGGCGTCTAGCGTGTTGCACCGGGTTGTAACCTCTCTCAGAATGAAGTGGATGCTCTTTCTGCATCAGGATTTCGAATGGTGCAACGCATAGACGTCCCGACCCACGCATTTCCAGTTCCTCAGACCCAGCCATTGCAGACTGCTCAGTCCAGTAGAGACGGATTGGACAATTCTGCACATCCTACAATGTCATTCGGAAGAGTGAAGACTCAGATTGCCAATGCTATTGGGATGGCTTGCACTATTCAGAGCTCCGTGGAGGTACCCCCACCCGGCCTTGGGCGTGTTTATCGGATGGCAACGGCCGGCTCAGCTGTACGCGACGACGTATACACAATTACGATTGGAGTGAAGCCGACTTGCAATTGTACGGACTTCTTGTTGATGGAAGCAAAGAAGGGTTCAAAGTATTATCCGTGCAATCATCTGTATTACATTTACCTGAAGAGGTTGAGGATGAACTTGACTATTGATGACTTTATTCATGCACCAGTGTTGAGCGTGAACGAGCTACACAAACTCCTCTGCCGAGATTCCAGAAATCATTGATGGGGCAAAGGGAATCCACCATATGGATATTTTCAATTGCATTTTGATGCATCAGACTTTGTTTTGCAGTGTAATGAAATGCACCCCAAAACTCCTAGAATGAGACAGACAATATTCCAGAAAATTGAGTTCCAATAGTAGCAGTTGTGGGGCCATTTCTGAAAAAATGGCGCCAAATTTCTCTATTTTGGGCCAAAAACTGGCTAAGTCCCAACATGCACGGGAACGATGTCTGGAAAAATGGCGTTGAATTTTCAGTTACATGGCCCAGGATTGCCCAACATCTGTGCAATCCCCGGCAGCATGTACCGAAATTTGGCGCCACATTTCCAAATTTTGGGCTTACACACCTACGATGTTGGGACCTATAGCCGTGAAATTCGGCACCATTTTTCACCGGAGACACGTATTACTGCGAAATACGTCGCAGATTTCTCCGGTTGCGGAACCTATTACCGCAAAATTCGGCGCCATTTTTGCAGATGTCGCTCGGAATTCGCATGAGCGGAAGACGAAATATCATGAGCACGGTTCTCAAAACTACAATTTTCGCTTCAAACAATGAATAATATATTGGTTTTTTCTTACACATTCCATTAAAATAATATTTTTATGTTTTTTATTTCCAGAATTTGTACTTCTGCTCATGAAAACCGATTGTCTTGCTACTCCGCTCATGCCGCTCATGCTCATGAAATAGCTAACCTTTTTTTAAGGCTGTATTTGGGTTCATGCTTTCTAAACAATGCCAGAGGGATGTGATGTGTATGTATGAACGTCACAACCGACTTTGCCATTTTTACTAGTTGGTTCATTCATGATCTTTTTCCCAATCCTCCAAAAGGAGATCAAAGATATGAGCAGCACACCCTTGGTAATATAGATGGGGATATCGTACCGTCAAAATATCGGCCATATTAACCATGTTAGATGCATTGTCCGTGCACACTTGGACAATTTTATCAGCTCCAATTTTATCGATGAAACTCGTCAACAACCCTGCTTGATAACGTGCATCTTTTCTCTCCCTGCTTGTATCAACGGATCCCAAAAATTGTTCCCCTGCAGGACAGACCAGCATGACATTGAACAGTGGTCGATTAGTAGTGCTTCCATATTTACGGAGAGAATCACCTATCTTTTCATTCATTTTTTGGGTGAGGTCAAACATAGCCTCATCTAGCAATCCTGTGCGGAGATCGCGATAACTCGGAGGTGTATATGTGGACTTGGAATCAGACGTGGCTTTGACAACAGCCACAAACGCATAAAGCCTCGAGACATTGAACAGAATATTGGCCTCGTAGAAAAATTGGGCCCACTTCTTATCCAGAGTCCTTCTGTGTGACAAATTTAAGTCTTCTTGCATTGATTGTTGCCTCAATGGTCTGGTCCGTACAAGTGCTGGCGTCCAATCGGGTGTTGCTCCTGACCCACCGGCTTCTCCACGAACGGCAGACGCCTCGCAAGAATCCCCCTGGGTACAACTCTGAGGGACATTTTGATTCGAACCTGGAATGTTTGGCTCAGAAGCCACGGCCACATCAAGAGACTGTGGGATATTTGCCTCCACATTGGGCAAAATGGGTTTTACTCGCATGGAGGCTTTTAGGCACAAACTAACCCCTGCATTCTTCCCATCTTTGTAGCCGAGGTGATATAATATGCGATCTTTGCGACCCGCCAGCTTCAATGCACAAAAATTGCATTGAACACCGTCTTTTTTGTGCAGGTCTACGGTGAACCAAGGGATCCACTCCTCCCTCATCCTCACACCCAGAACCCTAACCATAGACTTAAGGTTGAACGAAGAACACTAGTATACTTGGTAGATTTGTCAAGAGCAATAGTAGTTAGAACAGAATGCGATGGCCCAACACTACGACATCAATCCAAGTGGATCAATGCACCATGTAGTAGTGTGCTTTTCGACAATTTGCTGCAGTGACTCTGGTAGAAGCTACAACAACAAACGGTCCGCACCCTCCTCTTGGGCTTACATTCTTGCTCAAGGTATAGAGAACATTCACTCGCCACAAAAGTGTTTGCCACAAAAGAAGTGAGGGGCATTGGGACTACCTTATATACTCTCCAGCCTCCAAGCCTCACACGCTCGACGAATCAGAATCCAATGCTGCGACCGTTCTAGGTCGCACGAGGAAGTCGCATGTTATTTTAAAAAAAAAACTGCTACAACCACCCTCATGCTGGTGGTCGCAGATATTAAAAAACAAAAAAATGTTGCGACCACCCTCCTGCTGGTGGTCGCATATATTTAAAAAAAGAAAAATGTTGCGACCACCCCCATGCTTGTGGTCACAGAGATTATTTAAAAATAAATAAAAATTGCTGCGACCACCTTCCTGCTGGTGGTCGCACCTATTAAAAAAAATTGAAAATGCTGCAGCCATCCCCATGCTGTGGTCGCAGATATTAAAAAATAGAAAAATGTTGCTACCACCCCCCTGATGGTGGTCGCACTTATTACAAATAAAATAAAAATTGTGCGACCACCAGTAGCGGTGGTCACAACTTAAAAAATAAATAAAAAATACAACCACCCCTGTTGGTGGTCGCATCTATTTTTAAAAAACAAAAATGCTGCGACAACCCCTCTGCTGGTGGTCGCAACTATTAAAAAATAAGATAAATTTTGCGACCACCACCATTTGGAGGTCGCACCACTTTAACAATAATGATTTTACAAATATTGGCGGATGGAGTAATTTATAAAACAATTCATTCACTTGCCAAGGTGTCGCCTGGAATACAACGTATCCACCTACGTGGTATATTTTTCACCTAACTCATGTTTTACTGATTTTTCGGCAAAACTGACGTGACGTTGGTCGCGTCAGCGTCAGGTCCGACGTGACGTGACGTGATGTCACTGTCGTGTGCAACCCTGGTTTTGATTGCTCGAGCTTGTGGGTCAAGTTAGCAAGTCGAGATTCTTGGGCTTTGATGAGTACTTCAAAGCACTTGATCCGATTTGCGGTTGTGCATTCGTCCAGGCTTGCATCAAGGACGGATTGGGCCTCGGGGATCTCCTATTTGAAGTTTTGGATGACTCAGTCTAAAGGAGTTGGGTATGGAATTGCACTCGCAATTTTTGAAAGTATTTGGAAGTCTTTTCATGCTCATGCCTAAGACTTTTGAATTCCTTGATCGATGTATGCACGATTTCGAGGGCCTTTTTGTTTCCAAAGCACCGGCGTATAGAGCCTTCCATTTGACGACTGCGGGTATATGGTAAACGTGTCGGGTAAGCTAATTTAGGCCCGACTACACGGTTCCCCATATCATACGCCCGATGGTCGGAGATAAGGGACTTGGCTGATCCTCCCTCGAGTTCATCTTGAGCAATCAGAGGACTATGGGCATACGCAAGCCTCTACCGACTTAACCCTTCTTGTCGATGACCTTATCCGGTAATCCCTCCCATTCTTCCTTAGAGGTACGAACCTCATTTTGAAGGTGGGGCATATAAGTTTTCCAACTAGGGGTTGAGACTTCACCTTATGTTTGTGAGTGCCTTGAGCGCATGCTTGCCCAAAGTGAGCAAGATTTTTTATCGCAAGGAGAAGCAAACTTAAAAAAAGCTTACGGTTGGAGCGAAAGTGCCTCATTTTCCAATTAGATCAGAACCTTATCTCGTGAGGGCGGAAGTCATTGTATAATACATAATAATCTTCCAGCATCCCTTTAGGCACGATAGGCACACTTTGTATGCATTCGTCTTGGTTTCCATTGCATTTGTATTTGGGTCCGAACCGGCCTCCTTTAAAATGTACTCTGTTTTTTTCCAGTATTATTTCTACTTTTTGTTACCTTTGCAAGCCTTTGTTGACAACCCTAAACATGGTATTGTACACCTTCACTCGACACAATACGGATGAGATATCCATAGATGAAGATGCACCAATGTACCTTCATCCATTGATATCGAAGCCATATGGTGCCCGATCGACGCGTGTGATACCATTTTGGAATTCTACTTCCGACTTCTATAGTGTGCTAAAATTCAAAATCCCCAAAAAATTCAATTGCAAAAATCAAGGTTTCCAAGTCAACCCTAAACCCAAACTTCGCATGCCCATATCTCTGTATCAGATTCCGACTACACCATTGGATTCACAGTCATAAAAAATGGGGGGCGGGGGGCTCTCCAATCAAAATCCCCCCCAAAAAAAGTCGAAACCCGATATGATACCCTTGTAACCCTAATCCCTCCCTAAACCTTCAACCGAAACAGGATGGGGGAGGTTGTGAGTTATTGCGCAGTGCCAAATTATTGCATCAGGTTCACATAGTGCATCACAAGTTCTGCTTTGGTTATTATTCCTCTGCTAATATTAACCATGCCCGTCTCTATAATACTTCTTAGGTAATTGTTTGGTAATTCAATTCTTTGTGAAAACGATAGCAAGCTGACTGCAGGCTGTGCATGTACATGGGAGAGCCATGTTGCTGCATACACGTACTCTTATGTTTTAGTCTTACCAGTTTTTGGATGCACACAAAAGGGCACCTTAAGCAAGTGATTCATGTGCTTCGTCACTTGGAAGAGCAAAGCCAACGCCGCAATTCCAACCTCCGTACATACTTGGGAGTCTCTACTACCATGAAAAAATATGCATTCTGATTGAAAAAAACTCGTGTTCAAAGGTAGTCCATCATTGTTCATTTTAGCAATTCAAAATTGGGGCATGTACATTACACCGGGAGCCAGGATATAAGATGAAAGCACACTAGAGTGTTCTTTTGTTAATACTAACAGCCTTTAAGAATATATCTCCAAGTCCAGTCTGGGGTAAGTATAGGAAAACACAATCTCTTGCACACATCGTCTCAAGGCTGGCCCCTGCTATACACCCAACATTGTCCAAGAGCATAATTCAGATTGTGTTTCATGAGACACCCCCCTCATGCAAGAAGATTTTGGATGCCTGAACTAGTCTCTGTGCACATTGCTTTAAGGGAAGGTAGCTTGACTCAGACACATCCAACTCAGATGTGAAATGGGAAGTCTACCTCTTGCTTAGACTCCAAGTTCTGTTTTAGTTGCCTCCATCGGGTCACATTGATTTCTTCTTTGGTAGCTGATTTGCGCATGCTTTCCTGCCACTTGTCGCGCATCTGGGCCCTAACAGCTTCACAATTGCAAGTGTAATTTATTTCAAAAGCTAATCCAACACCTTACAACACAGGGTACACATGGATTTGGCAATGATGAGAAGTCCAAGGCACATCTACCGCCCCACAGAAATGGTTGCATTGCTCAAGAACTCTTCCCTAAATTTTCCTAGAATAGATAACTCGCAACCTCTCGACAAAACTGGAAACATATTACACATGACTCTTCATGATTCCCTGAACTTGTTAGTTAAGAGTCAAGATTTTTGTTTGCTATACATTTCACTACCTTTTCACAGTTCTATGTATTTCCTACCCGAAATCTTTTGAGCTGATTGAATCAACATGAACCATAGTGTAAGCAAGGCAGGTTTAAATGGATACATTCGTTTGGGACTAGCTCCAGTGCTTTCTCGTAGTGATCCTCTGGATTTAACAAGCTTTGATCTAACAGTATCTTCTCCTCGGAGAACATCTTGAGCACTTTTGTATATGCTCGCTTGCAAACACAAGGTGGAGTCTTCGGACATTAGCCTCACACTTTGTTAAATAGAGGGGCATGGATTGGTCCGTGAGAGATTGATAAGCTATATAAGTAGATGGAGGTGGAGGACTCGGTCAGGAGAGAAGACTCGGTCTGCTCCCAGGCTTGAATTATGCTGTCATCTTAGTAGGCTGCAGCACCACTACACTCAATCAGTATACAGCTATAAACTGAGATATAGTGAAGAGACAAATCATCATCCTCACTGCTCCATGTCTGTAACGTAGACTTAAAAACCCAAGTTTACACCAAACAAATGATCCCATTTGTCCATTGGTTGTTCATCTTGTAAAAGTTATTCACTCCAGGAAAAACAACTATGTATTTGCCGACAAGTGCAGAAATTCAATGAAAGAATCATGTAACCTTAAGTGGACTGCTATGTTCATAGTTTCCCACAACTGAAGTAGCTACTGCTCAGTGATGGCTCCCCATACACTACAGACTTGACGTAAGAATCTTACATCAACATTGTAAACAGCCCCTATGTCAATCTTGTGAGGGCACTTGTCCCCTATGGCCACCTCCATCCCAGCAACATTGTGGAAGGACAAGTAACGCATATAGACGTCATGCTCCAAGGTGAACGAGAACTCCCTCCTCCTGAAAAAGGAGGGGTCGCACCCTGGATGCTTTTCATCTGTAGACCCCACACATGCAAAATTGCAGCCCCTTCTCTCCTGAGGACAAGCCATCTAAATCATTGCTTCAAATGTAAACGGTTGCTAAAAGTCACATCTCATAGTTATAGCAGCAAAGAAGTGAAAGTGCGACTTGTAACAGCTATAGTTCCCTTACTAAAGTCATCCGCTCCACTTCAAATTCCTACAGGTCTCCGTATATGTTATAAATAAATAAATAAAGAAACTTTGCTAAGTCCAGGGAAAGCTCAAAGAGCTAATACAAAAGAAAGTAGGGTACAAGACAAAATGCTGAACAAGGAGTCCAAATGCAGCCTCTCTAAGGTGGTAAACAAACAAAGAGAGATGACGAACTCCCGAGTCATTGACAAAGACCACATTGTTTGGGAATTTACCTTGTCCATATGACAACCACTTGTGCATCTCTGCGTAAGGAAACAGCCTTCATGGTAGCACATCAAACACGTGAGCTCAATCTACGGGCCTGGAATGCGAAGGTACGAAAACATGCGATTCGCATCAACTTCAACAATATCGTCTGTGTCGTGCACCTAAGCATCGTGCCACAACATACATCGCTGTCCACCACACAATCTAAGCACACAATCCTAGAAAGCTATACCACAATGATAAGAGATGAGAAATGAGAGAAGTAGAAGACAATGAAAGCTCTCAAAGCATGAAGCAATCACATGAAGAACAAGCCCTAGTCCTTCCAAGTGAAATCCACTCTATCACATAAACTAAGTCAAGCCAAGGGCACCTTTGCTAAAGGAATCCACCCTACAAAGCCCTCAACACACTCCCTCTCAATACCTAGAGCTATGGAGGTGAGAGAAGCTCATGGAGGCTCAACTACAAGAAGATGAGCCTCCTCAACACTCAGAAGGGGAAAACCTATCTCCATGTCTCAAGTGAGGCTCGACACCTCACTTGGCATGTGAGACCAAATGAAGTCCCAACACACAAAATATAAATATAAATATCTAAAATGTCCTAGTAAACTAGAAGTAGGTAATTCTAGATAACCATGACTAAAACCATGACAGCTGTCGTGCACCACCTAAGCATCGTGCCACAACATACATCACTGTCCACCACAGAATCTAAGCACACAATCCTAGAAAGCTATACCACAATCGCCCCCCTAGCTGGTGGTTAGGTCCCTCTAACTCCAGATAGCTACAAGATGTAATAGCCACAGCCGTACTAAGTCCTCTATCACTGTCCCTATTGTACTCAAACTCTATAGTCCAAGAGGCCGGGTACAAGAGCAACCCCATCGTTAGTTGCCGTCTTGCAATCTGTGAACTTGAGTCAGGATCTCGTGTGTTGGTCTCCTAGTAGCTTGGCCTTGCATTTCTTGCTAGCCTTCCATGGTTGTATCCACTCCCACTATCCAATGCAATGCGGACATAACCAATCCCCATCAGGAACCATCTCAAGAGTGGAGTCAAGCATCCCATATGCCAACCTCTAGAGCATTGATCACACACCAGCATGTGGCTGCCCCTCTAGCAGACCCACACAACATGCACCTCAAACTTGCAGTACCACTGCCAGGTTTGGGTCAACCATTCCATCAGCATTTGGAAGGTGACATGGCGCGCAATTACGCACATGGTCCTTCCAAATCATGCCATCCCGACCCTCCAAGATCAGGACTCCTGAGGGCAACACCTCTCGAACCCTCAAAATAGTACGTCCTGCAGTCACATCCAAGGTCGTAGGAGCAGTCTGCTGCAGATAAACATAGTCACCAGGGTTGAATCTCCGAACCCCAGGACGATAGTCCCCACCACGTATGGTAGCATACCTCAACGTATCACGATGTTGTGCAATGGCAAGGTTCTCGAAAGCCATGGGCATGACTTTCTTAAACAACTCTGCACGCTGCTCACATGCACGTGCCCACACGTCCAGATCGTCAGATTAAGAACTGTAGTAGCAGCTTCTCTGCGAATGGATGCAGGCAAATCCGGCTCTCGGCCAAAGAGAAGAAAGTATGGTGAGAAGGAGGCAAGTGATGCTTGCTTGCTGAACCTGTAGCCCATGGCTAACCAGGGTAACTGAAGGTCTCAATCTCCTAGGTGTCCCTTCTGCAAGCCATACTTGCGCAAACCCTCTTTACTGTCTGAACAACTCTCTCTGCCAAGCCATCGGCCTCAGGATGATCCCGAGAAGTGGTGCGGTGGTCTATCAAGGCCTTGTTACAAAAAGCCTGAAACTCCCCCAAGAACTCTCTCCCTTGGTCCGTGAGTACCTCAGCTGGAGCACCGAATCGGTTAAGCACACAATCCAAGAATGCATACGCAGCTCCCTCACTAGCTATATCAGGCAATGGAACCAATTCAATCCACTTGGAGAAGTGCTCCACCATCACCAACATGTACTTGTGTGGGCGCATGGTCAGTGGCAACGGGCGAAGTCAAGACTCCACCTGTAGCCAATCCCATGATCGGAAGAGGGGTGCAATTGTGGAGTAGGGGCGTTGAATGAAGCACGCACCCTGTCACACACCATGCACCTAGCCACAAATTGTTGCACCTCTGTGTGCATACCACGCCACCAATATTGCCCCTGCAGTAGACTATGAGTGCGTCGCACCCCAAAATGCCCAAACTCCTTATGGGCATGCCGCACTAACCGTGCCCGCTGTGTTGGGTGAGGTACAATCCTCACTCGACCATCAACACTCGGAGTAGGTGTGTCCCCTCCCACTTGAACCTCTTGGCTCATTGTAGGATCCGATCCCTCTCCTTGGCAGTCACAGTGGATGCAGTGTCTCCAGTGCGGAGGTAGTCCAACACAACTGAATCCTCATGTATATCTTTGGCGCCACCTTGCTCATTGCTGGCCTCAGGGTCCTCAGACACTTGATCTACAGTCATCCCTGTTGCAGGTCCAACCTTGCCTTCCGTTGCCAAGATACACAGAAATGCAGATGCATGCCATCCGGGCACCATCTCCTCGTCCGTCTCACCATGCCACCGAGCTCCAGTGTCATCCTGTTGGCTCGTGCATGGATTGCGACTCAACCCATCTGCATTGCGATTGACCAAACCCGGTCGATGCACCACCTGAAAGTCATACTCTTGAAGGATGAGTGTCCACCGTGCAAGTTTCCCCGTAAGCTTGTCTGACTCCATCAACCACTTGAGTGGTTGGTGATCCGTGACAAGGGTGAAGAGATTGCCATATAGATAGCACCTGAAGTGTGCCACGGCCCACACTGCAGCTAAGCATTCTCCCTCATATGAGCTATACTTAGACTCTGCAACGTTGTTCGAGCGGCTAGCATAAGCCACTACGGACTCTCTTCCCTCATCATCCACCTGTGTGAGCACCGCTCCAAGCCCCAGCATGCTCCAATCTGTATGCAGCTGAAAAGGACGCCCCCTGATAGGTCGTCTCAAGATGGGCGCCGAGGTCAACCTCGCCTTGAGCTCTTGAAAAGCTTGTTCTTGCTCATCTTCCCACTGCCACTCCTGGTCCACCTTGGTCAGCTTGGTTAGAGCCTTTGCAATGGCACTAAATACCTTAACAAACCGTCTATAATAGTTTGCTAACCCCATGAAAGCTCTAACTCGGCTCACATCCGTGGGGCGTGGAACCTGTGCAATGGACTCTACCTTAGTCTGTTGTACCCCCAATCCTCCAGGATATATCATGTGACCCAGATACTCAATCTGGTTGTGGAAAAACTTGCACTTGTCCATGACTCTTTGAAACTCAGCAGGAGCGTTTTTAAGCCCAAATGGTAAGAACCGCCACTGGTATAGGCAATCCTTCCCATGCTCATTGATCCCCCAGAATGCCGTCTTTTGCTTATCCGCCTCCTTGATCGGCAACTGGTGATATCCGGATCATAAATCCAACGTGCTAAAGACCTTGGCATGCCCAATGGCATCAAAGATCTCCTCTGGTGTTGGCATGGCATACCTATCGGACTTGGTCTGACGATTTACAGGCCGGTAATCACCGCACATACGTCTCTCCGTCCAATTGCCAAAGATATCCTTCTTGGCTGGCATCACTGTGGCTGAAGCATACTCTCCCCCAGATAGCTCCACCAAACCAGCCTCCCAAAGGTCCTGAGTTCTCATCTGAATCAAGGACCTCTCCATGTCACTGTATCTATAGGGTCTCCGAAAGATTGGCGTGTCAGTAGCCAATTCAATGCGAATCTCTTGACCCTCCAATGCTCCTAAGTCCTTCAAACTGAAGGCAAAGCAGTTCCTGTAAGCCCTCAAGAACCGCCGTATACGTCGTCTCTCTCCTCCGGTGACTATAGGTCCAACATCAGGCTCCCAGTTGTCCTCCGTGACTGCAACCTTGAGTCCAGCAGGCTTAGAGGTAGAGGACGCGTCCCGTGGTTGCTATGCCGCAACCTCTTGAGCAGTACTACCTGCCTGCTCAGTCAATGACAAGGCCTCATCCTACCCCATCATCTCATCCTTGAGGACCTCATCAACCCGAGAAGAATCCCCAACCTCATCCATCACAGCTGCCTTGGCTGCCAACTCCTTCTCAACCTCGAGCACCTCCCACGTGTGCCATGGATGCGGCCTGCACCTCGTGGTCCTCACCTGCTCGCCCCCACTCGCTGCTTGTACTGTCTCGGTAGGCAGGGAGACCATGAAGGGAAGTGTACTCCGTACTCTGCGCTGCTCAGCAGCTGATAATCCAGGTCAAGCAATTGAGATCCATTGCTTGCCCCAACACCTGACGACGTGATGCAGAAAGAGATGGCACCGCTGTGGTACCTGTGGTAAAACCCATCGCCCGCTCGCGCTCATCAGCATTGGGCTCCACTAATTGTTGCAACTGGCTATCCCACAAGAGGCCAGGTCCACCATCCCGGAAAGCATGGGATCCTGGGAAGTTGAGCAGTGTAGGTAATGCTGCTCGTGGTTGACCCACCCTGTTGACCACTGCCAAAGGCAAACGGTCATCGTGTCTCACACGTTGAGACTGCCTCCCTGTGTCCAAAATGCTATCCACTGTGAGGTGTGCTGGCCGCTGCACCCCATCAAATGCACGCTTGAGCAATGCGGGTGGCATCAAGTTAGTCCACCATAGCCGTGGATGATGAGCCCATGACCCCACTGCAGCTGCATCCAGCAACACTGCTGACCCAAGCCACGACCGGACTTGATGCACACTGGCCATCACCCTGGCCCGAGAATCACCCATTAGTGGCACATTCTCCAAGATGTATGCTGGAGATACAGCTTGATGAAGCTGCAAGTGGCGCAAAATCCGCACCATCTCCCAAACAGACCCGTCCTCGAGTCTCGCAATCCATTGCCATGCCCGACTGATGAATGCCCTTGGCAGGGCCAACCTGCCACTACCAGAGCAATGGAGCCAACCTGCTCCAAATCCTGCCCCCCCAGCAACAAAATGTCTGCTGACAAGGCTTGTTGGTATCCACGAACTGCAGACACTGGCAGCAAATCAGGGTACTGCTGTACCAACTGAGCAACATGGCGCAGTGAGACGCGTCGTGCAGTCTCATCCCTCTCCACATACAGGTAATGTTGAACTCGTACACCTGCCTGCAGTACTGCAGCCAATCCAGTGCTGATCCCGCCAAACAAGTCCAGAAGGCATATGCCTTCATCCGGGCACTGCCACACAAGAGGTGTGGTGTCCAATGGCAACAACTGAGGTGGTCCTGGTGCAATCACCGCACTATCCTCTTCTCCTGACGGTACGAAGGCCTCTACCCAGGCTTGTTGTACCCGTCCATCAGCAGCCTGCTGCAAATCCTTGCTCGTACCCCATAATGGAGTGTGAGCAACCATGGCAGGCAACTCCGCTGTACCATGCATGTCATCCTGCTCTGCTGGAGGTGGCACATCCTCTGCATGGGCATTGCCTTCCAGCAACTCTCCAGGCCAACTAACTGCAGCTGTAAAGGTGGCTAGTGTTGGCATCTTGCCCCGCTGGGCAGCCGCAATACCCCCAATGACTGTCATAGGGAGCTGTGCACGACGACCATCCCCTGACTGCCATCCAGGCCTGTAGGATGTTGACTTCTCCCAAAAGTCCAGGGTGAAGCCCATGGGATATAACACTGCCCCACCAACAAGGACATCGTAAGAGACCACGTCTGTCACAATGGCCTTGGCTCGCATCACTGAGCCATCTACAGGATGATCTGGTTGTAGTCCAATGGCCAACTCACGCCGTGTCATGCCCCGAGCCTGCTCTGATTCTCCCATAGATGTCTGTATCTGGAAAGGACAAGGCTCCATATCCGCCTCCATGAGGCCCAAACCTGCAATAGCAGCTCTGCCCAACATCAGTGGCTGAGTTCCTGAGTCCAATAAGACCCGCAGTGGCCGGTACTTCTTGCCTGCCGGTCCACTCAAAGTGAAAATGCCTCCCTGGTTGTCTAACAAGACAACTCTAGGTGTCACCATGGCGTGCTCAAAGGCTGGCCTAGCTAGCAGCTCCGTCAATCTGGCAGCTTCAGCTTGCCATGGCGCAGCCGTGGCAGTCTTGACCCTCAAATCCGAGGATCCCTCTGCCACTACACCTTCCAGTAACTCCGCAGAAGATGAAGTGACCTCCCCACTCTCGCAGAGTGTTGCTGCTAGTCTGAACACTGCAGCTGGTCTTACCCCCGGCATCGCAATCATGGTTGCCAAGAACAGTGGGGCTTGACACACAGAGGTGGCTGCCCCCAATAACACACCGGCTGCACTAGCCTTGGTAGAAGGTGTCAATGCTGCACGTGTAGCTCTCCCCAATGGCGTAGTAACCTCCGCCTCGGTAACAGTCGGGCGAGAACTAGGTGCCATGGATGGCGTCGACACTGTCTCCGCCAATGTGAATGACTGAGGAAGCCTCGCCTGACGGCTTGCCTCTCCACGCTGTGGATCCAATTCCACCTCTGCACCTCGTGGCTCAGGAACTCGTGCTGCTCCTCGAGTCACGGCTGCAGCAGACCTGCACTAGTGGTAGTGCTGCTCCGCACATGAATCCCATGCCTCCCATATCTCCTCCCTCAGGAGCAAAAGGTGGACCATCCCGCCTGGGAGCCGGTACCACCTGAGCTGTAGCCATGGCAGCGAGCCTCTGCTCTAGCTGCTGAAGCCGGTTGGCCATGTCTTGGTCAACACCCTGACCTCCGCGTCCTTGGCCATGTTGAGCTTGCCCTTGGCCTGCACCTCGTGCCCGACCACCTCGTCCTCTCTGGGCTGGTCCACCTCGCCCCCGGCCACCATTGTTCCCTTGGAACTGGTCTGGGCGCAACTCAGGGTGCAAGTCATAACACTGGGCATCTCCATGCCCATACTTGCCACAATGCCCACACTGCAACTGTGCAGGCTGTGCTTGTGCCGGCCTTCTGCCACTCTCTGGGCAATCTCTCTTGACATGGGGTCCTCCACATGTCCAACATATCACCCCTGGTTGCTGTTGGCCTGCAAAAGATGCCACGGGCCTGCACCTGAGGTCCCTTGTAAGCTCCATGGAACTTGGGTTGGGCAACCTTGCCCCCCTGACCACGCTGTTGGGCAGTCCCTTGTACCTCTTGGCTGGCAGCTGCACCTCGTGCAGGCATATCCTTGTCAAATCCAATGGTAACAACTCGCTTCTCCACCATGTTGAGCTCAATCCACTCAGCCAGCAGAAACACATCCGCTAATGTGGGTTGGGCCGCTTGTAACAGGGTTGCATCCCGCACCCTTCTCTTGAGCTCATTGTCCAAAATTCCATACCAGAATTGGACTGCCTGAGCTTCAGTAACCCCTTGGGTCACACTTATCAAGCGCCTCATACGAGTGTAGGCCTCTCGCAAGCTCTCACTGGATTTGCGCTGGAAGTCTTGCAAACTTCGCAGCTTCTCTGTCCGTACACCTTGACGGGCCAGCGGACCCACTGTGAACAGACTCGCGACACAACGGACCTCAAACATCCACGCGCATTTGCAGATGCAATTGTCTCAGACATCTCCCGTCGTGGCTCAGACATCTGCATTCAGCAGGTGCGTGTGGATGTTTGAGGACCTTACGACTGGATGGTGTTCCGTGACGAATCGAATTGTTTTTTTGTGCTGCCATCCATTATATAATACCATGTGGATCCATCACAAAGCTGGGTTTCTTCAGATTCTCCACCCTTTTCCACAACTTATGCACGACGGATGCAAGCCGCTATACTTGGTCACATAAACAGTCCCATTGTCCGATACGAAATCTGCAATACACGCCCCCATGTGCATACGCTTCCACCATTTTCGCGCCCATGTTACCCATAGGTTCTTTTAATGAACTAAACTTGTGAAGGCTCTCATGAGGGATGCAGTACGAAGGGGCTAAACGTATCATGACGGATCACAAGCAGAGGACGTTATCGACGACAGATGTCCGCATTTTCCATATTTATGACATAGAACCAAACCATAAAACGAAGGTTCCTGAAAGCACACAAGAAGGCAAAAAATAGTGGAAGCATATGCACGATGGTGGCTGTAGTGCCCAGACAGTCCTCTCATGTTCAAGCACACGCTTCATCATCATTATGAACATCGCGCGCAAAAGAGGAACAGTCGCGTGCATGGAAACGCCTACCGCAACATCGGACAACAAACAGCCGTCAATAGAGAGCGGCCGGGATTTGGTGGGAAGATCATTGCCATTTTCGCAGCCCTAAAAATGGAGGGCTCGGATGGGTTATGGGGAATGGACGGTGGCGATCCTGCGCCGTCATCGGACTGGATGGCAGGGGACTGGCCAGCGGACTGGCGGGCAGACTGCTGGGCAGCGGACTGGCGGACTGGAGGGCAGCGGACTCATGGGCGGGGGACTGGCCGCGCGGCGGACGGGGGCGGGAGCGCGGCGCGCCTGCGGCTGGGCGACCGCGCACAACGGCGGGTGGGGTGCTCTGGAGCCAAGCATCCGTGCGCGGGGCCACCGGCCACATCGCACGTGCCCATTGAAGACCCTATTATCTTAAAATAGGAGGCTACAGGCATAAGTTGGAAAAAGACCTTTTTCTTTTTTAGAAAAGAGATATTCTTGGCTTGCAGGCTTAAGTTGGAAAAAGAACTTTTTCTTTTCTAGAAAAAGACCTTTTCTCGGCTAAAAGATACTTTTAGTTGTCTTTTTATCTTATGCACTTTTTGAGACATCACTTATTCGACAGTATAAGGTTTGCAGACCGAGTCTTCTCTCCTGTGGAGAGGGAGCTTGTTTCTGACATTGTGAGTTTCTGGCCCTGACCTGCATGTGACAGAAATATATCAACAAAAAAAGCATATGAGAAGACTCGTAGGAACGGGACACCACCCAAGAACCGGGGAGAAGAGTATGCCACACCCGTCAGTAGCAAGATTCGACCCCAGAATCGTCTCGGTCGCACTTAGTGCACTTAGCCAAGTGAGCTACCGACTGTTGGTTTTTAATTTCCGAATGGTAAATCACAAAAAATCAAAAGTGATCGCGGAAATCACTGCAGAGAAGCCAACGTCAACACACACAAGGAATCTGATACTCAGAGTGCCTGCACATCTTCCAATGACATGAAAAACTCTGGTCTACAACTCCTAGTAGAAGTCTATCTTAACGCTATTTGGTTCACTTGACTCACCGCCAAGTGTAGCCAAAACAAAACTTCAAGAATATTCACACCTAATCTTGATTCTCAATGGCACCTGATGCCCAGTGCACTACAACACACAACCACGCCTTGGTGTTGAACGAATTGACCTGCCGACTCCCATGGAAACAAAATCATTCTGGAATATCCTGCAAACTTGTCACACCATCGTATCATGCAGTGTAACACAAAGCTGATGAACTCATTGATTGGTTCATGAAACCATACTTGTCATTAATTTGTGTCCCTTTTTCACAGGTTCTTGAAGTTGGTCCATGGTTGAATACAGAAGCAGTCTAACTTAGTAGTATACTTCTATAAAAGGTGTGACAGCAACAAGAGTATATAGAAATGTCACCAAACACAAAAAAATAGAGCCAGTATCCCAATGAATCTCACCTTCTCAATACTCCATGAGCCATCACAAAATTTGTCCCCATCACTCCTTGATAGAACGTAAGAAATCACATAACACGCGGTCAAACAAATCCTCCACTTCTACCTGTCCAATATAGCCAATTAAACGATTATCTTGGCATTCAGATTGGAGTTTAGCTGGCTTCTTTGCAGGATAGGCAACTACCAAGCTGATGCAACCATCTTTGCATGCGGCAAGCACCCTCGTTTTGGACTCGGAACTATTCTTGTACATCTGTTCCGGATCTGTAGTTGCCACTGCTCTAGCCCACTGCACCTCAGATCGCAGCTTCAGTTGACAGAAGACAGGAATCTTCAAATTCCCAAGTCTCACAACAAAAAGAACATCAGCTCCAGATCTGTCGTCAAAAATGAGGCATGGCGGACGAGATTTCTCTTCAGCATCAAGAAATTTACTTACGGTGTGGATCCTATATGACTCCCTCCACACTCCTTCACCTTCACCGGTAATCGTTGGCTTGTCCCTTGCGAATTTTGGAGGCAGGGTTGCATCCTTGAAACAGCACATATCGGCCAACAATTTTGTGCCGTCAAACAGCTTGGCCACATGAACTGTGAAAAGTTTCTCCCATGCCCTACCCATTGCACTGGGATTATCCTTGCAATCAACCATGTAGTCTTTAAGTGATTTCTCAAATGAATGGTTGATCGTCAAATAGTTCATGATGCTATGATGGACTGTCGGTTCGACTATAGAGAAAGTGAATTGGGAACCTGTTGAATGGTGTAGCTGTCCAAGGCCACACTCGAGCAAAGTCATATCTCCGTCCGTTGAAACGGTATGTTCTCCCCTCCCTGCATAGGCAAAGGAGGTTCCTATTCTTTGCACCAAGGAAGCACCATTGAATGATTCTTCTTTCAGGACAAATGTGCCTTTTGCTCCACACAGAGCGCTCACAGCATAATAAATGGAAGTGCTGTCATTGGTGTTGCTTGTGATCTCCTTGAAATAGTTGTCTACCGTTATATCCATCTTCCTCCAGCCTTCCTCAGAAGGCGCTCGACACAACTTACCAAACACCTTCGACGGCCTCTGAACTTTTCCAGCAGATACTGGGCATTGTCCTCCATATGATCATCCTCTAGCTTCAGGTACTCGCTGCAGAATTTCAGAACCTGACGCACATCTGTCCATGAAGAAAATGGAGCAGAAGAAAATTGAACCGGGCCACCACCCCCTTCTTTTGCAATCAGCAAACCTATGTCCGCTTCCAGCTTCAAAAAGCTGACACCTGTACCAGCAACAAATACTTTCTGCTTTGGCAACACCGTAGATGGCCCACTAGGGCTTTGATCAACGGAGACAAAATGGACCTTAGCTCTTTCGTCTCGGGGGATTCATAGTCATTTACATTTTTCCTTCCAACACCTGCGCTTCATCCAGAACTACAGTGAAAGTGCCAACCTTCCCCTCTAAATCCGTCCACAGTTTTTCTATCCTAGCATTTAGCCCCTCTGAATCTTCCAGGGAAGTAACCACGTTAAAAAGTTTCCGAGTAAGCACATCATATAGATCGTTACGATCTGCACCAAGGAAAGCACGGAATTGCACCTGGAGCATGAGCCATTGCAGAGGACTCAAATCAGGAATTTCTTGGTGACAAAATTCCAAGATTAACAACCTTGAAAGAATGGCACACCTCATACGTTTCATCACATTCCTGTGATTCATTGCCTTATCGACCTCTATCTCGTGAGAAGTCACAGAGGCGACATCATCTGACCCACCGTTTTTTCTTTGGTTTTAGCTGTCCAATAAAAACCCCACTTCTCTGCAAGCAGCTCGTAAAGAAACCGAGTTTTCCCCACTCCCACTCACTCCAACAACTGGCACAACACCAGTCGAGCCATCATTCGCTCGTTCCCACAAATCACCAACATCTTCAGTCCAACGAGCAGTTAATTTATCCAGTAAAGTAAAATGCTTGGATACCACGGTGGTCGAATGGCACACCGTTCTGTAGACAAATTGCACCCCATTCTTTTTGAACGTGTCCAAAAACTCAGAAAATTTCAATTTCCATTCTTGCATAACCACCTTCACTGATTCTGTAAGCAAAACACACACACTTTCCATCACTCCTGACAGATCCATGTATCTGAAGAAAAATAAGAGCATCCTATCTTGCAAATAATTGAACAATACAAAAGATACACCAACAAAGCCTATGACCAAAGAAAATGCAAAGAGAAGGGGAACATGGAAGGGAAGGCCAAGTAACAGAGTAGCTCTACCTGAAAACCCGTTTCCAGAGTTTTCAATCTCTTCGCAGATCTCTCTCCCCTGCAAATATGTCAGATTTGGTCAAATTTCAAAAGATCTGCATTCATCCAAACTCTTACCATGGAATTACTGATGAAACTGCTGTTGTAGAGCTTTCTATCCTCTGAAGATGGTACTCAAGAAATCGTAAAGGTTTGAACAACACTACTGATTCGCAGGTCACATGCATCAAAGTACTGAAGAGAGAACAGAAACTCATTCTTCACACATTGGTAGCAAACCCTACAAACTTACACTCACCAGACTCCCTCCTTTGACGCACTATCTGACACCCTAAACCACAACCATGGTTTCCATAACCAACAATCCCACACAGAAAGTAGGCTGCGAAGACAGACACAACACCGTTCAACCAAGAAGCAAGAGACGTCACAAAAATCAGATGAAGATTTGAAACCCTAACCCTGTACATACGCTTGGGATGCCATTGAGCCCGTCCAAAACTGTTCCGTCCACAACTGTTCCGGTTATGGTTATGGATGCAAAAATCCAAGAGAGCTCCAGAGACACAAAGGAAGACTCCCTCTCCCTCACAATAAAAATAGAAGTGGATGCAAGGACGGCAATCACTCACAAGTGAACTACCAAAATGACAGCTTAGAGTTAGGGTTTCAGGCCACACAACACTTTAAACCTGCCATCATCTGTCTGTCAATAGACCCACCACGCTCAAAAGCATCAAAATACTAAAGATAGCTGCTAACAACAAGAATTGCTAACACTTTCTTGACCATTCTTTAGGAAAGAAAACGCACCTGCATCAGCAGCGGGTTCAATAAGGGCAAGAAGAGTTTCTGTCACAGTATCATCGTCATCATCAAATATTGCATTCCGATACTCATCGTTTTGCTGGAGCAGCTTCAGCTTGATTCTTGCCCTCTTACTACCGTTTGGGATGAGTGACTTCAATGTATCTTTCCAGTCCATGCTTCCGATCGAAATTACAAACGCAATGCTGAACGACCTGAAATTGGAATTTGAGCTCATTAGGGTTTAACCAGCCAGTGCAGTGACGGACAACGTTTTCGCAAGGCACCAAGAGAGAAAGCACACAAAATTCACTTGAAAAGAGCACAACACGAGGAAGGGCTACAGAGAAAAGGCGTAAAGCTGCAACCACTACAAGTCCGAAGACTTACTGAATGAACGCATCCAGATCATATGACAGTGCAGCGCAAACCTCGCCTCACCTGACACAAACACTAAGAGAAACTTTGGCGAGCAATCAGAGATCGGAGACCAGAAAAGAGCGATCTGAGAGCGAGAGAGCTAGAGGGACTATGCGAGCAACATATGTTAGCCTCCCTCCCGAGGGTAGTCAATCCGCACCATTGGATCATTTACGAATCTGACGGCATGAAGTTACAAATGAATTCGTCCATTCTGTGCACCAATTTGTCCACTAACGAAATATATATAATACACGGAACCAAATTATACTATGCCTCTCATTTTTAAATAATGGGGACTTCAATGCACATATGGGCCTGCGAAGGAGTTCGAACTTTGTTGCACTGCTACATGTATTTGTTTCCGCTCTTTTGTAAACCCTAAACATTTGTTATGATGTTAGCTGCAACTTCTGAACCTTCTTCTTCCAAGCGTCCTAGGATAGAGATGAATAGTGATGGTGCTCATGCAGAAGATCGACCGTCTTGTTCGTCTCCAAGGGGTTATTCTCCGACTCCAAGGCCGCACGTTGGGATCTTTGTGTCATCCACGACACAAAAAACGAGCATTCATCATTGGCCAATTACGACGTTACACTTTGAGGGAGAGTACACGGGCAGGTTTTTCTGAGATCAGGCAACTGTTCTATGAGCGACTGCGTGCTTGAGGCTATCCAAAGTCTTTTATCTTGGAGTGTTTTATGCTTTGTGACTATGCACAACGTGCTACACTGTTGACTTCAGAGTCCACTCGTAGTTGACGAGCAAGCGGGCCCCCTTGGTTCTGAAACTTGAGCATTCACGTTATACTCAAGCTCTAAGCTTTGAGGGAGTCCTAAACCCTAAACTTCATGTGGGCTTTTTGAAAGTTCCGCAGTTAGCGTCATTTGACAGACCTATGGTATGTTGGAAGAGGGCACGAAACTTGCGTTCCTATCTAGTTCGTGCTATGTTACAAATCTAGAGGCTAGTTGTATTTGAAACATGCAGTTAGCTTCTAGTTTGGATGATTATCCATTTTGGAGAGAACATTAGGATGTTTTTCATCTAGAATTTCATGCGTTGGATATTTCTCTCCCGCCGAGAAAACTTTGGATGTTTTTTCATCTAAGTTTTCATGTGTTGGACGATCTCTCCAGCCGAGACAATTTTGGATGTTTTCCATCCATTAGATATTTTTTTTCTCCCCCCCGAGACAAGTTCACTTTCCGCAATATATAAGCTGGGTGAGGGATGCACATTGTATCTTTTTTCCTTCTCTTTCCCACTGATGAGCTCACGTGCTGAGCGAAACTAGTTTGGGGATTATAGATATTTACTTTGTTGCATCTTGTGTTCTTGTCTCTTTGTCTCATTGGCGTTGTTGTTGTTGTTGAGTTTTAGATTTGATCTTCTGCATAGTTCATTGCATTCATTTGCTTTGTGTCTATTGTAGTGCATGTTTTAAACTCATTTTCGAGTGTTGCATGTTAGATCTCCTTCTAAGACTGTTCTTTAGTGTGTCTATTCTCTTACTTAGAGATAGGTTACTATTCTCATGTCCTTACAGTGGATTAGTTTCATCATACACATTTGCCTCTTGCATATCTTTGCATTTGCACTTTAGAACGTTGCAACATCACTCCCACTCTGTTCTATTCTAGTTTTATGTGTCTCATGATCGATTCTTTTAGTTTTCTTTTAGTTTTGATTCACATGCTAGATAATTCTACAAGTTTTCTAAGGTGTCCATAACTGGCCCCCCCTAAAAACTTGTTTGCACTTTGCTATTAATGCACACCCGGTGCATTCGCGCTTCGAATTATGTTGCACTGCTACATGTATTTGTTTCCACTCTTTTGTAAACTTGAAGGCTTGGCTCCATGGATACAACTCTCGTAGTCCCACAATTCGGATTCAAATGGTAATCTTTAAGTCTGAATCTCTGAGTCGGAGGCAGTCCGCATCAGCATTTCATGCATGTCCGGCCCCAAGCCCCACTGTTTCTCTATCAAGAACTTGTTGTACCTGCATTGCTGCATAATTGTCCTCACAATGTCCTCCGTTGTGGCAGTGAGGATGTCCACCAGATGCGCCGCAGAGGAGGCACGCCAGGAAGAATGCACTGATTTGGCCATGTTTGTCGTCGGCATGTCGGTGTCGGAATCGAGACACATTTGTAAACCCTAAACCCTAAACCCCACTCTTTTGTAAACCCTAAACTTGTAACCCTAAACCCTAAACCCAAAGACTTGGGGATTATAGAGATTCGTTTTGCTGCATCTTGTATTCTTGTCTCTTTGTCTCATTGGCGTTGTTGTTGTTGTTGAGTTTTAGATTTGATCTTCTGCATAGTTCATTGCATTCATTTGCTTTGTGTCTATTGTAGTGAATGTTTTAAACTCATTTTCGAGTGTTGCATGTTAGATCTCCTTCTAAGACTGTTCTTTAGTGTATCTATTCTCTTACTTAGAGATAGGTTATTATTTTCCTGTCCTTACAGTGAATTAGTTTCATCACACACACTTGCCTCTTGCATATCTTTGCATTTGCACTTTAGAACATTGCAACATCACTCCCATTCTGTTCTATTCTAGTTTTCTGTGTCTCAAGATCGATTCTTTTAGTTTTGATTCGCACACTAGATATTTCTACAAGTTTTCTAAGGTGTCCATAACTGGCCCCACCTAAAAACTTGTTTGCACTTTGCTATTAATGCACACCGGTGCATTCGCAGTTCGAACTCTTTTGCACTGCTACATGTATTTGTTTCCACTCTTTTGTAACCCTAAACCCTAAAACCCTAAACTCCCTTTCGAGTAGCGCATGTGAGATCTGCATCTAAGTTGTTCCTAGTGTATCCATTCTCTTGCAAAACAGAGATAGGGTTCTATTCTCATGTGCATCCAGTGAAATAGTTATCATACGCACATATGCCTCTTGTATAGGTTTGCAGTTGCATTTCAGGACACCTCGCATACTTCTATTCTAGTTTCCTGTCTCTCAGGATCTCTCTTTTCAGGTTTGATTCATAGGATCTGAAATTTTTCCAGGGGTGCGTAACTGGCCCCCCTAAAACTTGTTTGCCCGAATTGTGTTTATGTTGAACCTCGGTGTATCCGCGTTGTACTGCTACACTTGTTTTGACACTTTATGTAAACCCTAAACCTAAACCCTTCAATTTGTTATGGGTACGTGATTAATATTCAACTTTCATAACTCTTCATAACTATTACTCACTACAATTTTAAATTAATAAGTGAAGTCGATATAGATGATTATTATGAATCCTAGTAAATAATGGAGTTGGTGAGTGTCATCATTAATGTAACCAACACTACTGATCAGTAATACAATTTTGTTTCATTTGTAATAAACAATGACAACTATATATTTTGTCGGTTTCTGTATATTTGGTCAACTTAGTTTGTAGTAATGAATGTTACATGTGGTTGGTGTGATTTTAGTTTTCTTAAGTATTTACAACCACTACTTATTATATTATAACTTAAAAGTTTGAGTTATATGTTTATTTAATAGTATTATCTTAAAGAGTATATATAGGTATGTAACTTCACAACGAACTCACAACTTCTATAGTCTTTCACCGTCTTCCATTCTGTTGCTTTCAATCTGTTATAGTCTTTCAGAGTGTTTCACAATCTTTTAGAATTTTCCAGTCTCTCATGATCTTGCTTAGCCTCTTTCAACATTTATGTTCATCTTTCGTAGTTTTTGACAAGGTCGCCTATAATCAGACTCTCTTAATTGATTACAGCAGAAAGAAAAAATAGATTGAAATACTTAGAATCAGATGTTACATGTTTAAGAGTAGTGTGTAGTTACAAATGAATAACTTTTTGTATAAAAGTTAAATTTGAATAACTTTTGATTATTTTTAATAGTAAATGTGTCGATTTAATTCATAAAGTTATATATTTTAATACATCTCTTAATAATTCTAATTTAGGGGATGACTAAAAAGATGAAAACAAAAAATAACTAAAATTATGATTAAAATATAAAAGATAAACAATTAAATCTTTTATTGCTATATGCAACTCGTTCTTCCACTTAAGTCTAGAAGTGGTCTCTCCTGCTGCTCTCATTCTCTCGTTCACTGATCTCACTCACTCTCATTCCTTCTTATCTTTCAACTCCTTGGCTCCCACCAAGATGGGATAGGAGGATGTATCTCCGATGGGAGGCCCTAATGGGAGGGGCGGCAAACTTTTTTTTGTGTAGCAGACGCAAAAAACACAAAAGGGATGAGTTGAGGTTGTTGGTACAAAACGGGAATTGGATACGGACAAGAGAGGATACCACTTCCTTATTTGTCTTGTTTTTTGGAATGGAGACCCTGCATGTGTATTTGAAGAAAACCTTCAGTGACAAAGAGCAGTTAGACCTAACATTACTATTTCTCAAGTCCAAGGGAGTGCCGGAGACAGTTGTAGAGGCACCTTTGACTGACATAGTACGAAGAGGTCTCAGCGAGCTTGATCTTCCCGCCCGTTGGACTAATTATCACCGGGCTCTCTACAAGGGCTTGTGTCGGGTGACAGCAGCTTCCTCTTCCGCAGGTGCAACTTCACCTTACCTTGAACTTGAATTGTAATTTTGTATTATTTCGGGGTTTGCAAGTGTTTCAAGCTTTGAAAACTTTCACTACTACGTTTAGGGGGGGTTTAGCGACGCCGGGACCCCGGGTGCGCCGGCCGTGCCGACCCCCCTGCGACTCAGCGTCGCGCAGGCGCCCGGCCCAGGACTTGCGACGTCGGGGCATCGCAACGCCGGCGCTCGGATGACGTTGTGGCATCTTGCGATGTCATGCCGTCGTTAGAAAGAGTCCTGACCCCATTCCCCCCCCCAACGCGTTGGGGGGGTTGCGACACCACCAAGATGCTGCGACGTCGGGGAATCGCAACGAGGTGTCGCAGCCCAGCCACGCTTTTGCAACGGCCGAGCGTTCCTGCGACAGCGGGGAATCGCAATGCCCAAAAAAAAAAAAAACGTCCGGCCGTCGCAAAAGCGTCACAGGAGCTACGGTGCTGCGGTTCCTCGACGTCCTGGAGGCGTCGCAAAAAATTGATTCTAGGAGTAGATTGTAGAGCATAATGGGTTTGGCATCCTCAAACTACAGCCATTGTCCAACAATAAGTTGCAATGCAATTTTGCAAAACTTAGGTCATTGATAGATATTTGTTCTTGAAGAACTTTGGGGACAAGTCTCAGTGCAAGTTCCAGGTGTGATAGCTCCTGTAGAGTATGCATAATATGCAACAGAATGATATGATTGAGATAGTGGTAGTCACTAGGAGCTAACTCTGTATATATATACTTGAACTATTTTTGTGATACATAGATGTATTGTAGATTTGTTGGTTAGTGTGTAGTGTCTTAGAAATGTTATAATGTGGAGGTCTTAGGTTCAAGTATGCATTGTCTAATATATATAGAACAATGTATGAACTGCCATTGGACAAAATCAGAGTCGATGGTCAACGCCGAGTCAATGGTCAACTAGTTTTTGAAATTCAAATTTCAAATTCAAATTCAAATTTTCCCATCTAAATTCAAATGTACCCCCCTAAACTGTGACGTCTGGGGTCGCATTTACGATCCCCTGGACGTCCCTTATGTGACGTCGCAGATTTTTATTTATTTATTTTTATGCCTGGACGTCGTAAGTCGCGCCGACGCCGCGGCCAGGGGGTCCGGGGGGTTTGTGATTCCCTGACAACGCTAATTAATGATGTTTCGGGAGCGACGTCTCTGCGACTTCGCGACGTCACAAAATGCCCCAAGTGTGCCCCTGGCGCCGTAGAGTATTTTCGTCGCTAATCGCGATGGTTGGAGGTCGCTGGGGCATCGCTAACCCCCCCAAACGTAGTAGTGTTTGTAATATCTAGTCCCTTTGCTTAGGATTCTTCTGCAGCCTGATATCCAGTCCGTCTATGGCATCTTATTCCGTGGATTTCTCCCTGGGACTTTGTTTTGTCTCATGGATAGGCGCTTAGGGTTTCAAACTTAGGGCACTTAGGGCACTTGTTGCGCCATTCTGGTTTGCCTTGCTCTGCTTCATTAGGGTTCACACTCGCTCTCTTCTTGTCAGTCATGTATGCCCCATGTTTTGATTTGCCTCTGTATTCTTGGCTGCATTGTGCATTTATGGTTTACAGGAGGTTCTATTCTATTCCTTTCTTAGCTACATTGTGCTCTTAGGGTTTTGAAGGACTGAAATCTTGAGGACTGTCTTTAGAGGATGGAAAGGTCTTGCGAGAATTGTGTCCCATGTTTTGATTTGCTTATCAGTTTCCTGAGGGTTCTATATTCGATTTGATTAAAGGATGATTTTTGGATAATCAAACAACTCTTAGGGGTGGTCTCCAGAGCAATTAAAGGTCTGGAATGCATTGGGAGAATTCCTTCAATCGAAGGCAGAGAAGAAATCAATTCAAAAAATTTGTTGTGTAGTGGTCTGGAATATCCCCAAACCATTACATAGTGTTTGGAGTTACCTTTCATTGTAAATATAGAGGTTTCTCAATACTTACAAAGATATTCTTGTGCTGCACACCATAGAGTAGGTATGCTTTCCTGAGTAGGGAAGGACTGTGTAGACGAGATTCTTCCGGAGTTGTTAAGGTTTTTTTTGTTAAAATGTGTTTTTGCTTCAAAGAGTGAGCATGTACAGTCACTTTTGGAACATAGTGCATTTTAATATTAATGCGTTACACTCTGGGTTATGGTGAATGACCTAGGAATGAGAGAATGTGATTTCGGTTTATGTTAGTGCACATTCTTTGTTCTTGAGGCGATTTGTTTCCTTCGTTTCCTATTATTGGAGACGATTTGTTTTCTTCGTTTCTTGTGCAAAAGAGATCATTGAATGTTGATGGGTTGCCTAGGGCACTATGAGCCCACTGTCTTTTCTGTTTTCCAGTAGGTCCTCAAACAGAGCAAGCCTATTTGACGCGACTTCGGGACATGGGGCCACCATTAGGCTTGAAACATAGTAAGATGAAAAGTGAGCAAGGGTATGCGGAGTGGTAGGATGGAGCGGTAAAAATTGTGGCAATGAAGAATGTCGTATATTTGAATGGGAGAACTACAGAAGTGCAGGTGCCCATAAAGATCCTTCACCCGATCTTTGGCGAGTTGTCTAAAGTGTCAGCGAATGTTATACCTGATGCTCAAACCCTGTCATTTGTCAACAGCTTTGTCACACAGCACGTTGGTACTTCAAAACCAAAACAAATGACTATAACCTGGACATGCACGTTGATGGTTTAGAAAACAAGTGGTTCAACTAATTACTCAACAACTTATATAAAATTTGTTCACATCTATTCCGGCTATGATACAAGTAATAATTGTTTTTCGGATTTCCTCATCCAAGCGAATTGTTTTTGAAATATTCATATCAAACTATTGCAGAACGATTATTGGATATATTACTACTCAATAAGTTCATCGAAAAGAATAAATTGGTTGTTTCAATATATGATTGCATATACATAAGTAATAATATACATTTCTAACTCATTCATCAAATTTCAATCTCTAAATCACATTACATTGTTGCTCATTTTGTTCATGTTTACAATATTCTTTAAACATTATTTCGTTAATGTACTACACATTCTCTATAACTAAATAAACATCCAACTTCATCTTAGTATATCGATTTCAATTCTTCACAGATGGGCTTGGGAATAGGAGACGCACTTGGATACATAGAGGATTGTACTTGGACTTAGATGACAGTGGACACTTGGGCCAACGGCACAAGCTACTCTAGTAATCTATGACAACATACAGATGGATGAATTGGAATATCAAGGATGTTTTCCATACAGTTAGTTATATATTTTGTCTGAATGGAAGTATATGGTTGGGAAATAGACATTTCATTGGAATGTAAATTAAATTTATTTTAAAAAAAAACAAAAAAAAACATGGGGTTTTCTTTTTTCTTGTAAAAAGAATAGATGTATGTATACAATCATTTGGAGAATCGTTTGATTGAGTAGGTGTATGATGATGAATCATTTGTTTGACAACATGTATCGTAGATGAGAATAAATTTGAGCATGTGAGTATACTACAAAGTTTTAAAGGCAAACATAGATTAGAAGTTTGTTCCTAAGAACCAAACGTTTATTTTGATGGTTAAAAGGAGTTCGTCACAGCGAGTGTCGCACCCCCAAAAGCCAACATGGCTGAGATTTCTGAACGTCTGAGACACCCGAGACGGTAACGGAAGAATGTGAAGAAAGTCAAGATCAAAATGTGGAATTTAATCATGCCAAAAATTCCACACCAAGTCGTGTTCATGAAACACGATAAGTGTCACAATTTGCTGCATTATCTTTACATTTTGCCCAATGTCATAGTTGTTTTGATGACTTCCCTGACATCGCCAAGCCATCATCTTCGATTGGCGTCTCTCTTACTCACGCATATGCTTGAAGGTGTGAATTTGTGGTTGCAGTTCTTGGTGTGTACAATGGAATGTGGTTGTAAATAGGGATGTAGCTTATGAAGTTGGCATCGAGTCCGTATCCAAACGCACGTTTTGCTAATGGTGGTGCCTATCCTCTAGATCTGAGCCTAATCACTAAGGCCCGGCATCACGGACATAATTACGTGTTTGCTTTGCTGACTAGGTACCGCGAACCCCTTGCTGGTGTCTCAATGAGAGAAGGATTGCACTACAATCCCTACTTTCCAGGTGCAATTGCCATGCCGAAGATGCTCACCGATAGCGGAGTCGAGTATGAGGATCAAACTCCTCCCACTGAGTCTCAGATGGCAAAGGATGTCACCTAAGTTGCGGAACCTGAGATGGACGAGCGCAAGCTCATCGGCTCAAAGTGGATCTTCGTGCTGACGTTGGTGTTGTTCTGGTTTTGTTTCAGGCTGGGTACTACAAGCGATGGAAATGGTCGCCCATCAAGTCTCGAAAACTGGTCTTAGATTTTGTCAACTAAGAATATGATGAAACCCTGTAAGACTTTATTACAACATGTACAATGGGTGAACGTGCATAGGATGCTCAAGAAGTTTCCTAAAAGGGGGGGGGGGGGAGGAACAAGAAACAAGAGAAGAAAACAAAAAGCTATAGTAAGCTACTCAGCTAGAGAAGAAACAAAAGCTATAGAAAGCTACTCAACCAGCGACGAAAACAGAAACTATAAGTAAGCTACTCAAGCAGAGCAACCCTCCCAGCCAACAGCCTGGAGGAGATCAAGCAAGGAGATAGACAAAGTGTCAGGCATAGGCGGAAGATGAGATGACGTGGAGCTAGCCACATCAGCCCGATGCAAAATAGATATGGCTTGTCCTCAGCAACTGAAACACGCAGTCCGTAGGAAATCGTCGAAGTGCTGGTGCAATGAGCCAAATATCTCGACCGCCAGCGGAAGAAATCTGTCGGTGGGGTGACGATCGCTGTAGTCGCGCTCCTTGGCCTGAGCTGCTCTAGTGGCTGACGTGCCTAGTGTTGGTAGCTGTGCGAGATAGCAAATCCCCTCAAGTGGGGTTGGCGAGAACGACATCCACTAGGGCACGCAAACCATCTCTAGATAGGACGATGTCAACACGACGACGTGTAGAGTGGGACGCGAGCGTAGTACATGATACCCTGCCTCCCGAGCAATAGATGCCACCGCATCGCAAACCATATTATGAGACGCAGTGCGCTCACCACCACATGGACAGCGGATGAGATGGATGGCAAGGTCATCAATGGGCTGACAACGCTGAAGGCCCAATGCCGAAGGATGAGGCAAACCGAGTCAAAGGCGGAGCGCAATAGTGAAAATAGGGGATGAGAGGCGAAAAGGTGCGATAGTGGGTCGTACTGCCAACCATGCCCCTGCTCCGGGTCTTGCGCATGATAGAAGTCAGGCTTGATGCAACTCAGAAGAAACACTTGAGAGCATGCCGGAAAAGGAATGACGGTGCACGCGCTCGAAAATGGACTCCTGACGATGGTCGAGGCCTTGAGCAACCACCTGCTCAAATGGTGGTAGACATGCTCTCACCGGTGCCGGAAGAAAATCTCGTGTGGAGCGGAGATGCTTTTAAGCTCCCGACGAGATGAGGTTAAGGTCAAATGGGTAGGTCAGCTGCAGCATATATCCAACACCAGATATCCTAAGTTAATCGACTCTATATCTTGGAAACACGATTGCCCACCGACCTGTCAAACAGGTCAAGTCCTGGCAGAAGACAGTAGAAGAGATTCTCAAGGACCTGGACCTGGAACCGCAAGTCTTCACCCTGCTGGATAAATCTGACTTGGAGGCTATAGTGTCTAACGAGGTTAGCTATTTCATGAGCATGAGCAGCATGAGCAGAGTAGCAAGACAATCGGTTTTCATGAGCAGAAGTACAAATTTTGGAAATAAAAAACATTAAAAAAATATTATTTTTAATGGAATGTGTCAGAAAAAAAAAAAAAAAAAAAAAAAACCAATAAAATATTCATTGTTTGAAGTAAAAATTGTAGTTTTGAGAGCCGTGCTCATGATATTTTGTCTTCCGCTCATGCGAATTCCGAGCGACATCTGCAAAAATGGTGCCGAATTTCGCGGTAATAGGTTCCGCAACCGGAGAAAGCTGCGACGTATTTCGCGGTAATAGGTGTCTCCGGCGAAAAATGGTGCCGAATTTCGCGGCTATAGGTCCCAACATGGCAGGTGTGTAAGCCCAAAATTTGGAAATGTGGCGCCGAATTTCGGTACATGGTGCCGGGGATTGCACAGATGTTGGGTAGTTCTTGGGCCATGTAACTGGAGTGTCAAGTTAAATAAGCACAGTGTGAAACTAACTAGAATAAAGCTAGTTATTTGTATTTAACACTTGGATTTAGGTCAAGTGGTAAATCAGGTGTCAAGTTTAGTTTGACACTTGAACCGTCTTATCTTCACGAGAGCGTCAGTCGCGCAGCTCATCTCTCTCGAGTTGAGCCTGCACGACCGAGCTCCTTCACCGTTTAGAAGCTGAGTGTGCTTATGATGGGAGGATAGGTTGTTGTGGGGTGGAGTCCCCATGGCTTGGGGTGCCCCTGGCTCGACTTCTATTTTAAAGAGTGATGAGTGATGCTGTTGGTTTTCATGTTTCTTGTGTCAACAGTGTGTTATTAGCTTTTTTATCACTCGAGAGAGATCAGCTCTTACCTGTGAGTGCAAGGTAGGAGTTGAGGGTTAGCACTTGTATGATTACATGTGTGTAAGTAGTGCTTAGTTTGAGAAGCTTAAAAAAAAAAAAAAAAAAAAAAAAACATGCAGGTTTCGATCATCTCTGGTTTTTGGGTATATAGATGGTCCATGGAGGCAGGCTGCATGTCAAGCAGGGGCAAAGAACTGGTGTCTTTCCACTGGTAAGATAGCGTTGGTTCTGGCATAAGGCCGCAGGGGCAGGACGGAGCTATACTGCGGGGAAGCAGCCTTCGTTCTGGTCAGTAAGGGCATGAACAGCTCACAGTGGGTGCGGCAAGCATTGGCGAAGCCAGAGCTGGTCAGACAAGTTCTTGATGTGAAACTGTTGAAGACCATAGGTATTGACAAGTAGCTACTGCAGCTGATGGATGTGGCCATGCTTTGCACACACGAGGTGCCTGATAGACGCCCCTCCATGCAAGACATGCTAAAGGTGCTCATTGGAATCCAGCACCAGCAGCGGTAAAGTGGGTTCTCGTTTCTTCCTCTGCTCGAGCTCCTTCGAGCAAAGAAAAAGCAGTGCCCCGACATTTGAATCGAAGACCAGTGTCTTGTATCTCTCATGTCATGTTTCTTGAAACTGATTTTGTTTATGTGGCGAGCTTAGTGCTTGTGAACTGCGGGCTGCGTTTCCTACGCTTTATGTAAGAATAAGCAATCAACATAGGATACGGTTTCAGAGGCGCAGCTATGTGATTCAGGAAAACAGATCTCTCTCTGTCGAATGAAGTTCCCGTGGAGGGGGTGAGCACGACAGGCTGTTGGGGGTCGGATGAGAGAGACGGCGATCATTAGCATCAAGCTGGCTGGACATGGTAGTGTGGACACAAGTAGTGGAAGTACTTCACGGACATGGTTTCCTGCTCCACAACAGACGTCCATGAAAGGAAACACAAAAAGCCAGAGAGGGATTGCGCACCACGTGCACTTCAAGTGTCCTACTCCAGGTTTGCAAAAACAAGTGTTCCTGACTGTGCACCACATTTGTTGACAGTAAGTGTGCTGTTCAATCGGACCTCGTCCTTTTGGAGGTGTGCAGGATAATACAGTTAATCTCCCACATCGTGATAGTTCAGCTGAAGGTGTTCAAGAGCTGTTGAAGAAGGGGGACGAAGCTCACGTTGACTAAAATGCGCAAGGTGTTCCAGCTCTAGGGAAGGTTTTGACCATGACGATTTGAGAAAGAAGATTTGTAGCTAGGACATACCCGTATGTGCCTGGTTGGGTGATCTGCACAAGTCAGAGCCATTGCAAGTGAGTCCGGAAGATAGGGCTTCCAATGCTCCAGATGCAGACCTCCTTCCTCCACTTTGTCTTCCGGGAAAGGCTAACACGGATTTCACAGATGGAATTGCCAGTGAAGAAGGCGTGCCTTTGGTTGGATCGCCTTCTCTCGATGTTCCCACACCGGACCAAGGGCTAGCGGAATAGAGGCAGCGGCTGGGGAGGGCTGAGCAGGTAGACATTATCCTCCATCTACCCCATTCCCTTCGCAGACATCCACCGTCGACCCGCCTTGCTTTGAGGGTGCTTGAGGATAAGCAAAATGGCAGAACCACCCCTCACTTCTCTTCCAGCAGAACCAGGAGCTGGTAGGAGCTGACGGGCATCTCTGCTGCATGGCTTTGGAGATTGACGAGCATGCAAGCTGCTCATGTGCAACCCTTTGATTAGGTCTTTGATCGGCCGAATCGGCCAACACCCCGCACCACCTCCTTGTTCCTGCTTGCTCGCGCAGGCTTGGCCATCGCTGCCCTCGTCTGCGTCCGCCTTGCCTCTCTCCCCTGAGCATACTGAGTTCGTGATTAATGTGAGGCCATTTCTTTCATGACCACTTGGCCTTGCGGTTTATGAGTCCAAGGAATTCTTAGGGAACCTGCAGTGAAAAAAAAAAAAACGTGGGAACAGTTTTTAATGGCGAGAACGTTTTGGGTGTGAAAAATTAAAAGAAATTCGTTCTTTGATCTAATTTAAATTAGATAGAGCCTGTTTGGCCATAACTTTGGCCTACCAAGGCCGTTTGACCCAAGACTTGCGCAGGGACCTACAGAAAGGGGAAATCTACCTATCTAGACCTGGTTTTTGTTTTTGGGACCTTGCTAAAAATCTATGGAATTTTTTGAGTGTGAGTGTGCCATGAAAGATCCACAATTCTGTTTCTAGAACCTGTTCTGGTCTATATGAGAGACAAATCTGTGGATGTCCTCCTTGTATGGCTGGGGGAAATGAGGACGAAATTGAAGGGCAGGTCTCTTCTCTTAGAGTGTGCACCCAAGGGGACAAGATTTATGTTTCCCAAGGAACTCAGATTTGAGTGGAGAACAGTTGGACGAGTTGATTGCATACTGGGCAAGTCGGGGGGCATTAGCAGTAGACAACAAACTGCTGTAGTTGGCGTTGAGGGCCTCAATATTACTTTGGACAGTCAGAACTCTGTTGGAGCCAGCAGTTCTGCAGCTGTAGGTGAAATACCAAAGTGGGTGAAAACTAGGCTTGGAACACAGCCAAAGACAGCCCCGGGGACCAAGGTGTTCAGCCACAAGGCCGTGGTGTACTGGAGCAAAGGAGCAGGAGCTACACAAGTTTGTGCAATCAGACATGGTTGCAGCCGGACACGCTCTGCACAAGGCAACCACGAGCGGGGGTTCATTAACAATGACAAGTTTGTTTTGCTTGAAGGAGATGCAGTCATTCGCAATGAGGACACCCGCAACCGTCTCAAAGCTTTCGAGTTGAGAGACTATCAGACCCTACCTTTGTTTTCTTTAGTGTTCAGTGAGCGGGAGATATGGGAGTATTGCTTTGTCTCTACCTGGCAGAAAGAGGAGGAGGGTTGGTTAGAGCGAGCTACTGTAGCTTGGGACAAGGTTAGTGGCAGGTTTCTGGACATAGATATACCGCCTACACCTTACCATCATGTAGAGCGAGGCACTTTGAGAGAAGTCTGGCAGTTGATAGCATAGATCAGGATCTTGCTTGGTCGGGCTTCTATTCTTCCCCTCCATCTCTTTACTATTTTCATTACTTTGTACCTGTAGTTGCCAAAGCCTCTCTTGGTGGAGGCCAGTCAGTCTGGGGTTTTGGGCTGGGATATTCTGCAGGATAAGCATTGCAGATGGATTTTGGTGTGGGGGTGTTGATGTTTTGATTTCTTGTGTTTGGATCCCCCCCAACACCTGCATGCTTGACTGTGCGCCATATTGGTTTTGTGTGGGCGCTTGCTTTCATAGGGATTAGGCCGGATTTGATCACCGGTCAATCCTAGAGTATGTTGTCGGTGGTGAGGCTGGAGTGATGACCAGCAAGACCACTAGTGTTGAGCATCACGAGTTCCTGAGCCACGAGGTGCAAAGGTGGAATTGGATCCACAGAGTGGGGAGGCAAGCCGTTAGGCGAGGCTTCCTCAGTCATTCACATTGGCGGAGACTGTGTCGACGCCATCCATGACACCTAGTTCTCGCCCGACTGTTACCAAGGCGGAGGTTATTATGCCATTGGGGAGAGCTACACGTGCAACACTGACACCTGCTGCCAAGGCTAGTGCAGCAGGGGTGTTGTTGGGGGCAGCCACCTCTGTGTGTCAAGCCCCACTGTTCTCGGCAACCATGATTGCGGCGCCGGGGATAAGACCAGCTGCAGTGTTCAGACTAGCAGCAACACTCTGTGAGAGTGGGGAGGTCACTTTATCTTCTACGGAGTTAGTGGAAGGTGTAGTGGTAGAGGGATCCTCGGATTTGAGGGTCAAGACTGCCACGGCTGCGCCATGGCAAGCTGCAGCTGCCAGGTTGACGGAGCTGCCAGCTAGACCAACCTTTGAGCGCGCCATGGTGACACCTGGAGTTGTCTTGTTAGACAACCAGGATGGCATTTTCTCTTTGAGTGGACCGGCAGGCAAGAAGTACTGGCCACTCCGGGTCTTGTTGGACTCGGGAGCTCAGCCACTGATGTTGGGGAGAGCTGCTATTGCAGGTTTGGGCCTCATGGAGGCGGATATGGAGGCGGATATGGAGCCTTGTCCTTTCCAGATACAGACATCTCTGGGCCCTTTGCCTTGAGGGCAGGGGGTCGGGACACATGAGGGGCTGCCCCTGTGGTGGGGGCAGCGGCAGCGATAGGTATGGGGAGGCTGAAGCACCCTTGAATGCCCAAGGCACTCAGGGAAGCGGAGCCGCTCACTAGGTGGAGCCCCGCACACCGGGTTGCGGTGGGGGTGGCATAGGACTCACCATGGGGGCGGAGACCTCGTGGTGGGAGTCGTGGGGAGTCTTGGGACTCATCACGGTCCATAGGGGCCGTGGTGAGCGGGCCAAGACTCACCGCGACTCACCACCGGGAATCGAGGGTCTTCGTGGTGGTTCGCCATAAAATGGCATGGGTTGTGAAACCCCCGCGGACAGCTACAGAAGTATATATAGGGAGTAGTAACCCCGAGAACGGTGCAAGCCCGTTGGTGACCAAAAACTAGTGAGTAAGCGAGCGAGCCGGAAAGCGACCAAAGAGTGGGGAGCTGTTCCGGACTGCCATCTACCAAAGGGAATTCCACTAGGCCCAAATAGGTGGAGGGTCTTTCGGGAGATCAAAGGGGGACCGTTATATCCCGGTGAGCAGCCGAAGCTCCAAGTTGGCCCGGCGGCCGGTTAGGAGTCAGGCGCGCGCATCAAAGCGAGTAACTATGACTTGAGGGGGAGCTTACCGAAGTGAGGTGCGCGACATTTGGTATCAGAGCTTAGAGTTCAGTACGCGATCGTCCTTGGGATTGGCCTCATCATGGGGTCGGGCAAGCCGAAGCGAAAGCGGAACGGCCCAAAAGATGATGATCCGGTGAGCCCGATGGGGGCGGCGTGTCACCGAGGCGGCCGTTTGAGGAAGCGATGCATGTTTCCGAAAACGAGGCCGCCCAAGAGCGGGAGGAATCCGAGGAGTCGGAGCCCGAGGAATCCTTGAGAGCTCCGACAAACCAAGAAATGCCTCCCATGCCGGCAGCCTTTTGGGAAGGGTTGTTGGCGCAGTTTGGCGGAACGTTGAAAGACATGTTGAAGGCGGCTAATGCCACTTCCACTAAGGCAAAGTTTAAGGTGAAGCCTAAGGAACCCGGCACCTTTGAGGGCGTCCGAAATCGGAAGGCACTCAACACCTGGCTCTTGGAGCTGGAGCAGTACTTCCGGGCGGCCAAGTTGAGTGACGAGGATCGCGTGGAAGTGGCTCCCACCTATTTGAGGGGCTATGCTCAACAATGGTGGCAGAAACGCCTTCACGACGAGGTCCAAGTCCGGAAACCTTGAAAAGGAATTGTTGAAAAGACAGTTTATGCCCCTCAACGCCTGGCTGGCCGTGACAAGATGAGGAAGAAGCAAACAGATGACATTCGGGGTATGTCCAGGCTTTCAATGTGCTTGCTCGAAGTCGCGGACATGGCAGAACCAGAAATGGTTTCAACTGGCCCCATGGGCCAGGCGGAAGGGAAGCCTTTGAACGAGGCAATTGAGAGGGCTGAATGCTCGGATGTCCCTAGGGTGAAAGACAAGGCCGTACGCTGAACCACAAGAAGATTCGGCGGGAAGGTGACTCCTTCCGACCGGAAAAGAAGTGGGATAGTGGAGGAGGCACACGAGCCCCAGTTTGCTTTACATTAGAGAAGTGAAAGGAGAAGCGATGGGGAGCCGAGCCCAGATTGGATCAAGGGATTTTGGAGAAATACCAGGATGTGATGCCGGAGGATTTACCAAGCGGCTTGCCACCGCGAAGAGGAGTTGACCACAAGATTGAGGTGATACCGGGATCGAACCGCCTGCCAAGGCGCCCTACCGGTTGAGCCACAGAGAGTTGGTCGAGCTGAAGACTCAGCTCAAGGATCTAATGTCAAAGGGGTACATCCGGCCGAGTAAGTCACCTTATGGAGCCCCGGTGCTATTTGCAGACAAGAAGGATGGGACGCTGCGGATGTGTGTCGATTACAGGGCTCTGAATAAGGTGACTATCAAAAACCGGTACCCTTTGCCAAGGATCGACGACCTCTTCGATCGGTTGGCAGGGAGCGAAGTATTTCAGCCGGATCGACTTGCGCTCCGGCTATCACCAAATTCGGGTGGCGGAAGGAGATGAGGAGAAGACCGCGTGCAGGACAAGGTATGGTTCATATGAGTTCTTGGTGATGCCTTTTGGGCTCACCAATGCACCAGCGACATTTAGCACGCTGATGAACAGCCTTTTCCAGGAGTGGTTGGATGACTTTGTGATCGTGTACATCGACGACATCTTGGTGTACTCGAAAACAAAGGAGGAGCACCTGGAGCACCTCAAAAAGGTGTTCCAAAAATTGCGGGAAGGGAAGCTGTATGCCAAAGCTTCAAAGTGCGAATTCGGGGTCACAAAAGTGGAGTTCCTGGGGCATGTGATTACACAGGATGGGATCAAAATGGATGACAGAAAGGTGAGGGCGATCTTGGACTGGGAGCCTCCGACTTCGGTCCCGGGAGTGCGATCCTTCCTAGGACTCGCCTCCTATTACCGGAAGTATGTGAGAAATTTCGCCAAGATCGCGGGGCCGCTGTCGGACCTTCTGTGTAAATCCAAAGTCTGGGTATGGAACACATTTTGTGGCCAAGCTTTTGCTGAATTGAAGCAGCGGATGACGGAAGCTCCAGTCTTGAAAATCCCGGAGTTCGATCGTCCGTTTGAGATTCATACAGATGCATCGGACTTCGCGATTGGGGGTGTTCTTATGCAAGATGGACGTCCAGTGGCTTACGAAAGTAAGAAACTGAATGAAGTGGAGCGACGGTGGCCGACGGAAAAAGAGATGAAGGCGGTGGTGCATTGCCTTGAGCTCTGGCGCCACTATGTTGGTTCCAACCCAGTGAAGGTGTTCACGGACAATGTCACGGTGAAGTATTTTGCCACGCAGCCCAAGTTGTCCCCAAAACAACTTAGGTGGCAAGATACTTTGGCAGTGTTCGACGTGGATATCCAGTACAAACCGGGACGGGACAATGTGGTGGCCGATGCTTGGTGTACAAGGGCCAAAGGAAGATCCGGAAGGCTTGCCGGAAGGATGAGCTGGCGAAGTCCGTGATGCAGGACTTGAGGATGGGGGTTAAATCGCAGTTCCACTTGCAAAATGGACTGCTCCGGTATAAGCAAAAGCGTCTCTACGTGCCGAGGGAGGGATCAGGGATAGTCTCTTGAGAGAATGCCATGATAGCCCGCTTGCGGGCCACAGCGGAGCCAAGCGCACTGCGGCACTCTTGAAGAAAGAGTATTTCTGGCCCAAACTGAGGGAGGAGGCAGAGGAGTATGTCAAGACATGCACCACATGCCAACAAAACCGGAGCGAGTACAAAAGCAAGGGGGCTGTTACAACCCTTGCCGATTCCAGAGGGGACTTGGGAAAGCGTCTCGATGGATTTCATGACTGCTATGCCGCTGTCAAAAGGATTCGATGCAATCATGGTGGTGGTAGATAGGTTCAGTAAAATGGGCCATTTCATCCCCACCAAGGAGACGGCAACGGCGCAGGAGACAGGGCGACTTTACTTCGCCCACGTCTTAAAGCATCATGGAGTCCCGAAGGATATTGTCTCGGACCGCGATCCAAAGTTTACGAGTAAATTTTGGAGAGCACTTTGGAAGAAGATGGGGACGAGGCTGAAGATGAGCACCGCCTTCCGACCTACGACGGACGGCCAAACGGAAAGAGTGAATTCCGTAGTGAAGCAATTCTTGCGGAATTACGTGTCGGCAGACCAATCAGACTGGATGGAACACTTAGACGCGGCAGAGTTCTGTTATAATAACACAGAACACTCCGCAACGGGAGTTTCCCCTTTTCGTATTGGTCTATGGAAAAGCACCTCTGGTGCCGACAAGTTGGGCCGCCCAGGACGTTGAGGAACCGGCAGTAGCGGCGGTACTGGAAGAACGCGAGCGTTTGTTGAAGCTCGCAAAGTACAATATTGCCAAAGCTAGGAAACGGTATGAAAGGCAGGCGAATCGGAAGCGGAGGGAAGTGAAGTTTGAGGCAGGCACAGAGGTCTGGTTGAACATCAAGAATTTCCGACTACCTCCGGAAGTGAGTCCGAAGTTCGTACCTCCGTATGCGGGACCCTTTCGCATTCGGAAGGTTATGAATGAGGATGTGTATGAATTGGAGCTGCCGGCAAACAGCAAGGTGCACCCAGTATTCCATGTCTCCCTTTTGAAGCCTTACTTCAAAGATGAAGCGCGTCCGAATCGGCATCAAGTGTTGCGTCCGCCACCTATGCTGTTGGATCATGAAAATGAACCTGAGTACGAGGTGGAGGCAATACTTAAGTCGAGGAGGTTCAGAACCGAGAAACGGAGTATCTCGTCAAATGGAAGGGCTATCATCATGTGGAGGCATCTTGGGTGCGTGCCTCAGAAATGGGAAACGCATCCGAGGCGGTTGCAGCTTTCGAAGGGCGACCTCAAAAGCGGAAGAAGCGTTGATGGGGACATCAACCTTGGAGCGTGGGGGAGGAAATGCATGCTTAGCCCGGTTTAGCTAGCTCAGGAATCCGATTGCAAAAACTTGTATTGTACAAAAATTTGTTATAAAGGAAATGGGTTCCAAATATTGTGCGTCCTATTGTGTTTGGAATGGTGATGCATGGTGTGGTTGGCTAGTGTGTAGAATGCATGCTAGCTTACAAAAGTGGGAGAGGTAAATTGGGTTAATCGTGTGTTTGCGCAGTGCCGAAATCGGGTGACTCCCATCCAAGGGGCAAGGAAACTTGCGCCTTCTTTGGGAGTTCACGTGCTAGTGCGCACCTGGCGCGTGCGCGTACTATAACTGCGCTACCGAGGGGGTTGCCTTGTAGTGCGGGCTAACGCGGAAGCTACGTGCTTCCGTTCACGTACTATAATCGTGTAGCCTCGGGACGAAGTCGTAGTGCGGCTTCGGCGTGTTCCCGTACCTCAGGCCAGCATTCCAAGGCGGACCCAATTGTAGTGATTGGGGCGCACGGTTGGTTCAAGGTTATCTTCCTAGTCAAAGAGGGTTCCAGGTGAACCCTTGCTCAAGGTGATGCCAAAGCGGCATCATGAGCGATCGCAAGCAATGTTGTTGCAGTAAGGCGATTCGATCCTCGGGGAGGATCGTTCCTTGGCCTTGAAGTAGGCCAAAAGAGTGCACTGGGAGGAGCTGGAGAGGCTCCACCCTTGGCCGGGACTTGGAGGAAGTCGGCCGAACTAGCTAGTGGAGAGTAGAGTCAAGTGTGGGGTTTGGTTCTTTGCCATGGGACGCCATGGTACGGAAACAAACTCCTTGATGTGGGACGCCACAACTTGGATGTTCGTTTCTACAAAATGGACAAGTCGATGAGGACATCGACTCCCTGTTGGTAGGGGTGTGTGTCGCGGCCCTTTGCCTTGAGGGCAGGGGGTCGGGACACATGAGGGGCTGCCCTGTGGGGGGGGCAGCGGCAGCGATAGGTATGGGGGGCTGAAGCACCTTGAGTGCCCAAGGCACTCAGGGAAGCGGAGGCGCTCACTAGGTGGAGCCCCGCACACCGGGTTGCGGTGGGGGTGGCTCCACAAGGGGTGGTGGTAGCTTAGTGGGACTTAGTGGGGGTGGCATAGGACTCACCATGGGGGCGGAGACCTCGTGGTGGGAGTCGTGGGGAGTCTTGGGACTCATCACGGTCCATAGGGGCCGTGGTGAGCGGGCCAAGACTCACCGCGACTCCCACCGGGAATCGAGGGTTTTCGTGGTGGTTCGCCATAAAATGGCATGGCTGGTTGTGAAAACCCCCGGACAGCTACAGAAGTATATATAGGGAGTAGTAACCCCGAGAACGGTGCAAGCCCGTTGGTGACCAAAAACTAGTGAGTAAGCGAGCGAGCCGGAAAGCGACCAAAGAGTGGGGAGCTGTTCCGGACTGCCATCTACCAAAGGGAATTCCACTAGGCCCAAATAGGTGGAGGGTCTTTGGGAAGCGAAGGGGACCGTTATGTCCCGGTGAGCAGCCGAAGCTCCAGTTGCCCGGCGGCCAGGTTGGGAGTCAGGCGCGCGCATCAAAGCGAGTAACTATGACTTGGGGGAGTTACCGAAGTGGTGCGCGCACGAGTTGGTGGGGCAGTGTTATATCCCATGGGCTTTATCCTGGACTTTGGGAGGAGTCACCATCCTACAGGCCTGGATGGCAGTCGGGGATGGTGTCGTGCACAGCTCTCTGTGACATTCATTGGGGGTCGGCTGCCCAGCGGGGCAGATGCCAACACTAGCCGCCTTTACAGCTGCAGTTAGTTGGCCTGGAGAGTTGCTGGAGGTATGCCCATGCAGAGGATGTGCCACCTCCAGCAGAGCATGACATGCATGGTACGCGGAGTTGCCTGCCATGGTTGCTCACACTCCATTATGGGTACGAGCAAGGTTTGCAGCTGCTGATGGACGGGTACAACAAGCCTGGGTAGAGCCTTCGTACCGTCAAGAGAAGAGGAGAGTGCGGTAATTGCACCAGGACCCCTCAATTGTCGCCATTGGACCACACCTCTTGTGTGGCAGTGCCCGGATGAAGGCATGCCTTCTGGACTTGTTTGGCGGATCAGCACTGGATTGGCTGCAGTACTGCAGCAGTGTACGAGTTCGACATTACCTGTATGTGGAGAGGATGACTGCACGACGCGTCTCACTGCCCATGTTGCTCAGTTGGTACAGCAGTGATTTGTTGCAGTGTCTGCAGTTCGTGGATACCAACAAGCCTTGCCACAGACATTTCGTTGCTGGGGCGCAGGATTTGGAGCGGGTTGGCTCCATTGATCTGGTAGTGGCAGGTTGGCCCTGCCAAGGGCATTCATCAGCGGGCATGGCAATGGATTGCGAGACTCGAGGACGGGTCTGTTTTGGGAGATGGTGCGGTTTTGCGCCACTTGCAGCTTCATCAAGCTGTATCTCCACATACATCTTGGAGAATGTGCCACTGATGGGTGATTCTCGGGCCAGGGTGATGGCCAGTGCATCAAGTCCGGTCGTGGCTTGGTCAGCAGTGTTGCTGGATGCAGCTGCAGTGGGTCACGGGCTCATCGTCCACGATAATGGTGGACTAATGTGATGTCACCCGCACTGCTCAAGCATGCATTTGATGGGGTGCAGCGGCCAGCACACCTCACAGTGGATAGCATTTTGACACAGGGAGGCAGTCTCAACGTGTGAGACATGATGACCGTTCGCCTTTGGCAGTGGTCAACAGGGTGGTCAACCACGAGCAGCATACCTACACTGCTCAGCTTCCCAGGATCCCATGCTTTTCGGATGGTGGACCTGGCCTCTTGTGGGATAGCCAGTTGCAACAATTAGTGGAGCCAATGCTGACGAGCGCGAGCGGGCAATGGGTTTTACCACTGGTACCACGGCATCTCTTTCTGAGGCATCACGTCGTCAGGTGTTGGGGCAAGCAATGGATCTCAATTGCTTGACCTGGATTATCAGCTTGGCTATGGCCGAGCAGCGCAGAGTACGGAGTACACTTCCCTTCATGGTCTCCCTGCCTACCAAGACGGTACAGGCAGCGAGTGGGGGCGAGCAGGTGAGGACCACGAGGTGCAGGCCGCATCCATGGCACACGTGGGAGGTGCTCGAGGTTGAGAAGGAGTTGGCAGCCAAGGCAGCTGTGATGGATGAGGTTGGGGATTTCTCGGGTTGATGGGTCCTCAGGATGAGATGATGGGGCAGGATGAGGCCTTGTCATTGACTGAGCAGGGGTAGTACTGCTCAAGAGGTTGCAGCATAGCAACCACGGGACGCGTCCTCTACCTCTAAGCCCACTGGACTTAAGGTTGCAGTTACGGAGGACAATTGGGAGCCTGACATTGGACCCATTGTCACCGGAGGAGAGAGACGACGTATACGGTGGTTCCTGAGGGCTTACAGGAATTGCTTTGCCTTCAGTTTGAAGGACTTAGGAGCACTGAAGGGTCAAGATTCGCATTGAATTGGCTACTGACACGCCAATCTTTCGGAGACCCTATAGATACAGTGACATGGAGAGGTCCTTGATTCAGATGAGAACTTTGGGAGGCTGGTTTGGTGGAGCTATCTGGGGAGAGTATGCTTCAGCCACAGTGATGCCAGCCAAGAAGGATGTCTATGGCAATTGGACGGAGAGACGTATGTGCGGTGATTACCGGCCTGTAAATCGTCAGACCAAGTCCGATAGGTATGCTATGCCGACACCAGAGGAGATCTTTGATGCCATTGGCATGCCAAGGTCTTTAGCACATTGGATTTACGATCCGGATATCACCAGTTGCCGATCAAGGAGGCGGATAAGCAAAGACGCATTCTGGGGGATCAATGAGCACGGGAAGATTGCCTATACCAGTGGCGGTTCTTACCATTTGGGCTTAAAAACGCTCCTGCTGAGTTTCAAAGAGTCATGGACAGATTCTAGCAGGGGTGGAGTTTGCTCGGTGCTACATAGATGACATCATCATCTTTAGTGCTACGGTGGAGAGCATGAGAGACACCTTCAGGGGTATTTGAGCGCTTGAGGGCGCACGGATTGAAGTTACATCCGGGAAGTGCAAGTTTTTCCACAACCAGATTGAGTATCTGGGTCACATGATATATCCTGGAGGATTGGGGGTACAGCAGACTAAGGTAGAGTCCATTGCACAGGTTCCATGCCCCACGGATGTGAGCCGAGTTCGAGCTTTCATGGGGTTAGCAAACTATTATAGACGGTTTGTTAAGGGATTTAGTGCCATTGCAAAGGCTCTAACCAAGCTGACCAAGGTGGACCAGGAGTGGCAGTGGGAAGATGAGCAAGAACAAGCTTTTCAAGAGCTCAAGGCGAGGTTGACCTCGGCGCCCATCTTGACGACCTATCAGGGGGCGTCCTTTCAGCTGCATACATTGGAGCATGCTGGGGCTTGGAGCGGTGCTCACACAGGTGGATGATGAGGGAAGAGAGTTCGTAGTGGCTTATGCTAGCCGCTCGAACAACGCTGCAGAGTCTAAGTATAGCTCATATGAGGAGAATGCTTAGCTGCAGTGTGGGCCGTGGCACACTTCAGGTGCTATCTATACGGCAATCTCTTCACCCTTGTCACGGATCACCAACCACTCAAGTGGTTGATGGAGTCAGACAAGCTTACGGGGAAGCTTGCACGGTGGGCACTCATCCTTCAAGAGTATGACTTTCAGGTGTGCATCGACCGGGTTTGGTCAATCGCAATGCAGATGGGTTGAGTCGCAATCCATGCACGAGCCAGCAGGATGACACTGGAGCTCGGTGGCATGGTGAGACGGATGTGGAGATGGTGCCCAGATGGCATGCATCTGCATTTCTGTGTATCTTGGCAGCGGAAGGCCAGGTTGGACTTGCAACAGGGATGATTGTAGATCAAGTGTCTGAGGACCCTGAGGCCAGCAATGCAAGTGGCGCCAAAGATATACATGAGGATTCAGCTGTGTTGGACTATCTTCGCACTGGAGACACGGCAGCCACTGTGACTGCTAAGGAGAGGGATCGGATCCTACAACGAGCCAAGAGGTTCAAGTGGGAGGGGACACACCTGCTCCGAGTGTGGGAAGATGGTTGAGTGAGGATTGTGCCTCACCCAACATAGCGGGCACGGTTAGTGCGAAATGCCTATGAGGAGTTGGGGCATTTTGGGGTGCGACGCACTCATAGTCTACTGCAAGGGCAGTATTGGTGGCGTGGTATGCACACAGAGGTGCAACAATTTGTGGCTAGGTGCATGGTGTGTGACAGGGTGCATGCTTCATTCAACGCCCCTACTCCACAATTGCACCCTCTTCCGATCATGGGATTGGGCTACAGGTGGAGTCTTGACTTCGCAGGTCCGTTGCCACTGACCATGCGCCATAACAAGTACGTGTTGGTGATGGTGGAGCACTTCTCCAAGTGGATTGAGTTGGTTCCATTGCCTGATAAGGCTAGTGAGGGAGCTCCATATGCATTCTTGGATTGTGTGCTTAGCCGATTCGGTGCTCCAGCTGAGGTACTCACGGACCAAGGGAGAGTTCTTGGGGGAGTTTCAGGCTTTGTGTGACAAGGCCTTGATAGACCACCGCACCACTTCTCGGGATCATCCTGAGGCCGATGGCTTGGCAGAGAGAGTTGTTCAGACAATAAAGAGGGGTTTGCGCAAGTATGGCTTGCAGAAGGGAACCTAGGAGATTGGGACCTTCAGTTATCCTGGTTAGCTATGGGCTACAGGTTCAGCAAGCAAGCATCACTTGCCTCCTTCTCACCATACTTTCTTCTCTTTGGCCGAGAGCTGGATTTGCCTACATCCATTCGCAGAGAAGCTGCTACAGTTCTTAATCTTGACGATCCGGACGTGTGGGCACGTGCATGTGAGCAGCGTGCAGTTATTCTAGAAATTCATGCCCATGGCTTTCGAGAACCTTGCCATTGCACAACACCGTGATACGTTGAGGTATGCTACCATACGTGGTGGGGGCTATCGTCCCGGGGTCAGGAGATTCAACCCTGGTGACTATGTCTATCTGCAGCAGACTGCTCCTACAACCTTGGATGTAATTGCAGGACGTGTTATTTTGAGGGTTCGAGAGGTCTTGCCCTCAGGCGTCTTGGTCTTGGAGGGTCGGGATGGCATAACTTGGAAGGACCATGTGCGTAATTGTGCGCCATGTCACCTTCCGAATGTCGATGGCATGATTGACCCAAGCCTAGCAGTGGTATCTGCAAGTTTGAGGTGCATGTTGTGTGGGTCTGCTGGAGGGGCAGCCACCATGCTGGTGTGTGATCGATGCTCTAGAGGTTGGCATATGGGATGCTTGACTCCACCTCTTGAGATGGTTCCGGATGGGGATTGGTTATGTCCACATTGCATTGGATAGTGGGAGTGGATACAACCATGGAAGGCTAACAAGAAATGCAAGGCCAAGCTACTAGGAGACCTTGAACACACGAGATCTTGGCTCAAGTTCACAGATTGCAAGACGGCAACTAACGATGGGGCTACTCTTGTACCCGGTCTCTTGGTCTATAGAGTTTGAGTACAATAGGGACAGTGATAGAGGACTTAGTACGGCTGTGGCTATTACATCTTGTAGCTATCTGGAGGTAGAGGGACCTATCCACCAGCTAGGGGGGCGATTGTGGCAGACTACTTTATTGTGCATATATGTGTGGTGTGGTTTGGACAACAATGTAGTTGTGTAGCGATACGTATGCGCACAACAGCTATCAAGTTAAATAAGCACAGTGTGAAACTAACTAGAATAAAGCTAGTTATTTGTATTTAACACTTGGATTTAGGTCAAGTGTTAAATCAGGTGTCAAGTTTAGTTTGACACCTGAACCGTCTTATCTTCACGAGAGCGTCAGTCGCGCAGCTCATCTCTCTCGAGTTGAGCCTGCACGACCGAGCTCCTTCACCGTTTAGAAGCTGAGTGTGCTTATGATGGGAGGATAGGTTGTTGTGGGGTGGAGTCCCCATAGCTTGGGGTGCCCCTGGCTCGACTTCTATTTTAAAGAGTGATGAGTGATGCTGTTGGTTTTCATGTTTCTTGTGTCAACAGTGTGTTATTAGCTTTCTTATCATTGTGGCAGACTACTTTATTGTGCATATATGTGTGGTGTGGTTTGGACAGCGATGTAGTTGTGTAGCGATACGTATGCGTACGACAGGAGATTCGGCGCCATTTTCTCAGACATCGGACTTGCGGTGCTCGACGAGACCTCCTCGGGCAACATCACGGGACCACGAGGGAGCGTGCAAATATTCTTGTCAGCTCGCCATGAATCGTCTTCTCCGCCAGGTGCCTCGTCAAGTCTTCGTCTCACTGGACAGGTGTGAACATCTCTTTTCAAGTGTTGGCCACTTCAAAGCAATGGCGTGCCCCGAAGGCCCTCTCGCAAGGCTGCCGCCCACTTGCGAGGATTCTTCGATCTGGAGGCAGTCTGCATCAGCATTTCCTGCCTGTCCGGCCCCAAGCCCCACTGTTTCCCTTTCAAAAACTCATTGTACCTGCATTGTTGCATAATTGACCTGACAATGTCCTCCGTTGTGGCAGTGAGGATGTCCACCAGATGCGCCGCAGAGGAGGCACGCAGGAAGAATGTACTAATTCGGCCATGTTTGTTGTCGGCATGTCGGTGTCAGAGTCGAGACACATTTCCTGTACATGCACATGTTTAGGTTACAAGCAAATTACAAATAATGAGTAGCTAGCATAATATTCAACGGGACGCAAATTTGTCCAACTCACCTCCCGCATATAGTCGCCGAACTGGAGGAAACGATAATGCCACCATGCTAGCCAACCAACCATTGCTCCCTCGTCTGATTTCTTTACAGCACCTGACGTTGTCCACCAAGCCCGTATACATGCAAACTATGTCTCTGCATCATCCAAGGTGGGAGCACACTTCCACGCAAGACACATGGAACGGTGCTCCTCTCTGAAATCTGGCGCCACGAGCCTGGTTGTGTACTGCGACAAGCTCTGCAAAAAATGGAACCCACAAGATCTCTCCTTGCTTTTCATCGGAACATTGGGGTCTTCCCCATACACCCTTCGGATGGCAGCCCAATTTGCTTGTGCGTTGTCCGCCATGAAACCACTAAAATTGGGAGGGGGAAATCCTGCCCTGGCCATCTGATCGTTTATTCCCTGCCAAAGAAGCATCTCCGATTGTGTGTCCTCTCCTTTCATCTCACAAATAACAATTGTCATTAGCATCCTGCAGTGGGTGTCGTAGACATGTGCACCCATTGTCACTCACTGGTGATTTGTAATTCGCTTGATATGGTCGAACATGACCAAACTGTTTGACAAGTCCCCACTCGTCATCCAGTGGACCAGTTCGACGCCGCTGCCAGGCCCACACGTTGACATTTTGAATACGAAACATCGATCTGCGTCAGTCCCTTGTCTGAGACAGAGAACATCCCTCGGATGGAAAAACGGCGCCGAATCTCCAATGAGGCCATTCGGATGAAGTTGTCTCGGGGGTAGAGGCCGACACCTGGCCTACAGAGAATATCCCCCGGATGGCAAAACGGCGCCGAATTTCCATCCGAGGCCGTTCGGATGAAGTTGTCTCGGGGGGAGAGGCCGACACCTGGCCGACAGAGAACATCCATCGCATGGAAAAACGGCGCCGAATTTCCATACGAGGCCCGTTGGATGAAGTCGTCTCGGGGGGAGCGGCCGACACCTGGCCGACAGAGAACATCCCCCGGATGGAAAAACGGCGCCGAATTTCCATCCGAGGCCGTTCGGATGAAGTCGTCTCGGGTAAAGAGGCGGACACCTGGCCGATAGAGAAGATCCCCCGGATGGAAAAACGGCGCCGAATTTCCATTCGAGGCCCGTCGGATGAAGTCGTCTCGGGGGGAGAGGCCGACACCTGGCCGACAGAGAACATCCCCCGGATGGAAAAACGGCGCCGAATTTTAGGACGAGGCCCGTTGGATGAAGTCGTCTCGGGGGGAGAGGCCGACATCTAGCCGAGAGAACATCCCTCGAATGGAAAACGGCGCCGTATTTCCATCCAAGGCCGCACGGATGGAGTCGTCTCGGGGGGAGTGGCCGAAAGAGATCATCTGCAGGATGGAGAAACGGCGCCGAATATCCATCAATTGACGCCCGTATCGACCCTTCATCAACAATTTTGATTCGTTTTTCGCGTTTTTTTGTCTAATCAGTCACTCAACTTAGAGTTTTTCGCCTGCGGTCCACTTTTTGGCACGCTATGCCCACCAATGTCGTCCGGTAGAGACAAATTCGGCGCCGGATTTCCATCCATGAGGTGGACCGATTTACTTGCACGATGGAAATTCGGCGCCGGTTTTCCATCCTGCAGCGCTCCGGTTTACCTGCAGGATGGAAATTCGGCACCGGTTTTCCATCCTGCAGCGCTCCGGTTTACCTGCAGGATGGAAATTCGGCACCGGTTTTCCATCCGGCTGCTTCTGGATGAGAACGTCTCGGGCGGAGGGAGGGCCACGGTGCGTCCCACTTCATCCGCTGAATGGAAATTCGGCGTCGTTTTTTTCCATCCAGCGGGCTGTTGATGAAGTCTCGGGGGAAGGGTGGGCCAGGTGGCGCCTGTGGGCGACCTCCATACCTACATTTAAGGGCGCAGTTGCGCATTAAATGTCCTCCGCCGTCTATTTTGAACCGGACGTTCCACAACCGCGCTTGCTTCCCGGATACGCCTTCGACACCTGATGTGACGGGTGGATGAAGTTCCATTCGAGGCATGTACGCCCGCATTCTGCGGGAGATTTTTTCTTTTACTTGGACGTATGCCGCGTGGAGAAGGGCGTGGCTCTCTTGAGAGAAACCCCACATCCAGATCGCGTCGCAAACTGAAGCCTTTGTACTACGGGCGGCAATGCGGCAATGCCGACCAGCCGAACGGCGACAAAGCAACAACGCGCCTTCTGTACAGGTACATACGCGTTGCCTTTCTTTGATCCGGGCCATTGTAATCCCTACATTTCCAGGATGTAAGTTGCCTTATGTGGCGCATAAAAATTAGTTGTGAAGCCCCTAGAAAAATGGCGCCGAATTTCCTGTTTCCGGCCATGGGGCGGATGGCTAAGCCCGGGGGTGGCTGGCACAGTTTGGAAATTCGGCGCCATTTTTCCAGTTCCGGGCCCAGTCAATTCTGGGACTTAGCCATTTTCGGACCCTGTACTGGAAAAATGGCGCCATTTTTCCAGTACAGGGTCCGAAAATGTCTAAGTCCCTGGGGCGGATGGCACATATTCTGGAAATTCGGTGCCATTTTTCCAGTTCCGGGCCCAGTCAGATCTGGGACTTAGCCATTTTCGGACCCTGTACTGGAAAAATGGCGCCATTTTTCCAGTACAGGGTCCGAAAATGGTTAAGTCCCTGGGGCGGATGGCACATATTTTGGAAATCCGGTGCCATTTTTCCAGTTCCGGGCCCAGTCAGTTCTGGGACTTAGCCATTTTCGGACCCTGTACTGGAAAAATGGCGGCATTTTTCCAGTAGGGTCCGAAAATGGCTAAGTCCCTGGGGCGGATGGCACATATTCTGGAAATTCGGTGCCATTTTTCCAGTTCCGGGCCCAGTCAGATCTGGGACTTAACCATTTTCGGACCCTATACTGGAAAAATGGCGCCATTTTTCCAATACAGGGTCCGAAAATGGTTAAGTCCCTGGGGCGGATGGCACATATTCTGGAAATCCGGCGCCATTTTTCCAGTTCCGGGCCCAGTCAGTTCTGGGACTTAGCCATTTTCGGACCCTGTACTGGAAAAATGGCGCCATTTTTTCAGTACAGGGTCCGAAAATGGCCAAGTGCCTGGGGCGGATGGCACATATTCTGGAAATCCGGCGCCATTTTTCCAGTTCCGGGCCCAGTCAGTTCTGGGACTTAGCCATTTTCGGACCCTATACTGGAAAAATGGCGCCATTTTTCCAGTACAGGTCCGAAAATGGCTAAGTCCCTGGGGCGGATGGCACATATTCTGGAAATCCGGCGCCATTTTTCCAGTTCCGGGCCCAGTCAGTTCTGGGACTTAGCCATTTTCGGACCCTGTACTAGAAAAATGGCGCCATTTTTCCAGTACAGGGTCCAAAAATGGCTAAGTCCCTGGGGCGGATGGCACATATTCTGGAAATCCGGCGCCATTTTTCCAGTTCCGGGCTCAGTCAGATCTGGGACTTAGCCATTTTCGGACCCAGTCTGGAAAAATGGACATGATTCTGTCTGTGTTTTTTCAATGCAGGTACTGTAAGTTCTCCTTGTTGGAGAAAGGTCATATGTCCTTCCAGCCGCCATTGTTCCTCGAATGGAGGAACCCTGGAGCTGACTCCATGTACACTGACGTTATCGTGAAGGAGTGGCATCTGGAGCATTTGCGTGACTGCCCTTGGTATGTGGACCTTCCGCCCGGCTCCCTCGACTCATCCGAGTTCCAATTGAAGCTGGATGCGGAGGCCCGACCAAACCGAGCTCCGCTGCCTCCGCTGGGTCCAAAGGAGGCGAAAGCGCTTGTCAAGTCCAGGAAAGCGGCAGAGCTTGCTTAGGCAGGTATTCAGGAGAAATTGAATGAGAAGAATAAAGGACAAATGAAAAGGACACGGAAACAGGGGAGTAAAGTAACCCCCAAAAAACAGAAAACCACCGGGGCACCAGAGGAGGCGTAGGAGGGGCCCCAAGGGAGTGACTCCGATGACGATTTTGTGCAAGGTCCTGCGACTGCTGCTGCTACTACCAAGTCACCGGTCGTCCGGGTTCCCACTCAGTTCGGATTGGGACTGGCTCTGCCAAGAAGTTGGCATTTGAGGGCGAGCCTACACGGCGGTATTCGGCGGTGACGTTTCCACAAAGGCCAAAGTTAGAATCCCCAACTATCATCCAATGCGCCAATGAGAGCTTTCTTGATACTCTGGCTGCCAGGGCAAAGAAGGTGGCACACAGCAAGTCTCTGGAGGAGCTGAAGGGGAAAGCCAAGAAGAGGGCTGCTGCTACAGAGCCTAAAGACACCGCTGGTTTGGAAGCCATGATGGAATTCTTCACGGCTGTGAGCACGGATTGCAAGAGCACTCGGGGGGGGGGGGGGTTGAGGTGGAGAGAACCTGCGATATGATTCTCCTCAATATTCCAGATGGGGAGCTGTTGGAGGGCCTGGATGGTGTGCCCACCTGGAACAGGTTTACGGAGGACTACTGGAGAGCCGGGTTTGGGCTGGCGGGGATGCTCCTGGATGACGGTGGTGTCACCCGGCTTTTACTCACCCATCCCTTCGCTATCCGAGGGGGAAACTCCAAGATAGAAGAGTTGGATATCTCTAAGCATTCAGCCCGCGTGAAACAATCAGTCATGACCTGCAGCTAGTGAATCATTGTTGGTTTTCCAATTACATTCCTTATCAGTTTATATTCCCTGTTTATCTTGACCAGGTATCTTTTTAAGCGTCAGATTGCTTCTTTGGGCCCCCCTGATTTCATTCATACACAACTTCACTCAAGTCTCTCAACACAAGGTGTTTGTATCGGATGAGAATCAGATTAATCATAATCGGATACATGCTGATGTCCTAACTTCTCTAATCTATCCCTCTAAGTAATCCTACATTTCGTACTAACTCTGTCCTATAGTATCTCCTTCCTCCTCGCCAGCTTCCCTTCCTCCGATCTCAGTCCGCCCTCAGGAGTGATCTCCGTCCCAAAAGTCCCCCATCCCGTCTCCGCTACCCGCTTTATCTCCTTACCCGCTGTTCTAACCGTTTTCCTTCACTAACCGTCCTCCGTGAATTACATGTTCCCCGACAAATGTTGTTCCCCACAGTCGTTCCCTGTCATGATAACCGTTCCCTACGACTGTGACAGCTGTGTCAGACCGTGACGGCTGTATCGGGCTGTGTCGGGCTGTGACTGGCTGTGACGGGCTGTGTATGGCTGTGACGGTCTATCTCAAAAAATTAAGGGTACCCCTCAGAACCCATAGAAGTGTCTAAGTCCCAGACTCCACAGAACCCATAAAAATGCCTAAGTCCCAGACTGCCTCCTAACATTACCCCTTCCCCTCTCAAAAAGCCGTGTCCTCACAGTTTACTGCTTAGGATCAGTAAATCTTTGTGAACGTGGTCCTGTCTGTTTGTGAGAGTGCCTTGGAGGGCTCTCTGTACGTGCCCGAGTTCTATGACTGCTTGCTGGAGATGCTTGAGCTGTACTTGAACCTGATTTGTTGCCCTTTGACTGAACCGGCTGTAATGGCTCTGGTGTGGGAGATCCCCGTCGTTTCTTGTCGTGCAGTGCTTGATCATATTCCTCCCATATGTCAAGAGTTTGTTCTGAAGATTCAACTGTTGTGTCCGAATCTGTTTCAGTCCTGCAGTTTTTTGGTTTTCTTGCTTTTCTTGGTTTCTCTGGAATGAAAATTGGCACAGTGTGGCCCCACCATGTCAGGAACCTTAAGCTTCACAACGTTGTGTAACCTGTTGAAAGCAAGTTTATTGAACTTCAACAATTCCTTCTCAGTATAGGTGAGAGGTGTGCCAGTAACTTTGGAGCAGTATAGGTATTGCCAAGCTGCCTGCTCCTTATTAAAAATGTCGTCAATATGCCGTTTTTCGTTGCTCAAGTTGTTCCAGGCCATGTTAAACCATGAACGGAGTTGTAAATCCCTCTGTAACATGATTTTCACATCATATAAATACGTATGATGCGGCACCACCGGTAAGGTCCAATGATCTGTAGTGGAATAAGTCCGAAATCTGGACTGCATCTTCTGCTGCTCAATGTGGTAACGTGCAATGAAACAAGTAGTATAATAAATTCCACAGCCCATGACCAAACTCGCTACTTCCTTTGTTTTGGTGTGAATGTGCCCATGAACAACCTGGAAAGCAATTAACTCCTTCAACATGGTGCCTGCCTCAGACCAGTACCTTGAAAAATGATGATCCTCAATGAGCTGATTCATTGCCAGAATCTTAGTCCGAGTGGCCACTGGCAACCAAATGCGCATTATTTGGTAGTAGTGCGGTAAAGATTGTGGAGGACCAAATTGATTCCAAGCCAAATCCAAGCTATCTGGAATTTCATTGAAGGGCATGATCATTGCTCGGTTGTACTCCCGTGCAGCATGAGTCTTGGGTGGGTTGAAAGCAGCATTTCCCCATGTACAGCCACCTGCTGTGAAACTGGTTCTTTTGGTGTTTCCACCACTGGCATCCCCTGCACTTCTTGTGAAGAAGACTGGAAAACTAGAGTTCTGGCCCTCAAATACGCCTTCATGAGATGTTCTTCAGGAACCATGAGCCTTTGGTCTATGTTTGAACTCAAGTCCTCCACTTGAGTCTGCAGTGTATCCACATCCTCTTGGAGCTCTCCTATTCTACTATAGACATTGTCTATAGTAGTGGTGGCAATATTCTGCACTTGCAGCCTCAGGTCATTCATCTCCCCCTGGGTGAGCTTTCTCGGTGCTTTCCCTTCCACTGGCCCTTGTGCTAACCATACTTTTAAAAGTTGGTCATCCACTCTGTCCTGTGTAACACCTCTGAGACTCTGCTCCTCCTTGAGTCTGTAGGCATCTAACTGCTGTTGCAATCCTTGCATGCGCTTCTCATGAGGTTCAACTAAATTGGCATAAGCTGCAGCCAGATTATTGGCTTCCCTCGCTGCCTTGTTAGCTACAGAGAGTTGATTCCTATTCGCCATAAGGGTCTGTTGTAACTCCACAATGTACTTCTCCTGGTTAGCCTCAACCTGTTTGTATTGTTGTAAAGCACCCTCATTGTGACATATTGTATCTTTGAGGTCCACAATGAATTTGGCTTGCTCCACTACCTACCTCCGTTTCTGCCCTTACACATCGCTCCCTCTGCTGGTTGGCTTCTGTTGTGGCTTGCTCTAGAACATTTGTGAGGGTGGCACATTGCACCGTCATCCTTTGATGTACTACCAACTTCTGCATGTTGTTCCTTTAGTCCTTGCATCTCATCCTCATGCTTGTTCTGCAATTGGAATAATTGCTGCTTGTGTATCTCGTGCAGATGGTCTTGCTCCAGACCCCCCTCAATCAGTTGCTGCTTAGCAATTTGCAGAGCATCCTTTGTTTCCCTCAACTCCTGTTGCAACTGCAGATGCACTTCCATCTCAACTTTGTTAACACACTCGGTTGCCAACCGATTTTCGAACTCTCTTCTGAGTTCCTCCTTCAGAACTTCCAACTGAGTCACTGGAACATGTGACTTCATGTAAGTTCCCAACAAATTGAGGGTTCGGCTTATGGAGTTCATCAGCATAGCCTGTTGAGGCCCATCATGGTTAACATGCTGCTGTTCACCCCCCTCATCCATAGGATGATGCCTCACAAACCACTCAGGCCACTGCTCCACCAGATCCTCCTTCTCAACTTCCTCATTTCTCCCAGATGCTGCTGTGTCCTGATGTTCCTCTTCTGGAACTTGTGGCGCTGGTGGGGGTATTACCTGCACATCAGGAAGTTCACTAGACAGATTTTGGACCTCTGGCTCCACTCTCTCTCTGAGAAAACTAGAGTCTTCATAGAGAAGATCACCTCTCTCAATCTCTGCCACCACTTGCTCTGTAGTTGGAATATCTAACCCTTATGTTTCCAAATCTATTATTTGTGGAGGAAACCGCATGGACCACTTGTGGTAACTCTCTGGCAAGCCGTTCACCTGGCTGTGATGGCTGTGATACTGAATTGACTTCCTGTTCCCTCTCCACAGGTTGTGCTGTTTGTAACCCTTGATCTCTGTGCTGCTGTATCCTCTCTTGCACAAGAGCTTGAGTAACTTCTTCCTCCGGCTGCCTTGTAGCCAATGGTTCGGCTTCCAACGTGATCCCTTTCCTCTGTCTTTTGGGCTGTTGATGCTCTGCCAATCCCCTTCACCCTGTGAAGAACCTTGCTCTTCTATGGTAGTGGTTGTTATTTCAAACACTCCCATTTCCTTCCTTTCTCTCGCATCAAGTACGCATGAGTCTAGGATGATTTGTGCAATGACTGGCCCAGATACTATGATAGGAGATTTAGCGGCAGTTCCCTGCAATCTTTTCATCTCCTCTACCTGTCCGTTGTACATGATGTTCTCCCATGCTACCTCTTCTCCTCTCAGGCCTTTGAGTATTTCCTCTGTGAAGGATCTGCTCAAATACTGCTGGTTCTGTTTCATGGCAAACAGAACGTTCAATATCTAGCCTACTTCCCTGAGCCCTGGGTACACCGCTTTGGTACAAGCATAGCCTTGAGTTTTAAAGAAACTCCCTTCTTCAAACAAATCTTTCATCTGCAATCTAGCCCTGTGCTCGTCCACATGAACCTGACCTGCTGGCAATGAAAACAGTTGCTGTAGGTATAAGGGAGTAAGTTCTAATTCAACTCCCTTCACCGTTGTGGCTCCTGTCTTTGGGTCAAAGTTCTGCAAGAATTCTAACATGTACTTCCGATGGTGCAATGTCCAATCCTTGTTTTGCAATCCTTCTAATCGCAGTTCCTTCAGTAACTTCACCGCGTATGGCGTTGCAATCGTCTATTTCTGCAGGATTGTGGTGCTTTTCACCTTGATGTCCTCCATCCCTCTTACTCTCTTCATTTTAGAGAACCCGTAAGGCTGTGGCTGTAACAACTGAAGTAATGCCTGCAGAGCACAAAGCACAAACGTATGATTGCCACAAAATGCTATGGGTAGTGTCCTGTAAACCTGCGGGGCTTGCATGCATTGATCAAGAGAAAAGTTACTCTCCGTTGTTCTGTTTCCTCGCCACTGCGTGAGTAGTATCGCGAGCGTATAATCCGCTAGTTCCCTCATAGCTTCAAAACTATCGCATTGATTGTCTGTCCCGTCGAGACGCCCATTACTTGGAACGACGCCGACTCTTGCGCTCAGAACCTTTTCACTTTCTTGAAGTTGCTCCTGCTTCATGATTGGCTGTAACCGCTGTGACTGGATTTTAAAATTAATTTTCTTTAGTGGATTTTCCCTGCTGGCCTGTCCACTAGGATAACACACGTGACAAGAAATTCGTTTTTCTGTACTCGCCGTATGTTCCGTTACCCTTCTTGCGTATGCATTAATGGGCCCGCCATCCATCCTCTTTGACGTAGTAGGTAGGTACTTTGACGGCCACTCCTGTCCTTTTTCTTGATGACACTTGTTCTTGCAGCTCCTTCTCAGCTGTGCGTCACGGCTTGACTTCCATGCGTCCACTTTTTAACTGTCTTCCGCCCTTTCTTCCGCCGGCCATTTCCCTGATGTTATCCTTTGTCCACCTGTCACTAATCCTATGGACTGTGTAATTCTGATTGGCTGTGTGAGGCTATGACAGGCTGTGCCGCCCTGTGCTAGGCTGTGCGCGACTGTGTGACACTGTGTTGGGATGTGATAGGCTGTGTGACCCTGTGTTGGGCTGTGATAGGCTGTGTGACCCTCTGTGATAGCTATTTAAACATCTGTGTTTTCCGCTCCTCACCGGTTTAACGACAAGTATTCTATGCTCCGTTGGTGTTACTGGAACAACCTGTATTTGCTCCTGTGGTTCTATATGCAAATCGTGCCTTAATGGCTTGTCATGGATACCACTGTATCCTTTGAACTTGTTGGCATTGACCATGCCCAGCATTTCTTTGTTAATGGTTTGTAACATGGCCGTGTTGTTATCATACATCTTTTGTATGACATAAGGTCCTTTCCATGGCGATTTAAGCTTAGAAGCCTTAATCTTTCCCTTCTTCTGCAACCACAAAACCAAATCTCCTGTTTTGAAAGTCTTCATCTTCCCTTCATCAAACTGATCCTTCCTTTTCATCTGTATTCTCGTCATGTTGTCAGCTGCATCAGCTCGTACTTCCTCCATATGGTATAATTCATGTTTCCTGACCTTAATTGAATCTTCCAATTCCATTCTTCTTCCCCATTCAGTTCTCATAGTAGGTAATAAAAACTCCACTGGAAGTAAAGCTTCCATACCATAAACTAATTGGAATGGTGTATACTTAGTGGTGACTTTATATGAAGTCCTGTATGACCACAAAGCTGTCAGTAGCTTTGTATCCCAGTCTGTTCTGTTTGCATTGACTATTTTAGCCAAGATGGTACATAGTATTTTGTTGGTAGCCTCTGCCTGTCCATTACCTTGTGGGTAATAGGTTGTACTTTTCCTATGCACATCGCATCATGGCCCACTTTCCTCCAACCTGACTGTCAAAGTCGTTGGACCGTAAAATGTTACCATCTTTGGAGAACTCCCCGAAAAAACAGTATCTCCAGGTGAGACCTCTCCACTTCCTTATGTATGCCTCTAAAGACATTTGGGGAGGGGAAACAATCGAAATGTTCAGGTCCTTCAAAGTCTGTTCCAGCACAATGACGGCGCGCTTTTCGAGCTGCAAATTGTATATTTGTCAGTATTGCAAATAAGGTACTCATCACATAATTGAAGAAAAGAAAACGGCTTATTTGAATACACACCTGACTCCAAAATGTAGCCTTGTGGAGCCAGTTATCAAACACCAAATCACTGATTCCTTCCACCTTTGTGCCAGGCTGTATGGTGCTCTTTGGGAACTGAATCAAGTCCTTTACTGTCTGATCTGAGTTCCATATCTTCAGCCACCTTATTTTTGTTTGTGGGTCGACCATGGATATGGCCAACCGGTGCAATTTCTCCTACTGCATCTCCGGATGCACATGCTTGTCATAGTGAGATTTGATCTACTAAAGGAACTCAGAACCAAGTCCAGGATCTACTATTCTAAGCTGCTTTCCGAAGGCGGACATCAATTTGGTTCTTCGCATTTCAAACTCCTTCTTTATTGCTGTTTCCACACCCTTTGATGTCCTTAGTTCCTCTGGTGTAGTGTGGTAATATTCGGATTTTCCCTTCTCAGCTGCCTCTGCCAGTTCTTGCTGCATTGATTCAAATAGTGATTAGCACCGAAGGGACTACAAATATGTATTCGAAAAGTAAACTGAGTACAGACTCGGGCTTACCGCATACATGTACTCCAGAAATGCCTCTCGAGTCAAAGAATACCAAGTGCCTGCAGCTCTTCCTGTTTCGCACTTCTTGATTATATTGGGTGGGAGTATTGTCCGAAAATCATCCAGCTGCATCAGACCAATCCTCTGAATTCGAAATAGTGTGTGGACCAAGCTTGTTGTCACATGCGATTTCTCTGTCGATCTGCAAAAAATATGCAAACATTGCACTCCTTAACTCTGTTTTTTGAGGATTAACAAGACACTACAGAGGGAATGAAATCTCTAGGATGACTTACTTGTTAACGTCGTGCATAGCTGTAAGAAGCCTAGCGATGTCGTTTCCAGGATCCAAAACCATTGCCTCCACAGCAACATGCTTGTCTTTGTCTTTTGCATGGTGTTTCTGGATGTATCCCATCCATGCCAGCACAGATGGATGTCCAGACGCCCTCCAGATACGAGCATGTCCCTTATAACCTCCTGGGAGTTTACCTTCTGGAATGACATGAGTTCTTTCACCTTGTCAAGGTAGTGCACTTCAGATTCATCTGCTTCATCTGTATTCTCTGAGCTTTTTCCAGACTCCTCCCCATCTCCAGATCCTTTCCCCTCTGATCCTGTAGGCTTGGACCTCACAGTTTTCTGCACGATGCCATTCAAATCTGACTGAGTAATTTGCAAATAGTGAACGGCGGTAACGACCATCACTCTGTCTCGAAGAAACTCACAAGGAATGGTGTGAAACAAATTCAGAACCATCTACACAAGCAAAGCTGATCATGCCAAATTCAAAACAAAAACGAGAGCGATAGTGAACGGCGTTAACGACAATCACAAAAGATAAGGACCTGCCGGATCGGTGTTCTGTAATGACATATATGTGTAAGTGATTGGCGGCAACGACATTCAGTATAGTTTAGGGCGGACAATAAGTGCAGATTATTCAGATTGACTCCATTGTGATTACCGTTGCAAGCATTCACGGTTTCCTGTCTATGTCGAGAGTACTTTCCAATCCATACTCTACCTAAATCGAATGGCGTTAACGACGCTCGCAATTCAGCAGACTTCAATCACATGTTCATGCTTAAGAAGGGAAGAGGAAGGACTGCTTGAAAGACAATCAGACAGACTGTTTGATCTGAACAACGGTGATTGACGGTACCGTCAGTCACCCACTCATTGTGCGGTAAACCCTTAACAGAGGAGTAGAAATCAAATCACCATTGTTTCGTGATGATGGTCGGTAGCGACAATCCCTTTCTGGGACATTGAACTCAATCTCTATGCAGATCTTCAACAATGAAATGTAAGTTACAAAAAACTTACTGGCGCCTTCTTAGGTTTTGAAATTGGATCCCCTTCTGCAGCTTTCCTCTTCCCTCTCACATGGGTAGCATCAACTATGCAATGTGGTATGTGGACAACCATGATTTGAAATGTGTAATTCACATCTTCGTCGGCGGTGCAATGATATGGCCTCCAACTATACGGAGTGAGCTCTAAGTGGCAACTTTTAAAAGCACATTTGTCATTGCACTGTTCGAAGTCTACATGTCTTGCTGTCGCTATGCACTACAATCATCTTTTGAAGATGATCCTAACTCTCATTGTTATTTGAGGAGGGAGGAAGGTCTTCCCGTGGCAGCCTTTATGGCGCACACTTTGTGAGGATATTTTCTCGTCCTCGTAATTGTAAAAGTGAAACAAGCATTTGTAATTGCACAATGTTGGATGCTACAATTGTAGGCCTCATGGTAGTCTTGATTCTATTTAGGCAAGATTCCCTGCATTAATTCCACGGTCATAGGACCATCCTCGGTTATAGGCGGCGCATGTCAATGCTGACGTGGCAGATGACGGACAATGCCACGTCATCATTTGTCGCCACATCAGCATGCTGACATGACGCTCACGCCCCGTCACTCCTGCGTGAGCGTACGCTCGCGCAACGCTCACGCGCAACGCTCACGCCATTGCGTCGTTGTATTATGGTAAGTCTTGGATGGCCTGACAATATGAATTGCAGGACCTAGTTTATGTCTTCTTCCATATTGGTTTGTCTGGTCATAATCTCATCGGTCGACTCCACATGAATTTAGCGTGTGTACACGCACAATGCCTCTGGGGATCTGCCCGGTCTGCCATTTTGAGCTGCTAGGTCTCTTCGCCACCTCATTCAGATGTCATGGTTTTAGTCATGGTTTAACTAGGACATTTTAGATATTTATATTTATATTTATATTTTGTGTGTTGGGACTTCATTTGGTCTCACATGCCAAGTGAGGTATCAAGCCTCACTTGAGACATGGAGATAGGTTTTCCCCTTATGAGTGTCGAGGAGGCTCATCTTCTTGTAGTTGAGCCTCCATGAGCCTCTCCCACCTCCATAGCTCTAGGTATTGAGAGGGAGTGTGTTGAGGGCTTTGTAGGGTGGATTCCTTTAGCAAAGGTGCCCTTGGCTTTGGCCTACAGAGAGGGTGAAAGACTATGGAGAAGAGAAACTAAAGCAATTCCTAACCCTAGAATGCTCTCATCCCACCACTCTCCCTCCTGTCTCTATCCACTCGCTTGTATGGCCGTGGCAAGTATCCTTCAATATCCCTCAATCAATCCTTTAAGAGCTCTTCAACATTGTCCACCAAAGCTCCTTGAAGGGTCCTCCAAGGACCCCAAAGATCCTCCAAACACTCCTCCAAGGACCCCAAAGATCCTCCAAATACTCCTCCAAGGGCCCTCAAATATCTTCCAAACAATCCTCCAAAGGCCCTTAAATTTCACTAAGTCCTTTCACTGTTGATACCTTAACAGAGGTATAGTCTGAGGTTGCTAGGGTCCCTTATGTTGATGATACCTTTACAGAGGTATAGTCTGAAAATGAGGGTTCTGTTTGGTATACTAACAGAGGTATAGTCTGAGCTGATTAGGGTCCACATATGGTGATACCTCAACAGAGGTATAGTAAAAGGGACAAGCTCATGTTTGGTATACTAACAGAGGTATAGTCTGAGCTGATTAGGGTTCACATATGGTGATACCTCAATAGAGGTATAGTAAAATAGACAAGCTCCTGTTTGGTATACTAACAGAGGTATAGTCTCACATTAGGGTTCACATATGGTGATACCTCAACAGAGGTATAGTCAAAGGGACAAGCTCCTGTTTGGTATACTAACAGAGGTATAGTCTGAGCATACACTACTAGGGTTTGTAATGAAGAGCTAGAATGCAAGTCCTTGACTTCTATGCTTCTACTCAAGCAAAAATATGGTCTCTAGGTGGTCATAAGAGGCATCTTCTTGCTCTCTTCCACCCCAATGTGCAACCAAGAGTGGTCCAACTCAACTTGCAAGTCATTGTCCACCAAATCAATCCCCTTCTAGTCCTTGGGATTTGATTGCAAACTACCATATCTCCATTGCCGAGCAATCATGCATTTTGTCTCCTCATCACTTGACAATTGCTCCAAATCAACACAAATTATCTCAATGTGTAGGAGCAATGCTTGTCACTTACAATAATGCTCCCAAGCAATCCGCCTTGGATCCCACTCTCACGCCATATGCCTCATTTGGGGTCTTGCACCAATCCATCATCCATGTGCTCCCCATGGTCATTTGAATGCATGTTTCATGACCTCTTGGCCTATGTGTTGCTCTCCTTCATCATAACATGAATCAACACCTCTCCACTCCACACACAAATGGATCTCAAAGGCCTTCACCTCTTGCTAGTTCAAGAGCCCTTCTCAAACTTGAACTTACAACTCAAGCGAGCATGCTCCACACATGCACCACTTGCTTGGTCAACTATCCACCACAAAGCTCGCACTACCAAGAGCATGAATAGCCAATTATTGCCTCCCCTCTTGTCACATTACATAGTTAGGGTGAAGCTATGCATACATTGAATGATGATTTCCCTTCAAGGATTTCCCACCACATGTTCTCCAAGCCCTTCTAATGGCACCCTAAGCTTGGCTCCACACCACCATGATTGGAAGATTTCTTCACATGCTCCCTTTCAAACCTCTTGAGCTTCTTAGTGCTCTCCAAGTGCTTGCCCTTGTTGTCTTCAAACCCAAGCATATATAGCTCCTTGGCTTCTCTTCCACAACATCCACACTTTGAACTTGCTTAACCCTAGCTTGATAGTGAAATGAGCACTAACAAGCCTTTAGTCACTCTCCACAAGCCATGGCGCACACCATCGACTCCATAATGCATACAAAGGATTCTCAAACCCTAGAATCCATGCTTCCACACACACAAGACTTCCTCCTTACAATCCTTGCAAAATCTTGTGACTCAAGAGCTTTCTTCTCAAGCTCTCCAACTCCTTGGTGCATGCAATACTCGAGCACCTTTCCTTGCAACCCCTTGCAAGCCTTGTGATACAAGAGCTAAATTCTCCTAGCTCTCAACCTCTTTAAAATACAAGTGAAAAACTAATCCTTACACTCCGCACTCACAAGCATAAGGTCATCTTCTTGTAGTGATAAGAGATGAGAAATGAGAGAAGTAAAAGACAATGAAAGCTCTCAAAGCATGAAGCAATCACATGAAGAACAAGCCCTAGTCCTTCCAAGTGAAATCCACTCTATCACATAAACTAAACCTTTCCGTAGGTGGAGGCAAGAGTCAGTCCGGGTTTGGGTTGGGGTGTCCTTGCAGGAGCGACACTCTGGAGTGTTTTCCAAAAACTCGAATTGGCAGAAGGACAAGCTCTTCTGTCCCTTCTGTGAAGAGGTAATCAAGGACAAAATCCAACTAAATTGGCATTGTGTTGACACGGGTTGCAAGGATACTGTTGCAATGATTCCACGGGATTTCAAGCCTTGGCTGATACTGAAAGAAATGTCGATTGTCAAAGAGGCCACAATGCGCTTGCGCGGATCAGTGCTTGACCCCCGCACTTTGGAATTAGACGAAGTGCGCGCACGGTATGGCGTCCATTGTAGTGGCCCGTCAATGGAGGATTTGCAAGTGCAGGGAACGCTGGACGCTCCCAGAAAACGTAAACTGAGTGATGGGGCCCAAAAAAAGGAGAGGCAAAAAAAGGAGAAGGCTGCAAGGTCTGCTCGCGAGGCAAGGGCAAAATCCACGCAACAGACTGAACCCCGTCCTGGGCGGCAGACCCACACCATCAGTACTGATACTGAAAGTGAATCTGCTCAGGGCCTGGAAGGGGTGACAAGTCCAGTGGACATTGACTTGCCTGACCAGACTCGGTAGCAGACTCACACAAATATCGCGACCCATGCCATCGGTTTAGGGTCAAAACCAAAAACTCAACAGAGCACTGAAGGGCCAGTCTGCCCTGGCACATTGCGCCTCGTTGACTTTGGGCTTTTCCCACCAGAGTGCCCACCAATTGGGGATCTAGACTTCTTCCGTTATTTCTACAGAGTTGCCCAGTCAGGTCTGCTACGCACATTAATCCGACAGGCGGAACAGAACTGGTTGAACAGCTTTGAAGATGAAGATGAAGATGATGAAGTAGAGGAGGTAATGGTCAGTCTGACCGCCCAGTCTGTTCTCTGTGCTGTTTGAGTCCATCATCGGGGTCACGTTGCCTATTCAGTCTGGTCAGTCCCCTGTGTTCTCTCCTCAGTCCGCTGGCTCAGTCCGCTCGTCAGTTAGTCTGTTTTATATCGCTGCATTACTTACTGAGTCCGTTTGTCAGTCCGCTGGTCCAGTCCACTGGTATAGTCTACTAGTTGCCTCCACCCTACGTACGCATGTTACAGTCTGCTGGTCTGTGAGTCCAGTCCGCTGCATGAGGTGAATATAGAGTCCACGTCCATGTTCCTGACTTCGAAGTTCTCTGCCGTGTACCAGAATGAACGTGTTTCTATTCGTAGGGCCATTCAGGCTTGGCGGAAACCTAGCAATGATGCTCCTTTACAAGCGACTGTAGTGCGTGCGGAAGTGGACCACGTGCGAGAGTACATATTATTGAAGTATCCTGGGTCATCTGCTGCTATAGCGGCATTACATATTGAAGACGCGTGGGGGGGGAATGCGTCTGGGACAACCGAGTCTGCCATCCCATTCAGCAGGCCATCATCCAGCAGACTCCAAGAGAGCAGACTCCCAACGAGCAGCCTATCATCCTGCAGACTCCTCTCCAGGAGCCCATCATGCAACCCATGCCAATGGGAAGTCCTGTCATCCAACAGACTGCGGACCAACAGACTGACAGACTGCCTTTCTTTCACATAGCACGGCGCTTTTTGCAGTTTGGCGATCGCCATCACCGGTAATTCGCCCCGGAGCAGAAGACCTCACACTTCCCCGGCTTAGGGTGGGAGAAATTAATCCCCATTTGGATTGGCATAATGAGCTCTACCGGATCGTTGCGGACCGCCGGTGGTCATTTGTACCCTTTCATTATTCCATGGAGTTTTCTATTGAGGAAGCCAACCATGTTCTAGAAGCCGCCTCTGCTGTTGCCATTGAAGCCACAAGCGACCAAAATGCGCCGCCTCTACTTGTGCAGCTGATTCTCATGGATGACCCACGGCCTGAAGACCTCAGACATATGCCTATGGCACATCCAATTTTTGGGGTGCGAAGAAAGCACTTGTTCGGATTGACCGAGGAGGACTTTGAGCGCATGGTAGCTTCCTTCCTACAACATAGATGGATGCAATTTGGCAATTTCCGCTCATACAACAAGTTACACAGATCCTGGATCCCTGTGCTGATAAGGAGTTCTTCCTACTCTTGATCTATAGCGCAATCAAGCAATGAGGAAAACCTGTTTCAGCTGGGTAGTGGTGTGTATTCATCGGGTTATCGTTTATGATGTGGGGTGAAATTACCTTCAGCTAAGGAGTTCGGTGCTGGATGTACACCCCAACTAGGATTGAGGTTGAGGGCAGTGGTTGTTGGGCTGAAAATGAATAAGTGTGCATGATCAGTACGACTGCTTACTTAGTTTTTCCGGCAACACAAGATTTTGTGAATGCACAGTAACGAAGCTGATGACACAAGGTATCTGATATGTGAAATTTCCTCCTTTCAGTGTCCAGTGCAGAATGAGTGGGATGGTGATTATAGCGACAGATGCAGATGACACCGGTGCATGCTTCTGATCTTAAAGATTTCTCACCAATGGTGCGACCCGCTTGTTGAAGGAGGCTATTGCGCAAGGTGGCCTGTATCTGTATCTGGTGAAGGATAGGCAAGACATAAGTATGGGGCACGACGCTTTGCCAGGGCTTTCACCTGCACATCGTCGCTCCCAGAACCCTTCATCCCCGTTTTCAGCAGTCATGCCACGGAAACAGATGACACGCGATGAGCCCGACCTTGGGTGGCGCACTCTGGTTCGCCGCCATAAGTTTCTCCTCTTCATACTGGGAATCTTGACTCTCCTTTGCACTGTATATCTTTACTTCGCCGTGACTCTGGGCACTGGAGAGAAGTGTGCTGGTTTGAGGGGTACACAACGTGCTCTCTGCGTAGCGGCGTCCAAGCCTGGGGGAGTGGGTGGGTTGCATGGGAAGCATCGCGGTATTGCTCGCAGGCTCATTCTGGAGGAGGAAGTTGGTACGTTATATATCATGCATTCTCAAGGACGGGACCAGTCTCTATGCCATCTGACGTGTTTTCATAGGCTGGATGGTTGTAAAGGATATATTGTTCCTTGCATCTTTCACAGTAGTTTCATTTCTCAGCAAGGATTGTCAAGAGAAGTAGCTCTTATGGTCTCCCTAGGTTCAAAGTTTTTTCAGACCTAGCCACCAGAAAATGTCAAGGCTTTTCACATTCGCGCATTGGATCAGACACACCTGTGAATTATGTATCTAACAGCCCTATGCTTTTAGGGTTTTCAGAAGCAAATGGCGGAGAGCAGGTTTTAGAGAAGCCTTCTACGATAACAGCATCATTGGACAACTCAAAGGACCCCACCAGTAGTTCCGCCCATGAGCTGCATGTGTCTCTGACTGAGGATATTGAGCTCTGGAGGAAGAGAATTGCAACGTACAGGGAGCTGCTGAAACTAAAACTAAACTCGGTCAGAAAGGTGAAGAATGTACTTGACATGAATACATATTTGGGAAGGTTTGAAATGTATTCTGGATTTTGGACTGCATTCAGTGCCAGTGGTTCAATTCTGCTGTATGGACAATGATCAGTCTAAAGGTGTTTGAGTAGTAGGTAGAGGGAGTGTGAGTGTGACCAGACCTAGCCTGATTTCATTGATGTGTGTTTTGGTACACAATATCGTTAGAGAGGAACTTCACAAGCAGAGGATGTTGAAATGGTGAGGTGTGGTAAACAGCACAAATTTGTGTTTCTGTTGCTCAATTTGTTCTTCGTTGTTCAGGTTAAGCTTCCGAGCCCTGTGCATATCCCCAAATTGAGATGATTTCTGGAGATGCATTCCAACAACGGAGTGAGGGGTGGAGTACTTGGCTGCATGGACGGGAGTGAAGGCTAATGTTTGCTACATTCGTCTTTCCAGTTCTGCAGCAGTGATGGCAAGGAAGCAGAGAGGGTGCTGGCTGTGAACGTACCGACCAATGCTCCCAATTGCCAGGTTATATAGTCATTCAAAAAGGGAGGTGAGAGACAATAGCTGAGGAATTTGGATATGGCCCCTTTCTGTGGCTGGAGGTTCAGAATTTTTGCAGTTTTGCAAAAAAGTGCTTGGGACCATTAGGGGTTAACATTGTGTTGTGAATCAAAAGTCCCAGACAATCAACTGCATCATGCGAGGCAGTGACAAGCTGCCACCACCCTCCATCAATCTCATCAGCTGGTACATAAGGCCTTCATCCTGGTAGGGAGAAACTTTGAAAAAAAAGTGAACCAAGAGGAAATCCTGATGGCAGCTTCTTCTCAAGCGCACAGGCTGGTGATGTCAAGGTGGAGATTTTGCAAGTCGCACAGCTCTCTGATTGTCCCAGCAGCTTTAGCTGCTTAATGAAGAAGTTCACCTTAAAATCTGATAGGGTCCAGTGTCGCCAATTTCCTGTTCATCTTTGTCAAGATGACCAACTTCTACTGCTATGTCCAGCCCTTTCTGCTAGATACTTCTTTTCTAAGCAGTCACATACTGTGAAATATGGGATGAAAAGACCAACTGAGATGCGCAGACACAGGTCTTGAAGGACATTCCTAGATTCCAACATTGTAACAGGACATGATTAATCCGGAGATGATGAGATTCTGGGTCAATACGGCCTGCAACTGCATACTGTGTAATTAGAAGTAGCCTACTCGCCTGCACAAATTGAGATCACTGGATTTTGCAACTAAACTTCCCTCATCATGCCTGACCAAAGTTTGATTCCAACATTCTTTTCCTACAACCTTTTAACATCCCAACCTAGCTCTGCATGCAACCTATTGCTATAGGGGAAAAACAACGGTACCAGCAACACCAGGACAACGACCCATGAAAGCTTGAAATGTGTAGGTATGTCTGGTTGAGGTTTTGGGTTGGTCACTAGAATTTAAGCAAAAGTTCCACCTTCCAGCAGGTGCTTCATTGTTCCAGGGTTTGTAATCCAAATGCAGCTCAAGCTTCAATAGTAAGTGCAAAGTGGACAGACCTGCATAAAACCCACATGCCTAGCTCACATGTTCAACAAGGACATCAGTAGGTGACCGAGGCTCCCCCGAGAAATTCTTTTGTTGGTCGTCCAGTTTACAGGATCTTCACTAAAGATCTTAAAAGATCAGCTGCATTGAAATGTCTTTTGAGATGATATCCATCAGCTCGATACTAATACACTCTGAAACTTCAACACTACTACTACTGACTGCAGAGAAATAAACCCTACAGCAACAAACACTTGCGCATCCATCACAGCAAGCAGGTATAGACCAGTGTTGGGCGGTTCTTGCATTTGTGAAGGAACCTTCGGTTCCGGTTCCACAATTATTTCAAGAGACGGTTCCAGATCCGGTTCTGGTTTTTTTTTATTGAGCCGGTTCCGGTCCGGTTCCGGATCCAACTTTTAAACATGGGGGCGGTTCCGGTTACCGGTTAGTTGCTGATTAAAACCATCGGTTCCGGTTAGGTTCCGGTTCTATTTTTAAAATATATTTGTTTAATTTAATTAAATTTTAAAATATTTTATCAGTCCGGTAGATTAAATAGCAGTGTATTCACATATTTGAACTAAAATCCAACGATTTTGTTAGTTTTCACTAACACAAAAAAAAAACAAAAATACTCTAAATAAACTGGTAGAAGAAAATGGGTAAAATTTTATGGGTTGAAAGTACTATTCAGCTACCTGGCAAGTATTGGCATCTTCAAACATTGTATTAATGAACTTAGCCAGGATAACATGGAGCTGGAGGTTGAACCCAAGGTTATGGCGCTGAAGCATTGAACATAGAATCTCGTGGCCTTCAAGCATTGAACCCAGGTGCTCAAGAGCTTGAGAGCATTAAAGAAGTTTTGCCCTGGGCCCACCAGCTCTCTAGTGGGTTCAAGAACCGGAACATGTGTTTTTATCCCTGTGCGCCCGGTTCTCCGGTTCTCACACCCAGCAGGAACCGCCGGTTCGGTTCTGCACCGATCCCCATTGGCAGGTTCCGGTTCCGGGTCAGGTTCTCTAGGAATGGGCCCAGTTCCGGTTAACCTGAACCTGAACCGGCGGTTAACCTGGTCCCGGCCGGTAACCCCCCAACACTGGTATAGACTCATAAGTTGTTTGCCGTAGCCTTGTGGCCATTGACCCTACGCCCAGTTTGAGGGGAACACAAAGGGACAGAAACTACCTTTGTCAGGGCTGACGCCGGTAGTATGACTTACCTTGAAACATGCAATTGATCTGAGTCTCTCGAAATCCCTTCACACAAACATCAATCTGCTGTGTGCGATTTTCCCAATAACTAGACACCAAAAGGGCCTGGGCCTTTGGCTCAGCCACAAGAATTTCAACGTTGCTATACAGAAGTATAGGAACAACTCCCTTGGAGGAATTGAAGAGGTTGTCTCTCTGGTGCGCAAGCAGGTATAGAGAAGGATATGAGTAACGACGATATTGCTGGGTTTATCACATGCTCTTCTCACGGGGCTGTTGCCAAGGTAGGGCCGCGGAACCAAGGCACCCCACTCTAGCTCTTCGTAGCTCTACTGCTCCAATTCTGCAGATTCTGCAGACAATGTTGCCATGGACAAAGCTCCAAAGCCGCCTCTACCCCCGCCAGGCCTGCCACATAGAAAGCTGCTCCTGCTACAACTCGACCCGCACCATTGTCCCCTTCTTCTTACCCTCTCATCAGCACACTAAACATGGAAAAAAAACTTGAAGAAAACTACAAACGGTTGGATGGAGGGGTATGACTGCCGTTACCCTTATCCATGAGATTCGACACTATGAACTACCCCTAACTGCCCACGGCAAGCAGAGCACTTCTGCGCTCATGGGCATCCTCAGTAGAGAAGTTTGACATCGCACATTGAGAAACTGTTTGCTTGAGTCACATTGATGAGTCTCCCTGGAACCAAGCATTTAGGGTTTCCAAGACATTTGAGAAGGGGGAGTGGGATCTGTACAGAGCTCTGATCCTTTTCAGTGCTAGATCTATGCCATTTTTATTATATCAGAAGACTCTGGACAATGTGTATAACATCCGAATTCATTCAATCCCAGGGAATTCACTATGCTCAAGTGGTTGTGCCTGCTACGAGCTTGAAAGATCCCATTGAGCTAGGCCATGATTAGTGTGATTAAAGCTTGAATAATGTACATAGAAAGGAAGGAAAACTGTCAAATTTTACAGCTTGCCTGTCGAAGATCAGTCAAGCACAATCAAAACTTATGAATTGAGGACTTGAGTTGTCGCTATAGCAGTTCCAAATAATGTATCTTCCAGCTTGCGCATTCACGGTGGACTTTGTTGACCTTGCACAGACTGGGCTGGACGAATTGCCGGTTGATTCCTTTTCTTCATGTTCCCTCCTCCCAACTCTTAGACTTTCTTCAGTATATTTCAGTAGACATCTAACCTAGGGTGTTAGTTCTAATTTAATGTGCCATACGACCCCACTCTCTCATATGAACACTTACGTACTATTATTGTCTTGAGCACGAATCGCTTCCTTGTCCACCTCCTCGGCCTTCAACCTAATTTGTTCCAGCCCTCTATCAGGTTGAGTTTTATCTTCTGAACGACTTGCACATAGACTTTGTTCTTTTCTGCCTGTTCCGCTATCTTCTTACGAATCCAGATCAGTTGACTAGCAACTTTCAATTGCCAGACACGGATTTGGCAACAGGAGACAGACAGCTACCGCAGCAGTGGGCCTGCAGGACCGATGCAATTGCATGAATTCGAAGAATTTCGCTAAAATTTCCTCGAGAATTAAGCTTTTTTCGGTGCTCAAGGATGGTATAAGGTGCTCATAAGCCTCACTCAAGCTTGTGGAACCTGGAGAGAATGTCGATGTAGGTTTGCTGCAACTGGCTCCGTAATGTCTAAGGTTCTCTCTTGAAACATGGAGGTTATCTAGACGTTTACGCAGAATGAGAGGTTTATCTTGAATGTTGTCTTGAGTACAGAAGAACCGCTCGGGATGTGCCCCCAACCATTCCATAGATATGATAGAGGAAGAGGAGCACAACAAGGCCAAGGCACCAATATAGTCGGACATAGATTAGTAATGTTCCGACGAGAGAAAAGGAGGCTAAAACCAAGACCTTGTTATAGGCAGGGCGCACGGAACGTGCACAAGGTGATCTGCGACTGCGAGTGCAGGGATTGGCAAATTGATAGTAGCACAACGTTGTGCAGACCAACAGCAGTGCCACACATGCTGTCTTCCTCATCACAATCTCCAATGCTGGCATGCCTTGCAACCTCTAACGTCCCTGTAAGAACCCACAAACATGTTGACCAAACCCTTTTGGAAAGTGCCAGCTTTTAGAAGGAGAAGACAAGGAGATTCTAGGGACAGTACACTGCAAGTTGTGATGAGGTGGGAAGTCCTTTGTAGCAGCATCCTGAAACGGTCGCTGCTCACATCTTCTATGTTTACGTAGACTTCGTTCGGTGACAGTTGTGAGAACTGCTGTCATTTACACAGGTGGTTCACAGATCAATAGAAGGAACCCAGACCATTTCTCTCTCTGAAACCTCTCTCCCCATATTTCTTGCTCTGCTCCAATGGTGCGCTGTACTATCGGTGAGAAACAACTCCGTGATATTAAACCTGTACTCCCACTGCAATTCAACATCAAGCCCACAAACTAGTGGTGTTCTCTGTTTGTTCTTTCTCACATTCTACAAAGGGCATCCACACTTGATAGAAAAGGAAATGGTGGAGCACGGTTCTGTTTGAGACGAACCAAATATCTCATGCAGCTTTTGTGATTGAGGGTTTGGGACCGCCACTCTTGCCCTTTCGACATACATCTGAAGAACATTGGATCCTACAGACACGAGAAAAGGGGCGTTCGTGCCTTTTCAAATATTGAAGAACATCTTTCGTGTCTTTCCTTTCATGTCCGACCGTGCCCTTTCGGTAACGATTCTCACTCCCTTCCACAAGCTCTTTTGAGCCTCCAAAGTCACAACATCCATTGTTTCTCAAGAGCCCACCCCCTACCAGAAACAGCACAAGGGGCTCTTATTGCAGCACTAAGTCCGACTCTACTCTCTTCATCTGTTTGCAAAGCGCAATAACCTCTGCCTTGAACTCCATGTGAACTGGGGTGGTTGATGCTTCATAACATAGTTTAGAAAGGGGACTTGCTGGCTATCAAATGTATCATTTCCTATGAAGAGTTAACAATAACCTCAGAATCGACTTTGTATATTCTCCACAACAGTCTAAGGTGCCAGATTGTCAGGTTCAATCCATGGGCACAATGTGATGGAATTTTGAGCACTGCCCCACAAGCCCTGACATCTACAGTGATGACCAGATTTCAGTTGGAGATTTATGAGAGAGGTAAGAGAAGTATAAACTAAAGCAACCAAAGGGGTCCAACTAGTTCAGCAGTAGCCTTATTGGTCACAGTTGAATCAGACACTCATTGCTGTCAGCATGTGATGATAAAGGTACACAACGTTCAATTCATATGACCAAGCGCTTAGGGCAGAAGAGTGCTTAACCCACCAACAACCAAAGCGGCTGGCTGTATCATCGCAGTAAGACGTTAGGCATTCTGATCTCTATACTGAATGGCTCTACCAAGGGGTGAGCAGGACACTAGTATTTCTAGTATCTTCGGAAATCATAGAGGGATGATCTGGAGTTTATTCTAACAATGTGCTCAAGGATATAATGGCAATTGAGTGTCCTCCTCCCATGGCACATATGCAAAACTGTATGCCGAGTACGTTGTTGCAAGGTCAGGCAGTACCACCAACCCTTTGGATTTGGCATACGATCAAATGATGAAAAGGTGAATCTGACAGCTCAATTACTTGTTTGGGCCTCTCTCACCCTCTCTCCTCGGGGCGTTGGGAATGAGGGCTACACATTCTTTCTTGTATCCTGCTTTCTGTTGTGCCAGAAACTCTTTGAACTTTCCGGGGATGCTATGAAATTTCCTTTCTTGCTCTCTCTCCATGGCTTCCCTACTGCCACAGAATACGGAGAGTGAGGAAACTTTGTCCAAGTATGAAAGGAATTGATGCATCAGACGGGAGCTGATGGAACTTCACGTCAGGCGAACCTGGAAACCGCCAATCTTACACAAAACTGCAGTTCTATTGGGAGAGTCTTGGTTCCGCGATGATAGAACTTTGCAGCCGAACTACCTGTCTGCAGCTCTATCTCCCTCCCTTTTAAGGTCATTGGGAAGGTTTATGGTGGGCTCCTACAGTCTGCAGATAGAGACTGGACAACCTACAGCATGAGGACCGCCTGTGCTCCGCTCGCGCTGGGGATAGCGCGAGATCAAAAGTGAAGATCATATGCAACTTAAGCCGCCGCACCTTCTCGTCCGCTGGTCAAGTCCCGTGGATCTCATTATAGAAAGGACAGTGAAGGAAAGCAACAGAAGGTAAATCAAAAGTGAAGAATGTTCTTCACTTGTGATTTACTTCCTGTTGCCTTCTTTCACTGTTTTTTCTATTATGAGATCCACGGAGATACTAATGTCTATTTGGAGATATCAATCTCTCACATATGTGTTCACGAGGATCAGAAATGCTTAGCAGTATATCTGCATGAGGCGTTCAGTGTTTTCGGGCTAATTGTAGAGTGCCCCACTCTCTTTCTTGTTTCATGCTTTACCTCGTCCCAATAGCTCTTTAAGCTTCCTGGGGACTTTATAAAGTATGATTTCATTTCATTTCATTGCTTCGAATTCTCTCCTCCCCTCCTTATATAAGAGACTGTCAATAGAGCCTCCCCTTCTTCCTTACTTGTCTCATATGTTCCTTAGTGTCTCTGGCCTCCCGTGGATAGGAGTTCTTTCTTTCTCTTTCTTTAAATGTGAGTCTTACCCTCCTGCACTCACTCCTTGTACATAGATTTGTTCTATAGTTTCTCAGTCTGTTCCTTTATTGAAGATCGTGTAAGATAGTCCCGTGATGCGAACAAAAGCATGTCATAGGTCTGAAAGGCACTGAGAAAGGGAAGAATGGCATCACCAAATGGGATAATGAAGGAGGGAGGTGGCGACAAGCGCAAAAGCAACAATCCAGTCATACCATTGGGATCAGTAGTACTTCAAACGAACCCGTTGTCGTTGTTGTCTGCTACTGCAATGTCATCCGAATTACCATCACCAGCATCTCCTTTATCTTCGTCGTTGTCGTCTCCATCATCGTCATCATCCTCATCATCACCAACATCACTGCAAGCCTCTTCACTACATGTTGAAGAAGCAAAAATGCCCATGCTTGCATCAATGGCCATGCTGGAATCTGCTGTCAGTGCTGCCAACGTTGCCAAGGAGAGGGGTGCAAGCCTTAGTGTGAATGCAGAATTACCTAATGATTTTCTGCAGCAGCGCAAAGCAGCAGCAGCCAAGCAGCGCCTAAAAATAGAAGTGCGACAGAAGCAGGTGGGGCGCTACCTGCCCTCAGTTACTCAGGATGCGGCCACCCTCAATCGACATCGTACTCAGGTTTTGTTCCTCTCTCCTCCTGCAGACCCTCATAACCAAGATCTTCTTTTCTGGCCCTTTGCTGCACCACGCGCTGCCACGCTACCGCTCTCGTTCCCAGTGGCCGAAAACATGGGAAGGGCCTTGGGGTCGAGCCTTCCCCTTTGTAAAGAATTGGGTATCTGCCTTCCTTGCCCTTGCATCAGAGGTTTCGATGAAGTGGTCATTGTCACCTTGTCCCTGTGCTCCGGTATCCTAGATGGCTAGAAAGAATGTACTCATAAGACATTGTTTGCTGTAGCCTTGTGGCCATAGACCCCACGCCCAGTTTGGCCTGAACAAAAGGGAATAGATGCTACCTTTGTGAGGGCCTCACTCTGGTAGTGTGACTTACCTTGGTAAAGACAATTAGTTCGGGTTTTCCAGATATCCTCTAGAAAGCATTAACTTGCTGTGTGTGAGCTGCCCAGCAATTAGACAACAGGGCCAGGGCAATTCACCTCCACCTTTTGTATACGTACTCATACATCAAAGCATCAAATGAAGGAGGGCGTTTGCATTGGTTAGTTTCCAACCACAGTTGAAGACTTTTTATTGTTTTTTTGATGGGTCAGAATATCTTGCACTAAGCTATAGGATGAAGAGAGTGGCTTGGTGGATGCTACTGACCCAGGTGGTAAGTGCCATGGCAAAGGCCAAGGAACGTATTGCTACATTGGGGACTGAGAAGGACATAATCCAACAAAATTTTGGCACAGGCTGGGTTGCAGACTTGAGGCGTTGGCTATACAATCGAAGCCAACAAAATACCAGTGGCACTATCATCAAGGTCAATCAAGCTTCCTCAATCATATCCCATGTCAATTGACCCAGAGAAAGTTTGCACACATATGCTGTCCCCAGCTGCAAGATTGTAACAAAGAGGAGCAGCAGTTGTTCAGAAAGTGTTCATGGATTGCAATAAACTGTCCTGGCCATTGTGTCAACCCTGTAGGTAGCTTACTCTTGTACATTTCAAAAATTTGATCATGTGATAGACTTGTCAGAACTTCAAGCAGCCTCTGTGTTGTATAGTTCTCTGTTGGTTAGATAAACATAATTGATTGTCCAATAAGCTTTCAAAAGGTAACCTGGTCTTCAGCACGCGAGGGGTATGGTTACCCAAGATTGCGTGGGGTTAGGGTGATGTGTCGCTTACCAGTCGGTAGGTCGATTATCGGTTCTCCAAGGTGGGAAGATCTGGGAGCAGACCATTTCTGCATGTAGCAGGGATGGGCAACTTACCCTGGAGCATTTGTACACATCACTCACTAGACAAGAACCTTTGGAACACTCTTCTTCCTCTTCTTACTATTTGAAGGGTAATGAGCTTTGATCTAGATAGTTTTTGGAATGTGGGGGTGGATTGCAGGGCACTGTTTTGGTGCCACTGTGGCTGGAGAAAATGAAGGCGATTGAGTGCAATTTTGGATCATCCATGATGCTCACATTTGCATTTCTGCGATGGGTGCTTTTGCTCAATGCTCTGCTCTCCATGTTGTGGACAGGAGCAATCTTGGTTCCTTTCTTTGTCAACCCACCTAATACGTTCAGCTGGTCTCAATTTCGACATTCTTTTCAGCACTCTAACTTCATACGGGCCATGCAGGTCTGTGTTACTCATTGCTCTGTAGAATTCTTCAATCTGATGGACTTGGCATATATCTCCAGATCTGGCAGACAATTTGAAATATCTGTGTCTATTTCCCTGCTGCTGGTTTCTGTTTGCATGTCTCTTCTGGAAGTTCTTCGTAATCTCTGCAGTAAACTTTATTCATGTTTCTTTGGGATGGGTGTAGGGTATTGGACTGGAGAGGACATGGATATATTACGGAGGCTTTTTATACACAGATGGAGACCAGACAGGATGGTACAATATCCAATACATCTACCCATTGGCCATTGTCGCTACCATTTTCATCAGCTTGGTGGCTGTCCTTGGCAGGTAGCCTCCTCTGCCCTTCTGAATAGTCTGTATGATGTCATAGCTTAGCATAAATAAGCCCAGCTATGCCATCCAAACCTGGTTGTGCGGCACTTGACCAGCCAATAGATCTCACACATAGCTCTCCATGTACGCTACTTTCACAATGAACTTCTGCTCCAGGTCAAACCTCATCAAATCCTTGAAGATTGTGTGCTACTCCAATGGGAACACAATCTAGAGGACATTGGGATTTAGGCAAGCTCTGATAGTCAATGGTCCCTTCTAAACTGTCCTGCTATTAAACATACACAAATATTAAGGATGTATGGATGGCAACCGGGGTGCAGGATAGCAGGAAGGATATGGGCCAGTGGGTCTGATGTATCGGTGGGCTCGTACAATGTCACATACCCGTTTTCTAAACTCGTGCTTGCCTCTTGGGACTTCCATATAACCTCTTTTGAAGTATGACTCTTTTGTCAGATCCTTTCACTATATTGATCAGATCACTAAGGCTGTGAAATCCTGAAAACGTTGTCCAGTGTTCTCGCAAACATTGTTTGTATGCTGAATTTGCAAGGCTGTCAATCTGAAGTGGCCATTGGCATTGACTGATTGGAGGCATTCATCATCACCTAGCATGGACTACACCAGCAGGTTTACACGCTAGCGACCCAACTAGTGGTTGGCCCATTAGAGGAGCAGGCTGGCTTGATGGGCAATGGCATGAAAGTAGAGAAACCAACTAAAGTAGAGTTGTTAGCAACGTTACTCTCTCCCAAAAGCCCAGGAGTAATTTGACGAGTGGGAGCAGGCAGCAGTGATGCTTCGTAGGGGCATACGCATGCAGCTGCGAGAGTTGATTGCTGACTCTATTGCCTTAGAGATGCAAACCAGTGGAAGCCACCGTCTCTCGATTCAGGTCCATCCCCACATACTTCTGGGTTCTTCGTAGAGTAGTGGTGGTGTGTCATATAAGGGTCTGATGGTGCAGATGTGCAGCTTGATGCATGTGGAGAGGTGTGTGAGAACATATGTAAATTGGGTTCTAGAGATTGCACTAGGAGTCATTTCATACTTATGAAAAGCTTACAATACGCAAGGACTTACAACGTAGCCTTACACCCAAAAACTCCTATCTCAATGGTGGGATAAATGCACTAGGGTAAAACTGAAGACCTGTGCAGATGGAGAAGTTATCGTAGACCTTCTGCCAAACCATCTGCCAGTGCGAGTCAGTCTTCACAATACAAGAGCCTATGACCCTGTTACCAGTAGCCTGTGCTGCTAGAGTGGACATAGTCTTGCAGTGAAAGAAGAATGATGACAGCAAGATTGGATGATGCAGAGATTCATTGCATTGTTTGTGTTGTGGCCGCTGCTGATGACAACAACAGTAGCGGCTGTGTTCACACTTGCCAGCAAGGAAGACGAGATCAACAACAAACTTGGTCTCCCTGCTGCCCTTGTTCCCTTTATCTTCACATCTGCTCTTGTTTGATGCCTGGCACTTACCCCAAATTCAGCTGTACAGTGCCTTTAGGACAGCTTTATCTATATGCAGATGCATGCTTGTGTGTGTCTGTTTTTGGGCTACATGTGTGTAAGAGGGGGAGGGACAGAAGCATGAGCTAAAGACAATTTGAAACAGACTTAAGCATCACAAGGACACATTGTTGTATTGGGGTTGAACCAATCATAAATTGGTCGGTGGAGGGTTTGTGGATAAGCAGGAAAGTATGCACCTCCCGCGTTTTTGGCAGTGATCAACATTATTGGTCCTTGGCTTGTGCGTGTCCTGGTAGCTATGGAGGAGTGGCGCCCCTCCACCTACGAGAAGGTCGTCCTGATGAAGCTCTTCTTCCTCCGCATTCTGAATCTGACCACTTTCTTCTACAGGTGTCCGAAAACTCCTTGCACTTTTCTAGCTTCCATAATCATCAAAGTATACTTTCCACCATGTTGCAAGCAAATCCTAATTTACATTCCATAACTTTATCAAGCATTGTGAACTGCTGGATCCGATGCAATGGGTTCTGTCAGAGAATGTACTCATATGGTGTTGTTTGCCGTACCAGTCTGAGCGGGACACAAAGGTACAGAGGCTGGTAGTATGACTTACCTTGGAATAGACAATTGATCCGAGTTGTCCAGATATCCCCTAGAAATCCCTTCACACAAACATCAATCTGCTGGGTGTGATTTGCCCAATAGGTTCTGTCAGAGAGATGGCTATTGCGCTTCCTTCTGTAAGTAGTGCAAGCCACTGCGAGGTAGGCAGTCTTTGGAAAGTGATGCTTGTTGCAAATAGAATGTAAGGCACAAGTGGTGATGGACAGATTGTACACAGTACTCTTCTCTGCACATTGGGTGAGGCAAGGGCGAGAAGCAATGGAGGTATGTAAGACCCAGAATGATTGCAATGACAGCTTCACGTGCTGCACCGAGACTGAAATGGGCGAGTGGAAGCTGTGTTCTGTTGACGAGGTGACCCAACTTTTGATTTGCCTTTGTGAGCTGAAGCAAGACATATTTTGTGGGTTAGGAGTAAAAGCAACTTGAATTTCACAACATTAGCGAGAACACATGAAGTTTCTGGCTACAAAAGTACCGTTGCTTCCTCATATTTTCAAAGTCAATTTAGTGGGTTCTGAGAGCTGTTCAGGTTGCTTTAAATAGCATGAGCATTAATTAGATGATTATTATGAAGTGCAGAGCTTTTCCAGTCGCTTTGGTTAAATAGGTCCCTGACGTGCTTCTCATTCTTTGTGACATCTTTCAAGTTTGTGCCAAGGGTTTTCCATTTTAATTCATCGTGTTTTTTTCACCATTTCACTGCTCATACCGTTTCTGCGCTGAGTCTTTTTATACTCTTCCGGAAAGAAGAGAGAAGTTAATGCTGCACCCAAATTGTTACAAAGTGTCTTAGAAGCTAGTCACTGCTGTTCAAGAAGTGATTGAAATGTCTTGTACTCTTCGGTGGGCTCTCTAAAACAAGGCTGCATTCATTTTTCTATTTTTTCTTTGTTTGTTCATCGTTCTCTAAAAGTTTTTTCTACTACCTCATGATATGTTGTCGTACTCTTCTTGCAAAGAGCTGCTTTTTTTTTCCGCCTTGGATAAGGTCTTTCTTTCTCTGTGATTTGGTTACCATTCAGACTTAAGTTTCGAGTTTTACTTTTCACGTCATGGATATAGCTTTGGCCATGTCCTGTTTTTTCTGTGATATGAGGTGTTACCGAGTTGGCTATGTACTCGTAGCCATGACTAGCTAAGGGTGGGAGTTGTAGACGCTTCTTTGTATGCCAAGCATGTCCTTTTTTGGTCATATTAGGTGTTGCTGAGTTGACTACGTACTCGTAGCCATGACTAGCTAAGTGGGGGGGGGGGGGAGGTTGTAGACACTCCTTTGTGTGCCAGGTTGTACCGACAACTGGGTGGGTGCACAACTGTTACGCATGATGTTTGTTACTACGATATTCAACATCTCATATGAGCTTATTTGGGGCTTTGGTTACCTCTTGATCACCCGTGTATGTATCTTTCACGTCTAACATAAGATGATAACCTAAAAGATTCCATCTTCGGCTTCCATATGTGTATGTGCTGCAATATTGTTGGCTTGTGTCTAGAGGAAGTTCTTTAATGATCAAGTAGAGGTTAGTGTGGTTAAATGCATATGTGCAGGTGAAGAGACAGCTTTATGTGGAGGATTTTATGGTTGAAATTGTCTATATGCAAGCATTGGTGTGGGTGGGCTCCTGCTATAGCCCTCTGGCCTCCACTCTTGGCTTCTTTTCCAACTTGGTGACTTTCCTTGGCTATGAGGTAACTTGATCACCTACGTTTGCATTCACACTAGTACTGTATATTCAACATGTCTGTGTACCAACCACTTAGACAAGCAAAAGATCTTGATTTCGTGATATTCTCTCAAGCCATATCTACATTTTCCTCCACATAGCCTTGCTTTGGTTGGAGCGAGGTTGAAAATGGTTATAGGCTAGATGTTTTGGGAGGGTACCCCTAGAGAAGATTTCAAAGATTAGAACTAAATTATGTGAAAGGTAAGTTCCACAAAGGAGCAAGCGTTCAACAATGGTAGTTCGCCCTTCATACCTCTCTCCCTTTTCTTACCTTTTCCTCATAAATCTCTATGTAGACAGCTAGATGATTGAGTTCCCTTGCATGAGCATAACCTTTCATGGGAAGTGAAGATGCTGCACGGCGACAAGAAATGAGATTACATGTGCTCTATGAAATGGAAATTGGAGAAGCGAAAGTACTGGTGATGGGTGCAGGTTGCTTTGTGGCAAACATGTGACCCTGTAGCAAAGCTCTACAGCGCCTCGCGGACCTCAAATTTGTTGTATGCCTTGCTTTTGGTCACTATCACACTCTGCCTCATTCCTATCGTCCTCTCCCTCACCATGCCTAGTGGTGGCATTTGTGGGCCCATCACAGACAACCAGTCCATGTATGAAGTACTCGTGATGTATTACGTAGAGGTCTATACTCGACTACCTCTTAGATCTGGCATTTCCAATCTCCGCTTGTATCTTTTCATTCATATCATGAGAGTATGTAGGTCATTTCTTACAATCCCCGAATGCAGTTGAGGTGGTCTGTTTAATGAATGGCGAAAGTATATGGCGTTAGAAGATTATGAGGCATGAAGGATATACTAGATTAAAAGTAGTAAAGCTCACTTGAGGATCACTGATAGCTCAGGAAGACAAACACAGATTGACCACATGGCGTGATGCATGCAGAGAGCACCATCTTGGCTGAAGATCACTGTACAAAGTGTCCTACACCCCGTGCTTCTGGGTGTTTTGATATTGATGCTCAGTTTTGGTGTGATTATGCTGCGGGCCAAGGTTGCACAATTCAGCAAATTTCTGGAACTCACTAACCGTGAACTTCACATGTCAAGGAGCATCAATGTGGAAAAAGTCAATTACATACAGATGCAGGATACATGTAGGGCACTTCACTTGCCTCCTCCTGATTCTGTTGCACCTGTGTTTGTGGCATTGATTTTGTATGTATTGATCTCTAGAATCTGAGTGTAGGTTGGTTGCCTGTATCTAAATATTTAGAGCATGTATAGGGCTGCATTGACATGGACTTTCAGATGAGAGATGTGTGTTGATTGTGTTTTTGGACCTCCTGCAGAGTTTGGAGTGGAACGAAACTTGCTTAGAAGCCTCTCCTGCCGCCGCTGGCACTTCTAATGTTGCCAACTAAGGAATCCAGAGTATATGCAGCTGATGCAGAGAACCTACCCACTGCTTCAATTCTTGTGACAACAGAATCTTGAGCTTTCTAGTGAAGACCTTAAACCTGCTGCAATTGGATCAAGCATCTAGCTGCCTACTGACAATATTGTGAACAAGGGAAGTATTTCTCTTCAGGAATGTATCAAAATATGAGTACTGCTTGCAGGAAGACAAGACCTTGCGAATGTACGCAGGGTGGTGGCAACATGTAGCTGTTAAACTGTAGGTGATGCTCCCTGGCTGCACTACAAGGAAAATGTCACTGGGCTCTAGAGCGACATCAGGTAATGCTGTCAAAAGGTGGGCTGCCACATATAGTAGTTCAAACTTTGCTCTTTGCTTACACAAGTAAGGATGAATAGCCACCTTGTAGCTCTTATGTGTTCAAAGCACTTTTCTTGTGCTGCTTGTTTCACCAGTTTTCCACCCAAGAGAACATCCATTCTTGGAAGTGGTGAAAGCGGCCCGCATCCGGTGCAACAACTGCTTGCCTGACAGTCTTCAACATGAACATGATAGGCAGTGTCCAATCACCACACACCCAAAGGTTCTTGATGAGGTGGACAGGCACCCCAGGGGCTTGGCGATGAGCCCAAAATCAAAGGCTGGCTTCTCACTGTGGTGGCCAAGAAAATTTTCCTTTTGCTCCTCCTCCACATCATACAATACTCAGTGTGGGTCAGACAAGTACCCTGCCTTATTCATCAGCCCAGCCAATCTTTGCAGCTCAGCATGGATTTCCTTGATTTGTGGATACAGTTTTTCTACAACAACCATATGCACCCAGTTGTCCACCTCAATGCAGCTGCAACCTGCCTCCTCTGTTATCCATCGCTTCTCTCATGTTTGCTTTATCATCCCACCTGCCAGCTGCAGTATGTATGTTTGATAGTAGAACATAAGCTGCAGCATTCTGTGTATCACATTTAAGAATATATTTTGCCACGCGTTCTGCTAACTTGACATCAGAATGAATTCTGCAAGCACCAAGCAATGCCCCCCACACCGAAGCATCTGGGTTGATTGGCATTTTCTTGATGAAATCCTCTGCCTCGTCCAATCTCCCTGCCCGTCCAAGAAGGTCCACCATGCAGCCAAAATGCTCCACTGTAGGAGTGAGGCCATGATCTCGACTCATGGAATCAAAGTAGTGATGACATTCCTCCACTAAGCCCACATGGCTGCAAGCAGAGAAAAGGGATATGAAGGTAATGCTGTCTGGCTTCAAGCCTGCCTGTTGCATCTGTTCAAAAAGTTGCAGGGACTCCCTACCACATCCATGCTGAGAATATCCTGCCATCATTGCGTTCCATGAGACCACATCTTGTTGAGCCATATTGTCAAATACTTGGCGGGCATCCTTCACACTCCCACATTTTGCATACATATCAACAAGGGTATTCTCCAGAATAATATCTGGCCCAGTTCCAGCTTTGACAATGTCTGCATGGACTTTTTTGCCCTTTTCCAAGGCTCCTAGGCAGGCACAAGCATTGACAGCACAAATAAATGTGACCTTGTCGCACGTCACCCCTTCCCATTGCATTTGCTCATAGATCTCAAAAGCCTCCCTACCACACCCATGCTGGACATATCCTGCAATCATCGCACTCCATGACACCACATTTCGTTGAGCCATGTTGTCAAAAACCTGATGGGCATCCTTCATGCTCCCACATTTGGCATACATGTCAACAAGGGCAGTCTCAAGAATTGTATCTCCATCAATTCCAGCTTTAATGATGTCAGCATGGACCTTTTCCCCCTGTTCCAAGACTCCTAGACTGGCACAAGCGTACAGTGCACAAGTGAAAGTGACCCTGTTGGGCGTCACCCCTTCTTGTTGCATTTGCTCATAGATCTTGAAAGCCTCCACCTCACATCCATGCTGAGCATATCCTGTGATCATTGCACTCCACGAGACCACATTTCGTTCAGCCATACTGTCAAACACTTGATGGGCATCATTCATGCTCCCACATTTGGCATACATGTCAACAAGGGCAGTCTCCAAATTAAGATAAGACTCAATTCCAGCTTCGATAATGTCAGCATGGACTTCTTTGCCCTTTTCCAGGTCAGTTAGGCTAGCACACGCATTGATAACAGAAATGAATGTGACCCTGTCCGGCCTTACCCCTTCCTGTTGCATTTGCGCATAGATCTCGAAAGCCTCCCTACCACACCCATGCTGAGAATATCCTCCAATTATAGTGTTCCATGATATCACACTTCGTTGTGCCATCTTGTCGAACACTTGACGGGCATCCTTCATACTCCCACATTTGGCATACATGTTAACAAGGGCAGTGTCCAGAAGAATGTCTGGTGCAATTTCAGCTTTGATAATGTCAGCATGGATCTCTTTGCCCTTTTCTAGGGTTCCAAGGCTAGCACATGCATTGAGAATGCAAGTGAAGGTGACCCTGTCCGGTGTCAACCCTTCCTGTTGAACTTGCTCATAGGTCTCAAAAGCCTCCCTAATACATCCATGCTGAGCATATCCTGCAATCATGGTATTCCATGAGACTACACTTTGTTGAGCCATAGTGTCGAACACTTGACGTGCATCCTTTATACTCCCACATTTGGTATACATATTAGCAAGGGCAGTGTCCAGAATAGTATCCGACACAATTCCAGCTTTGATGATGTCTGCATGAACCTCTTTGCCCTTTCCCAGGGCTCCTAGGCTGGCACACGCATTGAGAATGCAAGTGAATGTGACTTTGTCAGGTGTCACTCCTTCCTGTTGCATTTGCTTATAGATCTCAAAAGCCTCCCTAACACACCCATGCTTGGCATATCCTGCCATCATTATAGTCCACGTAAACAAAGTTCGTTCATGCATTTTGTCAAACACTTGGCGTGCATCTACCAAGCTGCCGCACTTGACATACATGTTGACCAAGGTATTGAGTAAAAACATGTTTGGCTTGAATCCAGTTTCGATGATGTGGGTGTGCACCTGCCTTCCCTGTGTTAGATTCTTCATGCTGATGCACTCTTGCAAGAGACAGACACAAGTCTTGAAGTCTGCCTGAATGCCTGGCTGGTTCAGAACGTGCAATGCCTGTTTCAATTGTCCTGCCTCACATAGTGTCCTCACTTCCGCACAAGTGCAAGAAGAACTCTTGTTGACTGCCTCTTTTTGTCCGCTGTGAAAAGCAGTAGTGATAGTGTAGGTGCTGCCCCTGTTGTCAGTCTGATGTCCAACAAACAACTGGGACTGATTCAAACCTGCCTTTCTGCATGGTCAAAACTCTCTGTTACAACCTGTAGATTCAAACTCAAATTGTACATCTTAAAGCTGGTAGAACTTCACAGAAAGATGAATCCGTGGGGATAACGTTCTTGCTATATACAAACAATGTTCCAGGAATTTGAAGTCCTCATCAAAACAGTACCGGCTGTATTCTCTGCCTGGAGCTCCATTGTTTACATCGATATTAGAACCAACACCAGATAGTGCTCGACCTTTTATCATGGCACCTAGCTCTGCCTTCATCCGAGGAGGGTTCAACCAACTGTCAAGCCAAAGGACCTCCTTTGTGCACTTATGTCTGAAGTTCGGTGATCTTGGACTTCTCTGTGAAAATCACAAATGGCCAGCTGAGCAGCCATATCTTCAAGCACGGCCTAGGGTAGAGCGCAAAGACTTTTCAATAATGGGAACACCCATGGATAACCGGCTATCCTGTCTTAGTAATATGGAAAAGAAATTACTCATGCCAAGATAGGTTTGCTTTTGCTGCTTTCTCACGATGAAGAGCAGGACTGTAGAAGGCAACTGAATATACAACACAGTGCAACAAAATAGCAAGCTTTGATCATAAGCCATCCTTACAAAAGGTTTTGCATCCTAAATGAAAACAGCCTCACCTTATCAAACCTGTTGTCCCACCATTGTAAAGGATCTGAGACGAATTCCTGCCGCAGCTGTTCCGGTTGCTTGGTCAGTGTGCAGCTCCTTACCGGCCGAGTATAATTCAGTGCTAGTGTAGCTTACCAGAAAACTAAGCTCTCTCTTCTCTCTCCATCTTTCTGTCAAGGTGTATGGCATTGGTTGTTAGAGCAGCAGTGCTGGAGTCCCCAATGTGCATATTACCATGATGTCGCCAAGCCTTACATCAACCCTCAGCTCCCTGTAATCAAATTGTCATCGGCCCTGCACGAACGCTATTGCTTTTTCAGGATGAGGTTCCATACCCTTGTCTGTATCCCAATTCAGGAATACTGAAGGCAGGACAAGGGCGTTGACTGCACTCCTTCATGATCGTAAAGTGGCTTCCTCGACCAAAACGGTTGTGGTTTTTGCTTGGATGGGTCAACAGTATGCAGCGAGAGACCCATAAGTTACGTTAAGACATGCAAAGTCCAAGGAGCCTGGCTTAAACCCATAAAGTGCAAGGATCTCGGCCCCGACATTGCCAAAGTGAAAGCCAATTCCAGCTCCAAAGCCTGAACTTTTGATCTCCTGTTTGATGTAAGGCATCTCGCTCGTTCACCGCAAAGAGGACACAGGGATTGTCTATGGCGTCTCCCTCCACGCTCAGATGAGCGCCAGAGCAGACAGTCATCCTGTGCCAGTAAGAAGAAAATGAGGGGGCGAGAAGAAAGACATGCGCATTTTACATGCATCCTGACAATGGAATCTTATCTAAGAACAGCATGAGCAATCACAGCTGGAATTTGCAAACGAGACTTGTCCCATAGTTCTTAAAAGACAGATACCTACTGAGGGCCTAAGTTTTGCGAAGGCATTGCAACTTATCATTGCAACTTATTGCTAGACAGTGGCTCGATGTTGAGCCTTTTTGGCAATGCACCCAGTCCAAAGAATTTTGTTTCAAGCTGGCCCCTTTTGGCTTGGGGGCATGCCATGGGCCGAATCTCGCCATCGGTCACCTTCTCATTCAGTACCTTACATGTGATGCCCTGGCTAATGGATTGGTTCTTGGGTGCAAAGTCCAACATGCATGTTAGTGCTGTTTTCCATGCAATACCGGTACTTGGTGGAGAGTTATTAGAGCCGTTTAGGACTTCAGTATATAGTGAGCTCTTAAGAAGTTGGAACTAGGAAGATAAACCTTTTCGAGAGTAAGCTTTCCCTACTTGATCCACGTTAACAAACACATGCAAGATAAACCTTTTCGAGAGTAAGCTTTCCCTACTTGATCCACGTTAACAAACCAAGACTAAATTCTAGTGTCGACAGAAGGTCGGAAGCTAGTTTAGCGTAGAACAGGAATAGGATGCCATATTGCCTCATCATCATCACCACGTCATCTTCACCAGTCATCGTCACAACGTTTCGTAGCCATTGTCGTCAATTTGTTTGGAACATGCCCGGACTGCCTAAAAATAACCGGAAAATAACCGGGAGGTGTGTTGCAGCGCGGGGAAGGGATGAGGATGCCCCTATGTGCTTGAGGACTTGGTTTTATCTTGGTCTTAGCAAGCCGTGTTTCAATCTATGCCCGCTCAGTTGCACTGTGGTGGTTCTCACAGACCAATCCGACATGACCTGACTATATACACAATGAGCACACACAAGGTCATTTTGGGTTGATGGTCAGTCAAATCCTCCATAGGTCATAACACAAGGTCAAAGACAATGTGGTGAGGGCACCTTCTTCTTTCAGCCCGTTTGCCCTCTCATCAGACTGGGCCCTGTGATGCATATTGAATTTTGTAAGTTAGGCTTGTTGGGTGGATCTGTGGTGGTTTGGAGTGACTTTGACAAGTTACTGCCGATGTGGCAGCAGGAAAGTATCCAAAAACAGATAACAGAGATGAGGAGAAGCTTTGGAATGAACATTTTTCCGACCCCAATCAATGGTGGGACAATGGGGACAAAAAGGTGAATGCCTGTTGGACTGCAGAGAGAAGCAGGTGCAATTCAGAACAATTGATAGAACAAGGGACTGCTCACGAAGGCACCTTCTTCAATACATTTCAGCTTATTTTTCCCTGTTATCAGAGTCGTCCCTAAGTTTTCATGTTGAATTCTGGAAGTTAGCTCATTGGTGGATCTATGGTGGTTTTGGAGTGATTTAACATGTTGCTGCCAATGTGGCAACAGGAAGGAAAATATCGAAAAACAGATAACAGAGATGAGGAGAAGCTCTGGAATGAAAACATTTCCGATCCCAGTCAATGGTGGAACAATCGAGGCAAAAAGGTGAATGTCTGTTGGAAGCATACGCAAGTCAGCATAGGAACTAGTGTGATAAGTAGGGCTAGGGTGTTGGTTGGACCAATTCTAGGTTGTCATTGTCAGTTGCTAGCAGCAAGGCAAGGATGTATGCATGATTTGTACAGAGGAATGGATAGCTGAAGGAGCAGGGATAGAACGTCATTCTTCTTCAAAAATAAAATAGGTGCTCCCGCGGGGGATTTCGAATGTCGAATGAAATTCTTTGACAAATTTTCATCAATGTATTCGCGTAAAGCAGTCAGCTCCGTCTGAGATAAATTGTAGATTGGGCCGAATGGTGGTTGAGCTCCTTCTTGCAACTCAATTGCAAAATCATAAGGTCGATGTTTTGGCAACACGTCTGCATTTTTCTTCTCGAAGACATCCTTGAAATCTTGATATTGAGTGGGTAATGTCGAAGTACCTTGGTTTATTGTGGTTTTTGATCGGAGTCGCATAAAGTGCAAATGTCGCGTCTTTCTTCGTAGCTCTCATGAAGGCTCTAGCTCCAAGAAACATGGATTGAATACCTCCAGATTCGTCCAAGAGGGATTTTAAGCTCCATATTACCTATGATTCCCTGTGGAAGGACAGGTGCAAGAAACATATGGTCAACTGGAAGCCGCAGCAACAACGACACAATTGATAAAATCAGGCATTGCTAAAATCAGGCACCTTCCTCAACACATTTCATCCTGTTTTTTCCTCTTATCAAAATCGGCCCTAAATTTTCATGTTGAATTCTGCAAGTTAGCTGGTTGAGGGAACCTTTGATAGTTTGGAGTGACTGACATAATACTGCCAATGTGACACAGGAAAGTATCTAGAAACAGGTAACAGAGACGAGGAGAAGCTATGGAATGAATACTTTTCTGACCCCAGTTAATGGTGGGACAATCGAGGCAGAAAGGCGAATGCCTGTTGGATTACAGAGAGTAGCAGATGCAATTAAGCATAGGAACTAGTGTGATAAGTTGAGTTCGGTGTTTCCTAGGACAAATCTAGGCTGTCATTGTCAGCTGCTAGCAACAAGGCAAGGATGTATGCATGATTTGTGCTGAGGCATGGATAGCTGATAGAGTGTGGGTCCAGATTCATTCAAGAGGGCCGGACTTCAAGCTCTAGATTACCTACGATTCCCTATGGATCAATAGCTACAAAAAACCTGCATGGGTAGATGGTCAACTAAAGGCAGCAGCACAGTTGATAAAATCAGGCACCTCAACCATGACCACAGCTTTTGAAAGAGGATCAAGAGAGGGAGTCCACAATGCCTCTTCTGGCACTTCTGGGCATGTGAAGATGCTTTGTGCAGCAGACTGACTGACAGAGGCTCTACAAACTTTAAACCAAGGAGGCATTTCAGCAGATTCAGATACTCTCTCGCTTAAGTGGAAGGTCTGGAAGCTGGAAAGTAGGTGCACACTGACATAAATCAAAGTGGATTCACGCCAAATGTTTTCTACTCAACACCCTTGTCAACATATATGTTGAGTGTGAGAGCATCATGGATGCTCACCAAGTGTTCAACAGACAGTGCAGGGACCATTGCAGGTGTGACTTGGGCTCTAACCTCACATTAGAACTCATGATTAAGGCTTGCACAGTGACTATCTTATGCATTGATACTATCACACGAGGAACACAATTATTCACTCTTTTATCACAAAAGTGAAACCACTCCCACAAAATACTCGAGGTTGGAGCTTGTGGTTTGAGCTACCCGTGTCACCGGAAACAGAGACCTCTGAAAGAAAACTGTGGTCTTCAATTGGTACATGTTGTGGAAGGTTCTGATCGTCAGTGGTGCCCAAACCGAGCTGCCCATGCTCTGCCCACCCCCAAACCATCACCGTGCCATCCTCTGCATTCAACCCCCATGATCTTAACATTACTAAACATCGCAGGCAGATAACATGAGCTCTACCTAATGATACCATCCACCTAGGAATTTTGAATAGCAACAAGTGTTGATCTTACCAAGTACAGCAGTTGAATGCTCTGCTCCAGCAGATACCCACAATGCCCGCCTGCACCCTAGACTACCAACTTTTCGAAGCCCAGGCAATGAGACTTTTGAAATTAGCTGCACACCAACGTCTCTCCTCAGCTCACCCTTCCCTTCATCTTTGCCCACTGCCAAGGCCCTGCAAGATAAAGAAGCTTCCAGAAGGGCATGCTCATTGCTCTTCATGTTGCATATATGACCACTTTCTGCATTTGCAACTGGGAAATGGGAGCCACCCCGGCTTTTCTCCAATGCATAGGATGTACTGCTGGCTACCATTTCAGACTGATTCTCTGCATCCTTAGAAGCTTCCTCACATGTTCTCCCAAATAGACTATGGGTACTGATCACATGGCTGTTACCAGAATCCTCATGACGGGTGGTGGACGTTTGTGATGCTCTCCATAAGCTGCTCTCTGTTTGGGGATCTGATGGCAGGTAGCAATCCGAATCCTGGGATCCCAACTGCCCGCAACGATTACTGCCCCATGCCCAGACCTGCTGTTCTTCTGCACTAGGTTGATCATACCGGAATTAGACAGTGGCACAATAACATTGTATCTCCACTAGTCCTCCTAGAATACTCTGGAAGTTCAAAAGTAGGGTAAACATTATGAATAGTAATCTGACACATGCTATGTCCTCGAGTACTATATCCATCTATACTTGCAGGTGACCTGTCCTTTGAGAACAAAGTAGAAGCGTTCAGACTGGTACCTTGCACAAAACTCAATTTGGATTATCAACAAATGATCCGTGAAGTTCAGTCACACCTGAAAGAGCCAGACCGTGGCTCCAACCAAGAGAGATTTGCCGTAACTGCAGACCTGAAGCTGCTGCAGAAGGAAGGAAAATATTGGGGCTACTGTTGAAACCCCTGCCCCAGATATACAAGTGACCTGTCCCTGCAAAGAAAAGAATGAGTTACAAAGAATGACTAAGTAGCCAAATCACTTTTGTGCATGCCTGCAAGTTTGCAACTTACCAGTCAGAGCAGCACTGTGATCTCCATTTGCAGAAATGGTCACTATTCTCTGCATGTCCAACGCTGAGATGACCTGAGGGCGAGAAACTCGCCCAACCCCCTTGGTCCAGCTATCACTTCTCTCCCAAGGAGGAGTACCAAGCTGACCTCGTTTACTTGATCCAAATGCAAACACTCTTGCTGCCTCTGATGGCCCTGATGTAGCAGTCATAGCCAACAACCCTCTCACTTAGAGACCACCAGCCACTTTCCCACAGGAACTTGCAAATCATATATTATGAAGTGGATAAAGTTGATTGAAGTTCAGCAAAATTCTGTGGATGTATCCATTGGCCACTGTTGACTATTTGATCAGAAGCTCATTTCGTCCGATTTGAAAGAGAACAATGGCAATTGCTTGTTGATAGGAGAATACCACTTGTAGTTTAGTTGTGTAGGTTGCTAAACAACAAACAACCTGACTGTAGCAGACTCTTCCCCATAGTCCAACCCCAGGGAAGAACCAAGGGTTCTTTCTTGCGTCGACTTTGACAGACAAAATTTAACAACAGATTCTCACCTTGGACAAGGGCAAGAGTGTGGCGCATGCCACAGGCAGCCATGGAAACCCTGGCAAACGCCAGATGCTCAACTAGACAGGGCCGAAGGCGCACTCCAAAGTCATCAAGCCCAAGCTGCCCAAACTTCCCATCCCCGCATGTATAAAGTTCTCCACTCTCTACAAGGCACAAGACTTCCAATGTTATAGATCCTCCCTGGCTGTGTTCTGGTGTCTGCCGGTCTCTGCCTTGCTCCTATTCCACCCTCTCTCTGTCTGTTTATGTCTGTGCTTCTCCCTGTGCAAGGGGACATGGCCACTATGTTGGAAGGTTTCTTTCTCTCCTCCATGTATCCAGGGGAAACCTGCCAAAATCTACATACACACTGACCTGACCAAAATCTACTCCTATGTGCCACATGCAGCAGTGCAGCTGTTGTGTCCGGAAAATAATGAGACTTTACAAAAGAAGCCTATAGGTTACATACCCCATGACTCTGACTTGGTGTCCTTCTGGCCTTCAAACTCAAGTTACAGTTGCAAGGATTTCTGAAATACTGCAGGACGCAAGAGCATTACGACGCCCTTGTAGAATTGAAGGAGGGAAAGCTGACCTGTAACAAAGGCTGTGTGGTTCCAGCCAGCAGCAACATTCTGGATTCGAAGACCCTGCAGTGGTTTGACAGGTCTTGGCAAGCTACTGCTTGCTTCATCACCATGACCAAGTGGCCCTGACTGACCACGTCCCCAGGTGCCCACTTCGCCTCCTTCTACATCAATCAACCACCGTGATCAACTGCAAATTTTGGCGGAGGAAACCCCCACGTTCAAACCATTCATGATCTCCGAAACCCACGTTGAAGGGGCCCATTCTTCAAAAAAGGAGGGCACCAAGGAAAGGGACAAGCCTAGTTGAACATATCAGCAACCTCTGAACTCATGGAAACTTAAAGCCCTTCCTCTAAGGTGACCAATTTGGCACCGCAACGCATGCAGAGACCTTGCCACACATAACGCAAGGCCTGTCATCGGAATTTGCAGATGGCTGTTTGCCTCCATCCTTTCAGCTGAGCATTCTTCTACTCAGCCCTCCATCAACGAGGATCCTTTCTCCCAGGGTGCTGCTTGGCAGCGATAGCTGCACATTAGCAAAAATTGACCCGGGAAAATGACAAACTTTTCTCCTAACAAAAATGGACGAGCTTCTTAAACCCTTCCTTCCAGAACAACTGTAGAATGATGTCCACTGAATGCCAACTTCAAACTATCATACCACAGTGGTTGCCTCGAATTCACAGTGCATACCAAGGACTGCCACAGCATGGGCGCCTCCACAAGCCATGTGGGTGATCGTTAGCCCGCATAATGCAGGCACACGCTGGGGTGCTAAAGTGTCACTCCAGGAACCAGAGCCCAGCTGCCCGTGCGTGCCCGCCCCCCAGCTCCATACTTCCGCCTCCCTCATGACTACTGGTCAGATTGCTTTGCCCTCAGTTCCCAAATGCAACCGCTCGTCGAATTGAGACTGCATGTAATGTTTAGGAGCTGAATTAATACACAGGAGAGATCGCTTCCATAGGGGACTTCCTAAACCCGCGAAACGTGAGCGCGCGGATCTCTTGCTTGGCAGATAAACGTTCCTGGAGCCCTTCCTCACTTCCGTTTGGCACTCTCTGTCCTCACTACGGAAGCCACCGCAACAACGGACATAAGGGGAAACGATGATTGCAGAGGTCAACGAGAATCATCAGCACTTGCACTGAATCGAGGACCCTTCCCACTGTCCAGGAGAGGGATTAAACATTGCCGCAAAGAGGCACAAATGATGTGGATATGCTGATATTGTGATGGAGAGATGTTGTCAGGGATGATGTGCAGAAGTTGTGAAGCATTGTCAGTACGCAACCAACATGGGTTCCTCGGGGACGCAGGAAGGCATGGTCAGCCTGGCAGGCAAGAATGCTGTGTTTATGGACCCTGTGCGTGTTCTTAGCGCTGACTACAGCCACTACTCCGTTTCTTCTGAGCGTTACTACTCTCGTTCGATGTCTTCATTCTGCACCCCATCGTCGGCTCCAATTGAGACTGAAAGTGGCAGCAGGAAACGGAAGCGGAGGAAGAGGGTGTACACTCCAAACGAGAAGGAGGCGCTTGCCGAATGCCGCCACCAGGTGTGTATTTGTTTCTCTCTCTGTGGTCCTACGTTGTTTCACTTATGCCCCTTGAACCCTTTGGGCCTCCAGCAGACGTAATAATAATTTTTCTTCTCTCTCTCGTCTCTCTCACATGAAAGAAAATTCATTTTCTTCTCTTCTTCTCTTCTTCGTCGTCGTCTTCTCCCTCTCTCTGTTTTCGCCAGTCAAACACTAAGTCAAAGAGATACACCGCCTAAAACTCAGGACATAACAATGAGCATTCTTTTCTCTAATCACGTGTTATTATTTCTATAATACTCATTGAAAGGATGGTATTGCTGTACTGTAGGTCCGAACCTTCCTGGTGGCAAGGATTCTTAGTTCAGTTCAGTGCCAACTTGAAGAGCTGTGGATTTGATATGGCAGGAAATTAGGGGTGCTATATTGGAAGCATATGAAGGATTTCAGTCAAGTATGGTTTCAAAGACTAGCCTCGATTCCGACTGCAGTAGCGATGTTACTACATTGAGTGAGAAACTACCAACTGGTGATGCTCAAGAAGATGAGGTGGATTTTGTGAAGTTGGCAGCGCTGTGGCAGGCACCCTTGTATAAAATCTCTCAAGCAGAGAGTAGTGTTGGAAACTCCAGTCAAGGTTAGTTGACTGTCCTTGTGCCTGTAATGCTAAGTCTTAGATGTACTTATTAGAACATTACTTCTTTGACGTGTGGCTGGTCTTCAATGGGACCTCATCAACAATTTACTTCGAAACCCCCCAATTGCTTGCTCAGGAATGTTTCGCTGATCGTGGGGCACTGCTGAGGGAGAATGAGGAGCCGGAGGTAAGGTGACCGAGACACAAATCTTCATATAAAAATCTGTGGCACTTATCAACGTGTATGAGCCCTAGCTGAGTACAAAGTTAATTTCATCTGCCAAGAGTTCTCTGTGCTACTACTGAAAAGAAGAGTCAGATATGTGACAGCTTACTTGGACATGAGGAAGAGTTTCCGGAGTTTCTTGAAGCATATGTTAAGGTTCATATTGGCCAATTTCCAGGGGAGATTGACGTTGAAAATGAAGAAGGGCAAACTACAAGACATCTATTCAACGCAGTCATAGAGAATGTGAGCAAAGAGGAGGTGGTGGTCGAGTGTGCAGGGTGCAAATTTTTGCTGCCAAGCCAGTGTCGATTTCTCATTGTGTGTGGCTTCTCCCTTCCTACGGTTTATCCTTAGTTTCCTTTTGAGTCTCTTTGTTTTCCCCAGTTTGTTATGTGTGTCTATCTCTCCCGGCCTCCCATTCAACCCCCTTCCCCCAGCTCACTGTAAGATATATGGATGTATAAATGGTGATGGGTGTTCTTTCATTTCTCATTGCTTCCCTAGATGTTTGCTTCTCACATTGGTGTTTGTTGAAATGTAACGTGACGTCTTAAAAGCTAATGTATCCCGTTGAAATTTAGCGGGCTACATGTGGCAGTCGGATATTGCTCAAGTTCATCAGCTCATTCCAGGTAAGATTCTCTCTCTCGCCCTCTCTCTCAAATGTAGTCTGTTTTTGTTCCACCCAATCTGGGCATGGGATCTATGGCCACGTTGTCTTTTGAGTACATTCTCTCCTCTGCCCTGTCTTCAATTGAAGAGATTATAAATACGTCTGAATGGGGCCAAGGGCAAGGGTAACATGAGGTATATCTGGCTGAATTGGAATGAATTGGGATCGTAGGGGCGCCACTGGATGGATTCAGTTTGGTCGTCATAGATCCGCCCTGGGAAAACAAGAGTGTTAAACGTAGAGCCCTGTAAGTTTTTAACTCTACCTTCGTTTCCTTTTATTTCCAGTTGATTTCTTAGCAGCTCTCTCCCACACGCTCTATATCTCTCCACCCTTTTCTCTCATACTGATTTTGCGCTGCAATTGGCTATCTGCAGGTATCCCACACTGCCAAACAGGTTTTTGTTGTCACTGCCAGTGAAGCAATTGGCACGCCCTGATGGGGCACTCGTAGCCTTATGGATAACCAATCGGGAAAAGCTTCGGCGATTTGCTGAGGAGGAGTTGTTTCCAGCCTGGGGAGTAATGCAGATTGCTGTTTGGTATTGGCTCAAGGTTGGAACAGGCCCACTCCTCCAAATACCTAGACTCAATAGTAGAAGAGAGTTTGAGTTTTCTGACAACATGGCATAGTGAAGCAGCCTTCAGTGAAGACTGAAGATCTGCTGCATTTGATTGACATATGAGGAACTATAATCCACAAGATGGTTGCCTTTGACATTTGTAATCTGCAGATTCCCCTAGCAGGTTGCTTCATTAATTTAGTTGTTGACCTCATTACCAAAAAACAATATGTTTGGTGGGTGATGTGAAGGTGACAGAGAAAGGTGACATGGTGAGCCCTTTGGACCTGGCACACCACAAGCCATATGAGTGCCTGCTTCTTGGCTATATGCCCTGCCATCAGCTGGCTGATGCTGCACAGAAGGTAACCTCTTACAAGCAAATGGCATAGTGCCCGGATCTTTTATTCATGCTTCAAGCCACTTTTTATGAAATCCTTTTATTCTATATGTTGAAGCTGGGAAAGATTTTGAGTATAACACCCCAGAGACTAGACTAGACTAGGCTAAGACCAGGCAAAGACTAGGCTAGTTCTGCTTAAGCCAGGATCTCTTTCATCACCAAGCAGACTTCACTTCAAGCATGCAATTGAACCAAACCTGTATACTGTTAGATTTTAAGGGTGTAACATTTTTTGTAGATTAAGGGTGCAATGGTCACGTCACAGCTGGCCCAAAAGTTTTCATGTACTTGCAGTTTCCTAACTGGCATGGTGCAGTGGGATTGCACAAAAATGGAGCTGCAGAGGCCCCCAGACAAGTTTGTCATCATCACTGTACCTGGTGATCACTCCAGGAAGCCACCATTGGGATGTATCCGGATATATCAGTACCATTTGGCTTAAGTTGTCTGTTGTCAGATGAAGATTTCTTCTTGGTTGTCATATTTGGAAACTCAAGAGCATGGGCTGGAAACCATTATGTCCTGGTGATTTGGGGTGTGCATTGTACTGCTGTTCGACCAACTGCCGCAGGAGCTGTCAAAATATAAGCCTGGTTCAAGTTATCTTCTTGTGTTATCCTTAATTGCTATTGGAGCAGCATTACTCAGAGATTATGCACCAGGGCCCAAACCAGTGAAGGGCTTGGAGCTGTTTGCAAGGGAGCTGTCGTCAGGCTGGACATCATGGGGTAATGAACCTCTACGGTTTCAGAACCTGCGACACTTCCAAATGAAAGGACATAAAAGGGGGTCAAACTAATCATGTGTGGACTCTGGAGCCCCACTCTTCAGTTCAAAAATACCTAAACTTTGATGTATTCATTTGATCTGCCACAAAAGGGAGTATTTTTCCTTCAGAATTGATAAACATGTTGGTGAATTTAGGTCAGTTCCTTTATATGCTACGATCAACAAGAAAGGAATTGTACATCAAATTGTGTACTTCCCCATTGATATTAATTGAGGAGAGACATAGCTTTAACTACAAAGTCATAAACTGTTGCTGATGCCCCAGCCAGCAATATTTGTGCAATCTATTATGTGGAGCTTCCAGGTACGGTGATATACTTACAAAGCATGTGAGCAGAAGAGGATATACCAGAAATTCCTAGAATATTCTTGAAAAGATGCATTAGTGAGACTAAAATGTGCAATTTGTGCTCACGAGTAGACTTGTGCTTATGTGAGCACAAACCACACGAAGAGAAATAGACATGGGAGAAATAGGCACAAAATCAGTCATGAATATGGACGGGCACCCTATTTCCGTGGTTTGTTTTTCTGTACACACAAGCACATAACAATTCGTTAGCGAAATAAAACAATCTCACGTCATCTCTTATATGAAAAACCAAACACAACACATTTCGTTTCGCCACGAAACCATAGGATAATGACCTACGCAGCGATTCCTGAAAATTTCGCCAACGAAACCTAACATTTTGCTAACGAAATCCAATATTTCGTTGGCGAAACCCATTATTTCGCTGGCAAAACTCAATACCTTGATTTTTGTCGCTATCGAAACCGTTGTTTGCCTCATTATATTAAATTGTTCAACTATTGTTTGGTATTTGTGTGTTTTGGATGGTGTTGGTTATTGTGACTTTGTTTCCCTAATGTGTTATTCTTTTGTAGGATACCAAAACTGTAGATATGTGGAACTTGGAGCTTGTAGATATACATTATGGGTGCCTATTCTGCACTAGGGTTTTGGATTTAGGAACATAAATTAGCATAGAAACCCTATAAATGCACCATGTCTCCATATCCGCCAATGGTTTAATTCAGTTTTGAAAACATATAACTCCTATTACCGTGGTTTAAAAACATAAAACCCCCATGACCGTGGGTTTGTGCTCCCACCGCTATCCTCACGTCCTACCAACCCCCACAAATGGGACACTGGACTTTGCTTTTTTGTGCTCCTTGAAGACATCACTTAGGTCTGATGGATAAGCAGAGAATCTGAAGGTGCTGCTTGTTGCTTGCATGCTTTTAGGTCTGTTGGTGAATCTGCTTATTCTGGGTAATTATTTCGAGCGGCACGCTCGAAATAAACTAGTGTAGTAATGGATGACTAAGATGTGATGTGCATAATAATACACACGACAATGTCAGCTTCCCATAAAACTTTAAAATGTCTTCAAAACTTTGTTATTTTAGATATTTTATTTTATTTATTTAATCAATGTGTGGCACTGATCGATTTAATCTTATGAACATTTGATAGATGTTATTAACTTCCAACCGTTCCCGTACATTGAACGGTGGTTCTCATTTATAATCTTTTGTTAGTTTAAAGTTTCTATGTAAATGTGAATCTCGCAACAAGTGCTATTGCAACAATCAGCAACTACTATGACTATTCCATTATTCTTAGTGCATCGATTGATGAGGGATTATGCAATCAATTTTATTGCTTCAAATTGGTTTACATGTCTAACTTACGTGTTCGTCTTCCTTTTTCTTTTTCTAGCTTCCACTACTACTTCTTCTATAGTCTATAGATCCTAGTCTACTTCTTCCCCTTATATACAACTGCTCGTATCCATTGTACAAGTGTACATGCCTCCTCTTATAGTGGCCAACAATAGGTCCACCACCAAACTCCTGCAAACCCTACACTAGCTATGAGATCACTTCCCGCTCTCAACATACGCAAAATTGAAGGTGGTTGGCTGGTCATCCAGTCAGTTTTTTCTAAAGAGCCCTCCTCCCAAAGGGGAGGAAGAGGCTCTCACTTACGATAACTTTGGTGGGGGTCTAATATATAGCCAAGAGTATCTTTTGCGTCATTGCAATTTTCATGGTAACTCAAGACATGTATTGGACGGATGATACTCTCGCCACTAGCGTCGGTGGCGCCAACAGTGTGAACGAGTAGGTTGATTTGTCGAGGACGTGATTGCATTCTTTGGTTTACCAAATGCCCAATAAATCAAAGGTGAAAGCATCTCAAGCATAATTTTAAAGGATCTAAGAATCTATTAGAAAATATTTAATGAACAAGTGTGATGAAGACATGGGTGGGGCCTATGCATACCACCAAATCATCTACAACCACTAGTGGTTGTTCATGGGAGTTATACATTATTTGTTGAGGGTATGGATGATTTTGAGTTGTCGTCCAGGGTTGTGGATGATGTGTCGAGGGTTGTAGATTATCGTCTATTGATTACATGGGCATTTTATATTCCACATCCATACATTTTGGTTTCTCAATGGCCAAACTGATTTTGACCATTGGTTTCATGAACTGAGTTAAAAAGTGGGCCTGAAATTCTGGCGATGACACCACATTTTGGTCCTCATTTTTAACATGGGCAAGTCGAAGAGCCAAATCTGAGCTCGCCAAATGGCTAAAATTCGCCAAAAAGAAAACGCTGCCTGAAACTAGAAACCCACAAAACTAAAATTACCAGCTCACAATTCTTTGTGACGAATGCCAAGAAACAATGATCATGGATAAAGAGATGATGAAATCCTGTACAGTTTTTTTATTTTTTTATTTTTTATTTTTATTAAGAGAACAGGGGATTGGCCCTGGTTGGGAACTTTATTCCTGAGTTATTGAAGGGAAAAAAATTAAAACCCTTGAGGCTGCCATAAGGCATATCGCATGGGAGCCATGCATGATATTCGTCACCGAGGATTCTTCCCGGATATTCTGTAAGAAGATCCAGTGCTCTACTGGCGTGCTGCCTAAAATAAGTTGGCTTTTCTAAGCCCATGGGAGGGTGTGTGAACCCCTGGAAAAAACAGAAGACAAAGACTTGAGTCGTTCTGCCGACTGGAGGACTACCAGATAGTGCCAATAAATCTTCCTGTCCAAGACCAAGCAATGCTTAACCGCATGCAATGCTCTTCTGCATGCAAAGAAGAACAAGCTAAAAAAAGAGCCTTGCACATGTGCCTGTCTGGGGCTAAAATAAACGAAAAAAGTTAAGAGATAGATGGGGAGCCGAGAGGGTAGGGTAGGCCACGAAACGGAACGCAGTGGAGATTGCGAAGGGGAACGGGGCGGTGGAGTTGATCAGGGGAGGAGGTGGAGAGAGGCAGCCGAGCCAGAATGAATCGTGAAGCTACCGATGGAAGTGGAGCCGCATTGCAGAAGACGAACGGACATGTTTCCAGTTAATTTCGGATCTTTCAAATTCAGTGGAGACCGAAGAGGAGACCTCTGTGTCCTTCCCAACAGCAGGGGAGTTTGTCTGCCCATACACAGGTGAGGTCATCATAGCAGCGACAAAGGATCCCATCATTGCCCCAATTGGCACGGTAGGCAGAGATGAGGGCAGGCAGACGCTGTGGTTTCTTGGCAGCCTCTGCACACAGTGAAGCCCAAGCTTTTTTAGCAGCAATCAACAGATCAAAGAAAACCAGAGATAAGATTGCTGACGCAGAGGTGTTCTCATAGTTGATTGCCAAGCACATCGACTTTTCCAAATGTTCCAGAGTACCGAGCTTCTAAGAGACTCAAAGATATGGCAGTCCGTGGCTTTGGATTTTTGGCTTTTGCAATAGTTGAGTAAGATTGCCATGGATCCAAAGTGCAATGCATCCCAAGAGCTATAGAAGCTTTGCACCATCGGCCAGATGGTTGCCGGTGCCAGACAGTAGAGAAGGCAATGCTCCAGTGTTTCTATTGTCTGGTTTGTGCAACAGTGACACAGGAGCGCATCATTGAAATTCAGAAGGCCCACCTTGAGAACCCTGTTTGCCACTTGCCATAAGACTGCACTAATTTTGGCTGGCTTTGTCTTTTCCCAGATGACCGCCCATATGCCCTTCCAGTTCTCCTAATTGAAATTTTCATGAGCCCATCTGCCTTCCCATTTTGAGATAAGAGGGCTTGCTCCGAGCATAGCTCTGTAGCCCATCTTGGCAGTGTATGAGAACATGGGGTGGAGCTCTTCCTGGAAAGCCCATTTCCATTCAGATGGGTCAAGTTGCAAGGTAGAAACGCCGGAATTCCCAAATAAGACGAAAGATCCCTTGCTAAGCCAAGTAAGGGTGTTTATCCCTCTGGGTGCAGTAGGATTGAATACTTTGTCCGGGGAGGTCCAATGGCAAATACGAACCAGGGTGGTATTGAAATTAGGGACTGTGACTGGGTCCTGACTGGAGAGACAAAGACGGCCTGAGAGGTCATTCGCTGTGAAGCAGAAGCCCTTGAACCATTGTTGAGAGACCTCGGAAACGTAGATGACTTGCAGAGAGGGAGGATTGTGCATAACCCATTGACCAGGATGAAGATCACCTTGCCCTGCTCTGAGAATTAGTTTCCAGGTGTCTGGGATGGAAAGGATGATTTGAGCAATCCCGGATCTAAGGCGGGTGGTCCCTAGAGTTTGCTGTAGCGATTGGGGGGAGCTGACCCATAGATTGTTGACTGTCGAGATACCTCTAGATTCCCAAGCTGCCCCATCTCTTTGCTGCTTGCCTTTCAAGAAGAGAGGGGTTCGGTTCATTAAGGAACAAGTGTTGTCGTAGTGTTTCCTGGAACGTAGATGGGTCCTGTTTCCTCAAGAATGGCCTAAGGGAATTCCAGGAGTTCCAGATTGAAGACCAAAGAGGGAGCCTGGAGATTTGTGGTTGAAGCCTTGCAGTAGCCAGCGATTGGATGCAGGCCAGAGGACACGTTGCAGGGGAGAGGAGGAGGAAATGGTGGAAGAGACCATGAGCTTCCACCAGCCGCCCTCCGGCCCAATGAATCTGGGGATCCATTTTCCCAAAAGAGCCTTGATTTGCAATTCGGGATCCAGAACACCTAGGCCTCCCATTTTTTTTGGAAGACATATTTGGGCCCAGCATACTTGGGGCCTTTTATTCTGGGTGGAAGACTCCGCCCCTCAGATGAAGTTTCTGATTAATCTTTTGATTTCCTTGATGAGTTTCGACCCATGACTCCAAGTTGATGCAAAGTACCAGGTCCCTGCTAGCAAGATTTGGTTGGCAACTAATGCCCTACCTGTGATGGATAAGTCACAGGACCCCCAGTAGGCTAGGTTGCGTTTGAGCTTCTAAATTGTGGTACCTATTCGCTGCACTTCAGATAGGTAGATTCTGAATGTGTGCCCTAGTAACGTGGTGGGCTCACCTTCTTTAAGCCACAGAAGCCCTAGATGTTGCCCCCAGGTTGGGTTGGCTCTTATGGCAGATTTAGAGATGTCTCCAAGAAGCATGGCTTTGGTTTTGGACCAGTTAACTCTAAATCCAGAGACACTGCAAGAAGTGAGAGAGTGTACATTCTGCCGCAGATAGGGAGGGATCGTCTGCCTGAAGCAGCAGAAATGTGTCATCTACAAACATGGAATCCTTTACCTATTTGTGGTGGTTATTTCTTGGGTTTTGCAGGTTGAGGCCTTTCACTTGAGTGTTATTGTCCAGCATGTGACCAAGGGTATCAGCTACAAATAGGAAGAGAAAGGGCGCTAGAGGGCACCCGTGTCTGACTGAGCGTTGTAACTTGAAGGGCTTGGACAGATGCCCGTTGATCATGACTCTGCTGGTTGCTCCTTGAAGGAGAATCTGAACCCACTGGCAAAAGCCCAGTGGGATGCCTGATTTCCTTAGACCGCCATGAGAAAAGACCAGTCTACCTTATCGAAGGCCTTTTCAAAATCCAGGAGCCAGAGGGCAAGTGCCTGGCCAGATTTGCTTGCATAGTGGTTAGCCTCCTGAGCCATGAGAACGTTGTCTAGGATGTATCTTCCCTTAACATAGCCTGCCTGACCAGACCTGATCATTGAAGGGAGAAGGGGCTGAATGCGGAGCGCAAGGGCCTTGGCAATGATCTTGTAAGCGACATTGAGCAGGGTGATGGGCCTATAGCCTTTATGGCATTGGCCATATCACAAAAGTCCTTGGAGATGGTCGACCAAAGAGATTTGAAGAACTCTACTGGCATACCGTCGATCCCAGGGGCTTTGTTGTTGTTCAGGGCTTTGAGGGCATCCTCTAATTCTTCAGGGGTAAGACTTGCCTCCAAATCGAGCGCATCCTCTGCCTTCAGAGTTGTGGGGATGGTTTGAAGGCAAGCAACTAGCCTGTCTGGGTAGGCATGATCCTTTAAGTCTGCCTGAAACAGAGAAGAGAAGTGATTGAAAGCAGTCGCGCACATTTGCTTGGGGTTGGAAGAAGTGTTACCAGGGAGATCCATATAGTCGGGAGATTGTCGACTGGATCTACGGAGCTTCACTTTTTGGAAGAAGTATTTGTTCATTTTTTCTCCCTTGGTTGACCAATTGATCCCTGCCTGCATTTTCATTTTGTTTTCTTGCTCTATGTGGTAGCAGTCAAGGTTATGGCGTTACAGCTTTATTTACACGAAACATGAGGTATTTGAACATATGATAGAAAAACCCCAAATCCTGGGAAGGACAAAGAAGGGAGGAAAGGGAAGCAAGCTAAACTATTTAAACTATTTAAGCTATTTAAACTGATCAAACTGAGGTGGGTCACTCGGTATCTGTTCTACAAAGTTTTACGAGTCAAATTGTGTGTGGGGTGATCGTGTGTGCTCAAGGAAGAGATGATCATGGTGCAACACCTGCATGGGTGGAATGTGCCATGTGTGTCTGCAGCTCCATGCCTCCTCAGGCTTCCCTCTTCTTCCATGCGTGAGTTTCCTTGCTGGGTTGTCTCTTTTTCAGAAGTATAAGACTGGCTAGCATATCTCTATCTTTACCTGTCGATTCCTGTTCCTCACAGCCCTTCCCCATTGGCTAATGCAGTTTGACAAGCAAGCACTGGGGTTGGAATTAGAGTAAGGAAACTCAAACAAGTTGAAATTATGGATGCATTCTAGGCACAGCTGGAGCTGGAATGCTTCGAAACTTCCAGGGGAGGTGTTTTGCATAACTCCCATATGATACAGATGAAAATTGACTATGGTTGAGGCGGGGCCGAGATTTTGTTTTTTTTTGCTCTGGCTGGTGGACTAGACTCGGAAATTGCCCTGCCCATAGTTGCAGTACTGTGAGTTGAGATCTCACTGGGAGGCCGAATCTGCTAGACACGATTTGCAAGTTCTTCGACGCATGACAGTCTGAGGCGACCAGCTCACTTGAGACTGTGGTGTAAGACTGGCTGTTCTGGAAGTTGCTACACGCACCAGGTCCACGGATTCAGAGTACCAAGGTTTTTTATTGATACATTCCGTCCTATTATTACATCTTGTGCTTAAGTCTGTTATCGTGTCATCTCACTGAACTTTACTCCCTCTCCCAATGCATGAAATGCATGGATATAGAGACCATGACCAGAAGGCATACCTGTTAACAGCTGTTGATGTGAATGGGACAGAGGGTTTGCAGGTGACATATCCAGGATTTTCTTCATCCTCCCAATTTCTTATTTCAAGATGTTCTATCCACTCACAATCTAGACCTATTTCATGTGCTGCAAAGGAGAATAATCTGTCCAGAATTTGTCGTCGAGTATTTGTTTCTCCGGTGCTTCTGTGTTTGGCATCTGTTCTGCTAGGGCAGGTACAAGCAACACCAGAGCCTGCTATAGCTGAGGAAGTTCAGAATGAGGGTGTGGAACAAAGTGGTACTTTTGTGGATGGGGTTTTATCCTTGTTCAATCCCAACGAGATGACTAAATCAGGGAGAAAAATACCAAAAGCTTACGTGAAGAGTGTGAAGGAGGTAGTGAAAAGTTTGCGTGACTCTTTCAATGAGGACCCAAAGGATGATGCAAAGTTCCGAAGGAATGCAGATTCTGCAAAGGAGGCAATTCGGGGGTACTTACAAACTTGGCGAGGGGCAAAAGTTGTGGCTACGGAGGTATGTAACCATGGTCACCTGCTGTGCTTATTGCCATTTTTCACAGCGTTGTGTTTAGATGTGTTCCAGGGGACTACTCCCCTTGACTGATTATCCGTTGTCGTTCTCCCCTTCTTTCTTCTTTTCTTCCTGTGTGATGTCCTCCCCCCACAGCAGGCATAAGAAGCTTTGGTTTATACTAGAGGAAACTGTTTTTGCTTCTCTTATTGATTTTCTTCTCTTGTTCATTCTTCAGGCTTATCTGCTCTTGTCTGCAAAGTTCTTTCTGAGGGCTCACTCTGGTTTCTGGTGTTATGATGGTCTTGTTTGATTGTTAAAGCTGTTGTTTCTCGGCCAAGGCTGTCTTGTTACCCTTCCAAAACAAGCCAGAAACTCAGTAGGTTTGCACCCACTGTGAGGAACTGATGAAGTCAGTAGGAACTCTTACGCAGGTGTTCAAGAAATGGTCGAATTGTCGTGTACTTGACTCTAAAAGATACAAGGCTGCAATTTCTTTGCTTTTTCTGTGATGTTCTTTCAAAATCTTTTCTTTCTTCTTTCCAATGGGTCGTTAACTGGGTTTAGAGATTCTTTGCAAGGGCTGCTTTCTTGCATCAGTTATGGTCTCTTCGTTCTCTTGTAGTCAGTGACCATTCAAATGTAAGCCTGGAGATTACTCTGCACTTAGATACGGTCATAGAATTTGGATTGTGGATGTGTTTGGGACAGGATTCATACCTGGCCCTGGAACGAGTATTGCGCATTCTTGGTGAGTTCTACTCAAAGAAGGGCCCCCGAGCTGCTTGCCAGAGGACATAAGGACCCGTATTTTGGCAGACCTTAGTAAAGCTGATGACTCTCTCTGAGCAATGCCAACCCCCCCCCCCCCACCCTCCCTTGAACCCCATCTAGAGATGAATATTGCTAGAAGAGCTGTAATTTGTGAGCCATCAGCCTTTAGAAGGAAAAAGGGGTGAAACCTCTCTCTCCACATTTCTTGCTCTGCTCCAGTCACACGCTGTATTATCAGTGACAAAGAACTCTGATAAACCTGTACTCCCACTGCAATTCAACAGCAAGCCCACAAAATAGTGGTGTTCTCTATCTATTTGTTCTTTGTTACATTCAACAAATGGCTTCCACACTTGATAGAAAAGGAGATGGTGGAGCATGGTTCTGTTTGGGAAGAACCAAATATCCCATGCAACTTTTCTGATTTAGGGTTTGGGACGCCACCCTTGCTACATCTGAAGAACATGGATCCTACAGACATGAGAATAGGGGTGTAAGCCGCTCTTCAAACATTGCCCCGTTTTCAAATCTTTCCTTTCATGTCCAACCTTGCCCTTTACAACAATTCTCACTCCCTTCCACAAGCTCTTTTGTGCCTCCAGAGTTACAATGTTCATGCTTATTGCCTTGTCATCTCTCTTCATCCACCAGTTGAGAAGAGAAAAGGATTGACTGCACATCTGGTCTGCTCTGAGTTACAATCAATGATACGGGCAGAGTTCAAATGATGCCTTACTTACGTAGAATACACATGCAGAGCTCCTGACATGTTTGCCAAGTTGCTTGTACCAATTGTGGAATAAGAACTCTGCAAATTTTTAGATCTGTCACAAAATTTCTTTGAAAAATCACCACTTGGTTACAATTCTGGGAATTGCGCTCAGATGTGATTTGAAGTGGCAGGTCTTCAATGTTTGATCTTTCCGGATTGGAGGCATCACTTCCCACTTGGTGCTCCTTCACAGCTCATGGAAATTCACTTTAAACCCCAATTTAACCAAAACATTATAATCGGATCACTTAGAACCAATCCTTTGACCTCAACTTTCATCATCTCAATACCTACTCTTTAACATGGCAAGCTAACTAAGCCTGGTCATTACAGCTCATTACAGACTCCATCAGGTGTCATCTGGTGAGAGCATTTGTCACGAAAAAGATCCAACACATCACAGTATTCAGAATTTTGGATGTAGACAAAAAACAAACAAACATTGAGTGACTGTGCTCTAAGTTTCTATTTCCTTTTCTTTGATAGACTTTATGTCATCAAGCTCCAGAAAATCCTATTTCCATCGTGCTATATGGACTACCTTGAACTCCATGTGAACTACGGTGATTGATTCTTCATAACATAGTTTTGAAAGGGGACTCGCTTGCTATTCAATGTATCACTTCCTATGAAGAGTTAACAGTAACCTCAGAATCGCTGTAAAATGGTAAACACTACTGTTTCTGAAAATGAATGTCACTAACACTATTCGAGTCCCTATTTGATCGTATATTCTCCACAACAACCTAAAGTGCCAGAATGTCAGGTTCAATCCATGGGCATAATATGATGGCATTTTGAGCACAGCCCACAAGCCCTGACATCTTCAGTGATGACCAGATATGGAGATTTAAGAGAGAGGAACAGGAAGGTGAGAGAGTCAGAGGCAGTAGACTATCTTCTTTCCTTTTTTGATCTTTTTCGAGGTTGGCTGAGCGTTACTATAGATGCCGCTGCGGTGGGGGTCTCACTTGCTGGAGTGGATAAGTGCGCTGTTTCAGGGATTCCAACAGCCTTCCTAATTCCTGGTTGCTTCAAAACTGATCAGAGAGAAGATATGTTAGAGTACTTGGGGAGGGAGGAGGATTGAAAAAGAAAAGGAAAGAAAGGATGTGTCCTGTTGCACCCTACATAGTTCAGAAAAGTTGTGCCAAAAAATATGAGGTCAAATGCGTCCATTATGAACAACAACAGCTCCTGTGGACCACAAGATATTCAGGAAGCTTACCTGCAGTTTGCGCTAATGAGCACAAATTTGCCGTCAGCCAATAGCAGAAGAGGGCCTACATAGAACACAAAAGGCAAACCTGTTCAGTCTCCTGCATAATAGATGATGCAAAGAGGGAAAGGTTGGTAGCGATACATGGAGATGTTGTTCATGCTGCCTCACCTTAGGAAAAGAAGCTGTCAAAGGAATTATCAATACAGCAAACCCCCGAAAGAACATTTTCATTTTGCCCATCATTGGTTGTCCTTGCATGCCATCTGCTGCTCCCAGCTGCATCCACCCATCCATCTACTTTTAGAGAGCAACAAAGAGTACACGTAGCACGAAACAATTCTTCACATCCAGGTGCCCCCTGAATGTGAGTATATCATCCTTTTCTCACCCTAACGAGAAAAATGAAATGAATGAAATGAAATGGTGCTTTATAACGTCCACGGAAAGCTCGTAGAGCTTATGGGACAAAATGGAAAGACAAACATGAGAGAAAACAGGAAACCAGAGTCAGAGATAAGAACTACTGTTCGAGTGATTGTCTAAGGGTGAATGCCTCGTGCAGGTAGGCTGCCAAGCATTTCTGATCCTCATAGTGAAAGACCTCACTGAGAGATTGGGTTCCACGGAATAGACAATGGAATCTCCCACGGATCTCATAGTATAGAGGGAAATAGAAGAAGAAGTCTTTGGAAGTTACCCAACCTCACGACAAAGCTCCATTTCTATCGAGAAACATTCTTGGTTCTCCGAGATGATAGAATCTTAAGGCCCAATTACCTTTCGGCCTCTTTATCTCCTTCTGTCCTGAGGGCTTTGGGGCGGTTCAGGGTGGGCTCCCAGACTGGCAGATGGTGAAACCTGCAGCGGGAGGACCGCCTCTGTCCAGCTTGCACAGGGCGCAACCAGGAAATTGAAACTGATGTTGAGTTGCATGTGGTCGAAAATCTTGATGAGTTTTTCCTATGGCACAAGAGGCTTGGGCACCTTAATTTTCAAAGTCTCCTGACATGTAGCTCCATGAGCTCCTTTCTAATGAGTTGGTTGCGGTCGTGCTTGGATGTGATGTCCACCCCTTCTGGGTTCACTGGCAATAGTGAGGCAATAGAGAGTCCATGGCGTTCAAAAAAGGTATCCACACAAACATACCAGGATTGTTTGAAGCCTGCATTTTTGAGTCTAATAGAAAAAGAAAGTGAGAAACAGAGAGCAGTACAATACCTCCACAGTCAAAAGAGTAGCAAGGCCACTAAGAACAGGCAAGATGAACAGGCTGTCTGGAGTGGTGAGGTCCGTGAACCACAAAGCCCCCCCTTCCTTGAATGAGGGTACTTTCTCTGCCATATTTCTTATCTGCAACCATCCACCCTCCAACTTAGCACCCCATTTTCCATACTTGTATTTTCAAAGTGTAAACTAAGCTAATCAAAGGGATCCAACTAGTTCAGCAGTAATTGGTCCAATTTAACCAGACACTCATTGCACTGTCAGCATGTGAGTGTCCAATGCAAAAGTAAGTGGAACTGGTATCCACAGGCTAGACTACCATATCGGTTTTACTAGCTAGGGATGTCCCTTACAGGAAACAAGACACTAAGTGGGTATCCCACCAGTGCATATTAACTGTGAACAAAGACAAAAGGGTAGGTTATTCTTGAAGTATGCCAAGACCAACAACTAATTGAGAAATGAAATGAAATGAAATGGTGCTTTATAACGTCCGCGGAAAGCTCATAGAGCTTATGGGACAAAATGGAAGGCATGAGGAACAAAACCAGAACCCAAGAATAAGAACTAATGTTCTAGCGATTGTCTAAGGGTGAAGGCCTCGTGCAGGTATGCTGCCAAGCATTTTTTATCCTCATAGTGGAAGACATCAGTGAGAGATTGGGTTCCACTGAATAAACAGTGAGAAAGGAGAAGAACGGCAAACAGAATGTTTACGTGCGCTACATATGCACACCAGGCCACATCCTATATCATCCTTCGTTGGTAAAGGCCCACACAAGGAAGAGGAACAGACTGATGCATAGTATTTTCCCACAAAGTGAATACCATTGAAGTGTCCTTCAAACACAAGAACACAAGAAGAACCGGCCTCAAACTTCACAATTCCTCATAAAATATCGAAGCAGCGTGGACTTCTGTCAAGAGGCAGTCACAGAAAAACTCACAGCAAAGAAGAAACTTATGAAAAGGGGAGCTTGCATCAAAGCACCCATCATCGGTGTAAAAGGGTTGGTTTTGTGCCTGCCATTAACAATGCCCAACCACAGCCAGACACAGATTACCATTAAACATAATCCTATCCACACAACCTTAACCCCAAAAAATGTCCGACTTGCAACTGAAGTTTGTTGACTTAATCATTCAGCAATATAAATCAGCAGATTTCTTACTTTTTGAAAAGATCCTTCATCCGCGCTTGATACACCTCTGTAACCTTTGGATCATATCCCTACAACACCAAGCAATTGAGGATTGATTGTTCGTACCCTCAATGGTCTCCACCACACTTTGAATAGAAAAACAGTCAGAACAATGCAGCATATAGAAATGGGGCTGGAAACACCATGACCCAAGGGTCTAGTCCACACTCTACTCTTGATACTTCACTTCAAAGTGAATATCCACAAGCTTGGAGAGAGAATGCCTGTAATAGATTCCACAAATCAGGGATAAGAAGAGAGAGCACAGTAAGCTTACACTTTCCTTGATGACATTGGTAATGCGCTCAAGTTCTGGTCTCAGCAGCTGCAAACAAAAATCATAAAATTACAACTGCGCAGTGCTAACCAGAGGCTGTCAGAAAATCTGGCATCGCTCTCTCAATCTGTCAGGGCACTACATATTCGTAAGAAGAGGCATTCACTGATAGGAATGAAAACAGTTATCAGGTTGCCAACACGCAGAACACATAATAGAGTCAGGGAGAGAGAGAATTGGGAAGGTCTCTATGCTGGTAAACAGTCAGCCTGCCATGGAAACAGAGTGTGTGTGTGTGTGTGTGTGAGGGAGAGGATGCACTTAGAAGACATTGTTTGCCGTAGCCTTGTGGCCATTGACCCCGCGCCCAGCTTGAACAAAGGGACAGAAACTACCTTTGACAGGGGCTGACGCCGGTAGTATGACTTACCCTGAAACAGACAGTTGATCCGAGTTCTCCAGATATCCTCTAGAAATCCCTTCACACAAGCATCAATCTGATGTGTGTGATTTGCCCAATAACTAGGCCCCAAAAGGGCCTGGGCTTTTGGCTCAGCCTCGAGATTTTCAAAGTTGGTAAACAGAGGTACAGGAAGAAATCCCTTGATGGATTGGAAGAGGGTGTCTCTCTGGTGAGAGTACCCAGGACAATGAATCGGAAAGTGAATTTTGTCTTCAGGTTGCCTACAGTTCAAAGGTAGGCTTCCCGCCCTGAATTGAAATTTCAGTCTAGTGCCGAGAGTGGGTAAACCCTTGAGGACATCCACAATGGCCTCCCCCATTTCACAGACTGGAAACAAGTTCAGGAAAATTTTCTGCCTAACTTCATTCGTGTACGTGTGTGTGTGTGTGTGTGTGTGAGAGAGAGAGAGAGAGAGAGAGAAATGAACAGAGACACCCACCGACAAGCGTGCTGTGGCCTTCATCTGGTACACCACCAATGGCAAAAGCAGCGAACGAATTACTACTGTGGTGGCGGCTATGGATAACCACCTGCAGGCACATTATCCAACATCCCCTCCACTTCGTTTCAAACTCTGGTTACTCGAGTCGTTTACTTCAACTTCACTGGACCTCACTTGCTACATTCACATCCTGAAATACAACAAAACCATGTCCTATCCATTGCTGGATTCTATCCGTCACTCTGACACTACTGGACACCTGGAAGCTGGAATGGTAGCCTTTCCAGAGGAGCCCACCAGCTAAGAAGGTTCTGAGCCGCTTGGCACGAGGTGGATGATTAACCTAATCTCAAATAACTGTGGAATATGTCCAATTTACAGCTGACAACCCAGCTGACCCCACCTCTCTCTCTCCACAAGACCACCAGATCTGCCGTTACTTGTCAATCAATATTGCTCTACAGACTGTAAAAATTAGGTCTCCAGAGCCTCATCGTCCACAATACTCCTCACCTCCCAAGGAACTAATTACAAGTACGAGAGTCTTATTACCAAGGCAGTCCTGTCTGCATGTGGATTGCATCAATAAGGTGCTGCAAAGCTGCTGTTGGGATCGATGAATCGGCAGCTGCTGCGGCCACCTCACTCACTGAAGCCACATCGGCAGCCAGACCATAAGTTACATCACTAACTGCATCGGTGACCCCAGCAAACCCTGCCTGCACTGTGTCTCCTTCTCCAAAAACCCCCTCCCCCACTGCACCCCCTGAGCTTGAAAACCTCACATTCTTCGGAATAAGGCTCATCTGAGGCGGCCCGAGGAAACTCCCCACTCCATCGCCTCTTAATCCCAAGCCAAACACTGCACTCGACTGCCCAAATAAACACTTCCTTCCTCCTACATCTAGGATCGCAGGGAAATTAAAATTGTCTCTTGAGGGCTGTGTTTTATCTGTCATACGGCTGCTAACAACCCCTTCAAGTCCCAAAATCGTATTGAGGCTCTCAAGCCTGTTATCGCCCACTCGCCTTGACCCAGAACCCCCCGCTGCGCCTTTTCTGTTGCGAGCAAACCTTCCCTGTGTAACCTCCTCGGATTGAGCACAGTACGCCTCCCAACCCATGATCTCCCTCCCTGTCCGAATCGAATCGAATCCCTGACCCTTCTTCTCCTCTGACTCCTCTCTCCACAAGTATACACCTTGGCGATCGTCTCCAAAGTGCCCATTGCATTTATCCTCGCCGGGTACTCCAGACGAACCCTCCCTACAAATCGATCTTGCAGGCATTGTGATGCAGTGGAAAAGATGATCAGATAGGCCATCACGGCAGGTGTTAGGAAAAGAGGGAGAGAGGAGAGGAGAGGAATACCAATTCGAAGAGAAGCAGGGCAAATGAGTGCGCTCATTCTGCGTGCGTGTTGCCAGCTTACGCAGTAAATGCCTGATCGTCATCTTCTCTCTCCTCTAAACCTATGACATCCCTCTCTCTCTCTCTCTCTCTCTCCGCTGAGGGGGAATCTCAAAGTCAATGTCTTTCTAATTCTTTCACACCATCTCTCGCTCACCTCCGCTTCCCAACGATCTAATTAGGGTTCAGGGTTTAAAGAGATGGTCGAAACCCCAAGACATTTGATATCATTCAACGTTTTTCCTTGTCTTCTCTCCGCCTTCTGAATGTTTTTCCTTCCTCAACCAACAAGGAAAGGAAGGAGAAGAACTCAAAGCTGCCTCCAGGATGACCTCATTTACTTAGGATTGCTGGGGATTGTGCTCTGCAATGTGTTTGCCTTCATGCGAAACATAAGAGAACATGAACTGGAAATGACACCACTTTTATGAGATCTGATGCAAGGAACTGGTTCTATGAGAAATATAACTAAAAATGGACTGTAGCTGAACATGTAAATTAGATCCTGATTCCATCCACTTCACAATTTGAAGCAGCAAGATGTGTTGCAAGGAAAGCACCAGTTTGTTAATTTCCATCCATACTTTGCGTCTGTAATTCCCAAAGTTATGTGTGTGCCACCCCTCTCAAGCTTCCATAGTTTCGCGGTGCAGAAAGCTAGATACTCGAGGCGTCAGTCGGATGCTACTGCAGGGAGACAGTCACAAGACAAACATGAAGTTTTACTGAAAAAATAGCTGGCCAGTGACGTCGTAAACGAAGGAAGCCTCGGGCACTTGATATAGACACCTTTTGAATGCCTAAAATAACTACAATAATTTCAGGAAGTAACAATTGTGTGACCCCTAACATCCGGGACCGACTGCCTGAAGAGCATGAAGGTCCCTGCGGTTTTCCGGGCCTCTCCAGCCTCATCCGTCAACACCTAACTAAAGAAGAAAAACCTCAATTTCTCCTCGCTTAAAACTAAATTGTGACGCACATACCTAGACAGCCACGGGCCTGCTACATCATCCAATCAATTAGACAAGAAAGCTCCGCTGTGACTGACTGCCCCAATCCACTCATCTTCGATTGATTGCCATCTCATTCTGCCAATTCTATTTGTTTTCCCAACAGGGAAAACCCTCATGACAGCGGCAATCCGCATTCTGCAGGTCACGAGCTCGACAAACAAGTTTTTCCGTCTTCAATTTCTCAGGCCACCAAAACCAGCCAACCACCACACTAATGCTACAAAACACCTTCGACTGTGAGCTGGAATCAACCCAAAGCAGAGAGGTGCTAAGGACCTCAGGACTTGCTCTGTCATGGCTTCGTAAAAGCGCTGGCAGTGAGTGAGGAGAAATCGTAGTTTGCACCACCACCAGCTTTTGCTGGTTCTGATCCACTTGAGGTATTTGCTAGAAGGGAGTTTGCTGTGGATGCAAAGGCCCCTGGGGGAGGACCATTGCCAAACGCCATGGGGGCCATTGCTGGCATCAAACCTGGTACTGAGAGTCTTGGCATTGGAGCACCATACACACTGCAAAATGAAAGACAGCAACATGAGAAGCAATCACGTATGGTGAGCATTTTTAGCTTGGAACTGTATCTTGCTATCCACATGAAAACCAGCACTGAAAACCAACTGTCGAAACTTTCTGATGTGTGTCGTTCTCTGTGGTACTCTAGAGCACTTCAACAGGGAGCCTCTTGCTCATCTATTAAGCACAGTTGAGGGACAGCGACTATTTTGACTTCCACCAGAAACACTTGGGCATGGTCATAAGCATGCTAATCAACAAATACCTGAAATGAACTGACCACTGCATTATCCAGATCCCCAGAAAGTAAGAGAGGGGAACAAACAGAGGATAGCAAAACAAACTAAGAGTATTTGGCCAACTTACCCTGCAGATCCTGGAGGTATTGTCAGCCCAATAGGAACAACCCCTGGCTGCATTGGACGCGCTGCACTTCCCCCTTGCTACACATGTACAAGAGCTACATCCACTTAGACTGGTTGGAGAGACCTAACATTACAACAATTCATATATTGGAAAGAAACAGCCTGTATAGAGCTTGTTTTCAACACAAAGCTCACTTATCGGGCAACCACCAGGTGACAACAAAAACTCTTCCATTGTTGGCAGAGAGAAGCGGTTAGATTACATAAAAAATCCTCACCTTAGAAAGGTCTCTACCATGTGGATCAACTAATAAACTAACTGACGGAGCATCAATTTGCTTCGCAACATGCTGTTCAGCAAATTGGTCACAATAGACCTGACACTTCGACTTCGAGACTGAAAAACCTGGAAGAGTTACAAGGAAGCCTGTCATAACCAAGCTTTCACCACTACCTGCATGAAGGGAGGACCTCCATTCTGAACTCCCATGTTATGAACCAAGGCTCCAGGCAACTGGAGGTTACCAACCGGCCACATCTGCCCACTTGGCGGCCCAGGTTTGTCATCCCCTGAAGATTTATTTTGTCCCTGAAAGTGCAAAGACCCCTGCATGCCTGTAGCTGCAGCAGCGGCAGCCATGAACATGGACTGCTGATGAGCAATCAATGCTGCCATTTGCTGCTGCTGTGTTACAAATGGGGACGCCATGGACGACTGCTCATTGACAATCCCAAAAACCAAACACTGTGAGACATATGTTCCTTGAACATGCATGCCCACAGCTTAGTAGCAACTTCTCAGGACTGACTAACCGTGAAAAAGAACAGAACCCCCAGGATAGTGGTTCTGCAACATTAGTAGTAAAAGACTGCTAGATGAATGAGTTACATCCAAATCAGGTTTATTACACAGCAGCAAAAACCAAACATTTCACAGCAGCTGACAATAATATCTCTCTAATCAGAATGAGAGACCTCAATCCTCCAATATAGGCAAGGAAATAATTCCCTGAGAAAGTGACTAGTAAGTGAATCAAGGAGACTACAAACAATTGAAGCAGGGAGACAATTGAGGGTCCAGCAGAGGAGACAGTCTTGCTTACACTTTCAAAGAGACTCAGAATGCTTTGTCTCACGTCCTTAGATGGCTGCGGTTGCTGAGGTGGTGCTTCAGACTTTGCTGTCACTGCTGGAGAGCCTACAAACAGATCCTCCAAGCCAGCAGTAATATCATTTTTTGGCAATGACCCAAAACTGGAGTCAACTGTTGTCTGGCTTGACCCAGCTGTTGCAACTGGTGAAGAAATCTTTGTGCTCACAGCATCAGGCATTACTGCTGGCAATGGTTCTGCAGCTGCAGACAACAATATCAAAACATGGTCCTCTCAAGTCAGTCTGTCATGCAGGGGGACTACCTTATACTAATTACTACAGCATAGGTCACCCACTTAGTTTAAAAATGAGCCAATAACTACATTAGATTGTGTACTATCAAGATATAGTGTGATGTGAACTAATGAATGAGTAGTCAAATTTGTTTTGGTCTAGTCCATGTTATTTGACTAAATAGTTATATCTGTTGGAGACGCCTTCCCTCCATGTAAAAGAGGAAATCCCCACAATAATAAGCTTTTACGCTATCACACTCACATTGAAATGCAGCCCATCCATTCTCATCCAAGGTTGTGTTGCTGCCAGATTCGATATTGAGCAGATCAAAAAGATCCGTTGCAGCTTCCACCTTCGGTGGAGCAGGAACAGCTTGAGGGTGTGGACCCTTGATAAGAGGGGGTGTTGATCCTGATGCCTCCAATCCCTCCTGCACTCTCACCTGTGACTGCGCTGAAGGAGCATCTGCACGAGTGGTGCGAGACACAGATGACATATCCACACGATGACTTCCTGCATGGGATGAGCTCTCTGCAGCACTACTGGGGGAGCCGTCATAACACATGTATTCTGGTACCCTGGATTCACTTGGCTTGCGTTCCCGGTCCTCGTTGGAAACCTTCCGTACTCGGCCATCATCTCGGGAGGAACGCCGTTCTTGGGTTGTACTTGAGGAAGTACTCCTGGGGACCCATCGTTTTGCTTCATACCTGTGTAGATCACAATCAGATCATAAAGATAAAAATAAGGAAACCTCTGGTAAAACTGGAACCTGGTGCCAACCATGTTCCTATGTTTAAGGACATGCACAGAATAATATTGCAATGATTCGAATCTTCAGAGTTCACAGTCGTTTCCAGACAAATCTAATGGTGCCAGGTGCAAAACCATTCAGACAGGTTCTGCGGTTTGTAGATAAAGTAAAGCCATGAGTTTCACAGGACACCTACCAACATGCTTGCTCATATAAACAACATAAGTTCCAGTTAAGTATAAGTTGGAAAGGTCAAAAATGGTAGCTAAACCTTGCTGAACTCAACAGCAAATCCACTTTCACAAGAGGTGACGTTTCTGAATGGGAAGAAAGGTGACAAGTGCAACTCCCATTGGCTGACAAAAAAAACTTGCTATCCTCAAGATTAAGCCATCTATCTTGCTCCAATATCTATAAATGCATCCAGCAATACCAATGTATGTCCATCTTCATACATGTGCCCAAAATACTTTAGTGTCTGATACTTGAAAGTACATAGATAAACCACAGACAAGTTAGTGCGATCCTTCCACCCAAATCCACCTCCACTGACGTCTCTCTCTAGCTAAATGAAAGGAGCACGGGAGGACAGAATTCAGGAAAGGGGTGAGGAAATAACTATACTTGGAACGAATGAAAGTTTCAAGCCCAGAGCGATCATTCTCACTGGGACGCTTGAAGGACGGTGGTAACTCAGCCTCCCAATATGTATTCGCCTTGACATTCCCCATACCTGATCAATTGGCATTTTCTTACTTACTCCTCCCATAAAGTGCATGAGCAACTAAGAAGGTACACAACAGGTACACGAAATAGTCCTGACCATTTCTAGGTTCCAAAACTGTCTTTATATATAGGAATGTACTTAGTACTAATCCCTCCAAGAAAGTAGGCGACAGGAGCCTAACACATCCTATGGTGTTTTTATCTACCAGGCTAAAGTGCATTGTGAGAAGAAAGAGAGTCAAAATAATGTTTCAAAACAAGAAGAATGCCCAGGTCATAAAACAGCAGATTTCTGAGAAGCCCCTCGACACTATTCATTCCCATCAGACCTTCATACACAGATACCAGAACAACTGCAATCGCCCTCAGCTACCACCAAAGTTAATTCTGAGATTTCAGTGTACTTACAAGGTGTTTTTCCAGTTTGTGACCTTAAGGCTCGCTAGAATTGTCCCTAGTACAAACTTCTGGTCCATCTCAATGTGCACACTCACCATTGATGTATAAGATAGTGGAAGAAAGTGACTGCCGGCATACCTGAAATAAATGCAACTTGCTCTGGAAGCCATGTGTCTAGGGTTACAGAACGAACCTGTCACCAGATATTCAAATACTCAGCCACAAACCCACTCAATAGGGACCAACCAGATTGAAGAAAACAAGAAAATTCAGCCAACAATGCTCTCCTCCGCAATCACTACCTAAAAGCACTGAAATTGGAATACTGAGTCAGAGTTTCAAAGCTTGACCTTAGAAATGTGAACCCCAAGGCTGCGATGAATTCCTGAGCACTGAATACAAACAAAAATACCCAAGTTCACACTCGCCCACCTTGGCCCTCTGCAAATACATGAACCAGCACAGCAGATTATCCATGAAAAGTTCTAGCTTTCCAATCATTTTGAGTACAGAGACTCAAAACCTCACTTTTATTGTGAGAGAGATTCAAATATTGATGCAACCTTGTTTGCAACTGAGAAACAAGTTCTATAGCTGAAGAAAAGGTGCAAATAACTTCACGCCTTCTGAATCCTGAATGAGTCACTATAGTAGTCAACTAAGTTCCTAACCTGTAAACAATCGCCTAATCATGACTAATACTCATGTCCTTCAAGAGCTGGAAGAAGAATTGCCCCAGGTCATAACAGAACACCAGGCCATATGTCAGGAGGAGCTAGAAGTCAAAAAGCATTGCCCTGACCCTAAAACTACAATTTCCTAAAAAAGTCCATTCATACCGAGTTTCCTAAAGGGAATTTCCTCAGCAACAGTACTTCAACTCAAACACAGGAGACACTACTGGGAATCTAACCACAGTCACAATTCACCAGTGGGAGGTGCATCCTGCTCCAATTGTGGGGAGATCAGATCCCAACTAATGCTCAAGAAGGTTGCAAAGGTCCGCAACATCTCAACTCAGGGCAGCGGAGTCCCATAGGCTTCTAGCTCAAGTTACACATCCTTCAGCATTGCCACATGGAGGCCCAACACATGGATTGAATAGAAAGCCACAGTAACTTCGGTCCATATGAGGACTGCCCACAAACAGGGTGTGTCCATAGACATAGCTATGCATTGATGAAACCTTGGATGTGTGATCTACAAACACATTGAATTTCACTTAGTTCAGGATCTGCAGCCCAAATGGCAACCAACCAACAGAAATATCACATCAGCAGATTCATACTTGCTTCTGCAATCTGCACACTCCTTGTTATCAGGTAACTTCGTGAGAGCCTCCAAGACCTGCATAATGAAAATGAAAGTATGTTAGATCGGGAAGACGAGGATTTTCTGAAGCGACCAAACCCCTTCAGAAGGTCGAGTTGCATAACCCTGGTCCGTACTGTTTGTTGCACCTCCAAGGAGAAATTGAAAAATAGAAGCTGCAACCCCATGCAAGCTGCCAGGATGGCAACAAGAAAGTTGCTAGACTTCAGCAGATGACTGAAAATTCCAAACTAAAGACATTGCAATCACACTAAACCATGACTGGTAGAAGCAGAGAGAGAACCTATCAACACTTGTAAGCCAAGAGTCTAAGCATTGATTTACTGTCTGCATCGAAGATGAGGGCTAAAGATGACGAGTGACAATGACAAGGGAATCACATCGATCCAAGATCGCCAGTCATAATACTTGCTCAATCAGGCCACGCACATATGACATCCGAAGACATCGGGAGATCTTCCCTGCCCTACAACGCGACCTTGATCCCGACGAGTTCGTCCACATGAAATCGATACTCCAACGAGAGCATACGGAGCAAACACAGACACGAAATCAGCAGGAAAGAAGCAGCTTACTTTCTTATGCTTGTCGTTTTGTTCTTTCGTCACAGATGCCTTATCATTGTTGGACACCATGTTCGGCCAATCTTGTACGCAAGATATAGGAACGCTTTCCCAACTGACTCATACAATCGCAACACAATTCCGGAGCCTCGACGCTCCTCGCTTTCAGATCGTCTTCCTCCCACCCCCGCTCTTGCCAAAGCTCCGCGACAGGCAACAGTGATGCGCAACAGGCCTACCAACACCTACCCTGGGTTCCAACCAGAACCCAACCCTGGTTCATCCTTTGTCCGTTACCTTTACTATCCTTGCCTCGCACACGAGCCAGGAGGTTCGGCTTCGGCCTACCGCACTCCCAAGCCTGTAAAATCAGGCTCGGTAACGTAAATGCTCCAAAAGAACAGGAGGTTCGGCAAAACTCAGCTTTTACATTCCTCACTCTGATTCTAACTAAGCGACGTGGCCCCATGTGGTTCAAAGTACCCAGTCCACAAAAATGCCAAAACAAGACACCTGTCGAATTCCCATTAGTTTCATCCAGGCAGTATCAGCCATGACGGCACCTACCGCGAAGCGCGGAAGCCGAGTCCCCGCGGCCAACGGGGTCTATCCTGCGTGTCGGGCAGCTATCCAGCTGACCGGATTGACGAATGAAACCTATGGTGCATCCCCAGTGTACACCATATCACAGTCTTGCATCCATCGAGCTAACTATCATCCATCCCACGAAGAGGGGTAGCACTGCCAAAAAGCAAATCGGAAGGTCCAAAAGGGGGCTGAAGGAGGTCCACGTGTGGCTAGTTGGCGCCGGCGGGAGTGCCGAGCTGCACCAAATCCATACCATACCGTATGTGTATCTCTACCACATACGATGTACGTATATACAGTATACGTAGGCAGGTGCAATGTGTTTTTAGTTTTTACGTTTAGACCCATTGATGCGAACCAATCGCAGAGCAGAGATTTGGAAAAAGATTTGAAATCGTTTATCGCACCCATCTACCAGGGGTCTTGCGGTTTCTCTGCAATCTAAATCTGCCACGTCACCTGGAGGCTCTGGCAGCTGTGTGGGAGGGAAACAGAGTGAGCTTGCAGTGAGCTGGGAAGCGATGGCGATGGCGTTGAGAGCGTGCAGGTGAGCCTGAGCAGCAGAGTATTTACTTGATGCGGGGCCCGGAAGCTGTTTTCTGTCATTTGTAAGATCTGCATTGCGGAAAGAGTGGCGGTTGGAGAGCTGAGGGGCGGCATGAGGGGGTGGCACTGCGGGGGCAGCAGCCTGCAGAGGCCCGCCCTGCTTCTGCTTCAGCTCTGTATGTCTTTCTCTCTTTCTCTCACACACACCCGCACTCTCTCTCTCTCTCTCCTTTTGTGTCCTCGGATCTTTCTTGCTCATTTCTTCTGTTTGCAGCTTCTCGTGCCTGCGTTGGCACTTGAGCATTTGTATATGTCCCAACCACCTCTAGGCACCTTCACCACACCAGCATTTGTCCCTCTTTCATTTGCATATCATATGTAGCCCTTCGTCTTTCATTGACCTACCCTACCTTGTGAGGGATCAATCTACTAGACTAGTTTCGAACATCCAGATGGAATGTTGTGACCTTTTGCTGGGACCGTGTACTTCGTGTGACCGTGCGTTAAAATTCAAGCAGGCAACGAGGGAAATGCCTGTCATTGGTCTCGAACGTACATTGGAAGTTTTGAGAAGTCTTGTGACATTCTTGGGAGTGAGTATCTCCCAGAGAATCGCAACTGGCGCGTGCACAGATGTAGAGGAAGAGATGGAGAGGGATTGTGGAAGGAGATGCCACCAATGCAGCAAGAGAGTACTTGTAGAGGAACTCTTTGCTGTAATAGAGATAGGGCCGTAACAATGCTGTCAAGGTTTCCTTCAACAATTCCAGCGCATTGCATCTCACTCATGAACTTATTGTAGAAGGTAGGAATCAGAACACTGAAGTATTTAACCCTAGAGTCTGCCCTTCTGATGTTGCCAACCCTCTTACATAATATTTTCCTCTTCTTGAATTTCTCCAAGTTGAATTCGGAGTTGTTTTTTATGGTCAAATAGACATTCCAAGAAATTTATTTGAATTAGTGGTTATTTTTCTTCATTATTTTATTACTGCCGTGAGAGGTAGATTTGGTAAATGCATTCTACCTTATGATCACAGGAGGTATGTGCAAAAGCAACTCTTGAGTACTAAGATTCTGGTTAGCAATTGTATGCATTAGGGCTCTTTATACTCATTGATGTGCTGGAATTTCCTTTCTCATGAACAGTTTACATTGTACACAAACCAGCTCCAAAGATCCGGATAATGATGAAAATTCCTGTTTGCCACACTCAGGCATGTTTCAGGACCACTGCTGTTTTCTCATGCCATGCCAACTGAATCCCTCTGCTGCTACTGTAATCTACTGGACATTAGACATTCTGTCTGCTTTTTCTTCCCTTTTTTGAGTTCAGAAGCCTCACATTGGTAGGGACCGGATAATTGTTGCGTCACAATTGTTTTTCCATCATTTTCTCATTGGAAGCTTTTTGTGCTATGCACAGGCATATTATGTCGACTGCAGGTCTTATGCTTGGCAAGCCACCATACCAGCCGTGGACACCACTCAAGGTCTTCACACTCACATACGCTGTATAATGGCCCTTCCGCTGCACCCTTCTCTTCATTCACCCCTTCTCCCTTTGTGCTGCCAACCTCCCCTCCCCCCCAGCAACACCCCCTATTTCCCCAAGTACTGTGGCTTCACCCCCGTTCGTGTTGCCCCCGAATGGTGCCCCCAACAGTGGGCCCTCAGGACTTATCCCCTTTATGGCACCTTCTCCTCTTGTGGTTCCTATCGTCAGCAATCCATCTCCGCCCATGTTAACAGGTAAATTTTCCAAGTCGATATATTTCAATTGATTTGTACCAGAGAATGTCTGTCAGGAGAAAGTAATCTAAGTCGTTCCTAAGCATTTCCTTCAATGTGACCCAAGATAGGAAAATAAACTGGTTTATCCTCCCTGTTCTTTGGTTCCTCAAAGGCCGGATTTTGGAATCGTTAAGCAAAGGCAGGATCTCCCCCACACTGTTGCAATTGGAGGCAGAAAGATGGGGAGAGATCAATTTAGGCTCGAAGTTGTCGAAGGAGACTAAGGAAGAAGGAGAGACATTGAGCTTCATAGACTAGGGAAGAAGCAAAAGGAGTAGAAAAAAGAGGAAGAAAAAGCAAAAAAAACAGGGGGCCCGAGGGCCAGATTAACACAAACCCACTCCCAAAAACACCAAACAACACCATAAGAGAAAGTGCCTTTGTGCAGGAAAATTCTAGACACTTTGGTCCTCAAAGTTGATTGTCAGAAAAAACCACCATGAAACAGAAGACAGTAAAAAATAAAGAAATATGACAATGTCCAGCCAAGAGAAAATACAGTTAGAATATCTAGTCATCAGTTGTTGGTTTTTGTGCAGAAGTGTGACTTTTTCCCCTGCATGGGCTCTGTGCACCTTGTTTCAGTAGATTCACTAACTATAGGACTGGAGATTTGTAGAGTAACAAAATTTTGGGAATGGGGCAGGTCTGTGTCCTCTCAACTTTTCTGTGGTGGAGGAAACACTCATTCGGACTGCTGGTGACTGCCCAGAGCCTTTAGCCCTCTATGTTGGGAGCGTCATCTGCTGCCCACAGTTCGAAAGTTTAGTTCAAATTTCTCTTGGTCAGCACAGCTTGGAATCAGGCTCTCTTGTCCTGAACAGCACAGAAGCCACATACTGCTTCTCAGATACGTTAAATCTTTTGATCAGTTTGGGTGCCAACAGTAGTTTGCCTGGGCTGTGCTCTGCCCAACCTGCTAATTTAACTGGAGGTTTGTGTCCGGTAACCATGGTTGAGGACTTCGAGCATCTTGTGAACACAACTCGATTTCTAGATGCATGCAAATCAGTTGACCCTCTGAAAGAGTGCAGCGAGGAGCCTATCTGCCAGCCGGTTCTTACAGATGTCGCAATCCTGTTAGCTGGTGGATTCGTGAACGCATCAGGCCAAGCATATGAGGCCATTGTGCCACCAGGTCAACAGCAAATGGTGGATGACTGCCAAGGTGTTGCGCTTGTCTGGCTAGCTAGTCAGCTGGGCCCTGAGGCCTCCAACACGATGCTTCGCAATCTCTTCAGTTGCAGGGTTAATAAAGGTGTCTTTTGACCCCCTTATGTTAATGCGTGTGTGTCAATATTGTCATTATCTGGAAGAATTGTTTGAAGTTTCTTTGTTACTTTTCTCATAGGACTCACCATTATTCTTCAGGATTTGGAACTCCACCTCCTTATCAACTGCAGCATGCTGCTATCATTAAGTCTATTGTCACTAATAATGGGTTCTCATACTGTGATTTGCTTTTAACTCCGAGTTCTCCTTTTGCAGAGTGTCCACTGGCATTTACTGATCCAACCCCGGTAGCCAAAGCATGTGGCTGTGCTACATCATCCAACAAAACTTGTTGCAGGGCCCTGGACAGCTACTTGGCAGGGGTGCAGGAGCAGATGTTGATAACCAATTTGCAGGCACTACACTGTGTGACAAACCTGGCGTCCATGCTCCAAAACATGTCTGTCTCCACCAATATCTACTCTGTCTGCCAGATTGACCTCAAGGATTTTTCTTTACAAGGTGCATGCCTATCTGTTTGCACATCACTCAGCTGTCTGTGCCAGTTTGTGTTTCCCTTCGACAGACGGTAGACTACTAGCTATAAACTTCATCGATGTTTATTAGCTGTACAGGGTTAGCGAGCCAAGTTGTTTGCATGTCACATTTGAGCCTATGAAAGGTTGCAAGCTTTGAAATGTGTTTCATGCTTTGAGCTTTATTACAGGAGTTCAAGTTTGCATTGACTGTCAGATTCTCATCTGTTTTTGTGGGTACTGTGCCCTTTTGTGTCTCGTTCACCATCAAGCAGGCTTAGGAGGACAAGGTACTCACATTTGAACAACACAATTCTGAGATTCACTTGAAGGGATAAAAGCCATTGCTTGTGTAGAAAGATATCAGTCTACTCTACATAAGACTTTGCCAGACCTTAGAAAGTGGGCTTCATTGACAATCTGTGCATAACTAATAATGTTGATTCAAAACATGTTCAAGTGAAGAATTGCTAATGCTCAGCGATTGTTGTTGTCTGTTTGTCTTTCATGTAATGCCCCAAAGGCATTCCTTAACCTTGGCAGAGACCCAAGGCTGTTCGGTATCTTTGACAGCCCTTGATTTACACGTTGATTGGCGCAGGGTGCCTGCTATCAAGCTTGCCGTCAGATATAGTGAGCAATGTCTCGGGCATTGACTTCACATGTGATCTGAATGACAACATCGCAGCTCCTTGGCCTCACTCCCTTTCTGCTACATCCTCTTCCTTCTGTGGTCAAGGTCAGTGTGACTCTCATTGCAATGTGTGCGCATGCACATATTTAATCTTGGCCTGACAACTATGGATCAGTTACATATCGCTCAGGATGAGAAGAAATAATCTTATCAGGCACACTTGTTACTAGGTTGTAAGACATTGTGATAACTACTGTATATTGTCCTTCTCAGAACTTCGTCTCACCAGCAAGCTAAAGAGGGGTAGGAAGAAAGGTCATTGTCATTTTGAGTCTCTTAAATGAGTTTTGGCCATGAATGTGTGTGCAGCCCCCGCAGTGCTGCCAGCAGCACTGCCAGGAACATCTGGAGCTCCCTTGTACATTGGTGAGTATCTCCTTTCTATTTGAAGCATCTACTGGATACAAGAGTTGTATGGATAGTGACTGTTGCTTTGTTACCTGATCTTTTCATCCGGTCCTTTCCCCACCCTGAGCCAGACCAACAGAATAACATCACCAGACAAGAACTCCTGGCTTTTCAGAGATGGTTCAGAGATGGTTGTGACGTTGCACTGATTCACATTTGTATCTACAGGTTTTCGAACAGGAAACAAACTTCTGTTCGCATCATTCATCATCATTGTTCTGTTTTTACAGACAGGAGGAGATTTGCATTTGATACTTCCCCTTCTGTAATTTTACATTTTCTCACTTGACCCCTTTTTCAGTCATTTCCCACATGTAGCATGTAGGCGGTTTTGGAAGGTCCTATGAGAGTGTTAAGCTTAGAGTAGAATCACTAAGTATTCAATAGAAGTATTTTGGAAAATAGTGAACCCTTCATCATTTACTGAGTAGATGAGAAACAAAAATGCCAAATAGCATTTTATCCTCACATCTCCAGAGTGACAGTCTGGAAATATGCCACAGCCACAGTGCAAAGTGGTCTGTACTCATACAAGCTTTGTAGTTCTTCAAATATGGGTGTAGAGAGGCTGCCTATTTGTTGCCTGAACAGAGTTTAGCTTTGCTAGAATTGGTGCAAGGTACAGGAACATAGTGAACCGGGAGCTATTTGTTCGATGAGGCCCTGCTCAGGAAGAGATTATCACATTGATTTTGGGACCAGGAATTTTGGACAGGACACTATGAAATATAGATAAGAGCTCTATTTTTCAGGGTCTTCAATCGAACCTCCACTCAGCACTGCAAACATCAGGTTGGAAGTTGACCCAGTATTTACCTGAGCAGAGAACCTTCATTTGAATCATATGATCTAAGCTGACTTTTGTACGCTTCTTATCTGTCAGACATTGTCACAACTGCCCGGTGGAGTGTCCATGTAATTATAGTGCATCACTCAATCATGGGTTGGAATGTGTCTCTCACATGTCTTCCCAGAAGGGAGGAGATGCATGCTATGTAATGTAGCATAGGCATATGGGTTATTCTTCAATAAGAGGTAGATGGTTGGTCCTATGCAAATAATGCACAAAGAGGGTTTGAACTTGGACTTGGAAGTAATATAGTTGGCTACTTGGAGAAGCAATGTAGGTATTGACTTCCAATCTCCCCCAGTTTCCAGCTGTGTATTGGTTGTCTCGAATTATTCAATTTGAAGTAGAGACTAGAGACTCGGAGTGTCCGAAGTTACTTCCTTATACTAAAAAACCTAAAAGTGATTTTATTTGTCATTTATTTACATGACGTTTCTAAATTGAAACAACATTGAGTGTAATATGTCCCTAGTGTGGCCTGTGCTGTTGAGCACATGTAAATGCCAAAGTTAAAATAGCAATACATTTATGACCATGTGAACTAAAACACAAATGGAGGGCCAACAATTCAATTTGCTGAAGTTTTAGTCACAAGACCACAAGTCCAAAAATAATGAAATTGCCTCCATGCACCCTTACTCATCAAGGGCTTTCCAACAGTACCAAGACCCCTGGCGGAGGCCTTGTGGTTTGGGAGATTTACGCTACAAAACAAACCAAACCAAACAAACCTAAGAGGGAGGGCAATGGCTCTCTTGCTTTGGCAAAACAAGAAACAGAAGACTAGGGATCATGACTGAGCACGACACACCAATCGGTGCCTTGACATGGTGTAAGGTCATTTGACCACATTTTTTCGTTGACTTCAAGATGATGCAAAGTCTCTCTCTACAAGAGAGCCAACAAAATATCTTGCTTAATTTATTGATACTAGGGTAGCCTGTGCCGTTGGCCCAAGTGTCCAGTGTCATCTAAGTCCAACTGCAATCCCCTATGTATCCAGGGACCCTTAGGGTCACTGGAAATTCGGGAAAAATAGCAAAGTGGGCTTTCCTGGAGGAGTGATTGGCCCTTCACATGGGAGATGTGGAATTTCAAGTACTTTTGGTCGTTGGAAATATATATATAGGGAGACTGCAAAAATAGCATGAAAAGAAATAAATTGAAATAAATTGATTTTTTTAAATTCGTGGATAGCTCAATTCTTTAGAGTTGCCAAGATTGCCACCTTCAAAGCTCAATCTTAAAGTTGGATGTCCAATCATGTTGCTGCGTGATATAGCTTCAAAACGTGGGCTTTGTAATGGGTCACGACTCATAGTCACACGTCTCAGTGATCGCGTCATTGAGGCACGCATTTTAACTAGTACACATTCTGGAGAAACAACATTCATCCCCAGAATCACATTACAACCTACCACATCAGAGATACCTTTTAAGTTCACTCGAAGACAATTTTCAATGAAGGTGGCTCTTGCTATGACAATCAACAAATCACATGGACAATCCGTAAAACATGTAGGTCTATATCTTCGAACACTTGTATTCTCTCATGGTCAATTATGTGGCACTCTTTCGGATCACATCAGCACATTCGTTGACAGTCCTTCTCCCCGATCAAAATGTACCAAAAACAATGAATATTGTATATACATAAGTATTAATATAAACTTCTAACTCTTTCACAAAATTCAAATCTTTGACTCACATTACATTGTTGCTCATTTTGTTGTTCATTCATGTACCACACATTTCTTTGTAACTTAACAAACATCAAACTTCATTTTAGTATATCAATTTCAATTCTTCACACATTAGCATTGACATAAGGGACACACCGCAGTAATAGGTCCTCTAAGCCGAATAGGTGTCCGCGGTTATAGGTGAGCAGATCCTGAAGCGTGAGCAGAAATCTGCTCATGGAATTTCTGCTCACACTGTAGCAATCCCCATATGAACTGAGGAAATTGAATTGCTTCGGCATAACAAAATAATTTCTCAACACGAAACTCTTGTCGGACATTGTTTGTGTTAAAAAACCTGCATGCTTTTGAACCAATATGGAGGGATATGAACTCAGGGATTTGAACTGCTTCACATGGATGTGTAAGTATTATTTGTCGCTGTTGGGATATCAAATCAAGTTCAACCGTACTCTTCCTCATAAAATCTTCCATTATACCACCATAGTTATAAGTCGAGTAGAACTAGTTGTCAATATCTCTCGTTGAACAAATCATTTTCGCGTTGCGAAAGAGTTTGAGATATCCAATGTCCATCTACTATTGCAACATTATTCTATTTAGGAGATGATTTTCATAAGGCAAAAGGGTTTGGAATATCCAATTTTGACGTCATTCAAGCACTATATCCCATTCTTGATTTTCTTTTATTCGAATCATATCTTTTAATTTAAGCCAGACACAGAAGGTGAAAGTTGACGTTATATATAGGATAGCTATATAAATTGATAGGTGTTCTACTGTATACATACAATATATTACTTGGGTTAGCCTTGTCTCGATTTTCGCTCCAGATAAGACAATAAAATAGGTCTCCGCTCGTTGACGAATCAGTAAACGCACAAGATTTAGAAGATCAGAGCGTGGAAGAGGAATATAATCCCGATGCAGTGTCATCATTTGATGACATGAGGATTATCTCGAAGAAGTGTCTTTGTTTCTTCATTTTATGGTTCCCACTTCCTCATATGATGCTGAAATTTATAATACTCTGCTACGTTTGGATTTGGATGACGATGATATCTCTCATAACAGGGGTGTACCGATGTCCATGCTATAGCTTCAAAACTTCCTCTATTGGTGATCTAAACATTGGCTCCACTGAGGAGCTTTGTCCAATCTGCTTGGAGGCATTTGTTCCCAGTAAGCTCTTTCGCAAACTTCATAATTGTGGCCACCACTTTCACAAGGATTGTATTGACACATGGCTTCAGCTACATGCTCTTTGTCCAATGTGTAGAGGTAGGCTTTAGAGAGAAGACTCCGACCGAAGCCGGTAACTAAGAGCCACTTCACCTTACGAGGATGGGCCCTATTAGGTAGGTTTTATATATAACGTCTCTGATGTTCAGAAGATTTGGGAGATGATTACAATTTCGTACGCAAAACGTTGTTATGTTTTAAGTGTTATTTCGATGCTTGCAATCCTGTCATACTTGATTCCATCATATACATTCCATGACAAGTTTCGATCCAGGCTCCTTATGGATGTTGTTTAACATTCTAGTGATAAGTGTGTTTTTATGTGTATGAGGCTGGATGTTAATGCTTAATGTTGGGGCTCCAAAGTTAAAGAGTTGTGTTAAGCATGCGTGAAGAGCTATGATCTCCTGAAATATCAAGATATTTACGTCATATCTTAAGGAGCAAAAATTATACCTAAATCTAAACCCTACACGGCATCAAATTTTGGATGTTGGATTGTTGGGTGATGGGATTTCATATAGAAAGTTTCGACTAAAGCTATACCTCTAAGGGTTTCTCAATGCGAAACCCACCGCGGCTTAGGTTTGTGCTCATATCACCAAATATTTCTCAATGCGAAACTCGCAGCCACTGCTATAGCTTTAGGGTTTCTAGCTACACTATTGAAGGTTTTGCCTCGCTGAACTGACGCAGATGTACCGTATAAATGCACCAATCCTCTATACTTGCTTATGGCTTTATTTCGTTTTGAAAACATAAAATTCCTATAACCGAGGTTAAAAAATATAAAACTCCCATGACCGTGGGTTGTGCTCACGCGATATACACCCCCCCCCCCCCCCTTTAGTGGTAAATACAAGCCGGCAATCTCTTAGGTAAATTGTTTTGTAAATTTCCTAAGGTATCAATTATCGGTAGGAAATTCTGGGGAACCATTCGGCTAGCATGTAACTGCCTGCCTGTTCGTTGCCCCTTACTAACGTCCGAGAAATCATTTGAGTTCAACCAGCCAGTGGCCCGTCATTCCGAGCACATATAAATGATGTCAGCCAGAGCTAGCTTAAATAAGAGCCTCTTCCCTTTGCAGGTACTGTCCCCTTTCAGGGGTTGGGCTCTATCAGAACCAGAAACAGTTACGTAGTGGCAAACTGACCACTTTCAATCTTTCTTTTGTTGAGGATTAAGGTTGTAAGTGACGTAATAACTGTGAAGTGTAGGGTGTGTAGGAGTGGGGTGGTGTAATATTTTAACAAAAGTTTGAGGTTTCTTTGAGAACTTGAGTGTTGTGGCAATGTGCTCCCCCTCTGACACCAACGGTAACGATAATCAAACGGGCAGTGTTCCGTCCATGGTGACGAAGGGCTAAGAGGAGCGGTCCATATTTTTCACGTTTATACATAATTGATTGGTCTCTATCATGACAAAATGTAAATTGTATTACATGAATGGTGAGGGAGGGATGTGGACCCGTTAGTATTGTTGATGAAAGAGGTAGTCCATAGATAAGTAGAATATCAGGGCATAACCTTGCTAGACAATGACATGGGATATAGAGACAGGTGTAGGGTAGAAGCCATGGAGGTATTGTATGGTCCGGTGGTCTACCTTGAAATGTACTTGCATTCATTTGATGAGCTTAAACCATCTGGATTTAGGATGTGACAGAAGAAGTTTTTGAAGATGCCAAACTCCTTGGTTATGTTTGGGTATATGTAGTATGGGGTGCTTACAATGGAGAAGCAGGTGTGGCCGTGTGTCTACTTTGGGGGTTTGTGCGTCGCATAATATGCAATGCTTGTTAGGATATAATAAAGGTCAGAATAGATTTCTTCTTTGATTACCCATGTATTGGCCGTACATCGGAATCGTAGTGTTTGTATGATGTGGACATCAGTAATTATATGAGAGGTTCCAAAAGTGGTTGGACATGACATGCATTAGGTGTGGGGAACATGCCCATTTTGATATATGTTTTTGTGTAGGTGCGGGATACTTGGATTTGTTGTTTAGTTTCTTGTGACATATGTGTGTAGATCTCGTATAGGTGCGATAGCAGGGAATCTCGCCGTAGTTGAGACGAGCCAAAATGGATATGCGTATGCTAAGTGAATAGGATCAGCTGAGGGATTTACAGAAGGCTGAATGGAGCCGAGCTGAGCCATATGGTCTGCAATGTCATTTTCCTAATATGTGTGTATCGGAGCGAACTTTATGTATATGGATTTGTAGCGGGAGGAATGAAGTAACATCAATGATTGCTGTAATAAGGTTAAGGTCTAGATGGTGTATTTGTGTAGAAGGTTTGAGGATTTGATTGGTGAGGAGGTAGAGAGAGACTTCCATAAATAGGTAATAAGTTGAGCCTATGGGTTGGTGTTGATTTTTTAGGGCATCATGGATACCCATGAGTTCTGCGCGTAGGATATTTTGGCGTCCTGGTAGTCTTTGTATGACCTCAAGTTATCTTTAACGGAATAAGTGCCATACCCTGCTTGCGCCTCTTTGAGGGAGCCATATGTATATATCCATTGTTGAGGTGGGAATTTCAGAGGAGAGGACGTTGCGAAGTCTAGGATCGGTGGTATGTATGTTGGTGGGCAATAGTGTCCAGAGTGGTCTTGGGGTCGCCAATTTCCATGCTTTGTCTAGGTTGACTCGAGGATATGTGCATGGTGAGGGGGTTGGTGAATATACCATTGTTGGGCGGGTATATCCTTAGGGTATAAATAAAATATTTTTTGTCAAATCATATACCCTCCGGATATGGATAAATTGAAATCTCAAAAATTTATTTACCCTCTGGGTATGGATAAATTAACTTTTCAGATTTCTATATAACCCCCGTGTAAGGATATATATGCCAAAATATACCTTGAGGGTATGAATAGTTTCCGGGTATGGATAGTTATTTCAATTAATATATAATTTAATGGTTTTTTAAATTACGATGTTTTCAAATATATAAAAAAGGAAACAATCTATAGAAAATTGATGAGATATTGCATAATATTTTGGTTTTAATTCCCAATGCAAACTTGAGAAAGGAGGTTTGAGATTCGAAAAATATGTCGATATCAGGAGTTTCTTCTACGTCAAGAAAGTGGCCATCCATTTGCTGCCTACGAATGGTATATTTTGCTGATGACATACTCGTTCAAGGATCCATACTCATGAACTCGAAGAACCAATTTCCGTGTCAATAGTGGCTATCCTACCATATCTACATTTATGAAAGACAACTCAATTATATCCTAATTCCTAACTCCTAATGCTTATATACCCTGATTGGATATACATACCCTTCAGTAAAGTAGGGTAACAATGCGTGTGCAAGCCTGGGAGCTCTGGAAAAGGGGAAAGAGGTCCATGGTGACATTGTCAAAGCTGGAATTGTACCAGATGCCATTCTGAAGACTGCCTTGGTGGACATGTATGCCAAATGTGGGTGCATTAAGGATACAAATGGAGTTTTCAACATTATAACTGAACGACATGTGGTGTTGAGGAACGCGATGCTTGCAGGGTATGCACAGCAAGGGCGCGAGATGGAGGCTTTGGAGACCTATGATCAAATGATGGAGGAAGGGGTGAAGCCCGACCACATCACGTTTGTGTGCATTTGCAGTGTGTGTGCAAGCCTGGGAGCTCTCGAAAAGGGGAAAGAGGTCCATGACATCGTCAAAGCTGTTGTCAAGTTAAATAAACATAGTGTGAAACTAACTAGAATAAATCTAGTTATTTAACACTTGGTATTAGTTCAAGTGTTAAGTCAGGTGTCAAGTTTAGCTTGACATCTGAACCATCTTATCTTCACGAGCTCGTTAGTCGTGCGGCTCATATCTCTCGAGTTGAGCCTGCACGACCGAGCTCCCTCGTTGCTTAGCATCTGAGTGTACTTATGGAGGGAGAGTAGGATGTTGTGGGGTGGAGTCCCCATAGCTTGGGGTGCCCCTGGCTTGACTCTTATTTTAACGAGTGATTATATTGTATTTCGTATTTTGTGTCAACAGCCAGTGTGAGTTTAGTTTTCATTTCACTCGAGAGAGATGCTTTGTCTAGATTTTTGTAGTGCTAAGCTAGATAGAGTTCTTTTATGTTAGCACTATGTCGATGGTATTTGAAGTAGGGAAAGCACAACTCCTAATGAGTGGTTAAGGTAGAAGTCATTGATGCCAGTTTTGTTTGCGGTATGGTACGATGGCGTGCATGGGAGGCACAACACAGGATGTCAAATAAGAGGATGGAGGCTTGGACAGCCTCGTAGGCTCTACGCATGATATACAAAGCCGGAGTAGCAGTTGTGCGGACAAACAGCTCGGCAGGTTGTTGCTTGCAAGTTGGTGAAAGAGCAAAGCGGCTTGTTCAAAGTGGGCCGTGAAAAAGCTGGTGGAGTGTTGCTTGTGTCATAAATGTTGTCAGAATCTGAAGCCTAGCATGTTTATGTGCACAAGAAAAAGAGTCTGGTGATCAGCCCGTAGTTAGCCTCCCAGTAGCATATTGGGCGGTGAAATCTTGCAACAGGGGCTAGCGGTTGCTGCAACCTGGTGAGACAGTGCAGGCACAAAGAGGGGCTGGGCGGCGTTGAAGCAGCCACATAATACAGTCGTGGAGCTTGCAGGGTAGCCAGAGTAGAGGAATACACCCGAGCTACAAGATGCTTGGTCGGACTCTTAGACCCTGTGTAGCCAGGAACATTTAAGACCGAGTTTTGTTGTATGAAGCTTTCACAGTACTCTAGTAGGCCACACATAAGGAGGCTATTAATGGCGTGGCCCTCGCCAGGCACGGCACAGCAGGCTGTAGTGGTGCAATTGTTTCTAGCATGGCTGTCGGTTGGAACGTCGTGACAGGCCTGGCTAGTGCAGTAGCGGCCTCACCAGTGCTAGGAAACAACATATGATGGTTTTGAAATCGAATGATGCTATATGGACCAGTTCAGTTTGCTTGACAAGAAGATCACGAAGAGGACTGGCGATTTGTTTGACGGATTCTTTGAACGACGAGACGAGGCAGTTGCTGTCGAGTTCGAGGACACTGGGCTATATACTCCACAGAGTCGTTTGGTTAAATGTGAAGAGACAAATGGCACACAAAAATGGGCAATGCGCACTTCAATGATGGAATGACTGAGTGATCAGTCCTGTGGCAAGATGAACATGACGGATCTTGAGACTGTTGGAGACCTGCAAACAGTGGAGTTTGGATGGCCTTGACTCTAGGAAGGTGTGAAGAAGATTGACAAGCTCCTCCGCCGTGACCAGGTTGTGGTGATCTCATTAATCTCTGTGTTTTTCATGGTGGGCTATTTGAATTGGAACTGATCAGGGATAGTTTTGTCTGCCATTCGAATACCAACGTTCAACGATATGGCTGGCCACCACGTTGAAGTTGAAAAATGGTGGATGGCTGTGAAGTTGATTAGTTAATTCAAATGAGGGCCAATTGCTCTTGAATCGCTGGCCGAAGGAGTGTCAGGCTCTGAACGGTTGGGGGATTTTGCGGGCACTCGCAGGGCACTGTATTTTGAACTTGATGGGAACCTACAGGGAATCGCAAAAACAAAATATACAGAGTCTGTTTGGCCATATCTTTGTCATATGAGCTTCGTTTGACGCAGTTTTTGGGGGGATACCTACAGATTGTGGAAATCTACATATTCAGACATATTCAGACATATTCAGGTTTTAGTTTTTTGGACTCTGCCAAAAATCTATGGAATTTTTTGAGTGTGAGTGTGAGTGTGCTATGAAAGATCCACAATTCTGTTTCTAGAACCTGTTGTGGTCTACATGAGAGACAAGTCTGTGGATGTCCACCTTGTATGGCTGGGGGCAATGAGGACGTAATTGAAGGGCATGTCTCTTCTCTTAGCCTGTGCACACAATGAGACAAGATTTATGTTTCTCAAGGAACTCAGACTGATTTGAGTGGAGAACAGTTGGACGAGTTGATTGCATACTGGAAGTCAGGCATTAGCAATAGACAGCAAACTGCTGTAGTTGGCATTGAGGGCCTCAATATTGCTTTGGACAGTCAGAACTCTGTTGGAGCAAGCAGTTCTGCAGCTGTAGGTGAAATACCAAAGTGGGTGGAAGCTAGGCTTGGAACACAGCCAAAGACAGCCCCGGGGACCAAGGTGTTCAGCCACAAGGCCATGGTATACTGGAGCAGAGGAGCAGGAGCTGCACAAGTTTTTGCAATCAGACGTGGTTGCAGCCGGACACGCTCTGCACGAGGCAACCACGAACGTGGGTTCATTAACAACGAATAGTTTGTTCTGCTTGAAGGAGATGCAGTCATTCGCAACGAGGACACCCGCAACCGTCTCAAAGCTTTCGAGTTGAAGACTGTCAGACCCTACCTTTATTTTCTTTAGTATTCAGTGAGCGGGGGATAGAGGAGTATTATTTTGTCTCTACCTGGCAGAGAGAGGAGGAGGGTTGGTTAGAGCGAGCTACTGTAGCTTGGGATAAGGTTAGTGGCAGGTTTCTGGATATAGATATACCTCCCACACCTTACCATCATGGAGAGCGAGGCACTTCGAGAGAAGTCTGGCAGTTGATAGCATAGATCAGAATTAGATCTTGCTTGGTCGGACCTCTATTCTTCCCCTCCCTCTCTTTACTATTTTCATTACTTTGTACTTGTAGTTGTCAAAGCCTCTCTTGGTGGAGGCCAGTCAGTCCGGGGTTTTTGGGCTGGGGTATTCTGCAGGAGCAGCACTGCGGAGGGATTTTGGTGTGGGGGTATTGATGTTTTGGTTTCTTGTGTTTGGATCCCCCCCACACCTGCATGCTTGACTGTGCGCCATGTTGGTTTTGTGTGGGCACTTGCTTTCATAGGGATTAGGCCGGATTTGATCACCGGTCAATCCTAGAGTATGCTGTCGGTGGTGAGGCTGGAGTGATGACCAGCCAACCATAGGAGTTCTTGCGGTGGATGCAGGTGCAGGTGCCCTTAGCCACTGGGATATGACCCTTAATCCGCAACAGGTGCTCACCCGTGTCACTATTAGAATTAGTACTAGAGCCTTAAAGTGTCACGTGGGGGAGGTGCGGGTTGTGAGTGTCATCACGGAGTTACCCAAGGGTTTTGAGGGGAGTACGGCTACAGGCAGTAGCAGTGAGAACAAGATGAGGTGTTCGATTTAGACCACCCTCACCTCCACCCTCAACTAGTGCAGAGTCTGACACAGACTCGGAGGTTTCATCAACAGGTGTGCAATTTCCTTTGCCATTGTTGTGGGACGACATGGAGGAGATGTATGGAGCTACCAAGGGGCCTCGTAGGTACTCTGGAGCTGTGGGCACAATCGAGCTGGATGACTTTATCCAGGAGTTCGACAGCTGGTGTGATTTGCAGCAGATGCGCAATCCACAGCTGTTCACCCCATTCATGGCGTGGAAGGGACTGTTCCAACATTTGGAAGGCCCGCCTATGGACGATTACGACGAGTTTAGGCGAGGACATGAAGCAGAGATTGAGGAGTAGAGGATGTATTGGTCACCTGACTACGTCTCCATTACTCGAGGCACGACGCGACCAGTAGCTGCATCAGTACCAATATCTCCCACTACCAGCACTAGTAGTGGAACAAGTAGTGCCGGTACTTCTGCAGAAGGTGCTACTACTCCTCCTGCCACGACTACAACACATGTGCCTAGATTCAGTCCGGTGGTGGAGTTCTTCCAGGAGTTGCAGATGAACTACCAAGGCGTACGCACAGAGAAGCTGCAAAGTTTGCAAGACTTCCAGCACAAATCCAGTGAGAGATTGCGAGAGGCCTACACTCGTATGAGGCGCTTGATAAGTGTGACCCAAGGGGTTACTGAAGCTCAGGCAGTCCAGCTCTGGTATGGAATTTTGGACAAGGAGCTCGGGAGAAGGGTGCGGGATGCAACCCTGTTACAAGCGGCCCAACCCACATTAGCAGATGTGTTTCTACTGGCTGAGCGGATTGAGCTCAACATGGTGGAGGAGCGAGTTGTTACCATTGGATTTGGCAAGGACATGTGTGCACAAGGCGCAGCTGCTAGCCAATAGGCACAAGGGACTGCCCAACAGTGTGGTAAGGGGGGCAATGTTGCCCAACCCAAATTCCATGGAGCTTACAGGGGATCTCAGGTGCAGAGGCCAATAGCTTCTTTTGCAGGCCAACAGCAACCAGGGGTGGTATGTTGGACATGTGGAGGATCCCATGTCAAGAAAGATTGCCCAGAGAGTGACAAAGGGCTGGCACAAGCACAGCCTGCACAGTTGCAGTGTGGGCATTGTGGCAAGTATGGACATGGAGATGCCCAGTGTTATGACTTGCACCCTGATTTGCGGCGAGACCAGTTCCAAGGGAACAATGGTGGCCAAGGGCAAGGTAGAGCACCTCAGAGAGGACGAGGTGGTCAAGCACGAGGTGCAGGACGAGGGCAAGCACAGTATGGCCAAGGACGTGGAGGTCAGGGCGTTGACCAAGGCATGGCCAACCGGCTTCAGCAGCTAGAACAAAGGCTTACTGCCATGGCCACAGCTCAGGTGGTACCAACTCCAAGACCTGAGGGTCCACCTCATGTTCCTCCTCAGCAGCGTCATCCTGACAGAGTAGACATGGGAGGCATGGGATTTATGTGTGGGGCAGCACTACCACTAGTGCAGGTACAGTCTGCTGCAGCCGTCACTCAAGGAGCAGCACGAGTTCCTGAGCCATGAGGTGCAGAAGTGGAGTTGGATCCAAAGCGTGGGGAGGCAAGCCGTCAGGCTAGGTTGCCTCAATCATTCATCTTGGCGGAGATAGTGTCAACGACATCCATGGCACCTAGTTCTCGCCCGACGGATACCGAAGTAGAGGCTGTTATTGTGCCATTAGGGAGAGCTATACGTGCAGCACTGACACCTGCTGCCAAGGCTAGTGCAGCCAGTGTATTGTTGGGGGCGGCCACCTCTGTGTATCAGGCCCCACTGTTCTCGGCAACCATGATTGCAACGCCGGGGGTAAGACCAGCTGCAGTGTTTAGACTAGCAGCAACACTCTGCGAGAGTGGGGAGGTCACTTCATCTTCTGCGGAATTAGTGGAAGATGTAGTGGCAGAGGGATCCTCCGATTTGAGGGTCAAGACTGCCACAACTGCGCCATGACAAGCTGCAGCTGTCAGGTTGACGGAGTTGCCAGCTAGGCCAGCCTTTGAGCGCGCCATGGTGACACCTGGAGTTGTCTTGTTAGACAACCAGGATGGCATTTTCTCTTTGAGTGGACCGGCAGGCAAGAGGTACCGGCCACCGCGGGTCTTGTTGGACTCGGGAGCTCAGCCACTGATGTTGGGAAGAGCTGTTATTGCAGGTTTGGGCCTCATGGAGGCAGATATGGAGCCTTGTTCTTTCCAGATACAGACATCTTTGGGAGGATCAGAGGGGCGCATGATTTGGAGCGGGTTGACCCTATTCACTTGGTAGTGGCAGGTTGGCCCTGCCAAGGGCATTCATCAGCCGGGTATGGCAATGGGTTACAAGACTCAAGGTCACGCCTGTTTTGGGAGATGCTGAGGGTCCTGCGCTATTTACTGCTTCAGCAGACAGACTCTCCGGCATATATCTTGGAGAATGTTCCATTGATGGGTGATTCTCGGGCCAAGGTGATGGCCAGTGTACATCAAGTGCGGTCTTGGCTTGGGTCAGCAGTATTGCTGGATGCAGCTGCAGTGGGGTCACGGGCTCATCGCCCACGACTATGGTGGACCAACTTGATGCCACCTGCATTGCTCAAGCGTGCATTTGGTGGGGTGCAGTGGCCCTCTAACAACATTTGATGGGGTGTAGCGGCCAGCACACCTCACATTGGATAGCATTTTGGACATAGGGAGGCAGTTCAGCGTGTGAGACACGTTGACCGTTCGCCTTTGGCAGTGGTCAACAAGGTGGGTCAACCACAAGTAGCATTACCTACACTGCTCAGCTTGCCAGGATCGCATGCTTTCCGGGATAGTGGACTTGGCCTCCTTTGGGATAGCCAGTTGCAGCAGTTAGTGGAGCCCAATGCTGACGAGTGCGAGCGGGCAATGGGTTTTACCACTGGTACCACGGCGGTGCCATCTCTTTCTGAGGCATCACGTCGTCAGGTGTTGGGGCAAGCCATGGATTTCAATTGCTTGACCTGGATTATCAGCTTGGCTATGGCTGAGCAGCGCAGAGTACGGAGTACACTTCCCTTGATAGTCTCTCTGCCTACCGAGATGGTACATGCAGCGAGTGGGGGTGAACAGGTGAGGATCACAAGGTGCAAGCTGCATCCATGGCACACGTGGGAGGTGCTCGAGGTTCAGAGGGAGTTGGCAGCCAAGGCAGCGGTGATGGATGAGGTTGGGGATTTTTCTCGGGTTGAGGAGGTCCTTAAGGATGGGATGATGGGGCAGGATGAGACATTGTCACTGACAGAGCATGCAGTGGTCACTGCTCAAGAGGTTGCAGCATAGCAACCACGGGACGCGTCTTCTATCTCTAAGCCTGCTGGACTCAAGGTTGCAGTCACGGAGGACAACTGGGAGCCTGATGTTGGACCCATAGTCACCGGAGGAGAGAGACAACGTATACGGCGGTTCTTGAGGGCTTACAGGAACTGCTTTGCCTTCAGTTTGAAGGACTTGGGAGCACTGAAGGGTCAAGAGATTCACATTGAATTGGCCACTAACACGCCAATCTTTTGGAGACCCTATAGATACAGTGACATGGAGAGGTCCTTGATTCAGATGAGGACTCGGGACCTTTGGGAGGTTGGTTTGGTGGAGCTATCTGGTGGAGAGTATGATTCAGCCACAGTGATGCCAGCCAAGAAGGTTGTCTATGGCAATTGGATGGAGAGACGTATGTGCGGTGATTACCGGCCTGTAAATCGTCAGACCAAGTCCGATAGGTATGCCATGCCAACACCAGAGGAGATCTTTGATGCCATTGGGCATGCCAAGGTCTTTAGCTCTTTGGATTTACGATCCGGATATCACCAGTTGCCGATCAAGGAGGCGGATAAGTAGAAGACGACATTCTGGGGGATCAATGAGCACGCGAATGATTGCCTATACCAGTGGCGGTTCTTACCATTTGGGCTTAAGAACGGTCCTGCAGAGTTTCAGAGAGTCATGGACAGGATTCTAGCAAGGGTGGAGTTTGCTCGGGGCTACATAGATGACATCATCATCTTTAGTGCTACGGTGGAAAAGCATGAGAGACACCTTGAGGTGGTATTTGAGCGCTTGAGGGCGCACGGATTGAAGTTGCATCCGAGGAAGTGCAAGTTTTTCCACAACCAGATTAAGTATCTGGGTCACATGATATATCCTGGAGGATTGGGGGTACAACAGACTAAGGTAGAGGCCATTGCACAGATTCCACGCCCCACGGATGTAAGCAGAGTTCGAGCTTTCATGGGGTTGGCAAACTATTATAGACGGTTTGTCAAGGGATTTAGTGCCATTGCAAAGGCTCTAACCAAGCTGACCAAGGTGGACCAGGAGTGACAGTGGGAAGATGAGCAAGAACGAGCTTTCCAAGAGCTCACCTCAGCGCCCATCTTGAGACGACCTATCAGGGGGCGTCCTTTTCAGCTGCATACAGATTGGAGCATGCTAGGGCTTGGAGCGGTGCTCACACAGGTGGATGATGAGGGAAGAGAGTTCGTAGTGGCTTATGCCAGCCGCTCGAACAACGCTGCCGAGGCTAAGTATAGCTCATATGAGGGAGAGTGCTTAGCTTCAGTGTAGGCCGTGGCACACTTCAGGTGCTATCTATATGTCAATCTCTTCATCCTTGTCATGGATCACCAGCCACTCAAGTGGTTGATGGAGTCAGACAAGCTTATGGGGAAGCTTGCACGGTGGGCACTCATACTTCAAGAGTATGACTTTCAGGTTGTGCATCAACCGGGTTTGGTCAATCGGGATGTGGATGGGTTGAGTCGCAATCCATGCACGAGCCAGCAAGATGACACTGGAGCTCGGTGGCATGGTGAGACGGACGAGGAGATGATGCCCGGATGACATGCATCTGCATTTCTGTGTATCTTGGCAGCGGAAGCCCAGGTTGGAGCTACAACAGGGATGAATGTAGACCGAGTGTCTGAGGACCCTGAGGCCAGCAATGAGCAAGGTGGCGCCAAAGATATACATGAGGATTCAGCTGTGTTGGACTATCTCCGCACTGGGGGCACGGCAGCCACTGTGATTGCCAAGGAGAGGGATCGGATCCTACAACGAGCCAAGAGGTTCAAGTGGGAGGGGACACACCTGCTTCGAGTGTGGGAGGATGGTCGAGTGAAGATTGTGCCTCACCCAACCCAGCGGGCACGGTTAGTGCGGCATGCCCATGAGGAGTTGGGGCATTTTGGGGTGCGACGCACTCATAGTCTACTACAGGGGTAGTATTGGTGGCGTGGTATGCACACAAAGGTGCAACAATTTGTGGCTAGGTGCATGGTGTGTGACAGGGTGCGTGCTTCATTCAACGCCCCTACACCACAATTGCACCCTCTTCCGATCATGGGATTGGGCTACAGGTGGAGTCTTGACTTCGCAGGGCCGTTGCTATTGACCATGCGCCACAACAAGTACGTGTTGGTGATGGTGGAGCACTTTTCCAAGTGGATCGAGTTGGTTCCATTGCCTGATAAGGCTAGTGAGGGAGCTGCGTATGCATTCTTGGATTGTGTACTTAGCCGATTCGGTGCTCCAGCTGAGGTACTCACGGACCAAGGGAGAGAGTTCTTGGGGGAGTTTCAGGCGTTGTGTGACAAGGCCTTGGTAGACCACCGCACCACTTCTCGGGATCATCCTGAGGCCGATGGCTTGGCAGAGAGGGTTGTTCAGACAGTGAAGAGGGGTTTGCGCAAGTATGCCTTGCAGAAGGGACACCTAGGAGATTGGGACCTTCAGTTACCTTGGTTAGCCTTGGGCTACAGGTTCAGCAAACAAGCATCACTTGCCTCCTTCTCACCATACTTTCTTCTCTTTGGCCGAGAGTCGGATTTGTCTACATCCATTCGTAGAGAAGCTGCTACAGTTCTTAACCTTGACGATCCGGACATGTGGGCACGTGCATGTGATCAGCGTGCAGAGTTGTTCAAGCAAGTCATGCCCATGGCTTTCGAGAACCTTGCCATTGCACAACATTGTGATACGTTGAGGTATGCTACCATACGTGGTGGGGGCTATCGTCCTGGGGTTCGGAGATTTAACCCTGGTGACTATGTTTATCTGCAGCAAACTGCTCCTACGACCCTGGATGTGACTGCAGGACGTACTATTTTGAGGATTCGAGAGGTGTTGCCCTCAGGAGTCCTGATCTTGGAGGGTCGGGATGACATGATTTGGAAGGACCATGTGCGTAATTGCGCGCCATGTCACCTGTTAGAGGGCTGCTTGGTACTTAGACGCTTTTACGGGATCTGTGGGGTACCCTTAATTTTTACACAGACTGAGACCAACAGGAGCCTTAGGGGTGATAGCAACAGGCTTTAGGGGGGGAGATACACAGCCCGACATAGCCCATCATAGTCCGACACAGCCGACACAGCCGACACAGTCAGACACAGCCGTCACAGCTCCGTACAGCCAACACAGCCCGACACAGCCGACACAGCCCAACACAGCCGCCACAGCTTCGCACAGCCCTACACAGCCTGATACAGCCAGTCACAGCTCGGCACAGCTGGGGGACAGTTATCATTGGCAGGGAACGACTGTGGGGGAACGATATCTGAAAAAAGAACGTGTACTACAGGATTGACGGTTAGTTAGGAAAGCGGTTAGAACAGCTTGTAGGTAGATAAAGCCAAGAGCGGGGACGTCTGGGAAATCACTTCTGGGGGGGACTTCTGGCATCACGGCTGGGAGATCAGGTGGGGAGCGCATCTCTGAACGAAAAGATGGAGAGCACGAAGTAGGAGGAGAGACGATCTGTTGATGCTTGATGAATGCAAGCTGTAGAGTTATAATGTAGAGCAGTTTAGAGACGCCATGGCTTCAGCCTGATACTTGATAGAAATTAATCTGATACATACTTCATACTCACACTGTGTAGAGAGACCTGAGTGAAGCTGTGGAATGGATGGATGAGTTGATGGAACCTGATAGATTGCTGAAGCAATCTGATACTTAAATTGCCAACAGTAAGGGAACTTGCTAACATGAATACGGGAATGAATACAAATAGAAAACACCCCCATGATACACTAGCTGTAGGTCATGACTGATTGTTCTGAGCGGGCTGAGTGCTTAGAGATTTCCAACTCTTCTATCTTGGAGTTCCCACCTCGGATAGCGAAGGGATGGGTGAGTAAAAGCCGCCCGAAATTTGGCGACCATACTGGGGAACTAAGTCTTGAACAACCAGATGTGACAGGCATCTAGTGGGATCATGGTGGTTGGAGAATTAAAGAATTTGATGTGAATCAAATTCCCTGTGAAACTGAGAAGGAAAGATTGTCCAAACGATTCTTTCAGAGGTTCTTGGAATTGCCAGACGGTTGTAAAGAAAACATTCTTAAAAGAGTGCATGATGCTGACCCTGAGTGGGGTCTGGAGAAGGGAGTGATAAAGATTTATCAGGTGGCCTGTAGAGGAAGAGCACGTTGGTTATCAACACTGGTTTATATGGAAAAATGGCGCCGAAAAATAAAATAAAAATGATAGCATTGCTATCCATTAAGCGAGTAGAGTTTGAAGGCTGGGAGGAAAGGAAGGTGAATGTTTATATTCATATGCATGAAGAGCTTGTACTGGTAAAGAATTGGATTCCAAAGGATATTCTGTGGATCAAACTCACACCAAGAACAGCTTTCCAGACTTGTTTGCCATATGGTTATATGGTAACGGAGACTTCTAATATAGCCAAGGGTGCATTGAAGCTTGAAAGAAACCCAGGCATATACGAGAGATACTACAGAAGAGAGTTTTGGTTACTGCCACATTAAAGAAATGAAAGACATGGGACATGAGTGATGAAAGAGAAGCTAGACTCCAGAGATATTAAGCAAAAAGAGAAAGTTATCTGAAAGCTAATTATCCATATCTTTGGGAGAGAGGAATAGACATAGGGGAATCATCTGGACCTCTCACACCATTAAGATCAGAGAGTACATCACCCATACCGGAAGAACTAGAGTTGGATGCCACTCCTTCTTTTTCTTTGCAAGAAAGATTAAGGGAATTGGTACGGGAAGAAGATCAATCACGAGGTGAAAGATCTGAGGTACATCCCTGAATAAAAGATTTGACAGAAATCTTTGATAAGAGTTGGCATGGAACACCAAAAGCACGAACTCCAGTTTCTGAAACGGAAGGTGAAGAAGGAGGAGAGGATGTGGCAGAGCCAACGGAGAGTTCAGACTCTCCAACCCCATTACAGTTGAGTTACATGAGTGAAGAAGAAACCCAAGGGCAGAACTTAGAGGATGAAAATAGAGAGAAGAAATTGGAAGAGGAAGAGTATGAAGAAGTAGACCCAACAGCTGAGGTTGAGACTACAACCAGGACATCCCAACCCGTTGGACCTGGATCAAGTGGAGCACTTGGATCACAGGCCAACAAAGGTGTCGGCTCAGGGGGATCAGGCGGGCAACCTGGATCTGGCTCTAGAGGGACAGGGAGTGTGGGAAGTAGTGCAACTGGAGCTGGGAATACTGTGAATATCGTGGGGCCAGTAGCAAGGAGTGCTCAGGGGGCACCACTTGGTGGGAGATCCACCACAACTACAACAGGTCCTCAAGGACCATCACCTGTCAGTGGGCAGAAGGTAGGGCCATAGATGGCGTTACAACCAACACGGGCAAAACCACCTTTTCCAATATATTCAGGAAAAAAGGATCCCGATGTACACATTAGCCAATTTGAGCACATGTGTATAGTGAACAATGAGAATGGCGATGATGCCAAGATGAGACTGTTTCCTTGTTCCCTTATCAAGAAAGCAAGTGAATGATATGCAAGATTCCCTGATAATCATTTCCTAACCTGAAATGGCTTGAATACAACATTCCGAAATAGGTTCAGGACAAGTAAAACTGAGGATGAAGTGTATGGAAGTTTACAACAGTTAAAGCAAAAGAAGCATGAAATTGTTGAGGAGTATATGGAAAAAATGGAATTGTTGATGAAAAAGCTGGCTGCTGTACCAGCACCAGGTTTACAGAAGACTTGGTTTGTGAGTGGACTAAGACCAGAGTTGCAAAAGAAAGTGGATATGTTACCCCATAATACAGTGGAGGAGGCATTTGAAACAGCAAACAAAATTGAGCAATTGGGAATGCTCAGGAGAGAGAAAATGGATGATGAGGACTCTGAGGATGAGTCAGATGAAGAAGAAGAGCAAGAACTGAAAAGGAAGAGTAAGAGAAAGGAGAAGTTGAAGAGGGATAAATATGAGAAAAAATTAGAAGAAATCTTGAAGAAGTATGCCACAGAGGCTGCAACACATTGGAGGAAGGGTGTTTGGTGTGCAAAGTGCCAGAATGAAGGCCATACCACCATTGAATGCCACATGAAGGAGAAACATTGTACTATCTGTAAGATGGATAACCATTCTACTGAGAATTGTTACTACAACAGAAAGACAGCTGCAAGAGAACCTAGGCAAGTAAGGGTGCATCAAGTGCAGCCCCAGCCAAGAAGAAACAGTGATCAGGACCACTATGGTAGGCCTGGTGGTTATAACAATGGCATGGAAGGGAGAGGTAATTCAAGAGGGGATTACCAAGGAAATTCCAGAGGTAACTATCAGGGTAATCCAAGGGGGAATTACCAGCCAGGGAATCAGGATTACAGAAATAATCCTAGAGCAGACCAAGGGCGAGGACCCAATGGTGAAGAACTGTGTTACTATTGTAATCAGCCAGGACATCGCAAGGCAGCCTGTTCATTCTGGATTAGACACCAGAATGAGATGAGAGCTCATGTGAATGAGGGCCCAGTGGTGGCGGCTCACATGGTTAGGCCATGTGTTGTACCAGAAGTAAGTACAATGATAGTAACGAGAAGCAAAGCCAAACTAATACCTCCAGTAGTTGAGGAAGATGATGATAATGAAGATGACAGTGATGTGCCTGAAGATGATGAGGCTTGGAGAGATGAGAAGGAACTGCACAAGGAGGTGGTAGATTTCATAAGGGAAATGCAGAAGAGTACTGATATTCCTATGGCAGATTCCTCTGATTCTGAAAGAGAAGAGGAAGTGAGTGAGGATGAAGGGAAGAAAGAAGCTGCAGACATGTAGAGTAATGAAGGGACTTTGGCTGAAGTAACATGTCAGACCAAAGCATAGATTACTATTGGACAGCTATTGGCTGTGGCACCTTATTGTAGACACGGGCTGTATCAAGCAATCAATCGAATTGCCCATGTGACAGAAAACACAGACCTGAACAGCAAGGTGACCAATTATAATGTGAAGCCGGAAGGGCGAGAAGCAGTCATGGACTTTGATGATTCTATGCCAGTAATCCAATTGAGAATTGGAAGCACAAAACTAACTGATGTACTGATAGATGGAGGCTCTGGAGTGAATATCATGACAGACCAATTAAGGCAGAAGTTTGGTCTAAGTAACATGAAACCAGCCCCATTTACAGTAACAATGGCAGATCAAAGAAATGTACAACCATTGGGATTGATAAGAGGAGTTAAGATACAGATACAAAAGATGATCTTTATGATCACGGTAACTGTGTTGAAAATGGATGAAGTCATGGAGGCTTACTCCTTATTATTGGGACGTCCGTGGCTGAAACAGGCCAGGGTATTCCATGACTGGAATTCTCAGTTACTAACTGTGCATAATGGGATGCACAAGATACAAATTACCACTAAGAAATATAGTAGATTACCTGCTACGAGAAGACCTTGAGGGGTCAGGGAGTATGACTGGAGGGGAGGACTGGATGAGGAACAGGAAGCTACTCTGTTCGCTGCACACCCAGAGTGGGAGCAGGTTGCAGAGATGCAGCTGGAAGGCCTAAGTTGTTTAAAATGTATCTGTTGTGGTGTAGTGACAGCAATACCAATTGAAGAGGAAACCAGCAGTTACCCACCACATTTCTATGAAGAAAGAGAATGAGAAATGGAAATCCTAGAGGAACCAGCCACTGTGAGTTTACAGGATGAAGTGGTGACTGGTTGAACAATCACAGCTGTTGAGCAGGTGAGAGAAGTGAATGTGGGAACTGAAGAGGAACCGAGGATGGTGAAGGTAGGAGCTGATTTGGAGCCAGAATTCTTTGAGGAAGCTAAGAGTTTGTTCATCAAATACAGAGATGTATTTGCTTGGAGCTACGAGGATCTAAAAGGGATACCACCTGAGATCTGTCAGCATAAGATTGAACTGGAACAAGGGTCAGTACCAATTAAACAGGCAAGGTACAGAATGAATCCCAACTATGCACAAAAGGTTCGAGAAGAGATCAAGAAGTTGGCTGAGGCTAAGTTTATATACCTGATAGAGTATACAACTTGGTTGTCACCCATTGTGATAGTTCCCAAGAAGAATGGTAAACTGAGAGTTTGTGTGAACTATAAGAAGTTGAATGCTTGCACGAAGAAAGATCATTTCCCTTTGCCATTCACAGAAGTGGTATTGGACACTGTGGCAGGCCATGAGATGTACTCATTCATGGATGGCTTCAGTGGTTATAATCAAGTGCAAGTGGCAGAAGAAGATCAGGGAAAGACAGCTTTCATCACAGACTGGGGTGCTTATGCATACAAAGTCATGCTTTTTGGACTTTGTAATGCACCAGCAACCTTTCAGAGAGTGATAAGTGAATCTTTTCATGAGTATCTGGATGATTTCATGCAGGTGTTCTTTGGATGATTTCAGTGTGTACAGCTCTAAGAATGAGCACTTGCATAAATTGGAGTTATGTTTGGCCAGATGCAGAATGAGAGGTCTGGGCCTAAATCCAGAGAAGTGTACTTTATGTGTGAACTCAGGGGTGCTTCTGGGACACATTGTGTGTGAGAGGGGACTTCTTGTGGATCCCAGGAAGACAGAGGCCATTAAAGCCTCACCACCACCAGTAAATGTTATGAATCTAAGGAGATTCCTTGGACAAACCAGTTATTACAGAAGATTTGTCAAAAGGTATGCACAGATAGCAGCACCATTGAGCAAGCTTCTGAAGAAAGATGCAGTGTTTGCATGGACAGCTGAATGTCAACAGGCTTTTGAGGAACTTACATTGTCAGTAAAAACTACACCTGTGCTGATTAACCCTCACTGGCATGTAGTATTTCATGTTCACTGTGATGCCTCAGGAGAAGCGTTGGGAGCGGTGTTAGCCCAAAATGTTACAGGAAATATAGATTCACCTATGTACTATGTTAGCAGGTTGATGAACAGTGCTGAAAGGAACTATAGCACAACTGAAAGAGAAGCATTGGCAATGATTTATGCAGTCAAAAAATTCAGGCATTACCTATTGGGAAGAAAGTTTATGTTTTATGTGGATCATCAGGCTCTGATATATCTGGTGAACAAACCTTTAATAAGTGGAAGGATAGCGAGGTGGTTAATAATCTTGCATGAGTTTGAGTTCGAAGTTGTTTACAAGCCTGGCCGTTTGCATCTTGTGGCAGATCACTTGTCACGACTAACAACAGGAGGGGCCGCCACAGGAGTAGACGATCAATTACCTGATGCGAGTTTATTTGTAATGGAGGTGCAAGGAAGTGCAGATGAATGGTTAGATTGGCAGTGGCCAATCAGATACTACCTTACTCATGGTCAGTGCCCACCTAGTTATGGTAAGGAGCAGAGGAAGAGAATCGCTATCAAGGCTTTACCTTATACTATGGTAGGAGGCAGAATGTATAAGCTAGGACCTGATGGAGTACTTAAACGATGCTTGTACCACCATGAAGTAAATAAAGTTTTGGAGGAAGTTCATAAAGGAGTGCCTGGAGGACATTTTGGAGAAGAAACTACCAGTAGGAAGATACTACTTGCAGGTTACTGGTGGCCTACTTTGTTCAAGGATGTACACAAGTATTGTCAGAGTTGTGATGAATGTCAGAGGCTAGGACCTTTGCAGAGATCTGGAAAAATGGCTTTGCATCCTACGATGCCTACTGAACCATTTCAAAAATGGGGACTAGACTTTGTTGGACCAATTAACCCACCAGCCAAGAATACACAGAACAAGTACATAATTACAGCCACTGATTATACTACGAAGTGGGTGGAAGCTAAAGCTTTGAGGGACAACACAACCAAGTCTACAGCAAGGTTCCTGTATGAGAACATACTTACACGATTTGGCTGTCCCTTGGAATTTATCAGTGATCAGGGAAGTCACTTCATTAATGAGACCATTGATCTATTGACTAAAGAGTTCATGATTGTGCATAGGAAGAGTACAACGTATTACCCACAGGGTAATGGTCAGGCAGATGCTACCAACAAAATACTATGTACTATCTTGACTAAGATAGTCAATGCAAACAGAATGGGCTGCTGACAGCTTTGTGGTCATACAAGACTTCATATAAAGTCACCACTAAGTATACACCATTCCAATTAGTGTATGGTATGGAAGCTTTACTTCCAGTGGAATTCTTGTTACCTACTATGAGAATGGAATGGGGAAAGAGAATGGAATTGGAAGATTCAATTAAGGTCAAGAAACATGAATTATACCATGTGGAAGAAGTACGTGCTGATGCAGCTGATAACATGACCAGAATTCAGATGAAGAGGAAGGAACAGTTTGATGAAGACAAGTTAAAAACTTTTAAGACGAGAGATTTGGTTCTCTGGTTGCAGAAGAAGGGGAAGATTAAAGCTTCTAAGCTTAAATCACCATGGAATGGACCTTATGTCATACAGAAGATGTATGATAACAACACCGCCATGTTACAAACCATTAACAAAGAGATGTTGGGAAGAGTCAATGTCAATAAGTTGAAGGGGTACAGTGGTATCCATGACAAACCATTGTAACACGATTTGCATGTTGAAACGCATAAGCAATCACGGGCTGCGCCAGTGATACCAATGGAGTATGGAGCACTTGTCGCTAGGCCGAGCGTATATGACCAGGGCGGGCAGTACAAGCGCGACACAGCCTATCACAGCCTATCACAGCCCATCACATCGTCACACAGCCTATCACAACCCATCACGGCGTCACACAGCCTATCACAGCCCATCACGGCGTGACACAGCCTATCACAGCCCATCACAGCGTGACACAGCCTATCACAGCCCATCACAGCGTGACACAGCCTATCACAACCTACCACAACGTGTCACAGCCTATCACAGCTTACCACAGTATGACACAGCCTGTCACAACTCAACACAGCTTACTGGGATTACACAATCCATAGGATCAGTGACAGGTGGACGTGGGTTAACATCCGGAGAGTGGCCGGCGGAAAAGTGGACGGAGGCACGTTTAGAAATGGACACGTGGACGTCAGGGCGAGACACACAGCCGGACATGAAGTGCAAGAACGGGTGTCATCAAGAAAGAAGACAAAATTGACCGTCAAAGTACCTACCTGGTACAGCAACTAATTGTGGGCCCATTAATGCATTCAGTACCAGGGTAACGGAATCATTTTCGAGTTCAGAAAAGGGAATTAAATTACGAAACCAATCACAGAGCCAACAGCAAAATCATCAAGCAGTTCATTCCTTCATAAAAACCTCCATATCATTGTGCAGTGCCTTGGGGAGTGTTTAAAGCTACACTTCTTATGAAAGGACCATAGCAAGAAAATGAGTGGAAGAAGGTCTAATGAATTAGGATGTTCCAAGATAAAATGATAGATTTTGAAAATTTCTCACATATCTCATAAACTAATTTTTAGGGCTACATTGTGGTTTCCACGTATAACGGTGACCTTCCTACTGGACAATAAAATCCCTATGTGAATTGAAGTTTTCCACCACTCCATTTGATTCCATATAGTCCACAACCTTACTTTGGACATCATACATACTTTTACGTTTGGACTTCATTCAATGCTCAAATCTCCATGGATTCCAAAAAAAAAACCACCGTTGTTTTCAGCACAGAATAAGGATCAATGATCATGTCTAAACTGTCAAAATGCACTTATATCCCACATCCATGTCAGTCCTTCTATGTGGCACTGCATTCGCAGAGAGCTTGGGATGTCCATTTTGGGTGGACCGTAGCATGCTTTGACCTGGGAGGTGTAGTGCCAGAGGGATCCTCGGATTTGAGGGTCAAGACTGCCACAGCGGCACCATGGCAAGCTGCAGTTGCCAGGTTATGGAGCTACTAGTTAGGCCAGCCATTGAGTTCGCCATGGTGACGCCTGGAGTTGTCATGTTAGACAACCAGGATGGCATTTTTTGTTTGAGTGGACAAAAAAAAAAAAAAAAAAAAAAAGAAAAAAAGTGGCATGGACGAATTTTGGCCCGTCAGCATTGCACAAAACGAGCTGCGCTTCTTGAGTTGACTAGGTACAAAGCACTAAACCGGCTGCAGTCCTGATTTAGGGTGAGGCTGCATGCGGCGGCCCACCCTATCTCACTTCATTTTTAGGTTGTGCGGGTGGCGCCGTGGCAGCCCATGGGACGTGACCCCCCAAAAACAGAATATTCTGCCGGAAAATCCTCCCTGAGCCCCACATGAAGTCCGGTTGTTGGTCCCAAAACAATATTGCACTTAGGGCCAAAAAGTTTCCTAAGAATTTACTATTTTTCTCATTGTGGAGCATTGGCATGACACCCACACATCTACCGTCCGGTTTTTTCAAAAAGTTAGGAAATATTGCACCTCGTTTGGAGGCTCATATCACCATTCAATTTTTCACCTTTTGTACCCCCACATACACCCATACAAAGCAGCCCATAGAAAAAAACCCTCATATGGCCCTAAAACTTGCAAGGACATAGTCATGGTACCAGTGCATTGGAATTTGTAGGTCTCGAAGCAATGAAAATTACAAAAAGCCAGCATTTATTTTGGTCAAACCTTTTTTTGGTAGGAGTATTGTGTGGAAGCTCAAATTCAAGGTCCAAAGGCATTATAATATTTCTATTTCTATGGCGGAATCATGCCAAATTTGGAGGGGTTATACATAACCAAGCTAGGTACATTGAATGTTGTATGGTTGAAACCTATGGATGAAAGGCATTTTAGTCTTACGGGGCACCAAAAATAGTCAAAATGTTGAAAACGGGCTTGGGAGGTTAACCCCTAAACGCCAGCCGGCCCAAAATTGGTCGTTTTTTTTACACAAATAGTTCTGCCAGGAGCAGATTTTGACCTTTTTTTGTTTTTTTTTGCTGTGTGCACTGCGTGTCTGCATCAGGATGGTCCATGCGAGACTGATTGCCTAAAACGTGCTGGATGGCCACCACGTTTTCGGGTTCAGCAGGCCGAGTTTTTTTCCATCCCGACATGCAAAATCCCATTTTGGTGTTTTTGTTTTTGCACAAATTTCCAAAAATGGACCCACTCTCGCGAAGGTGGGGTTTTGGCACTAGTTGTCTGATTGGCTCCAAAATTGGGCAGGGCCTGCCAGGGGTAGGTGGCTTCATATTGTCCGGTCATTTTTTCAAAATTTACGTTGGTTTTTCTGGCCGGGCCCGCTTTTTGGTAAGAAGTCAACCAAGGCTGCCGGCATTTAGGGGTTAAGAGTTAAATATTAAATATTAAATATTATTAATTATTACACTAGCTCCGGCTGACGTCACATATATATATACATACATATATGTATATGTATATATATATGCCACACCAGGGTATATATATATCAGTATACCCTGATATACCCGCCGGACATATCATGTAACCAAATAATATACCCGCCCAACAGTGGTTTTACTATGGTTGTGGGGCCAAACAACTCTCTTAGTATTTGATCTTGTTGTCCAAAGAAGGTGGGCGTTATTTGTAAGGTACAAAGCACCAACAAGCTAAGTGGGTTGGGGAGTACGTTGCTTCCCTTCGGTGATAACTACAAGTCGTCAATTTTTTAGGTAAATTTCTTTGTAAATTTCCTACGGTATCAATTATTGGTAGGAAATTCTGGAAAACACTCGGCTCGCATGTAACTCGATACCCATTCTCCTCGTTCGTTGTCCCTTATAACCAACATCCCGGAAATAATTTGAGTTCAACCAGCCAGTGGCCTCTCATTCCGAGCACCAACATGCTAAGTGGGTTGGGGAGTCGGTTGCTTCCCTTCAGTGGTAACTACAAGCTGTCAAATTTTTAGGTGAATTTCTTTGTAAATTTCCTAAGATATCAATTATCGGTAGGAAATTCCGAGAAATGCTCGGCTAGCATGTAACTGGCTGCCCATTCTCCTTGTTCGTTGCCCCTTACCAACGACCCGGAAATGATTTGAGTTCAACCAGCTAGTGGCCCCTCATTCCGCCCTCATTCCGAGCACCAACAGGCTGGCCCCTCATTCCGAGCACTAACAGGCTAAGTGGGTTGTGGAGTCTGTTGCTTCCCTTCAGTGGTAAACTACAAGCCGTCAATTTCATAGGTAAATTTCCTAAGGTATGAATTATCGGTAGGGAATTCCGGAAAACCACTTGGCTAGCATGTAACTGGCGTTCTCCTCGTTCGTTGACCCTTACCAAGTCCACTCACTCCTTTCCCGGAACATTTTTCCTTGCTTCAAGGTTACCGGGCCCTCGCCTTTTTGAACTATATATATACATGATAGATTATAAATAATTAAATTTATTAAAACAATAAGCAATGAAGAAGAGATGGATGGAAAGTGAACAAGGAAGAGGAAGGCTGTAAATTTAAAAACTAATGAAGGAGGAGGCAGTACGCTTGGGTGGGGTAATAAGCAGTATTGGGCGAATCTACCCCTTTTTGGCCCTGTCCCTTCAGGCCCAGACTTTGCATCGTGTTGAAGTCAATGGAGAAAATATGGTCAACGGACCTTACACCGTGTCAAGGAATATGACGGGTCTAGAAAAAGCTCTCACGAATAAACCACGTGGTAGATTGTCAAAATTGTTGCTTCAATGGACAGAGCCTCTCGCGGTTTGCGGCTTGTTTCATGTGCGCCGGTTCCGGATATTAAAAACTTTTGGTTTTAGATATAGGCCGGTTCCGGGTATTAGCCGTGAGGACTGAGCAAGGAGCTGATTCCAACACTTTCGGTATATCTTTCAGTCACCTTTACGTTCTTCAGGTCGTGGTCGTTGAAGATGGGTAATTTTCGTCTGCATGTGTTGATCTAGTCAACTCCGAGTGAAGGTACGTAACAGCCGTGCTTGCTGTATAATAAAAAGTATAGACGTCAGAATTTGGTGCAGCTAGGAGTCGCGAGTCTTTGGTGGTGAAGCCCTTTGTCTACTTACTTCATTTCACATCCTCCTTGCAGGATGTGTCATCTGAGAGTCTCACAGTCTTACTCCTCCTGACAACCGTCAGGCATCATTTGGACTCCAAACCTCTATAGCTCACTCAACGCAATTTCTATTTGTTCTTATTTTATGCTAACTGTTACATTAATCATTAAGACCTTCACCAGTTGTTTGCGGACAATGTTCGTGTACGTTATGAAGTTTGTGATGGTGTCCCAGCTGTGAAAGCATTTTGAACGAAACTATTCATCGAAGAAGTAAAGATGGTTTGTCTGCAAAATTTGTTTCAAACTGGTTCCTTAGCCCTAGTGTAAGTCTTTGCCCGCGGAGGTGGTTCGGATGCAACAAGAAGAAGGGGCGCGGCCTTACTCATGCAGAGATGCAGAAGTTGAGCTGACTGTTTCTCATGACTGCTACATGAGCTACTTTCCGTTTGGTTGAATTTTCGGAGCAGACAGCATGTACTGTCCGCTCAACTTTGACCAGCTTCCCCTTGAAACATTCTCTGATCTGGCGCCTTCCGAAAGCTGTCTGATGCTGGTATGAATGCCCAGATTTGTCGTCCAGGTGCCAGCTTTGAAGCCTCGTCCACCAAAATGCCGCCCCTTGAGTCCCACAAATCTGTTGCGCCCCCATTCCTGGGCGATGGCCAGCGGAGAGTGCATGTCTTGCTACTTCCGTATCCTGCTAGAGGGCATAGCATTCCACTGGTGCATTTTGCTATGAAGTTGAACAGCTTTGGAGTCACCGTTACCTTTGTAGATCTGTACCAACATTTGTCCGTGGATCGTGTCTTCGAAAGCCTCCATGCTTTGGACAGCATGCGTGTGGTAACTTTAGGAGTGCCCTCGGCAAAGGGCGCAGCTATGGAGCCACTGCCGTATGTGGACGAGATTGACAATTTGGTTGGGGATACGGAAAAGCTGGTGGAGAATCTCACACATGAAAATCCAGAATCTCCCCCGGACTGCATTGTCAGTGATATGTTCCTGGGATGGACACAGGCAAGTCGTTTCAACTAGTCGTTTTGTTTTATCATACTATTTTAAGGTGTTCACATCATGTATCTAATGAATTATGTTCTAGCACAGTTCTGGATCCCTCACAATCTCACTGAACCAGGGGCTGTTACTCCACTTAGTTTAATTTGTCAGGTTAGGAACTACGCAAGCTGGAACTTAGATTAGTTTGTCTGGTATATAGCATTGGCTTTCAAAATCAAGAATGCTATTCAGGATTTCTGAGTTCCAGTGTTCACTGTAGCCTCTTCTAGCTTCAAAAGATTTGAGCCGTCACAGCTTTCTTGCATTTCCCTTGTTTGGGTTTGTAAGCATAAACATGACAGTGTGTGTACCGTATCATGACCCATTTAATCTGGCTGGCCACCACAGGCTGTGGCGAACAAGTTCAAGATACCGAGGTATGTCCTGTTTGCATCTCCGGCAAATGGATTGGCAACCCACCTACATTGTCCTGCACTTCTTGCGCAAGGGGTGTTGCCAACAGACCCTTCAAGAGCTGAAGAACTTGTCTATGATATTCCTGGCGTTCCACCCACAAAGTTGGAGGATCTGCCTTCACCTGTCCAAGCCCACACTTCATTTATGTTATGGTATATAATGAATGGCGAACAGATGATGCAAGCTGCTGGGATGCTCATCAACACCTACTATGAGTTGGAACCTGTCTGCATTGATGCTCTACGGACTCACAGATTTGGCACTGGAAAGACACAGGTCAACACTCTCCTTTGTTCCTGTTCAAGTGTAACTCTGTGAAGCTCTTTCTGTACTGGCTGGCTAGTAGAATGGGTGCTCCCGTGATCTCTAGCTTGCACTCAAATCCTTTGGGAAAAATTGCCCAGATTATTCTTGGCCAGTGGCCAGTGTCATCTGGTCTTCTGTTTCTGGGTTCTCATTCTCTCATAAAGGGTCTGGGCTGCATTAAGTGGTGGTGCACAACTGAATACTTGATAAAGGTGCAAATAAAGGGACAAAAAATCTATATATTCAAGCTTTCAATTGTCTCTTATGTCTTGTCGCCAGTGACTCAATGAAGGTGCAGGTTGGTCGTCTTTTGAGCATGCTGCCAGTCGGTCCAATGCTCCCTGCTACCTACTTCAGCAAATCTACTCCGGACAATGTACAGAACCCCTCGAAAGCAAGACATCCATGTCTGAACTGGCTAGATGCACAGCCTGAATCTTCCGTTATCTTTATCTCCTTTGGAAGTGTTGCTGTCCTCCCTATCCATCAAATCCATGAGCTGGCTCTGGGTTTGGAGGCAAGCCAGCAGCGTTTCCTTTTGGTAGTCAAAACCCGAAGTGACAAGACAGACTTTACGGAGGTCTGGCTCCCACGAGGGTTTGTAACATGCACAGAGGAGCGTGGATTAGTGGTAAATGGGTGGGTCCCGCAGCTGGAGATCCTCTCAAGTCCAGCTGTTGGTGGCTTCCTAACACACTGTGGCTGGAACTCGTCGCTGGAGAGTATATGCAGAGGTGTACCAATGCTTGCATGGCCCATTCAAGCTGAGCAGTTTATGAATCGCAGGTACGTTGTTGCACCCTACTTACATTTCGTTGTAGGCCCTGTTGCAAGTCCAGCACTCACCCCAGACGTAGACACTATCTACAGATCTTCTTGTTTCTGTCTTGTCAACCTTCTTCTCTCGGATCTGGAACCAGGGTGGAGAGAACAGCTTGATTCTAAAATGTTGTGTTTACAAGGATGTTCAGATTTTCATCTTGCTTCAGACAGAGAGGGATGCAGAACTCTACGGATACATGCATTTGAAAAGGGTCTCTCTTCTACATTTTCTTGTAACACAAGGATACAAAGAACTTGACAAGCTTTGGATGTAGTACATTATACTAAGGAAGGAACCAATTCTACATTCCTAATGGTCCTATGATCGTCATTATGTTCGATCTTGTATTAGACCTACTGGTTGCTTGAAATGCCACATTATATGGGGGGGGCCTGAATCTGTCCAATAGGCTGACAAATCGAGCACCCAGGTATAGCATGCTACAGCTCAATGCAAACCTTCTAGAAATACGCAGACCTGGGGCTTGATATTCCTATTTATGTCTATTGTGTTTGTGTCAAAAGTACAAAAGTGGGCAAATGCCAACATCTGCAGGATGCTTGTGGATGACCTGAAGGTTGCCGTTGAGGTGTTCAAGAGGCCAAATAAGTCTGTTGGAAAGGAGGAGGTTGAGAGGGCTGTGAGGTGTCTGATGGAGGGTCCTGAGGGGAAGAATGCTAAAATCCATGTTGAGAGGCTGAAGGGATTGGCCACAGCAGCAGTGGAAGAGGGAGGGTCAGTGCCGAGGAACCTGAAGAAATTTATTGACGAGATCAAGGCTTGGAACTACGATTCCTACGTCTTGACCCTCGACAAACCAGCCACTAATGGTGTCTCATGATCTACTACATGTGTTGGGACCTATTTTGGTTATTATACCAGGAAAATACAGATCATTCTGGTAAGTTATGCATGTTAGCAATGCCAGTAGAGCCTTTCAAGGTGAAATATACCATAAGTAGGCCTGCTTCTGCAGCCCCCCCTCTCTTTCTCTCTCAATCACCACAATTTTATTCTTGCACCACCATTACATGTAGTTTAGAAGTTTCTCTTTTATGTGTCATGTCTTTTCTATGGGTAAGTTCTTCGCAACAACATGGATTCTCATAATACAGCATGCAAGTTGTGAAGCAGAGTTTATGCCTAGGGTTTTAACTTTTCAGTGATTTTGTCCAGTGGATACAATTGGAGAGCGTGTCTTTGTATCAGTTTAGAATCACCCACCAAGAGCTACCACATCACAATTCCAGCACTCAACTCACACTCACCATACATGCCATTACATTGAAGCCATGAGTTGCATATCGTTTGAGCTAGAGCATATCCCCTTCAAGAGCACAGGCCCCCAAGTTAAATAGCCAATGTGTAACCTACAAAGAATGTAAGGTGGTGTTTATACATTGGAAACAAGGCGTGAGATACACGGAGGCCCTGCCATTGTTTTACTGATATCATTTCTGGGAGCATATATTCTTTTACTTAAGAGGACTAAGTATGCCTTCCCAGAGTTGTTCCAAGTTGTTTTCATTGTAGCCATTCGAGGGGTCGCCTAAGGTGAGTGGAGGACTGGCAGCCCAAAAATTCACTTCCGATTTTGCTACAAGATAAATCCTTGGAATCTACAAATTAGCAACGATGAACATGTTGGGAGTGAATTTCAGGCTGAAATTCGATGGGATTTCAGGGGTCAGATGTACTCCTCTACCTGAGATTCTCCTCTCATCTCCAGGTTAGAGAGGGCCCCCCTTAAATCACTGGCTACCCTTAAATCACTGGCTATCCTGTGGATAGCTTGGAAGCCTGCGATCCTTTTGGCATTCGGATAAACCTATATTTCGGCAGTGTGGCGGTTCCATGGCTGGCCCTGTCCGCCCTTGACTAGTCTAGGTTCAGGGCAGCCCGGATTGCTTCAAAATGAGTGGACATTTTTTGCCCAAGTTGTAAAAAATTAGAAAACAAAGTATATTATTAATCTGAAGGTGGTTGCTAGAACATTAGGGGGTTAAGACTTAAGAATACAAGGAGAACACAACTGCGGCAACCAGTCCACATAGGGGGAATAACTCTCACAGCCCCTAGGAGGAAGCTGAAGAACTGCTTGACTTTATTTCAAAAGAGACTACATTATGCTGCTGGTGTATATATGTAAATATCTTTAAGAATCTCTACATGCAGAAGCCATGTCTGCCGAAGATCTATGCAAGCCTAATATAGACAATGTCACTGCATAATGGAGGGAACTGCTAACAATCACTTGTTTGCAGGAGTGAATTTCAATGAGACACTATTGACACAGTGCCTGGCATCAGTTGGAGTTTTGAAGCCCTCCCCTTTGAAGACATGGCCCATATGACCCCCACAAGCAGCACAGGTGATCTCTATGCGGCGTCCATCGGGATCAGGCTACATGCACCCCCCAACCCCAGTTAATCACCTCCCTAAGACCTCCCAGGGAGTGTAGCTGAAATACTTCACTGCACTGTCTCAAACTGCTTTTCGATCTGAGGTGCCTTAGTAAAATGTGGGAGTCCCTGCACTTGCAATTTGTCTCAGACTTAAATATTCAAGCCTCTCGAGCAAAGCCCCTTCAGCCCCTTTCCTGCCCCTCTTCCTTGAGCCGAGGACTGACATACATTAGAATTCCTGTTGGTAGTACTAACTCCCAATATATGCCCCACCGACATCATTCACGGCTGCTGTCTTCTCACAACACTCTTTTTAGTCAGTCTTCATACCTCCACATCTCTCTCACATACTAACAAGTTGGACCTTAGGCCACACCAGCTGCACATATGCCTCAACAAAGACTTGGAATTGAGGTCAGCATAATGAGGGATGGAAGTGACATGTGGATCTGTAGTGGGGTATGATGGACATACCGTTTCCTTGATGGCACCAGGCAGGCCTTCAAAGAACGCAGGCCATCCACAACCTGAGTCAAACTTTGTGGTTGACTTATAAACAGGAGTTCCACAGCCAGCACACTCGTAGACCCCTTCTTCAGAAAACTTGTTATACTTTCCAGTTCCTGCCCATCTGTTGGGTCCCCAAGACATAAAAATGAACATCAGCAAGTGACACCATTACATACAGTCGTTACTTTGTCCCAAAACCATGCTTTTCAGTTCCAAACTGGCAATGTGATTTGGGTGATGCCAACTATGCTCATAAAGGTCAGGACGGACAACATTGCATCCTTGCCCTCCTAGCTCTGCAAAGCACCTAAACCCCTACAAAAAACCTGGGACTGATTGCAGGCATGGCCAAGTAAACACCAATAAAATCAAGCCACAGTCCCAGGTGCCAATGAACCAACAGAGGAACTTCCACCAATTTCTATATAAACACTTGGGGAAAACCAATAATTTTTCAGTAAAAGGTCCAGAGCCTAAGGCTGACATAGAGGTGAATGAAACTTGTGTGATTTGCTGACACCACTACATATAGGGGAGACACAGAAAACGAAACAGAGTCCAGATCAAGCCTTCATGAATTGAATCTCACAATCCAGTACACCTCCAAAAATAGCCTTTTGTTGCAAAGACAGAATCCTTTAAGCTGAGGTTCCTCTTAACCAAGACAATCAGTACTGAAGTCAGCTTGTATTATTGGCGAAGGCATTCCTCTCATCATACATCGTTCATTCACCAACACTAACTGCGAGGTCTTCACCCAATTCTACCTAACTTACAGAATCCCTCAATCAGCCCAACATGCTATATTTAGCTGTCAGGCTGCGCTTTTCGGTCCCGTGAGCTTCTTCGCTCTCTTCTTAGTTTACAATTGACGATCAAAGAAAGCTGCGACAGCACCGTGCATAAGCTACAGGAGATGCTCTCCAGGAAAGAATAGAGAAGTGAACGACCAGCAAAGACCTTCTCTTTGGCGAAGACAGCCTCCCGTCCGACCCTCTCAATTACACTCCCAGGAGATTCCAACTTCGTAATCCAACTCAAAAACAAACCGTGCACATGCACAAATACAAGGAATAACATAATTTCAAGCAATCGACAACACATTAGTGAAGACAAATGCAAAGAAGCCTCACTCGGTGCCTTTTTGACGAAGAATTCTAAACTGCTCCGGGCTCAAAACCGTTCTCCACTCCTCCTCCGATTTCTCCGATTTCTGAACTTGGGTGTCGGATCCTCCCGCGGCCATGGTGATGCCCTGTCTATGCCCGCTCCCCGCGCCTCTGGAAGTGCGAATGCCCTGAAACAAATTCGCACTGTTGCTTACTCCGCTGGAAGACAATCTCGCTACTGATGCTCTGGAGGTCAGGCTGAAGACAGAAGAGGAAGGGACGCGGTAAAACGCTTGCAGCGTCGCGGGCATGGCCGCCATACCCCCTCCTTCTTCCCTCTTTCTCTTCTTCCTCTTCTCTGCGTGCTCAAGGGAAGCCTTCTCTTTCGGTTATGTCACTACTCACTAATCAGTTACTAATCAGTAACTAATCAGTGATTAATCAGGACTTCTCTTTGTATTAGCGTCTTCTTAGAATCCATATTAGTAATTTATCCTGATTAGTAACTAACTAACAGCAGCATGGCTTATTCCGCTGAACCGGCCACCTCGAAGCTAATAGTAACTCACAGCACGGCCACGTGTCAGTTAGTGACTGTCGGAACGTCGCTCTTTTCTGTTCACGATGACTGGATGAGAAAGTGGACACGTCAGTAGATGAATACCTTAAAAAAAGGTTTCATTTCGTTTTATATATATTTTGTTTCCATGGAAACACTAGCCCCAGCAACTGGGCCTTGAGGGAGAAAACAAGCGGCTTGACGCATAATGGCTCCACCCTCCAATATAAAATATATAAGACAACACTAATGTGAATGATGATATTTAACAACGTGATTTGGCAACTTTGAAAGCTATGTATGTAGGTTTGTGATCTGTCCAATATGTTTCTGTAACTCCAGATATGCATTGTTGGTTTGGTGTATTTGTCCAAATGTGATCCAATTGTGAACCATATATTGTAGTAGCTTGCATAAATTGAAGTGTCATGTTAATCGTCTTCATAAATTGTAACAGTTGCTTTGACATTGATGAATTGTTTTCTAGCATGTTAATATTAAAGCGATGGAGGTTTGTAAATGACAATAATGTGGATAGCTCTTCTTGTATTTTTGTTGAAAGTATCAGCACCATAAGATGAAAATATTTCATACGATGTTAACGATACTATTTTGTCATATAATAGCATTGTACAATGGCTACCATGAACAGCCACATGCGAATATTTTTTGGTATCTATGAATAAGTTTATGTCAGAAGTTTTTGGATTAAAATGTGTTTCATTAAAACATAAAATATGAGCTGCTTGTAAGTTGTGATTTGCACATATATCTTCTCTATGTAATAACAACGATCTAGTATTTAAATGTTGTATAAGAACATGTGATTGTGTATATATGGTTGAAGTTGGAATGATCAACTCCCATTTTGCTGTTGTTTTCAATCTTTGCATTTCTTCTACCACACCATTATCAACATGAAAATTTGATAATTGTAAATTTGATAGGAGATACAAATTTTATTTTTAACGTATTCGAGACAAAGCTGTATAACTTAAACCATGTTTATGTCTGTTGGATCAAACGCCAAATAGTCTAAAGTGTATTGGTGGTGCTTGGGAGAAATCTCTAGTGATAATAACATCAATATTACCAAAGTAAGAATTATGAATTTGTTTTATTGATCTCAATCGTTGATCAGCAAACGCAAGCATCCGACCACCTACAAAGATACTTCATCTAATACCATAAGTTGTAGTTCATAAATTTTTTTACTAATGTGTCTAATCGTTCAGAACCTAGCGATGGCAAATCTTTGCAATTAAGAGGTATGCTTAGTCCTGAATGGATTGTTGTTCCATCTATATAAAGCGGCATTTCCAGTATATGCCATGAGAATTGTTTTTTGTTTAAGGGGGTCAGATTGTGGATGTCTATTGTAAAATCTCAATAAACCTTGAATAATAAGCAACAAAGTAAATGTTTTTCCGGTTCCTGCCCCCTGTTAAAAACAAGTGCAAAGGTTTATTGGGAAATAAATGTTTTCTACACATACAATCATCGAAAATTGCACGTTGTTTTATATTAAGTTTTCGTAGTTGTGCATAAAATTCTGTTGTGGAAATAATGTTATCAGACGCAGAAGAAATATTCGCATCAGGCACTGTTGATAAACCAATTTCAGGGTGCAAATGAAATTCAGTAGCTATGTCATATGGTTCTATCCCAGTACTACTTATTAATGATTGTGAAATGGATTCTGCATCTACATTAGTATCAAGAAAGTTATTCATCCATATACTAGTATCATTGATTTTGGCTAATTCGTGAGCATTTGTCTCTAACATACTCCAAGATGATGTATTAGTATTTTCTATAGAAAACTTGTATATGAATTTATTACATATTAATGAAATAGTTGATTCATGATTCATATACGCATCATGCCAAGTCTTATGGTTGTCTTTTTGAGATTCTTCATTTTTTATGAATGGATGAAAAAGTAAAAGTTCTCGATAATAATTTTCGGAGTCTCGATGCTCATTGTAATGCACATATCTAATGATATGAGATTTTTTACGACGCTTTATATTATTATTTTCCATTGTATAATCTGCTACATATTCAATGAGACTTAAATGATTTAATGTAGTTGGGCGATCTATGTATTTTATCGATACCATATGAACACTTTATATCCGTAGATTCAGGAGAGAGTCGTCGTAAATCTTTATCAGCTTTCAGCACAAATGCCCGTTCTTGAGGCGGTGATGTGTTTAGAAATATAAAAGTTCTGGATGAATGATATAGTGGTATAGATAAGACAACGTATGCAGCTAATTGAGCGGACATTTGCTGGGCATTCAAGAACACATTTACCATCTTACGGATTCTAACATTTGCATCAACTTGTTCTGATTTATATTTTTCTATTGTACGAAATTCATTAGTAATAGTTTTATCTATCTTAGTTAAATAAGAAGTACAATAACTTGCTACAGCATAAGGATCGAGAATATATTGTGCATCAATATTAGCTTGCCACAATGGGCCAGCGTGGATACCAAATGCATTAGTACGGATATCTTTACATGTTCTATTTAAAAATAAAGTAGGTTTTTGCAATCTAATACGCAACGCACATATATATGTATGTAATAATGAAAGGAAGTCATCAAATGAAATATCTATACCCATATCCATTTTATTTAACTCAGTAGATATTTGAGTTGATATCAATGTATAATGTTTTAAATCCTTTTTTGTTTAATTCTTCAGTGAAGGTTCCAAAATAGTAATACAAATCATTGGGGGCAATGGATAGTGAAAACGACATATAGCTTGATTTTTTTTTTCTACATGTCCGTTTGTGTCGATGGATTTGAGCTTCACGAAGACTAGGTGGAAGAACATTACTATCAGATGTTATATATTTATCCACAAAATCTTTAATTATCTTATTTTGGTCTATTCCATAAATGGGTGCATTAGCTAACATTCCATGGTCATGTTCACTATCTCTACTTTGAAATTTTGTAACATAGAAAAAATCACGTAGGGGTCCAAAAATGGTATGATCTTTTTTACATAGATGTCTAAAAGCACCCATTCGATGATCATAATATCGAGCACATGTAACGGGGTCGGATCGGACTAACTTGGCAATGTGTTTAGTTTCTAAGTTTTGTATATTATCCGGAAGTGTGTGTTGACATCCTGGTGTATGCAGCAGAGTGATGGTCCCAGTTTTGGCTAGAGGTTGTGCTTTTGCACTTGTTGTGAAAAGTTCTAATTTTTCATAGTTGAGAGAATGAAGGATTTCTAATAGTGGTGTCCATTTACTTTCAGCACTTGTGAATGTGACAAAAAAAGTAGGGGGTCCTAATTGTCGAATCATTGCAAAAGCTTCTTTTTGAAGACGAGCCAAGTAATCGGGCGATGTTCGTAATCGTTCTAGATCTCTACAGCCTAGATCTGAGCGCAATAGCTTATTCCAAATTTGGTTTTTCAAGGAGATCACATGTCTTTAATTGTCTACCATGAAGTTTACCTTTACAAATACGAATCCAAGAAGATGAAGTAACCCAATGAATTAATACTTTTATAGCTTTTAAAAAAAAAATCGGAATATGTCATGCAAAATCATGGTCTTTATGCAATAGTTCCCACTGTGCAATATCTTGATAAGATAAAGCCGACCAATTTGATTGAGGATGTCCAAAAAACAAGCTAGGAAAATTTAATTCTTCGCTATGAATATCTTGAAATAGACCTAATGGTTTGAAATCTTGACTAGGAGCTACCGTCAAAAGATCATCTTGAAATACTTGGATTTGTTCCGAAGTGAGAATATTTTCCACCAAAGTATCACTAGTAATATTTTCGATAACTTCCTCACAATTATCTCGAGTATTTTCGATAACTTCCTCATAACTATCTTCATTAAGATAATGTTTTTGATTATTTTGTTCTGTTTGACGCAGGATCATCCCACTTTTTCAAAACTGATGCGTGGTCTCTTCTTGAGGGAGGAGCCAATAAACCCCCTTACGAGGCCATGAGGGCAAACAGTTGCAGAGCCCCAGCCTGAAGACGAGAGAGACAGCTTACATGGGTTTGAACCCCAGACCCACAGGTTAATGCTTTAGCACCCGGCCTTGAGCAATTTTTGTAATTTTCGTAAGGGAAAAACATGGGCAAAAAAATAGAAAATAAAAATAATGGGCCCATGTTCTAGATTCTGAACCATCCAGTATTAGATATAAAAACTTGATGTCCTCCGATAATGGCCGGCAATAAATCAATCAATTTTAAATGCCCGCTCAAAATGCTTATTTATTTAAGATAATAAGCACCTGCTCACCTTACAAAAGAAGAAAACATTTGAAAGAGAAGGAAGTCCTGAAGTAGATTGATAAAAGCAAAGAAAAATAACCAGTGTTGGATTGGTACCAGACGTATTACCAAACTTTCATACCAGTCTGGGGTCTACAATGGTAGATGATTTTTTTTCCAGATACTGGTATGAATATGAGTATCATGACCACAATACCAGCTGGTATGAGATATCAACTCTGTTATCATTCCAAAACCACCTTGAATTACAAATTTATCAATAGCAAGTATCAAGTGAAAACAAATAATTTAGTATACATAAAGAAGTAAATATATACTAAGTACAAATATATAGGCATATGTACACATAAATTAATATAGTATACATACCAGAGTCAATGAGGAAGACGGTGGGGGAGTACTGATATTGTGGTTGGGTATGAAAGAACTGATAACAGCCTAGTCTGGTGTATGACCAAGTATTCTCCCAAATGATACCAGACTGGTCTGGTATCTAATACCAGTGCATGTACCAATATATACCAGTCTTTCACCTATTTCCAACACTGGAAATAACCTCGTATTAAGGCTCAGAGAGAAGGGTTACCTAGTAAGCACCGGGTGACCGGACCCACACCGGGGAATCGATAAATACTAAGACCTAACCAAGAGTCTAATGATTAAGCCGCAGGATAGAGACTATGGACGTCGGCGGACCAAGCAATCTAGTCTAGAATCCACTGGAGATCGCAGACTGATCTATATGATGTACGAAGTTCTTTGAACACTTGCGAAGAAGGGTTAGATGAGCTTTGACCTTGGAGTTGCGATGTTTCCTCAACGTCCTCGAAGCCGACTTGCAATGGCCATTGGGCTAGGTGAATTCCTAGGACTGACGAAGCCGGTCCGTGTGGAAGAGGGACGTTGGTATAGTGTGAGAGTTGGGTATGGGGGTTTTATGTTTTTTTAACCTTGGTCATAGGAATTATATGTTTTCAAAATAAAAACAAACCATAAGTGGGTATAGAGGACTGGTGCATTTATAGAGTACAACTGCACCAACTCGATAAACTACGTGGCCTATCTATACAATTATAAACATTGAATACAATCTGAATCATTTTCAAGAAAAATAAATTGAAAGGTCCAAATCACCTACAAATCAGAACATATTATTCATTTAGAAAATCATTGTAATATTAAAATATTTTTGGTGGTTCACCTTCAACGAAAAATAAATGACACCATATATAAACTCTAATTTAACCAGGGTTTCGCATGGCGAAACCTGGAGTTGTATAGCCAGCAACGCTAAACCTAGTATGGCAGCGGTGGTGGCGAGTTTCGCATAGAGAAACATTTGGTGATATAGCCACAAACCTAATCAACGGTGGGTCTCGCATTGACAAACCCTTAGTGACATATATTGAATCCGAACTTTCTATAGGAAAATCCCACCACCCTACACTCTACAATCCCACATCCAAAATTGGGCTTTCAATGCCCAATATTTGGGTGGTCTTTGCATAATATTCAAGTTTTGATATTCATGTTCAGTATCATGAGAGAGAATAGGGTTTAGGATATATGTTTTGATATATTCTATGGCATATTCAAATGGAAATCTCTCTAGGTACGGGGAGTGTAACTATATTTTTTCAGTTTTTCCCTGAGAAAGTATATCTCAAAATATAAAAGTAGTTTTAGGGGTCAAACGTTTGCCCCGCGAAATTTTCGATGGCGAGGACTTTAAATGTGACCTGAAGTCACTGCCCCACTCTCGCGCCTATTATGAAAAGGGTCTAGTATCATGTGAGCACAAAGTGAGGAAAATCCACGCCTATAGGGTAACATGTTTATGAAGTATAGGGATAACTTGTTCTTTATGAGTTGTAACTAGTGCTCATGTGAACCGTTGGAAATAGTCTCGCAGGTTTATGAGTTCCACAAATTATTGTTTAGCTGGAAAATATTCTCCAGGTATTGGGGGAACTCGCAACCTCTATGGAGGACGCAACTTTATCTTCCTAGTGCCGCTCTTAAAACTGCATCCCTCATTCTTGTGCACATCTGCAGACATCACCACCAACTAAGCCTTACGACATCTTTCAAAAGGGGGGTTGGTATTCCGTGAGCACGGCGTGAGCACAACCCACAGTCATGGGGGTTGTATGTTTTTAAACCGCGGTCATAGGAGTTACATGTTTTGAGGCACGGTGCATTTATAGCCATGGGCAGTTGCACCAAAACGATAAATTATCTGATCTATATTTCAATTTCGCATTGAGAAATTAAAATTTAGTAGTAGTTTCGGGAGTGAGAGTTTTAATTTTGCATTGAGAACAACAACAATATGACGTCTCCCGAAGGGAGCGTAACTTATGGTGTCACTTGACCCCGAAGGGCTACTGCGGACACCTTCATGACACACCATACGGTGGTTTGAACCCACATCCACATCCAACATGGTATGTGCCCATTACCACTGGGAAACATGCTGGTTCATTGAGAAATTAAAATTAAGTGGTAGTTTCGGGAGTGAGAATTTTAATTTCGCATTGAGAAATTAAAATTAAGTGGTAATTTCGGGAGTGAGAGTTTAATTTCGCATTGAGAAATTAAAATTATGTAGTAGTTTCGGGAGTGAGAGTTCTGTCTCCATAAATTATCCATGGCTCTGCGCCCTTTTCTCAAGTCTATCATGGAAAGGGGCTAGTATCGGGTGAGCATAGCGTGAGGAAATCCCACGCCTATAGGGTAACATGTTTACCATGTATAGGGGTTACTTGTTTCTTAAGTGTTGATGTGAGGGCCTATATGAGCAGTTAAAAATAGTTTCGCAAACCGGTTTCGCTGAAGACTGTTTGGAAGGCATCTTAGGAATATGCGATATATTCGCTTGTGCTCATGTGAGCATGCTCACTCGCTACCCAACCTTGCCATGAGAAAAAATAAAATCAAGTAGGTAGCAGGATTTGAACCCAGCTTCACCTTGGTGGAGCTCAATTATTTTATTTATTTATATTTACCACAATCCAGACAAAAGGCTCCATAAAGGCTCATGCAAATGATACCATCCCCTCCAAGGCCTGACATAAAGGCTGTAAAGACCAGTTATCATTTTCTATTAACAAGGGGACAGCCTTAGATCAACCCATTCATTATTATGCCAAAAAACTAAGAACCCCAATTGCTCCCACAACTTAATCTTTATTTGCAAAAAAGAAAAAGAAAAAGAAAGGGGGAAGAAGCCCTTCAGTAGATTGCCAGGTCCAGATGATTCTGGGGTCAAATCCTGCTACTTACCTTGACTGTGGTATGTTCTTCTCCCCCTTCCCTTGGGCAGTGTCCCGTCCAAAAGCCTTCACGGCAAGGTTACCGTGAAAAGAGGTTATTTTCTTCCCTCACTATAATTAAGGGGCTTGATGTGTGAGCTGGTGCTCCTAGGTGTTTCCCTTTTTGAAAAACAAAAAATAAAAAGCCAAGAAGAAAAACCTTGTGGTGTCAGGGGAGGGGCCATGGAGGCTTACAAAGGGGGGACAACAACCCACAACCGCCCAGCTCGTAAGGTCAAAAGACCGGCAAGGGGTCCACTAAGCCAATAGCTAGCCAACCGACCTTGCTACAAATCGACGTTAACGAATCAAAAACCAACACATAAACCATCACATACTTGTCCGGACAACCTCGTCGTTTGAACTGCTGCAACCTACACAGTGTTTTTGTTTTTGTTTTGGTTACACTTTCACATGATATTGAAATATTACTATAAAATAAAACTCAACTAAGTTCTGTTTAGATTTTTTTTTTTTGGATAAAGGGATTGAAGACCCATTAACTTTATAAAAAAGGTGGACAAGTCGTCCAGAAGTACGTGAGGGAAAAACAACCTCACCTAGACCTCAGAAAATTCAGTGCCAAGACCCTCAAGTTGGAAATTCTATAAATAACTAACTAATCAGGAAAAATACAAGAAAAATAGAAACAACTATTAAAGTATACTATACCTAGCTGTGACCAAGTCAAAAGGACATGTCAATAATCAGTCGAGGTGACTATTTTCAAAATAGGCATCTCGTTCGGGCCCCCAATTATGACCTTTATGATATATATATATATATATATATATATGACCTTTATGATATTTACAGATGGGGTATACTAAGGTACTAGTATGGTTGGATGTATTATACGATATATTATATATGAGAGTAGGTATAGAGTATGGTGAGTGTTGGTCTGTGTGTCCGTTGCAGCCTGCGACATTATCGCTCCCTGTCTCGCGCTTTGTTGCCATCGCTTCTCTCTTGCCTCAAATTTCTCCGTCTCCATCGTCTGCCGCTGCAAGCTCTGGCATTTTGTGACCGTGGTTTGTGTGGAAGTGATGGAGAGATGAGGGGAAAATTTGGAATGCATTCGGTACAGGATGTGTGCAGGGTGGATGTTTCCCGTCTGTCGGATTTGATCCAAGATTTGATGGTGGTTTGTAGAGGAATTCCAGCTTCCTGAGCCCTGGAAGTTGTTTCTAGCCCTGGCATCATCCAAGTGTGTAGATGTAGGGTTGGTTTTCCTTGTATTTGCTCGATGTGTTGATGGTATCCCCGGTGATGTGGTGCATTTTTTGCCATCAAGTGAAATCCCCTCCTTGACCGTGGTATTCGAAACATCCAATTTCACAAGAACATTCTCCATCCTCAAATACTCCACCTTTTGTTTCCCCCCTCTCTTACTCTTCCTCGCTCTTTGCTAGGAGCCTTTACGATCTTCCACTATGGATTTGGCCTTCGTCTGAAATCCCTTCTTTCAAGGCTGCCGGTGTTGAGAGGTTCGTACAATGAAATTGCTACGCACCATTTCCAGTCCCTTCCCTTTCTCTAGATTGGCAGGAATAGCTTGAGGGATATACTGGTCTATTACTTAGGCAGCACAGAGAATGGCGAATGCAGAGGTTTTCGACTCCTTTTTTCGGAGGGCAGACTTGGACCACGATGGGCGCATAAGCGGTGCAGAGGCTGTGTCATTCTTTCAGGGTGCCAATCTGCCTCAAATAACGCTGGCTAAGGTAGTAATCCTGACCTTCATACATAACTCTGTAATCTTCCCTTGTGCATCACGTATTCGACTATACTGTCTGTCTTTCAAACCTATATTGCTGAGATTTTCCTCGTAGCCCTAGAATCTCTTCTCTAAAGGCGAGACTCCTGGTGGGATATGACGAGGATGCATTAAATAGCTCCTGTCCACACACTTTCTGTGTCTGAGGTTCAAATTAGATGTATTCTGTGCAGGGCCTGCTAGATGTTGCATGGCTTAGATCCAGCTCTTGTAAGAGCTCTGCGAAGATTCCGTAACCAGGAAGAGGGATAAATAACGTTCTTTGGCACAGTGACCCCAATGTTAGTAAATCTCATTTGTTGGTGGCTGGTGGCAGCTTGCTAGTAAGGAAACTACCTCTAGTTGCTCTACTGCACACCTGACTCGCATTTTTCCCAGGCAATGACCAGGGAAAGGGAGGCCTCATTGGACGACTGAATGTTAGGGAGGGATTCATTTCAGGTTGTGCTGTAAGCTTGTGGAATATTGCAGTGGTGTGTTGTGAATGGGTCAAGACCCCACTGCAACCTAGTTCTTGCCACTATTTACTGGGTTCTCCATTCAGTGGAATTTCCTTCAATGTGCTGTGGTTTGACTAGCAAAATACCAGTGTCATGAGTATTGGTAATAGATGGTGGTTTGGAGTTCCATTTTCCTAGGGCACCTGAGGGTCCACATATGTACACTGGAACATGTTCTCTGTCTTCCCTTAGCCCTTGCCCTTCCTCTTACCTTTCACTAGGTGAAAGCACTAAGAAATCCACTCCTACTCAAGCAGATTCATCGGTCCTGAGGACGGGGATCAACGTTTGGAGGAAGCATACATCTGCTTCCTTCATTATCTTCCGAAGTTTGACTTGTAAAGGGATTGTATTCTGACAAATCTGCCATGGAATTGGATCAACTGAAGTGTGACGTTTCATGGAAATGGCCTAGACTATTTTTCATACAAGTTGAGATAGTTGAAATAGTTGTAAGAAGTGCATGCATTCCTTATATAGGTGTTGGGCTACCCTTGGTGGATTCTGCTGATATTGGCCTGTCATATCTCTGCCCTAGGGATGACTGTTGATGGCAGATACTGTCTTAGAGCTAAAAAACAGCTGGGATAGGAATTATTAACTGTGGAGATGAGTTCCCTGGTTACAACCTCTATGATGTCGTTTAGGCTTTCATCAGACCTTTTTTACTAGGGTTGAGGCTTCCTGCTGGACTTTGCTGGACCTGCATTCTTTGACAATCATAAGAGTAATGTGAGTACCACGTAAGTAACTGCCTGGGATTTGAATGGTCGGTTTCAGATTTGGCAGTTTGCTGATCAAGGGCGGACAGGGTTCCTCTCAAGGCTTGAATTCTACAATGCCTTGAAGCTGGTGACTGTTGCGCAAACTGGGAGGGACCTCACACCTGATCTAGTTCGCGCAGCTTTGACGGGCCCTGCGGCTGCCCAAATCCCACCTCCTCAAATCAACACTCCCCTGCCGCCCTCCTCAGGCTTTGGGCAGTCCCCCCACCCTTCCCAGAACTACCCACAGGCAGGACCACAAGGAGGAATATCAGTGCCTCCCCCTCAGCAGTTCTCTTCAGCACCCCAAATTGTGCCGCCTCAAGGTCGCTACCCTTCAGCCAGCAGTCAATTGCAGGTAGCCTCCACTCATTCTGTGCAGCCCCTGCCTAGGCCTACCGCGCCTGCATCAGCCGCACAGCAGCCGCGTTTATCAGGAACTCTTTTTACCACAGATGCGGCCTGGCCTCCTGCCAAAACTTCCGGGCCACCAGCTGTGTCCCAGGTCTCAACAACTACAACTCCCTCATCGGTTTCCAGTTTTCAAGCAACGCCAACCTCAGTCACATCTAGGCCATTACCACCCCCAATAACGACACAGGGGCCAAAGCAGGATGGCTTTGGTGGGCCATTTCAGGCAAGTACAGATCTGTTTGGTGGTGGGTTTAAAGCAACTCTTGGCAGTGATGCCACCTCTATCAAAGTTGATGGTTCATCTGGAGTGGATCTGTTTTCTGCAGCCCTGCCCACAAAGCCCTCTGGGGTGCCATCCTCTTCTCAGCCAAAGCCCAGCCCAGCTTTGCAAGGGTTTGGCGAATCTTCATTCCGGACAGAGCCAGTTGGATCTATAGAGGTGGGCCAAGGGTTTAATTCGCGGCCGCTTTCAAACACTGGACTGTCACAGTGGCCTCGGATGACCCCAAATGATGTACAGCGCTACACTCGCGTGTTTAACAAGGTGGACACAGACCATGATGGAAAGATTACAGGGGAACAAGCACGTGAACTCTTTCTGAGCTGGCAACTTCCAAGAGGTGGGTCTTTCTCCTCCCAGATATGTTGGAGGAATGTAATGCTTATGTTTACCTCCTTTTGTCGTTGTACATGGCCAACAATGAACCTCCAGGCCTGGCATTACTCTGGACTCTGGAGTACGTCGCGGCATATTATTATGCCGTTTGAACTTGAGGGCTCTAGACTGATGTTTGCCGTTTTTCTAAAACAAAGCACCCATGTTGTTAATTTTGTTTTAGGCACAACTCACGATGTCGCAGTATGCATTTCAGAGCCTAGCGATTCATCCAATTGTACCATCACTTCCAACACTTGAGACATGACTACTTCCAATGTTCCACTAATTTTTTTTCCTGTATTTTGTGATTTCAGAGGTGTTAAAACAGGTATGGGATCTGTCAGATCAAGATGGTGACAGTATGTTATCTATGCGTGAGTTTTGCACTGCCCTTTATCTTATGGAACGCTACAGAGAAGGCCGGTCCCTGCCCCCCATGCTCCCTACTGGCATACACCTCGACGACTGGCAAGCTCCTCGTGTCCCTGATGCTCATGGGCCTTCCCCACAGGTCCCTGCTAGCTATGGCAGACCTGCCTGGCAACAGATGCCAGGTTCTGTTCATCTCATGTTTACAATGCCAAGTACTATTGTAATACATGTTGTTGTCATAAAATATGTGTTCATCTGGAATCTGAAGGTGTTAGTGTGTCTCTCTTCCTCTCCTAGCTGTAGTGATTACTTACTGACAATGGTATACTTGACTCTAGGTGCACCTCAAACAATGGTTCCAGGTATTGGCCAAGCGCCTGTGCAACCTGGGCGGCCAGCAGCACAGTTTTCTTTGCAAGGGGCCACTTCGAGGGACATGACTACTGAGGCTGGCCACCAAGCATATAAGTCCAAAATGCCATTCATGGAGTTTAATATGGTGAAGCAAGTGAGCCGTGATGAGCGAGAACCGATTCCATCAAAGCATAAAGATGGGGTAGAGACAGATAAGAAGGTACCTCAGTCTTTTTCTCTTTCTCTTTTCATACTAGTTAGCCTGTTGAAACTGGATCTGAGTGGCAGGTGTTGTTTCCATGGCTAGATTAAGAATGTTGGAATCAGCAGTGTGACTGTAATCTGCTGGTTAAAGTGGATGGGGATGTAGGCTGTGCATCGACATCATTTGAGAAAGTGTATCGTGGTAGTGAGTACTGTATAGTGGGCTTGGCAATGACCATCCTAAGAGGGAATCGATTTGGAAGGTTGAGTGGCGTTCCACTTCTGACTTTTACTCAACTGGGGCAATTAGTCACTTTATTGGTGGCTGAAATCCTGACTGGTATCTGGTATCTATTTGAAGGCTGATGTTTTATGGTACTCGGTGGCAGGTCTATGAAGTGGACAAGCAGATCATGGACTACAAAGAGAAGACAGAGTACTATCGAACTAAGCTGCAAGAAATAGTAAGAGGCCTGACAAATGTTTGGGTTGTGCAGTTTTTTAAGGTCTAATGTCCACTGTGCTGAACTAATATGTAGATGGAATAAAGTATAAAATACAGACAAGTTTTCCCCACTTGTTGTATGGTACCTCAAGATGGGGCAGGGGGTGCGTGCTATCTTTTCAGTAAGTAAATCAGAATGCTCCAAGCTACAGCCTACCCCTGCAAGCTACAGCCTACCTTTCGAACTTGACCTCATGTCTTTGTTTTTCGTATTCAGATGTTATGGTGAGCTGTATTAGTCCCTAACGAAGCATTGGCTTTGAGTATGGCAGGTTTTATTTAAGAGTCGATGTGACAACCGGCTAGCTGAAATCACAGAGAGGGCTGCTGCAGATAAGCGAGAGGTTAGACCCTATTGTTTCAGGTTGCTTTTAAATATGCTATTTGTTCTGTTGCAGCAGATCATTACTACAGCTACCTCAAGCTTCCAATCCGTTATTCTGGAGTGTCTCCCTTTTGTCATATTTCTGCATGGGTCTTTTAGCATCTTTGGACTGAGAGTCAGTCAGCCTTCTTATCTCCGACCAAAAGTATGTTGTTAGAGTCTAGCTATACAGTCTATGTGCAGAGATACGCAAAGTCCAAGGCTTGTATGTCTAAGTTTTCTTGGTCTTAGGCCACTGAAAATCATGCGTGAATTGTTTCAGGTGGAATCATTGGCAAAAAGGTACGATGAGAAGTTCAAAGCTGCAGCAGAAGTCAACACACGGCTGCTTTCAGAAGAGGCAATGTTCCGTGAAGTTCAGGTCTGCTCATCTTTTCGAAATGGTTATACGACTGTGTAGCTGCAAATTTTTTTATCACAGACTAAAGTCGGGGATTTTCATCCATTCATGGAGTTCACTCTGTTCTGCAGGCTGCACGTTGAGGATCCCAGTGTTGGACCTTTGCTTAGTTGTGCACAGATATAGTGACAAGGAAAGGTGTGGTCTGACTGTCTTCTGTAAACAAAATTTGGCCTTCAAAGGAGAAGACCCTGCAGGTGTTTGAGTGTATCTGAAGGTTAGATGACAAGTGATAGAAATTCTCTACTGTGCTGGACTGCACAACCGTGGGCACCTTGCGTGTGTTTCAACCTTCTTCTGTTTTGTCCAGGAAAGGAAGATGGAAATATACAATGCAATCATCAAACTGGAACATGGGGGTGATCCCAATGGGCTTCTTCAGGTTTGGGGTCAATGGTCACTCTTAATTTGTAGTCGATGTACTGTAGCCTGTGAAATACTGTATTTAGTTCTCATGAGGATTAGGAGGATGTCTGAAATCCCAGCTGTGACCTCCATGCCCAGGTGCCTATTTCAGAAATACTTAGCTTGGTTTGCGGGATTGGGGGGAGGGTTGGGGGGTTGGGGCTGGTTGTTTGAGAGAGAGAGAGTGATCGTCAGCTTTAGCACCCTAGAAACTTAGTTGGGAATTATTTTGTGCCAGACGCGCTCCAATCGCATTTCAGCGGATTTGGGTGAGTTAAGGAAATCCCTGGATGAACGTGCCAAGCATCTAGGAATTCGCGTCAAAGCAACTGCTCCCACAGAGCTTCCCTTTGGTGAGTCTCGTTCCCCTGGAGAGAGGATAGGCAAGTTGTTACAATCCCTCCATGAAGGGTGTGTTTTTATTTTGCAACCAGCTAATTGATGTCTCAGGTCTAGCCATGACGAGGAGATATATTTTGTTCACCTTTCATTTGTGGGCCAGCTAGATCTAACATGATCTGGTAGCTGGGGATTTGTGTTGTAAAGCTGGCACCAGCTCACCTATGGGGTGCTGCCCTCCCCTAACCTAGCAGTTAGCCCTGAGGCCCCCTTGTTTGTAGCAGGCTGGGTGATAGGAACGCTCCCTCATCTTGTCCCCCTCATGATGGAGGTCTATGTCTGGAACTTCTCTCTTTTCTCTCTGTGGAATTCAGTAATTCCTTCTCCTCAACCACAAACATTTTCCCTCTGTCCCTCCCCAACGCCAAAACTGCAGTCAGGAGGAAAGTGATTGACTTATATTTGGTGGGGCTTCGAAAGTTGAAATTGAACTCAAGGTCCTGAAAGTTTGCAGTGTGGCTATTTCACGCATGCTCAGTTGGCTTAACGCTAGAAGTTTAAAGCTTTGCAAGTAAGGCCTTGGATTCGCCCTTCTTCATTCTCAAGAGAGCTTTCTGCAAGGTAGTCCACATTCTTCTGGCAGCTGCTTTAGTTTAATGAAGGGTTTCAAATGTGTGCTACCAGGCTGGCAACCAGGCATTCAGGAGGACGCCGCTGAGTGGGATGAGGACTGGGATAAATTTGATGATGAAGGTTTGCCCCTTCCCTTTTGTTCCTAATGTCTGGGAAAGTACTAAAGTCTTGGGTAATTCCAGTTTATTTTGGAGTCTGACTTCTGATTTTGTTCTTCTGATACCTCAACTTTTGTTTCGTTAGATATCATATATGTTCTTATTTCAACCAGATGTGTATTATAAAGGTTGAGTCTTATAAAAACGTAACTTTTTGTCCAAAGAGCTAAGGTGGACACCGTGTATTATATAGCTGTAATCAGGCAACACCATGTACTTCATAGACGATGTTGGGAGATTCTTACAGTTTAGTGCAATATCAAGAAGAAAAAAACCTCCCATTAGTTTTTAATGTGTGATTAACCATCAACTTTTTGGCCAACGCAACAAAGCATTTGGTAAAAGCAGTGGTAATCCCTTTTTGTAGCCGCTTCCCTTGCCAAATCTCAAAACTGTGCTGACCAAAGCTCTATTGTGCTTCAAAGATCTATTGTACGCACTGTGCCCAAAACAGTGGTCTTCTTTCTCTAGCGAAAATTCCTGTTGATCCAATTTTATTCGCAATGTTGTTGTAGATTACGGATATCATGGAAACAGTAAATGACTTGAGATATGGTTGAGTGTTATAAAACTGCTGATTCACGTTGACTTGGAGAGGTTCTCACCCTCTGTCATTTGAAACCTTACACTTCTACATCCTGTTGTAAAGTTATACTTTTGTCTGATAAAACTTGCAGGATTCTCAGCAGTCCAGGATTTCATGGATGAAACAACTGTGGGTTCTGGTGTGAACGTCTCCACTGCAAAACCGACTGCAGCTGCTCGCTGGGCAGAGGGAGAAAGCCCTTTTGATGATGGCTTCAACTTCTCGTCGTCTCCCACTTCAGATCACAAGGGTGTCAGTCCAAGGGATAATTCAGCTTCTGTGCCGGAACAATCTCCTTCAGACTTGCACTCGCCAGATGGCAGTGACAGGTCAGCAAGGACTGAGGCAGAGGGCCCTGCGAATGATCTGTTACTTTCGAGCTCACAGCCAGGTGGGAAAGGTGGGCTTGCCACCTTGGCCAACATCAGCAAGGCCAGTCCAAGGTATTCGGCATGCTTGCATCATTTGGTGTGTTGAAGCTTCTTGGGACATCATTTACTGAAAAACAGGCAGTAACCCAAACTGAATCAGTGACTGGAAATTTCCCCCCCCTGGAGGGTACATGAAAGCCAAGTTTGGAGGGTATCCTCATTGATAATACTCTTGTCCATGGGCCCTTAGGCCCCCCTGTAGATATCATAGAGTTTCTTTCTTTCCTGGGGCTCAATGGACAGTCATTTCTTGCTTTCTCTCTCTAGACGTTATAAAGCACCATTTCATTTCATTTCTCTCTGTCTCACACACGTCTCTCTCTCTCTCTCTCTCCCTCCATCGGATGAGCATTACATGTGAATTTATGTATTTGATATTTAATGCTTGCCCCAATGCAGGTATGCAAATGTGGGGGAATCACAGGAGTTTGGGGCAGATACCTTCAACGGTCCCACTTCCTTAAGCTCGCCTACTAACAGGTCATGTCCTTTTCTCTTTGCCCTTCTGCTGGGTGTGATGGCATTGTCAACGAGCTAATTAAGCATGGTGGCTATCCTATGTTAGAGGCTTTGGCCCTCCTCTTTAACCTTATTTGGAAGACTGGACTGATACGAGGGTGTCACTGTCAAAGGCGACAGAGAAGAGCCTGGAAACTACCATGGCATTGCACTTCCAAACTGTGTGCTGGGTCTATGGCCACCAGGCTATGGCAAACGTCTTAGGAGTACATTCTCTTTGACCTTCTTGGTAACTCCCAAACTTGGTAAACAGGTTCTCTCCTACCATTGGCTTATTGACTGTTGCAAGTGCTGAGTCCCACAACTTGGCTGATAACAGCTCTGAGCAAGGACGGGGCTCTTTCAACTCACGAGAGGCATTTGGTGAGAATGGCGCTTCATGGCCATTTGGGAGCCACGAGGAAGAAGTGGAATCAGGCGTCCGCGCTTCATGGGGTCTCCAAAGTAATCCTCCCAGCACCCAGGTAGCTACGCCCACCCTCACACCCCACAGATTGCTCTTGGCCCCTATTCCTTAGTCATATCTTTTCCTTTTTCATGAACACTTATGCAGGGCACCTTTTCATATTGCATGATGTTGTTGGCTATGTCCCAGATCAAGCAAGAGTTTGACCATTGCATGTTCCTTTCATGTTTTCTTCCATTTTGTCCCATAAGCTCTATGAGCTTTCCGCGGACGTTATAAAGCACCATTTCATTTCATTTCATTTCATGTTGAACTTATACACAAATGTTGTATTCATGGATCATTACCGATTAATGTGGCCTGCAGCATACCCTTCCACGAGTTATATCCACTGGGGACAGGAACTGAGCCTAAATTGCATAAATGCTCTTATACAACAGATGATCAAGTATGAGGATTGTGAGTACACGGCATGCATAAGTATCACACTACTGGATCCCTTTACCTTAAAATAGAATGGCCATGTGGCTCATGGTTCCACGGCAACTGGCGTGCAGATCAAAGGGCAGACCCTAGCCTCCTGTGTAGCATAGATCTGACCCCACGGTCTGTTTGAGTACAATGATGGTTCTAGTCATGAAATTCAAGCATTGAGGGTCAATTTGTCCCACAACTTTCTGCTCATAAGAGTGTTGGAGCTGGTTGTAGGTGTCGGTGGACGGAACAGGCTCACGGGGAGCAACAAGGTTTGGAAAAGCAGCAGCTTCACATGGTCTAATGGGTGATTCTCTGGATGTGGGATCTCTACCAATGTCAAGCCCAGGCAGGGGCACTCTGGATGGACCCTCAAGCCCTTCTCCAGTCTTTGAACGGAATGGAAATAGCCATGAAGCGTTCGATTCATATGGATCCGTGGCTTTTGGGAAAGACGCCAAGTTGTCACCCTTTTTTGGAGCTAGCTCAGGTCTCCGTACTGCGCCTTCCTCGTCTCTGGTTATGGGGAACCCTGGTGCTGGTAAGCAGGATGACCGGTTCGAGGGAAGTTTCATGCATTTTGACGCATTTGGTCCCAGCAGCCCTGTAGCCCCACCCAGAGCTTCAGGTCAGTATCCGAATTGTATGTCTTTTCGTCAATTGGTTCCTTGTTCTATATTGTACCTTGGCCCCTGTGGACATTGTAAAGTTTCCTTCATTCTTTCTCTCCGTCCCTTCTGTTTCATTCCCTTCTCTTACACACGGAAACTTCGCTCTGGTCTGTTTAAATGGCATGTGTGGTCCATGGTAACAAGGTTATAGCAAGCGACTCTAGTGGAGGACATCTCAAACATAAATTGGATGTGTACAACCATCTAAGTATTAACAGAAAAAGTGGTTTTGCTGTCTGTATGGTTTGTATTGCTGTAGGGGCGAGCGAGGATCGCATGGTTGCTGGCAGTAACCCTCTGGCAAGATTCGACTCATTCAGTAGTGTAAGAACTGATGGAGGTCGTGGTCGCGGCTTTGGCTCAGACGATGAATCGGATCCCTTTGCGGGCACTGGTCCATTTGGCGCAGGAGCGCAAACACCAAAGCATTCTGCCTGGAGTGCATTCTAAGGAATTTTTTTGTCTCCTCCCCACTCTGTGTCTATCAAGCTCAACCAATGGTTCTTTTTGCGGACGGTTCGTCCTATAGCGAGCCTCTACACGATGGTGGTCTACGTACTCATACACCATGCTCTATTCCTTTGTACTCCTGCAAATTCTTGTTCTATGGTGCTAGAACTGTCTTATCTTGAAAATTATATTTAGTTCATTGTGGCCATCTGTGGGGATTTCCTTATTTTGACTCAGGAAGAGAGTACTTGTGAGGTTCAAGGTCAATTCGGATTGACACAGTCCATGGATAGAGTCCAGAGTTCTTGTCTCCCTCTCTCTTGTCATAGTGCGCACTATTTCTGTAACCGAGTTCAACAGGCTTTGGACTCACTCCTGTGTATCTGACAAGTGTAGTTGGGGTACATCCTGGGTACAGTTTGTATGGATCTGATACTAGCAACATTGTAAGTACTATAAATCAAATCAAATTCATTGGCTTCGCAGTAAAACAGTTATTATAGTGGATCGTCTCTGTTGCTTGTTGCCAGAAATGGTGGCTTGCTTGGGAGGCATTACAGTCGATTAAACTTGGAATGGTTTGAACCGTACCACCACACACAGACATGTACAGTTGCACCTTGAGTTTTTTCCACGGTGTAAGTGACAGTGAAGCGCCTTCACTCAAAATATCCAAGCTTTGGCATTGTTTGGATGTGATTGAAGTCAAATCATATAGCTTTATTCCTAAGGTAATTTTTTTCTCTTTTCCTGCCATGCATTTACTTTCTCTGTATTTCACCCCCAAATCTGAGGCATGGGTTCAGAGCTGGGTATGTATTGCATAGTGAAGTGGCTAGTGATATGTTTGGATGCGCACCTGAGATGTGGCCACAAAAAACACGAAGGATATTATGAACTGGTGCCACCAATGACCACTGGGGCAGTTGTTCCACGCCATGTTTTTGCTCACTCCAGGCACGTGGATTTACTCAGACTGCAACTGTAAAGCCTTCAATGGGGCTATTGGCTATCTGTTTCGGACTGCAATGGCATCACTGCCTTGGCTTTGGTGTGCCCCTCACACTGTCTCTGTCCTACCCGGGCGTCTGCATTCTTGGGTTCGTCCCATGCCAGCTTGGCATTTTTGCTTCATGGCCCTCAGGGTTTGTTGGCTATCTTGTAGAGAGAGACTTTGCGGACACATGCAAGTCAATGGAGAATATGTGGTCAAAGTACCTTACACCGTGTCAAGGTGATGATTGGTGTGGTGTGCTGAGTCATGCTCCCTAGTCTTACCTTCCTCTTATGTTGTGCCAAAGCAAAGCAAGAGAGCCAATTGCCGTTTGACACCTGTTATTATTTTTCTTCCCTTGTATAAAATTTGTGGGCTACCATCCCCACTTTGAAAAATAAAAGTAAAAGTGAAAATTGTAAACTTGAACATAATATCGACTTTTGATTTGCTCACCGGATTATACCAAAATCCAATGACCCAATGGGAAATGACATTCGGTGAGTGCGTTAGCTATCAAAAGTTTTAAGGTTTGTCGGAAAGCATTGCCAAAAAAATTTGTTTGTGTTTATCATGCCGTTAAAAAGCAGAATTCATCATAGTCACAAGAACTTGATACAGTAGATACAGAAGACTTGTGGCTTGGGGCATTATGAAGTGCTTCGCAAGTTGCGGTGAGTGCTTTCATGACTTAGCCGTTTCTGCGCGGCCCCTCCTCGTACCCTTCTCTTCAGTCCCCTACAGACTCCTCTCGTATCTTCATCCCTCCCTTCCTTTCCCCTCTCTTCGCTTCAAGGTGGCCTTCCTCATCTTCCGCTCTTCATCGACCTAACATAGCTCGTTTTCGCCTCGTTTTCAGTGAGGTTTTGACAGTTCTAGTGCGGCACTCTCCATCATTGTCTCGGATTCTACCCTCCCTTGCGGCGCCCTTCATTGGATACTCGTGGCTGCATTTACTTCTTGACGGGACTCTTCATCTCTTCCTCTTCACCCTTGCTTTGGAGACACCCCCTGCACTTTTACGTCTTTGCTTGATCGGCTTACTGTTCTCTCTTATTCTCTGCGTTCGCTAGGGTCCCTCGCTCTCTCTTGATCTGCTGCTCCGCTTTTGGCTCTTCGGTGTACATCCCCTCCATCTCTCAATGGCGTATGTTCTAGCTGCAGTTAGGGCCTCTGCTCGCAGAGGCAATTTGCGACGTCACTCTAGTAGAGCCAGGCCAAACGAAAGGAGGCCCATGTACTCTGGCCCTGGGGTCTTGGGAGCTGCTCCCAGGCATCATCTTTCGCCAATCAGAGCCCCGATGCTCTGGAGCGAAGAGGTGGCTCTTACTGAGGAGGACCAACCCGTTCTCCAGCTGAACATGGAAATTATCAATGAACACTCCCATTTGTTGTCAGAGCAGGGGGTGTGCTTATTCACTTTTCCGGAAGAATCAGCGACAGGGTTTTCGCTAGGAAGTGGGCGCTGGAACATTTTGGAGCTGAAAGAGGCCTCACCTCCCATTTCTGCCTAGCTCTTGGCAGAGGCTTTTTCTCTATCATGTTCAGCTCTCCTGTTTTTGCTGCTAAAGCTCTAAGCTTTAATGTCAATCTATCTAAGTGTCGTATTCATATCTTCCCATGGTCGTCTGATTGGGGTCACAGAGGGGGGGTCACTTGCAAACCCCGTGTTTTGGCTCTCCCTTTTCTGCGAGGGAACTATCTGCGCTCCCTGCCAGAAATTGGTGCACACTTTGGTGTATATATCGGATCTTTGAATCTTTTTGAACATGTCTCGTTAGATGCCTAGAGTATTGATAATGATGTTGTGGCCTTTGATGCACAACGTGATGGAGGAGTGCCTCAGCCAGTGGTCGTGATGCTAGAGTCGTCTCCAATTGCTTCCTCTTTGAAGCTGCCCAACCCTGGATAACTCCTTCGTCACGGTGACGGTTAAGGAAGTCAATATTGCTATTATTTGCCATCACTGCCATGCGGAGGGACACGTAAAGGCGGACTGTCCGGTGTTTCTCGTTTATCAAGTCCAGGGACGAGACTGCACGACACAAGAAGGAAAACGCGAAAAACCCATTGGCCCCTCACAAGGGCTGGAAACCAGCAAGGCTTGGTTGTTTGTCATTGAGTTTAGTGGCGTGTTTGGGGAGTCTAAGTGAGAAATAACGCTTAGTTTGTGGCAACCATCTTCCTCATGGCTTAGGGCTACTATTGGTGGTGTGTGGGAGCCGAAAGAGCAAGAATACCTTTGCTGATTTCTTCACAGCCGCCATAGCTCGGTGCACAGAAGCCTAGAGTCCATGAGACACAAACCCTAGCTTGGCGTGGCTAAACCCCCTGGAGAAATGGCTAAACTGTCATGAGTGGCCTGTGGGGCTATGATGGGTTATGACAGGTTGTGCCCCCTGGCGTGTGGGGCTGTGACGGGCTGTGAGGGGCTGTGACAAGCTGTGCCCTGTGGCCTGTGGGGCTCTGACGGGCTGTGATAGGCTGTGGTGGGCTGTGCCCTGTGGCCTGTGGGGCTGTGACGGGCTGTGACACGCTGTGATGGGCTGTGAGGGGCTGTGACAGGCTATGGCGGGCTGTGACAGGCTGTGCCATGTGGCCTGTGGGGCTGTGACAAGCTGTGATGGGCTGTGGCGGGCTGTGACAGGCTATGCCCTGTGGCCTGTGGGGCTCTGACGGGCTGTGATGGGCTGTGGTGGGCTGTGCCCTGTGGCCTGTGGGGCTCTGACGGGCTGTGATGGGCTGTGATAGGCTATGGTGGGCTGTGCCCTGTGGCCTGTGGGGCTGTGAGGGGCTGTGATGGGCTGTGACAGGCTGTGCCATGTGGCCAGTGGGGCTGTGACGGGCTGTGAGGGGCTGTGCCCTATGGCCTGTGGGGCTGTGACGGGATGTGGCCTTTGGGGCTGTGACCCCTATGACCTGTGTAGGGCTGTGACAGGCTGTGCCCTATGGCCTGTGGGGCTGTGACGGGCTGTGACGGGCTGTGAGGGGCTGTGGCCTTTGGGGCTGTGACCCTTGTGACCTGTGTAGGGCTGTGACAGGCTGTGCCATGTGGCCTGTGGGGCTGTGACGGGTTGTGACGGGCTGTGACGGGCTGGGACAGGCTGTGGCCTGTGGCCTGTGGGGCTGTGAGGGGCTATGAGGGGCTGTGACAGGCTGTGCCCTATGGCCTATGGGGCTGTGACAGGCTATGGCCTTTGGGGCTGTGACCCTGTGACCTTTGTAGGGCTGTGACAGGCTGTGCCTGTGGCCTTTGGGGTTGTGATGGGCTGTGATAGGCTGTGACATGTGGCCTTTGGGGCTGTGACGGGCTGTGACAGGCTGCGGCCTGTGGGGCTGTGACCCTGTGACCTGTGACCTGTGTAGGGCTGTGATAGGCTGTGGCTTGTGTGGGGCTGTGACGGCTGTGACCAGTGAGCTGTGTGGGCCTATGCTGGTCTGTGGTGGCCTGTGTTGACTTGTGGACGGCCTGTGCTGACTTGTGGAGGCATTGGTGGACTGGCTAAGGACTCGCATGTGGTCTTGAAGGCCGAATTTTGAAGCTCGTGGAGGGCGGTCTGAGGAGTATCTTCATGATATTCCCATGGTCATGCAAGTGAGGGAAGAGAGGAGAAAAAGAGTGTTGGGATGAGGGCATGTTGGGGTTAGGCATTGCTTTAGCTTCTCTTCCTCATAGTTTCCACCCTCTCATTAGGCCAAGTCCTTTCCGTAGGTGGAAGCAAGAGTCAGTCCGAGTTTGGGTTGGGGTGTCCTTGCAGGAGCAACACCGTGGAGTTGTTTTTGGTGTGGGGGAGTTGTCGTTCTGATTTCTTGTGTTTGGATCCCCTCCACACCTGCATGCTTGACTGTGCGCCATGCTAGTTTTGTATGGGCGCTTGTTTTTATAGGTGATTGGTCTGGATTTGATCACCGGCCAGTCCTAGAGCATGCTGTCGATGGTGAGGCTGGGGTGATGACCAGCCAGACCATCATTGTTTCTCCTGTGGTGAGGTTGGAGGTGATGACCATTCAACCATAGGAGTGCTTGCTGTGGATGCAGGTACAGGTGTAGGCTATGTTAGGAACCTAGTATTCCAAACCATAAGCCGCAACAGGTTCTCTACCGAGAGGGGGTTATGGACATGTTGAATGACAGTTTATCAACACGGAGGTGCCACTAATTGCTGGGGACAGTGCCGGTTCGAGCACTAGCGATAATAGTGGGTACACGAGACGAGGTGTGCCGTTTAGGCCACCTTCACCTCCTGTGTCTTCTACGGAAGGTTCTGATTCGGATTGTGAATCAGGATGACTCATACCGGCAGTGCAAGTTGTTTCCTTGCCATTGTTGTGGGACACAATGGAGGAGATGTATGGAGCTACCAAGGGGCCACGAAGGTACTCTGGGGCGGTGGGCACCATCGAGTTGGATGATTTTATCCAAGAGTTTGATAGTTGGTGTGATTTGCAGCAAATGCGCAATCCACAACTATTTACGCCTTTCATGGCATAGAAGGGGTTTCAGCACCTTGAGGGGCCGCCTATGGATGATTACCATGAGTTCAGGCGGGGGCATGAGGTTGAGATCAAGGAGTGGAGAATGTACTGGTCACCCGATTATGTCTCCATCACTAGGGGCACTAGAGCCACGAGGGCAGTGGCTACACCTGCCGCTGCACCGGCAGCTTCAGCAAGCAGCAGTGGGACTAGTGGGACTAGTGGTACAGTAGCTACGACGTCCACCCAAGCCACTACCGCACCAGCACTAGTACCCGTGCCTGCCTTCAACCCTGTTGTGGAGTTCTTCGAAGAGTTGAGAGGGAACTACCAAGGGGTGAGGACAAAGAAGTTGCGGAGCTTGCAAGAGTTCCAACGGAAGCCGACCGAGAGCTTGAGGGAGGCTTTCACTCGCATGAGGCATTTGATAAATGTAACCCAAGGGGTTACGGAAGCTCAGGCAGTCCAATTCTGGTATGGGATATTGGACAAGGAGCTGAGGAGAAGGGTGCGGGATGCAATTCTCCTACAAGCGGCCCAACCCACCTTAACAAATGTGTTTTTGCGTGCAGAGCGGATAGAGCTCAACATGGTGGAGGAACGAGTGGTCATGGTGGGATTTGCTAAGGAGACACCACGGGGTAGTGGTGCTCCTAGCCAACCACTACCTCAACGTGCTCAAGGCAACAAGGGAGCTCAGGTGAAGCTAAGGGAAGGGTAGAGAGGACCTCAGATGCAGGGGTCTCTCCCTTCATTTGCTGGCCAACAACGGGCGGATGTGATGTGCTAGACATGTGGAGGACCCCATGTCAAGAAGGATTGCCCAGAGGGAGGCAAAGGGCCGGCACATGCACAGCCTTCACAGTTGCAGTGTGGGCATTGTGGCAAGCACGGGCATGGAGAGGCCCAGTGTTATGGTTTGCATCCTGAGTTGCGCCCAGGCCAGTTCCAAGGGAACAATGGTGGCCAGGGGCGAGGTGGAGCAGCCTAGAGAGGACGAGGTGGCCAGGCACGAGGTGCTGGCCAAGGACGTGGAGGTCAGGGTGTTGACCAAGGCATGGCCAACCGGCTTCAGCAGCTAGAGCAGAGGCTCGCTGCCATGGCTACAGCTCAGGTGATACCGGCTCCAAGGCCAGATGGTCCACCTCCTGCTCCTGAGAGAGGAGATATGGGAGGCATGGGATTTATGTGCGGAGCAGCACTACCACTAGTGCAGGTGGAGTCGGCTGCAGCCGTGACTCGAGGAGCAGCACGAGTTCCTGAGCCACGAGGTGCAGAGGTGGAGTAGGATCCACAGCGTGGGGAGGCAAGCCGTCAGGCTAGGCTTCCTTAGTCATTCACATTGGCGGAGACAGTGTCGACGCCATCCATGGCACCTAGTTCTCACCCGATTGTAACCGAGGCGGAGGTTACTATGCCATTGGGGAGAGCTATACAGGTAACACCACTACCTAGTGTTGCCAAGGCTACGGCAGCTAGTGTGCTGCTAAGAGCGGCCACATCTGTGTGCCAGACTCCATTGTTCTCGGCTACCATGATTGCGACGCCGGGGGTAAGACCAGCTGAGGTGTTCAGGCTGGCAGCTACACTCTATGAGAGTGAGGATGTTACTTCATCTTCTGTGGAGATAGTGGGAGGTGTAGTGCCGGAGGGATCCTCGGATTTGAGGGTCAAGACTGCCACAATGGCGCCATGACAAGCTGCAACTGCCAGGTTGATGGAGCTGCCAGCTAGGCCAGCCATTGAGCGCGTCATGGTGACACCTGGAGTTGTCATGTTAGACAACCAGGATGACATTTTCTGTTTGAAAGGATTGGCAGGTAAGAGGCACTGGCCACTGCGGGTCTTGTTGGACTCAGGAGCTCAGTCATTGATGCTGGGCAGAGCTGTTATTGCAGGCTTGGGCCTCACGGACGCGGATATGGAGCCTTGTCATTTCCAGATACAGACGTCTCTGGGAGGATCGGAGTAGGCTCAGGGCATGACACGGCGTGAGTTGGCTATCAAACTACGGCCGGATCACCCTACAGATGGCTCAGTGATGCGAGCCAAGGCCATTGTGACAGACGCAGTCTCGTACGATGTCCTGGTTGGGGGGGCAATGTTGTACCCCATGGGCTTCATCCTGGATTTTTGGGAGGAGTCAGCTTCCTATAGGCTTGGATGGCAGTCAGGGGAGGGCCGGCGTGTGCAGCTCCCTGTGACGTTTATATGAGGAGTTGCGGTTGCCCAGCGGGGCAAGATGCCGATACTAGCAGCATTCACAGCTGTAGTGACTTGGCCTGGGGAGTTGCTTGAGGGAAACGTTCATTCAGAGGATGACATACCTCCATGAGAGCAGGATGACAAGTATGATATGGCGGAGTTCCCTGCCATGGTTGCTCAGACTCCATTGTGGGGCACGAGCAAGGATTTGCAGCGGGTTGCTGATCGACGGGTGCAACAAGCCTAGGTAGAGGCTTTTGTACCATCAGGAGTGGAGGAGAGTGCGGGGATTGCACCAGGACCACCTCAGTTGTCTCCATTGGACACCACACCTATTGTGTGGCAGTATCCGGATGAAGGCATTTGTCTTCTGGACTTGTTTGGCGGGATCAGCACCAGATTGGCTACTGTGTTACAGGCAGGTGTACGAGTTCGGTGTTACCTGTATGTGGAGAGGGATGAGACTGCACGACGCATTTCACTTCGCCGTGTTGCTCAGTTGGTGCAGCGGTACCCTGAGTTGTTGCCGGTGGCTGCAGTTTGTGGATATTAGCAGGCCTTGCCAGCAGACATTTCGTTGCTAGGGGCGCAGGATTTGGAGCGGGTTGGCTCTATTGATCTGGTAGTGGCAGGTTGGCCTTGCCAAGGGCATTCATCAACCGGGCATAGCAATGGATTGCGAGACTCGAGGTCGAGTCTGTTTTGGGAGATGGTGCGGGTTTTGCGCCACTTGCAGCTTTATCAAGCTGTATCTCCAGTATACATATTGGAGAATGTGCCACTGATGGGCGATTCTCGGGCCAGGATGATGGTCAGTGTGCATCAAGTCCGGTCGTGGTTTGGGTCAAGTGTTGTTAGATGCAGCTACAGTGGGGTCACGGGCTCATCGTCCACGGCTATGGTGGACTAACTTGATGCCACCCGCACTGCTCAAGCGTGCATTTGATGGGGTGCAGCGGCCAGCACATCTCACAGTGGATAGCATTCTGGACACAGGGAGGCAGTCTCAGCGTGTGAGACACGATGACCGTTCGCCTTTGGCAGTGGTCAACAAGGTGGGTCAACCACGAGCAACATTACCTACACTGCTCAGCTTCCCAGGATCGCATGCTTTCCGGGACAGTGGACCTGGCCTCCTGTGGAATACTCAATTGCAGCAGTTTAGTGGAGCCTAATGCTGACGAGTGTGAGCGGGCAATGGGTTTTACCACTGGTACCATGGCGGTGCCGTGTCTTTCTGAGGCAGCACGTCGTCAGGTGTTGGGGCAACCAATGGATCTCAATTGCTTGACTTGCATTATCAGCTTGGCTATGGCTGAGCAACGCAGAGTGCGGAGTGCACTTCCCTCGCTGGTCTCTCTGCCTACCGAAACGGTACAGGCAGTGAGTGGAGGCGAGCATGTGAGGACCACGGGGTGCAGGCATCCATGGCACACGTAGGATGTTCGAGGTTCAGAGGGAGTTGGCAGCCAAGGTGGTGGTGATGGATGAGGCTGGGGATTTTTCTCAGGTTGAGGAAGTCCTCAAGGATGAGATGATGGGGCAAGATGAGGCCTTGTCATTGACTAAGCAGATATGGAGTACTGCTCAAGAGATTGCAACATAGCAACCACTAGATGCGTCCTCTACCTCTAAGCCCACTGGACTTAAGGTTGTAGTTACGGAGGACAATTGGGAGCCTGACATTGGACCCATTGTCACCAGAGGAGAGAGACGACATATACGGCGGTTCCTTAGGGCTTACAGGAATTGTTTTGCCTTCGGTTTGAAGGACTTTGGGAGCACTGAAGGGTCAAGAGATCCGTATTGAGTTGGCCACTGACACACCAATCTTTCGGAGACCCTATAGATACAGTGACATAGAGAGGTCTTTGATTCAGATGAGGACTCAAGATCTCTGGGAGGTCAGGTTGGACCTACAACAGGGATGACTGTAGACGGAGTGTCTGAGGACCATGAGGCTAGTGATGAGCCAGGTGGTACCAAAGATATACATGAGGATTCGGCTGTGTTGGACTACCTCCGTCCTGGAGACATGGCAGCCACTGTGACTGCCAAGGAGAGGGATCGGATCCTGCAACGAGCCAAGAGGTTCAAGTGGGAGGGGATACACCTGCTCCGAGTATGGGAGGATGGTCGGGTGAGGATTGTGCCTCACCCCACATAGCGTGCACGGTTAGTGCGCATGCCCATGAGGAGTTGGGGCATTTTGGAGTGCGACGTACTCACAGTTTACTGCGGGGGCAGTATTGGTGGCGTGGTATGTATACAGAGGTGCAACAGCTCGTGGCTAGGTGTATGGTGTGTGACAGGGTGCGTGCTTAATTCAACGCCCCAACACCACAGTTGCATCTCTTACCAATCATGGGATTGGGCTACAGGTGGAGTCTTGACTTCGTAGGACCGTTGTCACTGACTATGCGCCATCACAGATATGTGTTGGTGATGGTGGAGCACTTCTCGAAGTGGATTGAGTTGGTTCCATTGCCTGACAAGGCTAGTGAGGGGGCTGCGTATGCATTCTTGGATCGTGTGCTTAGCCGATTTGGTGCTCCAACTGAGGTACTCACGGACCAAGGGAGAGAGTTCTTGGGGGAGTTTCGGGCTTTGTGTGATAAAGCCTTGATAGACCACCGCACCACTTCTCGGGATCATCCTAAGGCCGATGGCTTGGCAGAGAGAGTTGTTCAGACGGTGAAGAGGGGTTTGCGCAAGTATGGCTTGCAGAAGGGACATCTAGGAGATTGGGATCTTCAGGTTCTTTGGTTAGCCATGGGCTACAGGTTCAACAAACAAGCATCACTTGCCTCCTTCTCACCATATTTCTTTCTCTTTGGCCGAAAGCCGGATTTGCCTGCAACCATTCATAGGGACACTGCTCAAGTCCTTAACCTTGACAATCCGGACGTGTGGGTATGTGCATGTGATCAGCGTGTAGAGTTATTCAAGAAAGTCATGCCCATGGCTTTTGAGAACCTTGCCATTGCACAACACCGTGATACGTTGAGGTATGTCACTATACGTGGTGAAGGATATCGTCCTGGGGTTTGGAGGTTTAGCCCTGGTGACTATGTTTATTTGCAGCAGACTGCTCATACGACTCTGGATGTTAATGCAGGGCGTGTTATTCTGAGGGTTCGAGAGGTGTTGCCCTCAGGGGTCCTGATCTTGGAGGGTCGGGATGGCATGACTTGGAAGGACCATGTGCGTAATTGTGCGCCATGTCACCTTCCCAATGTCGATGGCAGAGTTGACCCAAACTTGACAGTGGTACCTACAGGTTTGAGGTGCATGCTCTGTGGGTTTGCCAAAGGGGCAGCCACCATGCTGGTGTGTGATCGATGCTCAAGGGGTTGGCATATGGGATGTTTGACACCACCTCTTGAGAAGGTTCATGACGGAGATTGGTTGTGTCCACACTGCTTGGGATAGTGGCAGTGGACATGACTGGAGGCAACTAACAAGACATGGGAGACCAAGCTCATATGAGTCAATACACGAGATCCCAAGCTCAAGTTCACAGGTTGCAAGATGGCGACTAATGATGGGGCAACTCTTGCACCCGGCCTCTTGATCTATCGAGTTTGAGTGTAGTAGGGATAGTGGTGGAGGACTTAGTGAGGCTATGGTCACTATCACATCTTGTGGCTACCTGGACTTAGAGGAACCTAAGCACCAGTTAGGGGGGCGATTGTGTGGACTAGTGACTGCCATAGTGGGCAGCATAGTGGCAGCATAGTGGTTGGACTAGTGGCTGGATTAGTGGTGGACTAGTGGTATACTAGTGTGTGGTGTGCACATGTGTTGTGTGGTTTTGGACAGCGATGTAGTTGTGTAGCGATATATATGCGCACGATATGGCCCTATCTTCATGCTAATTTCTCCAATTTGGGAGAGGTATGGTTTAGTGGATTTGTTAAAAGTAGGATGATGAAGATATTCTATCCTAAAGAGCCATAAAGTTTTCTAAGGGGTTGTGATCTGGCCCCCAGCAGGTCTGCACTTGTCGTTCAAGTTTCCGGACATTCAGCTACTCAGATGGGCCTATCTCCTTACCAATTGCTCCATTTATGATGTGATATGGCTTGGCAGATTTCTAATGGTGGCCTTCAGAGTTCTGAATGTTTTCAAGGGGTTGTGGTCTGGCCCCTAGCAGATCTGCAATTATTGTTCAAGTTTCCGGATTCCTGCATTGGGGATGTGAGTGTAATTTCAGCTTCAACCCACGTATCATCGGGGGATGACAGTCTGTTGGTATTGGAGAGAATGTGGGACATTTTGCGTGTGAAGTAGGAGGAGGTTGGGTGGAAGTGTTTTTGAAATGCCACGATGTTATTGTGGGGAACGGGCGAGAGTGTTCTGGGTTGAGAGGGTGGAGTATGTACATCTGGGATAGGTTAGAAGGGAACTAGGGATGGGGGGAGGGAGACGAAGACTGTGTAGTGGTCAGAGTTGCATAAGCTGTTGATGTGAACATGACTTAGGAGGTATGTTAGTGGTTTGGGGCTCACATCCTATTACGTCCTTTTCATATGTGGTACGGTATGAGCCCACCCCTGAAAGAGGGCAGTACCTGCAAAAGGAAGAGGCTCTTAGTTGTCTTACTAAGAGGCTCTTATTTACGCTAGCTCCGGCTGACGTTATATATATATATGGGACGGTATGTGAATTTCACTTTATTATAATGAGTACTATGTTAACTTTTTTTATGAAGTGGTAGTAGAAATCGATAACGGTAGGCCAAAATGAACTTTACATGACCAAATTTAAACTATATAATGCATGTTTGGCCATATCCGGGTCATATGATATGTGTTTGATGCAATTTTTGGGGGGATAGCTTCAAGGCTTACAATGCTACCTACCTACACTTGGATTTCATTTTTGGCCTTTTGCAAAAAATGTATAGATTTTTTCAAAATACATTAGATTATATACTAGATGTGATATAAAAGTTTGAATGAAATGTAAAAAACTGATTCAGAGTGGAACTAGGTAGTCCTTCGGTTGGATCCAATCATTGACGTGTGTTTAACCACTCACCAGCGACCACAGTCCGAGTGGTTCACATAACTGTAGTGGCTTTAACCACTCACTCCCCACCACTGTCACAGTGATACCAATCATTTAGGTGTCTTTAAGCACTCAAGATCTACGTACACTGTCCCCATCCACGTGGCATATTATATTTCTTAATTAAAAAATATTTCCAAATGACAAATCATATATAAATTGAATTAGTACACGTGGAGTAGCAACTGGTTTCAACCACTTCCCATTACTGAGGTATCTTTAACCACTCACGATCTACCACTGTATCCGTCCACGTGGAATATTCGATTTACTAACAAAAATTTATTACCAAATGATAAATCCTAAATAAAAACTACAATATTACACATGGAGTACTTAGTGGTTGAAACCATTTCCAACCACTCCATGTGATGCCACCGTGGCATTCATCGGGATTAACCACTTGCCAGTGGTTACCATTACTGGTGAGTGGTTTATAGAGCACTCCACAGCCCTTGCCAAGCTCATGAAACCCTAAGGCTTACATTTCAAGCCACAAGACACTCCTCTTGTGGTGCAAGAGCTCTTCTTCCAAGCTCTGAAACCCTAGGAGCACATTCCATGGCCTTGCCGCACCTTTTAGCTCCTGTTCCAGCCTTGCTCTTGCCATGACAAGAGCCCTCTCAATGCTGAAGCTCGAGATTAAAACCCAATCTCAACATACTCCACAAAGTGCACTGATTTGCCCCAAGCCAAATCAGCCCTTTCGCTTGGTCTTGCAATCCTTCACACAATGAAAGCTCGCATTCCCAAGGCTAGTCCTCAGCTTTGCCACCAAAGCCACTCTAACCTGCTCTTGACTGGTCATCTTTCCAATCGTGCTTGTTCATGCATCTACACAATCTGAAACCATCAAGGTGCTCTGGAATTACCTGCAGCATGGTGCTTTCATCTCTGAAGTTGAAGATCGAATGCCAAGGTCTACTACCTCGTAACCCACATCGCCTCCGCTTCTAACAACCAAGAGCTCCACGGTGCTCTTTGCAGAACAACCTGGTTTTTCTCATTCTCAATCAAAAACCACAAGTGCTACAACTAACTCGTATCTGGCACTTACAGATACGAGCTCATCTTTCTCGAGTGATAAAGAAGAAGAATACAAGCACAAGCTCATGCGAGCTCACAAAGCTGAAGCATAAACTCATGCATATATAAACTCATCACTCAAATACAAGTCAAGCCAAGTGCACCCCACGCCATGGGGAATCCACACTACGGCGCCATAGCTAGGCGCGGTGAGGCTCAACTCGAGAAAGATGAGCCTCTCGCGCTTGCCGTGAAGATAACCACTCCAGGGCCTAAATCTGCCTTGACCCCTGGATTGACACTTGGGCCAATCCTAAATGTCAATATATAAAAACTAGCTATTTCCTAGCTAGTTTCACACTAGTGGTAAAATAACTTGACAACCATCTAAGCACAACTATGTCGTACGTGGAACTTGAACAATAAATGCAGATCTGTTGGGGGACCACAATCCTTGATAAAATTTATGGCTCTACAGGCTAGCATATCTTCATCAACCTACTTTTTACAAATACATCAAGCCATACCTCTCCCAAATTGGAGAAATTGGCATGAAGATAGGGTTATCTGAGCACAACTATGTCGTACGTGGAACTTGAACAAAAAAATGCAGATCTGTTGGGGGCCATACCACAATCCCTTGATAAATTTATGGCTCTATAGGCTAGCATATCTTCATGACCCTACTTGTTACAAATACACCAAGCCATAGCCCACCCAAATTGGAGAAATTGGCATGAAGATAGGGCCATCTGAGCACAACAGAAATGAATGCGACATAGGATATGCACAACATGGCCGTGGGATGGAGGCTTTGAAGACCTGTGAGCAAATGCATGTGCAACAGAAGGGGGTGAAACCACATAGCACTCCAAAACACCACGTGATCTCGTTTGCCCATTTGCATCCACAGGGCTCCCACATTTGGCATGCCTCCCCAGAAAACAACTTCTTGGCAATGGTGCCCCTACCACTATACTAGTGATATATATAAGACTGTGACAATAGGCAAATACACACAATTGCTTCCATTGTCAATCCACTAGTGGTAGAATTAATCACTTATTGTAATAGTGGTTTGTATTCCTCCAGTTGTATTCTTAATCACTCAAATTTCACTCTGTCAGTAATAATCCCAACACATAGTCCGTACTCAGTGGGACACAATGGATGACTAAGAGAGTGGTTTTAGTACACAACCTGACCACTGGAATACCAAAAATGTGACATGTGTCCTTGGTTGATAAGGCCACATGTCTACAAACTGTCCAATCCCATCGACGATCTTTCTGTGTGCACGTGTCCATGCGAAAAGGGACATGTGTCATGATATTGCTCAATATCATCGACGGATTCGCTGCGTCCACGTCACAGCCGCTGGCAGTGGTTGGAATCACTATGTTGTTCAGTGGTTAGTTTACCACTATGACATGTCAGAGGTGTCTAGTTTACCACCGGTGACAGGTCAGCATACAGGTGGACCTGGAGGCCAGTGGCCGTACCCACTCTCTTGAACCACTGGTGACACGTTATATTTTTAACCACTGGGACACAAAATCCACTCGTTCTGGTAGGCTCCGAGTGGTTAAATGTTCTTTCCCACTCAAAACCAGTGGTTCACATAGTGGTTATTCCGCGTTTTCCTTCTAGTAGCATGCACCCTCCAGCGATGATGTTGCTCCTGTTACTATCGGGGAGCGCCTCTATGTTCCTCAAGACGTGGTGGGATCCTCTAAGTAGAAAGAGGATGGACGTTACGCCGCCGCTCCTTCCAGCATCCAAAAGGCTTCGTTCGGATTTTCAAGCTTCTCCCTCGGCGATCAGCCCGCACATCTTTCTCTTATCTTTCCCTTCCCACGGGACCCAATTCAAAGCAGCTTCCTGCTCTTTTCCCGATGGCCTTCCACAAAGGGACTCCTGGAGCCTGGCCTCTTTTTGTCTGCAGCTCAAGTCCTTCGTAGATGTCGTGCTTCCGGACGCCTCTCACCTAGCAGGATCTCACTCGGTGGCGATCTCTATTTCTCCCATCATTTTCGGCTTCCCAGAGGGCACGCCCTCGATTCTCCTGTCTGGTAGCAATAAGTTTCCCTTGGCATGGATCACGAAGAAGGATGTCCTTGCCCTATCTCCCGGAAAGGAGCTCAATGAGCTTATTCTCTGCAAAATCAGGGAGATCTTCGCCTCCTCTCTTCCTCTCTTTGATTTGTCCTCAGATACTGCAGTCTTCTTTGGTTTGAGAATCTACAAGTCTACCCAACAAAAAGCTCTTTTTTGTTCAAGTTCTCCCTCTCTTGCGTCTTTCTGATGTCTCTTCCTTGCAGGTTGGAGACTCTTCACTTAAGTGGCTCTCGTGTGATTCTATCCCTGCGGCGTTGGGAAGCATGGCAACTCGCCCATTCTGGCTGCAACATTTAAGGCTGGAAAGATGTTGCTGAGGCGCTAAGGTCTTCTCAAAAGTATTCTCGGAACATAGACAGGCCTTCGGCCTCCGACGCCCTCACCATTATACCTGTTCCAGACGGGGACAGAGCATCATTCTGTTTGGCCCCTATGGACTTGGCCATCCCTCCCCCCCCCAGTGGTGAGCTCTTGCTCACTCTTGTACCAAATCCCGCTTTTTATTTTCTTTGAGGGTAGCGATCCCAACTCTGGCTGGGTCCTGTCTCCTGATCCGGGCATTGGATCTGTTTCTCTGCCTGCTTTGAAGTTCGCTCGTTTGTTCCAAATCTGAGGCTTTGATGTTTATTTCCAAGTTTTTGGATGTTCCTTTTCAATTTATGTCTGCCAACTCAAGAATCAGAGAAATTGATCGTCCCACTCAGGGTGATCGTCCCTCTGAGGGGGACCCTAACTCTCATTCTGAGAGTGTCTCTGTTTGGTTTGTGGGCTCCTTGAAAGTTACGGCTCCTCCTGGATTCAAATGGATGCCTACACTGCTTCCTGTAGACCCCCGACTGATGTTCGAAGTCACTCCCTTACAGCCATGAAACCGTGATCACCTCACGGGCTTCACGCTCCTCCCTCCATGAGCTGGAATATGCATTCTTGGAATAGTAGGGGTATCGGTTCCGAGGCATCCGTGCCCAAAAAAAGTAGGATTCGAAGTTGGGCCTCTTCCTTGCTGACCCCCAATAATATTATTTTCCTGCAAGAACATAAGCTTGATGTTAGGAAAATGGCCTCACTACGGCACTCCATCTGGCCTAGTTCTTCTTCATGGTGGAATCCTACTATCATAGATTCTAGAGGTGGCACTGCCATCCTTATTTCCTTCCATAGCTTCCTCTTTCCTTAGAGCGGACTCCTGGATTTCCGGGGAGAGCTCGGTGTGCCTTCACTGAGCCCTCCTCTACATTCGGCTCCTGCTTTCATTAATCTAATTCTGGACCTCAATTCACTCTAACATTCTCAATAATCCGTAGGTCAGTAACTGGATCTTGGTTGGAGATTTTAATATGGTGGATTATTTAGCTGATGGATGGGTTCGTCTTCCCTTCCCCTTTCCGTGGAGGAACAGGCAGCCTAGGACAAACTCTGTTTCTCTGTAGGGCTCTCGGATTCCATTCAGTTCGATCGTACATCCCTCAGATTTACTTGGTCCAATAATAGAAATCCCCTGGATCTTTGCATGGCTAGGTTGGACAGATTTGATTTACTCCCCTAATGCTGCAACCTGGGCCTCCCCGACTCCTCTCCCTCCCATACTTCCAGATTTTGATCACGCGCTGGTTTCCCATGAGCTCAAGCCTCCAGGGCTTCACTGCAAGAGGCAGAAGCTTTTGTAAGTTAAATCCACAACTTCTCCAATCTCCCCTCACGGTGCAAAACTTGGCTAGGGTTTGGAAGGAGTCGGGTAACTCTTTTGTTTCTCCCACCACCAGATTTTTGCATAAGCTCGCTGCTGCTAGAAAACTGGCTCAAAGTCTTTCTAGATCGTTGGCTTGACAACTCTAGGAAGGAAAATGACTTGCTTAAGTGCATCTCTCACTGTCAATGGCTGAACCAGTCACCTTACGTTCTTTTCATATTGCCAAGAGAAATCTGGCAGAGCTCTGATGTGCCGAAGAGGTCAATATGAAAAGGAAGGCGGGGGTCAATTGGTCCCTCCAAGGCGAAAAGATGACCGCTTATTTTTTTCAAAAATCCAAACAGAGATAGGCAGCAACTTCCATCTGCTCACTTCGTGACCAGATGGACATTCCCCAAAAAAGCCCAAAAGTCATGGCCTCTGTTGCGGCTTCTTATTTCACATATCTCTTTTCCCGTCCGTCCTCTTCAGAAGCTATTTCCGCTCATAAAATTGCTATACTAGAAGCTGTTCCTAGGATCCTTTCAAATGACGATCTGCTAATCCTAGATGCTCCCTTCTCTGCTTCCGAACTCCTGGAGGCTACATAGGCTCTGGCCTCTCTCAAATCCCCAGGGTAGATGCAGACTATACTGGCTCAGTTTGGACTGCAATTTGCAGTTTTCAACTAACTGCTTGTCATATTATTCTTCACCCTATACACATAAGTATACATTCATAGCAAATGGACTTAGAATGGGTAAGTGGCATCCTTCTCTCCATTGAGGCCTTGCATCAGGCCTACGAGGTGGAACAACCCTTGGCTTTGCTAATGCTTGATTTCGAAAAAGCATTTGATAACGTCGACTGGTCCTTTCTTCTGGGTGCTTTGCAGAAACTGGGGTTCTCTGGTAACTTCCTCTTTTGGATTAAGATTTTTTTTTTTAGCCTCTAGCAAGGTCTTGGTTAATGGGGCCCTTTCCTCCTCCTTCCCCTTGCATTGCTCGGTTCGACAGGGCTATCCCTTAGCTCCTTTTCTTTTCCTTTTTGCGGCTGACATCCTTGTTCATTTGTTAGACTCTAACTCATCCATTCAAGGGCTGTGAATTCCTCACTCATTGCCCTCGTCTCGTAGCTGCATCAATGCCTCCTTATATGCTGACGATTATACTGTCCTGGTGATTGATATCTCCTCTGCTAGCAATGTTCAGGCGTCCCTGCAGGCTCTCAATATGTTTTGCGCAGCTTCTGGGCTAAAGGTCAACTGGTCGAAATCAGTTGGTATTCTCTCCAAGGTTAAGCCAGACGCTGCCATCGCACACACTGCTTCTTGGGGCCACGATTTGGGGCTTCGCTGGCTTCAGGATGGTCAGGCTCACAACTTGCTCGGTCATTTGGTGGGGTATGGGCTCTCTGACATCCAACGCTGCGAAGCTGTTATTCAAAAGCTCAAACGCAAGTTGATTTACTGGAGCTCGCTTTTCCTTTCTATTGTGGATAGAGCCCTCGAAGCAAATCAGGTGTTGTTTTCTTCGACTTGGTTTAATGCTGTGGTGTGGTCCCCAGGCTCCACCATAGTTAAGCAGATCAAGGCATTAATCAGAAACTTCATTTGGAGCGCCTCTGCCTCCAATCAAACACGAAGGGCTCTAGTAAGATGGGCCCAGATCACTCAAAAGAAAAAGTTTGGAGGACTTGGCATTATGGACCCCTTCGCGCAGATCGTGGCCCTTCTCGCAAAATGGGTCCCCAGGATGCTTCTGAATCTCTATTCCCCTTGGAGTCGGCTCATCTGTGGACATGTCTTGGATGCATGCCCGTCGTCTGGCAATTGGCCGCAGTCTTTTAAGATGGATAGTGCAGGGGTCTCAGTCCTCAAGAGCTAGTAAGCCCTTGGGTTCACTGGCCTAACAGTCCATTTGGGCTGCCTGGACCCGTATTCGCCCATTGCTATTCCAATCGTCCCCTAATACGGTGGAAGAATCTTTTGACAGCCTCTTTTTGGTAACTATAACTCTGACTCCACCACCCTGCTGTCTTGCTCCGCAAGGTGGGCTCACTGGGAACGTGCAGGGATTTCGCACTTTTGTCATATCTGGAATTCTGGTTCGTTTCTTCCTCAGAATGTTGCTACGGAGTCCCTGTCTGCTAGGAGAGTTGCTGCTTGGCACCTGTTGGTTAGCAAGATCACGGTTCATTGGACTAACATTGGTGCCTTCCCTTCTGATCTTCGTTCTCTTCCTGTGTGGCTGGGAAAGGGTCAGTTAGGTTCAATTCTTAGTGCTTTCTACGGTGAATCCCATAACTCCCAAGGGCTGTCTGGCTGGTCCTTCAAGGTAGCCTCTGACAGAACACTTTACGTCCCTCGATTATCCACAATTGATGAATCGGGCCTTTACGCGATCAGAGTCTTCTGTCAGTCGGGTAAATGTAATCCAGTTCCCCCGGTTAACATGGCGCATTACGTCAATTTTTTCATTTGGTTTCTCTCGGTTCCCCTGTCGCATCTTCATTTTGATCTGCAGAATGGAACTAGATGTCCACTGATCATGACCCATTCTTTGCCTATACGGTGAAGCTTGGATATTCATTACTCAAACCCCTTGTGACATTCTCTACGAAATGGAACTCTAATGGCGTCACTTGTCTTCCTTGCCTGCTAACTGGCAACCAATTTGGAAGGAGGTATGGAGGAAAGATTGAGCAGCAAAAGTCAGTGGGTTCCTTCGGAAAATCGTCAACCGTATTCTTCCTGTATTCTCATTCATTTCGGACCCTCCTTCTCTCTGCACCTTGTGTTCCTCGGGTTGTACTGAGTCTATAGAGCATTGCTTGCTTGAGTGCTCCTTGAGTTCCTTTGTTTGGAGGGCTGTCAGCAGATTCCATGTCACCTGGTGTGCGGATTTCTCTTTCCTCAATTCTGTGCTTCTTCGTAACATGGACAAGGGGGCAATCTGGAGCACTTGTCCGGTATGGGCAGCTCTTAGAGCGCATACCCTCTGGAACATATGGAAGTGCAAGTGTTCTTTTGTTTATTTGGGGGTGCAACCATGTGCCAATCTGGTGTTGCATAGAGTTCACTCAGACTTAATGTCTAAATTAGCAAGGAAGGCCCGACGTGTTTTATGTGCAGCTGTTGCTAGATGTGCAATGAGAAGGAGAGTGCAGCTATTTGCTGACTTTGATAACTCCTGGGGAAAAAGCAGAGACTGTGCACAAGAGCCTCTAAATCAAAGATTATTTGGAATGGCAGCTTCCCGACATGTTGGCAGTTCCATCAGTGAGCGTAAATCTACTGAGTTTGAAGAATCAGATCTCAACTGACGCCACAAGTGCCTTCGGAAAGGCAAATCGAAAGCCCATCTTTCCTTTGACTGCTCTAGGCGCTACTCTAGTTTCTAGCATCCCCAACTTCTCACCTACTCATCCATAGCTCCTGCAGTGTTTCTTGGTTTTTGGTCAGGGGGCAGTGTCCCCTTTCTCATCCTCATGGTGTTGTTTCGTCGAAGTTTTTTTTTCCTCGGTTTTTTATTAATAAAATAATTCAGGGCCTTTGTCGCCTGTTGCCTTAAAAATAAAAATAAAAAAATAAAATTCATCGGGGTGCATTACACCCCATCAGCTCCCTCGAGTGCATTCCGAAATGCAGAATGCACCGGCCGTTAGAATTTTTTTTAAAATTTTTGGCATTTCTTTACGCAGGGAATGCCCTCCACTCCTTGCATTACCCTACACCTAAACTCACGACGAAACTCCCTGGACGTGCATTGGACATGTGCTCTAATTTTAGATTGGACCCGCGTTGAATACGCCCAAAAGTGTGCATCCTAGTTGGACAGGAAGTGGGTCCAGTCAAATTTATGGAGAGCTCTATAGCTTCCGGCGCAAACATTTAAATTTTCTTTTTGTCAAAAGAGAGAGAGAATACTCCCTCCGAAGTCGGCCTAACGAAGAGCCACTTCACCTTGCGGCTCTTGGCCCCTTTGGGTGGGCCCTATATTTGTCAAAACAAAGAGTGTTCAAGGGCTGATCTGATCAGCTTCTTTCAAGATGAAGCCAACAACCCCAAAGGAGTGAGGTAAGGTGTGGGGGAGGTTTCAGAGGGTTCAACGCAACCAACCACAACACCCATGAAGAGGGTCTCCCACTTTCCAGTCCAGAAGACTCAAGTGGCAGACCAGAAGTGGCAGACCAGAAGACCAAAGCAGGCAAACTAGATACACTTGTATTAGATACCTAGCTGGCATTGAAAAAAAAAAAAAAGGTCCTGAATTCAACATCTAGGGTTCCCTCGTAAGTGGGCCCTGCCCCACTTACAGTTTGGTTCAGTTTGAATAAATGGTGCAGCGGGCAGCCCACGTACTTGAATGCACTCCGAATACTCCCCACCAGACGTCTCTAGTATATTTTGTCGCCAAAAGCCCTACCAGAAGTGGATCAGAAGGCACTTTCTAGATCAGCACGGATCTTCATAGACAGGGTGGCCTTGTTACCGCAAATAGTGCTGCAAATCCACAGCCAGTGCCTTGCGTGTGACTTCGTCTTCTTCTCGGCTACAGCACAAACACACTAAAATCCAGGACGACATAGTATGACAACACTCGGATAGCAGCCAGCTTCAATTGGCTCGATATTTGGATGTTTTAGCACCACTCTGACATCAACCCACAGGGGAATCTGGCCTTGGACTGAACCCTGCATGCTCAAGCCCTTTCTTCAGCCCACCTCCTTTATCTTCACGATGGCAGGAAGAACAAGCGTTATCGGAAGATCTGCATAGGGGGAATATCAATGCCAGCTTCGTTCAGAAAAGGGATTGACGCCATTCGTTTGTTCACCAGGTCATCATACAGTTTATATTCAGCTTCATAATCATGAAGGCCGAGCTCTTTTCCTTGTGAGGTGTGGTAATGATGTTTTGTCTTGTCAAGTTTTCCGAATCCAAAAAGACTCACTTGATCGCAAATTCCCAATGCAAGCATTACGGCTTGCATGCCGGACGAGTAATGGAAGTTTAATCCATCATGGGCAGCGTCCCATTCACTGATCGATCTCCCGTTTTCCTCCACAAAACGCTTGGCAGAGTACCACTTTGCAAGTCTTGCAGTCAGGCTATCAAACCTCGGATCTGTGACCAGCAAGGGAGCTTTGTGCTTATCCCTGCACATAGCCACATCCATGAAATGCACCGCCTGACAGATGTACATGACCATGGGGACATTTTCACCGTAGGGATGGCAGAAGCAAGTTGGCCTCCTCGAGCACTTATGAAGAACGTTGCTATTCACAAAAGCGAGGGTGGTCTTCGACCCCACCCAGCGTTCAAAGCTCGCGGTCCTAGCATTATTCAGCCGCATCACCATCTCGTGGGAGTCGATGATGCTACCATAGTCACTATTTAAGAGAATACCGCTGTTCCCTACCACAGCACACGTCTTATATTTTTGATGACTAACCGACTTGTATTGTTTGTCAATGGGCGTCTTCACTGCCGAAACCAAGCCTTGCATCACCTTGGGGTCAAACCGCTTCCCAAGAACCCACGAATTCAAAAGCTGACGGAATTTTGGCCAATATGGAAGGTATATAGATTTTGACAATCCAGGTAGAACTCTTTTTCTTCTAGTTAGGGCTGCTGGATTTGTCTGCTGACGGTCATCTGGATCCTGGTAGTCGCTTCTCCTGGCTTTGCGGATGCCTTGAAATTTGTGTCCTGCATCTAGACTTAAATCCAAAAGCTCTTGTATCTGGTTCAGCTCTTGTTCTTGGTTGGGTTCAATCGCTGAGAACGTGAGGAGTGTCTCATTCACAGGACCGTCAAAATCGATTTTACCCTTAGGAACTCCACGCATCATCCTGTCCCGTGGCCAATCAATTGAGTAACTGGACTGCCACGACATCTTCGGCGATGACAAAAGTGTAAACGCTGTGAGCACTACCAGAGTAGTCATCAGAAACACCCTCAATCGTAGTGAATATACAAAGATAAAAACTTCTGGAGGCAACTCATTTGGTCTTCTTCCCGTCCCCATAACAAAGTCTCCCTCACTAGTCTCGCTCCTGTCTCACGTCGCCAGCGTCCCTGAAGCTGCAGGCCGAGTAAATCCAGCTAGACACCGAGAACTAGATCTCCTTGCGCCTCTGAAGTTTCAGAAAAGACGATCGCACAGCTTTAAGAGCCTATTCACAAATTGACCGATTAAATGCGCCATATCTGGCTTCGATGTAGCATTGCACAGCATTGCACATGTCCTCCACAGCATGCAGTTTCCCAGACTAACCTCCTTTGTCTGGTGTGTAATGCCGCTGTCTAATTTTCCTGGCCGGCGGACTCTCCCTGGTCAGATGCACGGACAATGGGACAGGTGAGAGTCTCAATTCAACATTCTCAAAACTAATTCCCGCCTCAAATTCACACCACGCAAAAGTGAGGAGACTAGAGTACAGATATGGAAAAACCAAGAGACTACGAGATATCGTAGAGCTAACTTGCTAAGGGAGGAAAAAATAAGAGACGTGAAAAAAGAGTGTAGATTGATGGCAATGTTTGTGCAAAGTTTGCTTTGAGCAGAAATCCAAGAGACTATGAGATATCGTAGAGCTAATCTAAGGGAGGGAAAAGAAAGAGAAGTAGAAAAAGAGTGTAGATTGACGGCAATGTTTGTGCAAAATTTGCTTTGAGCAGAAGTGCTTGCTACAACTGCAGCTGCATAATTTTTAGCGCAGAATGAGAATGGATGCACCTAAACCAAAAGTAGGCAGCAGAATCCCGGAGAGAAAGGGCCTAGCTCGACAGACACGTCCGCACACGGGATCCCTCCTCCCATCTGTTAAAAGATTATTCAGAAAGGAACTTCTGCTCTCGCGCGGCCACAGGTGATTATTATGCCCAGACCTGCCCCCTTCCTACCTCGTCCTCCTCCTCTCATACACTCCCTGTGCGGATATCCTCAAGCTTGCCCATTCTCCTCCTTCCTACTCGTCCCGTTTGCCGGGCCATATCGGTCGACATTTCAAATTATTCCTCCCAGATCTGTCTGTCCGCACTACAATAGCAAGAATCACCTTGCCCGGCCTCTCTGCCGTCTATGTCTGCACCAGCATGACCAAACATTCCAAAACTTGGTCCGCCACCTCCCTCTCTCACGCTTTCTACCTACTACGCTCTAAAGCGACTATACAGGTGCATTCTTACTTTCCTTCTCTTCACCCTATCTTTACACGAGCACAAAACATTCCGACAATAACGGCATCCAGATTTCTGTCCTGACATCCTACGTCTCCCTCCCTCGAAACTTTCTGCGCGTTTCTCATTTTGTCTCATTGATGGCCCGTCCCTAGCCCCCCTGGGGACGGCCTTGACTGGGCCGGCCCTCTCCCTCTCCTTTACTCTCTCTCTCTCTCTCTCTCTCCATTCGCTCCCCACCTCCAACACGCTACGTAACTATTGCTTCATCCCTGGGCCCCATCCCTCCCCTTAACCCGCCTCTAACCCTTCGTTAGTGGTACTTAACCCGCCTCTAATTCTTCGTTAGCGGCGCTTAACCCGCCTCTAATCCTTCGTTAGCCACCCGTAAGCCTAAATCCACGCAGACGCGACAATCGGCGGCCATGTGGCGATGCGCCACACGCGGATTGCTGGCTGTGCCACCTGTCTCGCACCCAATTTCCTTTTACTATTTTAAAAAGTATTACTTTATTTAAACTCTGGTCACTGGTGCGACTGTATTATATTCTTATTGGTTGTGTACTAGTATTTGACTATTGACCCGACCTCATCCCTATACATCCCGACAATCATTGTCAATTAACTGCTTTCAAATTATATATATATATATATATTTGGGTTTTTTTCAATTAATATTGATATCTGGTTAAGAAAAAACAAAAAAAAGACTATGGACTTGAGTCTTGGTATCGCGGCTAGTCATCCATAACCGAGGTTTGGAGACATTTTGCTTACGTGGCAGCTTTTAATTTGTCCTGGACAGGCCGGTCACCCGCCGTCACCATAGCCAATAGGTCCAGAAACCTCGGTTATGTCCGGTAGGGGGGAGGCTTGACCGACTACCGGGTGTAGCGGACACAAGGAGTCCTTGGACGCTACCGCTACAACCCGTAGCTGGTCTCGCCTCCCCAGCTACCTAAGTATAAAGTTCCTGCCCGAGGACTTTCCGCCGTTTAAGGGTGGGCCCGAGGGCATACCCGCAAACGGCGGAAAGTCCACGGGCAGGAACTTTCCGCCGCGTAAAAATTTGCTCACCTTGGTTCCACCCTCTGACTAGCTGGCTTCACATCAACCCTAGATGATATGTCATCCAAGGGACAAGATTTCATCTCCCTCTGGCAACGAGGTTCCAGAAATGGAACCACCCGTTCCATGCTCCCGCCCCCAATGGCATCACTGGTTCCATGCCACTTGTGCATCCTGGGGAGTTCTGCTTCAAAATGCCCTAAAAAGTACAAAGGAAAATCTATAGCAGGTTTTTATGTTAGTCGCACTCATTGCACTGGTTAGGGGCGGGATGGGCATGGATGAGAATTGATGTAAACAGATGCTGCTCCTCACGGATGAGAAAACGTGTTCATCCAAAACAAAGCTCGGGTTAGTAGGAGTAAGCACGTAAGGACGTAAGGACTTGGATTAGTTTCAAAATAAAAATATTACTAAAAACAAAAACTTAAGTTAATGCCTCATAAAGTAGAGTGTCATTTAAGACAGTCATCCGTTCACTCATTCATCCATCCAAACTTCATTCACCTACGAGTGAGAGAAAACGGACGGGAAGTGGTTGGATGACGTACGCGAGGAAGCCGGCGCGTGGAGAGGTGCTCACTGCTCTCACGCCTCACGCCCGTTCTGACGGCAGAGCTCCGGCAAATAGTTTTGCTGATTTATTTATATTTTCAATTCATATTCCCTGCCATATTCCAGCAATCAGATCGTTATTTGATTTGATTTATTGTCATTTCGTATTTAATTAAATTCCCGGCCAATAATGAAGATAAAGCCAGCCAGCCCGGGAAGGAAAGGAGATGCTTCTCGCAAGGCGCTTCTTTGAAAGGGGGCGATGGAGCGAGCGAGGGGGGGAGGGGCGGTGTTGGTGGGGTTATGACAGCGCCTGAGCCCGCACATGGGACGCCATTACTTTTTGGAAGCGAGCTGTGATCATTACGAGCGAGCTGGGACACGCTGTGGGAGTGCTGGACAGCTCACAGATTGAGGGCGGCATTGGCATGGTACTTATGGATTGCTTGTGAGTTGGGGTTGGAGTGATGTAAGTAAGGATGCTTTAGGGTTACGAATTGAGTCTCCCATCTCTGTCTCCATCGGTTTTTGTGACTTGGGGGATCCGTTTTGTTGTGAATATCCTGCGGATGGTTGCTCATAGCGGCATGAGTCCCTCGAAAGTATGTAGGATATGGAGTGTAGAACGTCACACTGACCTAGCCTTCAGTCGGATCGTCAAGGCCTGGACTTCATCGGCATTTACCAAACCCTCCTGTGCAGTTTCAACTTTGGCTAATGATTGTGTCTCGATGCAAATGCTGTTAACACAAGGGGTATACTTGCATCCCAGACTTGCACAAGAGCAGCGGTCAGAAGTACACAGTTAAACTCCTTCAAGGAAGCCCCTGGTGTGTGGGGAGTGAGAGCTTTTAGCAGATGACAGACTACAAACTTACACTGACAGCACTCCACTATCCAAAAGAGACTGTCCTGTGGTGCAAACTAGGCCATCGGACTGGACATTGACTCGCCCCATGCGCAACACATGGTTAGACTGTCAGCGAGGATCACAAGGGGTAACTAGATCCGTTTGAGTAGCTCGCAAAGATATATTTGGTGGAGTTGTAGCAGTATTCATCAAAAGATTTCACCTTTGAAAGAGACGGAATTGAACCATGCCAGGCCAAATTAATAGGAGCCTGCTTCCTCCAGGCAGGTGCTGACCCTTTCAGGGTGGACTTAACAGATCAAGGGACTTGCAGCAACATGACATTGGTAACGATAGTACCTCAATCTTAGCCATGGTTACATGACCACACATTTTGGACTATTATCACCCTCAGGCACCTGCTGAAGAAGGTTTGCTGCCAATATCCTCAAAGAGAACACTACCCAGGACAGCGTTTGGCCATTGACAGAGCCCAGATCAAGTGGTTGTCCATTTCCCACTTCTGTTAAAGAGAGGTCCCTTTTGAATTGTCACCCAAACACAGGGGGATGATTCTATATGAGACTGCTCAGCTACACCAATAATGTTCACTGTCCTCTTGTGCGGAGGCCAGGTAGGCATCCCTCACTGGAGTTGGTTGCCTGCTGCATCTTTCAGGGTGGGCAGGCGACATATGACCAGCCCTGAATTGTGACATCAATTCAGGCCCAGAATGAGAAATTCCCTCATCTGGCTTACTATTTTATGTACACAACATGAAATTCTAGCCTTTCAAAACAAAACTTTTGAAGTCCTTCGAAATGAAGAAAACAATCCCTGGGACAACATTTTGAATGGGTGGTTGGCACCCTCTGCAGGTCCACAGTGGTGAGAGAGTATTGTGGGTCCTCTCACATGCCTGTAAACCACCTTCTGCATCAAACCTGTTCCTTCTTTCAGAGTGTGTATGCTTGTTGAATTGCGTTCTCATCTAGGCCTTTTATTTTAGCCCAGGCATCCACATGCCCCTTCAGAGTGTGAATCTCTCGCAACCTGCCCATCCCATGCACCATCCACATCACTTCAATTCTCACATGGTAGCTTTCTAGAGGGAGCAGTACGAAGACTGCGGGAAAGGGATCTCATGGAAAGAAAACACCCGAAATGAAACTCACAAAGATGAGCAAACTTGCTAAGGCTGATTGTCCCTACATGAAGAAAGAAGTCAGAGACACCATGTAACGAAAGTCTTCACAGAAGTAGTATGTCTATAACTATATTCGATCAGCCACTAACCAGCTTACAGAAAAGAGTAGTGCTTTGGAGAAGACCATCCTCTGCACATACTTTGTACAAATCAGTGTGTGAAGCAAATATTAACATGAAACTTGATCAAGCCTTTCATATACCTTCAAGCTTACCTTACCTCCAAAAGTGCGGTATCTAAAGTACTGTACTACTCATCCAGCATTTCGGTTGGTTTAACACCGATAGAAGTGAGAAAGTACCTGGCCATCTCAGCTCGCCGCCTGGCTTGGTCAGCAAGTTCACGCCCATGTGATGTACTTACAGTGATGGCGCTGCTCGGCATTCCTGCAGATATCCAAATGTGGTATGCTCATTTCACGACGCATTGGGACCTGATATGCAAGATGAGCAGTGACACCTACCTCCCCCTACCTCCCACCCTCTACTTTGCATGGTTGGACCGCTCATGACCTTATCTACTCTGTGGGGTTAAGTGAATCTGTTCCACTGGCAATGGCAGCTGTTAGCAACAAGTCATGTGAAATGAAATGACCTTATTATGCTCGACCCAGTGTCTGTTGTGGAAGCTGGTCTATCTTAAACATTTAAAAGGTGGAAATGTGCATTGGGAATTCTGGTTGACCTGAAGACGACGCATCAGGACTAGCCTGACCAGTTCGTGCACTTATAGCAGCCCACTGAGCCTGCCGAGCTTGAAGACCATAATTCCGTTGGCGAGTAAAGAAAACCTTCTTCTCTGTCAACAAGATCCAGGCTTTTCCGCTCACACTGTACCTACCGCGCGGTCAGTTTGATAAGGTCCAATGGAAAATACGAAATTAAACTGTCACCTCACGCAGAATGTAGAGAGTTAGGAAAGAGTGAGAATGCTGAAGGTGGAGAGAGCAAGGAAACAATAACCAGTTAAAGAACATCTTCCATGCTGTGAAATAGCCCAGTAGTCCTTCAATATCTCAAAAGGGATGTCAGCGGAAGAGATTGAGGCCAGAGCTTGGCCTTTGATTGAATCGTGCAAGGACTATCTACAGGGCCTAACCTCCATGTAAGACTATATTTCCAACCTCTGTAATGTCAATCCAGTGGGGAAGACAATGTGTTCAGGAACTTTCAAGGAAGATCTGTTGCTCATCATCATCCCCACAAATCGAATATGGGGGTTTTGTTAGCTTTTTTTGTTCACTCAAGAAGCTTAATGCAACTGAAAGCTGTGGCCGTCCTTGGGTTGCATTTCTGATGGGAAAATTACACGCATCAAATGGATGGTATGAAGGAGCTTTTTTGTGAAGGGTCCAATGAACGTCAATTTTGAACCTACGGTGCATTCTTTGAGCAAACCTTCCATGATGGTATGGGGAGCCAGTCTGCTTCCTCTCTCCTTACCCTCCTTTTGTGCTCCATCTGAAAAACTCTAAGAGTATGTTTCAAAAAGTTACCTGTGGTTCTAGAACATAAGATAAGGTATAGAAGTTGAGCTCTTACTCGTACAACCAAATGATGCCGGCCCACCGCCAGCCACATCCTTTTATCTTTGCAAATCCCCAACATGCATAAACTGCAATCAATGTGGCAACCAATTGAGCCAAGATGAAGGCTGCAATCAGCCATAGCCCAGGCCTCTCCCTGAATGACCAGCTCCGTGACCGTGTCACAAAGATGAGAGCTTGGCTCACAATACTCACTTGGAGATAGATCACCGCTGTCTCTTGGTAAGCATCATGAGAAATTTGTCTCACCTGCAACGCCATCCGTAGGAGCGCGGTGCAGTATTTAACTGGTAGGTCAATGACAGGAGAGTGGATTCCATCATCCCCTCCCTGTGCCATCCATTTCCTTCCTCGGTTAGACTCCCGGGACCAGCTCCAGAGGGTTTGCTATCTCACACGTTTTGGCCAACATTGGCAGAGAATGGCCTCCGGAGTACTTCTCGTCTCTCTTTCCCTGCCCTGGCATTTGGATGTTGGAGTCTACAGCAAAACCCAGATACCACAGAAATATACTGAGAGATCTAACAATGAAAGAGAGCCATATGTTCAGCGTAATTGCATCTTCAACAGTCCCATCCACTGTAGAATCTGCTACACTGTCCGGTCCTTGAGGTGTTACATTTCAGTAGGGAATGCGACTTTGTTTTGGTTTCAGTCCACGCCACCCTCTAAGGGCGAAGGCCAATTCTTCCTTCACTCGCCACTTCTCCCATTCCTGCATCGCTCGCAGCATGCTCAAAATAAAAAAAAAGCCAAAAACCTCATTAACAATGTTATATCGTAGAGACAACACAAATCCGACAAATAAGAAGGTTGAAAGTAGGAAAAATCACAACAAACGAGGAGTTTAAACAGAACCACGGCACGCCAAAGACCGAACCGGACAAGGCAAACACAAAAGGAGAAAGGACTCAGCGGATGCACAACACACAACTAGCATCCTCCACGGACAACAAAGTGAAAAAAGGAGAAAGAATCTCCAGAAGGGGAAAGAAAAAAGAGTCGTCTCCACTTTGGGTGGTACACTATGCATAAGTTTTGGTTTTGATTTTAAGAGTGCTTCCTCCCTTCCTCTTAAAAACCAAGAGGAACAAAAGGAAGAGTTCACCTTAAATTTTCTCTCAAGAAAAGGGTGTCTGGGCAATAACAAAAAAACAAGAAAGGGTAGAACCTAGGAAAATCCCCTGAATGAATAGCTCCTTCAGCTTCCAGGAGTCAGGGTGAGAAGATGGAACCACAATGTCCTGTACCATGTCAAAGTTAGTCCAACTGGATGAAAAGTCTGTCACAACCAAGTGGCACCACATCAACACGGGTCAGTGTTTGGCAAACTCTCAGTATCCTTAAGTTATGCCTCTGATCTACAAAATGTCTTGTATTCCCTGCCTCCATTGCGTCGGGATTGCGAAACCACTTCAACTCACCCTCCAATTTAGGAAGGGGTCAAACATAGAACCTGCGCCTTTCTCTCTCTCTCACTCTCTCTATGATAAGCTGGTGGGTCAAAACCCCACAACCAGCTTTGGAATGGTTAGGATCCTGCGAGTACACTTCAAATCTTGGACATCACCGGCCACAGGCTATGGAAAACCAGTAAATTTCTCCCTCTCTTGGGCCTCCGCTTCATGAAGAAAAAAAACTTCCAGTGGGCCAAGATTTTGACAAAAACTAATTTAATAGTATCAACTCTCAGTCAGAAGTGAGGTAACAGTCCACACACCTTGGAGATGGTCATGATGGTGCCATCATTGAGGATGGCAATTACAAGAACCATAAAAGGTGAGAAGTCAAACTTCCAGATCAATGATAGGAGCACAAATCCCACGACAATGCGTATAGTGATCGACACGGCATAGATAGTATAGTTCTTCATGCGCTGAAATATGCAGCGACTTGTGAGAATTGCAGTTATGATCACACCCAACCCTGTCATTCATGACCGTATAGGCAACTCTCTACTTAGTCAGATAGAGGGGCAAGAATAAATTTCCATTTGATTTCTAGGTAGAGAATGTACATCACAAATGGGTGGTCTCACTCACACTTAGAATACTGGAGGGCTGTGACATATGTACGTACGGTATTCAAAGATTGACACCATCATCAGAAAGCAACATCCACAACTATGCACCACTCTCCAATTATTAGTTATTTTGGATGACAAAGATGCTGTTAGGGGGTGCGAACAGTCACCCTGTCCTCTCGAATTAGATGGATGGAGACCAGGCCCTTACCTGATATATGTCAAGTATGTATTTGAGACCTCAGCTGCTGTGAGAGGTCTTTACAGTCTTTAGGTGGAAGGTTTGAAACCTGGAGGCTCTTTCCTGGTTGACTAGCATGAGAAGGTAGATATTGGAGTGGTGACTAAACTAAACACCCATTTCGTTTGACTTGCAACAAGTACTGAAATCAAAGGGTGCTCACCTGGCTGGGTTAGTACAATATCAGCTGCATTGCGAGCAGCATCTGTGGCATCAGCCACTGCAATACCAATATCAGCCTTCTTCAAGGCTGGCGCATCATTCACACCATCCCCGGTCATTCCACAAATGTGATTTCTTGCTTGCAACATCTTTACTATATTGTATTTGTGCTCTGGGAACACACCTGCAAATTTTATGAAGTACTCTGGTTCTTTCTCCATAAGTTCAAGGCCTCCTTCAACTCCATTGCTATAGACTACAATTTAAGGTCTTTTAAATGATGTACAATTTGGGTATATACAGGAGGGTCTGCTCAGGGAAAGGTTCAGTTGAAGGAGAGAGCATGTTAGGGAGGAGATGCATGTCAGTGAGGAGATGAGCTATTTGTTATCTTGAGGTGGTGCAAGCGCAACATGACGTGTCTAACTAAAACCTTGCATGCAAAATATTAATTGTGTGAATGTGTAAGATCAAGGGTAAGCATGATGCCTGCAAACCCATCAGCTTGCTCAATCAATTCGCCCTCGTCCAGTCCCACCATTGACTCGTCTGCAGGTTCTCTCCCTTTGCCAAACAAAGCTGATGAAGGATACATGTTTGTGCCCATCCCCAACCGTCGCCCCGTCTCTTTTGCAATTGCCAACTGATCTCCTGTTATCATTTTGACATTGACACCAAGTTCCAAGGCTCGACGCACAGTGTCACCAGTGTCATGGCGAGGTGGGTCAAACAGAGGGACCACACCAAGCATCTCCCATGGCCCTCCCTCGCTCTCTTTTGTGCCTTCAGGTACTTCCTATTTAGTGCCAAAAACCGCATCAAATCCAACAGGTCAGTTAGGCATTGTCATTGAAAGTTGGCAATTTAGTTTGCATACACAGTGATCTAAGCACAAGTGAGTCATTATAGTTGAGATTACTCATTTCCAAATTTATGTTCGTCCTTGAGGTACTTCCCTGTGGCTCAGGCCCAGAGATTAAGAGACAAAATGACTTAGTTTTGTAGCATTTGTAGCATGGTACAGGACCACAGTGTGGATGTTGAGTGGTACCTGGTAACCAACTCCTAGGCTCCGCAGACCCCTGCCCGCAAATCGGTTGATAATCTCATGTACTCTTGCCTGAATTTGATCCTTGTTGTGAGCAAGCTCTAAAATTTGTTCTGGGGCTCCTTTGGTTGCTCGATGCATTTTGCCATCGGCCGTCTTGTAGGTCATTGCTGTACGCTTGTCAGTGGGATTGAAAGGCAGGAAATGGACTTCCTCAATGCCATCGCGTGCCTCTTTTGGATCCCCCAGCATGTTGCAGATTGCAAGGTCAATGGCGTCCTTTTTTTCATTGAGCAAACCAACCAAACAGTTAGTAATCAGGGGAGGATGATATCTACTCCTAAGCACAATCTGGATCTAGGGTAACAATGCATAGAATTATTATCAGCCCTTGATACTAGTGACATGAGAGGAGTAGGGATTTGCTGCGTTATCTGAGTCACTCAATTCGGGACAGCAAGTTTGACAGCAAGTATGGGAATGCAATTAGAGATTTTTTCATTTATTTACACCTCAAACAGTTTTGACCTGATTCTCAACACGGGATGCGCGTGCTGCAGTAACCAATATAAGTGCTTTGTCCGCACTTTTGGAGGTGACCTCAATGATGTTTTTGTCAACTGTGAGACGATTCAATGTCAGGGTTCCCGTTTTATCAGAGCAGAGGATATCCATGCCAGCCATCTCCTCAATTGCAGTCATTCGCTTGACAATTGCACCTTGCTTGGCAAGGCTGTGAGACCCAACAGCCATTGTAACAGACAAAACTGTTGGCATCGCAATGGGAATGCCCCCAATCAAGAGAATCAGCATATCTTCAATCCCATTTCGATATTTCCGGTGCTGGATCGGGTACATTACAATAATCTCAACAACAATCCCCAAAGCAATTGAAAGTATACAGAAATTCCCAATTCGTGTGAGAACCTGCTGGAAATGCCCAGTGTGGTGGGTAGTATCAACCAAATGAGCTGCTTTTCCAAAGAATGTGCTTACACCTGTGGCAATTACTACTGCTTCAAGCTCCCCCTGTTTGCATATAGAACCTGAGAAGACTTCATCCCCGGTCCTTTTGGTAACAGCGACCGATTCACCAGTTAAGGCTGACTGATCAATTGACAGGGGGTCACCCTCAAGTAACCTTGCATCTGCAGGAACGATGTCTCCTAGCTTTATGGTGATAATATCACCAGGAACTATGATTGCTGCATCCTCTTCCTTGTATAATCCATTCCTCAGCACTTTAGCTTTTGGTGCCAGTGCTTGCATTAGTGCAGCAGCTGCCTGCCCAGCGTTTGTTTCCTCAATATAACTCACAGTTGAGTTGATCATTAGCAGGCACAAGATTCCCACAAAATCTGGCCAGTCAGGAGGTAAATTATCCCCGTTGTCCAACACAATGGCCATCAGGGCAGCAACCTCCATAACCCAAGAAAGAGGATTCCACATAAAGCTCAAAAATTTGAGGAGCAAATTCTCTTTCTGCTCTTCCAGTTTGTTGGGTCCAACCAACTTGAGTCGACACTCAGCTTCTTGGGAGGTGAGGCCTTCCCTTGTACATTTCAATTTCTGGAAGACTTCTTCAAGGGGAAGGTTCTCAAGGTCAACTTCCTCACCTTCTATATACTCTGAGCCATTCTCTTTGGAGTGTTGTTCAGCCATGATACAAACAGGTCCCTTTGGAGGACCCTCTCCTTTGACACTGGTAGAGGCAGGGGCTTCTGCTTTGTCCTTGGCGTCTAAGGCAAGGTTAAGGACCCCATTTTCAAATTCCCTGGCCTCAAACTTCTGCCCAACTGGGTCCAGTGGCTCATATCTGCATTTTTCCCCAACTGCTTTGTCCCTGTTGGGGGTAGGGGTCCTTGCTTGAGGCTTGTAATCTAGAATCAGGGCAAGGCCCTCCTTTTCAGTGTCTTCAGTATTGGCTGCCTGTCCTACTAGGGATTCACTATACAATGGATTGTATGTGCATTTCTCTCCCTCTGCTTCAGTCCTTGTAGGAACGATGGCCTCTCCTCTGTCCTCGTACTCTAGAGTCAAGGCGAGGTCTTCTTTCTCAATTCCACATTCCTCAACCTCCTGTTGTGCTAGGGATTCAGAGAACAGTGGATTGTATCTGCATTTATCTCCATGTGTTTCATCGTTACCCTCTAGAGTGAGTGGGAGCACCTCCTCCTTGGAATCCCCAGTGTCTGCTTCAGCTTGTTGTCCTACTAGGAATGTGGAGTACAATGGCTTGTACCTGTGTTTCAAATGACCCTCACTCAGTTAAAGAATGGACTTTGAAAGGCTGTTAACTGATGTCCACATTCATGTACATTGTTTGAGTAATGTACACCTCCACTCTGTTGAATGAAGATAAGACTGTTGCTTTGTGCTTCATGCACTGACTTGACATCAACATCCTCTACAAAGATTGTTAGGTTCATGCAATGACATGGGAGGATTCCAAAGAGTGTCGAAGTGAACTGTATTAAACAATTACAGGATGGCAGAGACAAACCTCCTTACAAGAAAGATTCATGTGAAATTCGGCCAGTGCGTAGAACCAATCTTCGTGGTGCTGGCTCGTTGCCTGATGATCCATCCAGACCTGTACACCCACCATTAAAAGAACTGAAGAACTTGTCTCGAAGCATGTGCACTTGAGATGGTTGTGAATCGTGATCAACACACTCCATGAATCTCGCTTGTCAGAATTTGCAGCAGTCCAAGTATTGTACTGTCATTCAAGGGAGGAATCTAAATCACCAATGCTAGAGTGTACTGGGCATATGGTTTAAATTAAGCTGATGTTTTAAATTACTGGCCAGTTTGTTTTTTCCAAGTCTTCAGACATTGATTAGAGCAACGGGATATAAGGTCTAGAAACTGCTATGATATAAAGCGGTTTCACCCTCATCTGTAGAGGTATGCAAGGATTTAGCAGATTGCTGCAAAAGTACTATCAAACGAGTTTTCTTTAATTTGAGTAATAGAAGGAGCAGAAATGTAAATGTCTACAGTTGCTAGTATGTATACATTCTGTTGCCTACAGTTTCTAGGGGTTGGACTGGAGCCCAGAATACTATTGTCACTATTATATTGCAGTGCAGCCACAAGTGAATTAATTTTAGGGCACCATGACAAGTTGCCAAGTCCAACAATTCACACCATCACACACCGGGGCTAACAGTCCTCTGCAAGATCAGCAATCAATTCAGCCAGAAGCACATATTCCCACAGGAAACCAAATTAGCTACTGATCTTTCCCACCACTCTAATACCTCCCCTGGAAGTAAAAAAAACTTCCTCGTGTAGATTTAGTGGGTTTTTCCCGATCACATTTCTCAAAGTTAAGGTGAAACCGCCCTGATTGTTCCACCTGATTGTTCCTCTCCTTCCTCATGCCAAGTAAACTTGGGCTGACTTGCTGAAAGGGCTGTCCTCTCGGTTGTGGACTGCCCTTCATCATTTCCCTCGATTGAAGTGCTTGAATCATCCATTTTGCATGGCAGTTAAGCAATCAGTCCAGTAGATTGGGCGTAGTGCCCCCTCTTCCTTCTCCCGACTTCCATGTTGTATTTTCTTATAGAGTGTACGGGGGTCTCTTGCTTAATCTTCTGCATTGAAATCATGCTACGATTGTTGGAAAGTCAGGAACATCTTACAAAGCCCATAGAATGTAATCCGTGGATTATGATGAGGCCCAAGTAGGGTCATCACATTGAGCCAATGGAGGGCTAACATGCCATCTAATACCATAGAAGCCCAAAACAGCCATCGACTTCCATGATGCAAAGAACTCCAACATCACCTGTACATATCAGGAGATTTTTCTCATGTCCGATGTAAGCTTTTCCTCAGACCCACAAGTGTAAATCTTGGTGGACATTGATGCTCGAGTTGTGGGCCCATAGAATTCGGAGGCCAACCGGTCTTCTCATAACTGCCTCGAAGTCGCAATATCCATCCACATGAACAGAGTCCCTAGACCTTAGATCCAGGGCGTGTCACGCTGCCCAAGAACATGTTCTCAAGCGGTTTTCTAGACTTTTTCCTTGAATGAGAGTCCCCAATCCTTACATTGTTGGTTGTTCAGTCTTGTCCTTTTGGCATGGCCTGCATGTTTGTGGTAGCATGTAGGACTTCACATTTATCATCCCTATCATTCCTCTTTTTGAACTCTTGCACTGTGATGCATTCAAGACACCAACCTGAGTACCCTGGCTGTGTTTTTTTTGTTCAATTGGTTGTATCTTTCTTCACATCTGTTCCCCATGAGGAAGATCTTCACCCTCACAGTTTTGGACCACAATTGTGTTGTACAGGCTCTGCTGTGGTATCCTGAGCTCTGATAGTTTGATGACATGAAGTGTATTTTGGAGTGAAACTCTGACACTGGTTCATCACCTAGAAATCTTGGTAAGGAAAACTCCTATTGGACAGTGCAGAAGTCAACCCCTATTTGCTATGTGTGCTGCCTACCTTTTGAAGTTGTCAGTCCACACTTCCTTCAAGAACAATCTTTTTCCACAATTTGATGTACAACACAGGCTGAAGACCTGTTTCTTTCGACGCTCCAACTTTCCTAGCAATGTACTGTGAAGGATCTGCATGACAAAACTAAACTCACAATAACTGCCTCCACTCCTATGTACCTTGATCTAGTGCTATTTTTAAGCCTATCTAGAAGCTGTGGAATAATATCCTACAGGTATGGAAGGTGCACACCCTTTCCTGATAAGTAGGGCTATAAGCAAAATCTTACTTAAATTGTAATGGCAGTTAAAGACAGTTAGGCAGCTTTAGCAAAGCCAATGCGCTCATTTCCGTAGTCAAACACAGTGTGATAAACCCCCATGAATATGTCTCCCAAAATCCTGCACTCGCCACCAGCCCAACAAGACAACATAGCTGTTATAGTTCAACCAATTGCTATTAAAAGGATCTTTGCAAATACAAGGGGAAAAGACCACACTTGGAAAATGCAAATATGCAACTTATGTCAACCAGTCACATGACACTGAAAATTTAAAAATTAGTGTAGGTGGGCCCTACATTCAATTTAATCAGCTTGGCAAACCTTTTCCATACGGCATCTCCTTTCTTCCACTCCTCATCTCATACACAAACAAGAACCAAATTTTTGTCGACCCCTATCGGACAGTGAATCTGCTCTATCCTGGCCAACGCTCAAAACTTTTCTTTCTATTAACACTTCTTCCATTTATAGGTAGTTTTGAAAGAAAAACCAAGGAAAGATTCAGGCAATAAAGGCAGGAAATGAGAAAGGTTGTAGAATACCAGAGGGGCCCTGCTGGAGGGGCCACATCAAGCGCAAGAAAGCCACTGATGCACTGAGCTTCTAAGCCTTCCCCAACCTTCAGTACATACTGTGATCAATATGAAACAATCAAGCCCCACATGTTAGCATGCATCTATCACCCTGGTAGAAAGATGATACAGCCGCGGTATAAATCGCCTCATCTTAACACCACTACATCTTTTGTCTGAGACCAACATTCTCTTTCTTGGTAATTCAGGCTTGATCAGGCATATTTCAAGATATACAAGAGCAGATATCAACAGCATTGTCAACCCAAAAATATGGTTCTCCAGGGCTCTGACTTTGCCAAACTACCTTGTACACTCATAACATACTCTGCAAATGCTTTACTCCCATTTCATTCCCCGCTTGCAAGCACAATATGAAGATAAACAATCCTATTTGTGTAGATCCTTATCTAGCTGATGAACACTTTTACTCCTGACTAGAAGAGACTGGATCTACTTGCTCCCAAGGAAAAGAGTTCAATAGTGTTGCAGAACATGATCATGGGGAAGATTACCCACCTCCTCAGGAGAGAGCTCAAAAGTTTTACCACCAATGGTGAAGGACACCTCTGGCATATTCGACAATGAGTTGCAATCGACAAATGATTCTCCATTGGGACTTGGTAGGCGCTCACATAGCTTTACAAACCCAAGGCAGTAAAGTAGAAAACAGATTCAGTTACAATAAAAACCTGAAATTACTGTCAATCTCCGAATTCCTCCCCAAAGACTAGAGTCGGTTGCAATGTCAAGCTGCAAAATAACAAACTAGTCCACACTAAGAGACAATGCATCATCACATCCTTGATAAATAAAATGTCCAGCACAAAATAGACGCTGAGTGATCAATCTCTCCATCCACCTGGATTTCTCACCTGGTTAAGATAAGCATCAATCTGAGTCTTGGTACGGTTTTGTTTCAATTGATTTTGAGCCCATATCACGGCCATCTCACAAACTGCACATCCTGCTTCGCTTTGAACCCCATTCGAGGAATGGAAATCCTTGTCAAGCACACTTGCAATTCTTGGCTCTCTGTTTGGCACAAGCAGGAAAGGCCTGTACTATTAGTTGCAGATTAGGAAGTATACTACAAGACGACCACAGATTGCATATGTTCTTTGTCCTTCACCTAGGTCTCCACTGACATAGTTGAGAAGTACAAATGAACAGAAAACACTAGATGGATTAGCAGAGTACATGTACATGGACAACCCAGTTTAGGAAGCATTTTTTTTTCTTCAAGTTAGGAATCAGAGTCATCAGCATGACAAAAGACGAGGGCCCCAGCAAAAGACGCAACCAACTACTGATCCAATAACCACTGGTTAAAGAGGAAAGTTACATGGGCACAGCAAAAGTGAGTGGCAATGCCAGAAACTAAGTTAAAACAAGTGCTTAAAACCTGACGGACCATCATGCGCAAGTCAAAGGTCACCTACTAATCTCCCTTCAACCTTTCGGACACTGACTGTTTCTAGTTCAAATATGTCCCATTCCTTCAGCAAAGTGTGATCAGGTGTTGAAAAGGTTCAAACCAACCTCAACTCATTAGAAGAACACAACCCAACCTCGGTGCACACTTGCTGTGGACTCATCTGCAGTATTAACCACCTCATTGCAAGTCAGAGATATGGAATAACACAAATCAAGTAGACACTGAGTCAAATACAGTCTGAAGAGTACAAGCCTGTCTCTCTTACATGACTGAGGAATTCTATCTTTGAGCAACCTTTGGGGTTGATCTGTTATAGGTTTCTGTGGTTCTTTGAGTTGTACTGTGTGATGCGACCTCTGGGTCTTCCGTGGACTCTGTAGAATTCTTTCTTCTTTCTTTCTCTCATGCATGTCATAGATTTTTTCTCTCTTTATTTCTTGGTTCTTCTCTCTCAGGTTTAACCCTTTCTGCATGCAATGATTGGCAAAGTTATATCTGTGACTGAATTGTTGGGGTCTGCAGCTGAACCTTGTGTGTTCTAGCATGATTTTTCCCAGCTTGTACATCAAATAGTCAGTTTCGTATAGGCTGAATTTTACAGCTACGCGCCAAGTTAAGGCGATTTAGGGAAGAATCTCACATAGCTGAGGCCCCCACAGCCAGTTCTGTCAGTTCTGTACGGGTCCAAATCTGGCAGTGCATGTCATGACCATTGCCTGTAGGGAATAATGAATCGGTACATCATCTCTCTCTCTGGTTGAAAACAGTGCACAGATGCAGATGAAAACAGTAAAAAGGGAAACAAACCTTGGCCAAAAGCAAATCAATGATGAGATCACCATATTGTTGAACCACCATCTTACACGCCTGACTTACAACCCCGGTGGCTCCTATGGCCTGATTAATTTCTGCTACGATCCCCTAGAAACACAACATACCCAACAAGTTCATTTCAGGTCAATATGTCTGTGTACCAAACTGCAGATGACGAGTAGTTTGTCCAGGACAACATTAACAGAGTGTCCACATATACGCACACATATAAATCCAATTTTCACCCTAGCATTACAATCAGATGTTAAGAGTCTGCCTAGTCAAGATGAAATCAACTCAGACATTGAAAGCAGAAGCTCTGCAGCTACTCTGCTGCCCATGTCACCGGAGTCTTGGAGGTGGGGCCAGACAACATCTAAAAAAGATCGTACTCCATAAACTTACCGTCCTGGTAGGCAGATATGCTGAAGGTCGAAGTAAAGAAAGAACTAACCGTTGGCCCAGCCAGTAAAGATGTTCCAGAATCCGCAATTGCTGCACAGCCTCCAGCACAAAAACCTGGATGCCAAAACCCAACACCTCTACACACAAGCTGAACCTTCCTTCATACATATAAGCCAATAACAATCAACACTGAGAAAGTAGAAGCCAATGTCAGCGTATTTGCAAAAGTACTTTACCTGAGGTATGACCGCCAATAAGAACATCCCCCAATTCAAACTGCCACAAACAACCCCATAACAGGTAATGGCTCAATACCCAACCATCTCTTCACATTACAGGCCATACATGCTGCTCATAACTTGCCTGCAAATCTATATCCCTGGATTTTGCAATCAGACCTCTTTTAAGTAAGCTTCGTGTGTTGTACACCGTGCAAACTATCAGGTAAAAGGGTTGGCAAGCAGGCACACTCCTCACAGAAGACTGTTCTTTCCCCTCCACTAGACTGCCATGTCTTCTAGGTGTCAGATCATCCACATTGTGAAATGTAATGACAACTGGCCTTGTGAATGAACTCACCATCATCCACCAACTGAAGCCAAAAAGCAAGATAATTCTGAGAATTACCACACCACTTCAAGCCAGCTAAATTATAGTGTGCAGCAAGCATGCTTCAGCAGAAGCTGCCGGCTCACCAATGACGTAACCACATACTAAACACATCCTGAAGAACACTGCGCTGTGTTCAGCAAACCAATTGTTGAGAAAAGATTAGCCACCTGCCAGTAGCCCTTGCGAGTAACAGGGGTGTAAGTATGTTCCCCGCTGAAGTGCTTGGGGTCGACACCTCCTAGCACCAGCTCCCCTCCATTCTCTTCGTCAGTCGCATCACGGTTCAACCAAAAAGAGAAGACAGGCTCCTTAACAAGTTTCTGGTCCAATATGTTATACCTGAAACACCACAACACTTACTTTACATGGACTACCTCTGCAAATCTTCTATTTAAGGGTAAACTAGTGGCAGAGAGGTTGATAACGTCTACGGAGAAATACACAAATCTTTGCACCCCTTTTCTATACTTGGATTACTAACCTACAATACCTACTAGCTGCTGCAAACTCCAGTGTGCTTGCTACAATGAGATCACGTTAAGTATGGATTTTGAAATCTTGCATCCAGAAAACACCAGCAGATTCCATGACGGTATTTTACTAAAATTCTGTCATTTAGCAGATGTCATTGCACAAGGCGAGAGCATTCTGAACAAGGAATGTAGCCATCAAGAAGGTCTGTCATCAATTCCATGAAGACCAAAAAGGGTTTGTAGATAAGAGTAACCAACAGAAGGGAAAAAATGAGATTACCAGACAGGGGTCACGCGATTGACAGAAATCTCCATAAATCCAAGGCCAAGAATGCCGTCAAACTTGGCTGCCAAAAAAGTAAGCCCAGGCTCCTTAGTTGCCTCCGCAAAAACCTGTCCCAATCAATCAACCCAACACCTTCAGCTTAATACCTCATGAGCAGTCCATGGTATTGTGTAGGACCAAACATTCACAAGATACTATCATCAGGAGATACCATCTCATATTGAGGCCCAAAGTTCCAAAAAACCAAAAGTTCCCCAAAATACAACCAGCTGGTCCAGTTACAACCATCAGTGTCCCGTGCAGAAAATACAGGTTTTTCCAGATCAAAATCTTGACCTTCTTTATGGAAAATAGTAAGAATAATTATAATAACAAGTACCATTAAAGTAAATTAAGATTTGTGTCTGCCAAAGTATGTCTGTTTCATCCTCCCACCCCTCTCTCTCTTTTAAAAAGCTGTAGAAGGAAAGGAGGAGACAGCCCAGATAATAATGAAAATCCCCTCATTACGATCATGCGAAGCAAGTGGCACGGCCAGTGGGGCAATCACACACAGAGTGCAGACAGAAACAGAGAGAGTGGTCAAGCAAACTATAGTCCCAAAAAGATACACCCAAAATGGGGAAACACACATAAATCACAAGACAACAGTATACAGTGCTTAAAAACGCACAAGACTCCTAGAAGGAAGTATTTGATGTGAAACAAAGGAAAGGATCATGTTCAGAAGATAAGAGGAATTTCTTTGAAGTATCAGCCAATCACTTGAAACCCATCAACTTTGATCCAGAAAAGTATGTAAAAGTACGCACAATGCGAGAATATGAAAAATGTGACTAAAAATATATGTCTATAAAACTCACCTGCCCTTTCACAACAATATCACCCAATGTGACATCATCTGCACTGAGAAAGCCTTCCATGGATCCTGTACCATACTCAATGGCAAACGAAGTGCCTGCACATCCATCAACAACATAGCTCAGTTGTAGTCCACTACATTATTACAACATTTCTAGTGCGACAAACTTAGAAAAACTGCAGTAAACAGCATCTCCCTCAACTCCACATTAAGACTGCTTGCTTATGCTTTCTCATGTGGCCAGCTACCCACACCACTGCAACAGATAACTAGGTTACAACCAAGAATTGCAAGCTTTCTTGTCTTTCTTATCTCCCTCTCAGTTTAGGTCTGTTCGCAAAATGAATCTGGGCAACAAGATACAATGCTAGTTCTCCAAAGGACTTCAGAATGTCAAGACCTATTCGGCAATTCAAACAGGAAAGGAAGTTTGCAGATACCATCTGCCTTGTAGCTGCTCGACTTGCTTGATTTGTACCTGTGATGGAAATAGCACGCCAGCTGGAACAAACACATTGCCCCTGATCAGACTTTGACTGGCAAAAAGTGGCAAGATGCTATACCCCAAACCCCACACCCCACAAACATACTCGAGAGCGAGAGACAGAGAAGAGAACCAGAAACAGCGGGAACCTCCGCGAATAAATTAAGACACGTGGTAGTTTCTTTCAACGCGTTGCACAGACAAAACTTGCATTCCCTTCATCCTCTCCCTCCCGGAAAGTGTAATGGCCCCACAAAACTGGCCTCTTCATAATCAATATACCACACATGGATATAAGAGTATAACATGCCCGAGGTAACCTCATGATCGCTACAGTCCAGTAGTGTTTAACTTCAGCCTAACATGCCTACCACACAGTAGTCTAAACCCGTCAGGCAGTAGTCACGGTTCTCTTACTCTCCAATCCATTTCTTTCGAACCCCTTCCAGAATTACGATCAGATAATAAATTGAACACTCATTCTAAAGGTCATACGCACCGAAAGATGGCACTTGGTGGATGGAACCCAAAGATTAGCACTCCCAGTGTCAAAGATGACTGTAAATTTCTGCTTCGGTGATCCAACGCTAATTTCTCCATAGTACTGGGCGTCCAGGTAGTTATTCAGGCCAACATAATCTCCTTCATCGTCCACCCCCGGGCCTGCACCCAGAAATCTTGATCTGTCCACTGTGCGCAATCTGGCAGCTTTGATCCCTTTCACATCCAACGGCTTCTTCTTCAGAGAAATCCGTCCGAGGCTTCCCTCCACTGCGACAGCATACAGTAAAACGGAGACCAGAACCCAAGCTACCACGGAACGCAGCGACAGCCCCATCCTACCCTCCATTGCTTCCACTAATTGCGGCCTACTCCCTCTGATCCTTCACCTCCTGTAGAACTACGAGGTGGGCAGTCTTACAAACCAAGATATCAGGCTCCTACAGTGCCCGCATTCCGATACCATTCATATATCCTTGGATTCTTCTTTGGATTGCGAAAGCGCAAGCGTGCATCTGCCTCTTGCGTAAGCAAGAAACCGACAAGCTTCGGCAAGCGACAAGGACACCCGTCCACAAGGCAGTGGAGCTCCGTAGGACAGGCCCAAAACATGTGGAACTGTCATCGTCTCCGGCCCATCTCCCCGAAGCTTCCTCCCACAAATCTTTGTGTGTGTCTTCACAGATCAAAGATTTTTCTCCCCGAAATCAGCGATGTCCTCGGTTGTGATTAAGCAAACGCAAACCTCCGTGGTTGCAATGATGGCGTTGCTTCAAGCTTGTGCTTGTTCTTATTGTAACTTCCCACGCACTGAACAAGGCACGGGTGCCTCGAATCACGCAAAGCGACTCACTGTTACCCAGTCTCCATTTTCACTTGTCTTCAGTTGGGCAGGCATCCTTCATCATCACATTCATAAAGCTTGCTATGAAGGGACCCACAAAGGCCATCCCAGATCAAAAGTGACCCTTCTCAGCCAAAGGCATTCAAGCATCCATCATTTGGACACTGGATCAGATTCCACCAGACTCCATCCCTCAGAAAGGACTTCTTTTTTACATGTTATTGAATACCAGTTTTTGTCACCTTGTCAAGGATGGGACCACAGGTCTCAAAAACCAATCCACATAAAGCCAACGTTAATAAGAGCCACTTCCCCTTAAGGTAGAAGCTCCATCTTATGGTATGGGTGTTTGTGCCTTGCCTGTACATAACCAGGCTGATGCTGGATTCAATCCCTCAACATGGATATTTACCGCTGCTAAGGATGAAGTGAGTAGCCTTCAGATTGTCTACAGACACCATGTTGTCATTGGGAAAGCAAGATCAGGCTGGATGCTTCCAAGACGATAACCAATGCAGTGGGCCAGAGATATGAATATTGTGCGAGTTACTCTAAATCAGTTTAGAGACAACATTGTGTGTACACGTATGATCTACGAAAACTGCATAACATGGTTTACCAAAGAAGGTGAAGTTGTCTACAACAAGGCAACAAGCTTCCATTGCACAAAATTTCGGTCCCAATATTGAAGTGGCTTGATTTGAAAGTGAATGTGTGAGCGGACAGGGTACAGGGTGACAGTTTTGGGTGCAAAGAAAACTCTCCCAGCTCCTGTGCATGTTAGAGGATGAGTGTCCTAGTAAAGTGTGGCATTGTGGCCAAGGACACATTGGTGATTTTGAAATGGAGACAATGGAAAGGTTGTCACATCTTCCCCTGATCAAAATATAAGGGAAAAGTCAAAAACGCCTTTCCCTCCCATTGGTAGAAAGGCACAACAGACATGAGTCAGACCAGCCGTCTCGTACCACCAGACCAGCCAGTGAAAAAAATCAATTGCATTTACTTTTCCAGACAATCCAGGAGACAAAGGATCGGCAACTTCACCCATCTTCATCCACGTCTTGATAATCTCGCCTATTGTCATTGCCCCCATCCCTAGGGGGCGGATCTTCACCGTGTAAGTCTACACCATAGTCTAGCCAGGGCATCAATGACTGCAAAAACACCAGAAGTGCATTCCGACCTTCCAGCTCCATTTCTTGGCCTGCTGCCAACATGTGCATCTGTTCCATGTGCTGGGGTGGCATAAGATCTGCCCCAGGCCCAGGGCCTCCAGGGAATCCCATTTGTTGAACCTCCTCAGGGGGGAGAGTTGAAGCCGAATCCGAGAATTCTGACACCAGCAAATGCCGATACCTGAACATCATGTAAGTTTCAAAGGTCAGAATACTGGAAATACCTGCTGAGGCCTGTCACCGATAAGAGCACCCTTGCCGTAGACTATCCAACCTCTGAAACCCAAGTTCTAATTCACAACAACGAAAGCTAATCTAAGCAGAGAGAAATGTCAACCATGAATCATGGCCTGTTGTAAGGAGGAAATGAGCAGAACTCCATCAAGCAGCACTGGCAGGCATGACTATTGCATAAGATTGCACTTAGAATGGTCTGAAGATGAAGAGTGAATACAAAAATGGAGAACAGCGACAGACAGAGCCAGTGCTTCATAGATAAGGAAAGGGCCACCTGGAAGCAGAAGAAGAAAGCAGTGGAAACAAAGAGAATTTAAAGAATTACTCATTCTGATCGGATTGGAATGCTTCCTTGCGCACACATGCCCAATTAGCAACTTCTCCTCCATTCTTTGCTGCTACGGATTTATCTGCAGCTACGCCAACAGCTGTAGCAGCCCTCTTCAACCACGCCTGAACATCTGGAGCTCTCCACACTAGATAGTTTCGCTCCACATAAATAGTAATCAAGTGTTCAAGAGATGGGCCTCCAGCTGTAGCCTTGCTGAAGTGAGGGTGTTTGAGAATTTTTGTCCAGGCTGCATCCTCTTTGATAGGGGCTTTGTTCACTATCCTTTTAAGCACTAAAGGATGGAGCATCAGTGCTTGCTGCAGAAGATCAGATGATGAAACTCTGTCCTCTGTCTCTGTTTCTGGCAACTGCTGCCGTACCTTGTCACTTGTGGTCCTGCACAATTGTCCCACAATGGAGTTCAATAAGACTGAATATAACTCAATAATTGGCATATCAGGAGCAAAGGGACAGTAGAAGGGGTGGGAACAATTTTGACACAAGTGGCAAAACCAATCACATTCAAGAGGATACTCCATACAATAAATCCAACACAAAACCTGACAGACTAAAAACGGCGGTGTTCCCATGTCATGTTAGTAGCAATAATACATGCTATGTTGTGTAAAATCTAAGAAAAACAACCCTGTATCTCTTGAACTGCCAACTAAAGGAAAAGGGCAGAAAACAAAAGCCACAACCACCAACAATCCTTCATGTATACAATGGCACACTCAATGCTTTCAAGTTAGCATATGGCAAATGGACTTCAACTTGAAATAAGAAAGATACCTTGGTAAGCTATGATCAGGTATCTGGGCTTCAATATGAAACCGAGCCAATGCTATTGAGAATGAAAAACTTGGAAGAAGTGCCAACGAGCGCTCTTTGCCATAAAGGTCTACAAATCGTTGCAGCCACTCATACTGTTCTGCCCTTAGAGAAAAATAGTCAATGCAAAATAGAGAGCCCAAAGGGTCATCTGAATCCAAAGACAGCAAAAGTTTACAGACTTCAAGTGCTGTCCGATGGCAACCGCGTCGTCCTAGATGTTGCATGTGCCTAAATAGAGCATAGAAAAAGGGTTTATTTGCATCGCACCCAAAATCAACCCTACAAGTTCCAAGCGAAGGATTAAACCAAGGATGCCACGCGCATTCAAGCGCATAGAGGCACCGCTCCAAAAGGTCAGCAGATCGCTGGAACTCCCCCATGTGTTTGTAGACCTCTGCCAATGCTAGCAGCGAGTCAACGTGGTAAGGGTGATGGTTCAGTAGCATGGCTATGGTATTTGGGTCATGGGAAGATACACACGCCTCGTACTTCTTTTGCACCTCCATGTAAGAGCCTGAGAAAGAGTACCTGCACACATTGGGTCTTTCCGTTAGTCAATGATAGAGCCTTAACATGGGGGAGGACATCTTGGATGACCTCAAGGGTCTACCCACTCTCGGCACTAGACTGAAATTTAAACTCAGGGCAGGAAGCCTACCTTTGAACAGCAAACAGAAGCAGAGAGGAAAGGGAGAGTGCAATTGCCCGTTGTGTGGGCAATCTGAAGACAGTATTCATTTTCTGATACACTGTCCGGGGTTCTCTCACAAAGAGACGCTCTCTTCAACTCTATCAAGGGAATTGTGCCTGTACCCCTGTTTACCAACTTTGAAAGTCTCGAGGCTGAGCCAAAAGCCCAGGCCCTCCTGAGGCCTAGTTTTTGGGCAAATCACACACAGCAGATTGATGCTTGTGTGAAGGGATTTCTAGAGGATATCTGGAAAACCCGGATTAATTCTTTATATGAAGGTAAGTCTTACTACCAAGGTCAGCCCCTGACAGAGGTAGGTTCTGTTCCTTTTGTTCCCGCTCAAACTGGGCGCGGGGTCAATGGCCACAAGGCTACGGCAAACAACGTCTTATGAGTACAATGATAGAGCCTTTCCCTGCTAGCTAAAACATATCATTTATCCCCAACTATCAGAGTACATTTTTTGATGAGATGTAAGGGGGTTGGGAGATGAGGGGCTGAGAGCACCTTCTCATGGCTCGAAGTTCAGGAAGGTAATATGTTAAGAGAAGGAGGGGAATTTGGGGAGACAAGAAAGATAGGATAGAGACAGAGGCACCAACACCTGAAAAGTTGCAGTCCATCTTTTGTGTCGGTACACTCCATGGACATTCCCCCCTCCCAGCGTGGCCAATGTTCCATGGGCACTACTAAAAGAGTCTTCTTTAACGGCAACCCTCGGCCCCCTCTGCGGGGACCCTGCCGCCTACGGGCAGACGTCATCCCACTTCCCTCTCCACTGCGCTCAACTGCATTGATAACTTTAGATCCAAAAATACGCCGCAATTCATCTTCAGCCCTCAGATGCCTTGGATCCGCAGCCAGAATCTCAGCTATAACCTTGAAACCTGAACAAACCAAATAATCAGGCTTATGTTGATGTCCATGAAAAAGTTGCAATTTTTTACTCCTTTCTGTAGTGATTTTCCCCCACTTCCCCTGTCCAGTAAATAAGTAACCCTATTCTTACCTGGTTGTGAAGGAGCATCAGATGTAGAGGCAGTCTTCGAGTTTGAGACTGCCAATTTCTCCAGCAGAACATCGACAGATTCATCCTCATCTGCAGTGGTGCTCTCCGCTACAGCAGTGGCCACTGGCTTGCCTTTCTTCTTTCCCTTATTCTTTTTCTTTCTGGCCCTTGATGATGCAGCTATGGTGGTTGGAACTTGCCTCAAACTCTGTACCTGACTACTGGTATCTTCCATCTCTCCGTCATCAATCTCCTCCACATCATCTTCTTCCTGAACCAGGCCAAACAGTGGGAAAGCAGAGCAATGTTGGTACAACCTGGCATTTGCATATTCATGACATCTAGTACCACTTTAAATCACTGCTCAGTCTTCAGTAAGCCAACAATGAAGACAGTCTTCCGGAGGCTTCAAAGAAAACAGGACAACTGAAATCCACAAGTTCCTGGAGTTGTCCTTTTGACATTGTTACATTCCATTCACCCACCAGATGGCAGAGCAGCTGGGAGCATTCTAAGAACACTCAGTGACAATTGAAAAGTACATTGCTGAGAAGGAGAGAAAGCCTCGGAGACGCAAGCATAGACTTTAGCTTGCAGTAGACCCCCTGCCTGGTTTGCACGGAGCAGAAAAAGAAGGGAGAGCAGACAGGGGATACGCAAAGATGGGGTGGGAGAACACTACAGTCGCAGGGGGAGAGGGACAGGGCCACAGAGAATTAAGACATGTTTCCAGACCTTGTCGCCCTAGACAAAACCAGAGAGAGTAGGTCGGCGCAAGGAACCACCAGTCTGCAATTAGATACACGCACTTTTGTGCTATGAACTATCCCATGCAGCCAACAATGTGATAAGGCTTCATGGGAAAGTTGATCAGAAGAACACTGATCATCCCAAATGAACTACAGATAACTGAGAGGTGCTATTTATCTCTGTTGAGAAGCCTAGCATGCCTCTGTAGCCTTGCTACCCCCATCCGGAAACTGGTTTTCATTGTCCTTGTTTTCTGGTCCACAGCATGTTATGCTATCCTAGAGTGACTATGTGTCCAACATCAACAGAGGGAAGACACAAATTCCATCTTTGATTTGAATGGCAATTTGCTGCAATTCATGGAGTACTCCAATCTAAGTAGAATTTTTCTTCTTTATTTGTATGTTTCTAGGGTTGACCGCACACACCAGGCCGATATCATGATACATGCTTCATGGTAACAAACCTTAACTGTTTCTTCTCTTTTCCAGGGAGAGAATGCACGATGTATGGGTAGCTGGCATGCCTGGCGAATTCAGAGCAATCAAAATAATGAAAGAACTCCAGATTGGACAAAGACAGTTGCAAGGCTCGCTAAACCTTGACCTCGCAGGTGAGCTAGATTTCCAAACCTAAAGGCACAAACAAAATTAGCGTCTAAGGGATCTCCACTGAGCTTACCTGGAGTCCTAGAAGATCAAACCGGTTCCTCACTGTCTTTTCAGACTCGTCGTCTTCCACATCCTCGCTGTCCGCTGTGCCAGCCATGGAATCTTCAAGCAATGTCGGCGCTTGCTGCTCCCGCAGCACACGCTTCATCATGCGGCCTGACATCGTTTCTTCTGAACTCGGGAGAGCTAGATGCAAACCTGTTTGTACTCTGCAAACTCTATAATATATCTGCTTTTTGTTTAGTAACAACTCCACCAAATTTCAATCTGTTCCCTTGACGTGCCCCTCGAAAGCTTGACTGCGTCTCTCTCTCCCTTTAATACATTATTTGCGTTGACCTTCACCACCCATACGTGGAAACTGGAAACATCCAGACTCGGGCTCTGGCAACCACTTTACAAGTGTCGCAGTGCTTCAAAGGAAACTCCAGCTACAGGATTTTTCTTCAGGGCATTCCACCGCTCACAACCCACAACTCCCAAGGAAGTGATTCCCGAAACAGGCACACTCGTATGACCTGCCCTTGACAAGTAGCAAATTTTCATGAAAGAACGCGTGCTTCCTGTCAGCACCAAATCTTCTCCCCAATTCTTGATATCTTAAATACTCCTAGTGGATTCTGCAGCATTCAGGATAAACTCGACACAGAAAGGAACAACGAAGAACGTGACAAGCGGAGGGTGCCACAAAACACTGAAAGGACCCCTAAGCAGATAGTGACAAGGCATCCGTCCTCACTCGAAATCTAAATAGGGAACGAACGGGTAAGGGTTGTGAGGGTTTTGATCTTTTCCAATCTGCTCACAATTCACAGCACAACATTTGTCGTATCCTTCTTAGTGACACGAACCCGATCGGTGGATCACTACTCACCCACGAAGGCATGAAAGTAAGTTTGATCCGTGGACAAGCTGGCATGTGTTACATTTCACTGCTCAATCTGTGGCTACAATTGCTCGCTGAACCCACAGAGAGACACCACTTTGTGTAGCAATCGCGATATGGATCTACAAGAAGTTATGAGCCGGGCACAACTATAGTTTTACGAGGGAAAGTTCTGCCAGAGTTAAACCAACACACTGGCTGAGTAGCTTACTATAGCTTTTTGTTTTCTTCTCTTGTTTCTTTGTTCCTCCCCCCCCTTTTTGGGAACTTCACATCATATGCACGTTCACCCGTTGTACATGTTGTAAATAAAGTCTTACAGGGTTTCATCAACACTCTGAGTTTAGTGGGTGTTCGCAAAAGGAGGGTGCTTAATATATACGTCACCTGTTGCTGCTCAGTTCAATGTGTATTTGGGCGGAGTTGGAAGGCAGAGGAGGACGGACACACACGAACGGAGAGAGAGAAAGAAGGAAGAAAGGTTTTTGTAACGGCCAGAGAGGACCATAGCCCTAGAGACAGGTAGAGCAACCCAAGAACCACTTCAGAGAGAGAACGAAACTTGACAACGTCCACAGGAAATCCCAACAGCGACTCGGACAAGCAAGCAAAAAGAAGAGAGGACTAGAAAGGATCAGAGATTGGAAAGCTTCACGGCATCAACGGGAAGGCCACAGAGTGTAATTGGAAACACCGCAGGTAAACAGGGTATGGCATTTGAAACTTTGAAGGGCATTGTTGATCACAGGCAAACCTTACGTTTCGCATGTCCATCAACCCTTGCCAAATCACTTCTTGTCACAAATGCTCCAGCATCATACTAGGGCAAACCGTTGTTGGCATCTATATGGTAGGAACCAAAAGCATCAAAGCCTCATCCTCTAAAGGCTTGGAACTACACATGATCAAAAGCCCAGAAGAATGCTTGAAGTACACACACTGAACTCCTCACAGCATACCCAGACTGGAAGCCAAAGACTCTCTTCACCCTTCCGTCACACGCTCGGCTAATTTGTTCAGTTGTTAGTTCTGAACTCAAGTCTTGCAAAATTGCTGGGCTATGCATCCGATCTATACAGAGGGGACGTTACATCACATAGATGGTTTTTCATCGCACTAATGAAAATCCCCGATACTCATTTGAGTACCAACTGAAGACCTCGAGGCTGCTCGCTGTAGTGGCTCCTAAACTCCTCCCCTCCATGCTTCCCAAGTGCTTTGGGAGTGGCAGCAGCAGCAAGGGCAGACAAGAGTGACTTACTACTCCTCAAGTCTGCACTCGAACGTAAATGTGGCGAGTTGATTCCATGGCTATTATGTTGGCTGGAACATTCCATGCGAGTGGCAGTGGGGCCACAAGCAGTGCTTCCTGTCCACAGGAAGCGATCGGAGTAGGGGCTCAGCAAGCTCTCGGAAAACTGGGGTGCACTGTCCACTATAAGGCCCTGCAGTGAAAAGAGAGCATGTGTGTAAGAAGCCGGGGTGCAGATAAACAGGAAAGGGGCACCCAAAGTGTATATTTCTGAGAGAAGGATGTGTGCAAGCAGGAGCTGGTTCTTAAACAACTTAAGCATCTGCAACTTCAGCACCACTGCTTTATTCTACGGAAGTGGTAAGAAATTTCAAGGCCAGGAATTGGAGACAACTGGAGATTCTATCATCCAGGTGACCTACTTGACATACTTCAGGAGACTAAAATGAAACTCCACTGCAACTGCTACGAAGTTAGCAACATCAAAGAAACTTCAATGGAAATATTGAAAAACTAGAGACACTGCGATATGTAGACGTTTTTAGCATGCACCTCTGCCATAGCCTTAATCTTCAGAGCAGTGTCCCGAGTCAAGAGTGCCACACGACCATCCAGCACTGTACGGTCAAATAACAAAGCACACTCCAGAACATGGTCATCATTTGTGGGCGACATCAGATCACCAGCATCACCATACTGCGAGAAAACCCTGTCAATTTTGCAAGAGCAAGTATTAGCTTCACCTCTCTTCAATACTAACCTCATTAGAACCTCAATTGGAAAATCCAGCAACATGCCAAAACAATGTTCAAGCCTACAACCATGAAGAAGGCAATTGTCTATCGAGTAATGTTTGATGTAGACTTGACCTACAAACAAGGAACACTTATCTCTTCTGACACAAGCTATAAAAAATGCTGTCATCTTTACCTGGAGTGGTATGAGGGAGATGATGGTGGGGTTATCCGCACTGGGAGCGTCTCTGAGGAGCTTTGGACATGGATCCAGAATGGCATTCTAATCATGCATTCCTCAATCCACTTGAGTGCAAAACGAGCCCCCACCTTCATATTGTCTCGTCGTTTGAGGCAGTCCAGCTCCCTCACCACTGCCAGCAATGGACTCTCTCAAATAAGACTTACATTTGCCTTCCATCTCAAACCTCGTAAAGCGTGTTGGAGATCATGTCACACCAGGCAAAATTATCTACACAGGTCATAAATGGCCATGCTGAATGCTAGACTGTCATCAACAACCGGAATGAAACAAGCCACGGAGGTACAGAGACAGCTTTTACGGGCTAACCGATTTTGGGTATGATGAGTCGAGTCTCCCGGATTCCTTCCAACTGCTTTAGTGACTTCAGGGCGTCAGCATCAAGTAAACAATTGGTGTCCACAACCAAGTGCCATTGACGACGTGATTCCCCACTTCCAAGCTTGATTCGTCCTAGCATGTGGTCTAGATGTGCCTGCATGTTGAGGTCAAAAAATTTGAAGGATGTTGGGTGCTGCAGGCTGTGATATGCTGTGAAAAATGTTCAGTATCTGGTAAATTTAATTCTGTCTCCTTAGCTTTGGCATGGTGAGATTGCAACAAGAGACAACAATGGCTTTGACAATTGACACCAAACTGAAATCATTGCAGATGAAGGTTGTGGCAACACTCAAATGCCCCAATGAGCCGGCAGACCTTGGGTTCATGGCATTGAGGGGAAATCACCAATCAAGGAATGAGAAAAGATCTGACAAGAAAGATATTGAAAATGCAATAGCGGTTCTAGTCCACAGCTACATTAGCTTCACAAGAGATTGAGGATTTACCCCTGAGGATGATCCTCGCCGTTGAGGCCGGGGCAGCCCAAGAGCCCTCGACCCAAAATCTTCATCAGGGGATGAAACATAGGATGGGGTAAACACTGGTTTGTACCCCATACTTTCAGTAGTCATGAACAGAGGCTGAAAGGGTTCTCTATGTCCCTCGGCTGAGCCCCGGGATGATGTGGCACCACAGTCACTCTCTCCCCCACCACACCACAGACTCTTTTTCACACTACCTAATCTGGGGAGATAGTTCTCGTCCGGTGGCAGATTCTCCTTATCTGAGGGGTAGTGCTCCTCCTCAGAATCATATCTCACCGACAATTTTCGTAGGGCACTCTCAATGCTGCCCAGCTCACTCACGGAATTGTCTTCAGTCAATGTTGCAAGGACTTCACCAGGTTGAGTCTCTTGTGGTGTGTTCAGCTCTGCCTTTGAAGTGTTTGAAATGCCACCTGGAGCAGTGACAAGAGATGGGAGGGGTGCTGAAGTGCACCGCCGCAACCACAATTTCGATGGTGTCAGCCCATCTGGTCCCACCATATTTACCTGCTTGGTGGGAGTCAGTTTATCTGGAGCTGGAGAAAATTTCGTGGGGGTCAGTTTCTCAGGGGCTGGGGACTTCCTAACAACTGGTGACCTAGGTGATCGCACATTTAGAGCAGATGGCTGCAGGGCTGCAAATGCCTGGCGGCGTGCTGGAACTCGTGGCGGTAGCTCATTGGCTCCACGCTGTCCCTGACTCTTTGCTGGAGAAGGAGCATTTTCATCCTGGACAACACTACCAAAACTGTTCTCCCTCTTAGTCTGCTGTCGGAATGTGGATCTGCACTCCTGTACACATACAGACAACTTATGATCATCAGAATCTAGAAGACATCAGTTCCACAATTTCTTCCACGTGACATCTTGTCAATAAAATGCTCTGCCACTTTTAAACTGCACAGAACTTATAAATTCTTGTGCAGCTTGAACATTGAAAGGGCAAAAGGGGAAAAAGTGCATACCTTATTCTCATCCTGCCCTGTAATCCCACTGTTCTGTCCCCTAGTGTGCTGCCGGATATTGGACCTACTTGTCTGCGTTGACAAACACTTTATCATCATCAGGAAAGAGTGTCAGGAAGACACTTTTCTCTTTTATCAGTTCTGAGTCAACTTCTCAGTACTACTTGCTGCAGGTGAAATACAGGAGAGAGCACAGAACAAGGAAGAGAGGGTGAGAAGGCTATCAGAGGAAAGAGAAGGAAAAAGATACATTTTCATCTAGCCCGATGCTCCCGCTGTTTTCCGTGTTTTCCCTCATGACCTGCTGCCCAGGGATACGCCTACCTTCCTGTTTAAAATGCCAAATTACAGTCCTGAGAACTAACAACAAGATTTCCAAAATCTTTCTTCCGGTCAAGTTTACCAAAGCTTAGGAGACAGGGGTCAAGGCAAAGTGGTCATCACAGGAGAGAGAGAAAGAGATAGGAAGAACGCAAAGACGCAAAGAAAGGCAGAAACTTCATAACTTCATAACGTCCATACCGAAAGAGGTTATGGGGCAAAAGCTGGAGCAAAGAAAGGAACAGCTCGCGAAGACTAGGGAAATGAAATGGAATTATACTTTATAACGTCCGCGGGGGAGAGAGTGAGAGACCTGACTTTCGATTTTGTATCTGAAGCTGGTCTTAGACCCGCCTTGAGAAGAGAGCTCCAACTTATCTGCGTTGGAGTGTGTGGACTCTACCGATATGGCCCCTGAATCATCTGAGTACTGCTCAGCAGCACGGAGAGGAAGCCAGTCGATTTTGTAGATTCGGGTAGAAGCGCCCAGCTGAATCATGTCGTTTTGCTTGGCGAGACGGGGGTCTAGGCCTCCCACCAGTTCCCCATTTACTCGTGTCCCATGTACTGCAAATAGAGGTAGATGAGCAACAACAACCTGTTAAACTAGTATTGCTTGAAAAGCTCTTTCCGAGTGACTGAGAGGACTGCAGGGTAATCAGATTCGACATTCCATCGCGGCAGGAAGACCGACCATGTACGAGAATGCGTGGGTTGAACGGCAGGGCTTTTCTGCTGCGGTAGATGCCATGCATAAAAGAAACTTGATTGCAGTGTAGAGCACCTTACCCCTATGTGTATATCTTTCAGCAACCTCCCCCCGGCATCCACCATCTTCTATCCCGTTCCCACTCCACCTCCTCTCTTCTTCTATCGACAAATTACGTTTGGATTGTCCTGACACCTTGTTTCCTTTTCCTATGATAGCCTACCGGAACCCATGGGCCCTATGGGCTTTAGTTCATTATGCGTCATCTCCCATCAGCTCTTGGGTCTTTCCGTGGGCTCTGTCTTGTATCCTGCTTTTGTTTTTCACACAGCTATTTGAGCTTTCCGTGGACGTTAACAAAAACAATGTCTCCTATTCATTCCCCCGCAGGTCTGAAGAGAAACCTACATACATTGTAAGACCCCCCCCCCCCCCCCCCCCCCCCCCCCCCCCCCGTGACTATACCTGATTGCAGGTCAGTGAGAAGAAATTCCATGGTGGCATGCAGCACTTGAATCTCCAAGTGATGGCGGCTGGTGCTGGAATGGCCCACCCATATGTCACAGTCCGCATGCCTTCCCACAACCCAAGCATCTTTTCCCTGCAAGCATATCCTGTCGATGGCCGCCCCTTCCTTGTACACTGTCAGATACGGCACCATGTCTGTCCCTCCTCCCAACATCGCCTCTCCCATCCCACCCCTCTGTCCCACAATGTCAGACCCGATTTAGAAGACTTTCTCTCTCTCTCTCTCCCTCGCTGCTCTTCCCTGTCGCTCTACCGATTAGCTTCAAGGATCCGAGAGCTTCTATATCGCAATGCGAAGGAAGATGCGAAGGAAGATGATACCGCGCAAAACCTGGCATCACACACTGAGGAGAAAGAGCGGGTAAAATATGACCGTTAGGCCAGATTCAAATACGTTCATCCATTCATCCATACAGATAGCTTATCAGACTATGTCTGATCAGTGATAAGTGAGGATGGCTTATTCGTGATAAGTGGGAGTGAACTGGATAGTGTGGAGCTGAGCGTCTGTGGAAGAGAAGAGAAGAGAGCTGCTGGCTATGGCGCTCGTCACGATCGCCTCGCGCCCTCTCTCGAATCCGGCTTCCCATTCCTTAGCGATTAAAGGGAAGTGGAGCAGGAAGAGGGTATTCGTGCAGAGGCCATGGGCTGTGTGCTATTTGGGTGGGGTGATTGAATCTCTTGAATTTTCTGCTCCGGTATGTCTCATAGCTTCTGTTATTTTAAATTGTCATCGCACCCTCACTCCTCCTCAGCTCGAGGATGATTTTTCGTTGATTTATCTTGGGTGATCGCTCTCAGGTGGCGTCTAGCTTCAACATAGAATGTGAAGACAGCGAAAGAGATGTAGAGAGGATTTCTCGTTTTATTTGTAGTTATGAAATTCAACCAGTTTTGTATAAATCCCAACTAGTGCGATTTAATTTACGGTAGCATATGCATCCAAGTATAACTGGTGTCTGGAAGTGGTGTAAGAATCGAGTTCTTTCACTGTATGGTTGGTAAGCTGTGTGGCCAATTGACGGACCTGCTTATCATTTGTCGGTATGCCCCTTTGCAACTGTTTTGTGGCTGAATTGTGTGTGTCAAATGATGAAACACGGCAGTCCTTAAGAAAAAATGAAAAGAATAGTACCAAAATTGTTGCACAATGTGGGTAAGTAGTGAAATTTTCCCCATGGAACAAGGAAATGGAGTGAGATTCACATCAATTTCAAGTTCCTTATGTATTCAGCAGCACTGTCTTTATCACATCTCTCTATTATATAATGGTGGTCATGTAAGGCTAATCAATGTCCAGTGCAGGATGAAGCCTGAAGCCTCTCATTCCCACATATCATCTCAGACATGACCTTACTATGTGATTAGAGATCTGCAGGCAGGGCAGAGAGCAATGCAACCGCACACGAAGAGACATGGTGGCAGCCCTGGCAGTCTTAGCAGGTTTGGTGGGTGGAACTGATGGCTATGTGGTTGAGCCTCCCACTGCTTGTGCAGCTGAAATCCACCAAACAAATCAGCGTGTGGACGAAGTAAAGGTCTCTCTCTCTCTCTCTCTTTGAGCAGCCTGCTCTTTGAAATGGGCTCAGTGTCTTCCATTGCAGGGCTACAGCAAGCAATGTTGAAATAGTAAATTTGTTCCTGATGGTGTTGACTTCAAGAAATCAGCTGATCACCTTGTACAAACCTTTTCGGGATGAGTGGTGTGCAGGCAATTATCGAGAATGACATCAGGAATGGCCAGTATTACGTGACTGGGAATCTTACCCGGAGTATTAACAATGATCAGTGCAGGTAATCGTTGAATGAAACTGACTCGGGAGGGGGTCAGCTTTCGATACATTCTTGCCTTATGATGTGAGGTTGTCAAAGTTAAATGGGTTGGTGCAATGGGGGCCTGATGCTGCAAAGCTGGCGCACCAAACACGTTTTGGTATGTGGACTTCTATGGTCTGGAGATTACAGTTACCAGATCTGGAAGGAACATGTGGTAGTGACTGCAGGTTCACAGACCCAACTACAGTGGTAACTGGAGTGGAGAAGTATGTAGCAGCTGTTACCCTTTTGTTTGATCCCAAACTCTCACAGCAGGAGCTACTGTCAATCACTGTCACTGGGCCTCAAACGATTGAAGCTAACTGGCGTCTTGGGGGGTACTCTATTGCCAAAGACCTTACTCCTCACCTTTTCACTGTTTCTTTCTCAATTGCTGTACTGCTTTGTGTTTTAGGAGACGAGAAAGAAGTTTTGAACAGTCCTGGGGGTAATTCTTTTCACAAAGCCCTTATACAGGGACTAGAGTCAAATTGTGTACAATGCTGAGTGTGCTCGTGTTTGGTTGCATTGGTGCAGATATTTGAAGTTCCCATGGCGACCACACATTATGCCATATGAAGGTCCTTACTAACCCCACCTGCTCGCATATTGTCTTGGTTAGGAAACATATTTAGTTTTCACTGAGAGAGTGTGCCACATGAAAACTCCAAGAATGATGGCTTCAGCCAAGAGACCGCATTCTCTGTTTTCAGACATGTATTCTTTTGGTATGACAGGATCAACGCGCTACACACTAGGAGGGTTGGTTGTCTCTCATGATGAAATCTGGAGTATATCTTTGGTCACAGCCCTGTTAGAGCTCTTCACACCATCATGGGGGCCACACGAAGTGGGCTAATTCCTTTTTCAACATTCCGCATAATGTAATCTTCATCACAGTCCCGGTAACAGTGCGCATGAGGTGTGAGGCATGAGGTAACAGTTCCAATGATCTCTTTGTCCATGATCATATCACTTGAAATCTTGCGATATGTGGAGTGAGAATATTGCTTCTGACACTAATTTAAGTTCACCCCTCTTCTTGTGGACCTCATCCATCAGGCGGCCACATTTTGAGAGTGCTGAAAGCTATTTGATCTTGGTACTCTCAAGCTCGGTAGTGGATTGGAAGTTGTTGAAGGATTGTTGTAGTTGGAGCTGTGAGAGATGAGATGTCAAATTGAGATGAGGACAGAAGAAAGATATGGAAAGGCTTGAGATTACACATTAAACCTATTGCGGGTAGCAAATACCACTTAACAAAGAGACTACAAGAATTAAAAAATCTTTACTCACACAGAAGGTATTTCGAAAGGAGGGAGAGCTGTGGCAATGAAGGATATCTGTATTGCTGGAATCATACAGCAGAGAGAATTTTCGTAGTACCTCCCAGCTGCCCAGCTCACTCCATGAGTCCCTCAGCTGGTAGCATAATATTTGATTAGGTGGAGCCAGGCCATCTGACCCACTGTATTAACCTACTTGGTGGGAGTCAATTTTTCTCGATTGGAGCAATTTTGTAGGAATCCAGTTTCTCTGGAGCTACTGGATTTCGGGCAGCTGAGACCTAGGTGATTGCTCATCTTGAGCATATGACCTTCTTGCACAAAACATATTGGAGCAGCCAAAGAATGGTCTACTGTGGTCCTTGACAAGGCTCATTGAGCACAAAGGAGCAAGTACTACGAAAGAAATACAGAATCATTCCCTGCAGTCTGCCTGGCAGTTGTCGGTGCCCTATGAATTTTCGATTGAAGAACCTGCCTTGTAGTCCCTCCCATTGGAAAAGGGACATCACCTTGGTCCTCGAGATATATCTCCAACCAAGCATCACAGAGTGCCTGCACCTTCACTTGATCATGATTGCCTTGCTGGTGCTCTGGACTTGGCAACCCTCATCATATGCAACAATAATCTCAGTTGACCAAATGAAGGTCAAACACGAAACTCTGAGAGAACAATTTTGTAACTAAATGATTTTGTAACTAGGATTTGCCAAGTTCTGCAGGCCATTGGTGACTCGAATGCTTTCAATCACGTCTCCAACCTTGAGATCTGCAAGGATGTCTTTGTTTTCCGTAACATATCCAAATACAGCATAGTGACCATCCAAAATGTTGGGCATCAGCTCACTCTCCTTTAGCAGCCAAAATAAACTTGAAGCTGAATCCTTCTCTGACTCCTGCTACCACAGACACCATCAGTCAAGATATTCATTTAATTCCGATGTCGACCTAAGCTTCCACCCAGCAATTGAGCTGCTTCAGCTGAAACCATTCCTGCAATTGAAAACCTTACGAACATATGTTTCATACCCAATGCTACAATGTGTGTATACTGCAAGGTATCTTTCCACCTTATCAATGATTACTCAAAAGGTGAGGACTCTGCATTGAGTAATTGGGTTGTGTCCTGTGGGCATACACATTCCAACTTCACAAAAACTTCACTGGGCTGCTGGAAGCCCCGGAGAGGTGGCCCAACTGTTGGGAGAAGTACAATAAGTCTATCAACGGCAAAACCTCAAAGCACTAGCACGGTTACCAGACAACTTTTGTGTCAAACCCTGCTGGAAGGTTGACAGCCAACGACTGTAATGGCATAACAGGGACTCAAATTAAAGAAATAGGGCATAAAGGTCATAGGAAGATTACATTGCGGGCCATCGCAACAGTACCAACGGCGTTGAATGGCAGCTTTGTCTGAGCCTTATACCGACCAAGCTCCTGCATACACAGGTGCAAAGTAAGATGAGGTAGCCACAGTCTATGCCAAAAATTCTTAATTGACAGGAAATAAAGCATCTAACCTAGCTGTGCAGCATAACTACGTTTCCAGGAAAAAAATTAAGCTGCCAAAATCTTCTCTGTATGGTAGCCTTTCACTTGGTTTTCTGGTTTTTCAACCTCGTCTCATTAGAGTCCAGGCCAGTACATTTGCACCAAGGATTGATCAACCGACAATGAAGGTCAAGTAGCCAAGCAACCATTGAGCAACACAATGATTCAATGTTCAATGGTAAATGACTCTCTCTAATAAATTGAAGGCCGCTTGTGAGTCCTCTCCTGGAGTGAGCAGTCTGCCACCTCTCACACAGGGCGCAACCAGGAAATTGAAACTGAAGAACACTTCTTCTATTGCCCTCTATACTATGAGATCCGTGGGAGATTCCATTGTCTATTCCGTGGAACCCAATCTCTCCCTGAGGTTTTCACTATGAGGATCAGAAATGCTTGGCAGCCTACCTGCACAAGGCATTCACCCTTAGACAATCACTCGAACAATAGTTCTTATCTTTGACTCTGGTTTCCTGTTTTCTCTCATATTTTTCTTTCCATTTTGTCCTATAAGCTCTATGAGCTTTCCGCGGACGTTATAAAGCACCATTTCATTTCATTTCATTTCAGGACTTCAGAGTGAATTCATCAAGCATGCTGCACCTACTTTAGCCCCTTTTATAGCTAACCTCTTCAATGAGGTAGTGCAACGGGGCTTTCCAACATAGTGGACAAAGAGCATCATCCACCCACTCTTCAAGAGCGGTGACAAGCTCGCACCGACCAACTATCGTACTATCATGGTGTCCTCGTTACTTGCTAAACTGTTTGGGGCAGTAGTGGCCATGGAACTGGATGATTGGGCTGAGTCCTCTCGCATTCGTGCTGAGGGACAGGCTGGTTTCCATCGCAACAGATCCACTATTGACCACATCTTCACTCTTCAGGTTATGGTGGAAAGTGCACGCTATGACAAAAGAATGGTCTATGTTTGCTTCGTGGACTTTCACAAAGCCTTTGATTCAGTTCCTCGGGACCTTCTCTTCCAACGGCTCCATAGAGTGGAAGTCCCTCCAGACATCCTTTGTGCCATCTCTTCTATGTATGAGATTGTCACTGGCATGGTCAACGTCGCTGGTGAATTCTCAGCCGAGGTCCACAGCAACATTGGAGTCAAACAGGGCTGCCCCCTTTCACCTACCCTGTTCGGGATCTACATTGACGCCTTGGAGAATTACATATCAAAAAACCATGGGGTTGGGGTACCATTGGATGGGGGACCAACACAATCAGATCTCCTCTACGCTGATGATGTTGCCCTTTTGGCACAATCCCCGGTCTTCCTGCAACGCCATCTCAAAATTTTGGAACAGTTCTGCAAAGACTATGGGATGCAAGTCAATCTTAGCAAGACCAAGATCACGGTCTTCAATGGCCAGGCTGATCGTAGATTCATCTTCAACCAGCAGGAAATTGAGATTGTGAAATCATACCGCTACCTGGGTCTGGTTATCCACTCCCCCAAGTTTCACTTTGCAGCCACTGCCTTGGACAGATTGACTAAAGGTAAGGCGGCCTCCGTCCGCCTTCAGGCCAAATGCAAGCAAATACATCTGCGTCATCCCCCAACCAAAAGGTGGCTGTTTGACACTGTCGTCAGCCCTGCTACCATCTATGGTTGTGAGTTCTGGGCACCTGGTGTCCCTGTCTCCTGGTGGGAAAAGAATTTGGAACCATTACAGTCATCTTTTCTCCAAGCAATGCTTGGCGCCAGGAGCACAACTCCATCTCAGATCCTAGGTGCTGAGTTCGCATGTGTACCATTGCAATCCGAGGCCCTCTTCCGGCTTACAATCTTTCTCCATAGATTACAGGCCCTTCCACCCAAGGGGCTCGTGGCAAGGGCCCTCACAACATCTATGAGGCTCAAAGCTGCAGGTTTCAGGAACTCCTGGTATGCTCGAGTGGACAGTTTATTTCAACGTAACGGACTTTCTACTGCTTTCCTATTACCAGTGAATCCAGATGAGGTGGACTTCACATCCAGACATGACCGCAACAGACTCATTAGGAGAGAGCTGATGGAATTACATGTCAAGAGAACTTGGAAGCTACCCAATCTCACGACAAAGCTCCACTTCTATCGAGAGACATTCTTGGCGATGATAGAATCTTGAGACCAAATTACCTTTCAGCATCCTTATCTCCTTCCCTCCTGAGGGCATTGGGGCGGTTCAGGGTGGGTTCCCACAACCTACGGATAGAGACTGGCAGATGGGAAAACCTGCAAGGGGAGGACCGCCTATGTCCAGCTTGCATAGGCGCAGCAAGGAAATTGAAACTGAAGAACACTTCTTCTACTGCCCTCTATACTATGAGATCAATGGGAGATTCCACTGTTTATTCAGTGGAACCCAAACTCTCACTGATGTCTTTCACTATGGGATCAAAAATGCTTGGCAGCCTACCTGCACGAGGCCTTCACCCTTAGACAATCGCTAGAACATTAATTGTGGTTTCTGGATTTGTTCCTCTCTCATGTTCTTCCATTTTGTCCCATAAGCTCTATGAGCTTTCCGCGGACGTTATAAAGCACCATTTCATTTCATTTCATTTCTCTCTCTCTCTCTCTCTCACTCTCTCTCGACAAGTTCCGTCCAAACTGGGCGCAGGGTCTATGGCCACAAGGCTACGGCAAACAATGTCTTATGAGTACATTCTCTTCCCTAACAGTTTGACCTTCAATTGCCTACTTGGTGTACACCAAAACACGAGAGAAGTTTCTTGCTCTCAATGATTAGTGCAAACGCCCAATAAATACCTCCAATGTGGCACTGTAAATGGGCTCCTTGTCACCATCAACCATGATCTCCAAGGGGATTGTCCGAATCTTGCCGGTACTGGGGTCAACAAACCCCTCCACAGGCCCATCTGGGTCCCCTGTCTGAACTACAGATCCATCAGCTGCAGCCCCCACACAAAAGAAAGTTCATTCCTGCATCAAACCACAGTTTTTGAGAAGCTCTTGTATTCCCTGACCCTCTGAGCCATGGTGAAGAGAAAATCCCTCTCCCTCCTGTCTTTGGGTCAGCCTGCTCCGTCCACTCCCCACACTGTCCCCATCTCTCCATCTCCCTCTCTTGGCCAGAGGTGATAGGATTTCTGAAGTTTTTAGATCAGACAAGAAACCCATTTCAGTAGTCAATGCTTAGGTTGTTTCTTAGTAAATGTCTTGCATGTGCAAATGTATAGGCTGGTCAAACTGTTGCAAATGGGCTAAGAGTCACGCACCCCTTTGAATTTCCATCCCGTCATAGAAGTGGCGCTCAACCAAATCGACAAAGTTGCCGGCTGTGACAGGAGCATTGTAGCCGTCAACTACAATTTCAAGCAAAGCAGATTTGATGTTAGGGTTGTCTTTGACAGTAACCTTCATTTCTAATGTTGCTCGCCCCTTCAACAGCGGCTTGTCTGCAAACTGCTCAGGCACCTCAAATGGGAACTTGTCAACCATAGCCTCCTCAACACTGCATGAACAGGTGGCCACCCACAAGCAATGTCTGAGACAGTTTTAGAGAATCTAAATCACAGGAGCTTGCAAGCAACTTTGGGAAAGACCTATGGTAAGCCATTGAAACTGTAGAGATCAGGAAACGGGATCACTAGTTTTCCTCCAAACCAAGGCTAATAGGAATACGAGCAAAAGTTGACAGTTCCATGGGGTTGAACACCCATGTCTCATCGTGGATCATAGCAAGGTGTCAAGTCTTGGGTCAGAAACTTAAACCCCATGAAACCCCGGAAGACAGGAAAGAAAGATTCAAGCTCTATACAGGGCTTTGTCATTTTTCTCCACTATGGCATGTTCCAGAAACTTAAACATGGTGCTGCTTACTAGCCAACAATACGAAGGAGCTCTTTCTGCTTCGGAGCCACTGCGGCTGTGTCTTTCTCTTCAATAATATTGTAGAAGTCTTGGAATCCTTCAGTTAGCTTGTCTAGCATCTGTTGACCCTCCTCTTTCTTGGTCTCAGCAACATCTGCCAGAATTGCATCCTTGCTCTGATGCAAAACTCCAGCTGCCTGCCTAATGTTCTGAGATTACCAGGTGCCATGAGTTTTATTAGTACATTGTCTCCAAACAATTCCCTTCCAGACTTCATATTTTTTTTTCCTATTGATGTGGGGCTCCTCACATTTCCAAAACAGCACCCTGCCCCATCCTCCAGGACATTGACACACATGTCAAGAAACGCTTTCCTGACGAAAAGGTTGAAGAAAGGCATATGGGTCTCATCTGGGCTCTCTGGAAGTGCTATATTCAGTGATGAACGAGTAGCTCATTTTGATGTCACCTCTGTCAGTGCTGTGACAACCTGGACTGAAAATAAGACCCTGGTGGATTCAGGCAGGTCAATACCAGCAGGGTCTATGGTGCCCCTGGCTGTCAAGAATCAATAAAATAGAGAACATGCCCGTCTATCCCGCTATTCTTAGAAGAGGTAATGGATGGCACTTACCCTTTCCACAGATCCAATGGCTTCTTCAGCTGGCACCATCAAATCATCAGTAATTGCCTCCAAAGACTTCTGGACTTCCTTAATCGGCTTGTTATGGATAGGAAGTGCATTTCGTAGCAACACATTTGCATCCTGGATGGGCGGACTGGCAATGAGGTCACTAGTGTCCATTGCTGCATCCCCTTCCAATGCAATAGTGGGTGGAATGGGTGACAAGGGCAGGGCTATGGTAATGGCTACTGCCAGGCAGAGAGCACATGTTTGTAAAGCCTTCGTCAGTGAGTTATTTGGCCCTCCATCATCCTGCATCCCACACAAGAAGCAAATTCGGTTGGTGTGGGGCATCAAGCTGAACAGAAACTGAAGCAAAATGACCCCACCTTGAATTCCCAAAGCTCTTCTTTCCAACAGGGAGTATCCACATACATAGCAAGTGTGAAGGGGGGGCCGCTGTGTGGGGGGTGGCAGGGGTCAAATATCCGATAGTGTTGAGAGTACTCCAAAGCTGCAGACTTGATTATGCTTCAATGGTAAAGTGACAGCAAGAGAACCCCTGACTGACCCTGTTCATCAGATTTATTGTCACTAAAAGGAACTGCAGAGTGGAGCAGTCGATTGCTACAACCTGCTCTGGAATACCCCTGTTTCTTCCCCAGAAATCAACGGTCCAATATCCCTGGAGCAAGAATAATACTTATTTATAGATTCCACGAACAGAAGTTCCCACATTTCCCGGGACAATTCACTTTACGACCTGGGAAACTTTGAATTCCTCATGTGGGATTGCAATCCTACACAACTTCTGTCGCAAACTCCTTATAATCTTCCGATAGGAGTTTTGAATGTTGAATTGTCACCGCGGAAAGAAATTTCACATAGCTATGAGAGTATGTGTGTGAGTTCCAATACGGACATTGGGAGTTTGAGAGGAAGCAGATACAGAGAAATCACGGATAGAGACTTGTTCTGAAGCAGATATCCTCGTTGCCAAGCAGCATTGCTCCCCCAAAAACTCCGCAGAGAGACTTCCATAGGATCCACCATAGCGCCCACTAGAACTTTTGCATTTTCTACTCGAAGCTGCCACTGGTGAGCACAAGGGTGAAGTACATAGTGCACACACGGTGCAGGAAGAACTGGAAGAAGCCACGGAAGACCAGCACAAAGCCGAGGACGTCTGCAGCACCATGGCGTTTAGCCTCCTTAAAACCTCAGAGACAGAGATCCGCACCAAATCAAAAAAATTCCGTCCCAGACAGCACTCCAGCTGGGGAATTCCTCGTACCACAACACACGAGTAAGAGAGAGATGAAGAGGTAAAAACAGTGGGATGCTCCTACACCCTCTGTGCGTCTCTATATATATATCTCTCTCTATCTCCCTCACCTTTCAAAGTCTATGCTGGAGGAAAGAGATACAGAGCTAAAAAATCCACAAGGTAAGAAGATTGATGAGCAGCAAATTGAGACGTGATGCCCGCATGCGCTCACAGCGAGAGCGCTGGAGCCTGCTCTCTCACTCAGAGGAGGTCCGCAGAGATAGGATGCGAGACGATTTGCCACCGGCCATCACCGGTCACTCCCGGGGTGGCCACCGAGTACCGGGCAGCATTCAAATTTGACCGGTGGGCCCGGAGAGACACGTGTCCCAAAGGAGCACGTGGCGTCCAACTGCTCCACAATCCACCTGGAAGATTCGATGTCCGAAGCATAGGCCCGGTAGTAGCGGGTGCGCAGGATAAGGAATCGCCCATGAGACGGCCACGTACCCCTCACCCTCTCTCACGAATCCTTGTGAAATCCGAACGCAGTCTCGAAGATTGCATCGAGGGGCTGTTGCTGGAGTAGAAAGCTTTGCATCTGCTAAACAGTGGAGAGATGAGAGGGGACGGGGATGATAGAATTCAGACGAGGAATGCGATGCGAATTTCGAGAGATAGATGGTACTGAAATTGGATCAGTCCCGGCTCTTTGCAGTCTTAGAGGGGCTGCGAACTGGGGCTGCGAAGTCCATTCCATTCCAGAGTCAATCTCCATGACAAAGCTCGCTGATTCAATGTGTCTATTATTGTTGTTGTACTCAGTAGCCCGTGAAATTTTTCGCAACAGTGGCTCCACTACAGTCTCTGGATTTGACACATCTATAAGATCCTTGTTTTGGCCGGTAACTGTCACAGTTTCATAGACCGTGTGCCTTTCGGAAGCGTGACAGTGCCGTCTCGTACTGAGTCACTATGTCATAATGACTATATGAATCACTATATCATTATGTAGATGAAACCTTCTAGATCAGAAAAGAACAGCAATCAAGGTCGGGGAAGCTGGAGGATTCCTCTGATCAAAACTGCATATCGATTCTGCTACCAAGTCTAGATCAATTAATACTCACAGATCAGGTTGTACGAGAGTACTGTCTCCACTTCCAAATCCCATCACCGAGGGAGCAGAGTAACAGCGGTATGAGTGCTCTAACCTTCCTTCTAGAGACCGCCTCTCATCATACCTTGACTCACTCCACACGAGTGCTTCCTTCGTTGCCAAAGAAGGTAGTACCAGTCACGTTGCAATGTGCGAGAGAGGCGCGAGACGAGCCGCTCCCGAGCCTCGCGAGCAGACTCTCAAAAAGGTGACGATGCAGAAATGGCTTTTTTTTTTCTTTTGTTCTCTTTTTTCTTCCTTTTCTTTTCTTTTTTTTTTTGGTTAACAGGGGGATTAGTGCCCTAGTTAACTTTATTAAGGTCAGTTCACACCTGTGGTTAGCCGTGTTGATAACCCAACCATTATGTACCTCCGTTCACACATACAGACATTTATCTGTAGTTTGGTGACGTGGATCGGGCTATTACCACGCCTATCACCATGTGATAGCGGGGGCGGGAGAAGTTAGACAGGTCATTAAAAATCTATGCAAATCGTAGATTCCCATAAATTTGAGCCCTTATCAGCGGCGGTAAAGTATCAACTTGAAAACTAGTGTGGTAAACTAGTGGCGTGTGTAGTATCCCGTCGCTAGCGTTGAGCAGTCTCCTCTCGCAAGCAGTGCTCCTTCGCAATAGAATTTTGTGCTTTCAAAGCATTTCAGTTACTATGGCTTTAAATTCTGAGAATTCACAGGCAACAGAAAGCTTGGAAGTCAGGGATTATGATCAGGGTGGAGGTCGAGGGGTTCGGGGAAGAGGTCGGGGTGGCAGCAGAGGAGGGCGCAATGGAGGAGAACCTATAATTCCACGGCAAAGACACCAACTGGGAGAATAGTGAAATCCTAGCTCTCATTGCATGCAAGCATGCAGAACATGTAGCACAGAGAGAGGTCATTGATCCAAGAGCGCATATGATCCCTGTTGCGCAGCGATGGGAGAAAATTGCTGAAGAGTTGCAAAAGAAGACCAAAATGAGATTCCCCAGAAATAGTAAGATGGCCAAGGACAAATGGAACGCACTCAACTCCAATTATAAAAAGATTATTGACTATCACAAAAGGTCGGATAATCATACAGCTTGCTTCTGGGATCTATCGTTTGAAGAAAAGGAGAGGTTCTACTTGCCTCGTCAATACAACAGAGAGTATTATGGTTTGATTGAAGCATTTCAAGGGGAGAAGATTATTGATGCTCCCTTGCATATCAAAGATGTAAATGTTGACGGAGATGGAGGTTACAGAGGTCCTACGTAAGAAACACATGACGAGAATGAGGATCTACGATCTGAGAACAATCGAGTTAGGACTTGAAAGCAGACTCCGTATTCTGATGTGCATGCACCTAGATTACAAGCTGAAAAAATTGTGCAAGGAGGATAATTTTCAATGGCCGCACGATGCTAACGTGTTGTAAAATGAGTGACGTATATTATGTAGAAAGAAGGTAGAAAGGATCAAGCGAACGATCACTTATTGTAGAACTCCCGTAGAAACATCTCTTATCACACAAATTGCAGAGGTGATTTCATGAACAAAGGTAGCTGAGTGATAACTGCTATCAATAAATCAGGTTAACTTAACTCCATGTGTGAACAGAGATAAGGTGTTGATAAAGTTGGGTTACCGATCATTGGTAAAGGGTCCAAAATATGGCTCTATCAACGTGGTAGGGCGGGATAACATAACCCTAGGTGTGAACTGACCTTTATAAAATATTTTGGGGGGCAAGCCCTAGTACATTATTTAGGATTATTTGGTGCTTTTTTATTGCTGACTTTCGTTTTTAATCATCTTTTATAAAAAACAAAAATCATCTCTATGTTTTTTAAGGAAAACAATGTTTTTTAAAAGCGTTATTAAAAAGACGGAAAAACATTAAAACACCCGAGGCATCTTTTGGTGGTAGGTGCACCGCCCCATTCTCCCCAAAACAAATAATTAGTAATTACCAATAATTAATCATTATATCACTCTTTTTTTTTCTGAAGAAGAACAGGGGACAGTGGCCATGGAAATTTATTAATGGATGATCGGAGATACAATGAAGTGGAAAAAATAACCACCCGGAGGCCGTAAAGGCTTACAGCGGGGATACCACCCCGTGACCAAAGAACCAAGAAGAAGAGATCAAAAAATGCACCAGAGATCAGAAAGCAGAGAGAGAACAAAGAGCAAAGAGCAAACTGAAAGTGTTTGTCTTTCAAAGATCGCAAGTCACGGAGGGAAACCAAGAGCAATACTAAGGGAAGAGAATGAGAAAAGCACTGAAGCTGCGAGATGTGCAAAACTAAGTGTTGAGACCAGAAAGAAAAAACATAAGTCCTACATGCCTAAGAACAACCTACTGGTACCCTTAGAAATGAAGTTGAGCTCTAAAACTGCCTCCATACCTCCCTTTACACATCCTTGCTGGAAAACCAGTTTTTAGGTTTGGATTTAGAGTCCCTTGCACGTTTGTGGCACCAATTGAAGTCATGTTCCTCCCCGTCAGCTGGAGATCACCCATTGGTGGGGGGAGGTGTCTTTCCATTGCATTGCAGTGTCGGAAATACGGGTGCCGAGGAGGCCATTCTTGCACCAGGCGTCATCAAACCTCTAGAGAAGCTGCAACCTGCGCCGATCTGAAGCTCCGGGAAGAGCTGCACACAAGGCCAACTAGGCTTTTTTCCCCTCAATCATCCCGGTCAATATACACAAGAAATAATATTGATCTGAGACTGGGGGGTTTGCCAAGATAGATCCATGCACATCTAGATTTCCACATTGCCCACAGGGAGTGAGCGCGTAAACAACCCCGCACTGGGCAATGAAGCATAGGTTTTGTCCTGCCTATAATTCTTCAAGTACTCAGTCAGATTGGGTTACACTCTACTCTTACCAAAGAGAAACTTTGTACGCAAATGGTGCAACAAATGGGCTCACTTTCTAGGCCATCCACTCACTTGGAAACCAGTGTGGGATGATATCTAGAAAAAACAGAGATCAACCAAGGTGACTGCCTTTTTATGGAAGATAGCTAATAGAATTCTCCCGAGCTGCTATGTTCACTGACCCCCGGCTTCGTGTGCTTCTTGCAATCAGCAAGCTCCTGAGGATTTGGAGCATTGTCTAGTAATATGCCCATTTGCTCGGGTTATTTGGGATAAGGCCCATGTTTTAGATTCCTTTTGGAATCCCAATTTGGCTTACTTTGCTTCTGCCTTGTTGTTGAATGTTGAAGGTAATCAGGTGTTTTGCATTTGCTCTGTGTGGGAATCATTGAGAGGGATCGTCTTGTGGAATATATGGAAAATGAGATGTGCATGAGTACTTTTCCAGAACGTGAGGCGTTGTATGGAGATCATAGTGTTGGCATTGGGCTCACTCAGACCTCAGTTTTTGATTAGTTTATATTGTTATAAGCTGCTGCCAGATGTTCCCTTCTATTCTAGTCTCTTTTTAACCGAGCTCCAGTATCATCATGTTGACTCGTGCATGGATTGCGACTCATCCATCTACATCCCGATTGACCAAACCCGGTCGATGCACAACTTGAAAGTCATACTCCTGGAGTAGGAGTGCCCACCGTGCAAGCTTCCCCGTAAGCTTGTCTGATTCCATTAACCACTTGAGTGGCTGGTGATCCGTGACAAGGGTGAAGAGATTGTCGTATAAATAGCACATGAAGTATGTCACGGCCCACACTGTAGCTAAGCACTCTCCCTCATATGAGCTATACTTAGTCTCTGCAGCATTATTCGAGCGGTTAGTATAAGCCACTACGAACTTTCTTCCCTCATCATCCACTTGTGTGAGCACCGCTCCAAGCCCCAGCATGCTTCAATCCGTATGTAGCTGAAAGGGACGCCCCCTGATAGGTCGTCTCAAGATGGGCGCCGAGGTCAATCTCGCCTTGAGCTCTTGAAAAACTCGTTCATGTTCATCTTCCCACTGCCACTCCTGGTCCACCTTGATTAGCTTGGTTAGAGCCTTTGCAATGGCACTAAATCCTTTGACAAATTGTCTGTAATAGTTTGCCAACCCCATGAAAGTTCGAATTCGGCTCACATCTGTGGGGCGTGGAATTTCTGCAATGGCCTTTATCTTAGTCTGCTGTACCCCCAATCCTCCAGGATATCAATCTGGTTGTGGAAAAACTTGCACTTCCCCGGATGCAGTTTCAATCCGTGCGCTCTCAAGCGCTCAAATACCACCTAAAGATGTCTTTCATGCTCCTCCACCGTAGCACTGAAGATGATGATGTCATCTATGTAGCACCGAGCAAACTCTACCCCTGCTAGAATCATGTTCATGACTCTCTGGAACTCTGTAGGAACGTTCTTAAGCCCGAATGGTAAGAATCGTAGGCAATCATTCCCGTGCTCATTGATCCCCCAGAATGTCGTCTTCTGCTTGTCCGCCTCCTTGATCGGCAACTGGTGATATCCGGATCGCTAATCCAAATTGCTACAGACCTTAGCATGCCAAATGGCATCAAAGATCTCATTTAGTGTGGCATGGTATACTTATCGAACTTGGTCTGACGATTTACAAGCCGGTAATCACCGCACATAGGTCTCTCCGTCCAATTGTCATAGACATCATTCTTGGCTGGCATCACTGTGAAGCATACTCTCCACCAGAGAGCTCCACCAAACCTGCCTCTCAAAGGTCTTGAGTCCTCATCTGAATCAAAGACCTCTCCATGTCACTGTATCTATAGGGTCTCCGGAAGATTGGCGTGTCAGTGGCCAACTCAATGCGAATTTCCTGACCCTTTAGTGCTCCCAAGTCCTTCAAACTGAAGGCAAAGCAATTCCTATAAGCCCTCAGGAATCGCCGTATACGCCGTCTCTCTCCTCCGGTGACAATGGGTCCAATGTCAGGCTCCCAATTATCCTCCGTAACTGCAACCTTAAGTCCAGTGGGCTTAGAGGTAGAAAACGCGTCCCGTGGTTCTGCAACCTCTTGAGCAAAGACCACGGCATGCTCTGTCAGTGACAAGGCCTCATCTTGCCCCATCATCTCATCCTCGAAGACTTCCTCAACCCGGGAAAAATCCCCAACCTCATCCATCACCGCCGCCTTGACTGCCAACTCCCTCTAAACCTCGAGCATCTCCCACGTGTGCCATGGATACCTACACCCCGTGGTCCTCACCTGCTTGCCCCCACTCACTGCCTGTACCATCTCGGTAGGCAAGGAGGCTGTCAAGGAAAGTGTAATGGGAGAAGTTGTCCGCAACCTGCGCTGCTCAGCCATACTCAGGCTGATGATCCAGGTCAAGTAATTGAGATCCATTGTTTGCCCCAACACCTGACGACTTGATGCCTCAGAAAGAAATGGCACTGCCATGGTACCAGTGGTAAAACCCATTGCCGGCTCACGCTCGTTGGCATTGGGCTCACTAACGGCTACAACTGGGCATCCCACAGGAGGCCAGATCCACTATCCCGGAAAGCATGCGATCCTGGGAAGCTTAGCAGTGTAGGTAGTAGCTCGTGGTTGACCCACCTTGTTGACCACTGCCAAAAGGCGACCGGTCATCCAGGACGGCCCTTTTGCAGCCTACACATCGAACAATGAAATCATTTCCACTGATAAGACTTGTACACATAAAAGAGAAATGTTTGAAAAAAAAGATGGTAATAGCCTGAAATGAAATACCAGAGTGAAGAATGAGGACAGTGTCTCCCAGGTAAGGGACTTCTCCACGCCAACTCCTTTCCTCCAGGACGCCATCATGTCCAGGAAGCCCTCGTTCACAGTTTGTTGAAACTAAGGACCAACCACTCTGCCGGGGTGAGGGATGGCCTTGTATGGCCACTCAGACAGCTTCAGCCCCTTCAATCCCCCTTGAGACTTCTGAGCTGCTTCCCCATGGGCGGTGCCCTTATCTTTCTCCTTAGCATTTTTCTCTTTTTTTTGCTTCGGGCTCGGATCAGGCATTGATTTTTTTGCTTTCAAAGCCCGGTGATCTCTCAGCATCACCTGTCTATCCGACAGAGGAGCCAGAGCCTCGGCGTTATCATTCAGGTTACGAATGACGTAATCCTCCGACCGTGTGGATTCTTTCGGGCAATCCAGAAACTACCCGCAATCCTTCAAGTGCGATTTGCTCCAGTCTTTAAGAATACCTGATGTGTACATGGTTGTCTCTGGCGCAGTCTTTGCCCACCCATCGATGAAGAACGGATGGGAGCTAAGATGGCCACTGAGAATCATCACAGTGTAGATGTGCCTGCAATAAATGAAGAATAGAATGATGTGAAGCCATATAAACAGGGACCGGAAGACAAGACAATCTAGGTGTAGTCTGGCAACTTTGAAAGGCCAGTGGACTAGAGTGATTCCGTGTGGTGGAATGAAAATCTTGTTCAAGCTTGCGTTAACGCAAGCCTGAACTTAGGCCAACACATACACCCCAGTACATACCAAGATAATTAGGCCGACTTGTCCACGGATGGAAAACAGAAGATCTTATTTTTTCTGGCTCGGAGAACCTTGTTCTTCTACCTTCATGGCTTTCTATAAGGTTATTTTTCCCTTACCTATTAATAAAGTTTACCAGGGGTACAATCCCCCTGTTCTTTAGAAAAGAAAAATCAATTTTTTGAAAAAGAAAACCATTCTGGCGAATGCCTTGGGGAAAAAAAATCCAAAACATCCAATTGCTGGGGCTGGTGGGAAAAAAATCCATTTTGACCGGGAAAAATAATTTTCATGCCAGAAAGAGAAAATATCAGAAAAGACGGCTAATTAAAATACCAGCAGGTCAATAGTATGTAGATGGATGGATCCAGTATTCATTCATGATTGCGGTATTCGTCGGAAGAGTACTGCTCGTCAGCGGACGGAGCCCTTGGATGAGGAGTAACCATCCATCTGACGGATGAGTAAAAGTAACCCTACCGCGGTGACATAGCTTTTACCGCACTTCACTATAACGGGGCTAACTGGGGCTGGTTGTGTTAGCGGTGTTAGCTACAGAGAGGGCAGCACGTTGGCTTTGCTGGTTTGCGAGCTACTGAACTACCCTGCCTGCCATCCTTCGCTTCTCCATCTGCTTGCTCATGCGCTTTCTCTGAGGATTCTGGGGTCTCGCTGGATTGCTTGCCATCAATTGGTTTCTGTTTCGCTTGGTGGGTCTGTGAGGGCGGATTGGGGTGTGTTGTGGAGGTGGGTTGAAGCTGTGCGTGGAGATTAGGGCTGTAGAGTAGGTGTTCTTGCTCCATGACCCCCTCCCCGATGTCCTCGACCTCGCCATCGCGATCGCCGCAAACCTCACCCCGACCTGAGGCTCCACAGACCTTGCCGCATGAGCGGTCCTTGCTGTCAGTGGGATTCAACCAGGACCATGGATGTTTCTCATGTGGCACGCAGACGGGATTTCGCATCTACAACTGTGACCCCTTCAAGGAGACGTTTCGGAGGGAATTCGATGGTGCGGGGATTGCCATTGTAGAGATGCTATTTCGGTGTAACATTCTGGCTCTGGTTGGGGGCGGCAAGGCGCCTCGATACTCGCCTAACAAAGTCATGATTTGGGATGACCATCAAAGCCGGTGTATTGGTGAGCTTTCCTTCAGGAGTGAGGTTCGAGCGGTTAGATTGAGGCGGGACCGGATTGTGGTTGTTTTGGAACACAAGATTTATGTTTACAATTTCGCAGACCTTAAGCTTCTTCACCAGATTGAGACCTTGGCCAACACCAAGGGGATTTGTGCGCTTTCACCAGCATCGAACTCGTGTGTTCTTGCTTGCCCTGGGCAGCGGCGGGGCGAGGTCCGGATTGAATTATACACTCTGAAGAAGACCCGGTTCTGGCAGGCACATGAGTCATCACTCGCTTGTATGGCGCTTTCTCTGAACGGAACTTTGTTGGCGACGGCCAGCACCAAAGGCACCCTCATCCGCATCTACAGCACGGTGGATGGCGCGAAATTGCAAGAGGTTAGCGTTTGGTGATCCTATGTCTTGATGTTTCTGTCGTTTGTCTACTTTGCTTTGTTTATCTTTGCGGCTTTCCGGATCTTTCAGACGCGTAAGTGGTCGTCAAGGATTCATACGCAATCCTTATTCTGGTTGTCCATCAGCATGAAAGGTTACACAAATTTAGTGACTAACGCCCTTTCGCCCTTTCGGAAAATGAGATTAAGTCAGCCGTGATACAGATTATGGGTGTCGTTTAAACACATACATGATCCTGGATGCCAGAATTGAGGCACAAAGGTGTGCACAAAGATGCTAGGGTTTGCCATAATGGATCCTCATGCAACTTCTGGCCTCCCTAGGATATGAATCAGTGTTCCAGAGGAGGCTGTGGCTTGTCCACGTGGGGGCTAGGATTTTCATTACGGTCTTTTACATGGATAGACTTTGGAGGAGTCTGGTTTTAATTGGCGCAGTAGCAGTTGACCTAGTACATTCCCTGAACTAGTGGATTACTGGTCCAACCCCCTTTGCTAAGTAACCATGGTAGTTGTCAGGTCAGTTTTCCTAGCTGGTGTCTAAGGTCCTAGAAATTCGTGTGAGTCTCAGTCTTATGTGGTGATCAGGCATTGGGCGATGACCCAGTCATTGATGCAGATTCATCGTTTCAGCTTGTAAGCCTGCAGTATCAGCCTCCCCTCCTCTTTTGACCTTCGTTCAAAGGATTTGTTTGTGAGGCTAGCCTAAATCCAGTTCACCAGAGGTCAGCTGCCTCAACAGAACGGTGTCTCAGAGCGCGAAAATCGCACTCTACTTGAACGTGCAAGGAGTATGGTGAATTTATGTCTCATGCTTTCACCAAATATCTCCATGAGCATGGGATTACACGGCAGCTCAGTCAGCCTCTTCGGGAAATGCAACAAAGGGTAGAAGAGTGCATGCATGCCCATGGATCAACCTTGCGTCAACGCAAGGTTGAGGCTTCATCTGCCCAGAGGGAGGAGGGCCACATGTAATTTCATCGTAGCTCCTTAATCAAGGCTCTTGTATTGCCCAACCATAGGCCACTTTTTTTATATCAGAACCAGCATTTGGGGTGAGACTGACAGATTCCGATATAGAGAGTTGCATCTACAGAGTGAGAGAAAATGTGGCCGGTGAGGAGGGAGAGGCAAAAAGACAGACTGCTGGATTCCACTACATTTCTTTAATCTCCAAGGCGTGCATGTGGACAATTCCTCAATGGATTGACAGTCATAGGAGGGATATAGAAGCATCTTATTGTATAGATACTAAAGAGCCCTGTGGTTTTGTGAGCAGCTTCGGCGAGGAGCTGACCGAGCTGACATTTACAGTATCGCTTTCTCAGTAAATGCTCAATGGCTGGGGCTCTCCAGTGACAAAGGCACAGTTCACGTGTTTGGTCTGAAGCCCACAACTGAAGATGCACGTGGTGATGCTATGGGTATGGGCACCTCAGCCACTGGCAACACCACGCTACCATCATCAGGGGGCAGTGGTGGCAGTGGTGGCAGCCTCCTACTGGCTGGCTCCTCACTGTTGTCCTTTGCAACCTCCAATGCTGGCTCCTCTCTTTCCTTCATGAAAGGTGTCTTGCTCTCGCTATCTATTTTTTGCGTTGTCTTCTTGTCTCATGAGCTCTTGGGGTTTCCCTCTCTCAGTTGTGGCACAATTGGCTGAAGGCTGATCATGGTTTTGAGTTGATGTTGCCAGTTATCGGTTGAACTCAGACAAAAAATATGCTGACAGGGAAGACACGGCTTGTTTTGAGTTCATGTTGGCAGTAATAGGTTGACTTCAATTAAAAAAATATTGACAAGAAAGACATGCTGATGTGACAGGGGTGCTACCCAAGTACTTCAGTTCAGAGTGGTCTTTTTCACAGTTCCGGGTGCCTGAGGAGACTCGTGCTATTGTTGCATTTGGACCTCAAAAGAACACGGTTATTATTGTGTGTGCGAATGGAAGGTATGGAAGAGCTCTCTCTCTCTCTCTCTTTTTCTCTTTAAACCCTGGTGGGTGCGAACCCCACGAAAGGCTCCGGAGGGTTAGTTTCCCACGGGGTCAATGGCTGTAAGGCTATGTCAAGCCAACATTCGCAGGGAATGGCAAGAGTACATTCTCTTCTCTTGACATTTTTGCAAGAAAAGCAAAAGTAAAAATGTCCAAGATCAAAAGCCAAAAACCTCGGTTTTGAAGTTCTTCACAATAGTGTGATTGACTCCTTAACTATAGAAGTGGGTTGGACTGATGACCGACAACTCTACTAATGTTGATATTGGTATCACCTGGAGTTGTAAAGTTCTGGTATCCCACACCCTGGACAATAGCTTAATACAGCAGGGGGGAGTGAAAGAGGCATCAAGATAAGACTTTGACAAAATGCACTTCAGGTCACAAATAGCAAATGTGTAATAGAGGATTAATGTGGGTAACCTACAGCATTGTGTAGAGTTACCATTTCCTTCATCATATGATTGTGAGGTTATTTTGGAGGTGGTTTAACTGTGCCTTTTGGGTTTGTTTTGTGTGGTTTGTCCGTGGCTACAGTTACTACAGGTGCTCATTTGATCCAGTACAAGGTGGAGAGATGGTCCAGCAAGAGTATGAGCGGTTTATGAAGCATGAGGAGGTGGAGGAGGTGGTTACTGTGTGATTCTTTGGACAGTCCTGTAATTCTCAAGGACAGTCTATTACTCATCGGTACAGTGTATTTTTCAATCCTAACAGGGAAGGTCTGGTTCTAACATAGTGGGCAAACACTTTCGAAAGCATGGAAGCCTCAACTCCCTCTGTCACATAGTTCAAAGCATGGTACATCATGAGACCTCGCCGTGGGATTCTTCAGTTATATGCAATGGTCCACCTTCAAGAGGATATGCAGAGCTACCAAATAAAGCATCGGTTGTGTCCCAGAGCAATATTTCATATTCTAATCCTAGACTAAGTCAGCAGTGTGATTAGGATTGAGAAATCGAGGTCCATGGAATGGTGGAACCATCTTCCTGCATTGCTGTTGTGGTGGGCTGGAGCATTGCTCTGCCATTTTCTTTTCTTTTGGGTGTGCTAGATGTATATACATGGAGAGCTGTCTAGTTACCCAGGTTGTGGCTTAATTCTGAGCATCTTCTCTTATCCCTCTTGGTTATGTCCGTACTGTGCATGGGATCTATGGCCACAAGGCTACCAAGTATAGTTCATTTGTCCCTCTCTTAGTGCAGGGGAGTGGTGTCAGGTCTGAAACGGGGACCATCCGCAAAATATGTCTGGATGTAAAACTGGGAACTCCTTTTCCCAGTCTTTGTACATGGGAGGGTTTGTGATGCATTTATATCTCGTGTGTGTGTCTCTGTACCGGGCATGACCACAGTGACAGGGACAGCAGCAATGGAGTTTGCCGGGGCAGTTTGCCGGTTACCGAACAACCTTGTTGATCCGGAATTGTAATCTCATGAGTGGGGCTATCAGAGGGTTTTGGGACTGGTAGTAGGAGGGGTTTAATTCATTTAACAGGTGGAGACAGTGAACTTCCCCCTTCCTGGGTTGTAAATACATCTATATATGATAGATAAAAGCATTTCACAAGCTACTCTGTATTGTTTATGATGTTCTTTCATAGTAGGTTTCTCTTCCTGGGGCTATTTTGTTCCTCATACTCTTCCATGGTTTTGTCTGTCATGCTAGGTTTCTAAAACAATTCAAAAATTTGCATGGGTACTTTAGGTTTCTGGACTCACAAATGATGGAAGGATGAATTGATAAGTAGACGAAACACAGCAGCTTACTCCACACTAATGGTAATCACTATATTCTAGAATATCTCATATTTTGTTGTAAAATCTGCACCTCTGGCCATTTTTTCATTCATATGTAAGAACATCTTACTCTTAGCCACCCCCATGACACCCAACCCAGATCTCACCATTCACTGCACAGAAAAATAGGTATTGTGACAATTGGTGCGCAGAATAGGTGCTTTTCACAAAAGAAACAAGAAACCCTCAAATGTGTAGTCGGCCCTCTCACAGTCATTGTCCACTAGAGGAGCAATTCAACCACATATGGTACACATGGCTGGTGTTGTCACCATATTGATGTGAGATCAGTCATTCAACACTTGTGTAACATATGACATGCTGACATATGGACCATGTAAGTTCCAATCTGTCACCTTCTAGTTGTTATACAACTGACTGCCCAAAAAAAACGAACCAAACGTTTGCCAAAGTACCCATTCGGTGTCACATCGAACATGCGGTTTGAATTCATAACCACTAGTGAGGCAGCTTGTGTCCTTACCACAGGCTAAATATTGGGTGTTGGGATGTATGACACACTATTTAGACACGTGTCTTTGCATGTGAAATGGAAGGCCTCTATCCCCTTTTTGTAGGAAGGAAAAAAAAAAAAACTGATGGTGTTTATAGTGACATATCACAACATAAGTTTCAATATTATATATCAGTATATATCAGTGTTGGACTGGTATACCTGGTTGGACCTAGGAATACAGGTATGAATATATATATTGAAGAACATTCCAGTCGGGTATGAACGAACCAGTGTACCCATGTCATACACGTATTGGGGGGGGTACGTCGTTAGGATTCCCCCCCCCACACATACCATACCAGTCTGGGTATGTGCAAGTGCAGTGTGGTCACGATACCAACAGTATTGCGGCAACTTTATGGTGGACAGAGCTGGGTATCAATATGGCGATGGCATTAGATTTTTGCGCCTATGCTGCAGTAGGGTGCGGCTCCTTCAATGAGCAAAGTAGTGGCTGCGGATTGCAATATTCTAGTCTTTGGCCTTGCAGCAAACAATCTGCCTTCATGACGACTCTTAGGGACGTACATGCTATGTGTATGCAATCTCGGCAGGTGATTTTCTTCTTTTGGGGTCGGCTTCTTCTAACCTGGATCATTCTTCTGCCAACGATTATGATTGTGTTACAAATTCTTCTGCCAACGATTATGATTGTGTTACAGCCCACCTGCTCTTGCTTTGGAACTAGAGATCAGAACTCCAAAATGCCTTGTTAATGTGTACTGATTCTTTTGTTAGTTTGGTGGCTGGTGTCAATGCTTAAATGGTTTACCCTCACAGTCCTCATACTAGCAGCCCTCATCTTCACTAGATAGTGAATTGAAACTTTAGTAGTGGTCTGCCTAAGCTTTGCAGGGGTTTCCCTTAAGTGGCCGTACTTTTTGGGATACTGTAATTTTTGTTGGGATGGATCAGGGCATATCTTTCAGTGATTTTGAGGCTTGCATTGGGGATGAAGCAGGTGATACAACGCTCGTAAATGAACAACAACATAGTACTTGCACGACCTCAGAGGTGTTGCAGCCTACCGAAAGTAGGAACGAGATTCAAGCTGCGGAAAACCTAGCGACGTGGAGAGTCCGGTATGCATCTCTTGCCAAGAATCAACGCTTTTGGGCACCATACCATCGTTCAAGTGATGTTTGGGCATTCTTTCTTCTTCACGATCAGAAGTCTGTTGTTGATGTGCAAGTTGTGCAAATAATGAGGTGCATTATTTGCCACAACAACTACTGTACTGAAGAGCCCTCACAGAGTTCCCAGAGTACCACCAAATCTAGAAAAGGGCTGGTGCAATATAACCCTTCTCATGGGAGCTCCTCCATGAAGAAGCATCTCCTAAATGAGCATCCAGAGGACTTTGCCAAGTACAAGGCGGAGTCACAATCTACTGAAGGTGGGGTACAAGCAGGCAGAGTGAAATGCAAGAAGCGTAAGTCTGTTGCTCCATTTATGATCACGGAGTATTTTGGTGGCCAAGGGGGTTACAAAAAGAACGACCTTCCTCAGCTGAGGTTCATTGAGGACTTGGTCCTTTTCATTGCAAAAGGCTATGAGGCTTTGTCAACTGTGGAGTCACCTTGGCTCCGTAGACTAGTAATGCGCAGGGACCCTAAAATTCGTTTCCCAACCCGCAAACAGCTGGTTAAGGAATACATCCCAGGTCTGCTTGCCAAAACCATGGAAACCTATGTTTTGCCTGTCCTAGGTAGTTGTGCAACTGTCACTGTTACATTTGATCTATGGATGTCTAGGACAGGGTTTGATACATTCACGTTCGTTGTGAATTTCATTGATGAAGAGTGGATGCCAAGACATGACACTGTAGGCTTGTTCGAGGCTCCTGATACAACTGGGGCTGCCCTAGCAGAAATTGTTAAACCCCTGTTTTCAGATTTCCAATTGACAGAAAGTAATTGCATATGTCAAAGATGAGGGTTCCAATACCCTAGCTACAGCCTTGTCTTCAGTGGTTACATGTGCTCCTTTGCAACTTGCACAACCATTTGTAGGTGCTTGCTTTGGACATGTAATGTCCAAAGCCTGCTAGTACGTGACAAATGACACAAAACTTTGTGTCGGATTGAGAGAAGTCTCCCTCAAAATATGCACAAGCAGCCTTGCAGAAAACAATTATCTAGACTAAGAAGTCTGGCAAAGGTAGACAAGAGTGGGACAAGGCTTGTATAGAAGCAGGTCTGCCCACCCGGAAGCTGAAGACTCCTGTCAAAACTCGTTTTGCAAGCAAAGTTGTTCTCTTCCAAGAAAGTCTTGAATACGCCGACGCTATCAATATCTGTTACCGGAGACAGTCTCTCCATCTACAAGCTAGAGTGCCATCTGGCTTGACGTGGGCAATTGCCGGTGCTGTTACGGAGACTCTCACACCAATTGTGAAGCAATGTGTTTTGAATCAGACAAGGGGATAGTGGCTCCTTTCTGATGCACTACATGCGGCAATTGCGATCAGCATTAAGCTACAGGGAGAGTTCAATCGGAGAACTCATGTCAGCCACCCCTGCAGTGCGGGGACTTTGATTCAGAGCTGGAGATTTTATATGCTCGCATGGCAGCAGAGGCGGCGAGTGTATTGCAACCATTTCTTTCTTTTGCATGTGCATTTCAGAGTGAAAAAACGCATAACATGATTTCTTTCATGCTCAACCCTCGATACAAGGGTTTACAATGCATCACGGAGTTTCTGGGTAGGGACAAAGCCAAGATAGTTGTCTCTGAATCCTATAAAAATGCCATGATTCCGTTGCTAGTCAAAGTGTTTAGATTTTTGAACCCTCCTCATGGCAACGACGGTCCGCAAGTTGCAGATTGCCCCATGGATTCCTTCTTTGATGCTCCAACATCGGCAGAGGAGGCTTCTGAGGCCCTACTTGTATCGGAATTATCTGTCTTTCGTCGTCTTGCTGTGTCGGAGGAGGAGGCTGTCAAACCTTTGACTTGGCGAAAGGACCATGCAGTTCGGTTCCCAAATGTTGCATTTTTTGCTAGGCCGATTCTTGCCATACCTGGATCTCAGATTGAAACTGAGAGAATTTTTTCGGTTGCCGGATTGCTCACAAGCACTTCCCTTTGGAGACGAGAACCCTCTTGATGCTCAAGTGGTGCACTTCAGGAGCTGAGGTGCGCACTTCAGCTTTAACAAATAAAAATAAAAATAAAAAATGGATACGGATGATCTAGGGCCTCTTTCTGCTCTAGGGCCTAACACTCTTATTCATCCATACGGCAATGAATCCATAGATCATAAGATACATGGTAACATGAATAATATTCACCACTTTCATTCAAAAAATTGAAAGAAGAAAGTTGACTCATGTTGAAGCAAGCGTAACATATGGTGTTACTTTAGCCCAAAGAGTTATTGCCTTCCTTTTGGAAAGTGGACACCGTCTAACAACCATAATAGGTTGGCCAAACCATCCCAAATGACTCAAAAAGTCCGAAGGTACCTACGTATTAAATAACCATCAACCCAATTATCACAATTTTATAGTTGGATGCTATAATGGGTAACATCCAATGTCATAGTGTATCTATGTAGTTTTAAGGACCACTTGTAAGGCAGTCTTATTAACCACAAGACCATGTGTTGGATGTTGAGTATTTGAACTTGAGATCCCCGTGCTACAATGTCATCATTCATTAGAGACTAACCAATACATCTATTAGTCCATCATGTGTTGCTCGTCTGGCCAAGATCATCCCCGAGACCCAAACGCATGTCACCACAAGTGTTGCTGGTACTGTGGGCTACATCGCCCCTGAATACCACCAGACTTGCAGGTACCAGCCGAGCTCCATCACCTCCCCCACAGCACCCAGCATAAACATCATCTCTGCTAGATCATATCCTTGTATCACGAGAAACTCAAAGAGTGAAGATTCTACTCCTGTTGTTCTCTTGCATCCAAGTTTTTCTCATTCAAAGACACCAATAGGTACTGTAGAAGTTTGACTGGAAGTTTTATGTGGTGCACAGGTTCACGGAGAAGAGCAATGTGTATAGCTTTGGGGTGGTGCTGGCTGTGCTGTTGACAGGGAAGTTGCCCGCTAGCCAACTTTTTGTGGAAGCTGCGGGCGGGAGCATTGGGCACTGGCTGCAGAGCCTGATGCAGTCTGGCACTGCAATAGATGCCCTGGATCCAAAGCTGCGGGGATCAGAATCAGAAGAGAAGGAGATGCTGCTGGCAAAGAGATTGCAGTCTTTTGCACTGATGATCAGCCTGCTGAGCGCCCATTGAGAAAGGAGGTGCTCCGAACGCTGCTCCAGATTCCAGATTCTCAAGACTCAGTCTCTTTGAATTCAGAATTCAATTCAGGTTTTGAGATACAACACATAGGTAGGATTGTTAGAGAAGAGAGTTTGTAGTTTGTACAAGGAGGTGAAGACTCAATTATTTGGGTTGGAAGCGCAACCATGACACACACCAGAAGAAAAGATCACTGCCACACAAGCACATTAACCTGAAAGTTGTAAGCCTTCAAATCCATCAAATATGTGTAACATAAACCACTCGAGTTGCACTAATCAAATGCACACAGAATCTGAGGTCTGAAAGTGATCTTGGATCTTCCAAGATTTGCTTGTGCTTCTGCAACTGTACTTGATCTTATCAAGAAGACTAGCAACTGTTGATCGGTTTACTCTCTTTTTGGCTTACAGGAGTTATCCAAGGAATGTTTTCAATTGTACACATACTGATACATGGGTGGAGACTACAAGTCTGCCTACAGCTTTGCAGGAGTAGAGACGATAGCAAGCCCACCATTGACCGTTTGATTGTCATAAGCACTTTGATGAGTGTGTCTTACTTCTCCGAAGTACTTGTCACTGAGAGAAACAGCTAATTTGTGGAATGCAACAGCCAATGTTAGCTATTATGGTCATGCCCAGCTGGGCTGCCCTCTCAGCCTTCCTCCCAAAGCTTTCAGGAGATCGCAGGCCAACGAGTCCGGAGCCTCGAGCCTCCGGGAGACCAAGAGTGGACCGGCCTCCCAAGGTTGAATGTTGGTGTAATCATTGTTGGGAAGCAGCAGACCGATCATGCCGCGACCGCATATCATGCAAAGGCTGTTTGTGGAAATAAGTTGTACTTACAGAAACTGGCAGAAACAAATTAGCTTTTGCTTATGCCAGAGACTTTTTCCTGGGGGTTCTGCTCCAGAGACCCGCCCATGTGCACCACTGAGGTTATTGGTATTGCAGGGAGTTCCCTGTTTGGAGTAGATTGGAACTGTTTCTCCATAGCCTCCTGACTGAACTGGAAGAAAACCTCCGCCATCGTGGCAGCAATTCTCTGACGCATTGTGGGTGCCCTACTCGATACAAAAGCTAGTGCCAGGGCTCATGTATCTCCTTCCAAAATCACACGGCGGACACCCAGCCCCACCTTGACAAGCAGCAGTCCTACAAGGTTGGCAGTCATTTGTGAGCTCCTGTCTCCCACCCCACCTGCTGGTTTTACGACCTCTGGAACTCCTCCAGGCACCATCACCATCTCCATGGCAGCTGTCTGCTGCAGACCTTCTGGAGATTGCCATGAATGATGAGATGCGCTCCCACTTGAACTCCCTCTTCTCAGTCAACAAGTAGAGAGCGTAATACGGGCTGTGTTGTGGGTGTGTAGTCCATCACTAGTCACCTCACAACATAAGGGTACGTAGAACTAAAGGTCTTGAAGTCTGGGTTCACTGCTAAACCAAATCCTTCTAGTGATGGAAGCGAACGCGCAGCACCAGGGTGTAGTAAGCGGGCAACCGAAACTGAAATTTGAAGGCGATTTCTAGGAACTTCCTTGTGAGCTGTCCAAAACTGAAGTCGGGAACTCCATTCTTGATGATGGCATCTGGGCCCTCACCAAACACCCTCTCCAAAGCCTGTAATCCAGACACAGCTTCAACAATGAAAAGTGATGTCCTTTCTACTCAAGGGTCCTTGTAAACACATTCTGGATGGTGGAGGCTTTAGTAGCACGGTAACAAATCTGAGTGCCCTTTTTTACTTAAATGCACAGAACCAGTCAAGAAATGGCCATCGACACACAGATCCACTTGTGTAAGTCCCTTCCCAGGTCTCCCTGCCAAAAACCCAGAACAAAGTTTCATTACTCAGGGCTTCATATTACAACAAAAATAGATACATCTTCTGCAGATCCGGTAGCACTAAATGAATTAGAAAGAAATCTGCCAGGGAGAAGAAGTCAGAAACCAAACAATGCAATCAGTAAGAATGGTGCAGGATAAACCCCATTGTCATCATGGAGCCAAGACCAATTAATACAATACTCCCTTGACATTCGCAAGGATATGAGCTTCACAAACAAGGGATGGTTGCCAACCCTATGGAGTCGGGTCTAGATAGAGGGAGTAAGTTCACCCATGAGTTCTGTCAGTTTTCACTGCTTGATCTTCTATTGCTGTTGTATATTCAGGGAGGTACAGAAGGTTGTATGAGAGTAAGTTGAAAAGGCATGCTTCAGATTACCATCAATAGCCTGTGCATCTTGCAAGCAAGCACAAATACAACCGACCCCCTGTAATGAGCTAAATTTGGACTATTTACTTACCAGCCGTACTGCAAACCGATCAGTGGTTGGCTTTAGCACATCCATTTCCCATAAATCATCAGCCGGGCCCTGCCAATCTCCATTCACCAAGTGGGTGACAGCTGCCAGCATGGCACCCTGGTGCTTTTTCTCCATGTGGGTGATTAGGCCAAAATCTATTAACTGCAGAGTTCCATCTTGGGTAAAAAGAATGTTCCCAGGATGTGGGTCTGCATGCATGATGCCTGTATCCATCAGCTGCACCAGCGATGACTCTGTTCCCTTGTTAACCTGCAAGGGAGATACCACAATGTGACTTCATACCTACTTTACCGCTACAATCCATTGGCAAGAGACCCCAGTTTTGACAGATGGCTCAAGATGATCTTTTTTTGTGGCCCCCCCCCTCACACCTTTGGTATGGAAGGGTGGCCCACTATATGAAAATCCTAATCAAACCATAGGATCCACGCAGGAAATTGGAGACCCATTCGAGTAATTACTGAGTCATAGTGGTCAGAAAAACTTTATGCTCTTGATCATGATGTCAGCGCCAACCAATCATCACCACTTAGTCCCTCCAACTACATTTTATTAGCAATATATTAGATTGAGTTTCATACTCTGGTGGATCCTAGCTCTTCTGTCAAGGAGATGTCATGGCTACTACAAACAGGGAATTGCTTCGGAGCACGTCTTTCCCTCCACACCTCTGAAGCTTCTCAGCTGGTCCCCCTATCAATGTATGTTTGTGTGACTGGTGAATGGCGTATGTAGATCCATGAGGACTATGTGATGCACCAAGCAGGAAAATGACGTTAATCCACAAAAAATCAACGGAAGTCCAATAAACAAAAATGGCTGTTAAAGATATTAACTCCATTCAGGGACCCCTCAAACTGGGTCTTCTCCTCCGCTTGCCATGACATGTTCCTTAAGGCACTGTGGGATTGTTACTTGTGCTTCGTCACCAGTCTCTGCAGATCCTAGTACTTCACTTCTCTCTACAACTCTTGTGCAGGGTCCACTGAAAGCACCATTGGCCACTCTTTCATTGGCCTCTCTGTCCAATGCCAGCTCCATTTCCACAATCCCATGACAATTTCTGGAATCAATGGCCATCACAGGCCCCACCTCTGAAGTCTTGGAGTTGGCCGAGCTGTCAGGCTTTTTCTGCAGATTGAAAGGAAAACTTACTTTCCGGGCACCCCACGTGCTTGAAGTCCCAGGGCGGATTCTCTGTTTCTTGGATGTTCTCATCACCCATTGGCCTCTGAAGGTCTACAGCTCTGAAGGTCTCTTCCTTCACCCCTTCTTGCCTAGCTGCCATTGTCACCCTAGCTCTCCCACTCTCTGGACCCCCATGCATGACTGCATCTGCAGGGTTGTCCGGTTGAGGCTCAGGCATAAGTTCCGAACAGTTGATTGAAATATGTGTGGGGAATTTTGGCAAGAGTCCACCGTAAAATCACAATTCATCAATTGATTGGGAGAGAGTGTGGAGGGCAGAGACCTATATCCTCATTGACTAGAAATATGTTTGACACACCGTAATTCTAATGAGTTATGAACCCTCCCAGATGTGGAGTTTCTAGTTTCTACCCAACTACAGTATGAGAAACCTAAGTCCGAGCTTGCTCAGCTAATTGCACTCCAATCACAGGGAATTGAGTCTTCATCTTTAAAAGCACATGGTGATTCCAGAACTCCTGCACTAGTATCGATAAGGCCGGGCGTATGGGCGAACTCCAATATTTGGCGGGGAACGACGCACGGTGATACCGGAGCCAGTAACTAGAGCCAAGACCCGAGATCCTTGACAAAAAGAATAAACACCCCCGCCCCACGGGGGCTGATACCATTCTTCACCAGGAGTGGGGCGCTCAAAAAACCCGGCCTCGTGTTGAGTGTTCGATGGAAGCTTTCCTTTGAAGGGTCTGGTTGAAATTGACGCTTGAGAAGATGCGAGACATGATTTGCGAGCTTTCCTGAGAGCCGCAACCCGTGCATTGTAAGGATGGGTTGATGTGCGAGTATCTTTCGCCAATGCCTTGGGCACTAGAAAGCCCGTCTGCACGGGAACGATCCCTGGAGCCATGAGACTCCCTCCACACCATTGAACATGTTGGTTCTTGCTCTAAACAGCGACCAAGATTGCAGTCTCTACCTCAAAGACCTTCAATTCTTCCATTAATCTCTACTGCGGGTCCTAGACCATGCCAATCCCCCTCTCCCTCCCTCTCTCTCTCTCTTCTTCCATCCTCCGACATCTCACACCCCGTAGGAAAACTCTGAGAGCTCAGAAGTTTCATCTATGTATCATCCATCCAGTTGTATCATCTATCACTCAGTTCAATACACCTCACTGGAGTTCTGCTGCCCCTAATATTCTCAATTCCACGTAATTATAATTGTAATTAACAGAATGGTGCCACGTGCCGTGTATTGAGCCCACAGGTACTGAGGGGTCACCCACCCTGTGAAGCATGCTGGGCCCTCAAAAATTTGGGAGCCGTTGCGTGCAGGATGCCACAAGGAAAGCACAGGAAAACTAGGTGAACAGCAATCTAAAGCATCCGAGAACCTTGCCCTGCTGCAAGCGATGAATTTTCTGAGGGAAATGGAGGAGCGTCTGAAGGAAATGGAGGATCGTCTAGCGGAATCTCGTAGAATTGTAACGGAGTGTCATAGTAGAGGTGATGATGACGCAACGGTGGAAGCTACTCTTCTCGGTCTCGGCCTCCTTGCTCCTGCCGCTCCTGCTAGAGGTATACTTTGGATATTCATAGGTCTTGAATTATCTCGAAGCTTCTGATTCTGTTTGCAGCTTGTAGTAGAAAAATTCTCATGATTTCCACTTGAAATATGATGTCTAGGTGAAACAATGTGGGAGGCGCTCAGTGCAAAGCTCCCAGGGGAGGTAGTGAGCAGATATAGATCCTCGGCGGTCCAGACACAGACACACCCTGTGAGTGGTGGGAAGACCGCCCACAGAGTAGGCCGTTGGGATCTCCTTCCTGATTGCACTGAGTGGCTGAACATACAGAAGCCATTATTGGAGCAGCATTCGGCTCCTCAATACCCTAGTACCTTGTATTCAACTACAGAACCCATTGCGAAGGAGACACAGGTGATCAGCAGCACCATGGCTACTTTGTTTCGCCCGGTGAATGATGCTGCAAAAATTCTGCACCTGCCTGCTCGTTTGACAGAGGCGATAGGGAAATCCAACTGTCCAAGTGTCACGTTGATGGATCTGATGGCTGAAGCGTACGATCCCACAAGTTTCAAGGCACTCAGGATCATTATGCCTATAGAAGGCAAAGGGCATTGGCAGGAACGACACGGTGGGAAACTCTTCCACGAGTTATTGCAGGGAAGTGAGAAGGAGAAATTGAAAGTAGCCAAGCCAGCGGCACAGTTACTCATGTACTCAGTAAGTTTCTCAAATCAATTTTGGAAAGACTCTTCGCAAGGTGTGGCTTTGTAATTGTACAATCTCTCGTTTTGCAAAATGGGCTGTTCCGATCAGTTTCAGGATTTGTTCTTTTGTCCTGGTGTTTACAAGGTGTTTGGCAGGGTGGGCTTGGTCTTAGGAGACTCTGTTTACATCTATGGCTACTTAGTTGCACTATTGTGGTTCTCATAGAGCAATCCAAGATCACCTGACTACAGACATAAACATAAGTGGGTTTCCCTTCTTTTTTCCTTCCCTGAATAATCTGGCTTAGAGTGAAGATATGATCCACACAGCCCCTGTTTCGCCGAAAGCCATCTTGGCCTTCATGGAAACAACCTCTAGATTAGCTTCTGCCTCTAAGGAACGTTGAAACTGCTTTGAACCTTTGAATGTCATGTAAAAGATATCCTTCGTGGTTGTAAGCTTTGCTCAAAAGGAAGCAATTGGCGAAGAAAATATAACTTCCTCTTCGGGTCTGGCTTCTTACCGATTGTGTCTTCCCATGTCTGGATCAAGGCAGAGGTAATTATATTCCTGTTATATGGGACCTTGTAAAGCAAAGTCGAATCTCACTAACCACATACAAACATCTATGAGAAAGGCAGTTCCGTACGGCTCAGGCTTGTGTCAAAAGCCACAGAGTCCATGTAATGGCAGGTCAATACACATGCCTCAACCTCGAGACGAGTACTTATAACTCTGCAAAAAAAGAGCAAGTGCCATTTTCAGAGGCAATATCATGTAGTGTCCGTAATGGCATTGGTGCTGCTCATAGCCTTGTTGTTGTCTTTTGCATCTGAACTGGCAACAAACTGTCCTATTTGCGTATCTCTGCAAAAATAAGCAACCAAATTCCAGGGTGTTGCAACATCTGGATAGGAACTGATTGTACCCTCATGTAGTGACTCCCTCTCTGCTATCCATGACAGCAGTAGATGGGAGAGGGAGTTCATCTGCTGCTTTGGCTGCAGCTGAGGGGGGGACTGAGAATTCATGTGCTGCTGTCATTTCGGCTGGTGGCACCACTGCAACAGCCAAGATCATTTTGATTGAAAAGTGAAGATGGCTTGCAATGATACAAAACAGTATATGCTGTATATGCAAGTACAGTATATGCTGTCGAAGGATGCTTTCTTCAGCAGAAAGCAAGTTTGGAACAGAAATGTGAGGTACAGTTGAAGAGATGCCATAGCAGACTGCAAATTGTCCTCCAAGAGACTCGGGTTCAGACCACAAGTGCAGGTCTTGGCTCCAGAAGTCGATCTTCCATCCATATGTGTGATGATCATGTGATGAAGGAAGTAGAGATGGTAAGAAAAGGAAGATTGAATTAGAAATGTACACATAAGACGTTGTTTGCCGTAGCCTTGTGGCTATTGACCCCCCGCCCAGTTTGAGCGGAAACCAAAGGGACAGAACCTACCTCTGTCAGGGGCTGACATTGGTAGTAAGACTTACCTTTATACATAGAATTGATTCGGTTTTCCAGATATCTCTAGAAATCCCTTCACACAAGCATCAATCTGCTGTGTGTGATTTGCCCAAAAACTAGGCCTCAGAAGGGCCTGGGCTTTTGGCTCAGCCTCGAGACTTGCAAAGTTGGTAAACAGAGGTTCAGGCACAATTCTCTTGATAGATTGGAGGAGAGCTTCTCCCTGGTGAGAGTACCCCGGACAGTGAATCAGAAAATGAATATTGTCTTCGGGTTGCCCACACAACAGGCAATTGCACTCTCCCTTTCCTCTCTGCTTCTGTTTACTGTTCAAAGGTAGGCTTCCTGCCCTGAGTTTAAATTTCAGTCTGGTGCCGAGAGTGGGTAGACCCTTGAGGTCATCCATGATATCCTCCCCCATGTCACAGACTGGAAACAGGTTCAGGGAAGTTTTCTGCCAACTTCATTTGCATCAGACAATTTTCTGGTAACAGACATGGCTTTGGACACTACAGTCTCTAAGTCAGATTTATCCAGCAAGGTCAAGACTTGCGGGTCCAGATTCAGATCCTTGAGAATCTCTTCTACTCTCTTCTGCCAGGACTTAGCCTGTTTGACAGGGCGGTCCTGTTTTTTTGACATCCAAGAAAAAAACATAAGTGGGTTTCCCTTCTTTTTTCCTTCCCTGGATAATCTGGCTTAGAGTGAAGATATGGTCCACACAGCCCTTGTTTCGCCGAAAGCCAGCTTGGCCTTCATGAAAACAACCTCTAGATTCCAGATCAACCTCGAGACGAGTACTTACAACTCTGCAAAATATCTTGCCAACAGCATTGAGAAGCGTGATGCCACGATAGTTCCCCGGGTCTTCTCTGTCACCCTTCTTATATAGATTGACCATGACCCCCTGTCGCCAGCGAAAGGGGATCATTTCAGTCTTCCAGATAAGGTTAAAGTGGAGAACTAGGGCCTCTATCATGGGATCGCCACCATGCTTGATAAGCTCGTTGACTATGCCATCAGGACCCCCTGCTTTATATCCATTTAGATGATCAATTGCTTCCACAATCTCAGAAGAACTAATGGGAGTGTTGTAGGCTTTTGAAATATACTCCAGTTCATCAGGGCTGTTTTGAATACAGTTTTACCAACTGTGTCCTTCCATTCATCAGAGGACCCCGCACTGTTAGACCTAGAAGTTCTGCCAAGGATACTGTAGTGGGTTTCAGAGGTTTTGACAATGTCAACCGATGAAGTTACCACTGCACCCTTAGTAGTCTTCAGCGCTTGTACTTGCTGACAGCTTTTCGGCTTGTACAAACGTTGAAGGGCCAACCAGAATCTCTTGTCATTACCACCATGATGGTTTGAGTTTATTTCACTGTATAACTTGTCCCAGTATAATTTCTTCTGAGCCCTTACAAGCTGATTTGATATCTTTACGGATCTGGTAGTACCTCGCCCACAATTCTTTGTTGGTTTTCAAATTGCAGCACTCTTTATAAAGGACTCGTCCCTCAGCTATCTTGAGTTTAATCTCATTGGTCCACCAATTAACAGCTCTATCGCAGACAATTAGTTTCCTCCCAATGATCTTGTCAGCCGCAGAGGAGACGAAACTCTCCCAAGAATCCACTGCTCTTTCGACTTCATTTCTTGCATTGTCAGCGCGAGACTGAAGGTCTTGGAGCGAGTGGACAAAATGAGGGAGAGGCCTGGACATGAGGCCTGGACATACTCAGCCTTGACCTCTTCATTATGGAATTTTTCTATGCGCCACTTCCGAATCGAACATCTCACAGTGTTGGGAAAACACCTTTTGATCTCAGTCCAAACCAGGAAGTGGAGGTACCAATATCAGTTCTGTCGATGAACACATTGGCACTCTGGGGAAACAAATTTTTGTCCATTATGATATAATCCAACAATGGAACGTTCCCCAGTTTGGGCTTTCTCACGAGTCTCACGGTCAGAAGCTGAAGCTCTTCCAGAGAGTTAATTAACCGTCTGCCATTAGAGTTCAGCTCGTCCTCACCAAAAGGCCCAATGATATCATCCTGATGGAGACCTTTACCCACCCGGCATTGAAGTCACCCAATAAAATCACCTGACCTTCGGCAAGGAACGAAGCACAGTCTAGCTTTACATCTTCGAAGGCTTTGTCTGCATCAGCACTAAGGGTCCCCTCTGTGGGCATGTAAAGACAACCCACAAAGAGGTCCTTCGTACTCATGCCGCCCTTCAGTTTCAGTTTTAGCCAGATACTATGCTCGTACCTCAAACCCTTGTCGATAATTTCACAATTGTCAAACAAGAAATCACGGACAAAGAATCCAACCCCTTTTTGACCGCGTTTGGCAGAGGCTGCCTTGAGAGTACACATCTTACCTGCCCATTTATAACCATTGACATCTCCAACCAGTTTATCCGACGTATCCCATGTTTCTTGCCCAGCACAGATATGAATATCATTAGTCCGAAGAACTTGTCCCACTTCGAGTTGTTTCCTTTGGCTAGTCAGCCCTGAGAAGTTGAAAGTGGCCAGCCGCAAGCCAGCCCTTTGCATGTGAATTGTTTGTCGTCTAGGTAGCTTAAGATTGCTCCTGGAAGGCCAACCGTTCTGCAAAGGGGGGACAGTTACCCCGTGTGTAGATTTTGCTCGTCTTGTGTAAACTTTGAGAATTGGTAAACCATTCAGAGTACCAAATCCTTCGGTTACACGACGTTCAGACTTAGGGACAAGTTGTCCGTCTGACTGCTCAGTGACAATTACCACATGTATAGATTTTGCATGTCTTGTGTAAACTTTGAGGATTGGTAAACCGTTCAGAGTACCAAATCCTTCAAATACACGACGTTCAGATTCCGTACACTCATGGGCAGATTGTCTGTCAGGCTGCTTGGATTCAACCTCGTCCAGAGCATCAAACCAATTAGAAACTCTAAAGTTGAAGTCCCTGCCCTTGGTTGTCTTCCTAGAGCGCCCCATGGAATCACCAATGTCTAAAACCGCCCTCCAGCCAGTCAAGGGACGAACTTCTTAGATTGAGTTGATGTGAGACTCTATTAGAAGCATTTTTGGGCATTGCAACCTTCAAAGTACCCCTGTTATCAAGTCTCGAGATGGAGCCATTGGCCATGAAATCCAAGCCTAAGCTAGAGCATGTAGTTTTAAAGGACACATCGTCCATCCTGGGATTCACCCCAAAAACTACGCATGAAGCCCTAGATTTGTCATAAGTAACCAATTCCCAGGAATCACCCTGGGGAGTGTTGCTGTTGACAGGAGGTAATGTAATGATTGTTTTCGTAGGCCATAAGTTTTAGCACAAGGACCAACCCTAGCCCAAGTGCCGAGTATGCTAGACAGAGCATACGACTGCCCAATTTGCGCGGAGGGGCTGCCCCCAAGCGGTAGGGGTCCGCTTGTTACCATTCAGAGATCACACTCCAGGGAGTTGCAGGGAATGGCCTGTGTAGGCATATTCTAAAGAGGGAAAGGCCCCAAGCTTTCCAACTAAATCCAATGCACTACCTTACCTGGAGCAAAGCGCTTCAGGTCAAAACAAACAAAGACACGAGGTCACAAGGCCGGCAGTTAGTCACAGAGACATTAATGTACTCCCGTATCAAGTCAACCCAATGGCAATAGGCTTCCTAGAGGACAGGGAGAGGAAGATTGAATTAGAGAACCAGAACTACTAACCTGCCTTACAGCTCTGAGTATCAGACAGGTTGCCCAAACCTGACTCTTCTTAGCACATCATATGGCTACCTTTGGTGGACACTAGTCGCTCCAGCGAAACTTTTGGACTGCCAAAATGGGGAGGGTTTGAAACTGATTTTCTGGGTATACAGCATGCACCAAGACAAGTGCAACTAGTGTGTATGGTAAATGATGCAATGTTCCTGGCAGAGATTAGTTTCTCACACGAGAGAAAAAGAAAACCACCCTTGAGAGGTCTCAGCCTCCCTCAATTTCTCTAGCTTCACATGACATCACTGCTCAGAAATATGCCCGCACAGTGAGTGCAAATTGTGCAAGACAAAGGAGCCATTCAAAAGCAAATGCTGCTCAGAGAGCCCAGGTTTCATCCCCTATCACAAACCTAATTCACCCTAAGAAGTTTAGGCTGTGTGGCCTATACCAACCTCCTGCCAAGGTCAGTTCCTCAACCAAATGCATTCTATTGGTGTACAGACATTTGACATGCAACCCAATTGCTCTTTGGTTGAAAACCACACCATCTGTGTGTTTCTCTTGAAGGAGTTGGTGGAAACTAACTTTGCATGCCTGACAAACATCCAGGACACAAGCCAAAACTACTAGGAAGCCTGTCAGTAGCATTAGCCTTACTGCCATACTGGAAGAAAATGGAGACCCCTGCTCAATGAATTTCATAGCGGGGGGCGGACACGAACCTTCTTCCACCATATTGCTATCCTTCGACAGCAGCTCCACAGGCACAGCAGCTGCTAAATCTAGATTGTGGATTCTGACGGTTCTCCCTTACATGGGGGGTAACTGTGCATCGCAATACTGCATATTCTCTTCTAGTTGGTTTGCTGGCTATCTCACCTGTCTCTGTGTTTGCCTCAACATTGTCAGAAAGAATGTCTTCAGAGGCATTCCCTGCCATCTCAGGCTGGCCACTTAAACTGTAAAAGGGGTCATTTTCCTTACCCATTTCCTGAGTCCTAACCACTCCAGCCCTCGAAACCCCCTCAGTATACTCCCCATCTGTCTCAGTGCCTGCATTACTGTCATCTGCCAACTTGTTAGGCACTGTACTGTGGCTTTCATCTTCATCCCTCTCCTCTCCACCTCTCTCACACAGTTGACTACCAACTGGTGTCATTTCCAGGCTACAGTCTGCATGACTGCATGCATTTTCATAATCTTCACGTAACGGATCATATTGAATTATATCAGCAGGCAGTCCAATCAGAGAGGCATCTGTCAAGACTGGGTCCTCGAATCCTCCAGCCCAGATGTAGATACTAGGATCTCTCGAGTGCAGTTTCAGAAGATCGCCCATATCTTCCAAGAACTGAATAACGGGGGACAGTGGTGCCCGTTTTGATTTTCCATAACCATTCCTAGCAAGGGTGCTCGGCAGGGAACACCCCGCAAAATCCAGGTACCAGCCTTCAAGAAGCTCAGCCCAGATACCCCCAGGGTTTTTCAACAATGCCCAAAAGAGGACCTGACGCAGCCCTGCCTTTGTTGCTGACAGCACCCTAAGATTTTGAGCAGTTCTTGAAAGCACAAGGCAATCAGCCCCTAGAGAATTCAAGTTTATCACGTCAGGCATTGCTTGCATAAGCGACCTAACATTCTTGAATTTACCTGGATTGAGCAAGTGCCCAGTCCTTTCTCTATAAACTGCACAAAAGTCTTGCACTGCAAGACGATGTGCAACGTATTCAATTGAACCCAAAATCAGCCGGGTCTCATGTTTCAGCGTTTTAGAGGGAGATTGGTGGTGATGGCGGGCTATAGTCAGAGAAGGTGTCATTGCAGGAGAACCATCTGCCTCCACTCTACTTGCTTTCAAATGCAAATCCGTTTTGTTCTCAGCCACGGTCTCTGAACCAGACCTGTTGGTTCTTACTGGGCCAGCACTCACATCCATTTGGCTGTTGGTATCCTCCTTGGGTGGAAGACAAGCTAGCTGCTTTCTTGACACAAGGTCGAGGACAATGTGGTGAGGACACCGTCTTCAACACATTTCAGCCTGTTTTCTCCTGTAATCAGAGTCATCCTGATTTTCCAATGTTGACAACAGCAAGTTAGCTCGCCAGATGGATCAATCGTAGTTCTGAGTGATTACGGATTTACCCAAATTGTCCTGCTCCAGGTCTGCCTTCAACTTAACCCAATGCAGAGGCTTCAGCTTCTGTAGAGGTTTTGGTGGGGACTTGGGCTTGGTTACCTGCACCATACTCACCAGGTGGTCTGAAACCACCACCAACCTTAGGAGCCTTTGATGGCGGTGGTGGGGGAGGGGAGGTACTGCCTCACGAGTAGGGGGAGGGGGCGGAGGAGGGGCTCCTTGAGGAGCTGGCCCCTGGAGGAGGACCTCCTTGAGGACAGGGGGTAGGAGGTGGGGAGGAGGTGGCCTCCTTGAAGCAGAAAAAATGAAGAGGAAGGAGCAGGGACTTGGGAGGTTACGGAAGGGAGAGCAACAGGAGTCACATGGTTGGTACTGCCATGGGCAGTCAGATCTGTCATGGAATTGGATGGAGTAGTTCATTTGGACATCTTATCGATAGGTGGTAAAACAGAACTAGGGAGTGGGGAATGAGCTGGATTTGAGAAGTTTGAGGGAAGGGAAGTGAGGGGTACTCAGGAGCAGGTGTAGTCTTGCTCACTTGATGGTTGTTTGTGTTTTCAGGTGCTTGAGGGCTGTCGCTACTCTATGTTGATTTCAGACAGGCACATAGTGTGCTGCCGTCGACCAATGGACGGAAAGCTGAAGGAGGTGGATTATACCGACACATTTGATATCTCCATGACCCACCCAGAGGCACGCAAGGTCGTCTTGTATATGCTCTGGTTGGCATACCACGAATCTCCTCTTGATCCAAAGGACTGGGAGGTTACCCCCCCAGATTTGAAGTGGGTAAGACACACCAAACGTGGGTTGCAGGTTTCTAGTTTGGAGCCTCGGACTTTCCGGCACGATCAGGGACCAGATGCCCCGCCTGGAGGGACTGGTGGCACTGGCACTGGACACGATGACAGGTATAATTGATAGTTTATCTTTAAACTATGAAGTTAAAAAGCATTTTGATTGAGGCCTCCAAGCCTAATTTAGACTGAACACTATCAATACAGGTCTGAGGGCGACTGTTCACATCCACCCCCACCCAGCCGCACCCCCAAGAGAGGAAGGGGGCGTGGAAGCAGTACTGGCAGTGGCAGTGGGAATCGAAAGCGGCCCCTCTGCGCCGACGACTTGATTGATTTCCCTTTGGGAATCTTGGACCTTGGCAAGGCCATTTCACACGGCACCACGCATGTGGTAAGCACTATGCATCTCCAGGGCAGTCTGATTCATTGTCCTTTACATTGTGTCATGGACATCACAAAGCACAATCAGGAGCTTCATTGGTGTGATATCTCTGCCTGTCAAGAGAGCAAAGAATGAGGGTCTAACATCTTATTTCTCGACATATTTCAGTTATGCTTTTGAACAGTGCAGTTAATTTGTATTGGCATTTGTATTGGTTTGATTTTTGTTAGGTGAGAAGGGGACATTGGAGGGCCCAACAAGCAATCTTTAAAATCTGGGACATTGCAAAGTACCCAGAAGCAGAGGCAGACTTCTGGAATGAGCTCCAGGTGTACCAGCATCTTGAAGACCTCCAGGTATAAGAATTGAGACACCACTCCCAAGTTTCATGATCTTTTCAGTAGAATGTACTCATAAGATTTGTTTGCCGTAGCCTTGTGGCCATTGACCCCGCGCCCAGTTTGAGCGGAACAGAAAGGGACAGAAACTACATTTCTCAGGGGCTAACGCCGGTAGTATGACTTACCTTGGAATAGACAATTGAGCCGAGATTTCCCGGTATCCTCCATAAATCCCTTCACACAAGCATCAATCTGCTGTGTGTGATTTGCCCAATAACTGGACCCCAAAAGGGCCTGGGCGTTTGGCTCAGCCTCAAGATTGCTTTCAACACTCAAATTCTTTGCATTCAGCACTCTCCAAGGTCTGATTAAGGCTATACCAGGGTTGTTTAGAGATCACTCTCTTCCTGCTCTTGCCCATGGATAACAAAATTAGCTACAGGTTTGTTAGTCGTTGGTTGTCCACCTACGCCCACAAGCAGTGGTGAAACTTTTCAGGCAGTTGGTGTGCCAACTGACCAGGATGTTGATGATTGTCTAGTGCCGAGAGTGGGTAAACCCTTGAGGCTATCCATGATGGCCTCACCCATGTCACAGACTGGAAACAGGTTCAGGGAAGTGTTCTGCCTAACTTCATTTTCATCAGACAATTGCCTGGCAACAGACATGTTGGAACTTCAGCTTCTAAGTCAGATATATCCAGCAGAGTCATGGCTTGTGGACTAAGATTCAGATCCTTGAAAATCTCTTCTACCCTCTTCCGACAGGACTTAGCCTGTTTGACAGGGCGATCCTGCTTCCAAGATATAGAATCGATTAACTTAGGATATCTGGTGTTAGTCATACGTTGCAGCTGACCCCACCATCTGACCTTGAATTCATCACGTCGGGAGCTTAAGGGAGGAATGCCAAACCCACCCTGAACAGCCACATTAGCTGTTTTGGAGCCTGCTGACATGCACTCCTTGAGCACCCCCACTTGAATGGATTCTAGAGACTTAGCCTGGTTGGAGTTATCAACCCATACAGCAGATTCGTACTCCAAGGTAGGCCTAATAATGCGACAAAGCATGGTTTCTTCGACTTCAGAGTTGATCCATCTGCAGTGGAAAAATTTAGTGAGACCCAACGCTTTGCGCTTGCCAGATTGAACCACTTTCTGTCTGTGTGTTTCCCAATTACAGTTGGAGGAAAAACTCAACGCCTAGATAGGTGTAGAAAGGGAGGACAGGAATCTCTTGGCTTCCCCACTGCCACTTGAGGTTGCCTCCTCCCTCCCCCTGGTCGTTGAATGCCACTGCGCATTTACTGACATTGGCCTCTAGCCCCCAAAGATCAAACACACAATCAATCAGCCCGTGGAGGTAGTCTCCCCTAGCCTGCGAAGTCATCCGCAAACATATGGGCTGGTATGGTGGAATCAACCACCCTTAACCCAAATCCCTCATTTTCCACATCCTCGAGTAGTTGATTGATGAAAACATTGAAGAGCAGAGTTTAACCTCAAGACCTTTGATGGATGAGCATTGTGCAGGGGAAGGAGATTGCGAAGACTCTGGGTGCAGGTCGGCTGTTTGGAGGTATGCTTTTTTTTCTAGCGATGGAGGATGCTGGTTCACCGGTGGCATCTTGGGATATGAGGAGGGCCACATTGGCCTTGGAGGTCACCGCAAAGGTGCACAAGAAGTTTATCCTTCATCAGGATCTTTCTCCGGCGCAATTCGTGCAACAAGGGGAGAGGTTAGTCCTGCTGGATTTTAGTACAGCCGTATACATCCCCGACCCCGTTGATGATGTGTTCCTGAAGCGTGAGTATGACTGTCTCTGGGAAGAGCTGATTGAGCATCTGTAATGGGAGCCGTCCAGTGATGATACGTTGCAGCCTTACCTGATTATTTTGGCATTTTTGTGAACATTTTTATCCACAATGCTCCCGCACTTATCATACATGTCGACAAAGGTCTTGTGTAGAAAAACCTTTGGCAGGAATTTGATTTGGATAAGTTGAGTGTGCACCTACTTTCCGACTTCAAAGCTTTTCATCTTCATGCACTTGTGAAAGAGGCAGACATAATTGTTTGAATCTGCTGAAACGCCTTCTTGGCCTAGCTTGCGTCTTTCAATTTTTTCTAGGACCCTACATATCATAAGCTAGTTTCTATGCTGAAATGTTCCCCGGGCTTTTAAAATGTGGTCAGGAGATAATAATCAGTCTGTCAGTAGGGCATGACAGGGAATTACAATTTTGACTCACTATCTAAGATTTTAGGGGCTGTCCTTTGGCACTACAAAGGACTATCAGGAAGGTCTACCATGGTTAGAAGAGACGTGGTCCATGAAGGCTGGAATATGTGACATCACCCTTTTAGGGGACTCTAGGGTCTCTTGGTGGAGTGCTGAAGCATGAGGGGCAGGGAGAGGGGCTGGGGGAGGAAAAGGAGTAATAACAAACGGATCTTCCTTCTTATCCAAAAAAGAGTCAAGAACAGGACTCAATTGTCTCTCTTGGTTTTGTGGGGATGAAACATGAGTGGGTTGTATGATTTTCGTCTCTATTGAGCCAACTAAATGGCCACAAGGCTACTGCAAACAACGTCTTATGAGTATTGAGCCAACTCTTGTGAACAGATTGTGTGGTTTGCACATTGACATCAGGATCAATAGGGTCTGCTGCAATTGGAAGAGCTAAAGGGAGCTCCTGGGATATGACATTGTTTTGATCAATTGAAGGGACCATGTTGCATAGGTGTCTGCTGTCTTTGCCAGTCAGAATCAGTAGGGTGGGGTTGTATCTCACTCAAAGGAGGAGCAAAGATAAACAAAACTGAGAGAGGGGAGCACTGTGCGAGGTAGAGTACTGGGAGAAAGGGAGAGGGGAAGGGCAGAGAGAGGGGTAGCGGTTAAAGTAGGAATCTCAGGTTCAGATGAACTGGGTGGGACTAATAACCTCAGAGAGTCACCTTCACCTTTGATGGTGCTGGTGGTTGCTACTTTGGGAAATTGCCCCGATCCCTGTCCAAAGCATGATCCCAAAGTGACAGACCTCCCTTCCATGTGAGAATTTCATCACCCTTCTTGTAGAAAGTTAAAGATGCCGGTCGCTCCACCTGTTTCTCATCAAAACCTCCTGTCGAAAACGACCTAACTCTCTCCTTGACAGGTAGTTCCACCTCCATACATTGTTCAGCTAAGGGCAGCCTCACACCAGGGACCAAGAAACAATGGGGCTAGTTGAAAAAAAATTGGTCCCATTCTTGGTCCTTAGATGCATACAAAATATAATATCCGAAGGACCAAAGGTAGTGTGTGATGGCCTTAAGACCAAGACCAAAAAAGTGAGAGCTACCACTTCATGTGAGAGTTCTCTTAACGTTTGATATAGCCTCTGGCTTCCCTTCGCACAGGAGACATAAGAGTCTGAATACACCATGCATCTGGTTGGAATAGCTTGCAACTCTTCCACATTCCATGAGCACTTTTCATACTCAAACTTGCTACAAGAGTAGTGACCAAAAAACAATGGTGGGGAGACTAATGGGGATAAAAGTTCATGCGACGCAATGATCTTCAGAAAAATTAGATTCATACTTGCAGAAAGTTGGGCCTCCCATGGAGTTTTTTCCTAGTCTACTACCACCATAGTTCGGCAACTAGGTACCACCATAGTTCCGCAACCTAGTTGCCACATCATTTCCACTTTTCTTGGTCTTGGTCTGTAGTGACCATAAAACAACCAATAAAAAACCATTGCAAATGGGAATACTCCAAGCTTTTTTGGTCTTGGTCCCAAGTGTAAGGTGGCCCTAAGCTGAAGTCTAATCCAAAGCCGTAAGAAGTCAAAGGAATATCATTTTTCAAGTTTAGAGTTTCCTTGTTAGTGACTGGATGGACTATGTTGTGAAGGTGTGAATACTACATATGTTTTAGTATGGCTGTGATGAGCTTGGGCTATGAGAGTGAAATTTTATGAGTGGCACTAGAGCACTGCACCATTCATTGATTGTGGGCATTTATTTGCAGTGGGGATGGTGGCTGAGTGGTGGTGGCTGAGATAAACTACTGAACCAGGCATGCCTGGTAGACTTGTCCCCAGGCTCTCTCACTCATTATATATTCAACTTTGACAAACCTGCTCTGTGCACATCATTGAGGACCCACTGCAAAAGTTATGTGAACTGTGAGAAACCTCTCAGCACATACACGGTTATCCATATGCTGACAAAGGGGGAACCTTCCCCCACACCGAGCAATAAAGCATATACTCAAGTTTTTGACAATATGGCAAAACAAAATGTGGTCTCATGGTGCGCAATGATCACTGGGTATGCGTGGCATGGGGGTTGTAGGGAGGCCCTCACACAATTTGAGCAAATGCAACAGGAAGTCTTGAAACCAAATGGTATCACCTTTATAAGTGTCCTCTTTCCATGCATGAGAGATTCAAAAAAAAAAAAAACTAAGTACTACCCTGTCAAGGGGGGGAGGGCGGCCGGGGGGATTAGAACCACTGCCCTATGTAGCCCCATTAGAGAGTCCTAACCACTACAATACCAACACCAACACCACTGCACAAAGCAAGGATCATGCTTTTTATTTGATAGTGAAGTAGAGAGATTCTGCGAAAAAAAGAAAAACTATTTACTACTGTTTAGGGGGGGAGGTCGGGCAGGGGGATTTGACCCACAGAATGCAGCCCCATTAGAGACTCCTAACCACTACAATACCAATGCCACTTCAAAAAGCAAGGGTCATGTTTTTAATTTGATAGTGCAGAAGAGAGATTCTCAAAAAAACAAAAAGGCAGGGAGATTTGACCCCAGGCCTATGAAGTTACATAGAAGACTCCTAACCACTACAATACGAATGCCTCTTCTACAAGCAATGGTCATGTTTTTTACTTCATAGTGAAGTAGAGAGATTCTCAAAAGAAAAAGAAAACTAACTACTGCTGCCGAGGGGAGAGGGCGACCACCAGCCCTATGAGCCCCTATAGGAAGTCCTAACCACTACAGTACCAATGCTACTTCAAAAAGCAAGATTCAAATTTTTTATTTGATAGTGAAATAGAGAGACTAGGGCACTACTAGCGACGAATTCTGAGAACTACCTTCAATTGGTACAAAAAGGGGTGGGTCATCCCCACGGCATTGTTAATTTGTTGATGGGGTCTATTCAAGTCTTATGAAAAGATACATGATGCAATTTTGGATTGTGAATGTTCAAGTTTTATTAAAAGATATATATATTACATTTTTTCCCCTTCAATAATCCCAATAAAGCTCTCAAGGGCTTCCTCCCCTTTGGTGTGAGTCATGCTCCCTAGTTTTCTCTTCCTCTTATGTTTTGCCAAAGCAAGAGAGTCCATTGCAATTTGAGGCTTGTTTCATTTGATATTAATTTGACTGGTGTAATGATTCTGGCTCGTTTTGATACAACAAGTAGATGAATTATGAATGTTGATTACATGATATCTTTTTCATCTTACTTTCAATTGGTATTGATTTTAAATCGTTTGAATTTTGATTTAATGTCATGGTTTCATGAAAAAGCTTGGTTTTTTTTTTTTAATGCATATTTGTACCAGCACCCCCCCACATTTTGCCTAGGTGTGGACAAGGGCATTATCCAAATTAATATATGATGCAATTTGAGCTTTGATAATGTCAGCATGGATCCACTTGGCCCTTTCCAGGGCTCCTAGGCTCGCACAAGCATTAAGAAGACTGATGAAAGTAACCTTGTCAGCCATCACTCGGTCCCTTTGCATTTGCTTGTGTCTGTAGTCAGATAATGTCGGATTGGTCTGTGAGAATCACACGGTGCATTCGAGCAGGGGCAGAGATTGAAACACAGCTGACTTTCCCAAGAACTTGTCCCGCGCTGCAACCTCGCACGGTTATTTTCGGGCAATCCGGGCAGACATTAAAAAAATTGACGACATACGAAACGTGGAGACGAGACGTTGCGACGATGACGTGGCAACAAAACGTGGCAACGATGATGTGGCAACAAAACGTGGCGACAAAACGTGGCGACGATGATGTGGCACTATGGCACCCTATTCACGCTCCACACTAAACGAGCTATCGACCTTCGGTCGCTAGAATTACTAAGTATTACTGTTGAGGGGACGGCGGGCAGGGGGATTCGACCCCCAGCCCTATGCAGCCCCATTAGAGACTCCTAACCACTAAATACCAATGCTAATTCAAAAGGCAATGGTCCTGTTTTTCATTTCATAGTGAAGTAGACAGATTCCCAAAAAAAAATACACTAAGTACTACTGTCGAGGGGGACGGCAGGCAGGGGGATTCGACCCCCAGCCCTATGCAGCCCCATTAGAGAGTCCTAACCACTACAATACCAATGCCACTTTGAAAAGGTCCTGTTTTTAACTAGGGCTTCGCGTTGCTCCGCAATACTAGGGACGAATTCTGAGAACTACATTCAATTTGCACAAAAAATTGTAAACATTTCATCCCAGATGTATCAGTTCTCCCAGTGGGAACTTGTTTGATGAGAGGTAGGGCCTACTCGAGAATGCTATAAATGATCTTGAAGAAAGAGTGAAAATGATTGTCATATGCAAAAGTTAGTGGGATCTGAGCCTGGTAAACAGTGAAAGATTAACTGGATACGTACTTTTATATTTTACCAATATAATCCATTTATTTTTTCACTTATTTTATTTTATACGCGATTTTACATTTATGAAACCTGTTAGAGCTTTGTATCAACAACCCACAAACTGACGTTGTACTTGGTGGTTTAGCAGCCCCAAGGTTGCAAATTGCTCTCCGGAGGGGGTGCCATCCGTGTACCGATCTCACCGATCTCGAGGCACAAGGTGTGCTCTACAAGATACCCAACTTTCTCAATGTTGAAAGTGTTGATTACTTTACACTAGAGACCCACAATTGTACATTGCACCACAGCTCGCTACAAATCCTTCTGATGACAGTGCCCTCAAAACCCAAAGGAGGAGCAGTAAGTATATCGTCCTCTCATTATTATCCCTTAGTTGGGTGTAATTTCATTGATATTAATTAAACCAACATACAAAAATTGCTCGGCCAACAATCTTTGAGATGAATTTGGTGGAGGTGTGGCAGTCTCCAAACACTCCAAGATTCTTGATGAGTCGTGCTGATCAACCCAAAACCAGTGGTCAGCTTCTCATTGTGGTAGCAAAGAGAAAATTCATTTCCTCCACATCATGTAATACACAGCACGTGTCAGGCACATACCCCGCCTCTTCATCTGCCCAGACAATCTTCTCAGCTCAGCATGGATTTCCTTAATTCTGGGATGCAACTTGTCATCTACAACGAGGTGCACCCTGTTGCCAACCTCAACGCAGCAGCGACCTGGCTCCTTTCTAACCCCTCTGACCTTCATCATTCTTCTCACCTTTGCAGTATCATTCCACCTGTCAGTTGCAGTATAGATGTGTGATATAGCAACACATAAGTCGCGGCATCATGTTCATCCCACTTGAGGATAGATGTTGCCACACGTTCACAAAAATTGTTTTGGGCTTGCTGCGCTTTGTTCCGAGACTCTCTTCATCAGGTCCACTGCCTCATCCAATTGTCCCGCATGTCCAAGAAGGTCCACCATGCAGCCAAAGTGCTTTACTGGCAGGGTGACACCATGATCTTGGCTCAGGGAATCGAAGTAGCATCTTCCTTCATTCTGTAGGCCAGTGTGCCTGCATGCAGAGAGAACACATATAAAGGTGATAATGTCCGGCTTCAAGCTGTTCTTTTGCATTCCTTCAAATAGTTGCAGGACCTCCCTATGACAACCATGTTGGGCATATCCTACGATCATCGCATTCCACGACACCACATTTTATTCAGCCACATTGTCAAATACTCGCTTTGCATCCTCAATGCACTCACATTTGGCATACATGTCCACCAGGGCAGTGTTCAGAGTGAAATCGGGTACTATTCCAGATTTGACGATGTCACCATGGACCTCTTTGCCCTTTCCCAGGGCTACCAGGCTTGCACTACACGCATTGCAAAATGCAAACAAACGTCATGTGGTTGGGCTTCACCCCTTCGCACATCATTTGCTTATAGGTCTCCAAAGCCTCCATCCCGCGCCCTTGTTGTGCACATCCTGCAATCATCGCACTCCACGACACCACATCATACTGTCGAACACTCCATTTGCATCCTCGATGCACCCACATTTGACAAACCTATCCACCAGGGCTGAAATCGGGTACAATTCCAGATTTGACGATGTCACCATGGACCTCTTTGTAGTTTTCCAGGGCTGCCAGGATTGCACACGCACTACTAATGCAAACAAACGTCATGTGGTTGGGCTTCACCCCCTTCGCACATCATTTGCTCATAGGTCTCCAAAGCCTCCATCCCGCGCCCTTGCTGTGCATATCCTGCAATCATCGTACTAGACACAACACCACATCACGTTCAGCCATACTGTCGAACACTCCCTTCATACATGTCCACAAGGGTATTGTTCAGAATGACATTTGGTCAGCTCTGACAATTTGTCACCATGGACCTCTTTGCCCTTTTCCAGAGCTGCCAGGCTTGCACACGCACTGCAAATGCAAAGAAACATGACGTGGTCAGGCTTCACCCCTTCCCCCATCATTTGATCATAGGTCTCCAAAGCCTCCATACCACATCCCTGTTGTGGATACCCTACAAGCATCGTGTTCCATGACACCACATCTCGTTCAGCCATAGTGTTGAAAACTTGCTTCGCATCCTTAATGCACCCACATTTGGCATACATGTCCACCAGGGCAGTGTTCAGAATGAGATCTGGTACAATTCCAGCTTTGACGATGTCGCCGTGGACCTCTTTCCCCTTTTCCAGAGCTCCCAGGCTTGCACACGCATTGCAAACACGAACAAATGTGATGTGGTTGGCGCAGCATTTGCTCATAGGTCTCCAAAACATTCCTACCACACCCATGCTTGGTAAATCCTGCCAACATTATATTCCAAGTGATCAAAGATCGTTGAGGCATTCTGTTGAACACGTGGTGAGCATCCATGATGCTCCCGCACTCACATGTTGACAATGGTGTTGAGGAGAAAAACATTTGGCGTGAATCCACTTTAGATAATGTGCGTGTGCATCTGCTTTCCAGCTTCCAGATCTTCCATCTTGATGCACTTAAGCAAAAGACAGACATACGTATATGAAATGCCTCATTGATTTAAAGGTTGTAGAGCCTCTGTCAGTATGCCTGCCGCACAAAGCATCTTTACATGCCCAGAAGTGCCAGAAGATGACACAAACAAATGTGATGTGGTTGGGCTTCACCCCTTTGCGCAACATTTGCTCATAGGTCTCCAAAACATTCCTACCACACCCATGCTTGGTAAATCCTGCCAACATTATATTCCAAGTGATCAAAGATCGTTGAGGCATTCTTTGAACACTCGGTGAGCATCCATGATGCTCCCGCACTTAACATACATGTTGACAAGGGTGTTGAGGAGAAAAACATTTGGCGTGAATCCTCTTTAGATAATGTGAGTGTGCATATGCTTTCCAGCTTCAAGACCTTCCATCTTGATGCACTTAAGCAAGAGACAGACATACGTATCTGAATGCCTCCTTGGTTTAAAGTTTGTAGAGCTTCTGTCAGTCTGCCTACCGCACAAAGCATCTTTACATGCCCAGAAGTGCCAGAAGAGGCATTGTGGACTCCCTCTCTTGATCATCTTTCAGAAGCTGTGGTCATGGTTGAGGTGCTTGATTTTATCAACTGTGCCGCTACAGTTGCTGCCTTTAGTTGACCATCTACCCATGCAGGTTTCTTGTAGCTATTGATCCACAGGGAATCATAGGTAATCTGGAGCTTGAAGTCCGGCCCTCTTGGATGAATCTGGACCCACACTCTATCCCTGCTCCTTCAGCTACATCTGCACAGATCATACATCCTTGCCTTGCTGCTAGCAGCTAACAATGATAGCCTAGATTTGTTCTAGGAAACACCCAACTCAACATATCCCACTAGTTCCTATGCTCAATTGCATCTGCTACTCTCTGTAATCCAACAGACATTGACCTTTTTGCATCGATTGTCCCACCATTGACTGGGGTCAGAAAAGTATTCATTCCACAGCTTCTCCTCGTCTCTGTTACTAACGGTGTGAAGTTCTTCCAGCAAACACCCCAACCCTACTTATCACACTAGATCCTATGCTGACTTGCATATTCATTCTGAAGCTTCTCCTCGTTATCTGTTTTTGGATACTTTCCTGCTGCCACATCGGCAGTAACTTGTCAAGGTCACTCCAAACCACCACAGATCCACCCAACAAGCTACCTTAGAATTCAATATGCATCTCAGGGCCGAGTCTGATGGGCAAAACAAGCTGAAATAGGTCGAAGAAGGTGCCCTTCACATTGTCCTTGAACATCAACCCAAAATGACCTCTCGTGTGTGCTGCTTGTGTCTGTAGTCAGATAATGTCGGATTGGTCTGTGAGAACCACCACGGTGCAGCTAAGCAGGCAGAGATTGAAACACAGCCTACTAAGACCAAGCTGATTCTCCCAAGAACCTTGTAAACATCAGGAAGAATTCCAAATCATGGTATGGTAAGATCTCAACTTCATGGGCCCTTGTGTTGATGTAGGTGATAGAATCAATCATCAAAAGTATGGAACTGTTCTTTGAACTGGTCAGCCATAGAGCTCTCTTCCTCTTTATCTAGTTTGCACACCTTCCAATCCCACCTTTCAGGCATTTCCAGTAAGGTTGCCACCACCTGCATACACCATATCCAGTGGGCACATGAGGTGAGTGCCCCTTTACATGCCATAAGCACATACATGGAAAATATATGAAAATACATACATGAAAAATACTATAAATGTGCAGCTATTCAGAAATGTACCTGCCCTTGAAGTAGGGCATTATATGAAGGCATATTTGTGAAGGTATGTTTTCTTCATATACAATTTTCCGGTGTGGTTTAAACAGGAATGCAATATGGATTTTTACCCGGTGATGTAACATCAGGATAAAGTAAAATAAAAACAATGCATGGTCTCCAGCGGTGGACAGAGCAGAGAGAGGGAAAGAGAGAGAGAGAGAGAGAGAGAGAGAGAGAGAGAGCCTATGGTTGGTGGGGCCTCACCTCCCGGCCTAACTGCATAGGTAGTTTCTGTCCTTGGACAAGCCGGTGAGCCAATATGAACTCTTTCACCACTTGTCTCCCTTCCGAATTCACGTCCCCTGCAGGCAGCCACAGCCGTATCTACAAATCACATTGTTCTCAAACCTCATAGAGTCTGTTGCCCTGCTGCCTTCTCACACATCATGTTTTCCTTCTGGAAGATTGTCTGGTTGTTGTTGGTTTTGTCCGTGACTTCTTACAGATTCTGTCTACCTCAATATGCAATTCTCTCCAGCCCTCGATCTCTTCTCTGTTTCCTGGCAATGCAGAGATAATAAAGAAAAACAGGGTGAAATGTGTTGAAGAAGGTGCCTCCACTAATTGTGCTGTTGCCGCTGCTGTTTCCAGTTGACCATCTACCCACGTAGATTTCTTGTAGCGATTGATCCACAGGGAATCAGAAGTAATCTTGTGTTTGAAATCCGGCCCTCTTGGATGAATCTGGACCTCTATCCCTGGTCCTTCAGCCATCCCTGCCTGTGTAAAAATCATGAATACTTGCTACTAGCTAGCAGCTGACACGGACGGCGTGAAGTTCTTTCAGCAAACACCCCAACCCTACTTATCACACTTAATGTTTGATCACGTGAAGCGAGTGAAGGATTGGACGACCATGGCCTGTCATGTGTATGATCCTATGTACCAGCGAGTTATGACTATTGTTGTTTGTGACATGCAGTCGGAGGACACAGAGTCCCAAATTCTTATGCGGAAGGCTCTAGTTAACGTCATGAGAGTTCATGGTTTACCAAATGCAAATTTCACAGGGTTCATGGCAGACAGCGCACAAGCTAATTGGAATGTTGTGCGGACTGTGTTTGGCTCTGGTGACCCGAAAATACCAATGCAAGGCCAGGAATACACTTGCCTCTTTCATAGGACCCAGTCCCTTCGACGGCACACAAAAAATTCCATAAAATTGGAGTTGCAAGAGGAGCACCTGCGACTATGCCGTCTCTACAAAGATGCCACCACAGAAAAGGAAGCAAATGCCATGTTTCAGACTATCAGAGTATGGTGGTACTCCTCTGAGGCGGCGAATCTGGAGGGGATCAAAGAGCTAGAAGACTGATTGGGCTTTTGGCACTTCAGATACAGACAGTGGGGTGCCTTCATGACCGCTGTAAGTTAGACTCATACTACCATGATTTTCAATTCTTCTTATATATATGAGGGTGTGCACCAGCGGCCTTGCTGTCCAATCCAGTCCAGGTCGAATGCTGCTCCACATAACAGTGGCATGTATGTGGCATTTACCTGCAGAATATATCACTGGAAGACATTGCGGATATGCCATCCTGCAATCTCGCAGAGACTGTTCATAGTATGTGGATGGCGCAATCTGGTAAGAACGGCCGGAACCTTTACGTTGCAACTGCAGATGACCTTATCCGCGCTCTTTCGCAACAAACAAAGTACCGAGACTTCATCAGGGGACGAGGTGCTGGTAAGGGGCCGGACAGGGCAGAGTTGCTGCTCAGGGTTGCTAACAGATGCAAGCATCCTGCAAAAATGGCGCGGGCTATTAACGAGTACACGATTGGAACACCTTTGCAGTCCAAGCTCCCACATCTGGAAGGTGAGGAGAGATTCGGATCATGCAAGCGCAAACTGGACACCCCTCCAGGATCGGCGGGTGACTCCCATCGGCATGATAGAGATAATTTCTCCATACCTCGAGTGCTTGTGCCACCCAATTTTGGATGTACTACTCCATCTGTGGATGCAGGTTGTTTTGCAGATTTCGATGCAACATATGCCACAGCTTTGGCACGGGGAGAAGGACGGACGCTGCTGCCGGTTGAGGAGACCGATTTGTGGTGATGCAATGTGGTACATAGAACGGATTCCGAAAGGATCAAAAGTTGGTTGTTCTGCTATCAGGGCATTGTCTTTTGTGAAGTGCACAAGTAAAATTTGCAGAGGCGCTGGCAGGACTCCAGCACCGACATTCACAGGTTTGTTTGCCTGGCAGACTTGTTTCTAGGTTCGCTCACTCATTATATATTCAACTTTGAAACACGTTCAAGTTGGACGACGAGGATGATTTTGCCATGCTTGCTTAAAATTTGTTCACAGAATTGGACACATATGAGAGTGGGAAGCCCCTTCCCCATGCATGTCATTTTATGTGGTAAACATAGGGATACAAAACTAAAATCAGTAACTCTGCATTTGGGCTGTTGCTTTTGCATGCAGACCTCTACTATAAAGTAGCAGAGCAGGAGCCAAAGCAAAGATGGAAGTTCAAAGTTCAAACACAAGAATAACATTGTTGCACTATTGATACCCAGATGATTAGCTAAACACATATGATGACATCTCTAAGTGCATCCTCAAAACTGTAAAGTGATACGCAAGACATTAGTTCACATCATACAATGTCAACTAAAATCTTGCGTCGCACTTTATCAGTCTTGCTATGCACACAGAGTATGATAGTTCTTGTATGTGGTGGCATGGTCACTCTTATGTATGATGGGAGGAGGTGTTCAGGATGGACCACAAGACTAGCCTTGCACACTAAGTAAGTTATTTTATATTTTCTCTAGCTTTATCACTTTTTTAATGATGGGTGGAAGTTATCAAAATGATTGTGCATTCTTTACATATATTCCATCAGAATATGGATGTTATAGAAACAAATAAACATCGTGTAATCGCATGTGTTTCTGTTCCTACATTAATAAGGCAACTCCTAAGTGAAGCGACAAAAACCCAAATGATTTCCCACTTTTTGACTTCCTACAATAGTTAGTAATATTACTTGTCGTCAACATCGATTAGGTTGTTCATCGATTGTGTCGTTTAATTTTTGAGATTATTTAGTGAAGATGATACGTGAAAGAATGGTCTAAAGAAGCACGCGCGATCGCGCATGCTTCATTTGGTACTTCTATTCGTGGGTCCAACAACATCACTATTGATACCCAGATGATTAGCTAGACACATATGAGGACATCTCTGAGTGCATCCTCAAAACTGTAAAGTGATTCGCAAGACATTAGTTAACATCGTACAATGTCAACTAAAATCTTGCGACGCACTTTATCAGACTTGCCATGCACACATATTATGATAATTCTTGTATGTGCTACTGACATGGTCACTCTTATGTATGATGGGAGGAGGTGTTCAATGTGGTCCACAAGACAATACAATACTAGCCGAGTATCGATCCAAAGGTCTGGGTCAGTGTGTAATATTACTTGACGTCAACATCGATTAGGTTGTTCATCGATTATGTCGATCAATGTTTGAGATTAGACAATGAAGATGTGATGTGAAAGAATGGTCTAAAGAAGCACGCGCGATCGCGTGTACTTTATTTGATACTTCTATTCGTGGGACCAACATCAACACTATTAATACCCAGATGATTAGTTAAACACATATGAGGACATCTCTGAGTACATCCTCAAAACTGGAAAGTGATACGCAAGATATTAGTTCACATCATACAATATCTTGCATCGCACTTTATTAGTCTTGCCATGCACACAGAGTATGATAGTTCATGTATGCGGTGACATGGTCACTCTTATGTATGATGGGATGAGGTGTTCAAGGTGGACCACAAGACTAGCCTTGCACACTGAACAAGTTATCAGAATATGGATGTTACAAATGAACATCGCGAGATCGCGCGTGTTTCTGTTCTTACATTAATAAGGCCACTCCTAAGTAAAACAACAAAAACCCAAATGATTTCCTACTTCCTGACTGGACTCTCAGAATGCATTTTAATTCTTGTCATGTAAATCACAAGACATTATCTAACACTCGCGATGTTAAATAAAATCTTGTGGTTAATTTGATATGTAGTGAAATGCAAATATCTGAAGTATGTCCCAGAATGTGTGAGCTATGTCAATGCTTGTCATGATGGGTTGATTCGTACATTTGGAATATAGATGTGTTGTAGTATGACTTCTTCGTTTCATTCTTATTCTAAATATAAATTACGGCGACTCCCAGCTAGATAATCCTCGATGTTCTCAATGTTCTTTAATAGTCCTTCCAGTAGATTTCTCTCAGTGAGTTGAAATTAGTTCATCTGTTCCTTAACTCAATAACGCGTGATCTCGCGAGGTTCTGAAGTTCCTACACCTCAGAAGAATTTTCTTGGGATCACGGATGTCAGGATACTCTTCTATGACAGAAAGAACAGAGTTATGGATATGGATTTTGTTCGCTATGCTTAGCAACCTCGTTGCTGCTTCAAATCGGGTTTTATGTTATTGGAGGGAAAATTGTGGACCAAATATGCGCGATCACGCGTTCTTCGCGTGTCTCATTCTGTACATTCTGTAACTGAGCACGAGTTCTTGATGATTCTTTGAGTGTGGTGAATTCGTGTTCGATGAAGGAGGAGAATGAGATGGAACATACCGGACACAAGACAACGCTTTCACCCTCCTCACAAGGTGAATGCGGAGATGCGGTTATTATGACGGGACCTTCCGAAGGACTTCAAGTTTATGATCGATCATCTCCAGTTTTTACAATTCCATCAACAGAGGAGCCTGACATACAGCTACTCTCCTGAATCAGACGATCTGGACAATTATTCACCAATATGATATTTTTGCGACATTCCTCCCGGGCCAGCAGCTTTAAGTTTTTTTCTAGAACAATACTGTGGAGGGTCTTCTGGAGATCCTGTAGCTGAAGTATCGGTAGAATCAAATGATTTTTGTGCTGGGTACCCTGCGTATACACCAGAATCCCCAAAGTACACTCCCTTATCTCCAGGATATACTCCCGAATCCCCAGAGTATTCACCAATAGGATACTTTAGCCACCTCAGTCGGCTGCGTTGGCCTCATTTTTGGCACAATACACACCTACGTCAGCTGTAAGTTCCAACCATTCGGAATCATCAGAAATGGAAAGATTCTGCATGGGCACACCGGAGTACACTTCCACCAGTTCAGAAATCTCCATATGTTCCACCAAATACCCACTATAATCAGTAGGATAACTTTCAGGGTACCCGAGAAGTTTTCAAGAGATTCACTGGGGTCTGCTGAATCACCATAGTCGTTCATCTCAGTGTTAGACAGGCATATATGACAGCACATTTAAACGCCAATGATGTCTCCGTTTTCGTTCTTCACTGTTGAATAATAAAGTATTCTTGATTATTTATGAACCAATTAATTGATCTGCACCTTTTGAGATTTCCAGCTTAATTGTAACTTTGATTTATTCCAAACCATTTATTTCATGTTGCAGTCACATTTGAATGTCCCGTATTCCACTCAATTGTAAGTTAGTATTTGTGAATTCCATTTATTCCAAGAGGGATTCCCATTTGTATGTTGGCATGATATCCGTTACATTATGTTTTGTTTCAAATTGCGGTCTTTCCTCTCAATCCTGAAATAATAATGCCTTGACATATCTTATCCCAATATCATAATGTTGTGTTTCATGTTCAGTGGCCAGTCAAACATACCTCCGGATTGCCTGGATGGCGAATGCAAGGAGATATGTGGGGAGTTCATCTCACCAAAATCACCAAACTTCAGCATAGACCACGTAGCTTTGTATACTCTAAACCAGACGATCTCCGAGTGGGGAATAAATCCTGTGGGTGTACCCCCTGACCACCAACTGAAGTTTTCCTTCAAGATTGGAGCAGAGATGAAGGAGCTTAATTATGGCTACGTTAAAGATGTTGAGATGGAGTCCGACGTGGAGAATCCAATGATGGTGGTTTTCATATTGGAGGATGGTAGAGCGAAAAAGACGTTTGGCTTTTCTCTGGAATCTCGTTGCGTTCACAAAGCAATGATGAAACCAGCTGTGAAGATGGGATTCATTTTCCCTGAAGGTGGTGCAGCCCCAACTGCTCAGGGATTCGTACGAGCTTGGAGCATTTTCCAAGATGTACTCCATGCGTAGAGAAATATCAACAAAAACGATGCGGCAGCGAAGGGAGCAAAGGGTAAAGAGAAACGGAAGTCCACGACGGGATCCTCTCAGACTGAGAATGAGGAGGAGCAGCCAGCCGGGAAAAAGAAAAAGAAAGAAGAGCTCGATATTGTATTTATGAAAGACAACAAGAAGCGCTGGCAAGATTTTTGACAAGGTGAAGTGCGAGGCGATGAATCAGAGTCTGAAGAATGACTACCAAGACATGTTTCCTTTTGGGTTCAACCATATAATCTCAATTGACATCTCAAGGATGGAACTTGCTCCAAGAAGCATGGTGTATCGTCCGCTGAATATTAATCACAAATATGAAGTAAAAGCCCGTCTGTACCAGCTAAGAGTTCTAGATACGAAACATCCCGTCTATCTGGCGCTGAGGAATGAACAGGTGCCAACCCAGGTGTCTGCGATGAAACCAAGGCATCAAAAGGATATGAACAATTCAAAATTCTTCACCCTCCCACCCCCATCCGACAGAATGTGGAGTTCGAGTATTGGGGGAGATGGTATGTTGTGAGAGCCGCTACAGACCCTTGGAGGCCAGCGCACAATTACGGCAGCAAATGTATATTACATCAACGTTTACCTCGCGCGATCGTGTGCTTTTATATTCTTTTCTACTTCTATGAGAATCTTCTTTCGGATATTTCTATGCGTTGTTTTATTAGCATTCTCGCGTGATCGCGCATGCTTCTACTATATGATTATATCTGATGCATCTACAACTGGTTTCTATGATATGCATAGCATGATAAGCAAGCACGCGCGATCGCGCGTGCTCCATTTTAGTTCAATTCCATGCTGATGTAACACTTTCCAAATCAGGAACTCGTGGAGGAAATTACTGACCGGGAGCAGAGGGACTACTACGCCGAATGATCATCAATTATCCTATGATCAGATAGCAATAATCGACAGCTGAAGATTTCTAAGCTCCTGAACGACCCAAATAAAGCCCAAAAATTTGACACAACATTCCCGGAGAAAGTTGCTCACGCCAGGATGTACTATGAGTCGAGGGGGAAGCCCAAGAAATTCAACGATAATGTTTCGAAATCTGAAACCCATTCAGTGGAAGGTAATCATTCGGACTTCCATTTTTGTTTAATGTCCCGTTGTACAATCACCAGAATTGCGTGTACCCGTTGTGTGCTGGCCTGACATGCTGTTCATGTTGACCAGGAATTTTTGCAAGCCTCACAACTTATATTGGAGATGCTTAGCGTTAAGGATGCCATGACTTTGGTCCGTTGCGATGACGATGTTTGGGAGAAATGGCAGAAGGTTTTCAGAGAGTGGAGAAGAGAAACCTCCTGGACATTAACGGAAAGAAGCATAAGGGTGTACAATCGCAGCTGACAAAATCTGCCGACTGCAAATTCCAAAGATTGAACCCCCTACAAATGAAGAAGGTTGCGCATAAGATTTTGGACATGAAGATCTGCGTTCGTGGCCCTTACAAGGGAAAAGACCCCAAGATTCTTTGTCTGTCAGATTACATCGATCGAATCAAGGACAGGCGGTTTATCATCGATGATGTCATGGTGGTATTGGGATTTGATGCCATGAGCAAGCAGTACCCAGAGCCATAAACAAAAGCACAATGGCTCAAAGTGAAGAAAATGTACAAATTCAACAAGTCGGAGTTCGAGACATTCCGATCGAAACTGGGGGCCAAATACATGAAAAGCAAGATGAATATAAATATGAAGACCGAGAAAGTGAGTGACGCTTTCATCAAATACGTGCTTTCATGCAAGAAAATGGTTGAAGACATGGAGAAGGAAATGGGCAACCTCAAGGATACCTTCAAGTTACATTACCAGTGCATAGGAGGAAAGCGGAGGTTCACGGACGCCAAAACTCAGTTGAAAATTGTGAGAAAGAGGGATTTCGATAACATCGCATTGGTGTTCGTCAACACAGTCTGTGACAATGACTCAGTTGTTTTCATGCAAAGAAATTACAAAAATATTTTTGATGCGTTCTTCGAACAACAGCTGAGCCCTAATGCATTTGTCTTCTTCTCGACGCAGAGGTCCTCTTCCAATCTGCTTTCGTACATAAGGTTTGGCGAGGGTCGGAACAAGTATATTCTACTTCAGGGGTTGTATCTTCTTGGAGAGTTTGACAATCCTTACTAGAGCCGGCCAAAGTCATTTTCAAGGCCACTCATGTGCCTTGATTACATATTTCCTGCAACAGCTGCCCAGATTGAGAACCACGAGGAGAACTTGCAGGGTGTCTTGATGTTCAGCCCCATTAAACCAGTGATTAAGGCTCCGGATATTGAGTTCACGGAACACGAGAAAGAATGTGCCGCTTATGAACACGAATTACGGACAAAGACGAACAACTATATTGTGTCCTTGTTCTGTGGCGAAGGAATGGTGACTGTCAATCTCTTTGGAGGAGTAATGCTAATGTTGGCTCTCCACGTAAGCATTTCCATATCCATTTCCAGTTCGATTTCGTTTTCAATTTCCATTTCCGAAACACAACTTTGGAACCTCGCGCGATCACTTGTTCATCATTTTTACTCACTTGTTGGCATCTTTTGCAGGCTAGGAACGTCCGAGTCCTTGATATAAACCACAACCTGAAAAAGAAATTTTGTGCGAATAAGATTGCCGCAATCTTCACACTCCTCCACACGGAGAATGACGAAGGAACCGAGGTTGGTGATTACACAGGGGGAGGGCAGGAGACCCATAGGCACAATGGCGAAGGAAATGACGATGACGATGAAGATGACGAACAAAGAGATCTGGAGACACAGGAAAACCTGGAAGAAGGTGATGGAAACGAAAAGTTGGACAAAAAGAAGAATTTGAGGGAGGGGAGGAAGACAAAGACGACTACCAACACGATGATGCCGTCAACAATTAGAACTTGCAAGAGGAGACAGAACAAATTGAGCATGTGAGAAATCCACCAGCTGAACAAGCAGAGAGGGTATTACCCGAAGAAGGCCACCATCCACATGCCTTGCCAGATACCGGTGAAGAAGACAATCCTGAGACAACTATACTGTCTTCCTCCACTGAAAAAGTGGGGGGAGACAATGTACAGGATAACGCTGATTCTAGAGACGTCTTCGCTAAGGAGATTTCAGAAATAGACTCAAGGGTGGGATTCAGGCCTGTGGAGGGGGATATGCCATTACGGATGTCACCATATAAAGGTTTAAGCCAACGGGTTAGAGACATCATTGATGGTCAGACATCTAGGGCATTGGTCGGCGATAAAAAATATTGTTGACGTGAGTATTGCAGATTATGAGTTGTCATGACACTTGTAAAACAAAATTTTGAAAGTTGATATAACATCAAAATCTTTTAAAAATGGAACTAATAACCTATTGCTTTGTGATAGTCTCATGAATGAATCGAAACTTATATATACGGAAGTCTAATCACCAGCATTTTCTGTAGATCCGTGAGTCAAATATAGAGGAAGTGACACATACCAGAACAAACGACACACAACAGTGTACAATGAAGAAACAATACGACTTGAGAGTGATGATATCGTTGCCCAAGGTGGCAGCTTCAGAAACCGCGGGCGATCATGCAAGGTTACTTATGGAAGGGGTCGAGAAAAACATGTCGGACGACGAAAGACTTGTTGCCGGGGGAGATGGCGGCGAAACCTCATCCGGCTTGGAGCAAGTGCCGCCAAAGCTGGTACTTCATTCTCCGCCTTATGCTTTCCTTCTTGCTTTCCATTACGAAAAACTTCCAATGAATTAATAATTATTTCCTAATGGGCAGGATGATATGATCTATCCACCACACGACTATTCCCAAGCTGTCAATCCCGGGGATTTCTTTGCTCTTCCAATGGGTCCAAATGGATGTCAGCCCGGATATTATGTCTTGATTCTGGATGTCAGGTTCTTATGTAAGGTCTACCTCCAGAATGGGCCAAAAACCCCTCCCGCAACGCAGCCTTATATCTCCGTTGGAAGATTTAAGTTAGCAATGTGACATGAGGTGATAGACTTCCTCAAATGGGTCATGAAGAAGTTTTGGGTGATAATATGGAACACTGGCAAAGAAGAGACTATCGTGGATTTCAAATCAGCCTTCTTCGAGAGGAATGCCCACAAAGTCATGCATTACAGTTTCGACCAATGTGTGCAACATAGACTTACATTCAACGCGTATTGGCCTACGCTTCCTAAGGCCCCAATTTACTTCAAACAACTTTACGACTTGTTCGTAGACTCGGACTCTAAAGCCTACAGGTCTAACACCCTGCTTATAGACGTCGTTGGAAACATGTACAAGTCTTTCCTCAATCCTCTGAGCCTGGTCATCTTCCTACCTAAATACGAAGCACTTGTAGATCCATACAAAGATGATTTTTTGATTGATCATCTGAAGCCCCACCTGGAGAAGTTGAGGCATTCAGAAATAGACACTTGGGCCTTCAATGAGCATAACCCGTTTGGTAAAACTAAGGATATCTACTTTCAGGATGCTAGAGTGAAATTTATTAATCGCTGGGATTTTCCATGGCCTAAGAACAAGGAGGAATGGGATGCACATCTAAAGTACCTAGAGGCCCTTGAATTGGAACATGAAATATTAAAGTGACTAATTTTGAGAATGAACTGGGAGTTGGAGGTCATTGAGTTCCTTATCTGTTCATGGGATTTTCCTCTTCTCCACTCTATTCTGCTTTGATTTACTTAAATGTCTTTATCACTCTTTCACAGATCCGACAGCCTGGATCTCCACCTGCGAGGGGACCCCGCTTGATAATTTTTGACGTTAATGGAGTGCTGTGCAGAATAATGAAGTGTCAGAGCACAGGCCCTGCTGCACGTTTTTCGGAATCTGATTACAAAATTCTTGCTATTGTTGGGTATCGGCAAATCTTTAGAAGGGAGATATACCAGAAAGTTTGGCAAGAGTTACAAAAGCATTTCATTTTAGGTATCTGGAGCTGCATGATGCTTAAAAATTTAAATGCCGTTCTAGATTTGTTCCTACGCGGTCTTCCACGGCCAGCGTTCATCATGTCGCATGAAGATTGTATCATTTTCCCAAGCAGTCTGCACCCAAATTACCGACCGGGATAATAACAACCTCATGTGTTCTTGAAACCACTCGTTAAAGTATGGCAGAGTTCTGAAGGTTATTACAATCAGAGTAACACTATGCTGATTGATGATACGGCTTTGAAGTGCTTGCTGAACCCTCCTGAATCTTGTCTTCTTCTCAAGTCTTTTGAGAGCATCGATGTCGACGATTTCTTCCTTCGCAAACTTAGAGATTTTTTGCTTGACTTCTTGAAATTTGAGAACGTTTCGATGTCTCGGCCGTCCCGGCCAAGTTATCCAAAGTTGACCGACGTTGGTGGAGCAAGGCCGATTGGTGCGATGGATGGTTGCTTTTATGTGCATAGGGTTCAAGAGGAATCGGGCAGTAGGTCTGCCTCGCTGTCCAAGGCGCCCGGACCAATTGAGCCGGTCAAAGGGTGGGTCCCGCAAGCAAAGAGTGCGGCTGGCAAGCAATGTGCATACATGTGACCTTCACAGCAGGTAAAAGAGACATGGTAACCTAGTACAACAGGTCAAAAACGATTACCGATATCGGCCATGAACTTTGGCGCCAAATTCCCATGTATTGCGCTCACCGATGTTTGGGCGTCAGCTAAATTTAACGCATGGAAGAAGGGTGTCACTTTTGTCATCTAGTGCCTACTTGGCCGATGGCCGATACATGGAAGTTGGCCCTTAGTGGGCCCCGTATCCTACTCCAAAGTACGGCCCCGAGGGTGCGCACTACGGATACCAGGGCCGGGGGCTCCTTTGCCGTTGCTGTGGCATTTAGGGACCCCCCGGAGGAGATGCTCTAAGATATCTTAGAGGGGACAGCCGGGCTCATTTCTTTCTTTTCTTTATCTTTCTATTTCTTTACTTCTTGTCCTTTACCTCCTACGATTGGGAAAGAAGCTGGAAAGAAAAAGGTTGGAAAATCTTTACACAAGGGAAGTCACCCTCGGTACTTCCGCCTTTCTCGGTCTGCTCACCTCAAAAGGCGGAAGTACTGAGGGACATGGACAGTGACTTCCCGTAACTTATACTACGATTTTGTAAAAACCAAATTTGTAGGTTATGATCTTGCTCCCCTGGCCGGCTATGGGGAGCAAGTTCATGGGAGCAAGTTGTACCATTATGGAGCGGACCTGCTCCCTCCTTGCTCCTCTGTCCCACTACGGGGAGACCAAGGAGGGGAGCAGTATTGGGAACATGATCTTGAAGGTGGGGAACGTGAGGAGGGAGCCCGAGGTGTGGATCGCTCCCCACCTTCCAAATGCGGGAGAAGATTTGATCCTTAAACTCGTTGGCACTAGCCTCCATGGATGACTAAGAAAAGAAAAGTGACAACAAAGTCGGTTGCATTCTGGTTTCCTGCTGCTGTTTGGTCCCCTGGTCCGGAGCTCACCAAACGTTTAAAGGCTTTGATGCACAACTTTCTTTGGGGTGCCACCCTAGCCAGCCCACAACGGAGAGCTTTGGTTTCTTGGAAGCAACTCTGCTAGCCTAAAAGTAAAGGTGGTCTTGGTATCATAGATCCAGCCTCGCAGATTTCAGCCTTGCTCGCAAAGTGGATTCCAAGGGCTCTTGCTCATCTCCATAGCCCGTGGAGTAGATTGGTGCGCCCGCACATGGTAAACGCTGTTCCCCGAAACTCGCAGGGGTGGCAGCCCTCTTTGAGGTGGATTGTGCATAGAAAAGGTAATGCTAATCCAACTGGGTCTAGACCCTGGACTTCCATCTGAAACACATGGAACAAGCTGAAGACCCAACCTCTCGCAAAGAATGCCTGGGATCTTCGAGGAGGCTATTCGCCAGCCTATCTTTGGAAATTATAACATTGACTCAGCTCAGACTCAGCTCAGCTGCGGCCCGTCATTCCAAAATGGGCGAGCTGGGAGAAAGAAGGCTTCGTGCATCTAGGCAATATATGGGAGCATGAAGTTTCATTCCAAACCCTCAAGTTATTTCTGCTATGGGCAGTCACCCATCCAGAACCTCTTGGCCCCAGTAAGCCTTCACGGCCCCAGGGTGGTTATTTTTTCCACTTCATTGTACCTTCATCCATCCTTTAATGAATTTCCAGGGCCTTTGTCCCTCTTCTTCAAAAAACATAAAGAAAAAGAAAAAAAAGAAAGAAATAGAAAGATAAAGAGAAGAAAAGAAATGGACCACCGAGCCTCACAGGGAACATCCCTATGAGATATGTCTTACGCGGATATCCTGCATATTATATGGAAGGCCCTGGGGGAAATTCTACCGTATAACATCCTCAATCTTTAAACCATGTTTTATGGGGAAAATCCCTGTAAGGTTCCGCGTCGCCAGGAAACTCTACTGTATAAGCTAAAGATATGGAAAGGCACAAGTCAAAAACCTGGAAATTCTGTACTAAGATATTAATTGGAGTCACCGCAAGATCGGAACACAAAAATCAAGGGGCATTTTGAATTTGGAAGCTCTTCGCAACAACAAACGGCTCTAATATGTGGGTTGCTCTGATTATGGGATGCTCTAGCCAGGTCATTCTGGGCGCTTGCTTTTCCTCTGTTTTGCATCTTAGGCTGTTGGTATTCCTATGACCCTTTGGGCTGGTGTCTCGTCCCTGTACCATCCGCCTCTGTGTTATTTTTTTCCCATTTAATTGATCATAATGGCCTACATGCCTAAATAAAATGCCTAAATAAAATGAAAAAAATTATCCTTATTTTTTATTTACCCATATCCTTATAAATATTATTGAACCTTAACCTTTACCCAGAGGATAAATAAATCATCAAATGTTTTATTGGCCCTGCCCAGGACTATGCATTCACTTGCATAGAACCTTATATCTTAAGTGGGTCCCAACTCGGAACACCTTCTTTATGTGTTCCATTGATGGATGAATGGAGATATTTATGAGTTTATTACTATCGATTATTATTAGTATGGATTTGGTTGCATGATATGACCATAAAGTACCTCAAATCTTTGAGTGGTCCAGTTAGGCACAAGCTCCAAATTAAATAAATTTTATCAAATACATATTAAATTCTAAAACATTCTAATACATAATACAGATAAATATAGAGATAAATACAGAATCAGATGAAAAGGTAAACCAAATAGAAATCTTTTTAAGTTTTTGGTTCCTCTTTTTCTTTTATTTTTTTATTTTTAGTAGAAACTGGTAAAGAGGAGAACACCCCCGTGTCAAGAATAAGCCCCTCTTGCGCCTTCCCTAGGTATCACTTCTTATCCTTTGCCCAAAACTTACTTGCATGATGTGCCTTCTTCAGGTAGCACTTCCCTCAAGTAACATCCGCAGTAACATCCCTCTCACTAAGCAACTCATGAGAAATGAATGGATGAATTTTTAAGTTTACTATGGATGAAATAGATTCTACTATTCACAAAGAGGAGCCATAGGCCACTAGCTTATTAATTTATCTCTTGTTACTTATTACCTACATTAGTGGCAGGGGCTGTGTCACACCTTGTTTACCTTTGTCCGTGGGATAAATAAGTAAATACATAAATTAAAAAAAGTGGAACTACAGAAAAATCTGGCGAAATTTCGCACTTTTTCGACCTGAAAAAATAAAATAGAATATTCTGTCGTAAATTCCCTGTTTTCTCATGGATGAAATCGCCAAACTTCTCCAATAAAATGTTTACTTCGGCCAATTCTGTTTCCGTGGTTGTATTCATGGTCTTCATCGTTGGTCTGATTTGCTTATCTGGAGTTGGCTCTCCATAAGGTATATGGGTTCCCTCTTGCATTTGAGCTATGGTTTTACTTACTTCCTGGTGTAAGCTCTTTTTCTCCTGCCATGCTGCACTTTCTGGATATTGTTTCCGTTCTTCTTCAATCTCCTATTCGCCAGATATGGATGATATACATGTATGCAAATACAGAGGAGGATGATTCTATCCAAATTTCAGTGGATGAACAGAAAATATGGCTATTTCTTGCAATACTCAGTAGCCACGTAGCCACTCCTACTATTTTCCAAATTAAAAAAAAACAAAAACAAAAACCATGGATTTACCCTTCTCCGGAGGAGAAATAATCTTGTCATTTATATTTACACTTAATTACCCTCGGGTAAGCAACAGGGTATTCAGCTGCACAACACGTACAGGACGTACGGGACGTACAGGCTGTCCGTGTGGGAAGACCAAGGTTGCCGCGAAAATCCTGCGACAAACCCTGAATTTTCGCACATGCTCGTGTTTGCGCAGAGATTTGAGAGGTAGCAGGGATTTGTCACGCGGGATCGAGCTGTTACAATCTGAGACTGCCGACTCTCCATTAATTACTCAGTCTCTGCACTGGATTCTGAGCTCCAGTGATGGAAGCTGCCATTGTGGAGTAGGGTAGAGGAGTTTCTGGCTCACCCTGGGTTATAGCTTGGGTACATTTGCGGTGTGAGCAGTGGGAGGAGGGGTTGGTAGGATCCTGGTGCTGGTGGTAGGAGGGGGACCGTGTTTTGTGTCTCCTTTCGCATTGCATATATTATACACGGTCATAGCTGAAATACTGGAGAACCTGAATGCAGGTCCTAGAGGCTACCAGGCACAGTTTGGATTTGTGCGGAAGTGACATGGTGTAGGATTTGGTGGCTCTAGAGCAAGCAGATGAAAAAATGATGCCGTGTAACGTTTTTTGAGTCCTTATTATTCAGGGGAAGGCAGGCTCAGAGGCGGGGGGGATGGGTGAACAGTCGTCTCCGCGATTTGAACATTCTGCGAGTGGCTTCCGCACGTTGGAAAACCTTCCGTCAATGAGGAACTTCGAGATTAACAACAAGGATTCAACGTTGGAGTCGCTTGAAGGATGGCGCAAAGCATGCTTGGTTCTGAACGCCTCTCGTCGCTTTCGCTACACCGCTGACATACAAAAGAGACGGGAAGTGACGGAAGATATCCAGGTACTTCACGACGATTTCCTCTCAATGTTCAGGGGACGGGAACGAGAATTGACTCTTTGATTCTTCTGCCGCCAGTGGTGTCATGCATAGCAGTGGACTGCTGGGGCTGGACTTGTCTGTGAAAGGTTATCCACGCATATTTCTGTGAGACAGAGAGAGACAGAGCCGCCGGGGGGAGGGGGGGGGGGGGGGGTGGGTTGTTGGGTTGGGGGGTTTGGAGGGGTTGTCCAGCAAACTTCTACAATTTATTCCGTGCTGTCTGTCACTGCGAGAGAATGTATTATCATGTTATGCAAAAGAGGTCCTGGGTTTTTCCTTGGAACCCTTAGAAGGTTATTCGCTGATTCATGTTGGTGACTATAGAAGCGGAAATTCAAGATAGGCGGTCTTGCTGCAAGAGCTGCTTGGCGTTTCGTGGATGGTAAGAACACTCCTTCTCCAGATTTTATTAACGGAGTATGCTCTCTCAAGTGGGCTTTGCAAAATCACTATGAACATAGCTGACAAGGTTTGTAGTGGTATGTACTGGCAGCTGAAGCCCTTCTTGTATGAATTGCCATGGAATCTACTTACCTGTGCCCTAGTTTGGACACTGCTGATAGCCATTTTCATTAAGCTGACTGACAATGTTTGAATAAGGAGTATTGTTAGCAGTTTTCCAGTGTAGACATGGATGGAGAAATACTATTGCTGTGGAGTTCCAATGGATGTTATTTTGGCAGTGCAGCTCTCAATTTGGGGAAGAGTGCCAATGGTGGACTTTCAACGAAGGCACTACAGTTTGGGTTTGAGGTTGATGGTTTGCAGCTTGCAAATATGGTGGAAGGGCAAGATCGTAACCTACTTCGGCGCCATGGTGGTGTTATGGGGCTAACTCACAAGCTCAAGACAAATGTCCAGGAAGGTCTGAGTACCGAGGAAGAGGACGTGCAACAGAGACAGGATGTGTTTGGAACCAACACTTACACGGAGAAACCCCCAAAAGGGTTTTTTATGTTTGTGTGGGAAGCAATGCATGACCTCACGCTCATCATCCTTGCAGTTTGTGCAGTGGTGTCACTAGGCATAGGCATAGCCACTGAGGGGTGGGAAGAGGGGTGGTATGATGGGGCAGGAATTGGCTTTAGTATCTTGCTGGTTGTGTTTGTGACAGCTGCTAGTGATTATCAGCAATCTCTTCAATTTCGTGATCTTGAAAATGAGAAGAAGAAGATATTTATACAGGTCACTCGGAAGTGCCGCAGACAGAAAGTCTCTATCTTTGACTTATTGGTAGGGGATATTGTACATTTGAACATCGGAGACCAAGTTCCAGCTGACGGGCTTTATATATCTGGTTCCCCTTTGACAATTGACGAGTCTAGCATGACAGGAGAAAGTGAACCAGTGCGCAAAGATGGAGGGAAACCCTTCCTTCTCTCTGGAACCAAGGTTCAAGATGGCAATGCCCTGATGCTTGTGACGGGTGTTGGTATGAACACAGAGTGGGGTCATTTGATGACTACCCTCTCAGAGTCTGGTGATGATGAAACACCTTTGCAAGTGAAGCTCAATGGAGTAGCCACTCTGATTGGGAAGATAGGTCTTGGTTTTGCGGTGGTCACATTCTTGGTTCTGATGTTGAGGTTTTTGATTTCAAAGGACTCACTGACAGAGTGGTCTGGTGATGACGCTTTGGCAATTGTGAACTACTTTGCAATAGCAGTAACAATAATTGTTGTCGCTGTCCCTGAAGGTCTGCCTCTGGCAGTTACCCTTACTCTCGCTTTTGCAATGAAGAAAATGATGTCTGATAAGGCCTTGGTGCGCCACCTATCAGCCTGTGAGACAATGGGGTCTGCTACCACTATCTGCAGTGACAAAACTGGAACGTTGACCACCAACAAGATGACAGTGGTGAAGGCATGGGTAGCTGGATCAGTCTGGAATGCTGATGGAGTGAAGGGGAAATTGCCACAAGGGTTCTTGCAGGTGCTGTTGGAGGGGATTTTTCAAAATACTGGGGGAGATGTTGCGGACGAAGGTGATGGCAAGCCTCCATCACTTTTGGGTTCTCCCACAGAGACTGCTGTGCTACAGTTTGGCTTGAATTTGGGCGGCAATTTCAAGGACGTGTGCTGCAAGTGTGACATGGTGAAAATGGATCCCTTCAACTCTGCGAGAAAGAGGATGGGGGTGGTGGTGAAAGAGCATCACAATGGGCAGTTGCGTGCACACTGGAAGGGAGCTTCAGAGATGATTCTGGAATTGTGTGATAAGACTGTTGATCAGAATGGTGAGATAGTTCCTTTGGATGATGACAAACGACGGGAGCTAAAGGGGGTCATACATAATTTTGCTAATGACGCATTGCGGACACTTGGTTTAGCCTTCAAGGATGTGGAGCGTTCGCCAGGCCAGGATGAACCGATCCCAGATAACGGCTATGTGTTGGCAGCAATTGTAGGTATAAAGGACCCTGTGCGAGATGGGGTGAAGGGTGCTGTGCAGCTGTGCTTTGATGCAGGCATCAAGGTCCGCATGGTCACTGGTGATAATATTGACACAGCTAAGGCCATTGCACGTGAATGCGGCATTCTGACTGATGATGGAGATGCAATTGAGGGTCCTGAATTTCGCAATTTGAGCCCTGGGGAAATGAGGAGAAGAATCCCAAATTTGCAGGTAGACACCACTCTCATTACTCACTTGAATTTGTGGTACTCTGGTTTTGCATCACGGTTTGCCTCTTATAATCCGGGGAAGTGGACAAGGAGCAGCCACTCTCTAAGATAGTTCATGTGACATTGATAATGTTCATCGGAGAGGGATCATGACCTGTTAGAAGAATTATGCATGACAACACTCATGATGGAAGGAAAACATAAAATGATGGATGCAAAACCAGTAGTCAATTAGCTAAACCTGGCTATTGAGGACCTTTCACCTACCAGTCATTAATGAAGCCTGCCAAGTGGGTAAATCAGGAGAGTTCATTCTGTTTCACGCACAAGTAAAATCTCTTAAAAAGTGCCACCCACTTCCCTCCCTCAGGTCTTATGTGAACTGCACCGATTCAAGACCAGATATTGTAGCGTCCTTTTCTGGGATTTGGAATTTGTTGCACAGCAGTGACGTCGTCTATCAGAGCCGTTATTCAATTAATTCTTGGAGTTAGGAAAATAATGTTTCTTGTTACTCTGTGCAGGTTATGGCCAGGTCATCACCTTCAGACAAGCACACACTGGTGAAGGAACTGCGGGCGATGGGAGAGGTAGTTGCTGTTACAGGGGATGGCACTAATGACGCCCCTGCACTTCATGAAGCAGACATTGGGCTGGCTATGGGCATCGCTGGAACTGAGGTAGGGATGAATATGTTCCACTGAAACATAATTAGTATCCTTGTCCAAGAAATTCCACTGCTTAGTGTGGCTGTCTGTATGAGATTTCAGCAGCAATCCTTCTGGACTAATATCTTACATATCGTGAGAATACTGGCCTGACGCCAGGGTTGGATTGATGGCACCAGGTGGCGAAGGAGAGTGCGGATGTGGTGATATTGGATGACAACTTTTCTACAATTGTGACTGTGGCCAAGTGGGGGCGTTCGGTATACACCAACATCCAAAAATTTGTGCAGTTCCAGTTGACTGTTAATCTGGTGGCTCTGGTCATCAATTTCACTTCTGCTTGCATTACTGGTAAGCTTGTCTTTCTCTAAATCATGCATGACATATAAGTGTCACTTGCTTCTGATGTGTTATCAATGTACCCTCCTCCTTCAGTACCTCAGAAATTATTTTTCTCTTAAAAGAGTGTGAACAGTGGTGGAGTTTGACTGCCAGTTAGCATAGCATAAAATTTTAATCAAAATGGAAGTTCTAGATTGTCCTTGGACTACGGGAATGATCTTGGGAGGCAGTGGGATATGGAGATTTTCTGACATTACCGTTGTTTCCCCCACAAGTGTCTCTCTGCTTTTTGTAATACCTTGAGGCTTGGAGGGATGTCCCTGTCAATAGGTTGGATTGGGCATTGGTAGGGAGCACAAGTCACATGTAAGTACTCAGCTCTCATTATGCCAGGAGCTAAGTATCTTATGTTGCTTGCAATACAGGGGAGGCACCACTCACTGCTGTCCAGCTGCTTTGGGTGAATCTGATAATGGACACACTCGGTGCGCTGGCATTGGCGACCGAGCCTCCCTATGATCATCTGATGAAGAGACCACCTGTGGGGCGCTACGGTAACTTCATTAGCGATGTGATGTGGCGAAATATTATTGGTCAAGTCACCTATCAGTTGGCAGTTCTTAGCGTTTTGCAATACTTGGGAAAGCAAATTTTGCATCTAAGTGGTTCAAATGCAGATGAGGTGTTGAATACTATGATCTTCAATGCCTTCGTGTTCTGCCAGGTGGGCTACTCTAACTGTTCTGCCAGTTTGTGTTGTATTTTATACAAATAGAGAGGGTAAGGAGGTAGTAGCAGTGGAAGGAAAGCCTTGGGAGGTTTGCTTTGCCTAAAGGGCAAGCCATGGCCTTTCGGGTAAGCATGATGGACTGGGTGGGTTTCGAGCCTACTATAGTACTGTGGAGGGTAGTTGCTCATAGTATAAGGATAGTGCCTAGCTAAAATTTATGAAGTATCCACATGAGATGACACTCTTCCAATAGGGAGGTGTTGTGGTGCGTGGCATGGTAATGCTGACAAGCTCTAAAGCTCTTGCCGTTAGTTGCTGAAGCATTTAGCTAAAAAAGAAAAGTCTTAGACTGTCTAGCAGGATAAAATTGGGATGTGTTTCACTGAGTTTCCTGGCAACAATGTAATGCACAAAGGAGGATAAAGGAGCTGTCTGTATGCACCCTTCATCCACTTCAACTGGAGTAGGTAGTCCTAACCTTGGCTGATTGTTTCTCATGTACAGGTCTTCAATGAACTGAATGCACGAGAGATGGAGAAAATTAATGTCTTCCGTCATACCTTCAACAATTGGGTATTCTTGGTTGTCATTGGTTTCACAGTTGTATTCCAGGTCATACTTGTTGAGTTTCTTGGGAAGTTCGCCAGCACTGTTCCACTGACCGCGGAGCAGTGGTTGATCACGGTTTCAATCGGAGCTGTGAGCTTAATTGTAGCCGCGATTGTCAAGTTCATACCTGTCTCGCTCATCAAGGCTGTTCATGCTAATAATGGTTATCAGCCACTTCCTGGTGGTCCAAGCAGCGTTTGAGGGTATGCTTGGACATTGTGGAGCATCCATTTTGTCCTATGCCATTAGCAGACTCCAACCAGGGCGGTTGTTTCTGTAATGTCACGTGGTGATGTGTGTCTCTCTCCCCTATGTTTTAGGAAGAAAATCTGCAGAAATGGCTAGAGCTGTTGTTTTATTGGCTTCCTCGTTATCAAGCCAGAAACATTTGACGATATCTCCAAAGCACCCAAGTGGAATGGTGCAGAGGTGGGTGGGTTTTGAACATTGGCAGACTTTGGCTTCATATGTTTTCATTCTGAGTGTAACACTACAGGTGACTCTTCGAAGTACATCAAGTGCAGCTATCCAAATAGTGTGCTTCAATTGATTGCAGACAAGATTGCCTCCAGTTTCCATTCATGCTCTTGCATTGTAATCGTTGACCACTGTAGCAACTTTCTTTGCTTATGGCCAGTTAGGTATGCCTGTGCCCACATTGTGATGTTAGAAAAGTAGTCAAATGCAGGGTGACACTGTGTGTGACCCATCATATTTCTTCTGCACCTCTTCATCCGGAGAACAATCAAAACTATACATACCAGTGCACCTACATTTGTAACATGCATATATGTATCTTCTGGATGCTGCGAGGATTTAGGGTTAAAATGCTTTCGTGGGTTGTGGGTTTATCTGAGAATCCGGTAAACAAGGAACACATTCACAGAAGAGGCAATCACCCAAGAGTTGGGTAGCTGGAGGAAGGGAATCTTGCTGGCTGTGAGCGAAGTAGACCAATGTTTTCATGATCAATTAGGGCAAACTGAGGAGATCTAGCCTCTCAAAACTCATCGGATTTCAGGTAAATCAACCCGAAAATTTCTCACATCATCCCCACCAACTCACCTTCGCCAGTTTGTAGATTCTATGGATTCAGCCTGCAACAAAATTATAAGTGCACCCCACCTTTGGCAACCCCCCACTGAAATTGCACTACAAAGGAGCTACAAGCCAAACATCTCTGAAAATGATCAAATACATTCCTTCATTCGTAATTGTAACACACTTGGTTACATTCCAGATACATGTAATTCAAAAATTTCTCAGCTTTGTGTGGTGTTGTAAGGGAGCTCTGGGGGTTTCTGAGAATCCCAAGAGTGTGGAGGAGCAACAGTAGCATTTGACACAAATGTTTCAGAGCTCTCAGTCACTCTCAGCGACTGGGTCGGAGTGTTAACTCCAACTGATTGAGTTTTTCATTCAGATCTGCTCCATGCACGATCTCAACTGGTTTCTTGAAACTGCTGAATAATATGGCGGCTGACTCCCCTTTCATTATTCTATCTGACACACCAGACTTCCTTCGCTCCATATGTCTCCTCAATACTGTGGGCATGGAGTTAGGGTGCTCCTTTTCATATTTACTCACAATAGGCTTGTTCTCTGTGCCCAAGTCAAAATCGTCACTAGGGGATTCCTGTGGACTGTCTTTGTTCCCCATTTGAAGTTTGAAGAGTCCATCTTTTTCCTCCTCCTCAACGACCTTTGGTGGTTCAGGGGCCAGCCACACACGGAGGGTCAGGTCCCATGAACTGGAGAGGTACCGATTTTGTGTGCTGATGTAGACAATTGCATGAACCTGATCAGTGTGACCAGAGTACTTGCAAATCTCTTGTCCTAGGCCGATTTTGAATGCATGAATTTCGTTGTCATGCACAGTACATAGCAAGAGATTGTCGTTGGTTTCATCAATCAGAAGTGCTGTTACTGCTTGCCCCTTGTAGCACATTGAGTTTAAAGGGTTGGTAGTGACTGGGTCCCATGTGCAGATTGTTCCTCCGTCAGATGCCGTCACCCACATCCCATCATGTGAAGCACACCACTTCACCTGCCAGGTTGAAGCACAGTTGTATAGCCTATGATGAAAATGTTTACAATGTTCAAATTGGGTACTTGTCTAGATTTGTTCTTGATTGTTACTAGACAGCACACTTGGCCTTGGACATTGGAGCTGGCCAAGTGGCTTGAGAATGGTATGTTCAACTCAAAGATTTAGACAAGAGGGAGGTTAGAAGGAGTGGGAGATAGAGCTGGGTGTCTGCGTGTTTACCATCATAATATTTTCAAGTGGAATGCCATTGAGAGTGTACTTGACCTTCCGGTTGAACTCATTCCACACTTTGACAGTAGCGTTCCCTCCACATGTGGCGAGCTCTTCTCTGGAGCTGGAGTAGGCCATGTCCTGCATTCCAAGTCACAGATGTGTGTGACAGAAAGGCACCCGAGGAATTTAAGCGCTAGTTGCATGCAACAATCAAAGTGCGGACCCAGTAACTGGTGATGGTACGTTAGATGGCCTCACAGACAGGTATCTCAACAATCTGGCTTGGTTGAGAACTGTCAATAGACAACCACTTTCCTTCAAGGTTCCTTGTACAATCGATGACACATCCGACCTCTTAGGGAAGACACAAACCTGAAATGGGGACTCTGAACCAAACTCAACAAAGTCCATGGGTAAACGTGTTGTCATATTCCACCAGCGCAGGCTTCGGTCTGCCGAGGCTGAGACCAGCACCTGCATTCCTCCAAGGCGTTTCTATATCAGTCCCACGATGATAAATGCCAGAGCCCAGGGGCCCAAAAACATGTAGATATCCAAATGGTGAGAGATTCCAGCTAAGATGGAAAACCTCATGCAGGTATGCTGCCCAGCATTTCTTATCCTCGTATTAATGAAAGATCTCAACGAGGGATTAGATGTCCCAGTAGCGACTCCGGATCGCATATGAGAGAGGAGAGTGAAAAGAAACTCTTCACTCTTCAATCTACCCTCTCTCATCTCTAGCCCAACCCGGGCAAAACCGGTCAGACGCTCCAATCTACCAGTCCCTATCCGCAGGCTGTGTGAGCCCACCATGAACAGATAGATAGAGTTCCTGACAAGTAATTGGGCACGTAGATCACTACATCTCAGATGTCCAACTCATTCAAAAGGTATGTGCGGTACTCGTAAAATACCAGATTTTTGCAGACAGCCAGACCAACCACCATTTTGGTATGCCCCGTCAGCACATCAGGCCCTCGGCTCCTGTGGTCGGCCGCTCTCCATAAGGGTACACTTCGGTGTCCCTCCATATTCCAAAGCCTTATTTTGCCGTCTGTCGATCCTGTTGAAGAATCGCAACTCAGCTCAGCAAAAATTGTGTGCATAGGTAGTGTACAACACTTGCTCAGTGAATCAAAATATGATGATCAGGTCGTGCATGTGTCTGTTCCTGTGGAGTGAACGGAACTTAATATCGACTCCTGGAAATTGTAGAAGAAGGGAAGCTGCCAACATTAGCACTTGTACAAAGGATGTTGCCATTGTTGCTTTACCCGTTATCAGAATATCAAGACCAGGGTGATGCAGCATGCAGACAATAGAGGTCGGAGATTTCCTGGATAGTTCTGAGACGGTCCATATGTCTTTATTCTTATCTGGGTTGGGCAGCCACCTCAAGATGGCCCCATCAGAGCTGCCACTATACATCTCAAGCTCATCCTTGTCTGTGGGCGTTAAGACTGGCTTGCCCGTGCCATCAACTCTGAAACCAGTTTCTGAGATGGTGATTTTAGCTTTTTCTGGGTCATAAACGGAGCGTCTCTTTTCTTTACCGGGCACATCATCGGTGGTGTCTTTCTTCAGTAGACGCTCCTTGTAGGGCCGTCTGCTGGCCACCAAGAGTGCCTCAATCCAGTTTGAGTGTCCATACAGGACACGGTGAGGCAGATAGCGATCGTACCTCCAAACGATTATCTCCCGTTTAGTGGAAAGCCCAATCACTGCATCTTTACCATCTACATGAAACACCTGCTCCCCACCAGGTGTAATCGTGAGAAATCTCGCTGAACCCAACACCCTGCCCTTGAAATTGAGCAGAAGCTGGAGTTCTCAGGCTGTTATAACTTGAATCCCCAGGCGTTGATCTTGTTTTCATTTCAAGTCTCCAGGCTATGAAATGATACTTAGACAGGTCTAAGTGTTAGGTAGCAAGTTACCTTACTGAGTATAAGGCCCTGGAAGTTGCATGTGTCTGCCACCCACTCTGTTATTATAGCAGGTGCCCATGGATCAATCACTACCACCGACCTGCAGTCACATGTATGTCTGCACTCTTCAGTACTGTGGAGTAAAGTTTCATCAGAACAACTTTGCGCGTTCCAGTTTGAAATATCGATGGAAGACCTCACACGTATGCACATTTAGATGGAGAGGGCAAGAGGGCCCATGGGGGAAAGAGAGAGAGACAACCTTTCCCTTCCGGTGATCCAATAGGTTCTTGTGGAGGTGATGTAGGCGATGGAGGTGACACAGTCAGTGATCTTGGGGAAGGTATCCAGGCAGTGGCCCTCCGGGCTCCAGATACTGACAGTGCCGTCATAGGACCCTGTGACAAGCCATTTCCCGTCTATATCAAATGCGGCTGCAGTTATCCCTCCCTGCAACCCCCATTCCAAACCTACGTCTCGTTGGACTTAACTTCATCTTCTATTTGTCTTTGCTGCTCAAGTTTAAAGTGGCAAGACAACGGTGGGGGCAGAGTGTGGAAATATGGAGCTCAGTAGTCATTTATGTCCGTGATCCTTGTCTCTCGCCTTGTCTGTCCTTGAAAAATGTCACTAGAAGAGGGAGGAGAAGGAACAAGGGTATACCTCATGGCACTGCTTGACCTTGTGGACAGTCTCTTCAGGTCTGTCACTATCAAATATGCACATTGCTCTATCAATCCTGCACTCATACCCCATGTCAATTCTCTCCAGCAATATTCTTGAAACTGCACAGCCATGATATGTAAGTAAAGATCTCCATGATCTGGCGAGGTAGGCACATCCTCATCCGGAAAATAGAAGTCAGGTCAGAAAAAGAAGGATGGGTTGCATGAAGGGATATACATGTAGAAAGACAGCCGAATAGCAGAGCTATTTCTAAGGCGGAGTTGAATAGCTTACCCAGTAGTGAACACTTTGCCTTTATCAGTGCAGCATATGGCCTGAATAGAATCATCGTGATAGCACAGACAATAGATAAATTCCAGAAATTTGACCTGCGAATATACCCATATACGAGAGATCTTTTAAGTGTTTCTATGCATTTCAGGTCATGATCCGTTCTACAGCGATCAAATTTCCTTCAACTTCACGATCGTCCACAGACACTGCTGTTGTCAAGCCTGTGCCGCTCCTTTGGAAGGGGACGAATATGAGGACGGCCTGTTGATGCACGTTCTGACTGTACTCGACTCCGCTCCTGGGCACAAGGACTATGGCCAGAAAGGGGCAGAGCTCTCTCTAATTTAATAAATCCACAAACACACGAAAACATATATGGTCCTGGAAATGAGTGCAGAAGTCTCTTACATAGCTAATGGCTTTCTTCTCCGAGTCTGTCTGCATGTAGTTGGATGAGGAGCGTAAAACTTTGAGCAGCTGTATTGCGCCCCTCCCACCTGCGATCAGTTGTCGCTGCTTCGAGTCCCATGCCAGACAGAAGACGGGGCCTCCAAATTCCACCACCTTACAGTATCAGCGGTATATTAACAAGAATACCCTACGAAATGACCAATACATCACTGGTTTAATGCTTACCGGATTAGACTTCCATTGCGACAGGATGCTCGAACAGATGCAATATGGTCCGAGAGCTAGTTAGTGCTTTCTAACCATGTGAACAAGCCTTAGACTGCAAGAGATCTCGAACTTTTGCAACCCATAGCTTGCGTATCACGACTAGGATTCACTGCTAAGTCTCAATATACTTGTACACCCCTGCTTGCCATAAGACTAGTCTAAGGTATGCTTGAACTACGACTGAAAGGCTCAGAGAGAAACTGGGTTCAGAGACCATGTGAGCCAGTTCAATTGCAAAATGTGTACCTGAAGCAGCTTTCCTGTCTCATTCCAAGCCAGGATGTTGCCATCAAGGGAGCAAGAGAAGAGCATCTTGACTGGCGCAGCTACATACAGCAAGTCCATCACCCAATTGGTATGCTTCTGCTGCACCCGTAGTTGCCGTCCCGATTCGATGTCCCAGACCTTTCTCAAACCACAAACATAGGCTTCCCATTAATCAGGTCAATCATTACACCTGTAGCCTGTTACAGATTCTTGTTGTCTTTATGCAACCAGTTGCTGCTTTATCTCGGCGCCTTTGGGCTCGATCAAGAATACCAGAGCTCTATGGAAATCTTCACTACGCTACCCAATGTCCTATTGTTTCCATATTCCATGCAGCAACTGGGAATCTGCTAGAATTTGAAGACAGTAGATATGATCTCGAGAAACTATCAGGCACTAATAAATGTAGGAAGTCCTCTCATCTCTGCAACTAGTGGGAAAAGGAGCTGCGGACGCTGTGACATAGACAGATTGATAGATGGAGAGAGTAATGACCTTGATAAGGCAATCCCTGGCTCCACTGAAGATCTCATTGCGGTCGTAATTATAGCAACAACACTGGAGAGGCAGATGGTGCGCCTCCGTAATGCAGAGTGTGGATTTCATCGACATTTCGTCTTCTCTTTCACCCAAGGTGTCCTTCACTCTCCCTTCGCTCTACGCCGTTCTAGCATTGCCCACCAGAATCATCAGACCCAGAACTCCATTCTGCGAGCCCATGCACCAGCTTGAGAATGATAAATTATAGATTCTCGGGCGCAGTCTCCTCATGTGTTTATTCGCCACAACTTCCAGAGTTGCAATGCTAATCCTGGCAAGGAACCATTCAGCCTCTGATGATCTGTTGGGCTACAATCTCAACCCTCTCACCGAGAATCCAATGGGCTGTTTGAACTTGGATCGATCCCTTCTAGCTGCGATTGGTAAATACGGACCCATCATACATATAAGATCAACTTGCAGCTGACTCCTCTTCTCTTGTAAACTCCTTTGGAAGTTGGCGACCTTGACCGAGCTCACAAAGCAGAACACTCCAACCCTCTTCCTGAATTCTCCACTTTCCCTCTGGATCATCTCTGCTGGAGCGCATGGATGAGTGATGCGAAGCTCAAGAGGTGAAAGGAGCAGTGAGTCTGTTGGAGCAACGGTGGGAGATCCGGTTCGCGCGACAGGGACACCAACTCTTCACGTTCCCTTCACAACTTTGTGCTCTTCCTTAACTTACCTCTTCATATTTCCTTGTGGGCACCTTTTCATGTTCTTCTTCCTCTTCAGATCTACTCTTCATAGCACCTCTGCAGAAATCTAGAAAGGCACTGACATCCAAGCCAGTGCAGTGTTTGGATGCTTACCACAAATTTGCTCCATTCATTGCGTTCATAGCGGGGGTTTTGCCGGAGTGCTTGTTGTAGTTTACTAGTCTAAACAGTTGTGGCAGCCACACAGACGCCTTCACTTATCAGGCATCTCAACAGAGGGCACAAGCACACTCAAATGTAAGCAGTACACACATAAGAAGATTGATGCATGCTCACCAAGACACATGAATGGAAGCTTTGGGAGTCCGCAGTTCAGGCATTAATGTCAACATTTTGAAATAAATTTATGTCGCAGTAAAATTTTGGTAATGGAGCTAATGACAGCTATGGGGTAGCACATCCTTTCTGAAGGACAGTGCTGGCCAATTACTGGGGCCCATCCACATTGCTTCTGGATCTTGTTAGCCAAGATACTCTACAAGTAGACCCTATCACCTTACTGTGGCACATTTTACAAACATGGCCTACCAAAGTGGACAATTCCTTTGTGGGTCTGTGAGAGTAGAATTTTACAACTGAGTTAGTCACTTGCACTATTATCTCTGCAGCTAAGTATGCAACACCCTCAGACTAGAGATTGAAGTAGTATCCTACACGAATGCTCAAGCTCATAGGAACTCCGGGAAAAATGATGCCTCAGTAGACCAAATGTAGCCGCCTCAACTCTGTTTGGAAGGTGCCACTGGCATTCAATGTCCGTTGAGCAAGGTTGCGGATGTCCTCTCGAGAACACTCGCGTGAGATGCGTACTAGTTCCCAGAGAGCCCCTCCTGCTACCAGGTCTTTTGCATTCACCTCTGCAGTATCAATTTTGGGTGAATCAAGTCAACACCCCTCAGCAACTGGCACAGAATCCTAATTGCATTTGAAATTTCATTAGTAAGTGCGTTACCTAGGCAGTCCTTATGCTGACAACATCAGCCTCCTGATGCTGGAAAGGCCCAACAACGGTTGCAGGGAAACAGAATTGATGTACAGGCAGAGCTTCCTGCACCTATACTATGGAACCTAATGACTCCATATAATAATCAAATCTCACCAGTCAAGGATCGGCCATCTATCCTGAGTCCCTTTTACATTGTTCTCGGCCATTCACAAATCCTAGCAATGCATTCCTCCGTATCTCTATATAGCCCAGGAGCAACTTTGATGACACATGAAAAAGGAGTGAGGTAGGCACACACCATGCTGTGCTAAATGGCAGAGAGCTAGTTCAATATGACGGCGGATGGGTGACGCATCATTGTTCGCATTGGCAACAATCCATGGTAGAGCTCCATCGTCGATAAGTAATGACCTCCCAGTCTTGAACCCTGGAACCACACATAAATGTGAGTTAGCCTTCCAGGTTCGAGCAAGGGGATACTATACCTGCACATTTGAAATTGCCGATAGGGAATCATGCAGCACGCTCCAGATCAATAAGAGGGACGGTATGTGAATCATATTCTCTATCCTCCTACTGCTGCTACTAAGAAGTCACGCGGTGGTGAACTGAAAACCTTGAGCAGCTCCTCGAGATTCGCACTTTGCAAAATTAGCAATCCCCCGAGCAACTTGGGCCAGGACATCAGGATGACGTGAGCGAACCATGCCAAGCAACGCACGGATGCCACCTTCCTCCCTCAGCTTTATTTGCAACTTGTCTGGCCCACCCCCCGCAGACACACAAAGTATTGCCACTTCATCTTTCAACCCTGTTGAGATGGTAAACATCTGCATATTATGTACTCAATTTCGAGTGGTGATAATCAAACTACCTCACAGAAGAAATTTCATGCCTGGTAAAGGTATGAAGCATAAGTTTCTGAACTGATATGATACAAACACACACTCCTATTACTTGTGTAAACCCACTATGCCACATCAAACCATGGCTCGGTTGCCAGACATATAGACAACAACCGGCAACAGAATAAGTTCTTGCATCCATCTTAGAGAGAACTCAGGGCCCTACAGATGTCTGAAAGCAAGCACTGCTTGGAGGCTCTCAAGACCGAAAAAAATTGGGGTTCTGGCGGTATGGGACTACCATTTCCACACAAGTTTGCAATAGCGCCGGCTACCATTCGCAGTGTCTGAGGGTCCTCGGCATCATCAGCAGTCCGGGCCAGCAGGCCAATACCTCCTTGTGCCATTATCAGCTCCTGATTTGTCTCTGCTTGCACCAACATAACACCACAATCAGAGAGCAGTGTGGACAACCTCAACTTTTGAGGAGCAGAATATCTTCCTCCATTATGATGATTCTGCCTTCTTTTCTTTTCAAGATTATCACAACCACCTGTAGGCTTTTTGTTTTAGTTTCATCCATCCACCCAGTTTGGTGTTAATGTTAGATGTAGCCTTGCCATCATATTATGAAGTATGAGCTTCAATCCAGCACTGCCGCTCCACCCCAATGGATGTGGCAAGTGTGTCGAACAAAAAGGGCGGTTTTGGGTAAGAGAGAATGTACTCATAAGACGTTTGCTTTGTGGCCATAGACCCCGTGCCCAGTTTGGGCAGAACAAGAGGAACAGACTAGGAGGAAGAGAGAGATTGTACTCATAAGACGTTGTTTGCCGTAGCCTTGTGGCCATTGACCCCGCGCCCAGTTTGAGCGGGAACAAAAGGGACAGAACCTACCTCTGTCAGGGGCTGAGGTTGGTAGTAAGACTTACCTCCATATAAAGAATTAATCCGGGTTTTCCAGATATCCTCTAGAAATCCCTTCACACAAGCATCAATCTGCTGTGTGTGAATTGCCCAAAAACTAGGCCTCAGGAGGGCCTGGGCTTTTGGCTCAGCCTCGAGACTTTCAAAGTTGGTAAACAGGGGTACAGGCACAATTCCCTTAATAGATTTGAAGAGAGCGTCTCTTTGGTGAGAGAACCCCGGACAGTGTATCAGAAAATGAATACTGTCTTCAGATTGCCCACACAACGGGCAATTGCACTCTCCCTTTCCTCTCTGCTTCTGTTTGCTGTTCAAAGGTAGGCTTCCTGCCCTGAGTTTAAATTTCAGTCTAGTGCCGAGAGTGGGTAGACCCTTGAGGTCATCCAAGATGTCCTCCCCCATGTCACAGACTGGAAACAAGTTCAGGGAAGTTTTCTGCCTAACTTCATTTTCATCAGACAATCTCATGGCAACAGACATGGCTGAGGACACTACAGCCTCTAAGTCAGATTTATCCAGCAGGGTCAAGACTTGCGGATCCAGGTCCAGGTCCTTGAGGATCTCTTCTACTCTCTTCTGCCAGGACTTAGCCTGTTTGACAGGGCAGTCCTGTTTCCAAGATATAGAGTCGATTAATTTAGGATATCTGGTGTTGGGCATATGTTGCAGCTGACCCCACCATCTGACCTTGAATTCATCTCGTCGGGAGCTTAAGGACGGAATGCCAAACTCACCCCGACAGCCACATTGGCTGTTTTGGAGCATGCTGACATACACTCCTTAAGCACCCCCACTTGAATGGATTCTAGAGACTTAGCCTGGTTGGAGTTATCAACCCATATAGCAGATCCGTACTCCAAGGCAGGTCTAATAACGCGACAAAGCATGGTTTTCTTAACCTCAGAGTTGACCCCTCTGCAGTGGAAAAATTTAGTGAGCCCCAGAGCTTTGCCCTTGCCAGTTTGAACAACTTTCCGGATATGTGCATCCCAATTACAATTGGAGGAGAACTCAACGCCCAGGTAAGTGTAGGAAGGGAGGACCGGGATCTCTCGGCTACCCCACTGCCACTTAAGATCACTTCCTCCCTCTCCTCTGTCGTTGAATGCTACCACTGCACATTTGCTGACATTAGCCTCTAGCCCCCAAAGATCAAAGTATCTCTTCGCGCAATCAATCAACTCCTGGAGATTGGTTGGAGTCTCCCCAATGCCTGCGAAGTCATCCGCAAACATAAGGGCTGGTATGGTGGTATCACCCACCCTTAACCCAAATCCCTCACTTTCCACATCCTCGAGGAGTTGATTGATGAAAACATTGAAGAGCAGAGGGGAGAGAGTACATCCTTGAGCTACACCTTGGTCTATGTCAAAGAAGTTGGACTTCTGTCCGTTAACAGTGACACAGCTTTTGGTGTGAGCATACAAGTTGTGGACAACTCTCCACATCTTTCCCTTGATCCCACAAGACCAGAGGCGGAACCATAGGCCATCCCTCCACACTGTGTCATAAGCCTTTTTGACATCCAGAAAAAGACATAAGTGGGTTTCCCTTCTTTTTTCCTTCCCTGGATAATCTGGCTTAGAGTGAAGATATGATCCACACAGCCCCTGTTTCGCCGAAAGCCAGCTTGGCCTTCGTGGAAACAACCTCTAGACTCCAGATCAACCTCGAGACGAGTACTTATAACTCTGCAGAATGTCTTGCCAACAGCATTGAGGAGCGTGATGCCACGGTAGTTCCCCGGTTCTTCTCTGTCACCCTTCTTGTATAGATTGACAATGACCCCCTGTCGCCAGCGAAAGGGGATCATTTCAGTCTTCCAGATAAGGTTAAAGAGGAGAACTAGGGCCTCTATCATGGGATCGCCACCGTGCTTGATAAGCTCGTTGACAATACCATCAGGTCCACCAGCTTTATATCCATTTAAATGTTCAATTACTTCCACAATCTCAGAAGAACTAATGGGAGCATTATAAGCCATTGAAATATACTCCAGTTCATCAGGGCTGTTTTGAATCATAGGAACAGTTTTTCCAACTGTGTCCCTCCATTCAGCAGAAGACCCCTCACTGTTAGACCTAGAAGTTCTGCCAAGGATACTGTAGTGAGTTTCAAAGGTTTTGACAATGTCAACCGATGAAGTCACCACTGCACCTTTAGTAGTCTTCAGCACTTGTACTTGCTGACCATTTTTCGGTTTGTACAATCGTTGAAGGGCTAACCAGAATTTCTTGTCATTACCGCCATGGTGGTTTGAGTTTATTTCACTGTATAACTTGTCCCAGTATAATTTCTTCTGAGACCTAACAAGCTGATTGATATCTTTACGGAGCTGGTAGTACCTCGCCCACAATTCTCTGTTGGTTTCCAAATTGCAGCACTCTTTATAGAGGGCTCGTCTCTCAGCTATCTTGAGTTTAATCTCATTAGTCCACCAATTAACTGCTCTACCGCAGACAATTAGTTTCCTCCCAATGATCTTGTCAGCCACGGAGGAAACGAAACTCTCCCAAGAGTCCACTGCTCTTTCGACTTCATTTCTTGCGTTAACAGAGCATGACTGAAGTTCTTGGAGCAATTGGACAAAATGAGGGAGAGCCTCTTGCAAGGCCTGGACGTACTCAGCCTTGACCTCCTCATTGTGGAATTTTTCTATGCGCCACTTCCGAATCGAATGTTTCACAGATCTCTTGGTGGTGGGAAAACACCTTTTGATCTCAGTCCAAACCAGGAAGTGGTCAGAGGTACCAATATCAGTTCTGTCAATCAACACATTGGCACACTGGGGGAACAAAATTTTGTCCATTATGATATAGTCCATAATGGAATGTTCCCCAGTTTGGGGTTTCTCACGAGTCCACTGCACTTGGTCACCTCTTGTCCTGTTATTCAAGGTCAAAAGCTGAAGCTCTTCTAGACAGTTGATTAACCGTCTGCCATTAGAATTCAGCTCGTCCTCACCAAAAGGTCCAATGATATCGTCCTGATGGATCCCTTTGCCCACCCGGGCATTGAAGTCCCCCAATAGTACCACCTGACCTTTGGCAAGGAACGAAGCACAGTCCAGCTTTACATCTTCGAAGGCCTTGTCTGCGTCAGCACTAAGGGTCCCCTCTGTGGGCATGTAAACACAACCAACAAAGAGGTCCTTTGTACTCATGCCGCCCTTCAAATTCAGTTTTAGCCAGATACTATGCTCGTACCTCAAACCCTTGTTGATAATTTCACAATTGTCAAACAAGAAATCACGGCCAAAGAATCCAACCCCTTTTTGACCGCGTTTGGCAGAGGCTGCCTTGAGAGTACACATCTTACCTGCCCATTTATAACCAATGACATCTCCAACCAGTTTATCCGACGTTTCCCATGTTTCTTGCCCAGCACAGATATGAATATCATTAGTCCGAAGAACTTGTCCCACTTCAAGTTGTTTCCTTTGGTTGGTCAACCCTGAGAAGTTGAAAGTGGCCAGCCGCAAGCCAGCCCTTTGCATGTGAATTGTTTGTCGTCCAGGTAGCTTGTGATTGCTCCTGGACGGCCAACCGTTCTGCAAAGGGGGGACAGTTACCCCATGTGTAGATTTTGCTCGTCTTGTGTAAACTTTGAGAATTGGTAAACCATTCAGGGTACCAAATCTTTCAGTTACACGACGCACAGGCTCCGCACACATAGGGGCAGATTGTCCGTCAGACTGCTTGGGGACAATTACCCCTTGTATAGATTTTGCTCGTCTTGTGTAGACTTTGAGGATTGGTAAACCATTTAGAGTACCAAATCCTTCAGTTACACGACGTTCAGGCTCTGCACACTTAGGGACAGATTGTCCATCTGACGGCTTGGGGACAATTACCCCATGTATAGAATTTGTTCGTCTTGTGTAAACCTTGAGGATTGGTAAGCCATTCAGAGTACCAAATCCTTCAGATTCAGGACGTTCAGGTTCCGTACACTTAGGGGCATCTTGTCCTTCTGGCTGTTTGGATTCAACCTCATCCAGAGCATCAAACCGATTAGAAACTCTCAAGTTGAAGTTGTTGCCCTTGGTTGTCTTCCTAGAGCGCCCCATTGAATCACCAATGTCTAAGACCGCTCTCCAGCCAGTCAAGGGACGAACTTCTTTGAGATTGAATTGATGCGGGACTCTATTAGAAGCACTTTTGGTCATTGCAACTTTCAACGTACCCCTGTTATCAAGTCTCGAGATGGTACCATTAGCCATGAAATCCAAGCCTAAGCTAGAGCATGTAGTTTCAAAGGACACATCGTCCATCCTGGGATTCACCCCAAAAACTACACATGAAGCCCTAGATAAGTAACCAATTCCCAGGGATCACCCTGAGGAGTGTTGATGTTGATAGGAGCTAAATTTTTGATTGTGTTCGCAGGCCATAAGTTTAAGCACAGGAACCAACCCGAGCCCAAGTGCTGAGTATGCTAGACAGAGCATACGACTGCCCAATTTGGGCGGAGGGGCTGCCCCCAAGTGGTAGGAGTCCGCTTGTTACCATTCAGAGATCACACTCCAGGGAGTTGCAGGGAATGGCCCGTGTAGGCATATTCTAAAGAGGGAAAGGCCCCAAGCTTTCCAACTAAATCCAATGCACTACCTTACCTGAAGCAAAGCGCTTCAGGTCGAAACAAACAAGGACACGAGGTCACAAGGCCGGCATTTAGTCACAGAAACATTAATGTACTCCCGTTTCAAGTCCACCCAATGTCAATAGGCTTCCTAGAGGAAGAGAGAGAGAGAGAGAGAATGTACTCATAAGAGAATGTACTCATCAGAGATTGCTGTAGCCTTGAGGCGATAGACCTATGCCCAGTTTGGGCAGAACAGAGAGAACGTACCCACAAGACATTTGCCATAGCCTTGTGGCTATGGATAGATAGAGAGAGAGAATGTACATAAAATTTGCTTGCCATAGCCTTGTGGCCATTGACCCCGCGCCCAGTTTGGCAGAGAGAGAGAAATGAAATGAAATGAAATGGTGAGAGAGAATGTACTCGCAAGATGTTGTTTGCCGTAGCCTTGTGGCCATTGACCCCGCGCCCAGTTTGAGCGGAACACAAAGGGACAGAACCTACCTCTGTCAGGGGCTGAGGTTGGTAGTAAGACTTACCTTGGTATAAAGCATTGATCCGGGTTTTCCAGATATCCTCTAGAAATCCCTTCACACAAGCATCAATCTGCTGTGTGTGGTTTGCCCAATAACTCGGCCCCAGAAGGGCCTGGGCTTTTGGCTCAGCCTCGAGACATTCAAAGTTGGTTAACAGAGGTACAGGCACAATTCCCTTGATAGTCTCTGGTGAGAGAACCCCGGACAGTGAATCAGGAAATGAATATTGTCTTCAGGTTGCCCACACAACGGGCAATTGCACTCTCCCTTTCCTCTCTGCTTCTGTTTGCTGTTCAAAGGTAGGCTTCCTGCCCTGAGTTTAAATTTCAGTCTAGTGCCGAGAGTTGGTAGACCCTTGAGGTCATCCAATGGTGAGAGAGAGAGAGAGAGAGAGAGGGAGGGCAACAGAGATGTGTCGTTCCAAGCAAATGCAAGCAAGTGCAAAGAAGTTCTCAAGCAATGTACCATTCATGGCCAGATTGGCCACAGCACCAGCAGCAACCCGCCTGATGGTTTCGTCTTCAGAACTCTGCAACAGCATCAAAAGAGAGCCCAATCCTCCTGCCTCCACTATCTTCTCCTGGTTTGCTTCTGCAAAGGATAAAAGCGTACCAAAAAAGTCAGGCCAAACATGGTTCAAAAATCACAATCGGGATTACATTAAGCTCTCTCTCTCTCCCTTCTTTCCCTTAGATCCTCTGCAATCTGGAGGCATGTCCAGTGAATGACCTATTTTGGAGTCCAACATTGGTGAGACTCCCACCATGGTACGACAGAGAATCCACTACAGCCTCAGGCATTTAATTGCGACCTTACATTTGGAGATCTCTAATGTTCCTCAGTGCATTTCAAATGTCCCCCTCTTTCAAAGCATCGTAAGTGCCCAATTTGTTTCCACAATCTACATTGACCTGCATTGTACAGTAGGAGATCTGGTGTCAGTCCCCAATGAGGCCACATCAGCTAGAAGGGTGAGAAGGCCTCTAGATCTACGAGTGTAAGATGAAAACAATAAAAGAGGGAAGACAAACCTTCAGCTGCAAGATTGGCTACGACCTTCACAGCATGAACGCGAACATCAACGTCTTCAGACTCCAGCAAGGATAGTATCTTATGCAAGCCCACTGAAGCCACACAATTTCTCCAAGTCAGTTTCTAAACTTACTGTATCACCCACAAGGTTTTCAAAGCCCACGTGAGCACCATACAGAACTTCACACTGAAAGCTTGAACTAACCTCCCCGACAATGAACAAATATCTTACCCATGAAATTTTGTAAAGCAACCCCAAATTCATCAGTCTGTCTCATATAACTGCTCCCTAGTATGCTTTCAGCATCGATCAACCAAACACCCAGATGCCCATTATCTCTGTCCCCATTCCTCTCAGCAGTTTTTTCTGCCAGCACTTACTCTTGAAAAGAGGGGAATAAAGGAACTTCATAACATTTTGTCTTAGAACAGGTTCAACCTTGTAGAGAGACTGTACTCACAAGTCGTTTGCTGTAGCCTTATGGCCATAGAACCTGGTAGAATGTACTCATAAGACATTGTTTGCCGTAGCCTTGTGGCCCTTGACCCTGGCCATAGAACCTGGTAGAGAGAGAGAGAGAGGGAGAGAGGGTTGCCTTGTTCAAAGAGCTTGGCAATGGTTGCCCGCTGGCCATTAATTGTGTCACGCATGTGATTGGGCTTTGAGATGCTAATCCGTGGGCTCTCAGATCCCGCTGAGCTTCCTCTTCCAGAGCCTCCTCTCTCAATCAACCTTCTAGCTTGCTGCACACCGGAGAAGAATGGAAAATAAACTTTCGGCCAATGAAATGCTAAGATGCCTGCCATTGTTAAATCATTAGGGCCGTTCAACTGCTTACAAAAACAAAGGTCCAAGAGGACTAAATCTTGTCCTCAGACCTCCCTTTCTTGGACCAACAAGGATCACCAATATTCTTAACGTAAACAGAGATCGTCATCTGTCAAATCCAGGACTTGGTTGTCAATAGACAAAGGTGGAAGGATGCATGATAGTTTGCCATTTCCACCGGCAACTCAGAAAAAAGGAGCAGGAGCAGTGAAGACGTCTGTCCTAACTGCATACAGTTATTGTTTACCTCATCACCCTCATCACTGAGTAGCCCCACTTGCTCTTTTAAACTTCGAATCTCCTCCTCCATTCGTTCCCTCTCCTTGAGCTCATCCTCCAGCCTCTGTCTTACAGTTAGAAGTTCATCACTCTGCTTCTGGAGGTTCCCATTGATATTCTTTCTTGATAATTGGGATCTCAGAGCTCTCAATTCTTGCTCCAGTTGCTCCCTTTTTTGGCTCTCCTTCTCCAGCGACAATCTCAAACCCAAGATCTCACTGCTGTACTCCACTGACTGCAACAAACCAATGAGCCACCCCAGCCATTACCTTTAGACCTGCAGACCTTAAACTGTAAAGGTGATGTCTTCAAACACAAACAGGTTCCATTAGTTTAAGCTGAGAACCCTGGGTGTATTGTGCCGAGTAAGCCCCAGACAGAGAAGCCATCACTTAAGAAGAATATGTACCTGCAATTAATGAACACATACAGGACTATGCAATTGCAGACATGCGATCAACGATACTACAGAGCTCTATCCATCCATCTGTCATTGATATGCAAACCATTCACAGAATAGGCCCATACCCTAGATAGACGACATTTAGATTACACTGGTGGTGGATTTTGCTACTTACTATGCAGGAGCCACGATGTTGGATGCTAGAAAGTAAGACTTCTTTTTGTCTACAACATCTGCTCAGAGTCCTTCTCAGACAGCTCACTTGGATCATAGACCTATAAACATTTTCAAATGTCGCACCTCACACTTGAAGTGTCTACCATTAGTGTTCTCAACTAAAGAGGAAGCGTAATTACTTACAATTAAGAGTGACTACAAGAGTTCAAACGGGATACCCCTGCCTCACCTCTTTTCTCTGGTGCTGAGGTTGGGGAGCATCAAGCAGCTCCTCCTCCAACCTCTCATGTAGAGAGAGCTTCTGCTCTTGCTCAGCTAGCTGCTCCTCTAACCTCTCACGGTGAGCCCGCTCCTTCTGTTGATCGGCCAGTGCAGCAGCTAGCTCCTTTTGGTGCTTTTGCATCTGCTCCACAAGCTCGTTGTGGTGCTTTTCCAATGCCTCTGTCATCTCCTTCTGGAGCTTCAGCTTCTCTACATGTGTGTATTTCTGTAGTATAGGCAACAAAGCACCTCAGTGACAACCATGCTTCTGTGCTTGTTTGGAAGACATGTAAAGGCAAGGAAGAGAGATGCCTATAAACACCGTCAAAAGAGCTTGAACCTCCAAAACAGTGGCTGGGGCTGCACCTCTTGTTTCTCTGTCTGATGTTCTAAGGATATGCTTTTGACCTCCTTCTCCAACTTCTCCCTGCGAGCACATTCCACCTCCAGTTTTTGCTTCAGGTCCTCTGCCTCCTTTTGACAACGCATCTTTTCGGCTGCTGCTGTCTGTATCCACCACCACGTCCCAGCTTAATACTCAAAATGTTTTACTTGAATGGACATGACAATGATGAAGAGACGGTTTACAAATGGCAGAAGAGCAGAGAAGAGGAGGGGCTGGGGGTTAAGTGTACAGAATCAAACCTCCGAGGTCCCTGCAAGCTTGCTCTCAGCCGCAATAATAGATTGATGAGCTTCATCGAGCCTTCTTTCTAACTCCTCCTCATTATCCAGTATGGCCTTGACCTGCCTCTCATTCTCTGCAACCAGTCTATCCAACTCTGTCTCCAGCCTACGGCAAAGGCTCTTATAATCAAACTCCTCCTTTAGCTTCACCATGTTTTCAACTTTCATTGCCTGCATGATATGTGCAACGAGTAGAGTAAGCATCATGTTTTGCACTTTTGTGTACTGTATGGCATGCAAACCCTCATCTTATGTAGCCTCCTCCATTGCAAGGGGTCAATTTCTTTCTCTCTCTTTCCATCTGATCAATTCTGAATACCTCTATTCAACGCTATCTTTATGGTTGTATCAGTTGCTTCCTGTTTCAATCTCTAGCTGTGCCTCCATCCAATCAACTGTGCCTGTCCTCAGATTCAGATACACCAAAAAGGTCTGTTACGTGCGGTTTCGCTGCTTTTGCTAATTGATGTTCAGCCCTGGGAAGCAATAACCTCCACTCCAGCTTACGAAGAGGAAACTCACACGTTGCCCAAACATGATTGTGCTAGCAGTTTCTCCTCGATGCCGGGGGGATGGTCCAATTGTGACAATCAACGAAGTCCGTGCAGTTCCTGTAGGAAAACATGATAGTAAGGGACACCATATGAACGGAGCACACTGGTGTAGGTCCCACTCATCAAACACTTCATTTCTGTAAACAGAGACTAATAAGAAACACTTGTGGTTCACGAATGACTCACTTCCTAGGTTTGCATCCAGGTGGCCGAAAACAGAGGAACAATAAACAATAGGGCAAAAACAATTCTTGTCATATGTTATCCATTGATCTGTCCCTTACAAATTCTTAGTAAAAGAAACAAGTGAGCCTCTCACACTTTTCTTTCTTGGGTGCGTGAATGGTGAGAAACAGAGAGAGAACCTCCAAAAGAATCACGAAGCATGCGGGTCAACTTGGAGTCACGAATAGGCACATGTGGACTGTTTTCAGCAAGGGCATTGATGCACTTTCCCAATGCTGTCAGAGACAGGTTGATGGATTTGGCCTCTTCTAGGGTATGGCCCTCACTGCCTGCCTCCACCAAGAACAAAAATGACCGTATTAAGGTAGTGTCTCTAGCACAACAACAAAAGCAAGGCATACAAGATAGCCAAAGAAGGACGCTTTGCCTCTAACAATAAAACATGCGAATAAAACATAGCTTTAAAGACAAAGAAGACGATTTCAATGCAGGAGTAGAATATAGACACACCAAAAGAGGGAGGGAGAGAAAAAGAAAGTGAAATGAGACAAACCAGATTTGTCAACACGCTCAGATCCAGCAAGATCAACAATCAGTAGTTTACTTCGTCGGATGGTTGGTGCACGTATTCCTTTATTTAGCTGTGGGCTGCCATTCCCATTCTCATTCAAAACAATGAGCTCCCTTTCTCCTGGTTTACTTCTAACTGTTTTCTTCACATTCACCTGCAGCATCACCATCTCACCTTGAAAGATGTCAGCACCCTTATTCTTGGTTTCTAACAGGAAGAGGGGAGAGATTGCTGCTCTGACTTGCACCTTGCAAATGCTGGCAGGTCTTACTTATGTGTAGCTTGAAAGAATTTCAAGATGCCCTAACATTCCAGGTAAAGACGTGTTACTTCTGGACCTTCAGACATTGTAGTGTTGATGCAGCTTAACCATGCATTCAACCTACTAAGAATAAGAACCAATGCTGTCCAACAAAACACTGACTAGACAGTGTTCAGAGTCTGCACTCACCAACAAAATTGCATGGCTGCGAGAAGACTCTGTATTCAGCTTCGTGTTGGCAGCGAAACGATTCGCCTCACCAACATCCAGAAGCCGCACAAAGCTTCGCTGATCCTGCAGTAGCACTTGAGTTGCACCAGGAACTGACACATCACCTGTCTTTGGGTCCTCCATGATTGCAATGTTGTCTCTTTCTGGGGCCAGCAAATCCTGGACCGACTCCATATACAGCTGTGGTCCACGAATAAACACAACCCCATCAAGTAGGGCAGACCAAAGATAAGTGTTGTAGAGAACAGTTATTCCTCATTCAAGAATATCAGGAATACCAGGTTATGTAAGAATGGTACCTGTAGGTATGAAACTGTGACTGTATCTTCTCCAGGTGAGATATTGGCCAGAATGTCTTCCATGGCTCGGACCATGATTCCTCGGTCTGCAGTGTCTTCCTCTCCAAGTCTTCCAAGTGTAAAGGTCTTTCCCGTTCCAGTTTGTCCATAAGCCATCACTGTTCCATTGTACCCTTCAAGGACACTCTGATAGAAAACGACAATGGCAAGGGTCGTATTAGTTGCTGAGGTAGATGCTTGTGAATAAATGTGGATGCTCTTGCACAACACCGGCCCTGAAAACATAAAATAGGAGGGAATTTGTTCTCTCTTCTCACAAACACACACATCATCGTTATTAATTTTCAAGCTGAATGGGGTCTAGGGTACAAGTTTGGTTTACTGTAGAAAAGGACATAGAGAAGAGATTATGATTGCCGCTACACTATGAGACAGGAATATGGTACTAACGTCTCCAACACACTGCATTCATGCCATATTATATTAGTAAGATAGAGTATGAGTTGAATGTTTGACTGCATCCTGGGAAGAGAATGTCTCAATGGAGCATTGCTCGTACATACATAGGGTTGGGCAGTCGGCCGAGTAGGGAACAAGATAAGCTAGGGCCAAGGACTATTGTCTCAGATTTCTGTTTCTTAAAATGTACAAGGGCTAGTTTCATGTGGGCACCAAAAATCAGTTCTGTAATGTAGTAGAGGAGGGTTGAGATGTCACTGAAAGTAAAATCCTTGCTGTGTGACCTGTAGCATGGCACATGATTGTGCAAGCTTTTGTGCTACAAGCTTGCTTTCAGATATTAGAAAAGCAACTATCCAACAAAGAAGGAGAAAGAAAGAAAGAAAGAGGGAGGGATGGTATCACAACCTCCACGACAGGCTTTGCCACCACTTCATAGACACGTTTTTGAGAAGCAGTCTCCGTTAGAATTTCATCGAATTGGTAGGTCTCGCAATCCCAGTTGTTCTTGCGTAGCTTTAGTCTCTTCAACTGCAAAGCCACACACCAGATCAATGGCACAGTCAGGCAGATACAGACAGCAGAAACACAACAAAAGACCCGATCTTGCTCACAGCAACTCCTCACAAGATTATCTTTGTATGATAGAGGCTGCCGGGTACTGCATCCCAACCCCTCATAGTAATGTTTGAAAAAGCAATGTGTTTGTTCCTCACCCTAAATCAGGCTGCAAATCTATGACGAAAAATTAGAATTCATGAGAAGTGACACAGAACCTCAGGTTGAAGCTCAACGCAGTCAGCAAAATCAACGTCAGCCACCAACTCTTCTCCATTCCTGGGGCGTAGGCGCACAGCTACTCGCACCCTGTTGGGCACTGCATGACAGGTCCACACGCGCACATCTGAGATAGCTTCCACAATATAGTCATGGACCAAGTACATTTAGGTGAGCAATAAAACCGGATTGAACACCTACTCGGTCTCTGAAGAACTGGGCACAGTAGAAAGATATGAGATGTCACCCGCAACCATAGTCGAGAAACTACATAATTTGAAAGAACCCACAAAAGCACACATGGTACAACAGCAACATTGCATTTAGTGTTTGTGACTGTCACTGTCAGTAGTGGAAGAATTCAAACCAAGAGACTTATCAGGTAGCTCATCTTCTTGATCCTGCATCTATGCCATTGATTGACTAGATATCATGCGTCATGATAAAAGCTCTGCTACGACTATTATGGGCGCTTTAGTTGGGGCCAGGCTTCTAAAGGGTCCTTTTAGGGCTAATGGCAAATTTCTCTTTGCTCCGGCGCTCGGCTAAATTTCGTTGAGCACTGTAAACCAACAAGACAGTGTTGCAAAACCAATGTAGCTCTTGCCTTTAAACACTGTAGTTTTAAGTTCTCAAAAGTTTTCTACAACCCACCCTGCCCTTGTGCTCCATTGCTAGTCTTCATCAGGAGGCTAATCCCCCTCTTCCACTTCCATGCTCGGCCACAAAAACCCCCTTCCTTGCCTCCCCCTACACCTAACCTACCTGGCTATTATTGCTGCATATACTTCAGAGAGATTGAGAAATGCTTTTCCGCAACTTAGAGAGATCCATACGGGCAAGCAAATGACGAGGCAAAGTAGAAAAAGTCAGCCCACGTCGTCCACGCAAAATACACAGCGATGATAGAAAAAGGGCGGAAAAGGGAGGGAGGGTTGGCCGAGGAGGCACCTCCATGCTCATTTCCATTCTTGCTCGATCCATTGCTCAAACGCCTGTTGTTAGCAGAGGATGATGGGGACGGAGATGCAGATTTGGGACGCGCAGAAGGAGACGCTGCAGGGGTGGGCGAGGAAGCGAGAGGTTTCATGCCAGAGCTCACAGAGAGGGGTCTGTCCATACGCAACACTGTTCGGGGAGTCATAGTAGACCCCCCATTCTTGTGCGCCGATGCAAATGCCATTCTCCTTTACAACATCCAAATCCTAAATGATTGGAAACGCCATAAGTTTCTCTGCTCTCAGCACCGCGGGAACAAACCAATACTTCTCTCTTCCCTCTTCCGTGACACCGGTAATGGCCCTGTACTAGGTCTAACTCGTGGGCAATTCAGTGAAACATAACAGTATAGCAGACAGTTAGAAAATACTGCTGTTTGGTGGCAAAGCTGGAATAGCCGCAACTCTCATCGATACGATGTTGATCTGTCGCAAGAGGAAGGCAAACTGGCCTCCAGAATTTCAGTCGCTTTCCACTTGTCCAATCGTTATATATGTAACTAGAGACGAAGACCTTGTTCTCCAAATGCAATATATTCCCTCGAATGGCGAGGCCCGTGAAGCATCAGAATGGTTGACTGAGGATCTTCAACCTGAGTGACTGATTTCCTGTAAGCTCACTATCTGAGGTGCAATAGCTGCACCGCACACGAGTTAAGATTCGTATAAATCTCTGATGATAAACCTGTGTATTTCTTAGCAACTTGGAGCTCCTTCCTAATTTGCTAGTCGTATGGTGCACCAGAAACACATCACCGATTCAACATCAAAGTAGCTTCGTGGTGGAGGACACCCACAGCACAGTGCCTGTACTCTGTCTGATCCCTTAGGGAGCCAAGCATCCGCATAGTTGGTGACGTGGATTCAGTTGTCAGAAGGTCAGAGAATGATGCCACCACACATCTGGAGGCCCCCGCATACATTCATTCTGCAAGGAAACCCCAGAAATTACAAATCCAGACAATGACAGAGAAAGGGAAGAGATATGACAGGGGACTCGTAAGCGGAATGCCACGAACGTCAAGCAATCCCCAGGGGGAAAAAAAATGCTAGACACAAGAGTGAGAAATCACAGAGAAAAAGATTCAGCGATGCATAGATGGAACCTTTGGCACTCTTTCATCAACCGCCGCGACACACCAAATTCGAACCATGCAAAACAGGCACACAGACAAACAAACACTCACACCAACGAGCGGGACGATTGTCCTCCAACAACTGTCATATAATCCTCAATGCTTCAATCCCGAGAGAAAGAGAGCCACAGGGATAGTCAGAGAGAAGATGGCGGAGGGGACGACCCCGGTAGCCGGGGGGGTCCGAAGAAGGAACTGCACACACCGCAGAACGGGCCCCGGCGAAGAGAGCGAGCGAGAGAGACAGAGAGCACGGGCGCCCGGGCCGGCCCGGGCTCCCGGCCACCCGCGCGCTCGGAACGGCGCGCACAACATCCACGTGGTGGCCACACAACGACCGCTACGCAGAACGGGCGCCCGCGCGGCCACCCGTTCTACAACCCTGTGGTTCCCCGCCTAGATCCGCGGAACTGGTGTCATTATTACCCGAAAGTTATTGCTAGAAGAAAGATATAGATAAATAAAGCTTACATTTAATTTAATTTAATTTAATATTGTTTTTTGAAAAAGGCAGATATCCAAATCTGTTTATTTTTCATTTAAACCAGAGGTACATGAACCCCAGGGCGGTGTCACCAAGCCCAACTTGAACTTCCATGATGCCCTTGCCCCGGACAAAAATTCAAATAAAATAAATAAAGGCATGGGATCTAATGAAAAACTCGGAACAACGCCGGATCGATTCCCATCCCAAGGGGCGACGTCCTCTCCATTTGTGACCGATGAGGTTGTCCTATTCGTTCGATTTTACATAGCTGATGAAACAAAACCATCATCATCCCGGCCACCTTCTTTTTTCAACAAATGCTCATACATCAAATTAGAGCCGAAAAAAATAATCTTACGGTGCGAAGACGACAAAGCAATATCAAGGTTTTTATTTCCGGGAAGAGACTACCACCCATCATTAGCCACTGTTGTCCACACAAATATCCAGGGAACATGTTACAAACCGGAACAGTCGAAGTGTCATGCGGAACAGTAGTATAAAACGTGGCAGCGGGACACTGGTGAGCCGACAGGACGGGTCCCACCTCTGACGCGTGGCAGCAGGTACCCGCCAGCGAGCGCGCTCATTCGGTGCACCCCTGCTGTCTGCCCTTTCCGTTTGGGCGACAGAGTCTGGATGGACAGACCACCGCCGTGCGCGGACGTAATCATCCGTCATCCCACGGATCACTAAAGCGGGCCCTTTCTCACTAAACCCCCGCGATTAGTGAGGCGGTTAGTGAGGCCGAGGGCGGGAAGGAGGCGAGCGCGGGGGCCGCGGGGGCCGCGGGGGCAGGCACGGCGTGGCGGCTATTCATAGAAAGGGCAGTCGTGCGGCGCCGCGGGCGGAGCCCCACGTTGAGGGCGCTCAACTGCGCCTTCACGTCGCGCCCTTTATGGCCATCGCGGGCCAGCGGGCGCCGCCGACCCGCTGCGCGCCCGGAGCACGGGCCCGTGCTCCCACACGTGCGTCTGAGGCGCTTTTACGCGTGGAACTGTCATCGTCTTCCTCTGTTCCAAATCCTGTAGAAAATCATTGGACTCTTTTCTTTGCTGACGCTTTGGCGATGGTGTCAGAGAGAGGGAGAGGGAGATTGGTATTATGCAATTACACGCACCTACCATAGCCTGACATTTCGCTGCCCTTCTGAAGCCTTGGGACTTTGGGAGTAGTTGCGCACAACCAACTTCTCCCCCCTCCCATGACTGCGTTTGCTAAAATGGAAGAGATCCAAGAATGGTATGCGAAAGCAGGGCTGCAGATTCATTAAGTTTTCCATCACTTTCGCACCAAAGTGCAGGAGCTTATAATGAAAACGCCTACGCTGAAGAGAGGCAAGTGGGCGCACATCATCAGTTGTGAACTTGTGAAGGCCCTGTGGATGCGAGTTTAGTGGCTGGTTTTAGTGCTAATAGGGTGGATGATTAGGGTTAAGTAGTTGAGAACATGCTTCCCAGCAGAGCCCTCACTTTCTATAACGGATTCCGTTTCTCCTCCTCCGCCGCAGCGAATATGGCTGCACTAAGATACCAATCATATTTAAGAGCAGACACCTTATATTATACTGCATGCTTCTGTGGACATTGAAAGAATCAGCTCAAGGAAAATCTCCGAACTGGTTCCGTCTCTTCCTGTTTCTTGGTAAGTTACCCGAGGCCAGGGTGATCGATCCACACATGCGTGATGCAGTTCGACAGGGACGAGAGCACCAGGAAAGAGAAAGAACACACCAAGGAATGCGTGGAAGTGGATGAATCATCAAGCTCCTTTGAATGTGCACTATGAGGAGCACTTGTGGGGGAGGTAGAATGGTGGGAGGGAAGCTGCAGTAGCTGCTAAGTTTGGTGGCAGAGTAGCAGGGCAGGGCAGCATGTGCCACCACCGCCATACATAGCTCCACCAACGCAAGGAAGCGGAATCAAGCAGGGGTACTCCTCGCATCCTGGCCAGCGTCAATGATGACGCCAGTGGTGGGCACCAAAAGGCCTGACAGCAGACCTGCAGATTTGTCACATTAATGTATGGCACCTGGCCCTTTTGACCCGTCCGACAGTGAGCTGTTCTTGTGTCCCCTCCTCTGCCTTACACTTTCCCCCTACCTTCCCAAAAAAGCTTTTTGTGATCTGCTGCATTAGGGTAGTTAGTACTTTTGAGAACCTACCTATTCCAAGCCAAAAACAGAGTCTCAGCCATGAAATCCACAGAACAACCTTCTTTGAGTGTCAATGCCAAAAGGATTATAATAGTCAGAGGTTGTGAGGATTCCTATCATTCATTCACCATCCTTTCAAACCTACTCTCTCCCATCGGAGTGTCACCCATCTTAGTACTTACCCAATTGGGCATGAGGTCGCTGTATCTTCTCAACTAAAAGGCTAGTATTCCTAGAGAACTTGTGTCTTTGAACATGCCATTTGTCCCCGGACAAGGGACAAGCAACCCATATGAAAATGACACAACCCAAAAGTTTGAGCTACCCTAAAAGATTGGTACTTACAGTGTGTACAATTGATGTACCATTGAAGCAAACAGCAGACAGCTTGCAGGCTTATCTTTGGCAGAGCTACCAATTCCGTCTCACATCATTGGCTCTACAAAGCTTCATGTACGAGTCATGAGATGGTCGTCCGGGTTCAGCGCAATAGCGTCCAACTCACTGCTAGCATCAATGCTTCCATCACACACCTAGCTACATAGTCATTCCTTGAACTTTGAAGAAGCCAATGCGTCCTACATACCATGCTGGTCAAAGCCCATAAAAGACAAACCAACAGTTGTTTGCAGACGGTGGGTGCTCACTGCTGACAACAAGAGGCAGCGGACTCTATAAAAACCCCCATCATATCTTCATCTGCTTTAAACACTAGAAGAGTGCCTAAGCTTAGAAGAGTTGGATGGAGTTCCTTCGATCCTCCATCATGTCCCAAAAATGCAACTCTTGTGCTTTTCGATCGCTCCAACCCAAGAAAGAATGAAGATTCGCAACCACACAAGCAGTCAAAATGGGTGTCTATGTTAAGGATGCTCTGAGAGGCTGAAATATCACATGAGATCATTGGACAACCCCAAGCAAGCTCAGCTATGGCAGGTATCAGCAGCTTCTTTTGGCGTTTACTTTGTCGCATTTCCGTGTTGAGTTGTTGGACATTGAAAAGGCCATCATCAGCATTTCGTGGGAAATCCCGCAACTTCCGAGGAACCCATCTGCCACACCCAGTGGCCTGCCATTTGGCACGTGTGACATGATTTGGATGGGTTGCCCTTATCTGACCCAAGATAGGACAGCACCAATCCTGTGCTGCACCCTTCTCCAGTTCTCTCCCTCTCTTGTGCTCACATGTTCACAGCTCTCTGAGACAGCCTGATGGAATTGCAGGTCCCCATATGTACTGGAGAGACAGAGAGAAGGAGAGAGAGACACACACATACACCTAGGTACTGTTGCTTCTGCTTCCATTCGCCATCACTCTTATCATGATCGATCATGTTCTTTGTTGACAAAGCCAGGCTTCTAACTACCTTAGTAGTTAGTTTGCTGTCCCATGCAGAAAATCTGTCATGTGGGAATTCTCTGCACACTGGGAACTTACAATATGATTGAACTATACTATACTAATAAGTACTCAGTGTTTCAAAACACTCTGAATGACGTGTCCCCAATTGCTCCAAGCCAACCTGGGAAACCCATAAAGCTCTACAGGTATCCTGATACTAAAACAAAACCCAGAAACCTAGTATAGAATTACCTTGTGGTTTTTTTTTGGGTTAACATAAACTATTTCTAGAGAGAATCTACAAAACCTTTTCCTTAGTCTTCCAGTGTAAATAGTAAATACAGCTTGACCCAGAATATTCTCCTAGGAAAGTTGTGCCTTTTATAAGCCTCAATACTCAATACCTGTGCCGGCCCAAGCAGAAAGATATTTTCAAACATCTATGCCAGGGCCCAGAAGACATTGGAAAGGTGGATTGCTTTGGCTCCCCAACTGAAGGCCCAAAGACTGGTTGGAACAAAACAAATCCGAGTTAGAAAGAATTTTCTTGCGATGAGGCGATTGCGTCACTGTGTACTTAGCTGTGACATGTTGCCGGTGCTTGAGAAGCAAAGAAAGAAACCTGCATTGATGGCAGTGCGCTCAACAGCCCACATGGGGTTTTACTGTGTTTGTCCCCAAGCCACGGCCAATGTAATTATGCTAAGTACCTACCTACACATTCCTCGTTTGCGAAAGTCCTGTCTACAGTGACTACTGGAGAATATGCATGCCCAACTGAGATCCTGGAATTGAAGTCGGATGGCTCTCTGGAGGCCAATAGTTTCCAAACTGTCTTATGGAAATGGTCCTCTTCTTTGCTCCACATTGAAACCCTCACAAGCTACAGCTTGTTGCCTGCGAAGAAACCTCACTTTGTCTTTGTTAGAGAGGGAGGATGTTGGAGACGCCTGTGAATTTTTTGCTTGGAGTGATAATGGGAGTTGGGTGGAGGAAAACAACCCGCCCCCCTCTCCCAATATCCTTTTCCTTGCCCCTCTGTAATGGGAATACTTGACTAGATCTCATGACAATTCAAAAATTGAAGTAAAATGGAACTGATCCGAAATTTTTCCCTCGGCATGTTAAGCTGTTGCAGCTCACTGAGAATGTATGCAACAAGTTCCTGGGATCTCCCACCACAAACTCGAAGTTTGAACGTGGGCGACAAAGCTACAAGTTCCTAGGATCCCTAACCACAAACTGGAAATTTGAATGAGGGTGACAAAATGGAAGGACCTGAGAGTGTTTGATCAAGGTTGTGCGCATCACTACTTGTGGATCTGCGCAATAAATCTTCAAAATAAATATAGATAGAAGCTAGATGCTCATGCAAATCATCTCTCTTTGCAATTTTGACTTCTCAGTAGAACTGTGTTGGCATTCTTGGGGATGTGCAGGGCACAGGAGGCTTCTGCCCATCACTCTGGGCTACGTGCAGGGCAACATTGATTGGAAGACGGCAGATTGTGTGAGAGTGACAAACCCACATGCAGAGAGAGATATGCATCAAACGCAGATGGGCTCTGAGTGCTTCACTGGAATTTTAGTTTGCAGCTCAACAATCCAAAGAAAATGCTCACTATATCTGTGCCTCACCATGCCCCGTTGCATTTGCTCATAGATCTTCAAAGCATCTGTTCCACAACCATGCTTGGCATATACTGTTATCATCATAGTCCATGTAAGCAAATCTCGATCGGTCATTTTGTCAAACACTTGGCCTGCATCCACCAGGCTCCCGCACTTGGCATACATGTTGACAAGGGTGTTCAATAGAAAGATGCTTGGCTTGAATCCACTCTGGATAATGTGAGCGTGCACCTGCTTTCCCTCTGATAGGTCCCTCATGTTGATGCACTCCTGCAAAAGACAGACGTAAATATTGAAGTCTGCTTGAATGCCTTGTTGGTTCAGAATATGCAGCACTCTTGCAATCGTACAGCTTTACACAGTTTTCTCACGTAGCCAAAAGTGTCAAAAATAATTATAGTCGACCCCCTCTTTTGCTCCTCTTTCAGAGGTGTGGTGATGGCGGAGGTGTTACCCCTCCTGCCAGTTGCCTGATCCAACCCTCCCATCCTGCATGACTCAAAACTGTTACAAAATTTACGCTTAGACTTGTACCATTCATCTCAAAGTTCACAATCTGTCAAAGAAAAAGTTGACGCTTCCAGCAAAATTTCCACAGGTTGCAAATTATACCAAAATCATCTGTTTGAATGGTAACCCTTGAATCGTCATAAAAGCAATTGATAGCCGTGGTACTGTTGACCTGATGCTCCCTGGAGTATATCGACATCAGGGACATCCCAAGATCATGTTTGACCTTGCACCGTGCCAAGCTCTCTTTTCACCCAACAAGGATATGACCACCTCTCAATCCAAAGGACCTCCTTTGTGCAGCGCTTATGTCTCAAGTCCGGTGGTCTTGGGCTTCTCTGTGAAGAAGAAGCAGCAGAGTGCACCTGAGCAGCCATAGCCTCAGGCAAACCCCCAAGCTACAAGCACAACACACAGCTCCAACCTTGCTTTCAAAATTCAGTACAAGGTAGAAGCACCCATTGCAGTGCAAACTGGAAACCCTTGTTGAGTGGCTGTTAGATTCAAGGCATACGAGCATTTGTTTAGGGTCAGAGATGCATGTAAAATGACCCACAAAGCCTTTATTGGCCGAGACACTCTGCAGCCTCTATGTAAGACACATAAGCAGATCATAATAAGGTAAACTACGTGGGGTCCTCTGATGGAAGGATCAAGTTTGGGGAGTCTCCAATTTGAAGGTGGATTCCGATCTAGGTTCGGGTTTGGGTTGGAAATAGGCTTAGGCTTAGTTCACTGGTGAACCATACAACAGTGTCATGTGTAAACTACATGATGCCGAACCTACTTTCGATCCAAACTCCGAACCAAAAGAAATACAAAACGAAATATCCATATGTATAAAGTAATGTGAGCATATAAAATTGTAACTGAAAATCCTAAAATATGCTCACATAACACAAAAAACAATAGGAATAATGTAAAAACTAAGTTGATGAACACGTGCCATGTGACGGTACTTTTGCTAGATTCAGGCTGCATCGGGGCTGTCAAATCCTCTCTACCCCCTCTTACCCTGGATTCTTTTAAATCACTATTAAATACCTTAGAGAAGAGAGAAGACTTCGGCCGAAACCGGCGTAACTAAAAAGCCATTTCACCTTGCGGCTACTGCCCCCTTTCAGGAGTGGGCTCTATAATAGCTTAGAATGCATAAGGTCGGTAAGCAATGGCGAGTAGCCTACTGGTAAGGTGATAGCAGTGAAAGCGGCAAAGTGCCGAAGCTTGATCAGTATATCCTAGGATCTGTGTAACTCTGGCTAGTGCAACCCCAGGTCCATGCAACTCTAGCTATTGTAACCCCGGGTAGGTCACCCTATGTGTCTTGTTGTGTAACTCCTCGCCAAATTTCGACTTAGTGAAATTTCAAGAACAAGTGTGAGTTACACCGTTTGGAATTACACTCCCTTCGGTCTAACCTTCAGTGAAATTACAGTCCCTTCCGTGTAATCCGGTAACCCAGTGGAGTTACATCCCTTTTATGTAACCCAGTGTCACCCTGGTGTAGTTACACTGCCTCCTGTGTAACCCAGTGTCACCCTGGCTGGAGTTACACTCCCTTCAGTTCCATGTCACTCTCGAGAGAGGGTGGGGAAAATTTGACATGCCGGAAACCGGCTTTCCGTCCTGTCGGAGATTGCACATGTAGTTCTTACATTATTCCTAGTGTTCTCCCAATACTACCTGCCCCTCTTAAGCCTTTTTGACGCTGACACTTCAAATAATCCCAAGGGCGGAGCCTTTTCTTTTTTTAGGCACAATAACTTCCAGCATGCGCTTCAGCATGCATACTTTCTGTTCAGAAGTTTTTTTCATCCGACATCATCCACAAAAAGTAGATCGTGGATGAAAACGGCCGCAACCCAATTGGGATGGCGTTGTCGTTTAGCGGTTCAGAGGGCCTCCATCCCCTTCCTTTTCACCAAAAAAACCTCAAAAAAATTGGTGGGAAAAAAGTTGGAACGACAGTACATCATTGCCAAAATTGTCAGGAAATCGACCAAGTAGCGAGGCAGATCAAGGAACGAAGCAAGACACTCATACCTTTCCAGAAAAACATGTTTCACCAGTAATCCCCACAAGAACAAACCCCATCTTCGAAGTGGTGAAAGCGGCTAGCGTCCCGTACAACAATTGCCCGGCGAACAATCTTTGAGATGAACTTGGTGGCGGTGTGGCAGTCACCACACACCCGAAGATTCTTGATGAGACGGAGAGGCATCCCAGGGGCCGTGCTGATCAGCCCAAAACCAATGGCCAGCTTCTCACTGTGGTGGCAAAGAGATAATTCCTTTTGCTCCTCCCCCATATCATGCAATACAAACCGTGTGTCAGACACATACCCTGCCTCCTTCATCTGTCCAGACAATCTTCTCAATTCAGCATGGATTTCATCAATTTTTGGATGCAATGTGTCGTCTACAACAAAGGTGTGCATCCTGGTGCCGACCACAATGCAGGAGTGACCTGGCTCCTTTCTGACCCCTCTGACCTTCATCATTTTTCTCACCTTTGCGGTATCGTCCCACCTGCCAGCTGCAGCATAGATGTTTGATAACAACACGTAAGTTGCGGCGTCCTGTTGATCCCACCTGAGGATAGATATTGCCGCACGTTCAGCCATCTCCACATTGCCATGAACTCTGCAGGCACCAAGCAAGGCTGTCCACACCACAGCATTTGGTTTAATTGGCATTCTGTTAATGAAGTCCTCTGCCTCATCCAATTGCCCCGCACGACCAAGAAGGTCCACCATGCAGCCAAAGTGCTCCACTGCTGGAGTGATGCCATGATCTTGACTGAGGGAGTTGAAGTAGTATCTGCCTTCATCCACTAGGCCAGCATGGCTACATGCAGAGAGAACACATATAAAGGTGATATTGTTCAGCTTCAAGCCTTGCATTTGCATTTCTTGAGATAGTTGCAGGGCCTCCATATCACAACCATGCTGGGCATATCCTGCAATCATTGCAGTCCACGACACCACATCTCGTTGGGCCATATTGTCAAACACTCCCCTTGCATCCTTGAGGCTCCCGCATTTGCCATACATATCCACCAAGGTATTGTTCAGAATGACATCAGGTACAATTCCAGCTTTGATGATGTCACCATGGACCTCTTTGCCCTTCTCCAGGGCTGCCAGGTTTGCACATGCATTGCAAATGCTCACAAATGTGACCTGGTTCGGCTTCACCCCTTCCCTCATCATTTGCTCATAGGTCTCCAAAGCCTCCATCCCACACCCATGTTGGGCATATCCTGCAATCATCGTGTTCCACGACACCACATCTCGTAAGGCCATAATCTCAAACACTCCTCTTGCATCCTTGAGGCTACCACATTTGGCATACATATCCACCAGGGTATTGTTCAGAATGACATCAGGTATGATTCCAGCTGTCATGATGTCACCATGTGCCTCTTTGCCCTTGTCCAGGGCTGCCAGGCTTGAACACGCGTTGCAAACACCTACAAATGTGACCTGGTTGGGCTTCACCCTTTCCTGCATCATTTGCTCATATGTCTCCAAAGCCTCCATCCCGCATCCATGCTGGGCATATCCTGCAATCATCGCATTCCACGACACCACATCTCGTTGGGCCATATTGTCAAACACTCCCTTTGCATCTTTGAGGCTCCCACATTTGCCATACATATCCACCAGGGTATTGTTTAGAATGACATCAGGTACAATTCCAGCTTTGATGATGTCACCGTGGACCTTTTTGCCCTCCTCCAGGGCTGCCAGGCTTGCACACGCATTGCAAATGCATACAAACGTGACCTGGTTGGGCTTCACCCTTTCCCGCACCATTTGCTCATAGGTCTCCAAAGCTTCCATCCCGCACCCATGCTGGACACATCCTGCCATCATCGCAGTCCATGACACCACATTTCGTTCAGCCATACTGTCAAACACTTGCTTTGCATCCTTGAGACTCCCGCATTTGGCATACATATCTACCAGTGTATTGTTAAGAATGACCTCTGGTACAACTCCAGCTTTGATGATGTCACCATGCACCTCTTTGCCCTTTTCCAGGGATGCAAGGCTTGCACACGCATTGCAAACGCATACAAACGTAACCTGGTTGGGCTTCACACCTTCCCGTATCATTTGCTCATAGGTCTCCAAGGCCTCCACCCTGCACCCATTCTGGGCATATCCAGCGATCATCGCATTCCAGGAGACCACATCTCGTTGGGTCATATTGTCGAACACTCCCTTTGCATCCGTGATGCTACCACATTTGGCATACATGTTCATCAGGGCAGTGTTCAGAATGACATCTGGTACAATTCCCGTTTTAATCATGTCGCGATGGACCTCCTTGCCCTTTTCCAGGGCTGCCAGGCTCGCACACGCATTGCAAATGCAAAGAAACGTGTCCCGGTCTGGCTTCACCCCTTCCCACATCATTTTCTGATAGGTCTCCAAGGCATTCTTACCACACCCATGCTTGGTAAATCCTGCCATCATTATATTCCACGTGATCAAACCTCGTTCAGGCATTTTGTTGAACACTTGGTGTGCATCCAGGATGCTACCACATTTAACATACATGTTGACAAGGGTGTTGTGTAGGAAAACGTTAGGCTTGAATCTACTTTGTATAATGTGAGCGTGCACCTGCTTTCCAGCCTCCAGACGTTTCATCTTGATGCACTTATGCAAGAGACAAACATAAGTTTGTGAATCTGCTGAAATCTCTCCTTGCCTCAAAATCTGTAGAGCGTCTTTCAGTTCCCCTGCCTCACATAGCGCCCTCACATGTCCAGGACTGCCGGATGTGGTATTGCGGACTCCCTCTCTTGGCCCTCTTTTGGAGGCTGTGGTCATGGTGGAGTTACCTGATTTTCTCAACTGTGCCACTGCTGCTGCTTCCAGTTGACTATCTACCCATGCAGGTTTCTTGTAGCTATCAATCCACAGGGAATCATAGGTACTCTTGTGCTTGAAATCCGGTTCTCTCAGATGAACCTGAACCCACACTCCATCCCTGCTCCTTCAGCTATACCTGCCTCCACATGAATAATGCCCTTGCTGCTAGCAGCTGACAATGACAGCCTAAATTCCTTATAGTCAACACCCCGGCCCTACTTACCACACACAGTTCCTATGCTGAATTGCTCCCACGACATTACAAATTTGCTGGGGAGAAGAGAGGATGACGATTTGCAAAGAAAGATTTGCGATGCATCTTGTTGTCTGCCTCTCATAACATAACAAGCATTGACCTTTTTGCCTCGATTGTCCCACCATTGACTGGGGTCCAAAAAATATTCCTTCCAAAGTTTCTCCTCGGCTCTGTTTTCTGTTTTTGGATATTTGCCTGTTGCCACATTGGCAGTAATATGTCAAAACCACTCCAAACCACCATAGATCCACCAGACAAGCTAATTTGCATAATGCACCGTGAAAAATTAGGGATGACCGTGATTAGAGAACAAACAGGCTAAAATGTGTTGAAGGTGCCCTCACCACATTGTCCTTGACCTTGTCTCATGACAGCAGCTAGCTTTTCTTTCACCCAAGGAGGATTCAACCAACCATCAATCCAAAGGACCTGTTTTGAGCGTTGCTTGTGTCTGTAGTTGGGTGATCTCGGATTGGTCTGTGAGAACCATCACGGTGCAGCTGAGCAGCCATAGATTTAAACACAGAGACCACGCTGACCCTCCCAAGCACCTTGTAAACACCAAGAAAAAGAACAAATCATGGTACTGACACGAAGAGTCAGGAACAGACAAACTTCTTCACATCTACATCAAGAAAGCCGCACCTTGCCGTTATGGTTGTCCCACCATTGTGAAGGAAAAGCATGCCACCGCTGCTCCATGCTCCATAGTAGATCTTTGTGCCCCAAACTCCAACAGCATCAACACTTCGTTATGGAGGAGTGCAAGTGTAGCTTTCAATAATATTCATGCAAGTCACTCTCGGTGAGTTACATACGAACATGTCCAAACTTATGCAGATGCTAAGCCAGCTTGTCCATGACAAGGTTGCCCATCTAATCAGGTCACTGTGAGTCATACTCACTTTTATCTGCAAGCTTCAAAGTAGCTCCACTATCCACACCAGAATCAGAACCGCACTCTGATATCTTTCCATCATCACGAGTCCGTTCTCGTTCGTGTGGCATGGCTATTAATTTTTCTTGCACCCAAGGAGGATCGAACCAACTCTCAATCCATAAGACCTCCTGTGTGCGCTGCTTATGTCTGTAGTATGGAGGTTTTGGATTGGTCTGTGAAAACGACAAGGGAGCAGCTGAGAAGCCATAATTTGAACAAAGTCACAACCATCGACCTCCCCAAGTAGCTTGCAATGTCCAGGGAAAAGACAGTGCGCATCGTACTTTCATGCCCTGCTTAGCAACTTCGGATACTAGAGGAAGAGCAGTCTCTGCAGAACAAAGCCAGATCCTAACTTCACTCAACAACTAGGGGTACAATCCAAAATTATCATAGGTCAGCCAAACTCCCTCGGACTCATTCACATCCTACATGAACATAGGTCTACCAGGATTCTTACACTAAAAGGGATGATCAAACTTACCTGTGTGAAATTGGAATAAAGCATGTCCTGCTTCTTGGGGAAGAATTTCACAGACTCCTGCAACCATTGGCACTGCACTGTTACCCGGGTAGTCCCCAATATGAAGCCCTAAGCAGGTCTTTACTCTCTGGCTCCATATCTGGCGTTCTTGGGAGTGTGCAAGCGTGTGAAAACACATCAGCAAAAGCTATAGAGCTGCCGAACTTCAAACGGAATTGCAAATTGAGTCCCTCCGGATTTAACTCATAATTGGACACTGAGCTTCCAAGAGAAAAGAGAAGTAATAGCACATACCTCGCGAGTAGTGGAGGTAAGGACCCCATGGATAGAAGGCACAAAGGCTTCTCGGAGATGGACGTAAGTGCGAGGATGGGCCTCCATAGGCCGGGGCTTCGATCACGTCCTCCTTCCCTCCCTTTCAAACGTTCCAATGCCACGCCCCACACTCGCCTTCCTTCCTTCTCTTTGGAAAAAGAAGCTTAAAAATTACTTGCGAGTTTTACGTTTTACTGATATTATATTAAATCAGGGTAACTTTTCAATACTGATTATATCGCAAGATTTCTCACTGCAGGTAACTTCTTACTTTTGAAGCTCCAGGTTTTTTCCCGGTATCTCTCTTGGTTACTTGCAGGTTTCTCTCGTAGTGCGCAGTGCATGCTTCTCTCAAGTTTCTCATCAAGTTCCTCATCAACTTGAGCAAGGTAAACTTTGCATGAAAGGTTAATACACGATCATGATCAATGAGAGACCTGAATTAAATCTGTGAATTTGATCGTCGGTTTGTTTCTGTGCAGTAAGTTTTCAGTGTCAATCATGTTGTAAACGAGCGTCAAGTAGACTTCATGTAGCAGCTGAACAATCTTAAGTTCATGGATTTGCAGATGCGCTGGAAGCTATCCAGGCCTCGTGACGAGCGAGCAGCTTCAAGCAATGGTACTAGGATTGACAGGAGTGAGGTTGAGGATTTCAACCTGGAAACTCTTCCCTCGGACGCTCCACCTGCATCTCCGTACTTTTCAACGGAAGGTATGGGAACTGAAAAAGTTACAAGAAGTCCAAAAACACACAACTGGGAAGATAATGAGACAAGGAGTCTCATCAAAGCTAAAGGAATTGAATATATGCAGAATTTGCAGTCTGTGGATCCTCGTTCCAGGTTTGAGAGCGCAACATCAAAGTGGACCAAATGTGCCTTGTTCATTTTCAATGAAGGTTTCACACAACACAGCAGGACCTGGAAAATGTGCAAAAATAGGTGGAGACATCTACACAAAGGTTTCAAGCGCATCGCTGACCACCACAAAAGAACAGGTGTTGCTGAATCATACTGGACCATGACATCATCTGAGAGACTGCAAGAGCGACTGCCAGCCTCCTACCACAAACCTTACTATGACCTGATTGAAGACTTCCTTATAGAGCGTCCACAGCTTATAGACCTGAGCTCACCTCATGACAATGTGTATCGTCCAGACACATCACATCTACATATGGTGGGAGAAGATGGTGAAGAGTTAAATCCAGATTCAGCACATACTCATGCACAAAATGTGAACTTCCCTGCTCAGTCGCTTGATTCCCTGCTCAGTCACATTTTTTACCTGAACTCAAATGCATCTGCTCAGACTAACTCAGCTACTAGCCAGCGTCCGAGAAACACAGGAGAGAAAAGAAAGTGGCAGAGAGGACTAAATCCTATCATGGTAGAGGCAATCGCAGTCTGCTTGAAGCTATGTCCAAGCAAACAGAGGCTCTGTGCAATGCAGCCAAAGAATTTTGATCGCTAAACGCTGCATCGAAGTTGGCAAAGAGATGGAGCTGAGTCGTCGGGAGTCGTCTACAGTACCTCAACAAACATGACCAGGCTACACTCATAGAGCAAAGAAACATGATCGATGCTATGTCACGATTGTTTCACCCCAGCGAGCATCTATATTGCTGGCACCTCGAACAATCGAACAACCTTGGCATCAACTGAAGATCAAGGGCTAGCCATTGTCAGGTACGAGTCAGGTACCCGAGATACATATAGATATTCAAGAACATACTATGACCATAATTAGATCCTTTGTCAACAACTGCGCCTGCATTGACAAAAGATCAATTGATCATTGGACAAAAATCTTTGGTCAACAGTAGATCAGTTTGTAGCAGAAATGCTGTCATTACAGTGCATTACAATATGTAGAAACTGGTCATATGAAAACGATAACGGAGATATTATGCGAGTTCAATTTGGACAACACATTCAGTTGAGAAAATTTGCTCAGGATTACGTCATGATTTGATAGCACTTGACATTGGTTCATGCCACAATTTCACCCACTCTCTGATGTGTGGACCCCAAGATAGACTAGCTCATCATACTGAAATCTCCTTTCCTACGCGAATGCCACCGTTGCCATCATCCTGATTTACAATGAGTCATTGCCTTTCAACGCTATCCCGGCGTCGTCTTTGACGCCTTTGTTCACGCCATCTGATGTCCTCTGTCTCCGTAAACAGTTTTAAGAAAAAACTCCTTTGTATTTCGAGTGGGCTTATTTCGTGGAATACAGTGTCAGGCTGGCGAGTGGCGTTACGGAGTATAAGCCACTCCGTAACGCCCTTTGCCAGCATGGCAAGGCAATTTTTTTTTTTTTCCAATTGTTTACGCTGTGTGAAGCCTTATTCCGGCGCTATGGGTTTGTTCTCCTTCCTCTACCGGACTTAATCCCATCAAGGGGGATGTAGTCATAGATGGGATTGCGTTGCATGCTATGTGGGCATGCTCGTGGTGCCGCCACTATGCTGGTGTGTGATCGATGCTCAAGAGGTTGGCACATGGGATGCTTGACACCACCTCTTGAGAGGGTTCCTAATGGAGATTGGTTATGTCCACAGTGCTTGGGATAGTGGCAGTGGATATGACTAGTGGCAGCTCACAAGACATGGGAGGCCAAGCTCATAGAAGTCAATACCCAAGATCCCAGGCTCAAATTCACAGGTTGCAAGACGACGACTAACGATGGGGCAACTCTTGTACCCGGCCTCTTGATTTATTGAGTTTGAGTGTAGTAGGGACAGTGGTGGAGGACTTAGTGAGGCTATGGCCACTATCACATCTTGTGGCTACCTGGACTTAGAGGGACCTAAGCGCCAGCTAGGGGGGCGATTGTGATGGACTAGTGGCTGCACTAGTGGTGGCTAGTGGCAGCCTAGTGGTGGACTAATGGCTACACTAGTGGTGGCTAATGGCAGCCTAGTGTTGGACTAGTGGTGACTAGTGGTTGTCTAGTGGCAGCCTAGTGGTGCACCAGTGGTGCACTAGTGATAGACTAGTGTTTGGTGTGCACATATGTTGTGTGGTTTGGACAGCGATGTAGTTGTGTAGCAATATGTATGCGCACGACAAATTAAACATGAATGGAGCTAGCTAAGTGAGGAGTAGAAGCATGTTGGGGAAGCAAGACATACTGCTTGCCAGGAAAAATATCAGAGATCAGGTAAGGGCCATCAATCCGATGCTTGGCCTTAGATACCTGCTTACCAGGCTGGAGCCGGACACAAACAGACTGGCCTACCTTGAATGACTCGGAATACACAACACGTCTGTTGTAATTCTTGGCCCGAGCAGCTTGGGCAAACAGAATGTTAGATACGCAAACTACGTCGTCTAGCATCCATGGAAAGCAAAAAGACTTCCCAATTTTCAGGCTCAGTTGCGGAGACCTGCAGCCAGGAAATATGCAAATGAGTTCTACATTTCCTACCATACAAAAGTTCAAAATGAGAGGCTTCACAATGCATGAGTTTGAAATCATTGGACAAAACAACATTAGCAACAGGTTGTGGGTTTGTAGAGAGATCGGTCGGCACCCTTACAAACGATCTTGGTTGTTTAAATGGCCTTTCGGGGTTTTCTCTTTCTCATAACGATCAATGAGAGCAGGGAGTTGAGAGAGGTAAGGGCATAATCTGGTGTAGTGTTCTTTGGATTTGTAAACCATGCATGCCACCACGGATAGTTTGGCTTCATACCTAGGGCCGGTGTTAGTCTTACCTTTGTGACTAGTATTTTGGGAGCCAACTAGTTTCCAGTTAACCTCTGCCTTGAAGGCCTGTAGTTGACCCTTGATTTCATCATGGAGGAAGACAATTCATGCACAAGGGAAGGTACTAATTCTTCTGCAAGGCCTTTCACCCCAAGGTACCCATCAGTACTCACAACATCAGTTCTTTCACTGGCCAGGTGTGTGTGTTTGATAGTGGCTGGTTTGGCAAATCCAGCCTTGGCAGCGTAAAGACGAAGGCGTTCTACTATTAATTCAACCATTTCATCCTCAATAGTGTAAGTCTGTTTTTGTAGAAACACTTTCTCAGCAGGGGGTAGGCCCTTCACAAAACAATGTTTCAAAATAGTAGGTCGCTCTGAGGCAATTAGAACTGACTTACAGATTGCAGTTCGCAAGTCAGTGTAGTATTTCCACACACTGTCACCATATGAAATTTTAAGTCTGGTGTGGTGTAAGCTATGGGTTTTTCTTCACGAAAGAGTTTGCGAGCCAATTCTCTGGCTTCTACCCAAGTAAGATAATTTTTGTCCTTGATATTGGACTCAAACAGTTGTCTGGCCTCTCCCTTCAGACAGATCCGAAAAGACTTTACTTGGAACCGTGAGGGAACACAATTCATTTCAGTGCTGATTTCAAAAAATTCCAAGAAAGACTCAAAATCCTCCCCTAAGTTGTACTCAGGGTATTGTTGCTTATGCATTCGCTCCCTATGATCATTTTTCCGTGATGTGGTATCCGGAGCTTCAGTTTGTTTCAGCAACATCTTCGTAAGCGGAGGGCAATTTGAAATCACCCCCATGGCTTCACACAGCTCAATCAAATGTGGGTTGAGGCACAGTCGCCAGATCCTTGTGATCTCCGGTGGAGCTTGAGGAGAAGGCGTGTGACGTAGGCTCCCTGAAGAGACTCGCGAATGCGCCGGCTATGTTCCCTCTGCTCCGCTCTAGTGTGTATGGGCTTGGAAGCTTCTTTGCGTGCAGTCTCCTCAAAAGTTTTGGCCAGAACTTTGAGGGTGTGTCCAACGGGAGCTCAGGTCGCGGAATTGGCTCTCTTTCCGGATAATCGACAAACACAAGCTGCTCAGGTAACAGGTTGCGTGCAAGTTCACAAATGTAGCGAGATTCTAACGTCCGGGTCTGTCTCAAGCGCGAGACCTCAAACTGATCAAGCTCAAACCAACCGCGTTCAGAACTAGAAGCCATAGCGCTCACTTGTGAAACTCTCAAAACACAGAAAAGCTTGAGCAAACAAACTCTCTCTCTCCCTCACTGTGCGTGACATACAAGCCACCATTTTACCACTACCTCTCCCCTCAATCATTCAGGATCCCCCGTACTCTATCTACTGTTCTCTCAGGTGTTTTGTACGAGCCAAATTCCCTGTTAACGATTTCTTCTACCCCGTATCTCCACCATGATTCCGGCGCTATGGGTTTGTTCTCCTTCCTCTACCGGACTTAATCCTATCAAAGGGGATGTAGTCGATAGATGGGCCTGGCAGAGAAGACGGAATCTCACGAAGAGGATGCAACAAAGTGGAATATCCAAAACACATTCATCAACACACTCAAGCACACCGTTACACGAAACGTATGCTCACGTGAGATCCAAAAGCCACCACCCTCACTGCCACGGCAGTGGAGCTTAAATAGTATTAGGTCGTAATCTAATCCTAGTGCCGCGTGGCACTTACATATAGGCCAGCCAGATGCCCTTCTAGCATAGCCATAGAAAGAAGCCAGATCACCCAGATCCATCCTAATCTAATCCTAAACTAACTGTTAGAATAAGACAACACCTAATAAAGTCATAAGCTGTTGCCAGCTCATCCTCATGCGCAAGGTGTAAGTTCATCCAGACTTCATCCTGGGTCCGTCCATCCCTAAATCATCTGGGGCACATCCCTCCTCCGTTCATCCAAGTCGAAAAGAAGGTGAGAAGAAATCCCAGCTCCACAAGCAACCCACGCTTGTTGCTTCACTGTTTCTCGCCCCTGCCCCTCGGGCTCCGCCCTTGTTGCAAAGGGCTCACACTTGTGAAGCACCTCGCGCGGGTTGCTTACCCTACACGTAAAAACCTGCTCTAGATTTTCCTTTGTACTTTTTAGGGCATTTTGAAGCAGAACTCCCTAGGATGCACAAGCGGCATGGAACCAGTCGTGCCATTTGGGGGCGGGAGCACTCCATTTCTGGAACGTCGTTGCCAGAGGGAGATTAGTGGAACGCAATCTTGTCCCTTGGACGACATATCATCTAGGGTTGATGTGAAGCCAGCTTGTTAGAGGGTCGAACCAGGTGAGCAAATTTTTTACGCAGCGGAAAGTTCCTGTCCGAGGACTTTCCGCCGTTAAAGGGTGGGAACTATCTGCTATACAGAATAAATCGGAGTGTTGGGCTTTCATTGACAGAGTCTGGAGTCTGCATGATGACACCATTGCGTAAGTTGAAGAGTGATCTTTGGTTTTGTTAAAAAATTCTGCAGCATGGGCTCCACAAGGTTTCTCTAGTGCATGAGATCGGTCAGACTACATCTTTCAAACATACACGAATTGTGGAGTGGCTCTGTGGCAAACACTTCGGAGCATATATGAGAGCTCGACAACCAGCATGTAGCCCACTGGTGATGGGCACATACCACGTTGGATGTGGTTGTGGGTTCAAACCACGGTCTGGTGTGTCATGAAGGTGTCCACCTTTCAGCTGGAAGGCTGTAGCCCTTGTGGTGAAGTAACTTCCCTTGTGGTGAAGTGACACCATAAGTTACGATCCCTTCGGGCGTCATACTTTACTTTACTTTGAGGTAGCTCTACCGGAACCCATCCTGTGAGTCATGTGTTTGAATTCAAGCTCTTAATCTTTCTACAAATTGAAAGAAGGTAGCCCACTAGCCTGTCCATTTAGTGTGATAGTTGAAACAATGCAATCCTTTGATAACTCTCCAATCATATTCTGCCAGTTAGGGGTTTTCTAGTCTTGAGCCCTAATATTGCGGGACACAACAAGAATCAATCGAGCATTGTTTGGGAGAATGTCATCCAGCAGGGTAGTCCAGGAGGAAAGCTTACATCTTCTACACAAACTAGTCTTTTCTTTCTCTTTCACAACTACACTCTGAATGGTAACTCCTTGGCTTCTAACTAATTTGGCCAATTTGAGGCACACTTGGGGCTTTACTAACTCTAAGCTTAGCATCTGTGGAAATGTAGATGCAGTTTCATCAACAACAGGGAAGTAATTCGTTTCTTGGGGGTACTAGGACCAATTACAATTACATTTCCATTTCGCCAAGTGCATGCGAAGTCCTAGTAACTAGGGGCAGGCCCAAAAGTAAGGGTTGATTTTGAGATGTGGAACCATAACATGCATCTTTACAAGTGTAGAAAAATAACCATCAGCGACTCGAAAATCCACTAATGGTAGGATGAGATTCAGAAGAAAACATCTACCTCTTCCTCCTACGTTTTTGGGTTCTTTCAGTTATGGGGCTCTTGTTGTCTACTTGAGCTGATGAATGAGTCTCTTGTTTCCTCTTCCTATGTGTATCCTTTGACTGCTTGCTCACCTGAGCAGCAACTGGACCCTCACCTCCAGCAAGCCCATTGACATTAACCCCCATCTCCGTTTGCACACTCCTCAACACATCCTCCCATGTAACGTCCTCATTGTCACTCTCATCTTCTGGCACAGGGGAACTATTGACATCTGTATCCAACTTCGCATCGCTGCCTTCACCCTCCTCACCTTCCACCTCTTCATCTCCATCCTCACTGCCTCCTTCAGCATCAGATTCCGGTGACATTCCAGCCCCGTCTAAGCATGCATCTTCTACATCAAAGAAATTTTCCTTTACAGGCACTTTCTTTATCTGTTGCTTTGCAATCACCCCTGCAATGGCAGCTGCTGCTGCCGCTGCCGCTTTCTGATCACTGGTTTCCACCACTGCCTCTGTTTGAGGCTCTGGTCCAAGAGAGGCTTCAGTGGCAGGTGTTGTCTCCACTGTCTTCACATCATCTGTCCGAGGAGGAGGAACAAAGAAGGGGATGCGACCTCTTACCCAGTCATGAAGCACCATTTTGGCTGCAGTTTTCAAATCTGGCTCTCCCCCCTAGGAAGCCAAGACTACAATGCTCAGCCTGTGAACTAACCAAATTAGGACACCCAGTATGCACAGCACACCACTATGACTCTTTAGAAATAAAGATCTTCCACTCATTTTCAACCAGCAAGGATGAAAAAGAACTATTCAGAAATGCAAACTGCAATCACTTCTGCCACTGGTCTAGCAACTCAGAGGTGAGCTAACAAGATGCCCAGAGATCTGGCTGGCAGCATACCATGCTAAATTAGATGCATTGAACAATACTTAGGAGACATTAAAAGACAGAGGCAAACATGCAAAGATAGAAACCTCCAATATATACCTAGTATATTTGCACCTTCTGGATGTACAAGATCCCCAATAGGGCACAAAAAAATCAAATACAAGGAAACATACACTGTCAGTGATAGAGCAATACCTTGAGCAACTTCCCTGTTTGTCTACAAAGCTGGGTCAAAAAATCGTTGTCATCTTCCCTGAAATAGTAGCAACCGGCCGATCAGATAAAAACTTGATGGATAGAAAGTAAAGAATGTACAGCTCTACGTGTGCCATTGGTCAAAATTAACACCCACACATCCTGGAGACATTAATGCTGCTCGTCACTGTTTCTATACATTATTTTGGGCACTGCACCAATCTCAACTGGGCACTCAAGGTCCTATTGCAATCTTTGACTGCGAAGTCAAGCATGATATGCTGCAGAACATCTACCCTGCCATTCGACTGCATGATGAGTATAGGGAAAAAGTAAAAGTGTAACTACCAAATTGTACCAATTGACAATATAGATCCAGTGAGAAAACTTCACCGAGATGCAAATTGACTTTGAACATACAGATCGTCCTACTGAGTGGAACAGACAGTCCCTCCGTACTCATAAATGAAACTACAATGGGAACAAGGAGAGTTACCAGTCATGAATGCGATACGCTCGTTTAAGATAGTCCTTTTTGACACGATGCAACACCTCACCTATGTGTTCGGTGGCATCCTCCAAGTTGCCCACCCGCACCTAACCCATTGACATCCACCCCCAGACTCCCTTAGACATTTCTGCAACCTCAGGCATACACGTCCTATTGAGCACACACGTCCTATCATGTTCTTTAAGATGACAACTAGGTAGCAAGGATCTTACCACTCCCTTCAATACAATATCTGTTTCACTGTCGGTACTGTGATAGACAACGCCTGGGCAGTCGATCAAGAAGATGCGCTTAGTGAGTGTGATATACTGCCACACCTTGGTCTCACCAGGTATGGGTGCCACTTTACACACCTGCCAACACAGGTTTGTCCACACAATATCAGACATCATTCCACCTCAAGTACCACAGTAGAAAGCCTCAACAAGAATTCCCAATCAGATTCCAGCCACCGATCACAGACATTTCATCTGTAGAAGAGTAATCTTACAGCCCTAGAAGTCATGAAGTATGCATGTTAGCAGAAAGTCCACCTCCATGCAACCTTCTTGAGGAGACAAGACCAACAGACAGAAAGACTCAACAGGAAAGGAACAAAGGGAATTGCCTTCTTCGTCCGCAAAGTGTTAATAACCGATGATTTCCCAACATTTGGATATCCCACAAATCCGACCGAAATGGCTTGCTTGTCACTCTTCAAGCGGGCAAGTTGCCGTAACAGTGACAGAAGGGAACCCTGCACAAATGTACATGGAGCAATCACTCAGCACTGCCTTAGCTTCCGAAAGACGTCATCAGTAGTATTACTGTTGGACTGCAGATTAAGAACTGCATCCAGACATCAAAAGGTAACCTAAGCAAATTTTGCAGCAGTCCAAAACCTAAACTTGTCTGACATAGAGAGTAGAGTCTCGACATTGTGCTGCCAATCAGAAAAGTATCAGACCATCAACTTCTTCAGTGACAGGCCACCACCACTCCTCACTCAATCCATCGGTTCCAACATTGGGTGCAGATCACAAATAGTACTACACACAAGTTTATGGGCGAAACATATATTTTGATCTAGATATTGTACGAATCAATTCTGAAATTGCCTACAGCCCTGGCGATGCAAGAACGTCGTAGAGAAGTACCAAGGCATGATGTTGTGTGAAGAAGAGTTAGAGAGAGATCTTCTGGAGAAAGACAGAAGAGACCTTGCCAAAGGGGTTGGTGACACTGGCATGAAATGCCAGAGTTGGAAACTCCCGTGAAAGAACATGTAGCCAACCCTTAGTTGCCCATGAGGGCACAAGATCACACTGCATCACACCATGCCCCAACCTCCAGCCTTAAGACAACCATTGAGAAGAAGGTCACCTGTAGCTACCAAGAACTACCATGCTATGTTTAGCAATCTTAGCTAACTAGGCTAACTGATGAGATTGCTAATTCATCTCTTTTTCAACATCACAAGCATATTGTGAATAGCTCCCCATAGTTCTTGCATAAACTTTGAGAAACAGGATTATCCAATTATGCAAACCCCTAGACTCCACAAAAAAGTAGGGATAGTTACATCTCCACGGGCAGAGGCAAAATCAGCACACAGCCAAATTCTTTGGGTTCTATCAACACTAGAAGTAAGACTGGACTCTGTCTGCACATGGGATGGAAATAGACAGAAAATGGCATCTCAGACTCGTCTTAAACTTCCATTCAGAATTGTCTGCATGTAATGCATTGAGGCAGTGTTAAAACAGGCTTTTCCTCTTCCATCTCAGTTCTACAAACATATGACTTCTAGTGGCTTCATTTCTAAGGTGATAAAGATTCCCCCCTTCCATGTGTCCCCCCCTCCCTTTTTCTTTCAAACAAAGCTCAACATACTTCAAATCTTGCCTCCCCACCTCCTGAACACCCAGCTGACCTTGTTGAGTAAGAAAATAAGATGCTTGTGCTTGCAATTCTCACGCAAATGCTTCTCGAGGTGGCGACATCTCGTTCCTTGCGGATCTCTTGCATCCAACACCTGTGAGCAAAAGAGAAGAACATCTATACAAAGTAAGTTTCTCAGACTTGCAATTTACTTCAAATCCGCAGGTTACGCACCAAAGCTCTTACACATCTAGACATGGTATGTGGTCCACTACAAGTGGTTTCCTGCACACTTCAAGTGTCTAAGCTGCATCTGGCAGCAGTTGCTGGTGGGAAACCTCTCCTAGCATTGCCCAGCAAATCAACCATGATCAGTAAGCTGTACTCTAGTATCCTTTCATCTCTAGTCAGCTGTACTCTAGTTTGTGTGGTGTATTCACACAAACCATCCTTACTACGCTACGCTACATGCAGATTAAGTTACTGCAGTCACTTGAAACTTGGCACGACGGTAACACTCTTAATCAGCGGTTTGTGTGAAACAGCATCTTACCAGTGTAATGTCAACCTGAAGAATACGTCAACCCAATGTAGAATAAATAGGCCTAATTCAAGTGCAGAATCAAGATGATGCCGAAGTGTGAGCTACCAGCACTGACATACTTTCAATGCGGGACAAGGTCAGGAAATTTGGTTTTGTATACACGAGAACCAATAGACTAAACAATACCTGAATGACAACATCAGATGAGTCAACAACTTTGTAAAGCTCCCCCCAGATACGTTTGCTCTGTCCTTTGTCAAACATAGTATGCCGGGCCTGGTCCCTTAATCCATCGTCCTTTTCCCCCTCCCCAGTAACTAGCCCGGTGTCTTGCTTCTCATAACTCTCTGTAGCCAGGTTTCCCTTTCAGTCTGCATAGAAATAGAGCTAGAAGTAACAAAATGAATCTCCCTCTGTGTTTTCTGTCTTCCTTCCATGTATATGAACACCCATATGAACCCTGGGCAGGCCACTAAAGTGCACTAGTATGCGTCAAAATCCAACAGGAAACCCTGACAGTCCATCTCAGACCCATATTATTGAGTTGAAATCGCAATGCAAGCCAACAGTCTGGAAATGTAGGTTATCTACAGACCTCGCACATCTTGGACTTTCTGAACCAGACCAGAAAAGTCATCCACTGCCAGTTTGGGACGGCGCCGCTTCTTCTTGGGTCCAAATGTGTCTGCAAATGGCTCAGTGTCCAGCAGATGCACCCTGGATTGCTGCCATTACAAATTAAATCCGTCAGTCACAGCACCATAACCAGCACTTACACAAACAGAACAGTACTCACGCCCAGAAATATTCTGGTGAGTCACAAAACAGCCAAAAAAGAGGAGAGGGATATTCATTGAGTAAAGCTGAGTAGACGTGCTCATATGGCAAAGGATAGCATATTTGGGATTAGTAGTGCCATGAACTCAAGTATAGATCATGACGCCCATGGTTAAGCAGGGTTAAGCACATGTGCTAGGGTCCACCTTTTGATGATCACTTAGCAGAGCCAAAGGCAGTTTCTTGTCCTTGAGAATGACTGTGTATGCATCCGACACTTGTGTGCGCATATCTTCTCGAAATCTCTCTAGCTCCTTCTGACCTACAACTCTTGTGTTTCCTGCACAGATGCACTACAGTAGTCAGCCAAGCTGTCCACTTCATCCACTAACCTTGCAAAATGTTAACAACAAGAAGAGAATACGTAATACATACCAAACCAGCGGCGATCAGGTTGAATGCGGGTGGAGGGCAGCGCCTTGGACTGGTATTCCTGGTACAGCATACGACCCTTGGTGTTGCGAACAGGACGAGCCTTGTACATTTGAAGGCGCCGCACCGTGGCAGCTGTGCGAGTGCCATTTTTTCCATCACGCCTCTGCTCGTCTAAGGAATGCTTCGGCTTTCCCTTGACCGGTGCACCCTTCGTCTTCTGTTTCCCCATGGATTCCAAAAACCCTAACCTAACAATTCGCAACCCCCCCTCAACTTCTCTTCGCAGATAAGCGAACCTGGTGAGGGGCTACCAGGACAGCCAGAGGTCACAAATCACACAACACCTTACGAACGCGTATGAACTCCTTGCGAGAGGCGCGATTATCTCTCCCTGCCAGCAAGATCGCTTCCTTCAGCTCCCCAAGTCTAAGGCGATTCCCTCTTCTGTGATTTCGTTCCTTGTTTACCGGATTCTCAAATAAACACACAACGCACATAAGATTTTCAACGCTAAATCCTGCCAGCGTCTAGAAACCAAGGCTGATGACACGCTAACTAAACTTGCACCTCCAAAACCCAGAACCCAAAACCTCTCATCCTTTTCTACAGGAAAATACAGAAAATTTCCCAGTAGTGTCAAAGACCCAACAGCGATTCCTTACACACATGCTTCGGTTGAATCATCAAGCGACGGCATGACGTCCACCTCTGCACGAACTTGGAAGCGCACCTCAAAGCTATGGCGGCTTCTCTTGCAACAGACTGCTCTGCCGACAACGCAACCTTGATTGCCCACAATATTTGGATATTCTGTATTTTCTTTTTTTTCCTCTCTTTTTTTTTCTTTTTTTTTCTCGTTTAGGGGTTAACTAGCCCATTTGTTTCAAGACTTCAACCAAAACACAACTTATGCGACTGTGTATAGGACCAGGTGTTTTGATTGTTTTGTGGATGAAGAGGTGCAAAAGAAACATGATGGGTCACACTCAGTGCCACTCTGCTTTTGACTACTTGTCTAAACATCACACTGCGTGCACATATATATATATATCACAGGGGGATTGGAGTACGGCGTGAGCACAAAAAGAACTCCGGCGTGAGCCGGATCCACGGTTATGGGGTTGATATGTATGCCAGCGGAAAATACATATAATAGACGGACATAGGGTCTTTCTACGTTAATAGGGTCTACATGGTGTCTAAATATAATCTTAAACATATAGAAGGAGCTTGAAAGGAGAAACCTAAAAAAAAAAAAATACCAAACCCCAATTTCACTGACGAAACCCAAGTTTCGTTGGCAAAAACCGAAGATGCGTTTGCGTTTCGTTGGCGAAACCCTTTTTTTGGGTGGATCTTGGGGATGTTCTACACACAATGTTTTACCAATGCCATATTGTTTACGTATGCTGACCTTTTTGAGTTCTGGCAGATATATTTGTGGGTCTTGAAGTAAGGCAAGGACTCATTTGGGCCATTAATTAAGTTTTTTCGCGTGAGCACAGTTTATCATTTTGTATTTTTTTTTCGTGTAAGCACATTTTGGTTTCGCTATGGCATACTCTCCTTATTCTTGTGGAATATGTGGAGTATGCCTCTATCCTTGCATGAGCATGCTCACACGCTACCCAACCTCCATGCACATACCATGTGAAAATTACTACACCCGTCGATTTCCATCTCCAGCTATAGGAGATCCCATTTCTGTAGCGAGTCAAGATATGCTTCTCGGACTTTATATACTAACGATTGGAAATAATCGAGGTACTTATGGGAACTTAATCAAGACCATCATTGTAGGAATAGATATGAAAAAGTTTTTTTTATCATATTTTCGTAATTATGGTGATGTAATCAAGGCACGGGAACAAAAACGGATTGGCCTACGCAATGCCTTACGCTTCGATGGGGAAAACGATTACCAGTAATTACTTCATTTAATTGCGAAAAAAACCCATTGAGGTTCAATACGACCCTTCGGGCATTTTTTCTTACATTATCAACTCAGAAAAAAATGAAGGAAAAATCCTTAATATTTACATTTGAACAACAGTTGGTCTTTCCAAACAACAAATAGAAGAAGTTACACAAGGTACTCTAAAAGCTTTGCAACATAGAGATCGATCACTACCCGCTATAACAATATAATTGATTGTCATTTTTTACTTTCTCCTTCTTCCGCAGAAATAAAATTGAGGAAGCGTTATGGAATAATAAAAAACGGCTTAAATATTTTGGTAGATCCTGCTTATAACAATAAAGAGGTTTTCTATTACGACAGAACCAGCCGACTCATTGCTCTTCTATAACAAAGTGATGGATAAAACTGCCATAAAATAACTCATCAGCAGATTAATAGCCAGAATCAACACAACACATATAACACACATATACAACACACATCCCGGATCAAGGATTACAGTGCTGTGAATTGACTCATTCTAGAATTTGTGGAACATTAGTGGCATCGGATATGAGGCATCTGTGCCCAAAAGAGCCACCAAGGATTTGGGCATCCTCGTTTTTTCCTTCTAATTCCATTATCTTCCTACAAGAGCATAAGCTAGATGCCAGGAAGATAGCATCGTTAGGGCCTTCTATCTGGCCGGATGCCTCGTCCTGGTGAAATCCTACTGTAATCGATTCCAGAGGAGGCACGGTCATTTTAATTGCTCTTTCCTTAGCTTCGGATTTTGTTAAGGTGGAATTTTGGATCTTGGGGCGTGCTCAATGTGCTTTTACTTCCTCTTCGTCCATTTTTCCTTCCACAACCTTTATCAAAATTTACGCTCCCAATTCTGCCTCGGAACGCATCCAGTTTTGGTCCGACATTCATTCTAACATTTTGAGCAATCCCCAGGTAGCTAACTGGGTTTTAGTAGGGGATTTCAATATAGTCGAGTGCTTAGTGGACAGGCTGGGCTCCTCGGTGCAACCCCTGTCCCTGGAAGAACAGTCCACTTGGGATAGACTTTGCTTCTCGGTTGGCCTCTCCGATTGTTAGCTCCCCAGCCGTACCTCTCTCAGCTGATTCACATGGAATAACAACAGAGCCCCTCCAGATCTATGTATGGCTAGATTAGACGGATGCTATTGCTCTCCTCTTCCATCTACATGAGCTAAAGCAGGCTCATCTCCCTCCCATTTCGCCGGATTTTGATTATGCGTTAGTTACTGTAGCATTTCGCCCAACAAGGTTGGCCCTTTCGTCGGATTTTGATTATGCAACTTAATCCTCCCGGGATTCATCGGAGGGGAAGAGGTTTCTTTAAGTTGAACCCGATTCTCCTCCGATCCCCAAGAATGGTTCAAAAGTTAGCTACAGTTTTGAAAGAAGCTGGGAATGAGTTCATTTCCCCCATAGTGAGATTCCTTCACAAATTGGATTCCACGAGAAGGGAGGCTCCGCTTGAAGGTTACAATAGAAAACATTAGACTCGCAACCAAGCAAACACAAGCGACCTCCTCGTAATATTTCTACGTCTTCCATTGCATTTCATCATAGCACTACATTCATCAATTGTGCTCACTGTTCTCATTCTCACCGCCTTGAGCATTCAAGGCGGTGTTGCGGCACTCGACATTAATTGTCGCAGCAGCTCCGATTGCTGGAATATTTGGCACCGTGGACTAGTACTAGAAACGTTGGGGACCGTCATCTACGAAGGGATCGACCCCAATAGATTTTACAACAATGAAGAACAGATTGCCTGCGGCCTTTTTAAAAGAAAACACTTTTGTGTCTTCTACCAAAGCTCCGGTGGCGCTCCCGGCTCCTCGATCCAGACCTTGATTCAAGAACTTGCACAGCACGGTTGCCAGACCTGTGGGAGTATTCCACTTTTCTATCCAGGGGACAACAATGTTGCCAATGGTATGCTAATCGTCAACGCGGTCGAAGATGTATGCTCTTATGATACTAGTGGTGAATATGGTGGTGATACTTATGGCCTATGCTAGTGAGCGGAAAGCAAACACTACAACTTGACATGTGCTGTGTGCAGCTTCTTCTAGATGTGCGCAAAGAAGGAGACAACAGCTATTCTCTAGCTTTGTTAACTCCTGGGGACAAGGGCACTTCATCTGCACAAGAACATCCGACTCATCGATTGTCTGGCACGACAGCCTCCCGCCATGTTGGCAGCTCGACTAGTGCCCAATCCATGGAACAAGAGGAGTCCGAAGTGAATTGGCGGCACAAGCGAGCTTCAAGAAAGGGCAAATCAAAAGCCCACCTCTCTTTTGAATCCTCTAGATGCAGAATCAACTCCCCTCTATAGTCATTCCCTTGCTGCTATGGGACCTATTAGTCCATATATATATATATATATATATAGACGCCTCTTGAAGGGAGCGTAAGTTATGGTGTCTTACTAATCCATAGCTTCCTGCAGCCTCTCCTAGTTTGGTTTCGGGGCATAGACTCCCTTTTCATCCTTCATGGTTGTTTCCTTAGGTTAATTTTTCCTCAGTTTTATTAACTTATTTTTTTTTCATTGCCTCACTCCCTGTTCTGTAAAAAAGAAAAAAAAAGAAAAAAAAGAAGAAGTTTTTGAAGTAGAATGATGACGGATGCACAAAAGGCCTGTTTGCTACCGTTTATCAGCCTGCGTGCCTTCTCTTCGTGATCAGAGGCACAATGGGAGCTGTGAGGGTGTACCTGGCGATCTACAATGTGGTGCTCCTTGCAGGCTGGTTGGCTTCAGTGTTGAGAGCTTTGATCTTTGTGCCTCTTGTATTTGTGTTCATTTCTTTTTGTGAAATCCGCTGTGTATTTGTCTCTTTCTGTGCAATGTTTATGTTGTGTGCGATCCTGCCTGTTTCTAGCTGTGTCATTTAGTTTGGTACTTAAATGTTCGATTCCGTTATCGTAGATTGTGGGTCAATACTTGGAGTGGAGGAAAGGGGGTGCTCGTTGGCCAAGGAGAAATCAAATCGGAATGTTTTGTTCTGCATGGTTGGGCCAGGCTTCAGATATTGGTGGCTTCCGTAAAGGCTCTTCAAGAGTCAGGACCATCCGGCGTCTATGCTGCTGTAGAGAAACCGTTGCAGATATGGCAGACTGCCGCACTCCTTGAGGTTTTCTTCTCTTATTTCTTTCTTTATTTGCGTCTAGAGCTGAGTAGTATTAAGTTCTAGGAGTCATGTACGTCCACAGACTTGTCAAGGCCAAGAGTGTCCAAACAGGTAGCGGGGATGGTGTTTTTTTCTTTGGTGTAGGGGATAGGAGACAATGTGCTTCCTGTTTTGGGCTTAAAACGGTAGGACTACGCAGCTTTCAGCTTTCAGCTGGAGAATGTTTGTGGGAACTGCAGAACTCATGAGTATGAAGTGGCGATATCTCATGGACCCACCCACTGTTTGTCTCCTTCTTATGTTGGATATGACTGACTTCGTCAAAACACCTATGATGTGGTGAGGGGGAGGAGAATGGAGGGTGAATTTATCTCCAAATTCCAAGTATCTCAAAATGTGGAGTGAAAAGAAGGAAGTGTGAGGCAGCAAGGGAGGGAGAATCTTTGTCTATTTACCCCAGGGTCTCAATATTTAGAGATTATTTGGTATCTGACAACGGCCTGTTTATGACTCGCAGATTGCCCACAGCATTGTTGGTGAGTGATAATGCCCTGATGTCTTGCAGACCTGTTACAGGCTACTCCCCCAACAACCAGAAATTTCTCTTCAGTTTGCACCCCCACCACCCCCTCCTTTCCGGCTGGGGGCTAGTTTCTGTGTCTCCCCCTTTCCAGTTTGTACTGCTCCGCTTGATCCTCTGATCGTCTTTTCGAGAGTTGGTTGTCTATTTGTTGTGTGGGGGCGGCATGACAATATGAGTCTGTAAGTGTTTTCCACTTTGCAATCACCTGGCAACACTCTTTACTTGCCCACCAGAGCTTGTTCTCATCGTGGCCCTCTTACATGCAGGCATTGTGCGGTCACCAGTGATGGCCACATTACCTCAAATTGCATCACGTGTCTACCTTACAAGGTGTCTAGATCAGCCTTTCATAGGACGGCATGTCATTTCCAGAGGGAATCCGCCCAAGATGACAGTTTAACCTCAACATAGGCTATTCCACCACCAATGAATGGGCTGCTTCACATATTTGTGCTGCTCAATAGAAGTGTAGGGGTGCTTGCAGGTGAGGGAGCACTGGTTGGTGACATCCTTGACCCTGAGCTGGGCTGTCGCAGAGGTGCGAATGCTTCCATTTTCTTGCAAATTTGTACACTTGTTTTAATTAATCTCAATCGTATCGTTTGATGTTATGTTGGGTCTTTTCAAAAGGGCGTGAAGGATAGGACACAACATGAGTATTTTACAGGTTGAACAGATTATGTGCTTATGAGTACAAGACTGGTGTGGTCTTTAGAGCAGAGCTAAGCTGACACGTGTGCACATCTCCCCCACATAACTGACTTTGAGCAGAGTCTTGGCATGCCAGGGTGACTAGCAAGCAGATACAAACCCCACATCACCATGGAACCACACTAGCTAGCTCATTGGCATTGCATGTACAGGGCTGGTCCCAACACAAGAATAATAAGAACTAACTTGTACCAGTGTCAACATTACCTACACTGCTAAGTTCACTGCGTATAATCCTGCCATTGCAAAATTCGTGACCAGGTGATCCGTTACTCTTTCTTTGGTCTGAAAGAGGCTTTTGGCTACACTCCATACTTCCTCCTCTGGCTCAGGTCAGTTTTGTGGTCCCTCATAGACTGTCTGCCACCTCTCTACTTTTTGTAGCCAAGGGACTTCATTGTTGCAGGAAGCTGTTGATATTGTAGACTTTCAACTCTTTTGCATACACCTAAACATGGTGTAACATATGTTATACTGTCTGTTAATGTCAATTTAATTGCCTCCTCAACACTGAGATGACTGCAGCTAATATCTGAACCATGTGAATGGCATCCTGCATGCTTTGCACAAAGGATGCAAAAAGTATATAAGGAAAAACATGAATAGAGTTTATGCCGCGAAATAGCCCCACTGCGATCTTGGCCATTATTCATCCTATTATTCAGGATACTCACCTTAGCATGACTTTCCTACACAACCCACAATCTTCGGTTGTAGGATTGCTGAGTTTTATAGAGTGGACCAGCTCTCCTAGCATCTGTAGTCTCGAATGCTAAACATGTGACTGTATATGGAAGGGTGTAATCACACCATTTTGGACCTCATGCGAAAAGTGTTCTGTGATATTCTTTCTTCAGCACAATACAGGGTAGTCATGGTAAGGAACCTAGTATTAGCCGGCAGTCGTCTGTCCTGACTTTGAAATGAAAATTTGGTGGCAGGTATACTACCTTTCTTGTTCTTTTTTTCACAGGCATCTGCAGCGAGATCGGTCTCATTTATTCTGCCCTTCCTTTCGTGCGAGTAAGTCCTCTGAGTCGTGCTGGTGGCCAGAGGATGTCTGTACCAATTTAATAGGAATCTAATGGAGCTGGGAACTATTCCATTCGTCCACACATACACGGCAAGAAAGAAAGTCGCTAGTACTCTGTGAGCAAGAAGCAAATCATCCATTGTTGTGCAACCAGTATGTCTTCTGGGGTTCTAGTGGGATAGTTGACTGTATTTTATCACCTGATCAAGCAGATGGAATGCTAATCTCATGGATTAACCATCTAATGATCTTTCTTACAATGTACTTGACAGATGTCGGATCTGTATTCTTTGCAGATGCCAAATAAGTTGAATTTTGGTTTCGATTTTCACTTTCTCTCCTTTTTGGCTATCCCTGTATACATTCCAGGTAACCCTGTTCCTTACATTCAAACCACATAGTGCCATCAAGAAAGATATGCAGCTAGCGTATCCCTGGATCATTAATCAACTCACAACACTATCTTTAGCGTAGTTGTATTGTTGAAAGTAACCCGTTTACTAAAAAAATTCTTTCCAGCTCACATTGCCTAAATGTAGGTTGCAATCTCCCAGATACTCTCCCTCTCAGTTGTCCCTGAATTTAAAGATTGCAATTGCAAGTGTTGAGTGGACATCAAGACAATGTGCTATTTTGGTGACAGGGTTTGCTGGATTGTACATGCATATGCTCAAACAACGGAAGAAAGCTTTGGCTCCCAAGCCCAAAACGGTGTGGTAGACGTGTAGGTGAGCTTACTGTCCTTCCAGTCATTTGAGATGTTTTGGGTTTCTCTGCTTTTCATCCTCATATACTATGAAGACATCTTACCACGATCGATCTTCTCTCCATTCTGTGCATTTCCAGCCAGCTGGATAGTTTCTAATGAGCTGATTGTCTGGTGGCTGTTTTGGGTGCCCCAGGCTGATGTGGCAAAACCCAAATTCACGAGGTTACATTTTCCTCGGTTTGTAACAATGTGCTCATATCAGCATGGATCTCCTTGCCCTGTTCCAGGGCTCCTATGCGTCCACACGCATTGAGAACGCCAATGAAAGTGACCTTGTTGGGCATCAGCCCTTCCCCAATCATTTGCTCATACATTTTGACATCATGCTGGGCATGTCCTGAGATCATCACATTCCATGACAGTACATCTTGTTCTGCCATATTGTCGAACATTTGACATGCATCCTTCGTACTTCCGCATTTTGAATACATGTCAACAAGGGTGTACAATGTGTTGTGTCTGATGTATAGAACGGGAATAGAGTTGAGAGCTGTATGCACTGCCCCATGTGTCTTGATGGAAACCACATTGCTTTGTTCCAATTGAACACAAACATCGAATTTGGATCTGAGTTATCATCGCTTTGGTTACAGTGATCAGGATATGTATACCCCATTTGTACATGAGAGGTCCAGCGCAGTTAGTTTACAGTGGTAAGGATGTGATCAGCTGTACTGAGAGTAAGTCTAAGTTAGATGTTAGATGCATGTACTGTGAAGTACCACGCTTGATTACAGATCGGATATTACTTCTATACAACGTTGACAAATGTATGATGGGTGCCACATACATTGGGAGAGAGAAGGAACTTGGCACACATTCAAATTACAGTTCACAAAGTTCTGGATCTTCAACTTTTTCCTGACCAGTCAGAGATGTTGTTGCCATCTTATCTCTTCAGGCTCCTCAAATGGATACTTCGAGTACTACTCAGATTCCTCTATTACTATGCCCATGAATACAGGAGCCAGAATAGGAATAGGAGAAGTTGATACTTCTGCATTACAGTCTCTCGCTATGACGTCCTCGGCAAGTGCAGCCATAGCATGTTGGTACCCTGGTTGATTTCCTCACAGAACTGTCTGACAATACCTGCGTTTCGCTTCCTCAAAAAAAGAGCTGATAGAAGCCAACAAGATCCAGTGAGTATGTGCGCTTTTGTGATTTTTTTGGTGTTGCGATCTTGCCAAAGAATTTGCTAGTTTCTCTTTTTGCAGCTCTTGCTGAGCTCTTGCTATTGTATAGACTTGTGTAACAGGTTTGTGATTGCAGTGTACCATCCAGCTTGCAGCAGTGTGACAGCCAGAGCCGAAGCCTGATCCATAATGTTCAAATCTTTAGCAAGTGGCTCCAGCTCCATCTGTATAATTTATTTGTGAGGGGAAGATAGACGGCATGTGTGATCCAAACCCTTCCATGGCGTGATCTCTCTCCAGATATTCTGAACTATCTGGGTCTGTGACTATATAACCAGCAACGCTGAATTTGGCGTCCTTGGCCATTTGGTCACACCCATGGTTGGACTGCCTGAACGGAGTGCCAGTGTCATGCCCTAACTCGCAACATTCCCCATCCTCAGTATGGTTGGCATGGGTGAAACTGGCAAGACAACACTGGTGAAGGAGGCATACTATCTCATGAGGAATGAGGAACTCGAAGCATCTGCTTCTTACAAGATGTGAGAGCAAGGGAACTTGCTGGGTCCAAAAGCCGCTGTTGTGGGACTTCCCATGACCATTCATCAGACAGATCCTCTTCTCTACGTAACAGCTTCAGCTCTAAATTGAGACCGTGCTTACTACAGGTGACATACACAGAGACATTCTACATATCACACTCTCCACAGACTACAGATTTCCAGTTACTGGTTATCAAAACTGTGTGGCAAAGAAAAGCCACTGCACAAACAAAAAAGTATTCACTAAAATAATTTTGTCACTAGGATAGTTGAGGGCCACACAACCACATTTTAGGCTGTTGACAACAGTTCATGCAAAGTTCTGTAGGCAGCACCAATGCGCTTGAATTTTGCTTCAGCCAAACTCTGCATTCATCCAATCCTCGCGTTGTTAGACCACATCACTCACTGTGGGCGTTGCATGAGATAAAAGGTTGCAGGACAACTACACTGGTCCAACTTCAAGCAATTCTTTGCCTTTAAAACACCAGTTACCTTCTTTTCACCATGGTGTCGATCTGGATGCCATGTGAGTGCACACTGTCGAAACCTGTTAGTTGGACCCAGCCATCAAGTGGACCCTGCATTCTTGTCAGCATTGATACCAGAAAGCTAAGAAGCGCCCCCAAAGTACTGTGGCTAAAAGCTAAGTTGTGTCAATACCTCATGAGAGTACCACATTGAAAGGCTACCCATTCCTACACTTTTGTATCGAAGACGATTCTAAAGTCAGCGGTAGAGTAAGCTGCACACTTTTCGGACAATTTCAACTGTTGGTTACATTCACTAGCCAAAATTTGGTGTTCTGAAGCATAGATCTGGCGGCTACCCCAACAAACAAAATACTTACGAAACGTCAATGCAACGAGTGGGTACAGCTCTACTTCTTCAGCACAGGAAGCAAATTTATGTTGCTAAGTCTGGGGGGCCTAACTTTCGGAAACTATTTGGACCAACTTCGGAATCCTCATCCCCAGCTCTCCTGGAGAGGGAAAATGTGCTGACCTATCAAACATGAAGACGTGTGTTCCCACCCAAGGCTTTTGTTGACTTACGCCAGTTTAAGGTCGTCCAGTGTCAAAGGCCCTGCCGGTGATAGGCCGAGTGCTAATCTGTCCGTTGGGGACCCTATGTTCTGTTCACAACCACTTGCATTGCTTGCTGTGTGGGCCCCTGGGGTTGGTCCAGTTCGCGGGTAATTATCTCCAAAACCTCCGAAGATCCTCCAGGTATGGTTCCAAAATTGACGCTTGTACCTGGCATGTTCTGAGTTCCAATTGTCATGATTATAACATTTCTCTGAGCTCCCAGAGGAAAAGTCATCTGGACCCTGTTCACCAGATGTAGTTTTTCCATGACTCTTTTCTCCTTGCCTACCTGCAGGTCCCTCCCAGAGAAGCATGCTTCAGCCCCAAGAGTGCTACAACACATTGTACACCCCTCCAAACTTTGAGAATGGTGGGCTACATAGCGTGTAAATTGTTCACTGTAATTGCAACAGGTTGTGGCTCAAAACTATCTCAGACTAAGGGCAGAGGGGCAAAGGAGAATAAGAGGGAAGGAAAAGTGGGGGACACTGCAAAAGGACTAGATAATAAAATGGCTGTGACCTTGAATAAACTTGTACGACGAAATTCCCCAAACTGCCCCCACAAACTTGATCCACAGAAGGGTTATGGCTTCAGGGTTGATATCCAATCACAATGAGAGATGGCAGGACTCAGTCACACAGACAAGTTGACAGAGATTGAAAAACAGAGGGCGTTTGTTGAGTAAAAGGTGGCAATCCCAAAGGATGTCCAGGAGTCCTGATAAAATAAACTCTCCCAACAGACATGCAGACAAGCACAATGAAGCACAAACACAAAGCCGAGAATGAACTGCTAACCCTTGTGATCCTTGCAAAAGCGTCTCCATTCTTTCTCAAAGCGGCGTGACCAGCTGAAGGTGTTGGAGGTGTGTGGTATCTCAGCACTGGCTGCTGCTTGCTGCCTACGTCTTTCTTGTACCTGCCCCACAGTTCCATTGCCACTACTTCAACAGTCTGTCTCCCTCATTGTAGCAATATTCTGATTTGGCAAGGTCCATCTTGGAGTGTCCTAACAAGGTTCGAACACTGACATGACCAGATTGATTGTAAGGAACTGTTAAGACTCTAATGACATAAGACTTCCTGATGCTGAGGTTTGATGCTGAGGGGTTGTCAGTGTTTCACCAGGCCCTCATACAGTGCTGACAGGTAGCTTACTGGAAGGAAAGACAATGTGGCCTAGTCACAGCAACTATTGGTCATGTTCAGTCACAAAACATATCACTACATTCAGAAGGGATGGACTCTGTGAAACTGTTGCGAGGTGTGCATATTTCTTTGCTGACTAGTCACCTGGCTGGTGGCTCGATAACTTCAATGTCTGCTTCATCTCTCCCTCCACAAAGGTCAATCACACTACTAGAGCAAGCCTTCACCAACGGCACTGTCTCCCCTCATCTTGCCTTTTCATACCCCTCTCCCCAGTTCTGCATGTCCAAACTTGCTTGTGACAAGCACGAGCCCATCCTGCGTGCCCCTCTGATGCTATGTCTGACATAAGTTTTGTTTCTAAGTAAGGAGCAGCAGCCACCTCCAGTGGGTAGAATCCAACACACCTCCCTGTAATCATCGCCATTCATCTCTAAAGACCGCCATTTGAGCAACGATCGCTTATCAGCTGCCCTCTTCTGTCGCTTCACATATTTGTTGTGCCGCTGCAGACCATAGCAGAAACAAATTACCGTGATTCGTTGGCTTCTTAACAAGCTCTTGGCATATTGCAAAAAGCAACATGGAAAATGCTGTGCCTAAATGGCTTCAATACGACACAAGCTTAAAACCACAGCAATGCCGGATCTACATGTGATTTGGAATCTGTGATTCAACCATTACAGTGGTCAAAGTACTTGGATATTGAAGCATTGAATGGAAACTACCTTGCGGCAGGAGTCGGCATCCATGTAACCATACGCGTTCTGCACAAATTACACACTCTGTAATCCTCTTGTCAACCTTTTCCTCTGCGTTTACATGCAGTTTGCACTTCTCACAATAGAACTTGGATGACCACCCACAATTCCGAAACAGAGATACTAACACTTAACAAGCATACGACTACCACCAAGACACGAATGTTCTTCAATTGACACCCTGTGAACATTCATTTCCATTGTCTCTTTCTTGAACTGGCACAAACCTGGCTCTGATGTTCGTGCGTGAATGGGGAATTTCTATGCAGCTGAACAATGTAGATCTGATCCAAGCCAACTGAATATAAAGACCTTCGACCACAAATTAGAAACGTATGCATGCAATCTGTTGTGAAAAACTGAAAACCTCCCACCCTAAAATGCATCTCTTTTATGCCTAGCTAGTTGCGGGATTCAAGTCCAAGTACCGTTTTCCACTTGTTGTCCCACTTCTCGTGACAGGAAGCAGTCCTATGCAGCAACGCAGCACGCATTCCCAACCCCGTCCACAGTGGGGCGCCTTCGGCCGCCATCCGCCCCACCGTGACGACCGCCATGCGGCCCCTCTGATCGGACAAGCCCCTCACTCTAATAAACCCAGAAACTAAGTAGTCACTCACACTACTGCCCACTGTCCACTGTGGACAGTGCACATTCTGAACCAAAATGAAAAGTGTTCTCCCATTAGCGGCCAGTACTCAGTCCCCATCACTTCCTCAAACCCCAAAAATGACCCAGAGAGATTGAACGAGAGATTGTGTGCTTCCTTGACAAACCCAACAAAGGCCACAGAGAGAAAGATTACTACTCCCTGCTTCCTTGACAGACCCAACGAAGGCCACAGACAGAAAGATTACTACTCCCTGCTTCCTTGACAAACCCAACGAAGGCCACAGACAGAAAGATTACTACTCCCTGCTTCCTTGACAAACCCAACGAAGGCCACAGACAGAAAGATTACTACTCCAGCTTCCTTGGGAAATGGGAGGAGATTAAGAAAGGAACATCCAAATGGCACTGATGCTGCAGGATTCCCAGAGATGCCAAACGGCAGGGATCTGTCCATCAAAAGTGTCCAACCTCCATCCATCCAAGGTTTTGTTTTATACTATGCAGAATAATGAACGTTATCCTGAGAGGAGAGAGACAGCCCAGAGAGGGGTGGGTTTGGAGGTGGAGGAGAAGGGGAGATGGCGACCATGGCTGCCTGTTCGCAGGGGACGTCGTCGTTGTCGTTGATGCCGTCATTCGAGGGGCTACGTATTCAGAAGGGTTCGGTAAAGGTGGTTCCTTCGAGTAGTAGCAGCAGTGGTAGCGCATACGAGAGGTTGGAAGTAGTTGCTAATAAGAGAGTGCAAAAGAGACGGCAGGTTGTGTTAACGCAGGACGTGACATACTTGGGGAAGACTGGGGAACTGCTAACTGTGAAGCCGGGATACTTCCGCAACTATCTGCTGCCCTATGGCAAAGCTAAGGTTGCTACAGCTGAGCTTCTCAAATCCATTAGATTGGAAGAGGAAAAGAAGGAGGCTGAGAAGCGGAAGATAAAGGAAGACGCAGAGGGCATTGCTAGAATGTTCCAAACCATTGGTGTCTTCAATGTCAGGCGCAAGGGCGGGCAGGGCAAACAGATTTTTGGATCAGTCACTACTCAAGATATCGTGGACATCATCAAAGCTAATACTATGAAGGAGATTGACAAAAGGATAGTGACATTACCAGAGATACGGGAGGTCGGCCAGTACATTGCAGAGATCAAGCTCCATCCCGAAGTGCTAGCTCAAGTGAAAATCAATGTGATTGGCAAGTAAAGTTTATTTCAAAGTAAGCACTTCAGTGTGACCGAGTGCTTCTTTCTTCTTCTTCGATAAAAGCACTCGGCATTGTAGCAAAATCAATTCAATTCGTTTGCTTGTTTGGAGTAGGCTGCTTAATTATGTTCGATTGGAAGCACTGTCTACCTGCAAGCTAGAAAATGGGGGAAGTGCCTCGCATTGCCACTGTGCAAGGTCAGCCGGGCTATGACACTCTTAATCTATGCCTTTTCTGTTGCTTATGTCCGAGTTCTTCTCCCCAGCAGCCTGTGAGGCTCTGTTGAATTCAGCGATGCACTGTCAATCACCCTGGACGAGGGTTTTTGTTCTCCTTTTACGGGAATGTTATTTGGTGGCAAGGGAAGGAATTTCCATCGCAAAGAGTCTGTTGCATTCTTCACCGTCTGCGACTGTGGCTCTTGTTTTTTACAGTAGGGAGAATACCGAAAACTCACATTGTGTTGAAGCTCCGTGGCCTGGCTTTACTCCCACACACACAGAGACAGACTCATATTTGAGCTTGCTTTGACTTTCAGGTTGTGGTAAAATCGAAAAAATCCGGGGGGGGATGATGTTGTCTTGCACAGTGCTAGTTGGACTTAGTTTTTAGCTTGATCATGTACATGCAAATGGAAAACAAAGAATGAGCGGAATGGTAGAGACCACCCTGTGGGGACGGTGCAGGGATAAGGGGGTTTACAGGTGAAGGAAGGGAAGGATTTAGGGCCTACATGTTTGTCGAAGGTATCCTTGGATGGAGTTTCCCTTCACTGCAGTATGAGTATCATGCAAAAATTCCTTTCAGACATGACACCCAAAGAGGTTGCCAAAGAGGTTGCCACTTGCAGCATTTTATCCAGTCTCCTGAAGAGAGCAGAATGAGTTGCTGTGACAGTGTCTTTATGCTTTTGGAGGGGTCATGATTGTCAACCATACCCTCTGCAGTGCAGCAGAGACTTAAGATCCTTCCCAGAGCTGGCACACAAGGGTTCCTTTCTCCAACCTCACTTAAGTCCCTGTTCAAAGTAGGCAGGTGTGTGTGTGAGAGAGAGAGAGATGGAGAGAGAATGTACTCATTAGACGGTGTTTGCCGTAGCCTTGTGGCCATACATCCTGTGACAAACTGACATCCTGCGACCAGTTTGGGCCGAGCAAGAGGGAACAGACACCACCTATGTGAGGGGCTCCTCTGATAGTGGTGCTTACCTTGGTATAAACAATTAGTTCGGGCTTTCCAGTATCCTCTAGAAAGCCATTCAGACCCCAACAGGGCTAGGGCTTTAGGCTCAGCCTTGACATTTTCGAAGTTGGTGAACAGAGGTGCAGGAGCAATGTTCTTGATGTTGAGAATCCCCGGGACAATGTATCAGAACTGGATGTTGTCTTCAGGCTGCCTGCACATGGTGCAATTACAATCTCCTTTTCCTCTCTGCATCTGTTACTGCTCAAAGGGGCTGGTATGTGTGTGAGAGAGAGTGAGAGAGTGAGAGAGTGAGAGAGATATACACAAGAAGTCCACTGCCCATGATGCAAAATCTTAAGCTTTTCAATTATAAACCCTACTAGATCTAGCCCTGCAGAGTTCGCCATCATTCTTGGATGACTACCACACTTCTCCTGTGCACCTACTTTTTTAAGGATAGATCCTTGACCCCAAAAGGTCTTAAGAAAATACTGGTGACTGCTTGTCATGCAGCAAACCTTGTGTGGAAGCAGCCAAAGTCATCAGATGTCTTACACAGCAGCTGTATGTAGTGCAGAATCTCCTATTACAGGCAGACTTCGCCAATTGATCTGTCATAAGACGTACATAGTGCAAGGGATGCTGGCAAGGTACTGGTCAGATTTCCAAGTTTTAGATGGTATTTGCATTGGAAGCTCATTCAGGTACTTTCCTGAGATCGTGGTGCATATCATCATTGTAGAGAAGCCAAAGTTCAGCACTCCAGTTTCTGAAGCGAATTTGAGCAGCATAACAGTAAGTGTGAGCATGGTTATTACCAGTGTTGGGTGGTTATTTGAATTTCGCTCTAATACCCGGCGGTTACCTATCTGGTTATATGTATATATGACCGGCGGAGGTGAAAAAATGAAGCGACCGGTCCAGTTAGGAACCGGCGGAGTTAGGAACCGGCGGAGGTCACGCATTCAAAAAACCGAGCAAAAAACCTCTTAAAGAACTGCCCAATACCTGCGGTTATTTGATGAAAACCGTCGGTTATTTGAGAGTAACTGTAACCGGCAGGTTATATCTAGCCATAAAAAAAGAATAACCGCAACCGCAGGTTAATAGTTTTCTCAAATTTGAAGCAACCGGAACCGCTGGTTATGAAAAAAGTCAAGTAACCGCACAACACTGGTTATTACCAGTGTTGTGCAGGTCAGGGTTTTGAAGGCGGGTACCCCGGCGGGTTAGGATCCAGGTTACCTGGACCCGTACCAGGACCCGTGCTATCACAAAAAACCCGGACCCGCCTGCTGGGTCCAGAACCCCTTAAACCCGCTACCCGTGGGCCAATGTAGCGGGTCAGGGTCCGGGTCTTAAATTTAGTTGGGGCATACGGGGTCCACCTTAGATCTGGTAGGTTTTGTCATATGTGTGGAGGGGACCAGCAGCAATAGGCCACTGCAGCTGCCAGCCCCACCACCCACCACGTTGTAGCCCAGTGGTAATGCCCACATACCACCTCAAAAGCGGTTGTGGGTTCAATCCCCGGAGTGGTGTCACAAAAATGTGCCCTCTGGGACCATAATTTACACCTCCCAAAGGAGACGTCATATATTATTATTAGGCCAGATCCCACACATCCATGCTATAGTGATCTACCCTTGAGGCATATTACTATTCTTAACATGTTTAAAGAATTGATATTGAAAAATAGAAAATGAACTCAAACTTAATTTAATTCTTATTCATGGTATACATATTCATATTCATGGTATATTTTGAAGGAATGTCTCTTAAAATAAAATTCATTATTAGGATTTAAAGTTTTTCCAGCCAAAAATAAATTTATCCCTAATTAATCTTAATTTTCTAATATATTTAATCAATAAATTAGGACCCGGATCCGAACCCGTGAACCCGCTAATATTTCCCAACAACTACCCGGACCCTAACCCGAGTCCGTGTTGACAAACCCGGACCCCCACCCGGACCCGGATTTTTCAAATTTCAAAAACCCGGATCCGGACCCGGACTTGGCTCCGAAAAAAAACCCGCACCCGGACCCGGCGGGTTCCTTAAAAAGGCAGAACCCGCACAACACTGATTATTACTTTGGTTGTTCCTCCCTGATTGCATTGTTGGATTGGGTCAGGGATCAGAGGAACTCAACCTAAGCAATTTTGTCCTTAAGAAAGAACACTGAATTTTAGAATGATCTATTTCTTCAATTTGTCCAGTATCACAGGACATATTCAATGAAGCATTATTTACATGTCTTCTTCAGAGTGTTGTGTCCAAAGCACCTCAAGGGACATAGTTCAAGGGAGTGACCCTCCCTGGGTCTTATGTTATGTCCCAAGTGTACCTAGTGTTGATGCAAGATAGTGATGTTGTCATTCTCACTTTGTGTAATAGGGCTTAAAATGGGCTCCGTGAACCTAAACCAACTTGCAGCCGGTGTATCTCTAGGTCAAGGCCCTTGATGACATAGTCTGTTACATTGTAAACACCGGTTTGTAGTAATTCTCCCCTCTGCTTTGACAGGCGGGCAATCTCGCCCTTGTTTGACATCGCAGATGATTCTATATCATACCTTCTATGACCCATGACCTTGCTCGCAATATCACTGGGTTCTAAGTGAAGGGAAGGGTCCTCCAAAGCTCCAGTTTTTCCTTTACTTTCTGGCTCCTGAACTATACACACCTCAAGCAAACCTTTCTGCTTCTGTCCCATCTCAGCAAGAGGCTTTTCGGATGAAGCTTCAAGCCCAGTTCCAGGACTCTTACAGTGGTTATCTTGTGAGTCCTGAAAGACCCGCAAGTCTGTAACACCCTTTCCACCCACAGCTTCAGCTTGTGTCAAAGTTTCAATGCTGCTGAGGGTTTCTATGCCACTGACATCAAGACCCTCTTCCCCCAGCTTCTCAGGAACACTTTGTAAGACAGGGGCTGGTGCTGCCTTCATAGCTCCTTTCTCATACAGCTGGAGGTGCTCCAACTGCTCCTTCAGCTGCAGCAGCTCCAACCTATCCTGTCTCACTTTCTGTGCCTGGGACTCCAGAATAGATGCAACCGACTGGGCATCAAGCTGGTCCTGCAAGTGCACCACCAGCTTGGTTTCTGCCGCAGTATGCTCACGATGAAAGCTTGCCAGCTGCTTCGCCATCCTCAGCACCTACTTGCAACTCAAGCAGCTTTGGTATTGCAGACACAAGTGTCTATAATGACCTCACTGGATCCAGTAACAGAACTAGCAAAATAGATATTGCTGGAAGGTGTTGATGGCAATCAAGGGATGTCAGCGGAGTAAGTCAATAGCATGTAGCCTTCAGGTTCAGATCAACATGAACTGCATTGTCAGTGCACTTTTGAGTAACAGTATAGACATCAGCGGCACTCCTCCAGGTTTGGAGACTTAGGTTTCAAGTTATAACTCACTTTCCACAAGCATGACTCGAACAGAAAATTCTGGATTCTCATTAAAAGGTGGGATCCAGATTTGATATAGTTCTTCTATGTATTTTCATTCTGCCTTCCATAGATGTACAGCAGGTCACAAAATCATTGTCACATGTTAGTACCCTCGTTTTTCTTCATGTTTGTGGATACCTGAGCTTTGTAACCATTACTCGCCTGCACAGCCAACTCAGCTCTCCTCTGACAGTCACTACAACACTGCTTCAAGGCAGTGATCTGGGATACCAGTTCAGTCTCTGAGGTGCCTCTCTGTGTAGCTCGAAACTCCAGAAACTGTTTCTCTAGGGTTGTCAAGGATGCATTAGCAGTGGACACTCTCTGCTCCAGCATGGCATGCTGCTCCTGGAGGGCAACATACTTGGAGTGTTCAAGCTCAACCCGATGCTCACACTCACCCTGCAGCCTCTTCATTGCCACCTGGAGAACGACATGCTCTAAGTGTCTAGTGAAGGAAAATGAAATTGCAGAATCTAAGCTGGTTGACCGACTGAGCTCTGTAAAAGGATTTGTTTGAATGCTTCACCTGTGCATCGGAGGAACGCCTGCCATACTCCCATTTGAGGGCTGCTTGACGGTGTGTAGATTCTTCCTCTGCAAGAATGATGGCCCTCTCTCTCTTCTCCAACTTGAAAAGCTTTGCCCTGTTCTCAGACAAACCATACCACCAAGTGTTAAAAGCAACAATGAGAATTTGTACAGTAAGACATTGCTGCAGTGAATCTTAATGGAACATAGGCTAAATGACTATCAACTTTTTGCAGGTTTGTTCTGAAAGAATCCCCGGAATTTGTGAACAACAAACATTTCAAATCCATTCAATGATCTAAGAAGCTCACTGTAGCCTGCACTCTATATTGGCCTGTTCTAACTGCACAGAACGTGTCTCAAGCTCACGGTGCTTATTTCTCTTAATCCATTCCTCTTCAAGCATGTTCATCCTGGCAACTTCTTTCTCCTTCATTTCAGCTTGCCACTTGGCCTCCTCTGTGCGGCGCCACATTTCAAACTCCCATGTCATTTTGTATCCAGGGTGTTGCCTGTTTTCTTCTACCATGATCTCTTTGGGGTCCAACTTTTCACCCACATATGCAAGACGTCGCTTGGGAGGGCTCCTGCTCCTCTTGTTGCTGGTGACTTCACTTTCAGATCTTGTTTTACCCACTGGAACTTTACTTTCATCTGAATCTTCAGTGCTATTGTCATCTGGCAGTTTACTTTCCTCTGCCTGACTGTAGAAACCTTGTCGGCTAAAAAGACGGCCCACATCTAGTCTTGGATCATTCCAGCCAGGTTGACTGATTCTTCGAGGGGGACCTCCAACCCTAAGAAGTTTATTCTTGTTGAAAACCTTCACAGGACCCAGTTCTTGAACTGCCAGCACAACGTGTACAGACCCAATCTTTGCCTGCCATTGATGATTTCCTGCTTCAGAGTGATTTACATTGACTGAGGTGAAGGCAGAAGGGACCTCAGACAGGGATGATTTTTCTAATCTCAACCTGGCATCATTCGGTTAAAGTAACATCCAGTTTTGGTGCCTTAGGTGGATGAACATATGTAAGCAGATCATTTCTTCAAAGGAAATGACAGGCATATTTCTGGCTAAGCATGAAGCTGGTTATTGGTTACCTTATCAGTTCTGCCCAGGGTGGGAGCTCCAAAGACAGGAGCATGGATTTCCAGCAGGGGCTGCTCTATCAGCCGGTTCATGGGTATATATGCGACTCCCACCACAATGTCTGCCTCGTACCTGTATCATGTCATCATGCATAAGCTTTTGGTCACCTAACCTATTCCATGGCCACACCCGGGACAAAAACAAAACATGCAGTCACCAGAACATCCAACATGCTACAGGGACCCTTAACATATACCGCTCACATAGAAGGCATAAAATTGTGATTGAGCTGAAGTTGTGTGCTCTTCATTAGATCTTACCACCCCTAACCAATCCCCAAGTTTGAGAGGCACCAATTCATTTTTCATCTTCCCACTAACAGAGGCCCCATGATCCAAGTCCAAACAGACAATTACTATCTTATGTCATAAATCCATGGATGTAACAGGGTAGTTGGCAGATGGGCAAATAGCTGGCCCCCTCGTTGTCTAAAGATTATGAAGTCAATTGTAGACAGATCAATCATCTGAGTATCGATGAGGATAGGCCTCGACACAACTTGAAGGGAATTGTTTTCCTGAAGCATGTCCTGGAGGCATAATTTGCCAGAAGCAGCTTGCCATATGTTCTGCCATTTTAGATATCAACAAAAAATCCTGGAAGCTGCCAAACAAACCCTACTTGTCGTGGTGAAGAACGTGAATGATGACCTGAGGCTGCAGCGCCAGCATGGCAGCCATGCCATGAAAAGAAGCAGGCAGCTCCAGCGTAACATAACTGGACAGTCACCCATCATCGCCACCCCACATTCAATGAATCCATCAGCCCTCTGTGCTGTGGGTGTGTGCTTTGCCTTTGCCCCCTCTGTTTGTCCAACCCACCCCACAACCAATTGCATTCTCATAATTAGACCTTAACTTATCTCACTTTATAAAAGACACAAACATGAGAACACACAGATGAACTTCTTTAGATGCCGGTAACAAATGTTCCAAGCTCGAATCATCCTTCAAAGCACTTGATAATTTTGAGATTCTTCAACAACCGTAGATGAAAGGCAAATCACAGGTTCAAATTGACATACAATCAATGGCAGATGACTTGTGCAATCTCACAAGAAGTTTGGTTAATATTGTTATTTGCCTCTGGGACAGACAGAGAAATGTCGTATCTTCAACTCCAGAAAAAAGCAGCACACCACTGTACTCAATTCCTGTACAATTATCTTTCAACATAATTTTTTTCTGGAGGGTTTACACATGGAATTCATTGAACCAATCTTATCTTGAGTCCTTTACTCTATGCACCAGCATTTTCCATCTGCGTCCATCTAGAAAATTTGGTGAGAGATCTTAAGAGACAACCCCACAAAAAGGACCTCCATGTTGCTTCTCCCTACATACATGTGTGCCTATGACAAGGATCACCCAAATCTTGTGTCATACAGATAGCCCGGCGTATTCTTAACTCCATATCCAGAGTTGATTAGAAAGTGAGGAGAACATTTCCCTACTCAGCTTCAATGAGGTTATGACAGTTCAATGCTCAAAGTCTGCTGGAGTGCAGCATCAATGCAAGCAGGCAGAGCAACACTGGGGTGACATTCTGTTCTATAGCCACAAGGCTTAAGCATATCCATAATGGCAAATTAATGCGCCTCACAAATTGCAAATCCAACCTCTGGAAATTGGCAAGGAGAAGTTTTTCCCTTCTGCAGATTAAATTCAATGGGGGCCTCCATGAAAAGGCTCATCCAAATCTAGCATAACTTGTACATGCCAGGCTTCAAACTAAGTTACAAGTACACAGTTTGACTGACAGATCTTGTTCTAAGATGCTCAACGAAGCATTCATGATGTAAATGAAATGTGTGATAGACATTCAAGGATTCATTGCAGAATGTACCATGCAAAGTAGAGAGAGAGAGAGAGTCAGAGAGAATGAATTCGGGCTGGACAAGATGAGAGAGAGAGACAGAATACCCATTACGAATGCTGACTTCAGTGCCTCTGCTGACTAGAACAGGAGGGTGGAAACGGAGAGGGGTAGAGACCTTCGAGGGAGTGTTACAGGAGGCCACAGCCAGGCTCACTAATTCTGCTGGTAATAGAAGCCGAACAGATGCATTCACTGATCGCCTGGGTAAATGCATGTTAGCCTTAAAGCTTCGCACATCTACGCTTACGCGGAATACTCGAATTTCTTTGTCTCGTCTTTTACCCTCTGTTTCTCCCTCGCCGGGATATGCTCCATCACCGTCGCTGGATCCTTCCTCGGGAGAACCCCAACCCTCCATCGGTGGACCTCCCTTGAGAACAAAGCAGCCCCGCCTACTAGTTCCAGGAGTGTCCTTCTCTCTGAGTCTCGACGTCTTGGCAACGCATGATAAACCTTTATATGTTCTCACCTCTCACACACGCACTGTCGTTTAGGCTAGTAGCTAAATTTTTTCGTCGGCACTTTTTTTGGAGCGAGGGGGAATGTAGAATATATAAGAAAGCCACCCAACCGAGCTTCGCAAGGTGGCTGAAACCTCCACCTTTCTCTACCTGCAAATTCTGCTAGTGCTCATCAAGTTTGGAGAAAGATCCATTTCCTTGCAGCGAGGAGGCTGCACTGACGAACCCCGGCCATGAATCAGCTTCAAGAAGAAAAGCACCCAGAGATTTTCAACCTGTCGAAGCTCTCACAATGCTCCAAAAATTGCAGAAACCCACAACCCAGACAGAATGCAGCGTCACACAAGAAAGAATGCAGCAACACTGACAGATTCTGCACAGTGACAGATCCAAGTATCCACCGTTCCGCAGCGATCTGGGAGGCATGGAAAGCTGCACAATCCAACAGGCCCTCTGCACACTGCTGCATCACAGGGAAGCCAGGGTTAGTGCTAACCGTCGCCCCCTGCGAACTTCCCGAATAACGTTGCCAAGAGCCCAAAACAAAACAAATAACCCACTCCACGACCATGCATACAATTATCCCATATCGTTTGCCCGCGCTTGTTTGTGCATCCCAGTATAAAGCTACCGCTACCCCTACAAACCTCTGTTTTATCGCTTCTGATGGAGTTGCAATGACATAATTTACATATGAAACAGCCAGTGTTTTTGCTGCTTATGAATTTGAGTTTGGTTAAGTGCTAAGCACAGCTGGTCTTAACCAGTGTTGTGCGGGTATATTGATTTCAATATACCCTTAGGGTATAAGTAAATTATTTTTGTCAAATCATTTACCCTCCGGATATGGATAAATTGAAATCTCAAAAAATTATTTACCCTCCGGATATGGGTAAATTAACTTTTCAGATTTCTATATAACCCCCGGGTATGGATATATATGCCAAAATATACCCTGAGGGTATGACTAGTTTCCGGGCATGGATAGTTATTTCAATTAATATATAATTTAATGTTTTAAAGAATATACGATGTTTTTTATTTTATTTTTTGTTCTTCAATATGTACAAAACACAAAAAATACAATCTATGGTAAAAGAGAAAATTGATAAGATATTGCATAATATTTTGGTGTTAACTTCCAATGAAAGATGGAGGACTCCTCGGAGGTTTGAGATTAAAAAAAAGGCGGTTTACGGCCATCTAAGGGTTTGATATTTTCCCTTCAATAATTTTTAATAAAGTTCTCAAGGGCTACCTCCCCTTTCCAAAAAAAAAAAAAAACACGTTGGCTGGTAGCTAGTGAGCTGGTAAGTGCACAGTGTGTGCCGCTCTGGTGGTTTGGGGTTCGAACCCGCTGCCCTGCCCCGTGTATGGGATTATTCATGACGGTATGTCTGGGCGTTGACTGTCATGTAGGTCTCATGGCCCATAAATGAAAGGGGGTTAATCTTTCCCCCTCCTCAAGGGCTGTCATGTTTTCTTATATATATATATATATACATAAGCGAGATTCGAAGAGGTATTGTTTGGGTTATATGACATTTTAGGAATGATATATATGTAGCATTTGTTTTAGCTGTGATTGGAGCTTTCTTATAGGTCAAGGCTCCCTAACAACACAACAAAAAGAGAAAAGACCTAGCACATAAAGGCTATGAAGGCACATAAAGGCCCTTATATACCCTGATTAGATATACCCTTCATTTTAGCATATACCCTTCAGAAAAGTAGGGTATATTGAGCGTCTTGATGCAGGTAAATATAAGGATAAGGGTATATCATAAAAATATACCCTGATATAAGGGTATACATCCGGGTACCTAAACTTGCCACACCAGGGTATATATATATCAATATACCCTGATATATCCGCCGGGTATATCAGGGTAATTCATATACCCGCCCAACACTGGTCTTAACTTGACCATGAGAGATACCTCGAGGTGATAGTCAACCTAATGCCAACAGATCAACTCGGCTACAAGGCAGCCCAGGTCTTTTAAACATCAACTCCACAAAATCAATAGGGCTGCATAACGGTCCACTTCAAGTCCAACTAGGCTACAGGACTGATGTGGTGCATCAATTCCAGACTTTGAATCCAGAAAAGCCAGAGAAACGTAATCACGAGAACGTCTCAACTGCTCCACTCTTCATTGAAACAAAGGTTTGACTGGTGCAAGTGTGAGCTTAACCCTCTTAGACTCTCCCCCGTTGATCGCAGTGTTACAAGATTTGGAGATTTCTTTTGACAAGAGAGGACGCTTCCTACCCATAGCTGCGAGATCACGCTCATTGGTCATGCCGTTTTTTGCAGATTGCCCACGTGAGCCTCTGGAGCTGCTTCCCACAACCAAGTCAAATCCCGCAAATACTCTTGTTTCCACATGATGCAGATGTGCACAATCTTATTCCTAGCGCACACCGCCCAACCCAGCCCAACCCAGTAAACTAGAACACACACATACACACAAAGACTACATTGCGAGTGAGTGAATCAACGAACACACCTACAGCGCAAAACGAGAGCTTGCAGAGAGAGAGCTGCGAGACAGGCGGAATGAGATGAGGCCCCGTCATACTTGTATGTCTGTTCACCTATTTTTTGTTAAATCACCTACAGGTGTAGGTATCAAGGTTCTAATCTTAGTAACAGTCCTCAGGGAGTTAGGTGCTATAATGATGCTTACAGATATGTATGAAGTTATATTACCGTGTGGTAGATAGATAGGTCAGGCCAAGTGCTGGCAGCTGGTAGCTATTACTCCATCCTTAAATTAAGTCAAGGGCTTAGCCTAGTTAAATACCATGTGTGTTCATTCTTTGAATTATTCTATCCTAGTGTGTTCCTGAGCTGTTTGTAATACAACAATCTTTCATGGTATCAGAGTAGGATAGGCGAGTGAATCATCGTATGTTTTTCTCATGGCTTTGAGGTCGCTAGGAAGTACCTCCACGTCGGTGTGTAGCATTGCTCCACCAAGATCATAATATCTGTGATTCTAGCAAGATCGTAATCTACGAGCATTGCTGCAGACAATGTGTGTTTATTTTATTTTGCATCTCTCTTTGTATAGTCTCAAGATGGCCAAAGGGGGTAGCAGTTTTTCCATTTCCCAAGAAGATAAGCTTGCTGGAAAGAAGAACTATGAGGTGTGGAAGTTTAAAGTCAAAAACCATCTTCTCATAGAGGATATCCTTGAATGGTTGAGAGGAGGATGGTCTTAGCTGAAGGTCAGAACAGGGATGAGTTTAGGAGGCAGAAACAACGTGCTTACACCATTATCAATCTCTCTCTTACAGATAAGGTGATCCATTATGTCTCCCATCTCAACGAGCCTAAGGAAGTCTAGGATGCCCTAGCTAAGATGTACGATGATAGATCTTCTGCCAGGAAGATGTCAGTGAGAAACAAGCTTCAAGGCATCAGAATGGAGGAGGGAGCCGAGTCCATGGAAGATTTTCTTGAGAAAATTACCAATCTGGTAGCCTAGCTCACCAGCTTTGGTGAAGAAATCAAAGAAGACACTGTCATGGAATATATCTTGAACGCGCAGCCAGAATCATACACTGCCTACAATGATGCGATTATTGTGCAGAGGGAGCTCCCTAATCCACCAGAGCTGATCACGAAATTGTTACATGAGGAGAGCCGGCGAGAACTGAGGGGTCGAAAGTTGAACCACGATGAAGCGTTGTGGGTAAAGTTCAAGCAAGCATACAAACGAAATGGCAGACCAACTTGTCAACAAAAAACTTCATCATCTGTTTGCAATAGATGTGGCAAGGAGGGCCATTGGGCTAGGAACTGTGCAATGTCATATGAGGAGATTCTGAAGGCAAGAAATCAGCAAATTGCCCACGTCGTTGAGGAGGCTCCAAAGGAGTCAGAAGAAGAGGATGACGACGATGAAGTAGCTGAGATGCTTGAGGTAGCATTGGTTGCCCTCAACACTCATGATGAAGGAGTTTGGTCGAAGAAAAAAACCAACCTTGTGGATCGTTGATTCTGACGCAAGTAAGCAGTATAATGCAAAATGGATCAATAAAGCACATAACCGATGTTCTTTACGTCCCTGGCATTACTCGTAATCTACTTTCTGTTAGTGCACTAGCTGATAAGGGCCATCTTGGTATATTTGACTATAGAAAGTGTTTGTTTGTGGAAAAAAAAAAAACCTCACAAATTGATCTTGCAAGGAAAACGAATATCCTCTGGATTGTATAAATTATGGCAGTAGTAATATTGCCTCCCGACAAACGTCCTATAACTGCCAAATGGATATATAAAGTGAAGAAGCAGGCAAATTGTGCAGCAAGCAAGCTTAAGGCACGCCTGGTGGCGCGTGGATTTGAACAGATTGAAGGACTGGATTTTGACGAGACGTTTGCTTCTGATGTTAAATGGGCAACAATTCGGTTCATGATCGCTCTGGCTGTTCACGAAGGATGGCCTATTATCCATCTAGATGTGAAGACGGCCTTCTTGAATGACCTTCTTCAAGAGGAGGTGTATATGGAGCAGCCCGAGGGCTTTGTTGTTCCAGGTTGTGAGGGATTGGTATGTTTGCTGCTCAAGGCACTTTATGGGTTAAAGCAAGCTCCAAGAGCTTGGTATGCCAATATTGATGCCTACTTGAGGACTCAAGGAATGCTTAAGAACAATGCGGATTACAACTTGTACTATCTGATTGAAGATGGCAAAATTGTACTTCTAGTGCTTTATGTTGATGATTTGCTGATCACATGAAGTCACAAGGAGAAGATGGCTTGGCTTCGTGAAGAACTCCTCAACAAATACGAGATGACTGACTTGGGTCTAGCATCTTTGTACTTAGCTGCAGAATTATCTCATATTCCTACAAGTGTCTTTGTATGCCAGTATCAATACATTGTGTCAATGCTGCCCCTTCCCCTTCACAGAGTGATGAGAGCCTTCAGCAGATCGGACACTAGTAGCACTACCGCCTCAGGGGTCCATATCATGGAGAATCTTTGGATTGTCCGTCACATATAGCGTGCCCATGATCGAAGGCCTTCACCTGCTGACTAACATGGATGCACCCAAGGCAGACTCGGCAGTATACCGGAGGATGGTTGATAAACTCATTTACTATTGTAATACAAGGCCTGATCTTGTCTTTTCAGTTGGGATTGTGAGTAGATTCATGGCAGAGCCCCAACAGCCTCACCTTGATGCTGTTAAGCATATTCTCCGTTATATCCGAGGCACACTTGAGTTCGGAATTTTGTACCGCAGGGGCTCCAGCAATAAGCTAAACGGGTTTACAGATGCCGATTGGGCCGGTGATCACAATCAGCGGCACTCTACAAGTGATTACATCTTTCGAATTGGAGATGGTGCTGTAACTTGGTGCTCTAAGAAACAACCCACAGTCGCATTGTCGTCCACAAAAGTTGAATATAGGGCACTTACGAAAGCTGCGAAGGAAACCATGTGGTTGAGGAAACTTTGGGAAGAAGTTGGAATTTTGGGTGAAGGGCCAACTGCAATTCTTTGCGACAATCAGAGCAGCGCTAAAAATCCTGTTTTCCATGCTCGAACAAAACACATTGAAGTGCATCATCATTTCATTCGTGAAAAAGTGGAAAGCAAAGAAATCGACCTCATTCATGTTTCTACATGTGAGCAAGCGGCAAATATCTTCACAAAGCCATTGGGGCGGATCAAGTTTGAGAAATTTAGGAGTAAGCTTGGCATGTGCAGTCTAGCAGATCAAAATGAGATGCTGGCAAAATCTCTTCACGTTCTCGACATCTTGAAGGAATTAGGGTACCCGAGGACTGAGAGGGGGTGTTAAATCACCTACAGGTGTAGGTATCAAGGTTCTAATCTTAGTAATAGTCCTCAGGGAGTTAGGTGCTATAATTATGCTTATAGATATGTACGAAGTTATATTATCATGTGGTAGATAGATAGGTCCAAGTGCTGGCAGCTGGTAGCTATTACTCCATCCTTAAATTAAGTCAGTGCTTAGCCTAGTTAAATACCATGTGTGTTCACTCTTTGAATTATTCTAGCCTAGTATGTTCCTGAGCTGTTTGTAATACAGCATTCTTTCATTTTTATGCTAATCTACTTTTTGCATATCTTTTCCTTAATTTGCTTTAACCTCCTTTCCATACACATGCCTTTCCTCATTTAGCTTCCTACCTGGTTGAAACGCTGAAACCGAATTTGGTCTAATTATGTGTCCCGCACGTACACTAACTCCTTAGATGCTTCGGACATGACTGCATCAGTGAATGTGTGAATCCACTTCACAACCAAAACACTTCTAAAATAATTTGAATCACATCGATTGAATCTGTATACTCCTGTAGCCACCCTTCTCAATTCCACGGTCGATCCCTTGGTCGGCCGTGTGCCTCTGTTGACTAAGGGATTTTATGCTATTTTAAGCCCACCGAAACTACACTAGCTAAGAAGATGTGCTCGTTGTAGCTAAGAAGGCCCTGGAAATGCAGGCCACAAACGCAACTAGAGTTGGTTTAAGGGGAATTATGTAGTGGTAGGGTGTTCATATATATGTCATTCACGGAAATACTAGACTGTTCAAGACCTCAATCCAGAACAGAAGTGAATTGTGATTGCACTGTAAAGTCACGCCTTATTTCAGCAGGGGCAGAGAGAGAGAGAGAGACAGAGTTTAATATGGAAATAGTGTGATATCTAGCTTTTCTCAGTAGGAGTCAGACAACTACAGTTGCTAAAGGTTTAAATTGTCTAAGCTGTTTTGAAGTATCCACCGTTCCGCAGCGATCTGGGAGGCATGGAAAGCTGCACAATCCAACAGGCCCTCTGCACGCTGCTGCATCACAGGCAGGCCAGGGATTAGTGCTAACCGTCGCCCCGTGCGAACTTCCCGAATAACGTTGCCAAGAGCCCAAAACAAAACAAATAACCCACTCCACGACCATGCATACAATAATCCCATATCGTTTGCCCGCGCTTGTTTGTGCATCCCAGTATAAAGCTACCGCTACTCCTCCAAACGCTTTGTCACACGCCCATCCGACACTTGTCGAAGATGAGCTGTGACGAAAACTTTAACACGAAGCAGCCAATATTTCAGCGGTCTACGAATTTGAGTGTGGTTGCGTGTAACCATAGTTGGTCTTAACTTCACCATGAGCAATGGAGATATCGAGGTGTTACTGAACCTGATGCCAACAGATCAACTGGGGTAGAAGGCATCCCAGGTCTAGGACTTCTTAATCTTCCACTTCAAGCGCAACTAGGCTACAGGACTGATGTGGGTGAGAAGGTACAAGGCCAGCAGCTTGACTACAGCGTTGGAGAGAAACACAATACAATCACGGGTGATAAGAACCGCCTCAAAAGCTCAGGCACTGCACCAAGGTGGAGTGGCCCACGTGAGGCTCAAGGGGCCCAAGTTAGAACACCTTATTAGAAGGAGAAAGACAAAAAGCAACTCAAAGCTCAAGTATTGCATGCAGGTGGATTGCCCCTTCCACCTGGGAGAGAGAGAGGTAGAGGCAGACGTGGAGGGACTTGGGTACAGGTGACCAAAGAGTGTTTGACAAATTACTCTGTGTGAAGGACAAAAATAAAATAAGCTAAAATGGTAGAACTGATTATGGAACTTTATGGAATTTTTGAAGGGACCTCAACATAACTTATGGAACTACCGTATAGACAATAGTACTTGCGGAGTGCTAATCAAAGTCAGCTCTGTCCCTTTTCAACCAAAAAAAAAAAAAAAAAAAGTCAGGCTTGGTATGTCAATGGAACTCAATGTGAGAGAACTGAAGGTAATAAGATAACATATGGAACTGAAGCGAACTATGCGAAGGGAGCAGCGATTTGCTTTTGAAATTTGGAGAATAGCATGAGTGGCTACTGAGTCTTGCAAGAAATAGCCGTATATCCTGCTCATCCATTGAAATTTGGATAGAATCATCCTTCTCTGTATTTTCGTCCATAGATATCATCCATATTTGGTAAATTCATCCTTAATTTATATTTTATTTGAAGAAGTTTGGTGATTTCATCCATGGAAAAGCAGGGAATTTGCGACAGAATATTCCACTTAACTTCTTGAGGCCACTAAAAGATTGGCTGGAAGGGATCTGAGTATATTGGAACTCAATGTGATAACACTACATGAGGAGGGTGAGGCCCCACTGCGAATACGGGCCCTCCCTTGCCATAGTTAGGCCTTGAGTTTTAGGAAGGCCCCGTCTTGAAAACGTTACTTTAGGTCAAGCATGGGAGCTTACACGCACAGAGATGAGAACATGTCTTGATTGTTCCCATTGACAGACCATGCGAGAGAGAAAGAGTGTTGCGTAGTTTGTGTGCATGCAATTCGCTCGCGAGAGGCTACTTGTTTTTTTCGCCGGCACATTTTTTGGAGTGAGGGGTAACGTAAAGTATATAAGAAAGCCACCCAACCGAGCTTCGCAAGGTGGCTGCAACCACCACCTTTCTCTGCCTGCAAATGTGCCAGTGCCCATCAAGTTTGGAGCAAGATCCATTTCAGCAACGAGGATGCGGCGCTGACGAGACCATGCAACCCCGGCCATGAATCAGCTTCAAGAAGAAAAGCACCCAGAGATTTTAAACCTGAAGAAGCTCTCCCAATGCTCCAACATTGCAGAAACCCACAACCAGACAGAGTGCAGCGTCACACAAGAAAGAATGCAACAACACTGACAGATCCTGCACAGTGAGTGTGCGCCCACACGAAGAAATCCAAGTATCCACGGTTCCGCAATCTGGGAGGCATGGAAAGCTGCACAATCCAACAGGCCCTCTGCACACTGCTGCATCACAGGGAAGCCAGGGGTTAGTGCTAACCGTCGCCCCCTGCGAACTTCCCGAATAACGTTGCCAAGAGCCCAAAACAAAACAAATAACCCACTCCACGACCATGCATACAATAATCCCATATCGTTTGCCCGCGCTTGTTTGTGCATCTCAGTATAAAGCTACCGCCACTCCGCGGAACAATTCACCGCAAGCCCATCCGAGGCTTGACGAGAGCGGCTAGCGTGAAAGAGAAGCAGCCAACGTTTCGCGAGGTAGTGGATGAGAATGCGTGTTATCAGGTATGTAACCCTTGAGTGTCAAAACTCATTTTCACCCTCTCGTGGAAAATATGACCCTGGCCCACAAAAAACAATTTGTCTAGAGAATCTCTGTGTCCCTGTAAAACTGGCCGTTGGAATTACTTCCCACCTACCACCTCCTACCACAAAAAGTTTCACCAAAATCCAACTGCCAGATCTGAAGATTATAAAGTGTAGAGTGGGGACAAAAAAAAATCTCCACGAAGAACTAGGTGCCCAAAAAAGCAGTTTTTTGCTCGTATTTGGGCATTTTTAATTTTTTCTGTTTGAGAGTCTCAAGAATGTTGTTCCATACCTGATAACACACATTCTCATAAAATTTCAGTTTTTTCTGAAATGTTCTCAAGTGGGCTCCTTTGTAGTGACAAATTGGGGAGTCAAAATATGCCATTTTCTTTGGGCAGGCCAAAATCTCTCTTCCTAAAATTATACAAAAAAATTCAGACGGTCAATCCCTAATCCCTCCGGTTGAAATGTCATGGGCTTCCATATGAAGTCCCTGAAAAACTTTGAGGCCAATCAGCCAATGCACCGCATCCTTAGGTTCCCTGCCCAAGACTTCAAATGTCACACCTTTGGTATAGCCTGCAGGCCTAGGATGTTTGGAGCCGTAGCCCAGAAGGGCGCGGGGTTTGGGAGCTCCTCTGGCTACCCGGCCCTGCTTTCGCGGGGGGGGCCACTCCACCCGCAACCCTATCAAACCCCCTACCTGGGTTTGGCCCACCCGAGATTTTCTCGAGCCGTGAGCTCTGCCGCCATCGCGGCTGCACTCCCTCCAGTCCGGCCTGCTATGAGCCCATCGTGTTGGCTGGAGCAGCCATCTCCGTCGATCTCAGGTTAGGATGCAGGCCTGGGAATACCCAGACCTGCGCAGGCCGCCATACCCACCGGGCAATCAATGGGTTGGGGGAAGCGTGCCGCCCATCCCTTTATGGGGTATCATTCATTCACCCTAACCTGACCGCAGTTGCCATGTCAGCAACTTGGGCAGGTTAGGTGTGCCAAAATGGCCTCAAAAGCTGAGTTGGCCCCCTTCGAATTGATCGAGATCCCTACCCCTTCAGGCATTCACCAATTGGCCAATGTCATATGAAGGGGGACCCAATTATCTGTCCATTGAGCCAAAAAAAAAGGCCAATCAGCCTTAACCACAGGAAGTTATGGCTAGTTGAAGAAACCTAACCAACCCAAAACGGGTCGGTTTGACACTTAAGGGTTAACCGAAGTCAGTGTTTTTCAATGCTCTCATTAACAGGAAGATAATTGCTTTCCCAGTCGATGATTGGCCCTGGATTAGATGTACAAGCTGAAGGGATTCTGAGAGAAATGAGATCAGGCCTACATATTATAGTTTACAAGTCATCTACATCTTTTTCTTCATGCATACACAGCTACGAGTTGGGGGTTGGAACCACATACAATACGACGTAGAGAAGTCGAATGAACTTGAGACTCCTCCAGTTCATTCGACGTGCCAGTGTCGTACTGCACGTCGTATCCGCAATGTCGTATAAACGAGTGGTTGAAACGACATCTTTTACATTTTCCTCCAATTTCCTGCAATAGAAGTGCAAAGGTGCAGTCAGGAAACTTAGAACATGGATCAGGATCTGCTGACGGGTCTTAGGGGCAAGTCGGACAGGAGAACAGTACTAAATTGAGCAATGAGCAACTAACGATGGCACTGCGCCAAGTGCGTACGTGACCAGCTTTAGCTAGTCTATGCAGGCGGCTTTAGGGACTGGCACGATTGTTGCAATCTTCAATCAGTCAATCTTCGGATATTTGTCTTGGTAATCAAAAGCCTCAAAAAGCACTTGTTTGCTTCTGTCACCTTCTTTGGAATACAACTTGCTGCACCAACTAATTCTGTCACCTTGCATCCACCGGCTTCTGTCACGTTCCTTGAAGTGCAACCTGCTACACCAACCAATTCTTTCACCTTGCTGCATCCACCGAGAGAGGACGCTTCCTACCCATAGCTGCGAGATCACGCTCCTTGGTCATGTCGCTTTTTTGCAGATTGCCCACGTTAGCCTGATCTGGAGCTGCTTCCCATAACCAAGACAAATCCCGCAAATACTCTGGTTTCCACATGATACAGACGCACAATCTTGTTCCTGGCGCACACCACCCAACCCAGTAAACTAGAACACACACACCCACAAACTGCAGTGCGAGTGAGTGAATCAACGAACACACCTGCAGCGCAAAACGAGAGCCTGCAGAGAGAGAGGTGCGAGACAGGCGGAATGAGATCAGGCCTTTACAAGGCATACCTGTATGTTTTCCCAAATCTGTTTTCCTATTTTTATGCTAATCTACTTTTCGCATATCCTTTCCTTAGTTTGCTTTTGCCTCCTATACATGTCCACAACCTGCTTTTTCCTCGTTTTTGCGTTGAAACCGAATTTGGCACCTGTAATTATGTGTCCCGCACGTACACTAACTCCTTAGATGCTTCGGACATGACTGATTCAGTGAATGTGTGAATCCACTTCACGACCGAAACACTTCTAAAATAAACCCTACAAGCTTAAATGTACTTTTGCAAAGGCAAATCTAAAATAGGCCTCAGCTTAATATTCTAACTCTCATGGGATGCAGGTATAATCCCTGTCGCATGGTAATGTCCCACAAACTCTTGATCATTACATGGGAGTGGCAACCCCGGAACTCCTAGCGGAGTGGTCGCAGGAAGAAGACCTAGGAGGAACACTTTAGTGAACGAGTTTAAGTTTTGGTCCCCTGACTTTAGCTCTGTGACGTGATTTTGAGCTCCTTCCCTATAGCTATTTGCAATCATCTCCAGGACTTGAGCTTTGTGGAATGGTCCTGAAATGTGGTGCAGGGTGAGTAAGAACATAAAGTAGTGGGTAAGAACAGAAAGTACACTGAAAATATAGATGCCACCCATGCAACCAAGTCTACTAGTTGATCCAGTAACCTCAGATCATAGAGGCTTAGGAGTGTAAAGCCCCATTACTTGCTTACGCCTGGAAATAACCAGTTTCGTCCAAAACGGCGATACACATTCATAGTATATTTTTTTGGCGTATAAAGCCGTTAATCCGTTACAATGATGTTTAGGTTAGGGTTAGTTTAGGCTGGTGGCTTGATCCTGGCCCTTCATTAGATCTAGGGCTACAAGGCAGCACCGTGGGCTTGGGCCTATAAAGCCTCGCCACGCGGCGGGCCACTACGGTTAGGGCTTTTGTATAAAGACGGCGCCCTGACACAAGGTCAGGGCGGTGTACTCGGGTGTTGGTGTATATGTGATTTTGGTGTACAAGTTTTTGGATGAGAGCTGCTTAGTGTCTGATTCGTGTGTTTGATCCTCCTCTCGCGCGCTGCCTGCTCTTTCCGCTTGCCCCTTTGCTTCTTGAGAGAAAAAGAGTATATGCCTCAGGCTTGTTTTATGGTGGAGACGCCGGGTACTGTAGGCGTGGTGGTTCCTGCCCGCACACTGTCAGGATTAGTTAAGTCCTTCGCGGGATTTGCTCTACATCCTGCTGCCTAAGTGGTTCGCTAATGCGTGTTATCGATGACGGCTCCTCGTTTTGCCCTATTTTCTTCTGCTGTTGCTTGCGTTCCAGCCTTTGTTGTTTCATTGGGTTCTCCTGGTGGTAGGGATTATGATGATTTAGGGGAGGCAGGGGCCTGATCACCATGGTTTGAGAGGTCTGACAGCTCTCTAGATAGTTGTGACCCGGACTACTATAACTTTGACAATTTTGTGGATCCAGGCCCTGAATATTTTGAAAGTAGGCAGCAAGCAGCAGATTTGGAGAGAGACATTGAATTTTCGCAGGACGTAGATGATCTGTTGTGTGAAATATGTGACAAAGACTAGCTTTGGTTTGAGCGTGTGGAGAGAGCTGTTGTAGATGATCTTGCTGCACTAACCAGTCATCACGAAGCCCTGTTCAGCAACCTTTGCTTGAACCTAGTGCGGTGATATCCAGGGCCAGACAGCTTGCTAAGCGCGAATTTGAGCTACGCAACGAAGAGCGTCTACCATCCAGGGCGATCAAGTCGCGTTTTCTGAACCATCGTGAATTAACCTGGTTGGAAGTTGGCTTGTATCTGCCTCTTTCTGGTGTTCGAAGTGCAGAGCTTCATCATGGCCCTCGTGTGGTAGGGCGAAGTTGGTTGTCGTTGATGTTACAAGGCACGGGGGCTTTGATCTTGAGGGCACTACGGTTTCAGCTCCGGCCCTGCGCCTTGGCACCTACTTATTCACAGTTAATTGATGGTCTAACAGGTGGGGCCTTGATAGTACAATCATCTGATCTAGTGGTCTTGGGTGTGGGCACTACCTTTGCTTCGCAGCGAGTGGTTCGCTCGAGCGCGTTTGAGAGATTAAATGACTGTTCAAACTCGACTGTGCTTTCGCGCACCTGGAGAGAGGGTGATACCATCCGCGTTGGCTTTTGGCTTAAAAGAGCTGATGGTTGGGAGTGGCTGGCGTTGGGGATCTACGAGTTACAATCACACAAGGCGCTGAGGATGGTGTATTGTTCCACTTGGGTTTCAAAAGACAGCTCGCTAAGTGCTCGGCCCACGCTCCACATCCCTGCGGCTTAAAGGTTATGCCTCCAATCCAACCTCGTTTCTTGCATGCTAGGTGATTCTAGTACCGATATTGGTTGTTCCTGAACCTAGCTCCAAAATGTTGCCTTGTGTAGCTATGTGTCAAACACTTGGTCACTAAAAAGCCTCATATTCCCGGTGTTATTGTCCTTCTTACTTTTTGGAAACATGTGGGTGTCCCTCACTATTAGTCTAAGTTCATCCCTCATTCACCTCTACTGTACTTTCGGCCAGCGGCTCTCCTGAATTATTCATGGACCTCTGTCTTCCAGATCTCAACCAACAACCTGCAAGCAGGTAATTTTATGGTGAGTGATGATGAATTTTTGAATGTTGGGACAATGGGGGCAGTTGTAGAGTCCCCAACTGGTATTCCATTAGTTGATGAGGAGTCTGGGATAGCCACCCTCGAGGGCCTTTCTGTCTATGATCGGCGCGATGAGGCCTTGGTGGCTAGATGGACTGAGCCTACGCTGGCTAGGGAATTAAACATTCTGCCCTCCCATCCTCCTCATGTCCAGGGGATCAAAGGGTCTGGTTCAGATGTATGGGCTACTCCGAGCAGTATGCCGGCCCAGGTTGCTAACTTGAGTCCTAGGGTGCTGCCTGTTGTGAATTTCCCTAATCCCACTCTGGGGGGAGGGAACTTGTTGCCTGTGAATTCAGGTATGCATGTGGGCAGTCTTCCTGTGTTGAACGTGCATGGTGTTGTTCAAGGTAGGGGTGTCATGATGCAAGGGCCCTCTAGTATGTCTGCTGCTCTGCCTCCTGCCATAGCTGGCCAATGTGTAGGGGCTCTCCCTGCTGCACAGGCTGGGGTGCTACCACATCTTGTCTCTAGCCATGGGTATGCATGCTAGCAATATCCCTCTTAGCAATATCAGATCTGTGTCAACACAACCGGTGGGAGTAGCATCCACTCTTCCCATGAGTGGCATGCCACAAACCCACTTGCAATCTACTAACTCTGCTGCTCAGCCAAGTGTGGCAATACCTGCTCTTCCCATGGGCATGGTGGCGTCATGTCTGTCAGCCTCAACTGCTACAGGATCAGTCAGTAATAATAATGTGAGTTATAATTCTGCATCTAATGTTGGATATGTGCATGGTAATGCATTTGTTTTGTTTCACTAACCTTTTATACGTTCATCCAATAGCTGCCACCAAGCATTTGTTTATCATTCGTTCAGATATTTTAGTTGTTATGTTTCACTACCCTTAACCAGCATACGATTAGTTTATTATTAATGTGTTGGGTCAGTGAAAAAATAGTTAAATATTTTTACTTCTTATTATCCACATATATATTGCTATATAATTTATGTATTGTTATTACACGTGCCATTGCTTAACTGGTTGTCTCAGTCAACTCATTTAAGGTAGTCAAAGTCTCTCACTACAGTCAAAATTTTCACGGTTGTCTAGCACCTCGAATATTTTAATATAAATTTTGACTGCAAAATGGTTGGATAAGTCGAAAGTGACAACAGTCAACGCCAGCGTCAAACTAAATCGTCGAAATTACATAGGGTGTGTTGTAGTGGGAGTGCCTGAGAATTTCAAGATGGCGATCTTTAGGATGAGCATGAAGGGACCAGCTCGTGACTTACTTCATGCAGCCGTCATGGATGATCCCAGCCTCAACTGGGCAACTCTAGTGGAATGGGCAAAGACCTTGTTCAAACCTCCTGAGAGGCCTCTGGATTGCTTTACCAAGCTTTCGGACAGAACTTACCAACCTGGGGAATCTTTGTGGAAGTATTACATGGATCTTAAATTTGTTGCTGTTGAAAACATCATAGACCCGACAGAGAGGGATCGTATGGTCAAAAGGTATTTTCTCCTTGGGTTGCCTTCCACTATTCAGAATTGGGCTCAGCGACGTCATTTTGTTGATGACAAGACTATGTTAGCAGAAATTAATCTTAAAATGGCAGACTTGACTGACAGCAAATCAATGCACCATCGTGCCAAGTTTCAAGCTCCAGTGGGCTCAAAGCTTGGCATGTCTGCAACATCCGCACCCTATGTTCCTCCTGCTAAGACATATAAAGCTGATGATTTTACTCTTCAGGGGTTGGCTAATACTGTGGGAAGTCTTAGTGAGTCTGTGGCCACTCAGTTCGCTGCCATGCAGGCTCATCAACAGAAATGGCATGGCAGCCTCGACACAACCAAGGAACAACAGGGGGTAACAATAGAGGTCGAACCCAGACTAGGCAAGCCTATGTGGGCAATCGTGCCGCCTGTTACATTTGTGGGTTTTTTGAACACTGGACGAAGCATTGTCCAGACAGAGCAGGGTTATCAGAGCTGATCAAGAACAAGAAGACAACTAATGGCTTTTCCCCTCCTTTAAACTAGCACGATCTCTTGGGAAGGGGGCAAGAGGTCCATCATCTACCAACCCTATTTCTTCTGTTCCGATTCAAGCTGTTCTATCTACCAACTTCAAAGCTTTGCATTGTCCTCTCAGTAGGCAGACTGCTGGCCAGCAGATCAGTCCCCTCATGGCCCAGTGCCATATCCACGAGCTCAGCTTTCCCTGTGTGGTTGATACTGGATGCACTATATTTGCCATATCTTTGAGTGTTGTGAGAGTTCTTGGTCTTAAACTATGCCCTGCCACATGTATTGAGGTGCTTATTGCAGATGGATCCAGGTATGAGCCCTTAGGATTAGTCACTGTTTCCATCAGAATTCATAAGAAAGAGGTTGTGGTTACATGTATAGTCACCATTGGAGATCAATTCCTTCTAGGCCTTGACTGGATGGCCGGAGCTGGTGCCACCATCAGCCTAGCTGACTACTCCCTTCGCTTTAACAATGGAGAAGGGCATGAAGTAGTGGTTCTCTTGAAAGCAGTGAAGATCAAGGTTGGGTCTGCTACAGCCAATTTGTCCAGAGTCCAAGCCCTGGTAAAGGAGGTACAACATAACTCTCACTCCAACCTCGATTGGAATGATTTCTACAAGTTTTAGCCTGATCTTCAACTCTTATATTAGTGGCATGTTCCTGGTGTTAGGGATAGGACAGGGGTGCCCATAGCTATTCCAAAGAATTCTACTCTAATTCGTGCACCTCTCAACATCACCATCCCTGCCTTGACCCAAAGGGTGGTTAAGTCTGGTCTGGTTTTCTTGTGTCCAGCTGCTCATTTCCTAGAAGTTGAGGGTTGGAGGAGATTGACTGCCCTTAAGCACTGCCTGGTGGCCACTGGTGTTTTTGATAGAGGATATAGACAGGAAGTCAAGATCCTGATTGCTAATCCTGAGCGCTTCCCTGTGACTATTAAAAAGGGGCAGGTTCTGGCTCGCATCACTGCTCTGCCCATTGATGAAATACAAGAGGTGCACGCTGGCTTTGGACTTGAGGCCATTGGCATCCAACATGGCCCCTTAGATGAGGTTGCTGCCTTTGCTACAGTTGCTCCACCACCTGTCCCTGATCTCAGTCCAGAAGGTAAGAAGGCCCTCACCAAAGTCTTATCTAAAATCAAGTTGGGCACAACTCTCTCCTCTGAACATTAAAGGAGGAAGGTGGAAATGCTTATTGCAAAGAACCTAGATGTTTACAGTTTGGGATCCACTGATCCAGGGCGCACTCCTATTCTCCAACATGACATTGTCACTGAAGGGGCTTCTATTAAACAATTTGCTTACCGTGAGAGTGTCAAGGAACGTGCTATAATTCAAGAAAAGGTATAGAAAATGCTTGATGATGGCGTGATTAAGCCTTCAGTTTCTCCTTGGGCCAGTCCGATTGTCCTGGTTGGTAAGAAAGATGACACCACCCGTGTTGACTTCAGGAAGCTGAATGACATCACAAAAAAAGATGTCTACCCACTACCGAGGATTAATGAGACCTTGGATCAATTGCATGGTGCCACAATTTTTTCCTCCCTTGATCTTGCGTCTGGCTTTTGGCAAGTTCCTCTTACTGAATCTGCCAAGGAAAAAACCTCATTTGTGTGTCGCATGGGTAAATACCAATATGAGACCATGCCTTTTGGTTTATGCAATGTCACTTCTACAATCCAACGCCTCATGGATATTGTCTTGGGCAATCTGCGCTGGGAATGTGCTTTAATTTATGTCGATGATATCAATGTTTACTCAGCCAGTTTTAAATGCTCACCTAGTTGATCAGCAGCGTGTTTTCAGCAAATTGCGCACTGCAGGTCTCAAAGTAAAGCCCAAGAAATGTGAGTTATTCGTGCCTGAGCTGCACTTCCTTGGTCATGTTCTATCCAAAGATGGTTTGCTTCCTGATCTTGCCAAGCTGGAGTCTGTTTGGGGCTTTCCTATCCCTAGGGATAAGCATTGTATCAAATCCTTCCTTGGTCTGGCTTCTTATTATAGGCGTTTCATAAAGAACTTTGTCAAGCTTGCTCACCCTCTAACCAAGGTGTTGTGCAAAGATGTCGGGTTTGAATGGACCTTCGCCCAACAGGCTGCTTTTGACACCCTTCGCAAGGCCTTGTGTTCAGGTCCCATCCTGATGTTTCCCAATTTTGAATTACATTTCTTGCTTCAGACTGATGCATCGGATGTTGCCATCTCTGCAATCTTATGTCAAGTTGTAGAAGGCAAAGAGCATGTAATAGCCTAGGCATCTCGTCGTCTAGATCGTCATGAAAGGAATTATTTCATATCTGATAAGGAGGGTCTAGCCCTGGTTTTTGATGTCAAGCATTTCAGGCAATATTTGCATGGCAGCCCGGTTTGTGGTAGAGACTAATCATCTTCCACTAAAAGCTCTTGTTAAGCCAAGGGAATTTCATCGCAGACTTGCTAGATGGGCTATGTACCTGTAGGAATTTGACATGGATATAGTCTATAAGAAGGGCAAGGAAAACACAAATGCTGATGCACTCACGCGGGTGGACCCTAAACCCTAAACCCTAAACCCCAACTGTCAGCAGGCCTATGCTCACCTTGGATGATCTTGTTGCTGCTGATGCTGCCCCTCCTCCTGATCTTGCCCCTCTTCTCAACCTTCTTTGTGCAGATCAGCAACCGTTGGCCCTCGATTCTCATGGCATATTGGCTGTATGGGGCTAGTCTAGCCTATTAGATGAACTTGGTTGATTTATTCGTGTGTTAGTGTGTATGGTGGATCTATCGCTTCGCGAGAATTCGGATAGTTTGGTGGAAGTTCCCTGTTGTGTTTCCGTCCTTCTCTTTCCCCGGCCCCCAAGTTTGTTGTGATTCGGCTGCTGCACTCCGGTGTGACTATTGGCTTGAGCCTCAAGGCTTGATTTGGTTGTCCATGAGTAGTAACAAATGAGGTAAATGTATCTCTGGCTGGAGATCATAGGGCCGGGGCAGGCACTCCAGACCACCTTATCTAAAACCCATTGTCTATCTCTCATATGCAGTGCAGTCATGGCTGATCAGCTACATGCTGCGCTACTCCAGCGATGCCAATCAGGGCGTTCGTCAGCTGGCCTTTCCGAGTCCTTGCGTACACAAATTCTCTATCATGTGTCTATTCACCGTTTTATGGGTGATAAGCTTTTCAAGGAGCTCACTAGAGGAGGGGTGCCATGCTACTTAGAGGTACCATGGAGCCAACTGAATGCTTTATTGGAGCGTTTTCATTGTTTCTTGTATGCATGTCACCTTGGTATCAAGAAGACCGTGGCCCGCATCCAAGAGGTTTACTATTGGCTGGGAATTCACCGGGATGTCGCGGAGTTCATCTCTAAGTGTGAAGGTTGTTGTGCTAACATTGCTCTCCCTAGGACCCGGATCTTGTATGAGCTACAGCCTTTGCCTGTTACACATGCTTTTGCTCGTGTTGGCTTTGATTTGGTAGGACCCCTCACACTCACATCAAAGGGTCGAAACTACCTTTGTGTTGCTACCGACTACTTGACTAAGTGGGTAGAAGTCCGGCCTTTGCGTTCCAAGGCTAGTGATGTTGTAGCTCAGTTCTTCTTCAATGAGATCCTTATGCGGCATGGGTGTCATCGGGAGATACTAACAGATCAGGACAAGGAGTTTTGTAACTAGCTCCTCACGGTGGTTTGTTGCAACTTCGGTGTCAAACATTCCACTACCGCTCCATACCATCCCCAGAACAATGGCCTTACGGAACGCTTCAACCAAATTCTTTGCCGAATGTTGGAGAAGAATAGCGCACTTACCAGGGAGTGGGATACATTTCTTCCCCCTATTCTCTTTGTTTATCGCACCGCCGTGCATGCTAGCACCAAGAAGACTCCTTTTGAGTTGTTGTATGGTCGCAAGTTTGTTTCTCCTTTGCATTCTACCCTTCTTATCTCTATTGTTGCTGATCTGGTTGATCTTGAGACCTTTGTTGAAGATCTTCATGCTCGCCATGCGGTGTCTATCCATGATGCCAAGACGAACATTGGTAAGGCTCAACTAACCCAAGCCCGTAATTTTAACAAGCGTGTCAAGTATTCTAACCTGTTTCAGGTGGGACAGATCGTGTGCGTTCGATTACAGCATGGCAAGCATGCATGCAAATCTAAGCTCAAGATTGACGGTCCATACTATCAGATTTTACGTGGGCGACGTGCTCTTCTTCTTCCCCAAGGCTCTAACACTGAAGTACGGGATGAACCTGTTTCCTTGACGGACTTGGTGCACTCCGAACTAGTTTTTGATCTCATGTATATCAATGTGGAGGGGCGCATTGTGGGGTGATGTCTTGATCTTCTTAGCGATCTACTTCAGCTTATTTCACTTCTCTTCTCAGCGGCTTAGTCTTAGCGGCTGCTGCCTCTTGGGGTCCTCGGACTTGGCCTCTCTAGGACTTAGAACATTTTATGACATCTCACCATTTGTACTCGCTACACGGTTTTCCTAGCTAGGGGTTTTGTCCTCTGCCCAACTTGCAGGTGCCAGGTTTTCCCTTGGTAGGATTTCACCCAACAGTGGAGGGTGATATTATTTTTTATGGGTTATTTTTTCATTATTTGTTTTCCTTCACGGAGCTCAGGATTTTTCGTGGGGGATAGGCTTCACAGATGTAAAGCCCCGTACTTGCTTAAGCCTGGAAATAACCCGTTTCATCCAAAACGGCAATACACATTCATAGTATATTTTTTTGGCGTATAAAGCCGTTAATCCGTTATAATGATGTTTAGGTTAGGGTTAGTTTAGGCTGGTGGCTTGATCCTGGCCCTTCATTAGATCTAGGGCTGCAAGGCAGCATCATGGGCTTGGGCCTATAAAGCCTCGCCACGCGGCGGGCCACTACGGCTAGGGCTTTTGTATAAAGACGACGCCCTAACACAAGATCAAGGCGGTGCACTCGGGTGTTGGTGTATATGTGATTTTGGTGTACAAGTTTTTGGATGAGAGCTGCTTAGTGTCTGATTCGTGTGTTTGATCCTCCTCTCGCGCGCTGCTTGCTCCTTCCGCTCGCCCCTTTGTTGTGCAACTTCGCTTCTTGAGAGGAAATGAGTATATGCCTCAGGCTTGTTTTAAGGCTTCATAGGAGAATGTTCCACCCTAGAACCAAGGTCAACAGACACCATGTTAGAAGACACTCAAAATAAATCCATGTAGCACAAAAAGTAGACCCACTTTCACTTGTGGCGGTAATTGCATGCACTACTATGGCACATATGAAGGGAAAAGTTGAGAATCCAATTGGTAAAATATATTACAAACAGGCGCAACTGATTAGCAAATGTTAAATTAGAGCATCATTAGAGCTTACAATCCAATCAGTCAAAGAGGGGAATTAGAATGTATATGCAGTGATCTGCAATCTGCCTAATATCTGAAGAAGCAATTGGTGTGGGGGAGGATGGATGTCACAGACGGCTCTTGGCTTCCCTTCCATATCCCTCTATTTGCAAAAGGTTATTTATTCATGTATTAGGGGGTAGTATTGTTTTCAGAGAAAGGTACATCCAGGGAAACAGAATGGATTACTAGAAAATCTTTACTTTAGGTCAAGCATGGGAGCTTACACGCACAGAGATGAGAACATGTCTTGATTGTTCCCATTGACAGACCGTGCGAGAGAGAAAGAGTGTTGCATAGTTTGTGTGCATGCAATTCGCTCGCGAGAGGCTACTTGTTTATAGTTTAGGCATAGTTAGGCCTTGAGTTTTAGGAAGGCCCCGTCTTGAAAACGTTACTTTAGGTCAAGCATGGGAGCTTACACGCACAGAGATGAAATATGTCTTGATTGTTCCCATTGACACCGTGCGAGAGAGAAAGAGTGCTGCGTAGTTTGTGTGCATGCAATCCCATCGCTTCCAGAGGCTAAGTAGTCCTTGTTTTAAATTCTTGCGTGTGATTCTCCTGCCCTCGGAAGATTTTTACTTTGGAGTGCGGAGCTTGGTGTGCTTGGATAGAAATGTCGCTGGTAGACTATGCGTCTGATGATGATGAGGATATGCCAGATCTCTCTGCGCGGGAGGCTAGCGGGACTGAGAATGGAAGGCCAGTTCGTGATGGGTCATCGCCATCTGCATCCTCCACCCCCCAGAAGTAAGGCCTGCACCTGTTTGTTGTTGTTGTTGTTGTTGCTGCCGCCGCCTTGTGGTCTTTCTTTCGAAGATGGCGACGTCCATAGCTATGGGTTTTCGTCGGTGGCAAAGTTATACCGCTGTGTAGAAGCTTGTGGCCTTGTTTGTTTTGGTTGAAGGGTTAGTGAACGACCGAGTCCTGCCGCCTCTTCGTGCTCGGGCTTGGTCATTGAATTGTTAATTACGGTTGTGGAAGAAGGAAATTCAGATAAGGCCCGACTATTACAGGATATTCGTGTCAGCGTATAGGCGCGCAGAGTATGCACATCTTCCTGTCGTAAGAAATGTAGAGCATGACGAAGAGGCCGCCTTGCGATGTGAAAGAAACTAGAAAGCTCTTTCCGAATCGACCGTGATGTAGGCCCTAAACCTAATACTAGATGTCAGAATGTATGCCATCTACCAAGTCGATGGGCAAGTTGAATGTTCTCTGTATGTGCTCAGATCTTCAAATCACACTTTTTTAAAAACTGACCTTTCTGCTTGCCACGAACGTCCGTTGATGTCCTCTACATGCAGCATTCTTCAGAGTTCCCCCATGTCTTCAAACCCACACAATGCAGGGTTTCAGTCTAGTGCCCAAGTGCAAACTTCCACCACGTGGCCTGTTCGACTGCCAGATGCTGCAGAGCTGCTTAGGGGTATGGAGCCAGGACCGAGCACTTCCAGTGGGGACCACACCTCTAGGGTCGCTGCTGCTGTGGCAACATCCAGGAAACGGCCACAGCTGAATGGGGCCGCACATCCCTCGCACCACACAAAGGTTCCTCGTGGGAATCCGCATCTGCCCCCAAGGAGGCTGCCGGACACTGTGGGTGGCCTTCTTGTCCCACCTCAAGTGAGGGGAAGGTCAGTAACAACTTGCTTGTAGATAATGCAAGTCTCATGTAATCCCAGGTTAGCAGTGCCTGATTATTGAGCATTCCTATACATTGTGTGGCCTTTGGTTTTTTTCTCTTTGCAAAACAATCTATTCCGAACTCTTTAAAGAACCCCTGCTTCTATGCAATCTCAAGTAATTAAGGAAAGCTGGATAGACTCACCTGGATTGTCTCAAATCGGGTCACAAAACAGAAACCATGCTGTAGAAATTGAGTGACTTGATTGTGGCTGCCGACGTCTCAGCAGGAAGGTTTTCGAAAGTGACTTGGCATAGATAATTGTTCCTCGTGGGTGAGAGTCTCTCTTCTCTCTCTCTATGGAGGCAGCTCACACACAGCAGATTGATGCTTTCGTTATGGGATTTCTAGAGTGAATATGGAAAGCCCAAACCAATTGTTTATACCAAGGTAAGTCCCATGTCACAGGTGAGCCTCGCAGAAAGTGTCTGTTCCCTCTTGTTCTGCCCAAGCTGGGTGTGGGGTTTATGGCCACAAGGCTACGGCAAACATCTCATGAGTACATTCTCTACTCCAAGAAATAGGGCATGGGAGAACATTCTTCCCAGACTCTCCCATTTTAAAAAATTGTTCAATATGTTTTCTGTTGATGACAGGAGTAACGTTGCGACAGAGGATCTGGACAAGCTCTTCGTTCACAGGCAGCAGAAAAGACCAGATTAGTATTGGAGACTTTCCTTAATGGAGGCGAATGCTATAGAAGTTTTTGGAAGATTTTCTTCTCAGAATGCTGAGATCTCATGTGACATATCAAGGACAATGGGCAGGCACTTACTGGTGAGTCCCTGTTTTCTCGAGATTGTGGATCTTTAGCATGATACATTTCTTGCATGATTGAAATACCGGTTTTTGCTTCAAACCACCATGCAGTCCATTCACTTTGGAATGTTTGAATGGTCAGCTGGCACTTGTGTGTACTAGGTGAAAAATATGTGGCACTACTGGCACATCGTCAGGGAAAGTCCCTTTACTTCAACACACATGGAGGTTTGGGTGGCTACCTCAACCTATCTGGCTTGATGTTGGCTCAATTGTGCATAGTATTTGGTTAATGCCTGTATGGGTATTTTTAACTAGCTTCTTTGTTTCTTTCCTTCCATATGGCCATGCAAAGACTCAGGCCCCCTTGTAGTGAATTTGAACCGCAATGGAATCCAAGATATTCAGAATTCTTGTGCCTATCTTCCCATGGGAGCTTTTAAGATAAGGACACTTACTTTCAGGTTTCATATATGTCTGCAAACTTTGCTGTTTTTAAATTCTTCTTCCTGAAATTCTTTTCTTCCTCAATTCTTATGTGCTGTTCTATTTCTTCTTGCAAAGAGCTTCTATTTTCTCCTTGTAAATGTTCTGCTATCTATATTGTGGTTACAGGGACAATGTAAATGTGGAGCTTTTTGGTGCGCATTATATAGGGCCAGGATTTTGTTTACTTGTTTGACTTCAGTCATAGATGCTCATTTGGTGTGATGAGATGTGTGTTAAGAAGCTTTCATGTCAAACCTCTTTTCATTAACATTGATATTTGGTTGCAATAGCTCACACAAATTGTCTTACATGTCACATGTACATATACTATCTACCCCTCCTCCCTCATCTTGACTTCTCAAGAAGCAGATGGACCACCTTAGAAGTGTTTGTGGGTTCAAATCCACACAAGTCAGTACTGACTTTCACCAAATATAGCTAACCCTTCTATAATGGGGTCACCATGGTGGAGACCGTCCATACTCGGGGACCTAGTGACTTTGGTGGCTTTTGGGGGAAGATTGGACCAGTGAGCGATCTGGATAAAAATCAGAGGTCTGGCATTACATGTGGATCAACACTTCCTTTTTAAGCAAATCTTCTGTTATTTAGAGGCTCTGGCTGGAATTTAATGGACCATAATTCTTGCAGGGGAGGATTTCTTTGGGGTAACTAGTAACGACGGTTGTCTCTTTGTTATGGGAAGTGTGCATCCATTCATATCCAAGTGCACAATTCAGGACCGCAGCTGGGTATTTTGTTTTTTGGACTTTGTGGGCTATTCTCCTGTTTACTGCACGTTCAGTCAGTTACTGATTGGGTCGTGGAGTTCAAACACCTCTCTTCCTGTGGATTCTCATGTCCAAGGAGGCAGATGGGCAATTGTTGTTGAACACTATGGTGCAAAAGTTTTCAAAGCTGCAGGATTTTTCTATACATGCCTCAAGCTGGCCTCATTCCCTCCGCAATGAGATTTTGTCATGCCTTCATTGCTACTATTCATAGCCGTTGGCAGCTCACAGTGTACAGCAAACCGCTTTCACTACTTCCAAGCTGGGGTCTAGATTAATGGTAAGCAAATAACATGGATGCAAGATAGTGACCATCAATTTTCCAAGCAAAGAGAAAGAGATCTACGTACTCTCGCACTAAACAGGAGTACTAAACAGCACCTTTCAAGTATATCAAATCCTGTCACTACATAACTTGTGATAGTAGCTACAAGACAATCCTGAACAACTTGTCAAAGGTTCAGCTGCTTGCTTTTCCCTGCAAGTGCAAGTACACAGCCATCGATACAACCCTGCCACTCTAATCTGGTTAGTTGCCATGAATGTAGTTGGAAGCTATGTTGTGCCTATCTTCTGCTCCACATGGAATCATTGCTTGTTGACTTTCAATGGTAGGTCACACTTAAGGACTTGTGTTTGACAGCGACAGACTATTTAAAGCTTCCCAGTGAGTGTAAGCAATTTTTTCTCCTACACCAAGACCTGAGGGAGGGTGGTTGGTCCTTTGGGGAGACGATTTAGGCATTCTGTACCATCAAGTAGCAGGATACATAGGCAATCAGGACAACTCTATTGGAAGTCAAGGACATTGAAGTTCCTCCATTGCATATGGGGAACGATGATCTATATTGCACAGGGGTCCTTAGTGAGCCTTGCTGGTTCTTTCTTTATTCCTGTTCTCTTGAAAGAAAGGCCTCAATTGCTTGACAGAACTTCGGTATAGGTGTATTGCATGATAACTTACAGGCAGCCGAGAACAAAAGGAAGAGTCCACTGGAAGTGAAACAACACCATTGACACCATTGCCGTGAGAAGCATTGCCACTGACGTTGAATAAACCTGTGAAGAAAACAGAGCACTGTACATTAGGCCATAGCTGGAGCAAGGAGTCCAATATCAGCTTGGAGGAGTGGAAAGGTGCATAGAAGATGGGGCTTTCATGAGGAAAGCCCACTAAGCATTCAGGCCCTAAACTACTCGGATGAAAGTGTCTAGACAAGGATGTGACTGATGTCTTAAAAGAGATCCACAATCCAAACAGCAAGGGGCCGCAGCCTTGCACAAGCTCCAAGCTTGACTGAGGTTGAATGGGCTTCGTTGTGTACCTTCACGATGTTGTCAGCATACTTCATCACCATGGAAACAACAATACCGCTGCCACCAGCATCCACATCCCGAATTCCAACTTGTTAGAAAGATATGCACATAAGCCCCTGAAAAGGGTCAAGTAGTACTAAGGAAAAAAGAACTGTCTTTTTTGTATTCACAAACTTTAAAGCCCTACTTGATTGTTAGGTGTGTTTTGTCTCAGGCTTTGGACACCAACCAAAGGCAGAAGCTCAACAGTATAGAAATCACGCCCTACTTAGGGAATGCTAAGTTTGTACATCACTCTGGGACCACACATATGAAGAATTTGGCCCAAGAGAGGAATACAAAAGTATGCCCACAATTGAAAGTACCAGAAATTAGTTCACAACTTCCCTCACAAGTGTGGTGAGTTGGACCACAAAGAAGGGCACAATGACTGTACCTTAATGCATGGTTCACAATCATGCATACAATGATGAATGAGAAGCCATGGAAGAATCCTCTGCCACCGCCATCCATACACACATAAACAAAGTTTAGGGATAAGCATGCATGCCACCTAAGCATCACAAAAAGGCTCTTACATAAATTTTGAGTTACCATCTTCCCTTAGCTTGAACCTACTATGACAAAACTACATTGTATTTTTTGTAGAATAATCTTGATCCAAGGTTTGATCACTGAGGAAAGAAACGAAAGAATGAAAGAAAAGGAAAGAAAAGCTACTGTATAAAAATAAAGAGACTTTCTAGCACCCACAGGAAGCTATGGGACACAAGGAAAGGAAAGGAAAGGAAAAAACTTTATACAGAAAAGAATGGATGCAAGGGGCCCGCCCAAAAACAACTATTCAAGGAAATGACATGAAATGGTACTTCATAACATCCGCGGAAAGCTCAAAGAGCTTATGGGACAAAATGGAAAAAACAAGAGAAATGAAATGAAATGGAACAAAACCAGAGCCAAAAAACAGCCCAAAAGCAACTACTGCTGAAGGAAGAATGCAACAGTGACTGGAGTAAGAATTGAAGAGCAGGTTAGGTACCATACAATTCTACTATCCTCTCATAGTCCTGAGTGCCCATGGCCACGAGGTTGAAAATAATGCCAAAAACATACAGCCAGAAATTTTGTACATTGATGTTCCGTGATGGTCTTTTCTTGATAAGAACCTGCATTATTTGTAATTCACATCAGACAACCTATAATTGCAAATTAAATTTGCAAAGACAAATGCACATTCCCTTCTTGCAAGACACCAGATGCTTTAACAGCAAAGCTTGTGTGCTCTCATGCAAAGGCAAGACCACATGGGGGAAAAGGAGGATCAATCTCCTGCATGCATTATCTAGATACACAGCTGCATTTCCTTTGGTCTACGAACAATGATTGGTCACCTGAGCCCAAGGGAGGATGCTAGCTTTCTCCTTGGGCTGAGGAGCATAAAGAGACAAGCACAGTCATGATGAATTGAGATTGGCAAGTCCATTTTCTTGGATGTGCTTTTGACTCAGTAAAAGTAACCCAGTTTCCATGGTTGTCAAGAAACTAAGGAAGCATTTTAGGAATCTTCACCTCCGTGTATACACCAGCAAGTCCACTCAAGAACGCCATCATCTGCAAAGAATCACAAACATCTTTAACTGGCTGGGAATTCCCAAGTAGTGTAATACAGTTTCCCACTAGAGTGGGGTGCTCAGTGCTTCATCAAGTTCCAGCAAACCAACTGGTTAGGATTTCTTCATATATTCCTAAGAGACTGACAGTGATGTAAGTCCAATATATATCCTGGGTTCCGATCTTTCTCGATACTCAACCAGCGCAGTGGTATCACCTATAATGGAATTCCACATTCTATTCAGTTGGCTTGATCAAAGGGCAGATTACTTCACAATGACGCTATACACATGGACTTTTCTGCAGTGCTGACAAGTTTCCACTCAACAGAGTTTTGCTGGGCCATTCAGCAAGGCTTAGAAGGATCAGTGGCATACCCTAGCAAGGTTTTGCAAACGAGTTCCTCCTAAATTTTACGATCTGGATAGGTGTCCCAGTTTGGGAAAACTGCTTTCCACCACAAAGTGCGCATGGAAAATGCAAAGAAAGGCATTTACTTGACAGAATAACTTACTACGGCAATAATCCAGCCGTTGATGGGTGTCTGAAACACACTGTTCATTCTACACACATGGCAGAGAGGATCCATATGTTAACACTACATAATCTATGTGTTGCTGAAGTTTGCTAGATATCAAGTTTACAATTTAGCTGCACCTGCAACTGCCAGTCAGCCCCAGAAGTCAGTAAACCCAATTACAAGGGAAACCTGTCATGGCGTCAAGCATGTATGAAGGATGCCAATACTTACGAAGGATTGAGTTGTGCGGTCATGCATCCAAGTGCTAGAAGCACAAAGGCAGCCCACTGTATCTGGGTCAATCTGCCACAGAAATAAAATGAAATGGTACTTGAGTAATGTCTGCCGAAAGCTCAAAGCGGTAAAACCAGGATCAGCTAATCCATCCTAAAGCACTGTCAACAGTGGCAGCAATAGAGTGAAAGTCAATATTCACCCTATAGGAAGTTGAGGAGTGGAATCCGTTATATCTCCAAATGAATGACAACTGAGGATTGATACTATTCCTTCATAAGCTACCATGAGCTTTCAGCCTTCACGAGCATGCGTGCACATGGGTCAAAATGGTAGCCATTCTGTCCATGAACAGTCACCATATCTCAACACATCCAATGCCTGACAGGTTTTTCCTATTGCCTTTGAAATGCCTGTTACCTTCTTTTCAAGAAGAGCCAGAAAAGAATGCCGGTGGTGATGATATTCAGATTTTTAAGGATCTGGTAGGTTGGCGGGTCCACATACATGAAGATATAATACTGCAACAATTTCACACAATGACGATTATGAATTGCCTTTGCACGGTGCTGAATTACCTGTTGTCACATAGATTCAAAAAACCCTGCCATCAACCTGGTTCAAATGGGCAGCACTCACTAGTCATGATTCATTGGCAGGCTTCAAGTCAACCCGAGCCCAAGATGTATGCCTATTTGTGCTGAAATGGCGTAGTCACAAATTACCCATTCCCCAAACAGCATTGAATCTGAACTAGGAGTTTTCTAGAGAGATACATTGGAAGATACTGTCGAACATTCTGTACCTGGAGTAAGTTTTTGATGAGATAAAGCGCAGCAGGGATAGGATAGACTTTGACTTCATCCCATGTTGTGGTCAGCCTGCAGTGACAATACCATAAACAAGCTACACAGTGTACTGAATGCAGCCATGTGACAAATGACACTGAACTCATAATCTTTGCCTGCCTCGGAGAGATTCAAGTACAGAAATGTACAAAACATGAACAGAATTATAACAACTGTATGCACCACTTATAAGGGTTTTTGGACAGACAACCTAGGGAAATGAGCGTGACTAAGTTGACAAGTGGTCCCTGAACAAACAAATGACAAACCCCAGAGATATCTTCCTATCTTGCAGTTCCCTGTCTCAGGCCCACGCGGTGGATGAGAGGAGTGGATTGTGATTCGCCTTACCATGGAATACCTCGATAAGCTGATAGAAACCTAGGATGACTAAGACTGACGTAGCCCCACAGATTACCCCATGTGTCAGTTACGTCAAGGCCCACCCCCAAGTTGCAAAGGAATGTGTGCAAATATGTCAGCATACTTGTTATCCTCTGTGATGCCCTCTTTCCGCCATGTGTGGATCAGCAGCCCAACGGAGATCACACACTTGAGAATTTCCACCTGCATGGTTTGATATTCATTTATCAAATTGCCAGAGGGATTGGATATAAGTGTAACAACTAAATAGGTCGTCATCTTCCCTCAAGGAAAGGGTACAATTATTGAACCTTGCCAAGATTATCTGGAAACTCAGTCATCGTGATCATATAAAACCAGATTTTACTCCATCTCTAGATCAGATTAGTTACTCTTTGATCCACTAGTCTAGAACAATCTAAGCAGTTATGAGGGTACTTACCAGGCAGTTGGCAGTCGTCACAGTGTAAGGGTAGGACCCCATTTTCTTGGACCAAGCTATCAAAATGCCTTGTGAGCTTGTCAACACTATAAGGGCCATCGTAACTACCCATCTGCACACCAACAGTAACTACTTGGATGAGTCAGGGTCGAAATGAGATGACATGGTACTTTATAACATCTGCGGAAAGCTCAAAGACCTTATGGGACAAAAGGAAAACAAACAAGAAAGAGAAAAATTGCATGAGAGGGAAGATGCAATCTGTGTAGCTCAGATGCATGATTCAGTGCAATGGTTGCATCTGAGGGAAGCTTGCATAAATTTCTACCAAGATGGCAGCTGACTACATTCCAGCCTGGTCAGTTTGGGCACCAAAGGGTAAGGAAACTTACTTGCGTCCCCATTTCAACAGCATGTCCTCTGGATTGCCCTTGCTCTTTAACAATATGGGTAGAGACACTGCGTCATAGAACTAGCCTCAATTAGACACCAAGGTGCATGTTCATGTTTCAGACCTACACTGTGTGTGTGTTTCCCTTTTATTCTTTCCTCGGACTCTTTCAACCTCCCGCAGCTGTGATATATTTCAAAGATGCCTTGCCACATATTTACACAAGGCTCTCCACACAAGGGGATAACCTGAGGTTGTAGTAGAAAGAACAAATAAAGACAAATTCAAAGTGATGAAAAGGAGCACTATATAGCACATCCCTGTTCTTCTCTGGCAGGCCTATTCACTAGAATCCCAACTGAAAACAAGAAGATGATGACTGTTTCATAAAATCTACAGCACTGTCAAAACTTTGTACAAGAATGGTACTGACACCGGAATACCGCTGACAGAAAATGTTCTTCGTCATGGTCTCCTACTGACCACTGTCAAGGGGGCTACAAACCTGAAAGACTCACACATCGCTACATACCATGATCATCATCTCCAAGTGTTGTAAGGGGCCTCTCTTCATCCTTCATCCTCAAATATTGCTGTACACATGACAAGCAAAGCAATCTGTTGACTGAAAAATCATGCACTCAGTTCATGACATCAACACAAGAGATCAAATCCAACAAGAGACCAACCTCCATTGGAGAACGTGCCCTGTTTCTGGTACGATAGAAACAGCAGATGAAGCTACTACAATTTGTTCAACCGTACTCTGGCAGGTCTGCCAGTTTTGCTTCGCGATCTAGGGCTTTAACCTACATGAGTCTCGTTTTCAAGATATAGGAGTGTCCATGTCGCCTATGTTTGATGCATTGGTCTACCCATTGCGCTACTTCTTCCACTTGTGCATTGTTGCCGGGTAAGGCCACTCTATCTCATATTCTGTACAAGGTCACTGAAATCAAGCCTCTTGATCATCGCTGTTTTTTAGCTCTTTCCGGGTCTTTCATGTGAAATCTCAGCGCTTCCTGCACCCCTAAATATCTCAAGGGACCATTGGTAACTATGACAGAGCCAAAATAAATAGACAAGAGTAGAAAGAGGATCTCATTCACCCAGGGACAGAGATATACCAACATCTCGTCTTTGTCCTTGAGCTTGCAGACCTCCATGTCTTCAAGGAATATACTGATAATGATGAAACGTTAAGTCCTACATCGTCTTCGCACAACAGCTTCTGTACACTCCAGATCCTCTTTGGCCATCTCTCTTGCTGAACTCGTTCTCTATAAACCGAAATTTCAGCATCTTCTTTACCATCAATTGCTACTTTTTAAATGTTATGCAGAAGAGCATAACTAGCATTTGGAGTTGGAGCACGACAGTACACTGCATTACTGGAGTTACAACTTCGAATGTAGATTGCGATCTCTACTGCAAGTCTCCTCTCAGGTATCCCTCCCCAACTCCAGCTACGGCAAATCAGCCGGTCGACCCAGCGGCTGTAACCCGTGTCCTAAGTTAATCAGGAGGGTACGGAGACCAGGGTCCGGAAACAGGCGGTAAGCCCATCTCGTAACGGATGTTCCCGCCAACTTTCTAGCAGCTACATAGCTGCTTCGAATTTCCATGGAGGCGATTCTTGCTGCAGAAAAGCCTTCTTGTTCGATTTCAAGCAATGGAAAGGTGGGTGATAACCCCCCTTTCGATACTGCGAGTTGCCTGTTATCCCAGGTGAGGGCATCGCGTGTGTTTTGGGTGGCCCTTCATTTTCTTTACGTTGCCAAAATCTTCCTGAAGAGATTCGCATAACTCGAGCAACGTAAGATACAGGGGCAGGAGGCAAATACCTCCTAGGTAGATGTTTTCTCATTCACTTTGAATGGTACTTGTGCATACCCACTATGCATCTCCCATTGATGACATAACTCTGTACGATTTAGGGGGTGGTTGCAACTACTGTACTGAACTGCAGGAAGCGGAAGGGTGGTGTTGTAACCGTGCCCAACTAAAGAAGAGGAAGGGGATTTTACACAATCATATGTTTACAATGAAATGTGGAGCTGGGAGCGACAAAATCGTTGGCTACGCAGGTTACATGGACCTCATCAGTGATCTACGAGGTTTTGAAAATTTCCCGGAAAAGCTGGGGAGATTGTGCAAGAAAAAGTGCATGCATGCACTTTATAGTGTTTGTCCAGGGTGACATCTCAACAAGTTACGTAGTACCCGGAATTCTCCTTTACATCTCCCCAGGAATTCGGGGCTGACATGAATACATGTATAAAGTCTTTTGTAGCCCCACATATCCAGTTGAACATCCCCCTTGACAACAGGCTGCGCCTACAAGTAATAGAATTTCTCAAGTGACATTTGGTCTACAGCGCTGTCCAGAGCTGAGTCGAAAAGGTTAAGAGTTAGAAGCAATGGGCGGACAACTCGCAGTTCATCAAGTGTTAAGAAATGCCCATCAAATCAGAGTAGGTAGTGAAAGGACAGCAGAAAATTTCTTGGTAACTGTATGCTGCAAGTGTCTTCGTGTATAGCGTCATGTGTAGCACGTGGAGATTATCTTAATTCTTGTTGTGGGATTCGTTGCCTTTCCGATTGAAAACGCAAGCGACAGCTCCTTCTCTTTCAATCATCTCCACCACAAATGGCTGTGCATTGAACTGCTAGAAGACCACCCTGGCTGACTTCCAGTGAAAATGCAGGTGTCACTTCTTTAATGCAAAAGGGAGATTCATGCAACCAATTTCTGTGCTGATCTCAGTACCAGGCGGGCATGCTGCCACGACGGGCAAGCTGGGAGAGAGCTACGCGTGTGCGGGTTCTTTCTAAACTTTAAAGTTCTAAGAGACAGCCATATTTTAAAAGTCAGGCTTGAGCTGGAAAAATCACCGCCCAGAGGATTCATGTCTGTTAAATTCGTGATATGGAAACTCTCTTGACTAGTGTGTTTTTGGGGTGTGGCATGGTAAAGAATCATGTGATTTTGGGCTTGCGGGTCGTAGTAGAAGAATGCATGTAATGCTGTTTCAGTGGTAGGCCATCTCTTACTGCATTAAGTTAGAAGAGACACTGAAGTAAGCATTGGCAAGCAGGGCATGCGGCTGAAGGTAAAACCCAAGAAGGTAGAAGACATCACTCCATAACTTCGACTTCTCACTGCGCTCAATTGTGCATTACTCTGAACTCTTACAGGTCAAGACGGGTAACAAAATACAACCTTGGGATTCGGGAACCCTTGGTATCCAAAGTTGGATATCCGACAGCAGTCGAGTGTACATAATCAATTCAAGCACCCGACAACAGCCGTGACTAATCTCTGCAGAAAGCACGACAAACAGGAGGTGGACATTCGAGAACACCCTGTCTCACACGGCTTGCTCGGCAGCGCTGTCGCAAACTTTATCAGTCAGGAGGAGGGAGAACTCGGGATTGCAACAAGTCACAGTCTAAAACGTCACTAAACGTCAGTGAACTACAGAGAAGAAAGCAACTTTTGCACTACAACACAGCAAATTTCTTCTACACTTCAAGAACTGAATGTGACCCTTTCCCAAAGACTGCGTCTTCCACCATTCCTCGAAGGAGCAGCTTATCCATTTCCCTTTCTGTGAGAGAGCTCCAATCGGCATAAGCTGCTCTGCCTGGCAGAAGAGATGAGCTTACACAATCATACCTCAACACAAAAGTTGAAGTGTGAAATGAGCTGAAATTTGGGGAGTGCATGCTGTCGGGTATGCTGCAGAACTGCCACAAAATTTCCCACGTTTATCGTGCCCTTCAAAAGCAGATCTATCCGTGGGTATTATGAGGTTCACTTTTTTGGACGCTTTGTGGTAGGGGGGTTGGTAGAACGTGAGCTCACATGAGCACAACCGGCGGTCATGGGGGTTTTATGTTTTAAGAGGCTGTCACATGAGTTATATGTTTTCAAAACGGAATAAAACCATTGGCGGATATAGAGACACGTACATTTATAGAGTTTTTGTGCCTATTTTTGTCCCTGAACCCTGAACCTTAATACGAAATAGGCACCATAATGTATATGTTCACATATCTACTCCTTTGGTATCCTACAAAAGAATAACACATTAGGGAAAACAAACCAACATCGTCTAAAACACACAAATATCAAACAAAAATTGAACAATTTAATATAACGAGGCAAACGGGTTTTGCTTGCGAAATAAATTAAGGTATCAAGTTTCATCCGTGAAATAAATCAAGGTATTGGGTTCGTCAACAAAATAAATCAAGATATCAGATTTCGCAAGTGAAATAAATCAAGGTATTGGGTTTCGTCAGCGAAATTTCCAGGTATTGTTGCGTAGGTCATTATCCAATGGTTTCGTGGACGAAACAAAATGTATTGTGTTTGGTTTTGCATATAAAGGACGACATGAGAGTTTTATTTCGCTAACGAATTGTTATGTGCTCATTGCGGTAGATCATTACCCATGTTTTCGTGGGCGGAACAAAATGAATTGTAGTTTCGCATATTAGTGATTACAACGAGCTACGTGCGTACAGGAAAATAGAATCGAGCACAAACCACGGAGATAGGGTAACGGGAGATGACACTAATGGAAAATTCTCTATGCCTGATCTTCGCGTGACTTGTGCTCACGTGAGCAGACTTGTGTTCAAAATTCAAGTTTTAGTTTCATTTTTTATAATATTATTGAAATATATGTCGTATTCTCTTCTGCTCACGTGAGCAGACATATAGAGGGGTGAGCCTGCTCACGTGCTACCAAACCTCGTGCAGGAATGGGCAGTTGCAGGATAGGGTATCTCAGTTTGGACGTCATCGGGCAATTTTTGTAGTGATTGTGCTTTATGTTATCTTTTTTTTTGTTCACAATAGTTCATCTTTATTATAAAGGACATTGATACCTATATAACGTAACAATGTTTTTGCAAATTGGATGAACTATAAGATTGCTATGGACTTTTGAATCTCAAAACATTGTCATCGGCACAGTTTTATGTGCTATGGACTCTAAAAAATATATCTAATGTAACCAATTGTGATAAGGACAAAAAGCCATGTATAGAAATTGTGCAATGTTTCAATAGGTGAAAGTAGTTTGAAAATCTATCAAATTTTTACCCAAGCTATCGACTTTTTTATACACCAGGTATTTTCATTAGTCCATAGCATATTGTCTTTTGGGTTTTTGGGATATCATCTTTTACTAATAAATATACAAACATATAATCTAGGATGGCCAGGTAATATATGGACAAATGGTCATACGCTCTAAAATTTGACTCCTAAAAGTTTTTTCTAATTAAATATTAAAATATTAAAATAAAAAATATTTATAATATTTGGGGTTAGACCCTTTACTAAAGATGTTAGGTATACTATTGTCTATCTTTATAAGAATCAAACTGAGAAAATATGCTCCAAAAAAAAAATTAAAAAATGGATTTTCATGGACATTACTATCTGCCAAAAGTTAGACACCATATCCTGCAACTACCAAATGCCATTTGGTGAGCAAGCTCATGTGAGCCTACATCAAAACATGATTTGTGGTGTTTGAGCTGAAAAAAGATTCAAGAATAGTAAAAAATAGCTTGTAACCGTGGATGGTAACTGTATGACCTTATTTCCGAGTATATAGAAAAACAGACAAAACCCATTGGGAGAAGGTGTGATGTGAAAAATTGGCTCATAAATCCTACCCATGATTTAGTGTTCATGATCAGAGGTTCTTATACGATCTTGCCTATGCTACAACGGAAAGAAGAAAACACAGACATGATTCTTAGTGATACCATTTCGTGATGTAAAGTCTTCACTCATGATTGCATACTACAAATTCGTCCTGGAACATTCTTCAGAAGAACCACCCAGGAAAAAGACTGCCTATGGTTAGTCATCAGATGCAAACACCACATGGATATCCTCCATCACCTTCTTGACTTCCTTCAGATGGTGGATGTCTATCCGGCCTAAAGTTCGTGACCTCACTGCCTCTCCCCAACCCCAACTTTTTTCTCTCACTATGAGCAGGGACCAAATACTCTAGATTATGCTTCTATGACTTATGTCACTGGAGGATTCATCCTTAGAGAAAGGCAAGGTCGCACAATAAGGAGACTCAAAGCTGTATAATCATTACAGAGAAATAATACTAAGATGTCGTACTGTATTGTGCAATGCAAAGTGAAAGAATGGTTCAGAGGTGACACGTAATTCCTAGAGCTAAGAAAACCAGATCCAAACCACAAATCATACATTCATAAATGGATCATAGTGAGAATCGGTGGAGAGTCAGTTATCCATGTGTCGATATACTCCAGGTAAGATTAACCCCAAAGAAGGTGAATAGCCGAGTCAGACATAGTCTCTTCTGGAATCAACTTGAGCACCACCCCTCCCTTTCTTCTTTCTTCTCAGTTTACTTTCTCTTTCATCTTCTACCAGCCAAAAAGCCCTTACTTACTCTATATTTTTGGCTTAAATCCCCATTGACATCTCTTCATTCCCTTCGTATATTATCATTCCCCCTGTCATAACATCTGGCCACACTGCGTTAAAACTGTGTCAGCTCCCATGGCGAGAGCTTCCACCATTATTGTGGTCAAAATCTTAAACTTTAGCCGTCTTACTTCTATGCTCAAAGTGGTGTTACTGAGAGACAACCATGTCCAGCTCGTATCCAAGAGTACTCTCGAGCCTGCTTGACTTCAGCCCGCCGCCTGCATAAGCCCCGAGATTCTAGGGCAAAATAGATTGATGCTACATAATTGCTGTACCCCACGGATTCCATCCAACAACTTTGAAACAAAATCTTTTGGCAAGACAATATCACCTCATGAATTGACACTACAACGGAAAACTATAGCAAATAATTCGTGGATGTAAAACGACAGGAAAGAATTTGGGTTGCTGCAACAGAAATGTGTTGACGCACACTTATTTTCCAATCCTTGTCAAAACCGATTTTTTTTATTTTTCTATTTTTTAACGCGTGACACTAGCTTTGTAGCAGCCCAATGGGACGCATAGTTATTTTCCAGCCGCCATAAAAACCAGAGGAAAGAAACAAAAACCAAAACGGTTTTTTTTTTTTTTTTTTTTCCCCCTCCGTTGGGCTGTTGCAAAGCAAGTGTGCGTTAACACACATTTGTTTTCCAGATCCCGTCAAAACCAGATTTTAAGGGAAAAAAACACACACACAATTCGGGCTATTGCAACGCATACTTGACTCCGGAAAGTTAGGGAGCATTGGTCAAACATTGTTGACCATGATGACAGGGATGGTTTTTATGACTAGTGTGATATGTTTGACTACACATGGACGACGTTTCATGGAATCTTATGACTCCATGACTGAAGATGGTTTCACAGCTCTATTTATACGACTATATCACTACACGTGTCATTTTGAAGGCACATATAATGCAAATAAGGTTGCCCATTAGGTTTAAAAAAGTTAAAAAGTTGCTAATAAGGTTGCCCATTAGGGTAATCGTGAACAGAAAGGAGGCTGGGACTTGGCGTTTTTTTGTCTCCTGCGCCACACCACATAGCCGAGGGATGGAACGCGATGATAGCAGGATATGCAGGGGCGTGGGATGGAGGCGCTGAGCAAATGATGCACGAAGGAGAAGAGGAGGAGGAGACGAGACGAGAAGAAATGAGTTCGCCATTCTTGGGAGAGTCAGCTTGGTCTTAGTAGGCGTGTTTCACTGACTACTCAGCTACGCCGTAGTGGTTCGATCTCATAGACCAATCCGTCATTACCTGACTACAGACACAAGCAGCACACACAAGAGGTCATTTTAGGTTGATGGTCGGTCAAATCCTCCATGGGTCAGGACAGGTCAAGGACAATGTGGTAGGGCACCTTCTTCTTCAACCTATTTCAGCCTGTGTTGCCCTCTCATCAGACTCGGCCGCAAGATGCATATTGAATTCTGTAAGTTAGGTCGTTGGGTAGATCTGTGGTGGTTTGGAGTGACTTTGGCAAGTTATTGCCAGTGTGGCAGCAGGGAAGTATCCAAAAACATATAATAGAGGGGAGGAGAAGCTTTGGGGTGAACACTTTCCGACCCCAGTCAATGGTGGGACAATGGAGACAAAAAGGCGAATGCCTGTTGGACTACAGAGAGAAGCAGATGCATTTCAGATTGTGATAAATAGGGTTGGGGTGTTTTGGGGAAGAACTCCACACCAGTATGGTTGGGGTGTTTGCTGGTAGAATTCTAGGCTGTCAGAGGCATGGATAGCTGAAAGAGCAGGGATAGAGTGTGGGTCCAGATTCATCCAAGAGGGCTGGATTTCAAGCTCCACATTACCTATGATTCCCTGTGGAAGGATAGCTACAAGAAACCTACATGGGTAGATGGTCAACTGGAAGCGGCAGTAGCAGCGGCACAATTGATAAGGTCAGGCACTTCTACTGAAGGCACCTCCTTCAGCACATTTCACCATGTTTTTCCCTCTTATCCGTTTCTTGCGAGCTGTCTTCTCTTATCTGTTTGTCTGCCCAATCTTCAGTGAATGCGTCAAGACTTTGTGTTTTGGCTTCTTCCTTGCTTTTGTCACCCTCTCCCATGAATATCTCTGGTTGGCGCTCAAACCCTGCTGAGCTGTAGATGTTGTCCATGCCAATGCATTCTTCTTCACCAAATCCATGTTTTTGCCCTAAATCCTTGATGTCTTGGCTGGATTTCTGCAGAATAGGCATCCCATCCTCTATTTTGGCCTTCTTTGCACTTCCCCGTGTCAACATGTTGATGTGGGGTGTTGTTGTAGTCTTATTGGAGTGTGATCACTTATATGGTATATCTCATCCAACTCATCCAGTGCCTCCAGCTCATTATGAGTGAAGTGACATGATACTTGTGCTGTTGGTTGCATCATATACTCCGTGTTTGGCAGTGGGTAAGCTTCTCCTCCTTCCACGTACTCATTTGATCACTGCAAAAGGTACTCCATACATCTTCCTTTGAGGTCCTGCCCCTTTTTTTGCTTCTGTGATTGTTTCAGCTTTGCTGAAAGTTTGCCAAGACCCATGTTGGGTTAATGTGTGACGACTGTGTCTCATGTTATTACAGATTTTGCACAGTGTTCTTTGTTTGGGCCTTCTGATGCCTTGTCTGATGGACTCAGGTTTGTCAAAATCAACTTGTATCCACTCTGCTTCCATGTTGTTGCTGTCAGCAGCTTGTTCTTTTGCCAGCTGAACCCCGACAGGACCTGGGTCTTCCATTTTGCCCGCATTAGAGCATTTCCCAATGTCTGTAGTTGCTTCATCCTTCCTCAACTCCGCCCTCTCTTTGGCAGGTTGCGCACCTTCACCACCTTTGTTGTTTTTTGATTTGCACATGGTATCTGCTGCTTGCGTATCCTCATTGTAGTATTGAATATGCTCTGTAGGCATTGGCCTTACAAAGCCATTGTGCTTACTCTGGGTTTGGGTGGTAAAACTTGGTCTGACCGCTGTCTGTTGATGCATCAAAGACACACCCATGCTGCTGCTTCCATTCCATCCCTCTGGGTTCTCTTTCCAATCACAGAATCGGCCCTAAATTGCCATGTTGAATTCTGCAAGTTAGCTGGTTGAGTGAATCTAGTTTGCAGCGAGTTTGACATGATACTGCCAATATGACAACATGAAAGTATGTAACAGAGATGAGGAGAAGTTGTGGAATGGATACTATTGTGACCCCAGTTAACGGTGAGACAATCGAGGCAAAAAGGTGAGTGTCTGTTAGATTACAGAGAGTAACGACGCAATTCAACATAGGAACTAGGGTCATAAGCTGAGTTGGGTATCTAGGCTGTTATTGTCAGCTGCTAGCAGCAAGGCAAGGATGAATGCATGATTTGTACAGACGCATGGATAGCTGAAGAAGCAAGGATAGAGAGTGGGTACAGATTCTTCCAAGAGGGCCAGATTTCAAGCACAAAATTATCTATGATTCCCTGTGGATCAATAGCCACAAGAAACCTGCATGGGTAGATGGTCAACTGAAGGCAGCTGCTGCAGCGGCACAGTTGATAAAACCAGGCACCTCAACCATGACCACAGCTTCTGGAAGCGGATCAAGAGAGGGAGTCCACAATGTCTCTTCTGGCACTTATGGGCATGTGAAGATGCTTTGTGAGGCAGGCAGACTGACAGAGACTCTACAAACTTTAAACCAAGGAGGCATTTCAGCAGATTCAGATACGTATGTCTGCCTCTTGCATAAGTGCATCAAGGTGAAAGGCCTGGAAGCTGAAAAGCAGGTGCAAACTCACATTATCCAAAGTGGATTCACGCCAAATGTTTTTCTCCTCAACACCCTTGTCAACATGTATGTTAAGTGCGGGAGCATCATGGATGCTAACCAAGTGTTCAACAGAATGATCAATGATCTTTGATCACGTGGAATATAATGTTGGGAGGATTTACCAAGCATGGGTGTGGTAGGAATGCTTTGGAGACCTATGAGCAAATGATTGGGGAAGGGGTGAAGCCTGACCACATCATGTTTGTTGCGTTTGCAGTGCGCGTGCAAGCCTGGCAGCCCTAGAAAAGGGCAAAGAGGTGCATGGTGACATCGTCAGAGCTGGAATCGTACCAGATGTGATCCTGAACACTGCCCTGGTGGACATGTATGCCAAATGTGGGAGCATTGAGGATGCAAAGGGAGTATTCAACAATCACTACAACACATCGCGGTATTTATGATTGTATATATGACTATTCTGCAGTCATAAACGGTACATATGACTTCTATGACTGTAAGTCGTGCAAACCAAGTCAATACAATGACTACAGGATGATACGGTCCGGATGACTACAGTCATATGAACCAAGTGATATCTCTCACTGCAGTCATATATACCATACTGCAGCCGCCGCTGCCGCGCCACGTGGCGAGGCACAATTGATTTAAAAAATTAAATTAAATAAAAAAATAAAAAAATAAAACATATCATAAACGCCGCGTCGCACCGCATTGTGCCACGTGGCATAATGTATTTTATAATAATGAAAAAACCACATGGCAGTCCATCTAGGGTACCACGTGCTATCCTTAGCTCGCCTACTAACCCTAGTGCCATCTTATCCATTTGATTGTACTTAGAGGAGTTTGAACCTGCAATCTCTTTACTATAAGAGTTATAGTTCACTACCTGTTAACCAATACACCCATTAGTCATTCATATGATCATATGGTGTTTTAATTGTATTATACACACCAAATTACAAAATCCCCAATAGTCATCATGACTATATAACCTCATCCATGTACACTGTAATCATGGAAATGACTATGGATGGTGAACTAAATCTGGTCAATTGTCGTTGACCAGCCTTCCGCCCATTCCGGAGCCATGTAGTCATACAGACGACTATTTAGATAGCTGTTTATATGACTACAGTCGTATGAACGACTGCGGGAGGTCAATTTCATATAAAAACATGGTGCAGTCATGGTCAAAGTCATGAAAACCATGACTACCACGGTTTGGCAGTCATAACTACCGCGATCTGTTGTAGTGAATATGGTTGAACGAAATGTGGTGTCGTGGAGTGCAATGCTCGCAGGGTATACATAGCAAGGGCGTGGGATGGAGGCTTTGGAGACGTATGAGCAAATGATGTGTGAAGGGATGAAGCCCGACCACATCACGTTTGTGTGCGTTTGCAGTGCGTGTGCAAGCCTGGCAGCCCTCGAAAAGGGCAAAGAGGTGCATGGTGACATTGTCAGAGCTGGAATCATACCAAATGTGATCCTGAACACTGCCCTGGTGGACATGTATGCCAAATGTGGGAGCATCAAGGATGCAAATGGAGAGTTCAACAATATGGCTGAACGAAATGTGGTGTCGTGGAGTGTGATGCTCGCAGGGTATACACAGTAGGGGCACGGGATGGAGGCTTTAGAGACGTATGAGCAAATGATGTGTGAAGGGATGAAGCTCGACCACATCACGTTTGTGTGCGTTTGCAGTGCGTGTGCAAGCCTGGCAGCCCTGGAAAAGGGCAAAGAGGTGCATGGCGACATCGTCAGAGCTGGAATCATACCAGATGTGATCCTGAACACTGCCCTAGTGGACTTATATGCCAAATGTGGGAGCATCAAGGATGCAAAGGGAGTGATCAACAATATGGCTGAACGAAATGTGGTGTCGTGGAGTGCGATGCTCGCAGTGAATGCACAACAGGGGCGCGGGATGGAGGCTTTGGAGATGTATGAGCAAATGATGTGCGTAGGGGTGAAGCCCGACCTCATCACGTTTGTGTGCACTCGCAATGCTTGTGCAAGCTTGGCAGCCCTGGAAAAGGGCAAAGAGGTGAATGGTGACATCATCAAAGCTGGAATTGTACCAAATGTCATTCTGAACACAGCCATGGCAGCTCTGGAAAAGGGCTTGCAAAGAGGTCCATGGCGACATCATCAGGGCTGGAATTGTACCAAATGTCATTTTGAACAATACCCTGGTGGACATGTATGCAAAATATGGGTGCAGGAGCAAACATGTATGTTAAGTGCAGGAGCATCATGCATGCATGTTCACGAAGTTTTCAACAGAATGTCTCAATGATCTTTGATCACGTGGAATATAATGTTAGCAGGATTTACCAAGCATGGGTGTGGTAGGAATGCTTTGGAGACCTACGAGCAAATGCTGCGCGAAGGGGTGAAGCCCAACCACATCACATTTGTTTGTGTTTGCAATGCGTGTGCAAGCCTGGGACCTCTGGAAAAGGGGAAAGAGGTCCATGGTGACATCATCAAAGCTGGAATTGTATCATATGTCATTCTGAACACTGCCCTGGTGGACATGTATGCGAAATGTGGGTGCATTAAGGATGCGAAGGGAGTTTTCAATACTATGGTTGAACGAGATGTGGTGTCATGGAACGCGATGCTTGCAGGGTATGCAAAGCAGAGATATGGTATGGAGACCTATGATCAAATGATGGGGGAAGGGGGCACCTTCTTCAATAGCTCACAGCGGCTACAAGTGGGTAGATGGTCAACTGGAAACAGCAGCGGCAGCAGCATAATTCATAAAACAAGGCGCTACTAATGAAGGTACCTTTTTCAACATATTTCACCTTGTTTTCCCTACTATCAGAGTCGTCCCTAAATTTTAATGTTGAATTCTGCAAGTTAGTTCGTTGGTGGATCTATGGTAGTTTTGGAGTGATTTTGACATGTTACTGCCAATGTGGTCGACAGGAAAGTATCGAAAAATAGATAATAGAGACTCGAGGAGAAGCTTTAGGATGAATACGTTCCCGACCTCAGTCAATGGTGGAACAATCGAGGCAAAAGGTGAATGCCTGTTGGAAGCAGACGCAAGTCAGCATAGGAACTAGTGTGATAAGTAGGGTTGGGGTGTTTGCTCAAGCAATTCTAGGCTGTCATTGTCAGCTGCTAGCAGCAAGGCGAGGATGTATGCATGATTTGTGCAGGGGCATGGATAGCTGAAGGAGCATGGATAGATGTGTGGGTCCAGATTCATCCAAGAGGGCCGGATTTCAAGCTCCGTATTACCTATGATTCCATGTGGAAGGATAGGTACAAGAAACCTTCATGGGTAGATGGTCAACTGGAAGCCGCAAGCGGCACAATTGATCAAATCAGGCACTGTTAATCAAGGCACCTTCTTCAACACATTTTACCTTGTTTTCCCCTCTTATCAAATCGGCCGTAAGTATTGCACTGTTTAACAGGGTTCTTGATTCTAGTAGCATCAGAACAAACTAGTATTATAACAATTCAGCCCATGTGTGGGCTTGCTTATTTTTTGCTTACTGGACCTTTTCAGGCATGGATTTTTGAACCTTGTGGCCTTTGAGGTGTCCATTGCGACATTGGTCTCATTTGGATTTTTGTAATATAGTTTACAGGGTGTATATTCCCCTGTACTTGTCTATTTTGAATGTCTTTGTGGTTGCTAGTATGCAAGAGTATGCAAGAGGGGTCCATTCTGTTTTTCTATCAGAATTTCACTATGTAATGAAGAATTTAAATCATTTAATCTATTTTTATTTTATATAAAATTATTAAATTAAACAACAATACCATTTAATAAAATTTTCCAAACTACTATCCCCTGTTTTCAAAAATAAAATATAAATTTAAGAATTTAAAATTACAAATATAATTATTAAATTATTTTCAGAGACATTCTTGATGACACGTGGCATAAACCCTGCCATATATGCTAGTCATATATTATGTCTAAGTACCACATGTCACATCTGAAGTGCAACATGTGTCGTGATGTGTCGCTTGCGCAGTGGTGCACGTGTTCCTCTAAAGCCTCTCCATGTAGGCAACGCTCATCAGACAATGTAGTCATATAGTTAGTCGTATATAAGTCATAGAGTTGTAACTACATCACTCTCTTATGCATGACTCCAGGCGCCATGCACGCAGTCACGGCTATGACTTGCAAAATGCAGTCATAAAGACTAGTCACTATGACAGGGTTTTTTTCACTACAGAATGATGTAGTCATGAAAGCATATATGACTGAAAAAATAGTCATATGTGCAGTCATAAAACGCTCATCTGCTGTAGTGTTGGGACAGCTGACCACTAAACCCTAGTATCCATACCACTAAACCAAAGGCGTGTCAGTATGCTCACGTGGTAGCGTCGCTGAACCTCGTGGCTAGGTACAGACCAGTGTTGGACGACTATTTGGTTTCTTTCATAACCTCCCGTTCCGGTTTTTATAAAATCTTAGAATTAAAGAACCATCAGTTTAGGCTTTTTCATTTAATTTTTATGAAAAGAACCACCAATTTTTTCATTTTTGTTTTTTTGAAAGAACCAGCAATTTCAATTAATTGTAAGAACTGGCGGTTTTCATCAACTAACTAGTGATCTTTGGCGGATCTTTGATGGTTTTCAGGAGGGGTTGGATGAACATGAGCACAACCCACGGTCACGGGGGTTTTATGTTTTTAAATCACATCACAAGAGTTTTATGTTTCAAAACGGAATAAAACCATTGGCGGATATAGAGAAACGGTGCATTTATAGGGCTTATGTGCCTATTTTTGTGCCTAATTCTGACCCTAATGCGAAATATGCATCCATAATGTATATCTATAAGCTACAAGTTCCACATAATTACACCTTTGGTATCGACAAAAGAATAACACATTAGGGAAAATCAAAGTTACAATAACCAACACCATCCAAAAAACACAAATATCAAATAATAATTGAACAATTTAATATAATGAGGCAAACAACGGGTTTCGTCAGCGAAATAAATCAAGGTTTCGGGTTTTGCCAGTGAAAGTTCAAGGTCTTGTTGCGTAGGTCATTATCCAATGGTTTCGTGGGCGAAATAAAATGAGTTGCGTTTGGTTTTGCATATAAGGGACGACATGAGGTTGTTTTTATTTCGCTACCGAATTGTTACGTGCTTATTGCAGTAGGTTATTACCCACATTTTCGTGGGCGAAACAAAATGAATTGTGTGTGGTTTCGCATATTAGTGATTGCTACGAGCGTCAACATCACATGATTAAATCAGCAAATATTAATCAACGAGAATTGTTGATGGAGATGGAAAGCGTGTTCTTGTTGCAAAGTAATGACAAAACGCCTGGGCATAGGGCCCAATGCCTCAACTTCGCATGGCTTGTGCTCACATGAGTACAAATTTCACGTTTTAGTTTCGCTAAAGCATTTTTCCAAGATGGAATATGTGGCATATCATCTTCTGCTCACGTGAACAAGCACACGGACAGGAGGCGTGAGCCTGCGCACATGCTACCCAACCTCGTTTTCAGGCTGGTTATTTCAAAACTACGTAAGCGGTGGTTATGAGCTTTTGCCGGTTCTTTTTAGAGTACCAAGGTTATATATCCATATAACCTTCTTGATAACTTCTCGGGGTTTGTAGCTGGATCAAAGAACCTTCCAAGAGTGGTACAAATAGGCTAATTTACTAGAACTATGAAGTGAAACTTTGGTGCATGAAAACAATTATTGGGGTAGTCTCTGCCGTTAGTCCAAGTGTCACGTGTTATCTAAGTCCAAATGCAATCCCCTATGAATCCAGAGACCCTGCAATCCAAGAAAGCTGATCACTCTAGAGACCAAAAGCACTTGAAATTCCATATCTCCCACATTGTAGGTCCAAAAATCATGAGACCAAGCCGGTGCACCCCTCCTCATCGAGGGCTTTCCAACGGTACCAAGCACCAGGGATGGGGCCTGCGGTTTGGGAGATCTCAACGCTACAAAACAAACAAAACGAAACAAACAAACAAACAAACAAACTACTTTGCTTCATATATTGATTCCTGGTCGGGTTCCGCCGTTTGAATGAACCATGGTAACTTGTGCCAATGAACTGTTTTTACATCATTTTCTTCCACATGATCATAGTGCGTGAGGTGGCGCACGTTCTCCAGTAATTTAGGGAGCAAGTATGCCACCTCTATATTTTTCTAAAGGCCGAGATTACAATGTTTTTTGCGAAACATTTTATTTGGGACAATCTTTCTTCACTAAGTTGACCTTAAAGTATGTTGGAGCTTTTTAAATTTTCCAAAAGGACTACCCCAAATTTTCGTAATCGTTTATACGATGCCAAATTTCACATCAAACCAACATTTTAATGCATAGGCTGCTTGGTATGTGTTTTTGTGAGGGTTGACATGAACTATCTATAACAAACCCATTCATTGCGACCTGAAGCTTCCCTCCAATGGGCCATCCCAAAAACCATCATTTCGCAAATCCCTCTAGAGACGTGACTTACATTACACATAAGTAGTAGGCAAATTTTCCGTAGGATCTACGGGAGAAACTCAGAACTCAAATACGTCGAGTAGCATCAAACAGTTTTGGCATCGGTGGCCTCAGAATGGGCTCCTCCTCTTTAGACCAGAGACTTCCCACCCAAAAAAAAAAAGGGCCACATCATCCTTTACCCAAAGTTGAAACTCACCCTAAGCAAGAGCCTCGTGTGACCACCCAAGCCAGCCAAGTGTGGCCATCCTGTCACGCCGGCCGGACTCCCACCTGCCGGCAGCACCAAAAGGCCTTCTGTCGAATCAATTCCCTACCCAATGGTTTCCTGACAATGATGAAAATTCCGACAAAAAGAAGGACTGAGCCCAAATAAATTAAGAAGAGTGCAAAAATAACCAGATGTGAGGACTTGCTGCGCTTTTCCGTGCGTCAAAGCATGGCTTCGCTCACCTGTCCTTGTACTTGCTAGCCTGCTCAAGGTCATCACATTAGTCATTTCATCTCATTCCTGGAAGTTCACCTTCGGAGAACCTATTCTTTTTCCAGCTATTCTTCAACCTGTCACAGGTTCAAGCCTAGGTACATAATATCACCTCCCCTATCAAAAGAGAATATTGTCCTCAATACTAAAGTGGGGATAGTTATTTCGAATCTCATCTTCCTACTCCCAGATAGATTCATCTATTAGATAATTCTTCCACTTCATCAAGCATTCTTTCTAGGAACGAGTTCTAGGAGTTCTGATTCGTGTCTCAGGAATTTGCTCTTGCTCTGCCACAATCTGACCTTCTGCTGTCACCTTTGATAATTAAGGGAGAACATGATTGGGGTTAGAGACATACTTTCTCAAGAGACTGACGTGGAATACATCGTATCCTCCATCCGGAGGGCAACTCTAGCTTATAGGCTACTTTGCCAACTTTATTTATAATCTTGAAAGCTCCACAATACCTTCGAGAAAGCTTATAGCACTTTCCTAGTTTCAATTGACTCTTCTTAGGGATCACTTTAAAAAATATTTGATCTCCAATTTCAAATTCTCTAAGACTCAATCTTTTCTGATCCGCATAAGTCTTTGCCTTTTCTTGAGCTTTTTTCATGCTCTCTCTTATCAAGTTTTGCTCTTGCTGCATCCGTTCTATCATTTGGTTGACACTTTCAACCTTAGTATCAAAAACATGCCAAGATGTAGGTGTCAAGCAATCCTGCCCATAAACAGCTTTAAATGGACTTACCCCAATAGCTGTATGCACGTTCTGATTATAGGCAAATTCAACAAATGCAGATACTGCTCCCAAGAGCTTTGTCTTGGCCCCACATACATTTGGAGCATGTCTTCCAAGGTTCTGTTCAATCTTTTTGTTTGGGCGTCTAACTCAAGATAATAGGCATTGCTAAAACACAACTTTGTATTCAAAGCTCGAAACAAGGTAGCCAAAATCCTCCTGTAAATTTTGAAACTCTATCAGATATGATTTCCCTTGGCAACCCATACAGTCTAAAAACCTCTTTCACAAAGAGGTTGGTTGTATCAACTGCAGTAGCAGTCATCTTCGTGGGTATGAAATGTGTCAGCTTTGATAAGTGGTCAACCACCACAAAGATAGCATCATGCCCACTCCAGGTCTTTGATAATGAGACAATAAAATCCATACTTATGGATTCTCATTCCCCCCTAGGCACATCCAGAGGTTGTAAAAGGCCAGGAGTCTTAATCTATTCGGTTTTGGTCACCTGACAAAGGAAACATGTCAACATGTTAATCTCCTATGTTTCTTTTCATGCCTAGCCAGAAAAATTGCTTTATGACGAGATACGCTTTCTGAAAGCTAGGATGGCCCGCAATAGGAACATTATGACAATCATGCATAATTTTCAACCTAAAATCTGCAACCTGTGGGATGTAGAGGCGCCCATTGTAGTAAGGGGTTGTCTAAGGCTGAAAAAAGTTGCAATATCTCTGATAAGAAGAATGGCCGGAAACAAAGTTAGACCATACATGCATAAAATCTATGACCAAATATACTGATCATCAACCACCAACGTCCGGGGAGAACCGGCAGCCAGTTACATGCTAGCCGACTGAATTCCAGAATTTCCGAATGAAATATGAAACCTCATGAAATGGATCCGAGGGGAAAAATGGCCGAAGCGGAAATCAACCGGGTGCCCTACTTTTAAGAAGGATATTTGCCTTTCCATTTCATTACAGACAGGAAATCTGCCTTAGTTGGCAAGGCCTGGATGGATTCCGGCCCTTTTTATATTACAAAAAACGGAAATGGCCGTAGAAGTCTGCCACATGGCAGAATTCCAACGTGCTAGGCCGGGTTACATCCGAGGAAGGGCGTTTACGTGAAAAAATATTGAACTCAAGAGGGCGGCCCGCGGGCAAACCCTACTAAGTCTGGTCGTTGCTCTCGCATCCCCAGCCCCACGCCTGCTTGCACTCGCTGCCTGCTATCACAGCTCACCTGTCCACGCGGGTTCAATTCTTGACCTCCATATGGTTTGAAGGCGTTGACAGGTCCAACTTCTATAAGGATACAATGTTCTTCACTTGTTTGATTGCTTAAAACTGGTTGTGATTATTTCTTATTATTATTATTTACTTATTGTTGTGCATTTGACACTTGTGTTGTCAACCAGTTGATATTTATAAGGGCCGGATTTATAGCTGAACACAAAATAAATCATTAGGAATATTACCGGTTGTAAAGAAATTATCTCGGAAATTGACCGGGTATAGTTACCACTAAGGGGCAGCAACCGACTGCCCAACCCACTTAGCCGATTGCTGCTGGGAATGAGCGGCTACTGGCTGGTTCAACTGAAATTATTTCCCGGACGCTGCCAACCACTATGTGCTTTGATGAAATCTAAAGAACTATTAATGGGTCGCTAAGCTTATTCAAAAAAAATTATTGTGTGGATTTCAATCCTAGCCATCCTTGAGGTGGGACCAAGAGGATAGTCTTTATCATAAACAAGTATTTCTTTTAGTTGGGTTGGATTCCTTACAAAGTAAAAGTGAACATGAATCACTAAACATTTTAGTGCTTGTGTAAATATGTGAGTGAAGAGTCATCTATGAATGAAGCTTTCACTCATTCCTATGTACGATAATATGTACCCAGGCGTTGGAAAAATAAAATTGACCAAAGGCCAAATGACATCTAGGAGTTTTTCTGAAGTACCGGGTGGTAAATACATGGGCCTCAGATGGCTAGTGGATGTGGGCCCATATCCAGTCCATGCCCAAGTGAACCTTGAAGGGAGCGCCATAAGTACTTCGATATCGCGTAGGATTGTACACCAACGTACGAGGCGGCATAGCACTCTGCAGCAAGGTACAAGAGGTCAGCATAGTGAGGTACGAAGGGTGCACAGTAGTAGAGGCGAGCTACGAGCTGTCACCAGTGCAAAAGGCGAGTAGAGTAAATAAGTTAGGAGAGGAAGAGAGAAGTGCTTCGCATAGGACAGGCAGTGAGCAGTACCACAGTTGAGCAATAAATAGGAGAGGAAGGTAGAACTTCGAACCCACCATGGAGGGCAATGAAAAACACTGCTGTGTGGGAAGAGAGGGAGGGGCCGACCTAGGAAACTTACGACGAAGGATAGAATTGCATCAAAAGCCTTTGAGGTTTCATGTACAGTTGGCATAGGAGGATGCGACATCTAGGTGCAACTTTTTGAGTCCTTAAGGAACTGTACATTCCTATGTATTGCGGACATATGAACCCTGCTGTTTGTATCGCTTGACCTATGCTGCTGAATTTTTATATGTAAACTATCTATTGCAGTTACTCTCATCGCGTTATATGTTGCTGTTTTTGCGTTCGGAATTTTGGAAGAGTGAAGTGAATATGTAAACAACGAGAGAGAGAGAGAGAGAGAGAGAGAGAGAGAGAGAACTTGTATGTAAATGAAGCTTTCACTCCTTCCTATGTACGATAATAATTAGGCCCTCAAGTTTTTCCGCCATACATCATACCTAAATTATCTCTATTTCCCTATCTTCCCTCTCGTTTTTTTTTTTCACTGGAAGTTCTGTTGACTATGATGCATTATAACCTATCTTTTTTTTTTTCAGTTTTTTCATTTTCATTTTTCATATGTAAATCCACCGAATGCACATGAGCGAGAATAGTGTGAGAAGGTTAGAAAAGTGGCTATATATAAGGTGGCCCATTTTAACAAGCCCATGTAGGCAAAATCAGATTCAACTAGGGCGCACTATGACGAATTTTTTATTTTTACCCCGCATAATGTCCTTATAATGCCATTTTCTAGGTCAAAATCTGACTATTTTTTGCCAGAAGAAAACCCTGATGATAACCCACCCAAAAAGAAGGTTGACTCACAGGGTTCATGTCATTTCATTTTGAAGGTGGACTCTTGCCCCACACATTAAGGTGGTTGATTAACGTAGCGACAATTTTTGTATAAGCTAGGTTGGCAATAATGGGTAACATCCAGTCAATGCTATGTGACTTTGAGCCCACAACTACCTAATAAAGCAACCACTTAATAAAGTGGACTTGTGCCATACCCATTGGGCCACATGTTGGATGCTTGACCAACCCAACTATAAAAAGTTGGTGATACTAGGTCAACTGGCCCTTTAATGTGTTGGCACATAATTGTGGAACCGAAACCGAAGGTTCCTTCACAAATGCAAGAACCGCCCAACACTGGTACATAAAGACTTTTGAATCATTGGGGAGCACCAGGTTGTCGGTTAGAGCCCTTAGAAAAGGTCCACCTTCCAAATAAAAAGAGTGGCCATTTGGGAGACACCATAATAACACACTTTTTGACAATAGTCAAATTTTTGCTTGTTCTACTTTGCCAGCATCAGTGATTTTTTTCTTAACTTTGAAAAATAGCGCGAGTGGCTACAAGAAATAACTGATAGAATCATCCTCCTATGTACTTTCATCCATTTATATCATCCACATTTGGCAAATTCATCCTTTTTCTTTTTTTTTTCCTTGTAGAAGTTTGGCGATTTCATCCATGAAAAAATTAGGAATTTATGACAGAATATTATATTTTAATGTTTTGAGGTCGCCAAGAAAAAAAACACTGGCCAGCATATGATGATAGACAACAAATTGGATGAAAAGTGCTGAGTTTTAGATGAATATGTGTTATTTTTTCCTAAATGTGAATGCGTTGTCGAAGGAAGCGATAACTTATGTTGTCACTTGATCCCCAAAGTATAGCCTTAAAGGGGGAAGGGAAGATCCCTACCTTTCAGCCTTGCTGCTGTTGCTGTCTGTTATACACCCCCCTCTCTAGCATTGCTATAGAGGAAAGGAGGGTTTGGGCTTAACCACAAATGGACACCTTTGCGGCATCCAACCTGCAACCACTTGTGAGGGAGCTTATGCCCTTATCACTTGACTAAATGTTGGTAGTCACAAATATTTGTAGATTGTGAGTGGATGCTCTTTACACCCACAAAGGAGAATCCTTGGCAAAACTTTCCATACAATATTTGTATCAACAAATTCCCACCTGCCATAAGCTCTATACGGTCAAACTTGGATAAATATCACCTTTACGATTTTTTTTATTTTTTATTTTTTACGAGTTAAAGACGGACGGTATAAGTGTTAACAACTTTGTACTTTCAGCTATTTTACAAAGATAAATGTTATATGTTATTTGTTAAAGAAAAGTACTCATCTATTTCATGATGTCGTTAATTATTGCTTTTATTTTAGATGAGATTAGGCGTCATTGTCAAGAATTACTAAACACATATATGTTGTACCTTTGCCAAGTATCACCTCCTCTCTTTTGCTGAAAACCATTCCCATGCTCGAGGTAAATCTGGGTAATTGAACAACTTATGAAAAATAAATGGATGATTTTTCAAGTTTATTATAGATGAAAGTAGATTCTACTATTCACAAACACGAATAATCTATACTGTGCTAGCATATGCACTAGCCGCTTGTTTTAGAACATTTTATTTTTATTTTTCAACAAGTGGTTATCCCTGTGACTGTGTACATGATTTTTCTCTTTTGAATAATTTCATTAAATCCACAAACAGTTAGAAACCGGAAGGTAGAGGGTAAAGAGACATCATAAGTGACGTTTGCTTCCTACCATAGATGCTCATGAACAACATCCAATAGATGGCCCAATGGTTACTGTTTTACAAGTGGTTGGGGTTCAAAATTACATATGTGTATTTTTTATATCACCCATTATAGCCAACCCAAGTATAAAAGAGGGAGTAGTCGGTCAATTACCACTATCGCAAAACAACTCTATATGGAGTGCCCAAGACCGAAGGCACGATGGTGTGATCACTTCAACCTGTGATAACACTTGAACAATCCTTCACCTATATACAAGCCACAACATAGCCACAACATTAATATTTTGAAAACAACCTAAAGTTGCCCGCACCATATTCTTTTTAGCCATACATTTTACTGCTATCAAATCCCTTATAGCTCTCATTCTCAACAAGCCTCAAATGGGCTTAAAAAATAAATAAATAAAGCCTCGGATGGGCTCTCTTGCTTTAGCAAAACACAAGAGGAAGGTGAGACTAGGGAGCATAACTCCGCACAACACACCCACCAATCGGTGCCTTGACACAATGTAAGGTCCTTTTACCACATTTTCTCGTTGCCTTGAACATGATGGGTAACCTCTCCTTCTGCAAAAGAACCAGTAAATGCAAGATTGAAAGTGGTCAACTAGTTGGCCGTAGATGTCTTATTTGATAATACCCATACCCGCAATGGAAAAGGATATTATTTACCCTAACTCCGGTTGGCCTCATCTCTCTATCTTACCTCACCTCCATATAACCCGTAAGGGGAAGAGGCTCTTATTTGCGCTAGCTCCGGCTGGCGTCATATATATATATATGTCAATGTTAGGGCCGCTTTACACTAGGGCCCAAGCCCAAGAAAACCTGGGCTCAATTTCTACCACTCTTGGGTTGGTCTTGGGCCAATTTCAACGGTCGTGATGAAACGATCATGATCAAACAAAAATGTTCTATTTTTATACCAAACTTCATTGGCCCCAGAGTGGAGAGTTGGGTCTCCAACTCTCCACTCCATGAAGGTTTCCTTGTTCTTGGGTTGGCCCAAGAAGTTGGCGCCAAAACTTGTGCCATGTAGGCAAATGACCCACTTCCATTTTCTTGGGCCGGGCCGTAGTGTATGTAAAGCCGTTGGGCCCAATTTTCAGGCCTCCACCAATGGGAACGCTCCATTCTCCCCTAGTGTAAAGGGGCCCTTAATCATCAATAGTTGCTTTTGGGCTGCTGGGGACTCCCTTTCATCTTTCTTCCTTTTTTGGCTATGGTGGAGGCCCTAGCTAGCATGTCTCCAGGTTTGGTAGCAGCTTCTATGCAGGTTCTGTGCAGGGTAGGGTGCAGATGATATTTGTGTATGTACGCTGTTCCTTTCCACTGTGCACATGGACTCACGTGGCTTCAGACTGTTCCGATCTGGACTCTGGAGGTTTCATACGGTTAAGAAAGCTTGAGCAATCCATTCTATGCTTGCCCATACTTGATCGATGATGTGGAGTACTAGCTATTTTAGCTGGATGGCATCAGGTGGGCCCTTGGTCCCAACGCGCTTACATACGTAAGTACAAGGAGCCGATTTGGTGAAGGATAAGCGAGATGGAGCGGTGCTACAGGTCCAGACAATATCCGGAGAACGCGGTGCAAGATTGTCTTTTCCTCCATCCTCTGCACATCTGTCCTCCATCCACCAGTACTTACCGGTCACACTTATGATCGATGCCAAAACCCCACACTCCTGGAGCACCCTGGGATCCCATCCCCATATACAGACATGTCTGTCCAGACTCCGATTTGTCCATATACATATCCGCTCCTATTTCAAGGCTCCTCTCTTTGTGGCTTTTCTCCCGTACTAACGAGGGCCATGTTTCCTTGCAGTGGTTCAGAAACAAGGAAACATGGGAGACAGGGAAGATCGCTGGTACACAAACCGAAGATGGTGATCAATAATGTTATTGCAAAAAATAGAGACGGCACAACCTGGGACGGTTTGCCAAGCAAGTCACTCCAAAATTCATGACGTTGAGGAAAGCGCAGACAGTAAGACCGGGTCCAGGCCACCCCCAGTCCTATACCCAACAGCCACGGCGTACTTTGGATGTCAACAACCGGGAAAGTGACATTGTTTGTGTGGGGTGTGTCGCAAATCCATTGCCACAAGTTAGTGGCAATCGCTTCTTCAAAACACTAGCTTATTTTAGCATGTAGTATTCGCGGAGAGAATGTAGGTAGGTCTGGAGAATGCCGCTATACCATTGGGAAGCTGTAATCAGAGCAACAACTGATGGCGTGGGCATTGGGTCTGGCAGCAAATCACTGATCTCTATCTAGAACGCCCTGATCTAGAACTAAATCAAGATATACCTTCTGGCTCCTTTTCAACCGCAGTGAAGAGTTTGTAGGGTTAAATCCAAGCAAGTATGCAGGTATGGTACAGATTGGAGAAAACTTGCACAATGCAGATCGCAATACACTACATGCATGGAAGCTTCAACCTGTATAAAATGGTCATATTCAATGCTTCTCTATCCGTGCAATCTTTCCAAAATATCGGGACTCTGACCCCATCATCAGCTGCTGCATAAACAATCCAATCTCTCTCCCGTCTGCACCACAAACACTCGTGTTATTATCCACCTTAAAGCTGCAAGTCTTTGTGGTGCAGATAGAAAGAGCTTGCTCGCAATGATCCACTGGATGCTTGCAAGCTTTTCGTTGTCAAGCGAGGCATTGCAGGAGGCGATAATTGCACGCGGGAAGATCAAAGGAAGACGACGATCCTCGCCTATCCACTCCCGATCTTCCTGTGGTGACCCTGCCTCGCAATCCATACCCTGGATGAGATCATCCATCTAGGATCTCCTTTTCCGGGACCCGTGCGGCCGGCCGGCGGCGCCCGCGCTCCACGTGGGCCACACCCGGTGCGCCCGTTCTGGTTCGCCCTATTTCCTGGTTAGGAACCGTTGGATCTACAAATACACGGTCATTATTAATGGCTTCTCGGGCCCACTCTTTGAGCCCCGGCCTGTCCACCGCTCCTTAGGACCCAATATCTTAGCGACACGTGGAAGAATCTTCCAACATGGATTTGTAAAGAACTCTCATATGTGCACGTCATTCGAAATATTTTCTTATATGTTTTTAAAGTTTTTGAATTTTTGAATTTTTCTTTGGTAATCTTTCAGCGGCTAAAGGATTCATCATTGTTTTGGAAACAAGTGCACAGTGTGTCGCCCTGGTGGTTCGGGGTTCAAACCCGCTGCCCTGCCCCCTGTGTGGTATTGCTTGGGATTGTTGGTGACGGTATGTCTGGGCGTTGATCGTCCTGTAGCTCTAATGGCCCATAAATGAAAGGGGGTTAATTTTTCCCCCTCCTCAAGGTCCTGAATTGTGGGGTGTCGCTCCCAGGTTTCCTTTTTAAAAAAAAACACTTGGGCTCCTCATTATAAAAAGGAAAGTAAAAGTATGACGCATTCCGAAGGAAGCATAAATTATGGTGTCTCTTGACACGCAAGGGCTACTGCCTTCTGGTTAGAAGGTGGACACTAGACACCTTTGTGACAACAAGCAATGGATTGAAGGATTGAACCCACAACCACTTCTGCTTGAGAAACTTCTTTTGCCGGACAGTGCTGGCAGAAAGAAGTTGAAGTCGAAAGTGGAGGAGAACTTTACAGTGTCACGTGAAGGGTGGCAGAATTGGGGCCATTGGATCCGTAATGTCAAGGACGGATAAAGTTGTTATGGCAAAGTTAGTCAAAAAGTGGAGATCCTCTCATCCATGAAAGAGGTAATTAGTTTGTGCAGTCTTAGGTAAGTTAGTCTCTTATTGATGACCGACATACTAGTAAGTGACGCTGGGAAATCCTCGAAATCAGTCGGCTAGCATGTAACTAGCTGCCGGTTCTCCCCCTTGGTTGCATCGAGGGTCCAATGGACGGTCTGAAGGCACATGTTGAAGGATTGAACCCAGGATCACCTAGGTTATGCACAGGCAAGGCACAAACACCCAACCACTGGGCATTTTAACTGGGCATCTGACCCACTTAAGATGTCGCCAACAGTCAGTAATTCAGTTGGATAGTACAGTGAGTGACGCTCAGATGATTCTGGGATCAAATCCAGCTGCCTTGATGGGTGTCCTATGTTCTTCTCCCCTTTCCCTTGAGCGGTGCCATGTGAAAGCCTTCACTGCGAGGTTACTGTGAAGGAGGCTATTTTCTCCTCTCACTATATTTACGGGGCCTGATTTGTGAGCTGTGGCTCCTAGGTGTTTCCTTTTATAAAAAATCTTAAAAAATCACTAGAAAACTAGTTCCATTTTACATACAACTAGGGTCGCCTTGCGTTGGGCCAAGTGTCCACTGTCATCTAAGTCCAAGTGCAATCCCCTTATGTATCCAAGTGCATCTCCTGTGTGGAGGCCCATGTCTGAAGAATTGAAATCAATATATTAAATTGAAGAATGTGTGGTACCTCAATGAATTAATGTTTAAAAAATATAGGCCCAACCTCCCAAAGGGGCAGTAGTAGTCGTAAGGTGAAGTGGCTCTTAGTTACGCCAATCCTTACCGACCGGAGTCTTGTCTCTGTTTAAAGCATATTGTCGACATGAACAAAGTGAGCAACAATGTAATGTGATTCAGAGATTGGAATTTGGTGAAAGAGTTAGAGGCTTACATTAATACTTATGTATATACAATCATATATTGAAAAATAAATAAATAAATCATGAATTTATTGAGAATAATATATCCAATCATTGTTCCAGGAAAGACCACTTTGTTATTTTTCAAGAATTTCCAGCGATCAAAAGTACTTGAAATTCGATATCTCCGACACTGTATGTCCAAAAATTATGAGACCAAGTCACTCCACCCCTCCTCATCCAGGGCTTTCCAACGGTACCTACCAAGCACCATGGGCTGGGCCCGCGGTTTGGGCGATCTCAACGCTACAAAACAAAACAAACAAACAAACTATCTTGCTTCATATATTATATTGATCAATGTGGCCCCTAAATATCTATGGAAGAAATATAGATTATACCCTGCAATCATTTGTTGTGATCTGCCCTTATCTAGCTATGTAATATTCCAGTGCGGAATGTGACTCAAAAGAGAATACATCCGCAGTGAAGGGGTTGGGATGTACCCAAGATGGCCGACAAGATCTGCACCCAATGGATGTATGAAAAAGATCATCTTTTCTTTAATTCTAAATCCAATCTTTTGTAGGAATAGCCTAGAGCTCTGAGAGAGAGGGCTCCAGCCATTCCTCACTTGGTGGGAAAATCCCTCTCGTATGGTGCCAACCTCTCTAACTAAGGCCCCCGCACCTGCCGGTTAGGTAACCAACGGCTAACCGGTCAGTTACGTGACTGGCCTGATAGCTAATTAATCCTCGGCCACACCTGCCGGTTAAGTTAACTGGTGTAACGTAGTTGACAAACCGTGCTGATGCCCGAATTCTTTATCTGCCTGCACGATGGCATCGCCTTCTTCTCTCTCCCCCTTCGCGCACCGCAGCCCGAGGTTTAACACCTCCATGGAGGAGGTGTTAAATATCGGCCACTCCCCGTTACAGGATTTAACCGGCTATTAACTGCCGGTTAGCTCACCGGCTTTCTAATCGGCAGGTGCGGCCGTCGTCGTGCCGCTAACGCCGATTAGCTAACCTAATTGACTTCCTAACTAGCAGGTGCGGCCGGGGGATAAGAGATCCTGGCTGGGTTTTTAGGGTTCAGAGAGCACCTTCCAATTAAGTACACAATGAATGAATATTAATCAGAATACTTAATGGCCTGTGCTACCTGTCGGTAGCTCAATTGGATTGTGCACTGGCTGCCACCTAGGCGGTTCAGGGATCAAATCCTGCTACGTACTTGTGGGTGGTATAATGTATAATCTTCTCAGAGAGGTCAGAGTATTTTTCTCTAATTAAGGGGCCTGATTTGTGAGCGGGCAGTGATTTAATTTAAAAATAAATAAAATACATATATATAATTCGAGGAACATTATTAAAAACTATAAAAACAAGAAAGAAACGTATGCTCGCCACATGGCAGCACGAGGGACGTGTAGTTATGGGGTAGTTACGTGTTTCCGAATACACATCTGCCAGCTGGTAGTTTGTGAATGGTCCGGCTAGTGGGTGGGTGGCACCAGGCTTGAGATTTCATTTCGACTAAGAATAAATAAAAAGTAAAATTCTTATTTTATTTTGGCTGGCCCTTCACGCCTGTGCAGGGCTGCCACTATGGCAATCCGCAAGTTATCATATACGTGCAGACTGGAGGGAAGCCAATGGTATGATTGCGCTGCCTGGCGAAGGTTCGAACCCTACACCTGCTCTTCTTGTGGTAAGTCAGATGGAAGGGTAAAAAATCTGGAAGGGTAAATCTGCTTTTCAAATCTCGTCCGGGCGGGCACGCGGGGTGGCCCGGCCCGGCGAGGAGCAGGGTGCTATATGTGGGAAGGAGGGAGGGCTGCACGGTGACCCTCTGCCTTCCATCTTCGTCTCGCTGCTTCACCGCGCCGCGGTTGCTGAACAGAGGACGTGCTTCACCTTCTCACCACTCACATTTCTGCATTACGGTTGTTGCGCTCTTGATCTTGCTGTGCACTCGTTGGTTTCCTGCCGCTCTTGTTGGTAGCGGTGCTGTGAGAGCTCGTTGCTTCGGTGGTCGTTCCTTCTGTGTACGTTACGGGGTTTCTTGTCAAGTGTTGGGAGCGAAAGAGAAGCTGTGTTGGTGTATCCGAAAGTAATCTGGTCTGGGGGTGACATTTTGCAGTTTGTCTGGGATTTGTGCCTGTGTTCTCTGGCAGTTTGAGCGGCATCTGTTGAGGGGGCGTCTTCCTGGGGTGGGGGAAGTTTATCCGGTCTGTGTTTTGCATTGCAGGGGCTTCCCTCTCCCATTCGGTATCGGTGAAGAAGCGCTAATTTCTTGCTCTTGTTGCTGTCTGGATAGGTGGGCTAATCGCGGAAGCTGGGTGGTTGGGAGGGGCTGGGTGGTTTTTTCTTAGCAATCCAAGAACCTTCAGTGTTTCCTTCTCTCTGTTTTTTTCTGTTTGCATTCTGATCTTTCGAGCAATTCAGTCTGGGGTTCTACGGGTGGCATAGGTTCCATCGTCGCGAGTTATTCAAGGGATTTTGTAAGCGAGGATTGCAACTCTTTTCAGAAGTTCTTTTCTTTCTCGGGCCTGCTTTCGTCTGTTTCTCGTAGTTGAGCCCCGTGTTACAGGTTGGTCGAGGAGGCTACTACTCAACTTCTCTACGTATCTAAAACTAGCCCTGCTGGCGATCTCCGTGATATATGAGCAAGCTCTCTTCATCTCTTCCGCTCCCAAGTTGCTCTCAAAACTTTTAGAAAATTGATTCAACACCAATCGAGCCGAGGCTCCGGCCTCGGCTTCTTGCTAGGAGTGTACTTCGTAGGATATTATATCTTAGTGCTAGAAGGAAGAGATGCCCCCCCTAGCATCCATCAATGAGTCTCGGCTCTATGATTTTGTTAATGGGAGCCCTCGCCCTGGCAATGAGCTAGGGAGTAAGATGGGATGGGGTGTTGCAAATTCGTCCTCTCTTTACCGTGTTGAAGGATGGGGTGCCCCCTATTTTCACATTAATGGCCAAGGGAATATGGCTGTACGCCCACACGGACTCGCCAAAGATCCTTCAGAAGAGATTGACCTCATGGAGGCGATCCAGAAGGTGGTCGACAGCGGCTGTGGAGGAGGCCTGAACCTGCCCCTCATTATTCGGTTTCCCGACATGTTGAAGCACCGATTGGCAAGCCTGCAGGACGCCTTCGATCGTTGCATCGAGCTGCGAAAATACCAGGGGCGGTTCCAGGGCGTTTTTCCAGTTAAATGCAACCCCGATCGGTATGTGGTGGAGGACATTGTCAGGTTTGGGAGACAGTTCCATTTTGGTCTCGAAGCTGGATCCAAGCCCGAGCTTATGTTGGTAATTGCATCCATGTGCAAGAGCAGTCCAGAAGCTCTCCTCATCTGCAACGGCTACAAAGATGCAGAGTATGTGCAGTTGGCGCTGACCTCCAGGCAGCTGGGCCTCAATACTGTAATAGTGTTGGAACAGGAGGAGGAGCTCGACATAATACTTAAATTGAGTCAGAGACTCTCCGTGCAGCCTGTCATAGGCATTCGGACCAAGCTCAGCACAAAGCATGCAGGCCACTGGGGGGAGACCTCAGGGGAGAAGGGGAAATTCGGTTTGTCAACATCGGAAGTTGTGGGAGTTGTGAAGAAGTTGAGGAGGGTGGGCATGTTGGATTGTTTACAGTTGCTTCACTTCCACATAGGTTCTCAAATTCCGTCTCTGTCGATTGTCGAAGAGGGAGTGAGTGAAGCTGCTCAAATATTTTGCGAGCTTTCGCTTTTGGGAGCCAACATGAAGATCATTGATATCGGGGGTGGCCTTGGGGTTGATTACGATGGATCTAACTCTGCAGCCTCCGATATGTCCATTGGCTACTCCATTGAAGAATATGCAGATCAAGTCGTGGAAGCCGTTATGGATGCGTGCTTACAGAAGAATGTGAAGCAGCCCACTTTGTGTTGTGAGAGTGGCCGGGCGTTGGTGTCTCATCATTCGGTTCTTGTGTTCGATGTCTTGTCAGCCCACAAGCGGGCGGGCAATGTAGCAGAAGACCTGGGGATCCCACTTGAGTGTGAAGGACTCCCTGAAGCTATGGCCGCCATCCATGAGAATTTTGTCGCATGTGTGAGAGTGGGGAACTATGAGGGAGCTTTGGCGCACTCAAAGCACCTCAAGGCTGAATGCACCCGGCTTTTCAAGCTTGGCCTTCTCAACCTGGAGCTGCGTGCCACAATTGACAAAATGTTCGAGGTATTTTCTGTGCTGGTGGACGAGAACGAGAACCATAATGTGCCCTCAATCCTCATGTCTGTGAAGTCTGCTCTAGGCTGTGCGGACCTGACGGAGAACCACAAAATGTCTTCAGTTGAGATATCTGGCAAGTCTGGGCCAGGCTCCGTGGACCAGAGTGGTTGTGGTGACCGTGGGGAGAAATGGAAGAGTGGCTCTGATTACTTGGCCACCTATCACATTAACCTGTCAATTTTCAAGTCCATGCCTGACAGCTGGGCAATTGGCCAGCTCTTCCCCATTGTTCCTCTGCACAGGCTTGATGAGGAACCCTGTGTGCGTGCCATCTTATCTGACCTGACATGTGACAGTGATGGTAAAGTTGCCACTTTCATTGGGAAGGATCATTTTGGTGAACAGGCCAAGCACTTGCGGGTTCATGAGCTGGAGCCTGAGAAACCATACTACATGGGCATGTTCCTTGGTGGGGCGTACCAAGAAGTTCTTGGCAGCATGCATAATTTGTTTGGTACTCCAAATGTGGTTCATGTAGTGCTGTCAAGGGGCCCGGATGGATTTCAGATTGCACGAATTGTGCCAGGGCAGACGGTGGCTGGTGTGCTGCGCGTGATGCAGCATGAACCTCTTGAAATATTCGAAGACCTCAAATGTCGTGTGGCGGATGCCCTTCATGAAGGCCGGTTTGCCAGTGACCATGAAGCACGTTGTGTTCTGCAAAGCTTGGCTGGCAATTTGAGCTCCTACACCTATCTCTCCAGTGATTCCAAGAGTTGCTCCTTCTCTCTCAATAAGACAAGGATGTACTCTCCTTTAGAGCATTCCTATATTGTGAAATGACCGGCTCCCCATCTCTTTAATTTGTAGAGATTGTTGATCCTTGCCACTGGGCCTTTGGGTAAGGGATTCTTCAGAGTAAAAGTTCATTGTTTGGATGGCCAACTGCAAACATTCTTTTTGAGCTTATGGAAATATGAAGAAGCTGTATATTTGTTCTCTCACTCCGTCCATCTACCTTGATGCTAGAGTCTCATGCATTTTGCACTCGTAGCTCTGCTAAGGGGTTTTTTTTTTGGTGGCTAAAGTTTGATGGAAGCATCATACCTATTAGCCCATGTTGCAAGGATGGTAATCTGTTCTACTCAGACAAACTGTTAGCTCCATGTTTTATGTCGAGATATGCCTGGAGTTTAAGCATCATACTTTCCCATGTTGCAGATGGCAATCTGTTCTACTCTGACAAACTGTTAGCTACATGTTTTATGTCGCCATGACTGATTAATCTGTGATAGTGTCTTGACCTTTGCTTGGAAATCTACTGTGAGTATCCGTTGTAGCTTCTGTGCATAACGGTTGTGCATTTCTTAATCCTACCAATGCCCGGTTTGCAGTTCAGGAATGGTCAGCCCCCAAAATGAGTGTATTGATTACTGGACACATGCAAACACTGGAGTAATGCAATCATGGTCCATATGATGATCGGGCATCAACTATTCCTGTTTTAGGTACCTGAAAACAAAGGACTACACCTGCATCACTCGGGGCTTTCTTTTGCACTTGGGATGAGTTCCGTTTGCAAAGTGAGGCAGGACCCACACTCCATCCCTGGTGCCTCCAAAAGAACGAACAAAAGAAATCAGTTGGAACTGGTGAACTGGTCAGTGTGTTGAACAGCTTGTCCGTGAGAGATGTGGAAGGAGAGCTTCCACCATGAAGCTTCCACTTCAGATCAGTTTCTGTCTCGCCGAAACGGCCTAGTAGCTTCTGCCATATAGATGTGACAACTGGTAGAGATAGTACACGTGTCTCTTGAGGAGGGCACCTGACTGCCACGCGTCACAGTGGGTGTTGTTGCATGGTGGCATGTACACACGGTGGAGCTGTTTCATATCTGCTTTCAGACGTGTTCTTGTCGTCGTCGTTGCTGCAGGAATCGATGCGATCTGAGCTCTCTCGAGGTTGTCTTGATTAGAAGTGCGGGCCAGCGTCGTGACTACTTTAATAGTCTGAAGAAGACAAACCTGTCAGTAAGTAGTGCAGTTTTTAGTTTGCAGGCTTGAAATTACCGAGTTCCAGCCATGCAGATGGCATCCGATCAGAGGGGGGACCCGCAGCTGAGCGAGCGGAGGGCTCAAGAAGCGAGGGAGAAGGCTTTGAAAGCTGCAGAGTTGGCCCAGCAGTCCCTGCAGCACGCGAAGGAGGCTGCTAAAGATGAGGGGGCCGCTGCTTTGAAGGCCGCTCAGGATCAGGTTCAGGTGGCCAAGGAGACAGTTGCAGCCGTCAAGGATCAGACTGTCAATTATGCCGCTCAAACCAAAGATTCAGTCGCGGTAATCCCCACCCCGATTTTCTGCGAAGTTGGGTGGGCTTGTCCCTGTGCGTGTGATTGTTGGACATCTCGAACGTGACTCGGCTGCTTTTGGAGAACATCTTCATGTCTTGCGTGTATTTCCATGGGGATAGCTACGAGAATTGGTTTGAAACTACGCTGACAGAATTTTGCAAAGTCTGCCTGCCACACAGTTTCTTTCATGGTTTATGATTTGGGGGACTCTGGTTGTCTGATGCAGAGTACACTCGCAGGATATACCCAGGAAGCAATTGACAATTTGAACGAGCTCAAGGCATCAATGCAAAAAAAGTTTGAGCAGGCCACTCAGGCGGCAGCGGATACTGCCCAAAGCACCAAGGAGAGCACGCAGGAAACGTAAGCCCCTCGGAACGAAGGACATTTGACTTAGGAATTGGGGAGATAGAAAGAATATTTGATGAGAGTTCTGGTGTGTTGTGAGGGAAGGGATGCAAGCAAATTGTATGGAATGTGGCTGGGTGGTGTAGTGTGATCGTGCTGTAAATCTGCAGAACCTTGGAAGTCTTAGTACTGCAAGTATGCTTCCTCAATGCACTCATACATTGTGCATGCACGAAAGTAATTTGACTTGCCTGCAAGAGAGGGGAGTGGGGGCACAACTACACAACTAGGGGTCACAGTTTGATTTTTCTGATCGTTCACAGGTTAGAGAAGACGAAGGAGGCTACCTACGACTACATTGAGCAAGCTAAGCAGAGCATCCTTGCCACATACGAATCCACAAAGGAAACAGCTGTAGAGACTATCCAGTCTGCCTCACAGAAGGCAGCAGAGTACAAAGATGCGGCAAACAACAAGGCAGCAGAGACTTGGGACTCTACCAAGCAGAAGGCAGCAGAGTACAAAGATGCGGCGACTAACAAGACAGCAGAGATTTGGGACGCCACCAAGCAGAAGACTGCAGAGTTGACAGGTATGGCACTGGACAAGGATGAAGGGACTAAGGAAACTAGTGCAGGTTCCCCAATGGATGCAACAAAAAACGAATCATCTGAAACTAACACTGGCGCTGTCCAAAACATCGCTTCGGAAACTATGCAGACTGTAGCATCAGTCTTGGAAGGTATGAGAAGAAAATTCGCTGAACTGCTGGGGACTACCCCTTGGGATTCTACCCAGCAGAAGGTAGCGGATCTGACAGGTTCCAAAGAGGATATTGACGAAGAGCGTGCAGCTTCAATGCTGGAGGACTACCGTAACAAAGCTACTGATCTGTTGGAGAGTTCCAAATCTGAGGCCTCCGAGTTGGCCGAAGCTGGCAAACAGAGAGCCGCGGAAGCGAAAGAGAAGACAGCAGAGACAATCGAAACTACCAAGCAGAAAGCAGGAGAGCTGACAGGTGGCGTGGAGAATCGAGGTACATCTTTGGAAGCGTTGAAGCAAAAGGTTGCTGCACTGTCGGGGTATCTCAACCGTAAAGCTTCCGAGGCAGCCAAATCTGCCGAGGAGAGAGCTGCGCAGGCGAAAGAGCAGACGGCAGAAAAGATGGAAGAGACTTTGGAGGCCACCAAGCAGAAGACAGCAGAAAGTTTGGAGGAGACCAAGCGCAAAACCACGGAGACTTTGGAAGCTACCAAGCAGAGAGTCGCGGAGGCGAGAGGGAAGGTTGCACATGATAAGCCTACAATGGAGGTCACCAAGCCCAAATCAGATGAGGCTACTGAAGCTGCTGGAAGCTACAATGATCAGTTTCCGAAACCGAACTGGGAGTTGCTGAGGCAGAGGGCCGCTGAATTGCTGGAGCGCCTGAGAATGGCCGAAGAGTGAAACCTTGAATTGCTGGAACGGCTGAGAAGTGCCCAAGAGAGAGATTTCAAGTCACCTGTAGCTCATACCCAGGATGTAGCCGGGGAAAGAATCGCAATCCGGCAGGGATGATGAGAAAAGTTGAGCCCGTCCCTAGCTTGAGAATACCCAGGCCAGCAAAGTGTTGCATGCTTCTCAAGCCCTTCTTTGCAATCAAAAGGCATCGGCGCTTGTGTTCTTGTAGTATTCCGTAAACTCTCAGGAGTTTCTCCTCCTGCAGATCAACTAGCCCAACCCAGAAGCTGTTGCCACCCCGGCAATGAAGGTAGGGACAGTATACTTAGACATCGCCTCCAGTCATACTTACACAACGAAGTCAGACGCAAACAATGTTAAGAGTGAAGCTTCAGAAAAATCACTCTTTTATCCTCATACAAGGCTTCTCAAGAACTTTTTGACCACGAGAGGGCCAGCTAACTTAGTATGTCAATAGGTTTGCGGTCATAGAAAGAGATCAGCTAGGAAGGGTTGGATCGCTATCTCGCACTCGTCCATTCTGGTTTTCAAGTATTCCTCGATCGGACGTAAGTACTGCAGTGAGTTCTTCGTTTAGAAACTCATCGACGAGCCTGTATAAAGTTTCCTTTTTCTGCAATGTGGCCTGAAACTCGTAAGATCTAAACTGAAAGTACAGAGAATCACGCCAGTTTTTCGCCTGTAAGAGATTTTTCAAGAATATTGTCGTACGTAAGTAGATTGTATAGAGTTTTGAGTGCAAGCTAGAAACAAACAGCTCTCAGCAGTATGCAAAATGTGCTTCTCGTTGTCTTCTACACACTACACAGCACACACACATATTTTACTTCCAAGGGCAGATTTAACATGCTTACAGATAGCTTATGTTCAACCCAACTCAAATAATTCTCGCTCTGACCTCGACAGTACACAGTACAGTACAACGCCCACATGACGTTGAAAGGAAATGAAATGCTTCCTTTCCAGAAGACCTGATGGGGCAATTGGCATACATTTGTGAGGGGCTAAAGTACCGTTTCTTGCAAAAGGGCCCAGGCATCCCACTCTAAGGGGCCATCCTCGGGGGAATTAGTAATAAGGCGGTCCCTCAAAGTATCGGCCAACCAAGCAATCCTCAGAAGTTTGACTCGTTGGTCCTTTGTCAAAGTGAGGAAGCAAAGGTATCTATTAGGTTTAAGTATGTGTTGAAGAGTTGGAGTAGCAGGCGTGGAAAGCGCAGGGGGCATGCATTCCCTTGCCCCGCTCCCTCATCGCCTTCCTCGTCTGGTATCGGGGACGCCATCAAGGACCTCGGGATGGCGTCACAAGCTTCCTCGAGGCAACCCTGCCGCCAAGCATGGACCTCTGGTGAGAGTTTCAGCCAGGTGTGGACTGTACACTATGTATCCCCTTTTGCACTTTACAGACCGCTCTGTAGTGAGATTTGGTTCAAACAGATTGAAGGCAGCTGCGGGGAAGTGGACATCAGTGAAGGAGGAGGGAGATGGGCAAGGAGGCCACGTGGAGGGGAAGAAGGGTGTGTGGTGCCAGCCTCCAGAATGCACATTGAGCTTTGTGGAATCACAGAATTCAGGTTCCTTTTCTACCCTTACAGCTCCCTCTAAACTGGCATGGGGTCTATGGCCACAAGGGTACGCAGGCGGTGTGATAAACACATATCTCTCTCCCTCCCTCCCTCGCTCGAGTGGAGAAGTCGGGGAGGTCGAAAACGCCACAATTCGAGTTTTGGGTGCAACAGTTCAATACTTAATAGTAAACAAGCCGAAGCGTGCCACACAATCTATTCCGAAGCTCATTTCAGCCGACTAGCCTCTCACTCTGGGGATTGGGCTGTACTTCCCTAAGTGAAGGCATCCAGCCGGGAAGCAAAGAATTCCTGTCTCATGAGACTGATGTTGATTCCTGCCTTTCAGATTCTCCAGGGAGTATTACATCATCTCCTGGCACAAATCTATGGTGGAATTCAGAACGAAAGAGGGTCACAGCTTTCAGACTTAAGCCTCTTAATAAACCCGACCATCCACGCGGCATCCCCAGTTTAACAAGATATAGCTGTAACTGCACTCACATTCAGAGATTCACTGGGAAGGGCAGGGGCACAAAAAGAGAGACAGAGAGAGAGGCTTTCACTAGTCATCCTGAAAGAGCACCAAGGGAGCTGCTAAAGATCTATGTTCAAGCACTTATGGCTCCTGATTGAGACTGAGGCAATGGAAGGCTAGCAAAGTTCTCATCCTATTCTAGTTTTTGCATGTAGGTCAAGAAAAGAGCAAAAGACAACTTGGGGGAGTGCGCTTCTCAGATCCTTTACAGTGGCTTGATAAGGTGAGCCTATGTCCATTTAGCAAGTAAAGAATTTGTTAAGGAGGGTTTTTGATTGAAGCTGGCATCATGATGTTTTGTGCACTCGATTGCATCTCCACTCCCTCACGAAATGACAATTTCCCTTTCCTCACAAAACAGCAGTGAAAGCCGTCGTTACTATCAGTAGATTATCTGAAAGACACTTGGAGTTCTGGTGGTTGTATCCTGGTCTCTATCCACGGCTGTGGGTGAGGCTCTAGTTGATTAGCTGCCCACTGTGGTTCTCACAGAACAGTCTGATATCACCAGAGTTCAGCCGTAAGCGCGCAATCAAGACCCTTTGGATTGAGGGTTGGTCGAATCCTCCGTTGGCAAAAGCAGCACTAGCTGCGATGACACAAATTAGTTATGGAGTAATCAAGAACTCTTCTGGCTCTTGCGAGGATGTGAGGACACTATGTAAGGCCGGACGATTGAAAAAGGCACTTTACATTTTGAAGAAAAAACACATTTCAGCAGACTCCAGCACTTACGTATATCTCTTGCGGGAATGCATCAAATTTGGAGACCTTGAAATGGGAAAACAGGTGCATGCCCACATCATCCGAAATGGATTCAATCCAAACATCTTTCTACTCAACAACCTTGTCCACATGTATGCCAAGTGTGGGAGTGTGGTGGATGCACGCCTAGTATTTGACAAAATGCCTGAACGAGATGTGTTCACGTGGACTACAATGATGGCAGGATATGCGAAGCATGGGCATGGTAGGGAGGCTTTGGAGATCTATCAGCAAATGATACGAGATGGGGTGATGCCCAACAATGTCACGTTCATTTGTGCTCTCAAGGGGTGTGCCAGCCTAGGAGCCCTAGAAAGGGGGAAAGAGATCCATGCTGACATCATCAAAGCTGGAGTCGCGCCCGATATCATCCTGGAGACAGCCCTCGTCGACATGTACTCTAAATGCGGGAACATGAAGGATGCACATCAAATATTCGACAATATGGCTCAACGAAATGTGGTTTCCTGGAGTGCGATGATCACTGGATATACCCAGCATGGGTGTGGTAGGGAGGCCTTGGACATATACGAGCATATGATACGGGAACGGGTCATGCCCAACAATGTCACATTCATTTGTGTTCTCAATGCGTGTGCAAGCCTAGCAGCATTGGGAAAGGGTAAAGAGGTGCATGCTGACATCATTAAAGCTGGAGTTCAGCAAGACATCATCCTGGAGACTGCTCTTGTTGACATGTATGCCAAATGCGGAAACATGGAGGATGCACGTCAAGTGTTTGATAATATGGCTCAACAAGATGTGGTCTCATGGAGTGCAATGATCGCAGGATATGCCCAGCATGGTGGTAGTAGGGAGGCCCTGCAACTGTTTGAACAAATGCAACAGCAAGGCTTGAAGCCAAACCTTATTACTTTTATATCTGTCCTCTCTGCATGCAGCCATGTGGGCCTAGTTGATAAAGGCCGTCACTACTTTGATTCCATGAGGCAAGATTATGGCCTTACTCCTACAGTCGAGCATTTTGGGGGCATGGTGGACATTCTTGGCCGTGCAGGACGATTGGATGATGCAGAGGACTTCATTAGAAAAATGCCAGTTGAACCTGATGCTCAGGTATGGGCGGCCTTGCTTGGTGCTTGCAGAATCCATGGCAATGTGGAGGTAGCAGAGCGTGCAGCAAAATGCCTTTTTGAGTGGGATCCAGAGGACGCTGCACCTTATGTGCTGCTATCCAACATCTATGCTGCTGCTGGCAGGTGGGACGATACAGAAAAGGTGAGAAAAATGATGCAGGAGAGAGGTGTCAGGAAGGAGCCAGCAACCAGCTGCATTGAACTGGACAACCAGGTGCACACATTCATTGTAGACGACAAATCGCATCCACAAATTGCTGAAATCCATGCTGTGCTGAAGAGATTGTCCAGGCAAATAAAGGAGGTTGGGTACACGCCTGACACCCGCTTTGTGTTGCATGAAGTGGAGGAGGACCAAAAGGAATTGTCTCTGTGCCACCACAGTGAGAAGCTGGCTATTGTGTTTGGGCTGATCAACACTCCCCCTGGGGCACCTATCCGTGTCATCAAGAACCTCCGGGTTTGTAGTGACTGCCACACCGCCACCAAGTTCATCACAAAGGTTGTTGGGCGAGCACTTGTTGTACGGGATGCAAGCCGCTTTCACCACTTCCAAGACGGGGTTTGTTCTTGTGGGGATTACTGGTGAAGCAAGCAACATGCATGAAAGAATGTGTATTACATACCATGAGAGCTGGAAAGGGATCATGATTGTGAGGGAAGAGTTAAGTTGGAAGAAATGATTTGTGAGACAGACAGTTCTGCACTATTTATGAGCTGCCATCAACATTCAGGGATGACTATCAGCAGCCAAGCCCCAGAGACATTGTTGAAGGGAAGTTGAGAGCGACTACATCAACTATAAACAGTAGCATAATCCCAGAGTCACTCACTCCTTTTCAGGCTGGGTAGAAGTTGCGGACAACTCTCATCAATATCTCAAAGTTTTGAGGTAAGGAGAACTGATGTCTACATAATGACAATCATTGCTGCTTTTCTGATTTTCCTTTCTTCCTCTCAGGACAGCACTGCAATCATTCCTAAAAATTGCAGTTATGGCATGTTGTAAGCCACATGGAATGGTGAGAAGCTTCATGGGAAGCTTTCATGGGAAGCTTATATTTGCTTGCGTCTAGAATTTTTTGCCAAGTGGTTCCTAAGACCCGTGAAATTCCCGGAGTACATGGGGCAACTTACAAAAGTGTAGGTCCAGAGTTACATATCAATGAATAAACTTGGACACAACTCAGTTTGCACAAAATTGTCCTACCCACTATGTTTCATTCTTCCCTTCTGCAGGCCTGTTTCACGCTGCAATCTAGATTCACTTCACCCATTCCTGCAGGCTCATGAAATTATGGATGTGATGCCCTCCCATCTTTCTTTTCCAAAGAGATCTCACCTTCTGAACGTAAGGTAGACATATGGAGAGCAAACCCAGCTTATCCACAAATGATGATCACTTCCAACATCCAGTTCTACAGAGCCAACATTAACCCCAAGACTATGTGCCAATGCCAACTTCTGTTGACGTCTGAAAACTTGCATGTGCATTTACACTCCAACCACCATAACAATAGATATGGTTTGATAGACTTCCTTTACAATGAACCTGTATTTTCTAACCAATTTCTCTTTGAAATTTTGTAAGCATAAAGGAGAGGATACTAATAAAATAATGAAATAGAGAAGAGTCCAAGAAACCCGAGATGGCTGCCCCCTATGGGATGCATTGCGGTTGATGTCAACAATGCCATGACTAAGGCTTCCCCCGTTTGCAAAGCAGCCTAATTAACACCCCATCCATACATGAGTGGGAGGCAAGATAGCTGAGACTCTTGCATCGTCGTTTATAAAATCCTAGATAAAATTGGTTTGCTTTGTTGGTGACTGCAGGAACAACTCAGGTCGTACTATTGGCTAGTTTTGGAAAGAGATTCGGCTGATTGTAGTTCACTTGCTCCCTTGTTACCCACAGATGAATCTACAAGTTGACCAGGGCTGGACCCGATCTCAGCGGCAGGAATCCCATCCTGAGTTAGCCCTAGGAGCACCAGTGACGACCTGGGAGACAAGCGAGACACAAGATCAGCGATCACAGCATGTATTGTGGTTTGTGACATTTACCTAGCTACATATGAACATAGTTCATTTTAGATTCAACCCACAGGAGGAAAAAACAACAGTTCTCTTTCTTACATTAGAGGGAAGTCTTGAGATGGAAATTAACGAGTGCTGTACAAGACATTGAACAATGGAAGGAGGAAAGGAGGAGAACAGCTGGGCACCTGGGAACAGTAGAACGAACAGAAGGCTGGCTTGCATGTGTGGCCAGAGGCCCATGCAGTGTGGGATACTCCTTCAATGCATCTTCTAGCTGTGCAGTAGGTAACTGCAATATCCCAACAACACCATTACGTCTTCCAACCCCTTCCAGCGCCAGCTAAAAGATTTGCCACAGCTCTCTCCCCTTTCAATCCCTCTCTACCCTTTTGAATCCTCAGTTCTCTCTTCCCTATCCATCCCATTCAGAATCAGTCAGCCCTCGAGTTAGAATCACTTTCCCACCTGAGGCAACAATGAACTGACACAGCCAATAATCACAAGGCAGGTTAAATAATAATAGGAGTGAAACAGGTGAGCAGTCCACCTGCAGTAGCACATGGAAAGAGTGTGGTACTGTCTGATGTGCACATTTAAGGAATCCCATCCAGAGCTTTGGTAGCTTCCAAATCTGCACAGAATGTCCCCAGAAAAGTGTAATCCCTGAGAACACAATGCACAAGGTGTGTTTCCTTGAAAGATACATCAAACAAGGACTCACACCGCTTACTTGCTTTTCTTGAATACTTACATCAAGCCCCTCAGCTGCTCAAACAACCAAGTGGAACCACATTGGACAATATCTGAAAACTGAAACAAATTTGAAAGACAACTGGTACCTGCTTGTTGACAAGACGAAACAGAATCTCCATCACAAAGCTCACCTGCATGAAACCAAATGTTCCCTGCTTCAGCCACTTGAACAAACTAGTGAGCTAAAATGACTGAAGGGTTTACCATAGAACAAAAGGAACCTGCGTTGAAGGTGACTGAGATTTTTGGTAAGGCAGATGACAGCTTCCATGTCCCAAACCGTGGCTTTTTTTTTAGTTTTCCAAAATCACCACAGGGCCACCTGTAAATTCTACCCAGTGCCCATGTGGCGAGAATAATGAGGTGGCAGGGTTAGAAAAGTGGCTATAAAACAGGTGAAATGTTTTAACAAGTAGGAAAAATCAGGCTCCTGATACTCAACTACTGGCGCATTCTGGCGATTTGTTTTTATTTTTACCCCCAATAATTCCTTTATAGCCAGGTCAAAATCTGGCGATTTTTCGCCAGAAAAAAAAAACACTGGTCCCAAGTGAAAGAGTTTAATAATGTAAAACTGGAAAGTTTGCAATGTCAAGAGTGTCTTCAGCAACTGTGGCCCATGACGAAAGCATAACAAGCATGTCAAGTTAGTGCCACTTCAGTTGATTTCAGATGACACAACACCTATGAGCTGCCAGTGCGACCCTTATCACTACTGCACTATGCTTAGAAATAGATGTTAAAAAGGGAGGGAGAGGCAGAGACAGACCAGTGTCGGAAAAGCACCAACAGCTTGGATGACTGTGCGCATGAATAGTAGCGGAAGAGGAGTCTGCTCCACCTGTTTCCCCACCTCAAAATTATATAATACATCTTGGTAATAGTCACCCATAATTGCATCAGAAACCAAAACAAATTAACATCAAAACATTTACAGAGCAATGGAGCATACTGCTCTATGACCAGACTGGAAATGAAAGAGTCGTTACTCAGAGAAGAAACCCTGTGTTACCTACTTATGCACAGGCAGGCACAAACAACCAAACTACCAGGCTGCCTGTTGAAGTGCAGGGAGAGGGACTAACAGACAGAGGGCAGCACCAACTTAAGGAGCAACGAAAGAACGTAAGAGAACATGTTCAGGGACGGCATCAGTTTTTGGCTAATAAGATACCTAGGCCCAACCCCCATCCAGCCATCTAGGGCAAAGCACCAACCTTACCAGCTGATTCAAAACCTTCGCCAAAACCTGCTGCGTGAACACAGTACGTTGCTGCAGACACGCTGAGCATGCATCCATCACCTGCTCATCAATGTACCTCCAGTTGTTTTTCATCAAATTTCCATACCCCTTGAGCTGTTCTTATCTACAGATTCTACTTACACACCTCAAGCCACCATTTGTTCCCCATACAAATACTTTTTGGAAGAAGTTCAATCCTGTCAGCTCTTCTGTTAGAGAGCTTGATATGCTTGTGGCTATTGTGATGCTGTCTATTGGGTTGCAGTTTGTATGGTGCTTCAATGCCGAGACCCTCAGTCATTGGCTTTGTGCCAGTACTGGCCCCTATGTTCAGCAATGGAGGGACGTCAGGGCCCCATTTCTCGACAGCTCCCTTGACAGGAGCATATCCAAATGGCTGAAATAAGGCAGTGATTGAGTAAAATGTGAGAACGAACCTTCTTGAGAGGAACAGAGTCACGGTGAGGATCAATCCCATGCAGCGCTATTAACACTTCAGCTGGTGTTAAAGCAGGACCTGTATGTGCTGAGCCCTTCACATCTCCCCACATCAATCTCTTAGTCATTACTCTCTTGCCCTCCTCATGGTGTTGTTGGAGGTGGGGAGATAGGAGCACATCAAGATCAATATTAGTGCCTTCAATGTTATTCACGTTGACAAGCGGCCATGGAGCTCTCTCCATCTGTGCACTAGTTTGAGCTTATATAGTTTGAGATGTCTGCAGCAAGCTAGGCACTGGTGGCAGCTTGACTCCATGACGACAGACTGGCATCTTTGGACGTTAAATCCAGACATAGTCTAGGAGGCCTTTTAAATGTCACGCTTTTTACAATCTCCTCATACAGGGCTGACGCAGACACCCTAAAGATGGCAACACAGAGACAAGGATAAGAAGCATGATGCTACCTGTAAAATGCGAGCAAGGGCAGCCTGAAATTTCTCTGGGGATAGGTCGACTAAGCGAGGAAAAATTGGCAAAACCTGCAACACAAACCCACCCTTGAAAATGGAGGGAAAAGCGGAAGAAATCTATCACGTCTTGGGGATGCACATGATGGCCAATGGAACACGGTAGAACAGCCCAGTCCAACAATTTGAAATAAAACAACATCTCCAAGCAATCCCAAAAGACTGCTGCTTCATGCAGTGGTAATGAATAGAAAAACTCAGGTCCACATTCAGGGAGTAAAGGAATCCAAACGAGACCTCATCTTTTGACAATGAGGAAAGAATCGGTATGAGGAACCCTGCATCCTGCCATCATAAGCACAAACACACCATTATGCATCCCAGCAATTCAGGGCAACGTGCCGAGAGGGAAGATCCAGGTCACACTTACGCAGGATAAAGCTAAATCAACTGATATACTAATGCAAGTACCATAGAATATGTCTACTAAGAAAGTCCAGCATATCTGAATATATATATAGCTTTTCATCTTTGTTCTGAGATCCAGGGCCAAGATTGGCTGTTCATCTCAAACTTGTCCGGCCAGCCCTGCCACACCAAGTCTGAAATGTAGGTTTCATAACAAAGACAGCTCTCACAGAGTGCATGTCTGGTTGCTACATCCCTCTAAGACCCCAATGAACCAGCTGAAGGCCTAGATTCTCTTTTCATTAGACAATCACTTACACAAAGAGAAGTTGGAAACTCCAAAAAGTTGCAGGAAAAGGGCCTCTATCTGAAACTAGTTCAAGAGAAGACAATAAAGCGAGCAGTTTCTGTCTGAAAGGACTTATGAAATGAATCAGGCAATCGTGGGAACAAAAACCTGGAGTTTGGTCTCATACAACTTCTTCACTGTTGCAATTAGCTCTGCTGATGGTTCAGTCCCCTCTGTCAAACTGTGAAGGACCTGCAACCAAGGACGCTTGGAAGTCATCCATCACACTTCACCACCATGGGCAACCACACAAATGTTTTCAATAAAGTGGTACTTCCGTGCAACAGAGGAAGAAAACTGTGATAGAGGTAAGTGCGCACCAACAGCAGAAGGGTCTCACTACCAGCAGGAGGGTCTGCTATGAGCTGCAGAAGCTCCGGTGATGACTGGCCAATTGTGCGGAACAGAATGGGAATGTGCCGGTGAACTGCCTGTTGCAAGCCATCCCTTCCTAACTTTATATCCTCTTCAATGCATCAGAACAGATTATGGATGGACTACAACATACAGCTCTGAGTCCCTCCTCTCTGTCCGCACCACTTTCCTCCAACAGTGTGATCAGTACCACAGCCCTGTGTGCCACATCCTTCGCACATAGAGGCTAGAACACAAATACTAGCATCACCCTCATTATTTCTTGAACCACATCAATGTCAAAGCGTAACTCCATTTCAGTTCCATTTTACCAGAGTTCTGTGAGCACAAGTGGAATGAAAACTCCGTCTGAGCCTCATATGCCTAGGTGGGTTGAAGCACCACAACTGGCACCAAAATCTGGAATTAGCATCTACAAAGATCCCAATACCTCCATCCCATTCAATCCGTGGAATGGGAGACACTAAACCCCAGGACCCAGAGGATCAATATCCCCCTGAAACTGTTGCCATGAAGCATATTATACACCTGCTTGAGTAAGAGAACTTTCACAACGGAAAACACCTTTCTAAACACCCTCTGGATCACACACCTGCTTCACAGCCCTGGAAGAACGGCCATACACCTCGAATAGTTGCCGCAACAGCACATGCTTCTGCACAACAACACACTAGATCGTTACCCTCTTTTCCACATGATTGAACCCTCCTTGACGGGCTTTTGAAGCAACAACTGACATAATTAATTTCTTCCCCACACTTCAACCTTCACAGGGTGCTCCCTCATTATCTTATTCCAGTCTAGCACCTTGGTCTTCCTGAAAGAGCAACATGGGGGGTTCAAGCTAACAGAGTAAAGGACACTCGTCTATCATGAATCAGAAGCCATCCACTTAAACTAAGACCTTCCTAACTAACAATGAACCTGACCATGCATGTGATCTGCACAATCTCACAACATCTGCAGTACACATTTCGTTGATTCAAGTGCATCCTTACGGCGAGACATATAAAAATGGAACACTTTGCAAGATTGATGTTACACACCTTTGTACAAAGAGCAAAGAAGAGAGACATGCAACGCTGGGCTTCTATGATTGACACAACAGGACTGCTTTTAAGGGTGACTTGCTGGCTGTCCTCTTCCACCACAGCTATGTCCATGGGTGCTACTCCGTCACCACTTCTTTGATCACCGTTAACTGTGCCAACACTGTCAACATCCATGGGATCCCTTGTTCCTCCATCAGACGGATTTACATCAACCACCGAAAGCAGCCTCTGTGTTGCAAACTCCTCGATGCTTTGTGCCAGGTAGGGGAGTGGATAAAGTTTGTTTGCCACCTATACAGCGCCAAGAATGTCCTAGTTCATGTGATGAAATCAAGTTGAAAGACAATTTCTTCCTAATATAACCTATGTAAGTCTATGCTATTATCAACCTTAGTGTTGTATGCTTTCCAGTAGGCAAACATGTAACACAGTACCCTTCCGTACTGATTCTTCTGCTTGTGATAAATGTCCCAGCTGAATTTACTTGTCATCATACCAACTTATGTTCAAATAGATATTATCCCTCATCGACATTGAGGCTGTGCTAGCATTCATGACTTTGTACATGATGATTTTCCAAAGTTCACAAAACAACGTACAGAAGATGAAGAACAGAAGGCATCTCATACTATTCCAGTGATTAAAACTGTCAATCAGACTTGTCTTTTTACTGCTACCAAATAGTATTTCCTCTTCTAAGTTCATATCCACATAACATAGCCAACAGAAATAAAAGGTAGTACCAGACGAATAGCTTTGGTTCGAACATCTTCTGATTCATGCACTGCACACTGCACAAACACAACTCATGGCCGTGAAATCCAAGAAGAAAGGTTAGAAGTCACAGGGTCTTCCCAAGGATCCACTTCTGAGTCTCTCATGTCACGGGCACCTCAGGACTAAGTATTGTTATGCCCTACAGGGGATTGCAAGAGACCTTCTGTGTATTTGAGAGGGAGAAGCAATCAAATTATTACACCCACGGGACCGAGAACAAGACGAGAAAAGGAACTTATTACATCCATGGGAGGTGCAGAGTGCTTGGGGAGAGAGAGCCATATCCACACAAGCACAGGGAAGAGTGGGACCCCAACCCTAAGAGCCATTGTCAGGCAAGTGTCCCGTGTTGGTGGCCGCTGCAATATGAGACTCCAGAGAGCACTAAGGCCTTGAGTGATACGTTCCCCAGTCAGCACCTCCCCTCCACCTCCTGGATTACAAAGATCTTCCACCAGCTTCAATGATGTCATTGGCAGAAAAGGAGCTTCTCCTAAAAGTCGGCTGAGAGATTTGTCTGAAGGGGGTAGTGTATCTCTCAACCCTTCAACCTGTCAAGCATCAATCAATTGGAAGAACCATAAGAATGTTTTTGCAGATAAACCGAGCATTATACAGGACAATCAAACATTCTGACAGCCAACCTGAAAAAACTGTTACCATGCTACGGCTAATAAGAGTTAGGGCCTAAAGTAGAACCTGTTTTGGCTCACAATTGTGAGCATTCTCAAGAATGTATGAATCATAGTGCTCACAATCATCCAGAGACCTTGGACAACACCCAACAAATTCCATGTGAACCAAAAAGAAGAGTTCACCAAAGCTTGGGAAAGAATAACCAAATAGAGAGGAACAAATAGAGAGGAACAAAGTACAACTATGCTGTTGAAACATGACAACTCAGAAAGTTCCTAAACCACCAGTAAAAGTTTTAATAAACGCACCACAGACAGAAGAAATTGGTCATAAGCAGCTCCTGTTTCTGCCACTGGTTCTGAGCTATCACAGGCCTGCTCTGTGTACAGCTGGTAAAGCACATGCAACGCCAACTCATGGCCCTGCACCCCACCTAAGTGTCAATGGAGCTCTGCCGTGTGGGTCTACGCTTGCTTCCTATCTTTCTGTCTTTTTCATTTCTTTCTGAGGGAAGGGGCAAAACCCCCAATAAATGTCTATTTCTCAAATAGGGGCTATGTACCTTGTGGGCCTGGTAATCTGCAAGGATGTGCTTCCGAAGAACTTCCAAGGCCTCTGTATCTTCACATGACTGCAATGCAAAATCAAAGCAAGGTCATATTGAAGCAGATATAGACTTGTGTATGACCACAAGCTCACTTGATCACGTTAAGAATCAGAGTTTTCTAAGAAGCCACTGAAAGAATGTACTTCCAAAACGTTTGCCGTTGCCTTGTGGCCATAGACCCAGGCCACTGAACGAGAAATACAGAATGAGATAAACTTCATAACATCCACAGAAAGCTCAAAGAGCATACAAGAAAGAGACTGGGCCCTCAACAAGCAGCCTACAACAACTACTCATCAAGGGACTCTCTAAGCTGTAACGCCCCATGCAGATATCCTGGCGAGCATTTGTGGTCCTCATAATGAAGCACCTAAGTCAGGGATTGGCTGTCTCAGAATAGGTGATAGTATCTCTATTTTTAGATTTTGCCAGCCCACCCTAAACCTTCTCAATGCCCTTAGAAGAGATGCAGATAGAATTGCAGACGACCAAGACTGTCTCCTGATGGAACTGCAGCTTTGTTGAACGATTCACTGGTTTCAGGTCCGTTAACATGAAGCTCCATCAGCCCCTGCCTGATGAGCTTGTTGCAGTCCTGTTTGGAGAAATTTCCAAACCTTCAGTATTTTGTGGCAGTAGGGAAGCCAAGGACAGTCCATGTCGCACACAGAAGTTGGAGACCCTAGCATACTTGAAACCACATTGGCCGTCATGGCTCCCTGTAGCTTTATAAATTTTCCTTCATTCTTTTTCTTCTTCCTCCCTTTGGGCCTACTCTGGAGGTAATGAAATTTTTCCTCTCTTTTTGGTTGGTGGACATTTTAAAGTTCCCTCCTTTCTTTCATTTTTATTTTGTCCCATAAGCTCTTTGAGCTTTCCCGCGGATGTTATAAAGTATCATTTCATTTCATGTCATTTCATCCTTGGAATATTTCCTTCTTCTCCACTTAAAGAACTACACAAGAACCAAGAGAGAAACACCAAATAGGATCACAACCTTGGGATGAAGTAGAAAGAACAAAAAGAATATACTCAATAGACATTTCATGCAGCCTGCCATAGACCCCGCGCCCAGTTTGGGCGGAACAAAGTAGAACAAAAAGTGAGAGAGAAAAAGCATTCATGAAACATTGTTGGCAGTAGCCTTGAGGAGAGAGAGTGTACTCATAAGATGTTTGCTGTAGCCTTGTGGCCACTGACCCCATGCCCAGTTTGAGCAGAACACAAAGGGACAGAAACTACCTTTGCAGGGGCTGACGCCAGTAGTATGACTTACCTTGAAACATGCAGAGACACAGAGAGAGAGACAGAGAGGGACAGAGAGAGACAGAGAGTGAATTTGCACTAAACATCAAAAGCAGGGAGAGAGCTTGCCTGGGCAACTAAGCGAGCCAGTAAAGCAATACGTAGATCTCCTCCTCCAGCCGCAGCTATGGTTTTGTGACCCTCAAGTATTCGAACCAATGCTGCTTTACTCAACGTTGCTTGTTGGTCCTCTGTCAGCGCTACTACAGGGATTGGTTGAACTGGGGCTGCGACAGTGATCCCTGCTGAAACTGCAAATGATTAAATCCGCAATGTGGTTACAATAGCTTTGAAATTCATCGAGGAGTTTGTTAAGAATTCAAGTTTTATCAAGTAGAAGTTTCCTGTGAGATAACACTAAAGACTTGGACCTGCCACCTGCTGTTTGACCATATTACAACAAGATCGCAGAAAGGAAACATGCAATAACATATATGAATTATATCAGAACATGAATCCAACAGACCTGAAGGGCCCCCAACAGACGATCCCCGTTGTGGATCCCGAGACAAGGCTGGGGCTGAGGTAGCAACAGAAGTGATGGGTTCAGATTTAACTGCCATAGCAGACAATGGTGTGGGGGCAGAGGACACAGATGCTGCCGGTGAAGAACCAGGTGACAACACAGGAAGAGCTGATTGTACAGGCACTGGTTCCTCTACTGGCTCCTGCTTCACTTGGACAGGTGGCAAACCAGGTGGCCTGCTTGGAGCATGCATATGCAAAGCTGCTCTTGGGTCTCTGATGTTCACAGCTGTGGGAACTCCCCCTTCAATCTTAACAGACACAGTCGACACTGTCTGGATGATTGCTTCACTCACAACGTGTGAAGGCCCCACCGTGTCCTCCACTTCCAGCTTTGGCATTAAAGGAGCTGTAGCACCCTCACTGGCAGCAGCACGTCGCGGGTCTACTCGCCGTGGATCCTGGAAACCAGAAGTGATTCTTATCCAAAGTGTTCAGTTCCCCGCTTTACGTGCACTGAATGAACCATTCATTGCTTAATGTAGACTATCTGCCCTTGCTTATCCTTCCTTTCCTCCTAAAGAAAGTCAGAGACACCTTAGCTGCAAGACCCTATTTATGCTCTGCTTAAATTGAGTGCAATGGCAAAGTTAGTTGACTGCCAGAATAGGAGTAAACCTTCCTCCAAAGAACATACCATAATGCCACACACAAAACGATATGCGTATACTACTGGGCTATAGTGAGATACAACAGGGAGCATCTTCTTAAGCATTCTCGACATCACAAGCATTTGGACCTGGATACATCTTGTCTGAGCTCTAGCATCATTATGTATCCTGCTCTCTCTATATAGCAGACAATGACCATATATTCACAAGCTGAAATTCCCAGCAGCAAAGGTGAAACAACATATGAGCTGTACATCAAAATTCACTTCTGAAATTGTGACCACCCTCAGCTGGTACATTCTAAGCTCTGAATATCAAGGCTACCAAAGCGACTGCTTTCCACAAGACAGCCTCTACCTTAAGAGTATCTCCACTGTATCTACTCTTAGAGGGGCTCATCAACCTAACAGACCGTTCCGCACGAACTCCTCAGAATTGGCATTGGACTTAATGTATAAGAAAAAAACATCCAGAGGAGCATCCTTGCTTTGACAAGTGCTGTCCGAGTTGTTTTGCCATTTCCTGCCTTCAAGAAGGTGAGCACAACTATGCTGTGGAATACAAGACTGCTTAGCAGCCAGCCAGAACCAAACGGACAAGAATGAAATATCACAGAGATCCATTCCTTTTGCAATTACACGAGGTAAGAAACTAGATACTTGTTTATTACGTGTCAGCTAGCATCCTTGTGACATTATGTTAGCCCTTGTGAATAAAGCACGTTTCACCGTCGAGCACTTGGACCAATGCGTCTATCACACTGGAAAATCACAAGCCAACCACACTCTCACAACTCCTAACCAACAACCCCATCGGCCAAAAAGGGCACAGTAGCAGCCAGATACCTCATCACAGCTGACTTTGAGGCACAAAGTACACACTAAAAACAGGTACATGAAGAGGATGTTGGCCAGAGGACTGGCAAGTACCTTACTTAAGAAAACCTTTCTCTAACCTTCAATTGATGTCATAGTGGACTCCTTACGCAGGTTGGTGTCCGTATGAGATCATTAAAGGTCCAGTGCAGGATCCCTAAATAGCTTGCAAGTGGCCCAATACTAAGCTAAACTCAAGGCCTGGCACAACTGCAGGCTTTGCAGCCTCCAGGATACTAAGGAGTAGAACAAACATTAATTCCAGACACTCATTGTCATTCTTCTCAGACATGGCATTCATCAACTACAACATTTACTACACACTACACCCTAACACTTTGCCAGAAGATGAAAGTTAGGGGGAAGAAATAGTTTCTAAAAGAGCCCCCCCCTAGATATCTGTAGCCTAGCAGTGTCTGTTAGTGGATCAGAACCAGCGTTGTCTTCCCAAGATGGAACATGCAAGGGTAATCATTTATAACAATTGGACAGCATGCAACGCCTCAATTAGGTGACTTACACAGTTCTTGGGGCCATCCTATTGGTTTGAACCCACCGCTAACCTCCAACCAGCTTCCTGGTTTCAAACTCCCCGTTTCCGTGCTGATCTACAAGAGGCGAAAGAGTCAACTTACCCTACGTGGGTCTCGACGAACTTCAGCTGCAGGAGTTTGAGAAAAGGGTAGGATGGTCTCAGTCGTTGCAACCGAAGTTGTAGGCAGGGAAATGCTCTGTGGTGGACCAACAGGAAGAAGAGATGCCAGTCCCCCACTTGTACTGGGGCTCACCCCAGGTGGCAGAGGAGGGGGAGTAAGGGGCAAGTGCTGCATGTTCGCAATCACCACTTCTGCTAGCATGTCGGGCGTCAAACTGGACATCAGGATTTCTACTGAAGTAGCCCCCCTCTCGCCTTGTGCCACCAATGCACCAAACGCTGCTAGCAGAGGTGCTAAACTGCTGTCCTGGGCTACTCCACTTTTCGCTGAGCTGGAAACAGCTCCACTTGAAGATGCAGAAATTCCATCTAGCTGGGAACTAGTGACTGCTGGAGTAGGTCGCATTCGTTTACCAAGAGTCTCCTCTGTATCAGATGTTTGGTTGCCATTCTCTTGAGCCATGGGTCTCTTCCGGACAGGGGTTTCCACGAGCACTGATGTGGAGACTTGTGGTGCAGCCACCTGCAAGGTCCTCTCATCCTGCAGCACCCAACAGAGCTTATTTGATATAGGGCAACAGAGCACTAATGAGAGAAGATCGAGAAACCCACAACCAATTTTTCAGGTTTGAGTCACTTGAAACACCTCACCCGTCCCACAGAGATATCATTGACAAAGAAGGTTCACAACTTCTACATGCCAGTCCATGAGCATCATTCTGCCCAGTAGAGCTGCCACCATCAAGACTCCTCCTTCCAACACCAATCACATTCTCTACTTGAGGGAGAGAGAGTTAGACACAGCCATCTCCAACAGTGAACTGTTCCCTAGTAGCTGCTGGGGTGATTAGTTTACCGCTGCAGTTCTGAACAGATACTCACCTTAACAGACCGAGGGTCTCTTGAAGCTCGGTCTCGTTCTGCAATACGTTGGGCCCTTTCCATTTGCCTGAGGGCTTGGTCAGCAACATCATCAGCATTCATGGACCGCAGTGCTGCAACCAACCGATCCCGCCACTGCAAGCATAGAGCCATGTTTTCTATATCAGTTCTTGTATAGAAACTTCTGAGAAATATAGAATTGACAAATACTAGATAAGATAACTAGCTTAATGTCACTTTAATTCCAGCTCTTCAACCATATCTAGGAACTATGAGAAACTGCAAAACATAGGACTTATGTAAGGACAACTCAGTGAAAACAGGATTTTGTTGATGTCACTCAGGTCAAAACGAAAACCAGCCCTTCATGTGTGTCAATAGGAGTTTCAGTTCCAGCCCTTTATATTTCTCTCGGGACCCGCAGTGGACAATATGTAGTTACTTTCTGTCGTTCTGTCACCTTCTCGGTCATCAGAGAAACGCTTCAGCTTGCCTTCCTATCCCCCTGCTGTCCCATGAGCCATCAGAGCCCCTTGCAGACACTATGAAGTTTCCCTCTTGCAAGTTCTTTCTCACTCTGGGGGTACTCTGAAATTAGAAGAAAGAACTTCCATCCAGTGGAGGCCCAGAGGGACCACTGGACATAATAGACCAGCACAGTAGAGCAACTGAAATCGATGAACTAGTGAGACCCCAAACATTGCATGAAAACACCATCAACTATGCAGATAGCCCTTGGGACCTCACATCTGAATTCTCCCAGGTGATACCCATGCCCTGTGTTAAGCCAAAAAAGACACTTCTGACTAGTGACAATCTCATTCTCCAAAGAACTTATTTTGGCAGTCATCTGCCTGGCAGGACCTTCCATCCTGAGCCCAGGAAAGTTCTGGATGGAGTTCCCCAATGTGACAGCCTGTAACATTCCTCACTGGGCGGTGTCAAGTGTGAACTCAGTACAAAGAGAATAACAAGGTGATTTGATTGGAGACTCCTGCACAGCACCATACGGCGTTTGCATGGAAATCGACACAGCTGCTCATCATCCAGCTAGTTTGGCACAAGACACAGATAAAGGACATGTTTTTAAGGCCTTCATTGTTATGCCCTATTGTGTTACTTAGTGGCTGTCACCTTTTAAAGACACAAATACACAAAGAAATCTTACTCAAGAGGAAATCAAGATGTATTTTCCTTCTCTGACGAAGACAAGAATCCACTTGAGGATACGTACAGGTAAAGCTCCAGAATGAGTACACTTGAGAAGAGAAAGGAATGCAGTCTTCAGAGTGTGAATCACACTCGTGACCTGGCCTCCTTTAATTGGCTCACAATTTGGGGCAAGACCTAGCAATACTGGGAGCACCCGACCAAACATAGATGGTCTTCGCTTTGCAATCCCTGCCAAACTGTCCATGTGTGCAATGACCCACCCCACACAGAAGATACTGGTATGAAATGACAAACAAAAAGGCGCGGTGATTCTCAGTAATTCTCTCATTTATGCTCTTTATAAGGCAAGCAGCAGATAAGAGGCCAAAAACAACCTTCACCAAGGATGTAACATGGTCACCTCCACAGAAACCCTGTCTCCAGATCGGACAAATAACCATGAATGATTGCTCATACTCTCTTCTTATGCAGGGGAAGGACACTAAATATCCATTGCAACACTTCCCAACTAGAAACAACAAGGCTGTATCGAGCATGATAGGTAGTCTAAGAATAAAATCTTTAACATTAGGGTTTCCACGATAGAAAGGGTTACTATATACAGGCTACATAGTTGCAGACAGAGACGTGGAAGAGACATTGTACTGGTGCACAGACTTTATAGTTCACAGCCACACCATGCTTGACAGAGCCAAGACTCTGTTCCACTTACTGGCCCGAGGGCATTTGGAGAAGTTAAATGCAGACTCTTCCCAACCATGTTATAGGATTCCTAGCCACTAGGCCGAGTTTGTAAGTGAGCAACAATTAGAAAAGCATTCCAATAACTGGCTATTCCTGGGTTGCTAAAAAGGAGTTGCCTCTGACTGCAGGGGAGCCAGAGAGAGAAAGATATTTATTATGTCCACAAGACCCAAGAGACACAAGACAGAACCGTACCATAGAACCAGAAAGAAAAGAGAGACTACCAAAGTTACACACCTGTTGACAAGGACAATTGCAACTGGGCCAGGAAGGGAAGAGGACTCTGGCGCACGTAACTGATTGAGCAAAAGGCCTAGATTTTTACTAGCTTCTTGCCCTAATGCATTTGCATCCAACACTGGGTGACCTCCAGCTATCCATGCCATGTTGAAACCTTTGGTGCCACCTGGCATGAAAACCAAACAGAACTTATGAATAGGTGGACTGGCTAATGGCACATTTAGAAAACAGAAGAGGTAAATACAGTCACAGCTGAAGACAAGGAAATAAAACAGGCTGCTTCAAATTGTTCCAAGTTGCACTAAGCCATTCATGGTTCATGAAAGTAGTAATGTGGAGCTCACCATCAGAGAACTGCTGATTCGGAGGAGGTCGAGAGGACCCATTGGGATCCGGTGTGAAGAGTAATATTGTGGTCTCAACAAATTTGACTGCCAATAACCGTACTCCATCATTTCCATGCTGCATTCGTGTCAAAAAGACCAAGCACCCAAAGCTTCACTTGCCAACCTTCATTCAGTTTCGGAAATCTGTAAAACTTTGTAACTCTTACATACACTGCCTCTCCCCTCCTTGCCCACAACACGAAAGGGCACCTCCTCCCCAATACCTGGTGAAAATTGTGCAGCTGAGAATGGGTATCAAAGCTTAAAGATGGGCTATTAAACTACCTGGAAAGCAGCTGGATATACAGCATCCTTGAAGCGGATCATCCAATTCCAGGCATCCATCAGAGGCTTCTCCACCTGTCCTGTATAGATGCCCTGTGCTTCCAGAGAACAGATGTGACAACATATCAAAGAGTTCAGTTAACAAGTCCCACAGGAATTACAGGAAGAGACATAGCATGAAGAGCATCCATCTGCCACATAGTTAATAGTGACAATGGCAGCTTACTAACAACAATTTCCACAGAACTATCAATGAAGAACCTTGAACGTATGCCAAGCAATTCGACCCTCAATGTAGCTGGAAAAAGGGTGAAAGATCTCAAGGGTGCATTGAAGAGGATGCACATTCCAGCCCTAAAATAATAGGCAACAAAGTCTGATCGCCATAACTTCCTCAAAAACCCTGGCCTCCTCAATTTTAGGATTGATTAAGCCTCGGGGGCATAGACCCTACTCCCTCTTTGAACATTGCAGAATCTTAGTGGGGTGTGGCCCGCATGTGCGTGCGTATGTGAAAAGAGACGTAGAGAGAGAGAGAGAGAGAGAGAGTGTGTGTGTGCGACAGGGGTACCACCTGCAATGCGACTTGTTCAAGAGTGCTGCGATAGATGTTGCTACCGCTGGTGATAGCACGTCGAGCAACCGCAGGTGTAGCGTCGCGCAACAAAGCCAGCAACACAGGCACCATGGTAGGTACATGTTCCACATGCTGCACACCTATACCTTCTATCATCCTGCAATTAAGAACTTCTCCGGTGAGTCCGCATCGTATGTGCTGTCTCTCCTATTCGAAAACTCCACTGCGGGAGATCCAAAATGCAAAGTACTGCCTGCAAACACAAACAGAGCAAACAACAGACAGAGGAGGACAGAAAAATACATACTCCGCAAGGTACTTTCGGACAGGGCTGCCAGGCTCCGTCTGAAGCTCCATTAGGTATGGCACAAACTCGGGAAGCAACGATGGGTCTCTGTGCAACACTGTCTCCATCACATTCTTTAAAAGATCTGCCTTGGACGAAGCATCTCCCTGCATTTTCGCCTCATTCAAGAGCTCCACCGCCTGCTCCCTTGCCCCTCCCATCCTTCCCACCATCGCCATCTCCCTCGCTCCTCTCCTCCTCCGCTCTCCCACTCCCCTTCCAACCCTCGCTACCCTACTACATCGATCACTGGGCCGGGATTCACACTTAATTGTCCCTTGAACCCTTCCTACCACCCTAACCTAACCTAGCCTTAAATTAAATTTTCATGAACCTAACCCTAACCCTACTTTACAAACAAATTTTTGTGTTCAGGGCCAGTCTCTTTGACTTCGACTAACTTCTTTTTGGCACTGTGGACGAGGCTTGAAGGAACATTGAAGATGCATACCAGGCCTACTAGCCCTACATTGGTAGAGTGATATATATCACATTCATCAGTCATGCTTTGGTTCTCAATAACAGTAACACTGTTCCCTTCTTCAAGCGCCCGTGGTTTGAGTGCCTTAGTGCCCTTTTATGAAAAGATAGGCAAATGCACCCCAATGCGGTACCCCAAGTCGTCAAAAAAACAAGTGGCTAAACGCGTAATGGCTTCACCCTCCAATAGAGAATATATAAGAAAATACTAATATGAAATGATATTAACAACTTGAAAGCTATGTATATAAGTTTGTGATTTGTCCAATATGCCTATCTAACTCCAAATATGCATTGTTGGTTTGGTGTATTTGTCCAAATGTGATACAATTGTGAACCATAAATTGCAGTTTACATGAATTGAAGTATCATGCTAATCATCATGCCCTTCGACTGACACCTCCCACTGGCCTCAACAATCCCCGAGCTATGACAATTTGACCGGACTGAGGTCAGCTGGAAATACATAAAAGTTGCCACTAAAACGAAGCTTCATTTTCATAGATAAATTGTGATGCAGCCTGTAGGCTTGGATTCATAAAATGGATATGAAGACAATTCAAGGCTTAGTCTGTCGCGCACCACATTTCATAAACTCCCATTCAAGTCATAGTTAGAGTCGGGTTCCATAAGCAGCTGCAAGCGTCCCCCGCTCCCCCCCCCTCCCTGAATCGCCCCCAGGATTAGCGAGGCGCTATTGGTCGGAATAGCATATTCCCTAAAGGGCGCCCCAACGGAATCGCCCCTTGCGAAGGGGCACCCCTTCACAAGGGGCAGTCGAGTTTTGTGGCGCCCGTAACTAACACCTTCGTCATTTCCTCGGAGCGCCTTCGTCGTTTCCTTATAGTGGGGCCCGTAGCCTGTTTCACAAGAGGGAAGAGAAAGAAAGGGAAGAGAAAAAAAAAAATGAAATGATGTTCGTCGAAGGAAGAAACCCAAGCGTGAGGGGCGTCGACGTTAGTTGGTGAAGCCAAGGTTTATGTTGCTCGTGAGCAGATATTGGGAAGGTACATTGTGATGTTGTTTCATTCACATTCCAAGTGATATGCTAGCCTTGTAGCCATATCACACACTACAATTGATTGAATTGACAAGAAATGGGAGGCAAAAATGCACAGCAAGGTCATGCAGCCAAATACAAACAAGATGAAACAGGAGGGGCTCAGCTATTTGGACATAACTTTTTCTCACCACTTTGGATTTGAATAAAACTTAACAAAAAATATAGGAAATCAAGTTAGCTTTCCAAAGACATATCACACACTACAATTGATTGAGTTAATAAGAAATGGGAGGCAAAAATGCACAGCAAGGTCATGCAGCCAAATACAAACAAGAGGAAATGGAAGGGGCTCAGCTTTTTGGACATAATTTTTTTTCACCACCTTGGATTTGAATGAAACTTGAACACACAGTTAGGAAATTAAGTTAGTTTTCCAAACAGATATCACACACTACAATTCATGGAGTTGACAAGAAATGGGAGGCACAACATGAATTGGGCTTCACAAGGAAAGCTCTTAAATGAAAAAGGATCATGTCACGGACATAACCCAGAGGAACTTACTAGGAATAAATACCGAAAGTTACCAAGTTACCATGTTACCGGAAGTTACCATGATTTACCGTGATTTACCATTATCTACCAAGTTATCGGGAGCTTACCAAATTACCGAGAGTAACTTGGGAAACTGCTCAGGAAGCTTCCATCAAGATACCTCATTTGTTTAAGGAAGCTTCTCCATCAAGAGACCTTTGTTTAATCTTGGAAACTTCTCCAGCAAGAAACCTCCATAAGGGAAGCTTCTTAGTATCCAGTATATATAGGAGGCGAGACTGGACACTCTTCAGTCTCGCTAACACCAGTTCAAGCTACTCTTGTTTCCAGTTCCCAATACTCTAGCCCAGTTTCCAATATCTGGTACTCCAGTCTAGTTTCCAGCATTTCAGTATTCAAGTCGTGTTCCAATATTTTGTACTCTTGTTCATTGTTATAAAGATCATCTTTATTCATATTTACTCATCGTGCATACGGCCACGCCGACCTTGACTTCTTGTCTAGTTTTGTACCTCTAGTCTGATCTCTTGTTTGTGTTCAGTCATGTTCTCGTCCTTGACAGTTTGGCGAGACTGAAGTTTGTTCTTTAGTTAGTTAAGATGGAAGGTAGATTTGTGGAAATGGTCACCACATTGCAGAGTCTTCAGCTCCAGATGCAAGAACTTTGTGCCTCTACTGCCCAACTACAAGCTGAAGTCTCAAGATCTTAGCAACGCTCTCAACAATTGCAACAACAAATTTCAGAGTTGAAGGAGTTGAACAATGGATCTTCAACCTTTCGAGTCTCTACTACAACAAATCTTACTGCCACGGTTCCTCCAAATCTTCAACAGATTACAAGGGAACCAAAGGACAGCATGCCCGAAAAATTTGATGGGACGAGATCAAGATTTCGCGGGTTTGTTCAACAAGTATGATTGTTTCTACGACTACATCCACAACGCTACCCTGATGAAGGTATTCAAGTGGGATTCGTGGGCACCATTCTATCAGGCACTGCCCTATCTTGGGAGGTTTGCTATTTCATGAGCATGAGCGGCATGAGCGGAGTAGTAAGACAATCGGTTTTCATGAGCAGAAGTACAATTTTCGAAAATAAAAAACAATAAAAACAATAATTTAATGCAATATGTCAGGAAAAACAAATATATTATTCGGCCCCTTGAAGGGAAAATTGCAGTTTTGACAGTTGTGCTAATGATATTTCGTCTTCCGCTCATGCCAATTCCCAGCGACATGTGCAAATATGGCGCCGAATTTCGCGGTAATAGGTCTCTCTGGCGAAAAATGGTGCCGGATTCCGCGGCTATAGGTCCCTCATGACAGGTAATTCGGCACCATTTTTCCAGTGCATGTTCGGACTTAGCCAGTTTTCGGCGCAAAATAGGGAAATTCGGCGCCATTTTTCCAGACACTATACCCGTGCATGTTGGGACTTAGCCAGTTTTCGGCCCAAAAAAAAGAAATTCGGCGCCATTTTTCCAGACACGGGACCAGTGCATATTGGGACTTAGCCAGTTTTCGGCCCCAAAAAGAGAAATTCGGCGTCATTTTTCCAGAAATGGCCCCACAACTGCTTCTGTTGGATCTCAGTTTGAATGGAATATTGTCTCATTCCAGGAGTTTTGGGGTGCATTTCATTACACTGCAAAAAAAAGTCTGATACAGCAAAATGCAATTGAAAATATCCATATGGAGGATTCCCTTTGCCCCATCATGATTTCTGGAATCCCTAAGGAGGAGTTTGTGCAGCTCGTTCACGCTCAACACCGGTGCATGAATAAAGTCATCAATAGTCACGTTCAT